>JBAPLJ010001421.1:1428212-2856424 GCA_037832345.1 Rhizophora mangle | reverse complement strand
GGCCCTCAAATGCCACATTTCCAAGAAGGAACCTCCCAGGGTGCACGTGCATTGTGGCAGGCCTCGTCGAGGCACATGATTGTGACCATGCAGCAAGAAAGGCCTTGGATGAGTCGGTTTGCCATCTGCTTTGGCTCCATGTGTAAGGACATGGTATCGTGCTGCATTTGCTCTTGAAGATAAAGAGTTAAGGACAATGTAGAGAAGTGCCAGAACAAAAGGGCTCAATTTCAGCTGATTATTGGCCGTTATGTGCGCTTCACATGGGCCAATATCACAGAGAGACAAAGACACAGGGAGATCAGAGATCGATGAAACTATTTGTGATTTGAGGGGGTATTTATATGGATTTTCGTCTTTGTGAAAATGCAACAAACGCATCAAAAGCAAGCAACTGCGCTTGCTTTTTCAGATGTACTTTAACAAGCTTTATTAATTGCCAATAGTTTAGTACAGAAACGTCCTTTGCAGTCGTGTCCGTTGACGCTGATCTAGGGATCTCGAATCAAGCAAACATGCCACAAAATTTCTTTGTTGCCCATTTAACATGCGTGCTGCTAGCCGTTGTTAAGGAAAAAAATAAATTTTCTTTTTTCTTTTTAAATAAAAAAACCAACAAGGGCGAGCCCACTTCAGGCTTCACTTTTCTCGTCAATCACAATTCCATTCAGAGGGAGAACACTTGAGGAGTAAAATCCCGAATGCTCCATATGGATGTATGAAAAAAGTACATTGTCATTTGGGCCGCCTGGAGCAAACTTAATTTCAGTTGATATGCAAATCAGCTTAAAGAGTCTCCTACGAAAAGGTTAAAAAGAAAAAAAGCCAATAAAAGAAAGAATATAAGAGGAAAAAAAAAAAAAAAAAAAAAAAACGCCAGTTTCGTCTTTGAAGGGAGATTTCAGTGTGTTGTAAAAGTTTAATTCTTTTTTAAAAAATTTAGATTTCAAATTCATATCTACTAGGTGAGATAGAAAGAATTCACCCCAGAGGTGAGATAAAGGTTTTATAATTTTACAAATTGTTGGAAAGAACAAATATTTTACATCTCAAATTATTGAAATGGTAATAAGCCGTATATGCCCAAATATCAATAAGAAAGTAGTTGAATTAGAAATGTGGGAGGCATCTTATCACCGTTTCAGGAAAGGATATCTTAACAATTTACCGCGGGATTTGACAGGAATTTAAAATGCACAACTATTTATGCGTTACGTATTCCAATCTAAGATCTGAGACTTTTGACAATGAAAATTCTTCAAGTTAAACATTTGTACCCATCACGAGGAGGTTCGTATACTTCCTAACGTTTTAGGGTCGGAAAGAATTTTTGACTTTTGTTAAGCCTCCATTAATTTAGAGTTAAGTCAATGGATATCGTGGGATTTTTTAATAATGATACACGCATTACACTTTACCTATCTACCCCCATCCCCCACCCCCTCCACTAACTTTTTTTTCCATTGATTATTGTGATTCCACATCAGCCATGAGCCAGCCAATAATAAAAAAACACATCATCAGAAAGATACCCACGTCACCAGCCAAATTCGTAACCATGGTCAAAGCACAAAGCAGTTTGTGTCTTCTTTTTTTTTTTTGTTTTCACTACCTCTTATTTGTTATTAAATGAACGTGACTCCCCTTAGAAAATCCAAGGTTTTCAGCTTATTTGTGTCGAGTGTGCCAGTGCAAGCTGATATGATTCGTTATGGTAGTTATAAGCATCCATTATCAAACAAAGCAATAGTAATGTATTATCTTAGAATAATCAGCATATATGCTGCATGATACACAAAAGAATTGGTCGTAAGAAAACAGAGGCCGGTCTCTGAGCAGCTCCAATGTGCCAGAAAACCACAGGCTCGATTCAAGCAGTAAACTTCACTTAATTAACTTCTCCTATATAGACCAACATTGTGTCTTCTTTTTTTTTTTTTTTTTTTTTCATTCTTTAATTTTTGTATGCCTCGCTAAACCTTTGAGACCTTTAGTATAAATATGAAAACAAATGTGAATATAATTATCCACTATTTGTATATTTCCCCTCCTTGCTCCGCCATGATAACTTACAAGCAGCCATTAGGCTGAACGAAACCTGATGCTGTTCCATCTGCATTCTGGCAAGATGCATCGGCGGCTTGATTCTTGTAAGTGAGCTTTACATCTTCCAATCGAATCCCACTACAAGGATATTTCTTGCTACAGTCAAACTTGACTGCAACTTCTGTTGCGGATGTTCCATGAATATCTTGATATGTCACATCGCTGATCTTGACACCAGAAGCCTGCAGTTTAATGTGGATTACAAAGTAGATGCGTTAATGAGGTTAGCCCTTTAATAATGTCGAATGCATGCGTGACGTGACGCGATTACTTAATCAACTTGGGTGCTTGGTTTGAGCATTAATTGAATTGTCAAAAAAAAGAAAAAAAAAAAGTCGATTATATAAAATTCATATGAAAAAATAAAGAGCTCGATGCCTAATGTGCTTACCTGACCAGGGCAATTTTTCTTGTTGGGGCAGTAATTTTGGTCAATAATAATGGGATTTTGGACATTGTTCATCACAATATGTTGAAAAAGTATATTCTTTGCAAAACCACTGCTAGGTCTTCCCCAGGACTTGACTCTGACTCCGTTCTCCGTACGTGTAAATGTAACGGTCTTAACAGTTACATTTTGCACCCCAGATTCCTTAAGTTCCTTGCCTAAGCTCCCAATGCTGCATATTTACCGACAAAAAATAAACATAATTAATTGCTTGTCATACGTATATGTATGTAATTTACAGTAGATTTGTGGGAATCTATACTGTTAGCTAGAATGGGCACGGGGTAATTCTCTTTACCTTATACCGTGCCCAGGGCCGCATGCAATATTTTCAATCCACAAGCTTGTAGTTCCGGGACCAATTGAGACACAATCATCGCCGGTTCCAATTTTGGAGTGCGTGATCGTGACGCCTGTTGAAGATTGCACATGAATACCGTCCGTGTTGGGGCTGTTTCCGGAGGCAGAGACCTTAACCCCTTGCAATTTGACATTGTGGCAGCCATTGATGACGATGTGGAACATCTGACTGTTTAGGGATGTTAATCCGTCGATCACTATGTTGTTTGAATTCGAAATGCCTAGTGACTGTACGCGCGTAAACAACACAACAACAAGTTCAATCACAATATTATTTAGCTCATTAATTATTACGACCAAAGCATGAATTTAATTTCCAAAGGTAGAGTAAAGTAAGTTAATTAACATATATACCGTGGCACCACTAGGACAACCCTTGCCAGATGCCTTGCATGCCCATAGACCAGCACCTTTTCCATCAAGTATACCGCCAGAAATGGTAACCCCCTCAACATTTTCAAAGAAAACCCAGTTTCCGGCATTGCCGATAACCTTATAATCTGATGGAGCTATAAGAGTAGCATCTATGCTGACTAGGATTGCTCTGTTCTTGCAAGGACCCTGAAATGCCACGTTTCGCAGAAAGAATTCGCCTGGCGGTACATAAATGGTAGCTGGATTAGTAGACCTACAGGCTTTCGTCCAAGCAGCAAGAAAGGCTTTGGTGGAATCAGTGGTGCCATCAGGTTTAGCCCCATAATTGAGCACGTTATATTGTGTGGCAGTTGCCAAATATGGGATCAAGAAGATGACGAGAAGATCGAGAAGCAAAGCAGAACTCGTCGAAATTGCCATTTAGATGTCTAGGATGTGAAGTACAGAAGGCTAGAGATATGCTGGGAAGTTGGAGAATGATATATGGTGGGGTGTAGAGGAATTCGGGGGTATTTATAGGGATTTTTGACATGGATTTAATTGATTTGAATTGAATAAATCAAAAGAAATGATGCACCGAAATTTGAGAAGGGTTTCTTTACCTTCCAATTTTCATGTCTTTTCCTTGGCTGAAAATGGCCAGCCTTTTTTTGTGCTGAACGTGGCGTTCTGTGCGCATGTGAATAACATTCTCCAACAGGGACAAATTTCTGTTACTGTAGAGGAAAAATTAGGTGACATCCATGCGTTAGGACAACATGTTCCACATGCATGGACATACGATGATAGAGTTAGTGTTTACTTGAGATAAAAGTTTTCAATATTTTAATTCTTAGAATAAGTATTAAAAAGAAATTAAAATAAAATAAAATGAAAACTCATTAAATGGCTTCCATCTAAACCGCCTGTTAATGAGGCGCAGCAAACATGCACACCCGTTAAGCTGCCACTGCGATTGCCTCTTTTCCGGTGTTACGTTATTGGTGATCTAGTTGCTTAAAGAACACGTAATGTTCACATGACTCTTGGTAATCTTAAGCAGCAGGGATATGATTTTAGTCCATTCTACCGGTGATTTCATGTGCATGTTGACGCTGGAAAGGTTAACTGAGTTCGAATAGTAACAAAAAATCTCGAACATACTGGACTTATGCGCAAGATGAATAAGAATTCTTTGGGGTTTGACGTTTTCATACACATTCAAACTAAGCGAAACCACATTAGTTACGAAACAGAAAAAAAAAAATAATAATCATAATGATAATAATAACAAACGTGATGTGCCTACGTTCGCTACCAATCAATGGGAAAGGAATCTGATAAGCTACACACGCTTAAAGTGGCCGTGGTCGTGCTGAGTGACCAAAAATATAAGAGCTAAGTTAAACTCCGTATGCTAAATTTTTAAATTTTTTTTTAGATAGATCAGATCAAATTTTATTAAAAAAAAAAAAAAAACTCTGTTCCTGACTGTCCTTCTTTGGTGGGGGGGGGTGAACACACTTAAATTGTTAGCAGAAAGGTTTTTTGCATGAAATTAATCGACGAGTAATGTATAGATGCACATAAAAAATTGAATTCAAAGTTTCTTGTTGTTTATTAGAAATATACATCTTATATGGGAGGATAAATGAAAAATTCGCGTGCGTAACAAGACATGTAGTCAACATATTGGTTTTTGATCTCTTTTGAGAAACATTTCAAAATATAGATTTAGGCTTGTTGTCATGGCTGATTTAGGCATGTTTTGCTCCCGTACGGCTGCGCCAGTCCCATGTGATGCATTTACGCTGGCATGGTCAAATTAATTTGTCGTATGCACCTACAATACAACTCTCTTCTGAAAGGGAACTCCTTTAGTCAGCAGCCACAGTTAAAGAGTGCCTCTCAAAATGGCCAAACTTTTGACTTGTGGGCCGATGGACATCAAATATAAATCAAGAAGTTCTATTTAGTCCACAATTCCAAGATCAATTGTAAGGTAAGTTTAATTTGCATTTTTATTTTCTGCATACTATCATTTAGTTTTCCATCCTCTGCAAACAATATATAAATAGATGCATACATAAATATTTATAGGAGGTAGTTTCATGGATTGAGACAATACAAAACCATTTGATGGGGGTGGACAACTTATAGGTCACCCCCAGATGTGGGATATTTCTTCTAAAACTATCTAAAAAGCAAAGAAAGCTGACCAAATATTTCCACTTTCCGCAATTAATGGACTATATATTAACAGTTCCACCATCAAACCTCCTACGACATACGTATGCTTAGCCACCCTTATTTTAACATTATTATAACCTTAATCACTGTCTTAACACCGCAAATAAAGAGTACCAAATGTTGACATTGGCATACGCTCCCCACTAAAAGACCACGCGCGTAGTTAAGTAGGCTGATTTTGATCATAAGCATGATCCAACCACAAGGATAAAGGAAACATGGACACCTTAATTTGCGGGCACATTTGGTAATCTTGCATGCCTTCCGGATAATTGAAGTCCCATTTGGTAAAATTAACACATGTCCTTATTTTGTTTATTGCTAACGGTGAAGGTCAGGTAAGTGAGAGAAGTTCGGATGCGAGGATGATCCCTACAACTCTCTCGATTGCTTGTCAAGGATAGGCAAAAACAAAGATAAGCTATTGACACACCATGCCTTTTTTTTTTTTTTTTTCTTCTTTACGATAAGAGAGTGAGGAGATTTGAATCATTTGTCCACTCGCGTCAAGAGGATAAATGATACATGTATGCAATTGTTTTGCTTCAAAAATTTAAGTTCATATTATTCGATTTAAATTATTAATTACAATTAATTTACTATTCATCTAAAAACATAACAATTATAACTAAATAATATAAATTTTCATCTACATTTTGTCTCTAATGCTTGCCTCTAATTCTCGCATCTTTTTTTTTTTTGTTTTTTTTTTTGTCTTTTTTGTTTAAGGGGTATTCTATGACTTGAGATGACTGTGTCCTTCTCCACCGGGTCCCACCCTCCAAGTTAGTTAATCCTTTCGGTTTATTGTTGGGCTGGAGGACGGATTAGAGCGTCCGGCCGCATAGTTTTTTCGTAAGTTGGTAAAAAAAGCTGACCGAATTTTCTCGCTATGGGATCTGTCGCAGGGGCCAATAGGTGGCTAACAGTATCCCTCTGGGAAGCACAAAAACGGAAACGGAAAACGCGATACTATACAAAAAGACGAAATGGCACTCTTGCGAGCGTGAGATGTCAGGGAACGTTGAAAAAAAACGAAGAAAATATTTTTATATTTAATAATACAATAAATTTAGTATTTATCAGAAAATGTTACTTAGTTTCAATTAAACGTTGAAGCGGTTCCCTTGCTTCCTACGCATTCCCTTAGATTCAAAGTTGATAAATAAAACATTGATAGGAGAAATTTTTTTTTTTTTTTCAGAACCCCATTAGCAGGTACAGATAAATAGACGAGAATGAATATAAATTTATATTATTTAATTATAAGTATTAATTATTATGTATTAAAAATTGATTACCTTGTCATACTGAAAAGACAGGCGTCTATAATGTTGGACTTGGGAAATCCTGATTCAAGTGTCTGCCGTCATTTGCGCGCACGAAGCAACTCAGAAGTCAAATTTCTCGCTGCCTCCAGAAACAAAAGTTACCTGAAACATGGACACGTGCATTCTTTGTCTCTTTTTGGTCAAGATGGGCACATGCATTCCCCGAAACAAAGACAATGAATTAACATGGCAATTAGCCCACAAACCCGCGTTGCGCCACCTCCGTCTGAATGCAAAATCTATGTAACGTACACGAGTTTCTCCTCTCACACGGACTCAGCTATAATTTGATCAACAGCAAGAGAATTGGGGGATTTTATTGATACCAGACCATCGCAATGGAATATATCGACGATATAAAAGGTCGTTTGGCCGTTAGGATTTGGGGAGCCGCAAAGGCATAAAGTATGCACGCATCTTCTTCTGGGCCCACGTGGCAGCCAAAATGGACCCGCATCCCCTACCCAAAAGTCCCCGTTTGGACTGTTTGAATCGGAATGAAAGACGAAATTAGGTAGAATTGAAAATAAAATAATAAATTTTATAACATATTTAGTATGATTTTGAATTCAAAATTTTTTGTACTTTTTTCTAAAGTTTAAAATTAGAATAAAAATCATAATAAAAAAATAAATAATATTAATATAATTAAAATATATTTAATTATTATAATAATATAAATATAATTTATATTAAATATTTTATTGTGTAATAATAATATAATAATAATTCAAATTAAATTGTAGATTATGTTATGCCTTATATAACACGATTTATATGTTAGCTTAATGTCGATAACTTGAGATATTGCAAGTGGAACTATGGTGTGAAACTTGAGATAATCCAATCTAGTGTCAAATTGCCACGTGGACGAACGGCAATTATTGCAAAAAATATTGGGGCATTTAAAACTAAGGATTCTCATATCTCCGCAAATAAGTTCAATCTTAATTATATCCAAAAATTAAGTTATTATTAAAATTTATAATATTACAGTCTCTCTTTATTATTATTATTTTTAATTTATAAAGGTCAAAAATTGAATCTTTTACTTAAAAATTAAGAGATTAGGTGGTTATACTAATAGACCTAATGGCTGATGGCAATATTGTAGCCTCTTTAAATTTTATTTGAGATGTGTTTATATATTCATTAATTAAATTCTATTTCAATTATAGTTTTATATTAATTATAGTAAGTCCAATAAAATTTTACAACATGTTAGAATATTTAGAGCCTAAAATTGCAGAAACTTGTTAAATTTATTTAATTAAATTTGAATATGGATTAATTGTTCAACAAAAAGTCTGTTTTTTTTTTTTTCTTTTCTTTTCTTTCGCTCATAATCTCCTTTAATGGCTCTTATTTTCTTATAACGCGTCTTTTAAATGTTCATTATATATGTGTATGTATGTATATATCCATTTAAAGCATTAAATTTGTATAATGCTAATTTGTTCTCCTAAATCAAATAATTATGGGACACGCAAAATATATAATAATAAGAATATAAGGAAACCCGAAAAGAATATAAGAATATAAACGAAACTTAAAGGAAAACATTCTTCTTGTGGTTAAAGCAAACAAAAGGACATCGATTGACATGGAACCAGAAATCAAGCAATCAATCAAGGGGAGATGGTGATGAATGCTTGCGGTGCCACCCTAAACCGTTTTTGTTGAACCAAGTTGCTTTTCTTTTTTTTCGGTACATTTAACCAATTAGCTTTAGAAATGTATCTAACCCAAAAAAAAAAAGGAAAAACAAAGAAAAAACAATTAATCTAGAAAACCCTTTCTTTTTTTTTTTTTTTTCTGAAAATTCAGTATTAAGATATTATTAAACAACAAGAAATACAGTTGCTACAGTATAAGAATTTACATGAGGAGCAGAGCAGCATAATCTCAAGAAAAATGCCTCGTAGTCTTCATGGCCTAGAGTTTTTATTAACCATCCAAGACATAACATGAGCCGAGTCCGACTCCACTATAAGATGAAAACCCTTTATAAGCATGCTGCAAAGATATCATCTCGATGGCTTTCTCGATTGCCATTATCTCTGCAACATTTGAATCTTGAGAGCCTACATTGAAGTAGCGACTGGGCAATACTTTAAGCTCTTACTTTCAGAAGAACCTTAAAAATTCTTTTAATAATAAAGAAAAAATGCTTGCAGATAATGACCCATCAATCTCGTGATATTATGCAAAGTCGCACGTTTCAGTAGCATAAGTTCAGTAGATGATATTGGGGCTCCAAAAGGCGAAAATTCACCCAAAAATTCAGGCGCTATACTTGCTTATGTTTTCAAACCTGATTGCTTAGGAGCCCCTTTAAATACACCTCTCAACCGCTTTAACTCCCCACACCCCCACTCTCTGTTCTTTCCGTTTCCGTCGCTTTGATTTCTTTCTTTTATTACTTGCATTTCACTGAAAACAAGAACCTAAGGATGGCACAGCCAGCAATTAGACTATTTTTATCTGCACTTGTTGTCTTGATCATTTCCTTGACCTCATCTCTGGCATTGGCTGCACAATACGATGTCCTCAAGTATGGTGCCATGCCTGACGGGAAAACTGACTCAAGCAGGGCCTTTTTGGCCGCCTGGACTCAAGCCTGTGCGTCGACGAGTCCAGCCACCATTTATGTTCCTCCAGGGAGGTTCACGCTAGGCAACTTGGCTTTCTGGGGTCCTTGCAAAAACAGTGCTATTCTAGTGCGTATAGAAGGAACCCTTGTGGCTCCATCTGATTATCGGGCCATTGCCAGTGTTGGGAATTGGCTAGCTTTTGAGCATGTTGACGGGGTTACCGTTTCTGGTGGAATTTTGGACGGGCAAGGCAGTAACTTGTGGTCCTGCAAGGCCTCTCGAAACAATTGCCCCCGCGGTGCTACGGTAGGTTTAATTTTACCTTGGACTTAGCGATTGTTTAACAATATATTAGTTCTGTTTGTGGCTGAAGATGACACATTAACACGGTAAATATAATATTTATTAATTAATTACCCAAGTACCAAGTGCAGTGCAGACCTAGCATGTGCTTGGAACATTTAAGTAGGAATTTAGAATGTCAAGGAACAAAGTGCGAAGGCCTTATGAATGATTAATTTGCAACGATTTCTTTTTCCTTTATACTTGAATGTGCAGCTGGTGGCCTATAGCACATTAGCACCTTGGATCCGTACAACTGCAATTCATATCTTTAACTTTCCTAGTCTCTGTGTTTGCTGCATTGTTGCAGTCCCTGGAGTTTTCCAATTCCCAGAACATTGTGATCGGCGGACTATCTTCACTAAACAGCCAAATGTTCCACATAGTCATCAACGCCTGCCAAAACGTCAAAGTGCAAGGAGTGAAGGTATCTGCCTCTGGGAATAGCCCCAATACGGACGGCATTCACGTTCAGCTATCCACAGGTGTCACAATTCTGAACTCCAAGATTGGAACTGGTGATGACTGCATATCCATCGGCCCCGGTACGTCTGACTTGTGGATCGAGAACATCATATGCGGACCTGGCCACGGAATCAGGTAAAGAAATAAGATATAAAGCACATAATCTTGCTAAGATGCTGGTAATATGTACATTTGTTGACTGAGGAAAAGTGATGTGAGTGGTCGTTTTTCGTTTTGGTTCAGCATTGGAAGCCTGGGGAAGGAACTTCAGGAGGCTGGTGTGCAAAATGTTACAGTCAAAACCACCACTTTTACTGGTACTGAAAATGGGTTGAGAATCAAGACTTGGGGAAAGCCTAGCAATGGCTTTGCCAGGAACATTCTTTTCCAGCATGCCATCATGAATAGTGTACAGAACCCAATAATCATCGACCAAAATTATTGCCCCAACTCAGGTTGCTCCGATCAGGTTTCTGGTGTTAGGATTAGTGATGTCACATATCAAGAAGTCCACGGAACATCAACAACAGAAGTTGCAGTAAAATTGGATTGCAGTAGGGGTCATCCATGCACTGGGATTCGATTGGAGGATGTAAACCTCACTTACAAGAACCAACCAGCTCGAGCATCATGTAGCAATGCCGCTGGATCTGTTTATGGGGTTGTACGGCCCACTGGCTGCCTGTAGCAGGGGCAAGAATTGCATAGTTACAGTGTGTGTCCTGTTTTGGGGCTTAATGGAACACTGAAATTATGCCATAAATTACACGTTGTCCTTTCTAAACTCCACCCAAAAAAAACAAAAATCAAAAAACTAAAAACTAAAAAAGAAAATGACGATTTCATTGGCCTGAGGCGATCCTCGCACGTACTGTGATAGTGTGGCTTGGAGCCCGGCCTTTCTGTCATTGTGCCAAGAATTTGGGTTCTTCTTGTTGAATCTTTATTTAAAAAAAAAAAAAATTACTTGTTATACTTATTAGATTGAATCCATATATATATATATATATATTTATTTATTTATTTAAAATTAAAATTTAAAACTTCTCCTAAAGAGATCTAAAGTTTTCAAATAATCGACACCCCTGAGTAACAGTCCCAATATAATACTCTACTTAAGCAGTTGAGAGGAATTCACGATGCAATTGAGGAATGGAAAGAAGTGGAACCCACTGTGTGACAAAATTGTTGCAATCTTGCATTGACAAGAAAGCCCATTTGGCGGGGAAGCTTGTCCATGCCTACATATTCCGTAGCGGCCTCTTCTTCACTGACACTCTTCTTTGCAACCGTCTCATTGAGCTCTACTCCAAATGCAACAACACAGTTTACGCGCGGAACTTGTTCGATCATATGCCTCACAGGAACATTTACTCGTGGAATGGCATCTTGAGCGAGTGTTGCAGAGTCGGTGATATGGAGAACGCGCGTGACTTGTTTGCCCGAATGCCCGAGAGAAACGTTGCTTCTTGGAACAACTTGATCAGCGCAATGGTTCGCGGTGGTTTCGAGCGCCAGGCGCTGGGTTTATATGATGAAATGATTTGTCAATGTTTTCTGCCCAACCGTTTCACGTTTGCTAGTGTCTTGAGTGCGTGTAGTTCCCTGGCAGATGCGGAGTATGGTAGGAGATGTCATGGTCAAGCTGTTAAGCTTGGGCTTCAGCACAATATCTATGTCAGTAATGCTTTGCTATCTGTGTATGCTAAATGTGGCTTGATTGGTGATGCCGCACGTCTTGTTGTGGAAATTCCGGAGCCTAATGAGGTGACTTTTACTGTCATAATGGGTGGGCTAGCACGAATGGATAGAGTTACAGATGCTTTGGCAATGTTTAGGTTCATGTTCCGGGAGGGAATTCGGATTGATAGTGTCTCATTGTCAAGTGTTTTAGGCGTTTGTGCTAAAGGAAGATTTGAGGAGTCTGGTGCTTGTGAGGAAAATAGCAGGCCTTCAAGTAAACTGCCTGGACACCAAGTACATGGACTTGCAGTCAAACTTGGGTTTGAAAATGATCTTCATTTGAGTAATTCACTACTTGATATGTATGCAAAGAATGGGGACATGGATAGCGCTGAGAACGTGTTTGCTAATTTGCCCAAAGTTGGTGTTATTTCCTGGAATGTCATGATTGCTGGCTATAGCCAGTACGATTACAGGAAAGCTATAGAGTATCTTCAGAGAATGCAGTCTGAAGGGTTTCAACCAGATGAGGTTACTTATATCAATATCTTAACAGGATGTTACAAGTCCCAGGATATAGAAACTGGGCATCAGGTGTTTGATTGCCTGGCTTGCCCAAGCGTGAGTTCATGGAATGCAATGCTCTCAGGATATATCCAGATTGGAGATGACAAAGAAGCTGTAAAATTATTCAGGGATATGCAATTCCGCACTTTACAACCTGACCGGACTACTGTGGCTCTTATACTTAGCACATGTGCATCAATGAGTCTTCTGGAGGCAGGAAAACAGGTTCATGCTTTCTCACTAAAGGCAGACTTCCATAATGATATATATGTTACTAGTGCACTTATTACCATGTATTCAAAATGTGGGATGCTGGACATTGCACAGTGTATATTTGGGAGAATGGTTGAATTGGATATTGTTTGTTGGAACTCTATGATTGCAGGGTTTTCACTAAATTCTCTAAACTATGAAGCATTAACCTTCTTTGGACAAATGCTGAAAGAGGGAGTAGCTCCTACCCAGTTCTCTTATGCTACTATGCTGAACTGTTGTGCAAAATTATCTTCATCATTTCTAGGAAGACAGCTTCACACTCATATAGCAAAACAAGGGTACATAAATGACCTCTTTGTAGGCAGTGCTCTCATTGACATGTATTGCAAATGCGGGAATACAGATGAAGCTTGGCAGTTCTTTGATATGATGCCTAATAAAAATACTGTGACATGGAATGAAATGATCCATGGGTATGCACAAAATGGACAAGGAGAAGAAGCCGTTCATTTGTATGAAAACATGATAAGATCTGGTGTGAAGCCCAATGATATAACCTTTGTTGCTGTTTTAACTGCATGTAGCCATTCAGGACTAGCTGATAAAGGAGTTGAGATATTTGACTCTATGCTTCGAGACCATAATGTGGAGCCAATTTTGGATCACTACACCTGTGTCATTGATGTTTTGGGCCGAGCTGGTCGATTTCATGAAGCAGAGTTGTTACTAGATAAGATGCCATGTAAAAATGATCCAATTGTGTGGGAGGTTCTGCTTAGTTCTTGTAGGGTTCATGGTAATGTGAGCTTAGCAGAAAGGGCAGCCACAGAACTCATTCGCCTGGACCCTCAAAACTCTGCTCCTTACGTGCTTTTGGCCCATGTTTATTCATCTTTAGGAGGATGGGATGATGCAAGGTCTGTCAGAGAATTGATGAGTGATAAACATATTGATAAAAATCCGGGTTATAGCTGGACTGAACCTATGAGTGGAATACAATATTTTCTAGAGGACAAAAATATGAGGCTTTTTGATGGTGAATTAGTTATGGCACACCAAACATGACACCTTTTCCTCTTTTCTAGTTATTTTTCCTTTTTATTTGTTTTATCTTTTCCGAGTACTACATGCCGGCATCTATAAATTGGTGCAGAAGTTCTAGCTCACCAGGATGTTTTTGCCCCCTTTTCGTTTGCAATGAGATGAAACGGCAAATTCTAGCCATCTAATTATCGTTTTCTTATAGAAGAACAGACAACCCAGAAACAGATGATATCGAGCATTGGATTTACCAAATACACTACATCCGAACAAATATTGCTAAAAGAAGATGGCAATTTGTGTATCTTCACACTATAACGAAACAAATGCAATCAACAACGAGACGTCAGAATCCCGAAAAAGAACGAAGAAGAATAAAATAAGAATAAGAAAGAAGTAGAGTATGTGGTATAAAAGGCTATGCCGTACACCTATCAAAAACAAAATTTACAATAGGATTCCCTGCCACACTTCTCATCTGTACCGAAAAGATACCTTGATTTGAGTCAGTCTTGTGAAAGGCAATTCTTGTTTGGTACAAAGTGTAGCTAATGAATTCGAAAAATATGACCTGACAATCATATAGTAACATGACTTTCTTTTTTTGCCACTAGACCTTTGAGTTCCCTGAACTCTCAGCTTCAAGTTTAGATTGAATTCAAATCTTAATCCATGCGTACCTAAAAAGAAATAAGAAAGTCTTTCATTTTAATTGGGTTTTGACTTTTGAGAGTGACGAAGGGATTCCTTGGTTCTGTACGTGTGAGTGCGTGTACCACGCAGCTGTAAGTTATTTGAACATTAAATAAAATACATCTACATAAATATATGCAAAAAAAAAAAAAACAAAAAACAAAAAGAGTTCCATCGGTTAATAATCTCAACTAGGGGCAGGATGTGGAAATATGTTACATGGCTAATTTTATCTGAATTAAGAAGAAGAGAGTTGAGGGAAAGGAGAGAGTGGGGTCACAAGCCGAATTGATTGGAACGACATTTTGTAAATATCAGAAACAGAGATTAAGCAATTGCCAAAAATGGCATTACACTATTTTTCACCATATTAATTTCTTCAAACGTATATTCATTTCATAAAAGCCAAAATGTAATAATCAAAAAAATATGTAAAGCCAAAATGTAGATAAATAATGAGACAATTCTTATACTTGATGGATCAGGTGTCTCTTGACCATGAAATTGCTTGTGTATTCTTATTTATACTCAAGAATATTGAACAAAGCTAGCATTGTGGAAAGGAATACTGGCTTGACATATTCGATCGCTATAAGTTTGGATCAAAAAAAAATACAAGAGTTTGAACCGAACCTCACTTACACCTTGTGAAGAAGCCATTCTAACTTAAAAACTTAAGTTATGGGGTGAGATCCATCACATATTAAACTTTAACACGCCTCCCACCCATTATCCTCGTTAAGGAGGTGAAGAGTGACCATCGGACTGAATCCTTATGGTTCACAAGATAACAGATTTAACTCTCGAAAATCTCAAGAATAGCTAATGAACAAATTGCGTTGCATTAACAAGTTTGATGGATACAGTCCCAGATCATCAGAACAGCAAAGATAACTGTTCAGAGGAAAAGAACTCAGGTAGGTGATATACCTGAGGGAATGAATCAGTATATACTTTCATGGACCTCCAGTTACTTGTGGATTTGATCATAAGTAGATAGAATTGCTGATCGCATGTTGGCTATTTCTACAAGCATCTCCAATGCTGCACAACAACAAAAGTTTAGAACATTTCATGTTATACACTTACAATTTCCACAGGTAGGTTTTGGTGTTGACAGAAACACCTGTCTCAAATGAAAGTTGGGCAGCTCGGAGCTTTGGAGAAACCAGTGTTCCAAACATGGAAAGCGATTTCGCTCGCTCTTTCTGAACCTGTGAGAGAGGAAACTAAATCCATGATTAAGCCTGTAAATTTGTGAATGATATTCCTAAATGCAACACCAAGAATCCTTCCAAATGCATGCAGTCACTGAATATTCAGGATGGATTCAAGCAATAACCAATGCTATAGAAACATTAGCGCTCAAAAGAAACAATCTGAAAATGGCACTGACAGGCAAATTGCTAAAGCCCCTTGTATGCGCAAAGATAATAAAAATCCGAAAAAAATTCTAAAAGGATGACAATTACAAGACACTTACCTGATCATCAACCTTTAATGTGTCTCCATCCATAGTGTCTCTCTCTTCTTCACATAAAGGAAGAGATGCACCATTAGCAAATTATGCTAATACCACTAAGAAATTATTTTTTGAAAAAGGCCAAGGAATTAGAAAGAAGCTAGGAATAATTTAAAGGATGACTTTCTGATCAAACGAGCAATGAGAAACAACATTTGCTTCTAATAGACAACTAAAAGAGATTTTCATTGATGTGATATGGAAAAACAAGATACCAGAAGGGAGAGAATTGGCCCGACATCGTATCACATAATTGCCGGATTTCTCAGGCAACATGGATTCTTTTGATAAATGCTCTTCATTGTAGCAATGATCATTCTCCAAGGAGCCCCATTTACGCAATGCAAAGTGTGGTTGCTCCGCTGGAACAGTAGATCATATGGGTTCCTTCAGTGTGTGTATGTATGCATAAAGTAAAGCAAACGGGAAAATTTAATTATACGTGTATGTATATGTAAATATATCAGATTCAACCGCAGAGAAGCATTCATATACATAGTTTATGTCGAGCGCACCAGAGAGAGAGAGAGAGTTGAGACGAAAAAGAAATGGAAGCAACCTTGATGGTCTAAGGCTGTGACTTTCAGCCAAGTAGAAGCAGAGTGGGAAGTGAGGTCCAATAAAGCAGTGTTGACGCGTGAAGTGCCCATTGAATGTCGAGCACTCGCCAGTTCCAGCCATCCCTGCAAATCATAACTAAAATAAGAAAGATGGCTTCTTTTTTACAACCTCCACCCCTCCGCCAGCAAAAGAAAAAAGGAAAAATGGCACAAAATTAAATTCAACCAATAAAGGGAAAAGACATAAAATTTCAATTTCAATTTCAAATATGACGAGTCTGTAACCTGGCGAAGTGAAGAAGACAAAGAATCCAAAAGCGTTAGGTAACTGTCTGTCGAATCAAGAAACCGTAACACAATTTTTTCGTCTCCTTCTTCTTCATCATTATCTTGTTCTTCCAGTTCTTCTTGTTGTTGTTGTAATTGTTGTTCCATTGGCATCTGTCTTCCAATTTCAGGGCAGAGAGCTTCTTCCTCTTCCTGATCCTCTCTCATCGAGTAGCTGAACCTGCACCTGTTCCTCTGAATCCTAGAGATTGGATTGGAAATGGGTGCTATTGCTCAGTCATCATCTCCTCTTTTTGTTTCTCTTCTCTCCTTTCCTTCGATTTAGAGATTTTCGGTGGCCTACTCTCTCTCTCTCTCTACGGATTGGGTCTACGGATCAAATCATGGGCCTCGGCCCATAAAAAAAAGTGCTCTTTTCTAGCGCAACTGGTAGAGACTTTCCGTTTTTTTTTTTCTTTTCTTTTCTTTGAAACTTTCTGTTTTCGTGTAAAATCTTAATAATTTTATTTTTCACTTTTTAACCTTTCGCTCTCCTCTCTTATAACTTTTTAAAAAATAATAATAAATTAGTCTTTCTTTAAAATTAAAATTAAATAATTAATTAATATTAAAAATAATACCAGTCAGATTGTACACATTACTACGTCAGTTCACATGTCTTTATGTTCTGTAGTTGTTGGAGGATGGTTCTAGAACCTTCGCAGAGTCCTAGTCCTAGTCCAATTTTTTCCTGTTTTTCGAATCTAGTGCCACGCAGTGTATTGAGGTACAGTTGCTGCCGAGTTGGACAGAATGCGCGTCGGTAAAAGGATCATAAGGCGAGTACGTGGCCGAGGTCGGTTCTCCTCTTTTCTCCGAAGTGCACCCACATTTCGAACAACGTTGCCTGAGAGCTTTATGTTTTTGCAGGAGCGGTTTGCAACGTCAGCATCCTTTTGGAATGAGTGTCTACAAGTTCTGCCCTGAAATGGTTAGCGCAGTATCGTTTCTCCCTTTGCATCTTCAAGAAGTAAATGACTAGGTGCACCAAAAATTGATTACTATTGCCTTCGTAGTGTTCTGAAACCTTCCGGGGTCCAGTTCTATCGTTATGGGTTCTGTCTTACTGTCTTATCATCATCTTTGCTTCTTGGCAGCACCTACACGTCCTGGTTATGGGTGCTTAAATGCCTCTGATTAACAAGTTTACGTGTATAATTAGCGAAGTTGCTGATTTTTTGCATCCTTTAGTCAATCTCGAATTAAAACATCTTTTTGAGACTCTCTCTTTCTCTAACATTATGCATTTTCTCGACTTTCAGCCACAATGTTCTCTACCCTAAGGAGGGCAGGAAGAGAAGAATCCTCCTCTACGCATGCCAGAACTGGGATCGTGAGGTCTTCCTCCCTTCCACAGCCCCCAAGGCACTCGGTGTGTGTTTGTGTGCGTGTGTTATTCAGTCTTTACATATCATGGCTGCAGTTCTACGTTACTCCAATTTCGTGTTCCTCACTTTATTTCCCCCCCCCCTTTCTTTTTCATTTTCTCTTCAAATTAAGCTTTCAAAAGAGAGATGGCTTGTCAACAAATATTCTGATAATTAATTTTTCCTTTTTTGGGGGATTAAATATTCTGATAATGCTCTGGAGTCTGGTGACTTTACGTCCTTGAATCACCTTTGAAGTGCATTCAACATGTTAGGCGTGTAGGAAAATATACTAATTGCAGCATCTGTTTATCTACCAATCCCGGACAAGTATATTATAAATCGTCCATATTTGTTGAGAATATTCCTGAAACATTAGCTGGCAGCTGTCGATACTAATCCCGTGTATTGAAATAAGGTGCATCACACTGCATCAGAATACATGCAAGAATTGCACGGCGTGACATCCGATCCAACTCTCCCCTGTACTTAGTCCCATCCATCCGTGCATTTTTTGCCATTTTGTAAGTGTAACTGGAGACAATCCTGTGTGGGGTTTATGCTCAAGACACCAGAAGCATAATCCAAATAGTATGTGCGCGCGCACGCGTGTAACTTCAATTTATAATTGTTGCTATCAATATTCCAGGCATGAGTACAATGAAATGGCAATCCTTGTAATGGTAATGAATTGGTTCATAAAAAGATATGGCTGTTTGTGCTTCTTTCAATGAAATAAACATCCTTTTTGGCTTGAACATGCAGGTAACTTCTAGAGAGGAGGGTTTGACGCTGTTTTATGTCTGCTGCAACCCGGAGTGTGGGCATCGTTGGAGAGATTGAAATCTTGCGGTAAACTTCAAGAGAGGAGGAAGGGATTTGCTTTTAGCTAGCTTGTAACAAATGCGTTGAGAAATAATGTTTATCAGAATGTGCCTGGATTCATGTTTCTATTTTGACTACCATTACAATAATTGAAACGATCCAACATCTAACTCGGATTGCGACGGTCTAGTCGGGAGCGAGCAGGGCAAACCGAACTTCTTTGCCTCCTGCTGTCCCGAAACTCCCAATATTCCGTGATGGGAGATTTTATCCTCCATTCAGAAAAATTTTGACTGGTTTTCAATATGCTTAAAACAGCTGTGTCTAAGCCATATAGAGTTTTTTCGAAAAATTTTATGACCACTTTTCTTTTTTTATTTTAAAAAATTTATGGATCTTTCAATTACATTGAAATTTTTAAAATTTTAAAATTAAATTTTAAAAATATTATTTAAAAAATTGAATCTTAATATTTAATAAATAATATTGTGATATAATTCTAATTAAATCAAAGAAATAAAAAAAATTTAATAAAATTATTTTAATTATTTAAATTAACTTAAATAATTATTAAATTTAAATTTGAAGTAAAAATTTTAAAATTAAATTTTATCATCTGACATTAAGTGAAATGAAATGAAGTGCAAAATCCCCTTTTTTATGATGAACAAACTTAGAAGAAATTTTCTTCTTTTTTTTTTTTACTAATAAGTAACACTTAATCACAAACTATTCATGAGTTAAAAAAAAAAAATTTTTAAATCACTCTGACAAAGATTGGGAAAATAGACTGAAAACAGAAAAGAAAAGAAAAGAAAGCCCAACTAAGAAAAGGCCGGGCCCATATCCTTCATTAGAAAATGAGAAATACAAGCTGAAACGAATAGTCGACCGCACGGCATACTGTAGAGTGGAGGGAAGGGAGGGAAATTCACCCTCCAAGGAGAGGTGAAGAAGAACCCTAAAAACGCATACAGAAGCATACGGACACGCACAAGCTCACGCACTTTGTATCTGCATCTGTGGCTGTCTCTCACGAAAGTTGGAAAAGATGAGTACCATGAAGTTTTGCCGCGAATGGTAAAGTAGTTGCTTTTAATCAATCAAAAGCATCATAGATAGAACATCACTATAGGAACTACTACATTCACCATTGACGTCTCATTGATTATGAAAAAAATCCTCTCTTTTTTTTCTTTTTTTTTTTTTTTTTTCTTTTAGAAAGAATTGAATTTTTTATGCGTCTCTGTTTTTTTTTTTTTTTTTTTGGCGATTTTTTAAAAAAAGATTTCTGCTTGATTTTTGCAGCAACAACATTCTTTATCCTAAGGAAGACAAGAACCAGAAGATTCTCCTCTACGCTTGCCGCAACTGTGATCACCAAGTTTCTCTCTCTCTCTCTTTCTTCTTTTTCTTTGGATTTCTTTTTCTGAGGGCCGGATTATTGTTTTTTACGGTTTATTTTATGCAGTTTGTTGGATTAGGATCTGTTACCTGTTATAAGCCCTACTATCTTCTTCTGGGATTGTTGCTATTTCCCTTCTATCAGAAGAAATTCGAGCGTGACATCCTCCCAATCATTGATAATTTAACCGTTGATTTTGAGGGACTCATAGGAAAATGATTGGTGGTTTTGGATGGCTTCTGGGGTTTTGACTAAGTTCAGAAAGCAAGCATCCCATAACAATGACACTTGGTTTTAAGTAATGAGTTTTCTGCCCAGCAGCTTCCTGTGGAAAGGGAGTGTTGATCAAATTGAATTTGTCATTGTGATTTGTAGTTCATGTCTTCAAAAGTATGTTCTTTTTTGCTTAAAAACCATATCCTGTGTCCTTCATACTTCTATGTATTGTCAGCCGCTGAATTTATTTGACTTTGGGGTGATACAACGGCTGGTGCTTAATTAATGAATAGTGAAACTTTCAGTGACAAGTGGTGGATTAACCCATAATGTGGGATTATTCTCAGTAGTTATTGTGTTTGAACACCTGCAGGAGGTTGCCGATAGTAACTGTGTCTATAGAAATGAGGTTCATCACTCTGTTGCTGAGCGTACCCAAGTATTACAGGATGTTGCTGCAGATCCAACCCTTCCTCGAACTAAAGCTGTCACATGTACAGTATGTGAGCATCCAGAAGCTGTCTTCTTCCAGGTTAGTTTCTTTGTATTATTTTACTATTTTTTACTGCTGGGTATCTAGGGAAAAAGTACCCTTGACATTGCTTTCTGGAATAATAAGACATGGCTAGAAATTTACTGGTGTGCAATGTCAACTACACGAACAAGGATTTTTTTTTTTATTTTTTTTTGGTTGCTGTTTTGTAGCCAAAAGAATGTTCACTTGCTGTTTGATAGATTTGATATCCTTCTATTTCTCTCTGTGTGTCCGCATAACTGAATGGCTGGATGGCTTAATTATGTGATTTAATGTGCAAATCATGATCTTTACATGAGCTTCCCTGGTCGACTATACCAACCTGTGTTTACCCCATGCTTATGGTTATCTAGTTTGGTTGACTTCTAGCTTGCTGTTTAAGATAATTGATAATTAAGCTCAGCATTGGTTATTGGTATTGAAATAGTTTCCTTTTTCAAAGTAAATTAGCCTGTATAGGGATGCCTTGCTGGACTATAAATTTGATAAATCACTGCAAACCATCTAAACCTAATCTGCAGAACCATAAATTGATCAGCTTGTTGTGGCCTGCAAGACGAATTTTGTCTTATAATGACATAGTCTTTTGTTTAAACGTGCAGGCAACTTCTAGAGGAGAGGAGGGTATGACACTGTTCTTTGTCTGCTGCAACCCAAATTGTGGTCATCGATGGAGAGATTGAGATTTATCAGGACACCGATCAAAGCTCAGAATGTAATCCATTTAGACATGTCTTCACACCTTTGTTGGCGATGAATCAACTTTGATGTCAAATTTCTCTCACTATTCAACGCCTGAAGCTCGTGATACTGTGCCGCAAAAGCAAAATTTATGCAAAAGGAAAACTGCAAGAAAACCTGTTTTTGCACAGCAATGTTTAGATTTTGCCGGGTTAAAATAACGTTCACCCTTTTGAGCCTCTCTAAGATCCGATGCGAGGGAAGCTTTAATCAATTTAACAGACAAGCGCATCTTTTTTCTTTTGGTGCACGTAGAGTGGCGTATCTTGGAAGCATATTAGTTATGGAACCGCACTCCGGTCTTGCCTAACCTGGAGCCTGTGTCGATTGCACTGCTCAATTTCTGATTTACTTTGTCCAATACGTTGCCAACGGCAGCTCACCTTCACAGGCAGTCACATGTGCTATACTCGGTTCTTATTTCTCTCATTTATTTATTTATATACCTCTTTTTGGCACTCTTCATTTTATTGGATATCCATATATGGCCACACCTGGCATCCAACGGCCAAACGAGCGGCGAAGAGGTAGGGCCTGACAAGTAGATCTGATCTTAAAAATAGAAGATTCAGAGTACCTGAATATTTCTGTTATTTAAGAAATGCGGATCAGGCATGTCTATACAAGAATGAGTTTTTTTGGGTGGAAAATTTTCCACCACAATCAGCTAATTTTTGCTGGGACCTATATCTCCACGGGGCAGAGTAAGTAGTAAATAGGAAGACTGGAGTATCAATTAATTAGTGGGACAAAAAAAAAAAAAAAACCCTCTAGTAAATAAAAATAAAGTATCTATCTACATTTTTTTTTCTTTTTTGAAAAAAAAAAAAAAGGGAAAAATGCATTTGGACTACAATGATGATAATGTCCGCGTTAACCAGTTTGATAACCGCCTCAATTTTGTAGATTGCTCTGCATTCTTTGCAAAGTATGACTCTGCGTTTGACAGCATTACTTTAAAGTCATGCTTCACTGCATTCAAGCTTCGATAGTAATGATTCTCCAATCTCAATTGGATCACTTCAAGAGACAATGGAACTGGGAACCTGAAATTTTCAACAGAATCCAAACATCAATGTAAGTTCCCAACATTTTGCAAGTCAAATTCAGATTGTAGTACTCAGGTGTTTGTCATGAAAAAATTGATGCAAGTCTGAACAAAAGTATAGTTCAAGGCAAGCAAGGTGACGAACAAAATTTACCTGTTTGTATAACTAGACTTCTGTGAAACTTGTCTCAATTTTTGAACACCATAGTAATCCTGAAAATGAAAAAACAAAATTCAGAGAGGCCCCCAAAAAATATTCAAATAGTTCAACTAGTCGCAATCAGTATCTAAGGAAAGCTACGCAAGACTCCCATACTATAAGGTTTGGGCAAGAGTCATCTATCCAGCCTTACCCTTACTTTTTTGCAAGGAGGCTATTTTAATGCTTTGAACCTAGGACTTTCAGATCAAAATAGAATAGCTTATATTGTTACAAAGAGGCTTGCCCTTATTAATAGAAGCTATACACATCAAAGATCTGTTTCACCAACTACCTGAGCCTTTCTAGCTGATTGATCTAACTTTGCAATGGCAGACAGCAGCTTATCTCTGGTCTCATCATCAATGCGAGGCTGCTCCCACTGAGTATCCGCATCAAAAAGCTCCCAAGGACTGTGTAGGTGTGCCTTAGTGGGATCACTTTTGTACCTAATGCTACAAGTGTCCCATGGACTACTAGGGAATTCAGAGGACTTAGGCTGCACAGAGATAACCCGGCCATCCCACCAACTACCATCTTCTTCACCGTCATTTTTCCACCATACTCTG
Organism: Rhizophora mangle; assembly: GCA_037832345.1. Lineage (NCBI taxonomy): Eukaryota > Viridiplantae > Streptophyta > Magnoliopsida > Malpighiales > Rhizophoraceae > Rhizophora > Rhizophora mangle. Next base: position 2,832,660 of record JBAPLJ010001421.1, on the reverse strand, counting down.
CATTTATCCCTGTTTGTCCAATTTCTCTGTATGGCAGCATCATATCGAGTCTTTTCAACAAGAAAATCTGGGAATCCAGTCACCTCGGGCAGAGTTAGTCTGAATGATTTCTCAAACAGGCTAGAATCAGGATCAATAAATTTAAGAGTCATTTTACAGCAACTGTCCCCAGATCCTGCCAGCGAAGAATACTCAAGATCGACAACCTCACAAAATTCCACTGCCCTTATGTTTCCCTTATATACCTTCCAAGGACCAACCTCCCTTGAGGAACTTTGCTCTATGTATTCCTCATGCCCCTGAAAAAAAAGAGTCTAGCCCCGGTAAATTATTGCAATTACAACACTCAAAAAAATATGTATACACAGAAGAGTTTCACAAAAGTCAAAAATAAACAGTAAAGAACAAACCTGTCTCAAATATACAACTTTGTCCCCTAGCTGGGGAATATAACGTGAGCCCTCATGCCTTGACAGCATTAACCATCCTCTTTTGGGTAATTGATGCAATCTCCTCCAGTCTTCTGGACTTGTTTCAAGAAAATTATAACTGGTTCTCCTATTTCTAGTAGATCTCAGTCCAACTAACATCCTTGAGCTTGATCCCCGCTCTTCACATGAAAGTTGACGCAGGTTTACAGAATCATTATGGGCATTTGCATGCACATCCTCTGTTTCATGCCCCGGCCCCAGCTTTACATCACTGCTCATGATATTTGGTTCATTTACAGTTGTCAATGCCCCAGAAGATGTTCTATGAAATCCATCCATGGTGTTTTTTTGGAAGTTTGCTCTGGCATTGAGATCATGGTTGTTGGAATATGATGTGCCTTCTCCCACATGGCCATCACATTCTGAGCCTGCTCTATTTTTACAAGGTTTTGATCTTCTGTAAACAACATTGTACATCTTTTTTGGATGTGATTCCATCAATTCATCCAAAGCAGGCCTGGAAATCCCATTCATTTGAGATTCTGATTTGTGCAATCCGTTGCCTATACTATTAGGGCTAACATAATTAGTTCTATTGTTCTCATCCTCTCCAGAAACTGGATTTGGTTTCATGTCAGCAGGACAGTCAGATGAGAGGTCACATGTACCATTTCCTAAATTATCTACTGAGTCCCTTGAAATCATTTTAGACCTTATTCTTAACTTTGTTGAGATTGGTGGAAAGTTCTCTTCATGCTCAGGAGCATTGTCATTTCCACCAGCCACATGAGCCCCCTTTTGTGTTTCATCAGCACATGCATGAAAGGCTGGTTGCTCCATAACATTGCCCACTTCAACCACAACTTCAGAGTTATCAGCTCCAATGTATTTGTTATTGAATTGTGCATCTTCACCCATCTTGTTTGCAGAGTTTTCAACTTCTGAACCATGGGAAACTGAATGGTCATTAGAAGATTTCAAATATCTGTTTAGATTGTTCTCTTCACCATGACCAGCAAAACATTCACCATATCTAGAGTGTGCACCCGACGACATGAGTTCCCGCACCCTCTGGTGCTTAGAAGTACGAGCCTTGACACCACCCCATTTGATGTCCCCATTATTGTATCCTTCCATTGCCCGACAGTTTGCATCACCAGAATATAATTCTGGATCAAGAGGGCTTACATTTATCCCATTTAACTCAGCTGCATCCTTCGGAGAAATAAAAGATGAGTCATCCAAGCTGACCTTTTCTTCATATTGATTCTTTGTACTCCCTGACAATGAAATTTTGTTAGAACTACGGATTGGCAGTTTAAGCACCAATCTCCGCCTGTTCTCGACATTCACATGGGCACCTGGAAGTTCCCGAGATCCAACAAAGCCTTCAGACTCTTCCCAGGAAACTTCTTTCCCTTTGGAATGTGTGTTTAGCTCCTGTTGCAATGATCTATCTGATTCGGCACTCTCAATATTTGAGTCTTGCATTGTGGCTTCACTTTCTGACGAATCACCTTCTGAATCATCTTCATCTTCTCCATCTGTCGCTGATCCTGTTATTTTTGTAAACAAAGTAAGAGCATTGCGGGCAGCAGCTCTTTGAGGTCTCAAAGCCTTCAATGTGGAAGACATCTTCTTTGATGCTTTTCTACCCATCCTGGATTTTCTAACTTGGTTACTTCTTAATGGATTGCCATCACACTCATCCAAATTCCTCCTCTTGACACGCCTTCCAGAAGAAGTCAAGAATTCAACCTGGGAAGAAGTAGGGGAATATCAAGTCAAGATTGTGCCAAGACTAAAACCTTTAAAGGAAATAATAACAATAATAATAAAGAATACTCACTTCAGCCTTTTGTTTTTTCCTTTTGGATCTACGAAACCCATCATTGCCTTCAACCTCACTGTCTTCCACACTACAGTCTGGATCACCAGAGGAACTAGAATTCAAACTTCCTTGCTCACCCCCACTAGAATCCTCTTCAGTGACATTGTATTCCGAATCATTGTCATCACTTTGCACCAAAATTTCTGGTTCCCAATCCATGGCATCTATAAATTCAGGCAGTGGCTCAACCAATACATCCAGGTCTGCCAATGGCAACATTTGGTAGTCAGATTCGAGATTGAAGTCAGGCCCGACAGCAAGTCTTATAGAAGGTGGCTTCCACTCCATACCCAGAGATCCTAACCGTCTCTTCTGATACATAATCTGATAATCTTCTGAATAGGGTATCATTCCTGGTTTTCCACAAAACAATAAAGCTTCAAAGATTTGGTCTTACCAGGAAAAACAGACAAAATATGATAGCATAATGATAGAGTCTCCAAAGAGATGCAATTAACCTGAGTCACAGAGGAGATCTTGCATATTTCGTCGATATGGTATAATCTGAGTTTCCTGAATTAGAAATTTGATTGAAATCAGGATGTAAACAAAGCAGAAAATAAAAGCATCTGACGGAGAAAAATGAGCTTCATTGCATACAACTTTTTTTCTTGATATGGTCAGTCCAAAAGTTAAAAAAGCTAGACCATTACAAGAATTCTGGTACTTAGCCACAGTCAACTCTGCAAAGGAAACAAATATCTCAACGCCCCTTTTCTCATGCATGCATGCACACACACGGAGACAGAGAGAGGAGCCACAGACACTAGGACTCAGATTTCCAGTGACATGGAACCCTAAACTATAAAACTCCAAATGGAAAATCCCAGGGGAAGCCCTTATAAAATAGTATCCATGATCAACATGTTCTCTCTAAAAGAATGAATCATTGCCAAAAGTGTTCAGATCCTTGGAAGTGCATGGTTCTCATGATTGTGCATATGAAGTAAAGCTTAACCTCAGTAAGCAGTTTAGAGATGATGAATTAACCTGGTCAAGTACATTTCCATGGGTATCTTGTATCAAGGGGCGATAATCACCAAGAAAGAACTGTCAAAAAAGAAGAAAGGAAGAAAGCACACCATTGAATTATGAGTGGGATGTTGTAAATTATAATCCAGTATATCTGTAACACTCAACGTACCTGATCATACTTAGCATCCTTCTGGGACTCGCCTTGGCCTGTGTTTAATATATATAACTGACCAACATCATCTGAAAGTATAATGGATGTCCCATCCCTATTACAAAAGCAAGCACACAGCAGTTTACAAAAGCTATAGGATTGCGCCAGTCTTAATTTTTCAAAAGTAAAATTCTAAGTGTTTTACATCCTTCATGCTGACATAAACACAGCCATATGAGAAAAATTGACTTAAATTTGCATCTCCAAGGCAATTGATAAAGCTAAAGTTAATTCAAGCAATGAGATCTAAAACATTAAAGCCTGAGTGACCTGCAGTCACTAAGGGGTGATCTTAGGAGAGGGTAAAATTTAGTATTGTCAATCTCTATACCATGCTTCACAAGGAGAGTTATCATATACTTACGGTGAAAACTTCCCATCAACCAACTTAAAGCGTGAAATTTCATACACTCGAATTGGTACACCCTCCCATATCTGGAGGAAGAGAACATGGAAGCATTCAGTAACCAAATAGAAAAGAGGAGACACTGGAATGGGCTTAAAAAGATTGAACTCACATCCCAGACTATAGTCCTTCCATCATAGCCAGCACTCATAGCGATTCGGGGGTTAAAAGGATGAACATCCAGAACATATGTCTGTCAATAACACATGTATGGTAAGAAACATCCAACTTATTAAGCACATAACAAAAGTGTAAAGATCTGCAGGATCCACAAAATCCTAGCCCAAAATGACAAGCATTGAATTTTAAACACTGCTTGAGAAACAGTGCTTAAATTTTTCTTTTTTTTTTCTTTTCTTTTTTCTTCATTTGTGAAACAGAAATCAATCTTAGCCGACCCTGATTGAATTTGGGATTAAGGCTTTGTTGTTTTTGTTATTGTAGAAACCAATCTGGCACTGCTTCCCAGAAGATTGTTACTACAAAGATGGGATAAAGGTGGATCCACAGATTTTGTAGGGCTTCTATAATGTCAAATGGGGATATTGGTGAGAAAGAAAAGTGAAAATGTCAATTTCTGCACCAATGGATGAGCCTTTTGCAGCAATTAACATATTGGTTATTTTGTTATTCCCCAGATAAGTTGGAAGTAATAGCAGCAGTAAAATTGATTTTACTTAATGCAAACAACAAGAATTTTGTCAATAGGCACCTCTGCATCCAACAAAGCAACCTATATTGCAGGTGAAGCACATCCAATGAAAATATTGCAGCCTAGAAAAGAGACACTGATATAATACAGAATACATGTTCATTGCACCATCTTTACATGTGACTATATAAAGAAGAAGGGTGACCTACATAAACATGTAAACTACACTAATATTACTTGTGCATGTTGAATATACTTCCACAATTGAACTAGGAAAAGAAAACTACTTACAGATTCAGTATGACCAGTCAAAGAATGCACCAAGCTACCATCAGCAGCATTCCAAACACATATTCTGCAGTCTGCATCATAATACATGTAATTAGGGCAACCTTAGGCAGAGCATACTCTCTGAGAAAATGCAATCACAGCATCTAGTCTTATGGCTACTTGGTCAGAAAAATCCCCAAACAAAGTGCAGCTTAAGTTCTCCAACATCAATTGAGAAAAACAGTAGATATGAGAGATCAACATGCACTGACAAAACTAAGATCAAAATGTTTGCAAGAGATTTTCATTGTATGAAAAGTAAAAGCAAGAAAAGACAGATTATTCAAAGTAGAAAGCAGGCTAGTAAGGCAAATGTATCATTTAATCAAATTGAAAAACAAGTATAAGGACAACAAGCTCTCCCTTCCTTCAGAATATGAACTTGCACAAGGGTAGACAAGTATGATGCCATGCAAAGGCTTACAATTTACGAGAGCAGATGATAAATCTGCCGGCACAAGTTCAACAGAAAAATTATCTCACATTCTACTCCCTGCGAGTCATCAGATGGTGCAATTGAATTGCCATAAAATCACTTTATCAGTTCTAATGTTCTATGCAAAGAACAAGCCTGCTGAAAGTTTATCCTTAATCCTATGGCTTTCCTTTAACCAATTACTCCAACATTCTAGACATTTCTACAAGATTTTTGTTAAACAACACCAGGAACATTGAAAAATAACCATCAGTTACACAACCATCGCAGCCTACAATGCAAAATGCCTGAAGTCCAATTAACAATATCATGTTCCTTTTTCCATCTGACCATAACCACAGAAATAGTCTACCATCAACATTCACCATATTTCAATTTTTATTATAAAATAAAGGACGACTACTGCATTAATATGACAACATCAAAGCTGAATGTGGAAAAGTGGTTGGGTGAATTGATAACAAAGATGACATGTCAAGAAACCATTCAACCCAAATAGGTTCTCATATCCACACACAGAAGCACAGAAGGCTTTGATAGGCAACATTACCCATGATGGCGGCAAGAACAAAACGATTATCTAGGCTCCACACTATCATATTTACACCACGAGGAGTTGGCAGGATTCTTTGGCGTGGACCTCCACGTGGAGGTTGAGGAGGCATTGGTGGAGGAGGAACTTTCAGATGATATGCTCGTGTCCAACGGCCAACTTTCCCCTGAGAGACCAATATACATTTGTTTTTTGAATAAGAAAATTTGTGAATGTCGAGTCAATTATGGCCAAATTGAACCTCAAAGGCGACTGACTTCCACTGTGCAAAAGGTAACTTACATGTGATCTACGTGATTTTGAAATCCAAATGATTGCACTGCCATCTCGAGAACAAGTCACTATGTTGTCATGTGAAAACCTGGAGGCATATCAAAGTAATTACATCTATCTTCATTCTGGGTTGCAACAAAAGCCATTTAATAGTCCTCATGTACTAAACTGCTTATGTTAATAAGCAGCAGAAAGACCAAGAAAGAGAAAGGGCTCCACACACCATGAATTTCTAAATTTTGGAATATTATCTTCCTTTGGGCTATCTGTCAAAGAAAACCTAGATACAATGGCACAACCACTGCAAAACAAGACAGTAAAAAACATCAGCATTCAATATCCAACAGGAACATCTCTTCCACAGTAGCAAACACTTACCTAAATTGAACATAATTGACATCATTCTCATGACCAGATAACACATCTATTTCATGATTTGGTTGGTCTGAATCCTCGAGATTGGGTTTACATGCATTCCAAACCTGCAAGGAGATATTACCAAAAGAAATTCCTGATTTGCAACCAAATGCACAGGTCAATAACAAGTACCATGCACTTGAGAAAATAAAAGTAGGATGAAGATAGTCATAGAATTCAGGTTTACCCTTGCCAAATTATCAGAGCTGCCAGTGACAAATACAGTTCCACTAGCATTGAATGCACAACAAAAGATTTGATGGCTTTGGGCACTACTACTTGTGGATGGACCAATGTTCCTTCCTGCAGTGGTTCCAATGTTCCCTTAAGTTCTATTGACAACTAAATTGGCCCATGAATCATAAATTTGTAAAATGCAACTGACCAGCTAGTGAATCTGAAGGCCTTGGAACATATACCCGTGTAATGAAGTTCGAATTCCTTGCATCCCATATCCTACATGTACCGTCATCAGACGACCTGTAGAGGATATGCGAATGTTATAAAAATGACAGCTAAAGTTAATGTTATAATGTCAACAAGGCTAATTTAATTTGTAATGTCAAAAAGCAAAAGTTTTTCACATGTTTTGAGCTAATTAAGGTCTGAAAACCAGATAAGTCAAACCATCACATCCAAGTACCAGCACCTAGAATCACACAAATGAAAAAAGGAAAATGAATTCAAGCCACTGAAAATCAACATGAAACCTAATATTCCCCTGAATTAATGAATACATAATTGCATTTAGGCCCCAACTCAAGGCTAAAGTTAACTCAAACAGCTAACATAAGCTTTGGTTAGATTTGAATAGATGTAAAACAGCTCCCCACAATAAAAATCTTATGAAACAAGATCAACTAATTCAATCAATAAACCTAAACATTGCAAGGGAATCAATAGGCATAGGTTGGTTAAACCTTGACTGAGACAAAGGAAGCCTAAAAGTTGCATAGAAGTTTGCTAGCAGCAGAAATTTTTGTGGTCATAAAAACCAAAACATGAAATGTGCATACCCATAAAAAAGAAAGATATCCAGAAAGAACAGATTTATAAAACATGAGAGGTGGTGATCTCCAGTACATAAAATATTCACAGTAGACAATAGGATGTACAAATGCTGAGTAAACAACAGAGGATGAGAAATCAGTCTTACGATAAAAGCTGGTAAGCAGAACCAGGCCTAGGACTAAAAGCAATAGCAGTAACAGCTGCAGTGTGTCCACGCAAAATGGATATTGGCAGCCCATCAGGCAAACGCCACTGTCAAAAATCCAGAGAGCCACTCAAAGTTCAAGCATAAAAAGAAAAAATAACAAAGAACATCCAAAAGTTTAATGAGTTACAGTATGCTAATGGAAGCTTACAACTCGAATAACACAATCATTTGAAGCAGAAGCCACCAAAGTATTGTTGGAACTCACAGCCAAGTCAGTGATGTCACCCTTTTACGCACAAACATATCAATAAATAAATATATGAAAGCAATGAATCCACATGTTTGAATTGTTTGGAACATGAGAAATTACTTCATGCCCACGACAGCTGGCTAGACAAAATGCAGTTTCCATAGACCAGATCTTTACAAGGCGATCGTCTGAGCCAGTAACAACATATCTTCCAGAGCAGTCAAAGATTGCTGTGGGGTGCAAATCAAGACAAAGCTTCAAGCACACATTCACAGTTAACATTCAAATTAACCAACTGCAAAGAATTATGATTGAGAGTTTAGACCCCATACCACAATAGACAGCATTTCGGTGTCCTCGCAGCCTTTTGATGTTTTGCATTTTCTGCACCATTGTTGATGGCTTAGCAATGGTATAGCATGCCGCACGACTAGACGGTGCACGATGGTGCCTTGTAAAACCACCACCTATTTCCCTCAAGGTCAGCCCACGAACCTGATCAGCATGCATATGAGGCCATCGCATGTGAGCAGGGGGGCACTTGCCTTGATTTTTTTCCTTATCTGCATCATCTGCAGAAAAGATAGGTTCCAAATTTAGACATAAAAAGCATTCATACAGGTGAAAATTGTAACCTTATCTAAAAATAAAATCAAAGATATCTGACATAAAAAGTCCAAATAAATGTCACCTACGGCTTAGAAGTGAGAAGGACCGTGTTCCCAAAAGGGTAGGACCTGCAGCTGCATTTAGAGCATTTCCACCATTCAAGCCAAAAAAAGGAGATGCTGAATTGAGTAACAACTGCTTCAAAAGCTTAACCAAGTGATTGTTCTCGATGTGATGATACCTAGAAAAATATAATTAATGGCAGCAACAACTGCGTCAAATATATTGTCAGGAGAAAAATGCGGCATGGGGAAAAACTTGTAAAATGAAATTCACAAAATGATTAATAGGTCCTTAACTAGCATAGAAGCTTGCAGTTCTTTAATTCAAGGGCTACCACGAGTTAATACCATAAGTAATTAATGGATATCATAAAATTACACATATAATGCATCCCATTAGAAGCACATTGCATACCTCTTGGCCAAGTTATTGTAATTTAATGGTAATGATATGCCATCATCATCTTCATCTCCACTATGTACTCCACTTCTTGAATACCAGGCATGATACCTTCTAGGCAAAAGTTGGTGTTCAAGAAGTTCATTCCAAAACTGCCCACAAGTTTTGTGACATGGCCCAGCAGAAAGGAAATGCATAATTAAAAAGTAAACTTCTCTAAGGTCGATGTCCACATCAGGCTCCATTATCTGACTTGACTCGGAATCTACAAATGGAGCATTCTCATGTGCCTTGCCTGAAAAATTCAAGGGCCTCATGCCTATGGAAGGTGTATGGCCCAAAGGAACATACTTCCGGAGAGCCATTTTTCCTGCAATAATAGAAGCCTAAAGAATTTAATTATTGCATAGTAAAGACATCAACCAAATGAAATAGCGTTCACAGCCTAAGGCAATTCTCAATAGATGGCCAACCACTAAGTCCCCTTCTCTCCACAACATGCAGAAACCCACTATATGTTAACACCTCTACCCTGTTGATGTATGGTCACTGAAATAGAATTTAAAGGATAATCCTGTCCTTAGCCATACACTGCCCAAAATCCTCAGAAATAAAATTTAGTTGGCCAAAACTTTAGCAGGAAAACCCATCTGATTTCTTTTTCTGCTCCTTCTTTTCACTTTGACAAAAGCACTTCCAAAAATGTCCCTAACTAAGCCAGCCATATCAAAATAAGCTATACCAACCACCTTTGCAGTGCTCCATTAGGTTGAATTTACCATGCCTCTGTGTGTGAGTGAGTGCTTGTACCTGCATGTGTATTTTTTTTGTATAACAAAATGGCACAAATGCAAGATCAAGACAAATCCAAATCCCATATTACAATCCATATCTCACATAATTACCACTACATAAATTGCATCACCAACCTTAGCTTCTGTGAGGCCCAAATGAAGCCTGGTGAGATAAGTAAAACAGTTTCTCTCGATTATTGAAAAGCTTAAAAACCTTGTGGTCACCCTCTAACAAAACCATTCTTTTGGACATTGGTCTGATTTTTAGCATCTAAGCGATTACCACAAGCTCAATGAAAATATAAGATCTCTTGCCACTACTACTACTGAAAGAGTATCTTAAATCTCTTTGTTTGAAATCTTATACAAAGAATAATGCAATAACAGAAAACAACAGCTTCCAAAACCACCACACTGCATGAAGGATTGGTTCTGCTAAGAGATGCATTCCAATAATCTAAAGAAACATCTAAACACCCAGATTACCGTAAAAGATGCTCAAATAAATTGAAGAAAGAAACACGACCTTTTTTAACGTACCAAACAGATTAGCCAGAGGATTGGTCTCGCGAAACCCAAAGGAGTCTCTTAAAATTTTGAAAGCCGGAGCTGCAAGAATCCAAATGCATTCCTCTCTGACATCCAAGAAACCCTAAATTCAAATTCTTGGAAGATAACTTCCACCATCAGATAAACAAATCCGCATAAGATTAATGAAATAACAACTTTCTTGGATCTAATTCACAGCATTGCACAATCTTGAACCAGTTTCTCCAGAAGAAAATAATACACAAAGAGAAAGGAAGAGTTAGAAAGACTGTCGTTTTTTACGAGTACCTTAAATGAGTCGAATCTCGAGCAAAACGACGCGCTTTGGAGGCTTAACGAAGTGCGTGTGTTCTTGGATTGTGAGGCACCACTAAATGGGGATCGAGGTTGCGGAATTGACAAAAAAAATAAAAAATAATTGAATTGGGATGGGATTGGCGAGTGCAAGGCACGCGCAAGAACAGGCGTTTAGATTCTTGGAGGGAGCTCTGTGGTTCTTGTCTGGGATTCTTTTGGCTGGTTCTTCTTCTACCCGAAGCGATTTGAGGAGAGAGGTAGAGCAAACAAGGGAGAGAGAGAGAGAGAGAGAGAGAGAGAGATTGAAAGGAAGAGAGAGTTATAGAGAGAGAAAAATACCGAAACGAGGACGTTTTATATCTTTGCGGGCGCACCTCCTGTAGAGACACTTTTGGGGAAAAAAAAAAATAATAATAATAATAATAATAATCAATTGGATTTAATATTTAGGATTATAATTCTTTAGTAAGCAGATATGACCCGCGCAAGTGCCAGCCGTGGAATCTTGATTTTCTAGGACAACAAGACGTCGCCGTACTGGGACGGGCTAGCCGCTGAGTCGGTCTAGGCTTGAAAGTGTCGGGTCGCACAGTTGCTCTTGAGCTTCTGGTTAATGTTGGTACGTTTATGGTACTACTCGCGGCCGCACAAAATGCCAAGGTTTGGGATGACAGGCCCCCACATGCCCGAGGCAGAGGAGATGCAACTCTTGTTTTGACCTTTGCGTCCTTCTTCCTGTTCAACCTGTGGAAACTCCATCAATTCAAACTGTCGAGAGCCGCAATCACCAAAGTGAAACTAAAGATAAAATAAAACAAAACACTACGTTTTTCAGTTTTTGAACTGTTCTCGACAATTTGGAGACAAATTAGAGATTTTACACTAAAAGGTATGCTTCTCCATACGCCTCAAAACATTTTAAATCGCTTGCAATAATGTATAATTATTCGGAGTGCTTGATGGATTCCTGCAAGGGAGTGGGGAAGCGTCGGAAAGAAAATGTGGCTGCTGGGATTCGAGCCCAGGTCTCCACGGCCACAACGTGGAATTCTTACCACTAAACTACAGCCACAAGATGACTTTTTTTAATCAAGCTCCTACACAAGAATTAGATGCCTCTCCCTAAAATGACAGGAGACTATTAGTGCCTCAGATAAGCCTTGTGTATAAAAGGTACATCAAGTTGATATTTTTACAAGAATTATCATATTTTTTTTTAAGTAAAATAAAATTATTATTTTAAATTATTTATATTTTATTTTATTTTAGTTGGTTATCACTGATATTTTAATTTTTTTTTACATACAATATTAAATTAATTTTATTCAAATGAGTGAAAATAAAAATATTTTAAATTACAATATGATTTGATTAATTGAAAGTGCAAAATGCCAAGGCAAAAAGTGGAAAATACATTCCTCCAAGAGCTTTCCTATTCTATCACCCAACAGAGTTTATGGCCCCCAAAAGAAGGGTTCTCAGTATTCACTGACTCCATTATCTATGCAGTCTTAAGCATTGAATGATGGCCAATCTCTCCATGAAGCCAGAGAAAGAAAGCTTTTTATCTTGCCATCCTAATATTAACTTGAGATCTTCATAATTAATTCTTTTGTAGTCAAATCTTATTCACTAACAAATTAAGGAGATTTTAGCTCAAAGTTGTTCAAGATTTAGGTTGGTATTGGCAGCCTTCCGATGAAATTTTCACAAATCCAAGAAAATGATTTTAAAAAAAAAAATCTAATTACAGCCTCACGTTTAATTTTCTCGTCCAGGCTGGAAGATTCCTGCAAATATAAATTTTGAAGAACAGACAAAAAATAAAGATAAAACAAACTGATAAACAAAAATATAAAGAAATTCCTACTTATGTTTGTACAAGCCTATAAGTATCCCTTCCTTCTTTAAACAGATGATTCAAAGCTAGCCTCCACCTTCCTTTTCTCCTCAATCTCCTTGTGTTTCATGGCTTTCCCTTCTATTGTTTCATCACGTTAACAACCACCCTGTTCTTTTCTAACATTTCTCGTTGTCTCGGCCATGCTTTTGTCATTGTAACCTATCGTTTCTGTACCATTACATGAACCATCTCAGGCTATTCTGTGAAACACATTTTTCGCATTCAATATCAGTTGTCCTTTTGCATTTTTTCTACTTGATTTCCTGAAGTACTCCCAGTTATAACAACTTCTTGTAGCATTCCAATAAGGCTATTGCCCTCTCGGGGTAGCAAGGGTTAATTAGGTCCCTTGAAGAAGATGTCATCGTCCTCTGTAAAAGTGAACTTATTGAGTTCTGAGACTGATGCACCAGAACATGTCATAGACGAGAAGAAAAGGAAAAGGATGATATCAAATAGAGAATCTGCAAGGCGATCACGGATGAAGAGGCTTAAGCACATGGAGGACCTGCTTAGAGAGAAAGCTACACTGAAGAAGAAGTTAGCTGAAGACAATCAGAGATACATTGAAATTTGGACAAGCCTTGTTGTTATGGAGTCGGAGAACAAAGTCTTGGGGGCTGAAAAGAACAGATTAGATTCATATTTGAAGTACTTGAACCAAATTCTTGTGAATTACAAGGATTATCTCCATGTTTCAGAGCCATACTTCAGCTCCTGGCAAGTTCATGGTTTAGGACAGGCTATTGTAGCCTCTGACATGTTGAAGATTTAGTTGTTTCACTCCTGTTCCTCTCATTTGAAGTTTTAGCAATGACGGTGTTTCCATTAGCATTATTGTAGTGTAATTGGTTGAGAAACGCATGTTGGAATTTCTTGGTTCGCAACTCTATTTTCTTTTTCTTACTTTTCGGTTTCCTTGTAGGAGAAAAAAAATAGAAAAGAGTGAGAGAGAAGCTGGGACCAAATTAAAAGATAGAGGAATACAAAATTTGAGATAAGATTTAAACTTTGAAGATAAGAAAAGTGAGATATTCCTGAAATAATATGAGAAATGTCAAAAAGCCTCTTTCTTGCCAATCTAGCAGCATAACTGAGCTGACTTTGTCACTCTCATACGCACCAAACACTCGAATGTATTTGTTTCAAGGTTCAAGCAGCACCACTATCTTTCACAAACACTATCCTTTAGATACACCAAATTCTTATCCATAATAACAAAATCCTATATGTGCTTTTGTTTCCTAGAATAGAGTGATAATCAATGATTTAATTAACAAAAATTTCTAACTTAACTCTTATTTTAAAAAAAAAGAATTAAATTAATTTATATATTTTAAATAATTACTCAAATTATATAATTTTTATTCAAATATATATTTTTATTTTTTTTTATTTTTAAATAATTTATTATTTAAATCATATAAATTATATAAAAAATTTTAAAATTCGAATAATAGTATGACTTATTTAATTATATATTTAAATTGAATTTTTTTTTTCAAATATAACATTTTTATTTATTTTTATATTATTAGTAATTTATTACTTAAAATATAAAAATTATATTTAAAAAATTTTAAAATTAAATAATATTAAAAAAATTTATTAAAATAATTATTTAGATTAAATTTTTTTTTTTCAAATTTAAGCATATTTTTTTATTTATTTTATTAAATGTTGAATAATTTATTATTTAAATTATATAAAAAATATAAATATAAATTTAAATAACATTACAATTTATTAAAATATTTATTCAAATTAAATTTTTTTATTTAAATTTGATTTATTTTATTTTTTAATTTAATTTAATAATTTCATTAATTAAATTATATAAATTATATAAAAAAATAATTTTAAATAATATTAAAATTTATGAGTCAATTATTTAAAAAATATATTAAAAAAATTAATTTAATTTATAAAAAAAGTTATAAGTGTGCTGATTTATATTAACAATAAGAATAAGATTTTGTTTTTTTAACCTACTTATTTGATAACTTTATTTTTAACAAAAGCCTCCTATACTCATAATTTTTATGAATAAAATTAGCAAGTAGCTTAATTAAGAGAGCACAAAATGTCGTGTAATTTTTGGAGCCTCAAATACGATTAAAGCATTTTACAAGTTTCAATATAGGAAATACTAATTAATTAATTGTTAATTAACTAACCAATTGACTTTTTTGTTGTGTCCATATTAACCAATTAATGAGTTAATTAATTACCAATGAACTAATTAGGCAAACCTCTTGGCCCTGCCCGCCTTATGAACTTATCATGATTTGGAGAGCATTTCATTTTCATTGTTACCGAATTGCCATTAATGCGATCAGATCTTCACACCAACCCCCTTAAATCACGAATTTTGCCAAAGCAATGGGCAATTTAAAAATATACGTGTATATATGTTTGAGATTGATTATGTTTTTGATTAATCGTCTCTGAACTAAAAAGGTGTGGCGGGAATGCTTTTCCCGCTTTGAAATCCTGGCAGACAAAGAATATTTGTCCATCCTTAATGAAAATTGGATTGGTAGGAATATATATATATATGGAGACGTCTCCCGATTGGGTTTCGAGAATTGGTAGGGCAGTCATACTTTCTTGGCCTAAACGAGGCCATAATTTAGCGGCTGTTTCCAAAAGGCGTGGATCTCTGGGATAAGCCTCACCGCTGTGCTAGAAAGCAACGAAGAGAAAAGGTTTATAGAACTCAACACAATCACAATATTTTGTTTTAGTCTCTTAGTAGTTTTATTGGCCATTAGTCACACAATAAAAATATTTTTTATTACTTTTATAAATCTAAATTCTTCTTTTTTATTATTAAAATTTGAAACTTTAAAAATAAAAAATTAAGTTCTTAATTACTTGATTTCTCTAAGAACAATCACAGGATATTCTGTATTGGATTTATAGCCCTGTAGTAGGTCTGCTTAGGTATCTTTCCTCCTCAAACTAAGAAATTGATACAAAATTAGAAATGAGTTCCTGGGGCCAAGTCCGATGACTCCTCCAGACAAAACTTCCAAGCTAATTTACCAAGAAAATACTCTGGGCCAACTTTTGACCCATAAAATGAACTGTTAAAGTTTGGACAGGACGGGCCGTTGACCAAGAATGATCGAGCTGGATATGAAGGCCATTGATACCACTTTTCATAACTGTGATATTGATCTGTCAGCAGCGAATTCCGAAGCTCGGCGTTTGGCTTCACAGGAACCGGGTCTATCCCAAGGGATGTTTTTCCACACCGCAGCAATTATGAAGGTTACACGCAGCTTAAAAGAACATGACGTTGTCTTCCCGTCAGCTCTGGTTGGCATGGATAAGGAAAACAAGGTTCAGGTCATTGGCCACTTAGATGAGGACATGGCTCCTGGAGCTTTTCTATAAATTCAGTCATTGTTGCACGTAAATCTACGAGGCTGTTCCATCCGTGCAATCAAGAGCTTGATTCCATCTTATTCTCTAGCAAATGATCTGGTATCCCTGGCTTAGACCCTTTAAGCCATGAAAACAGGCTTGAAGAACGAACTGTTAATGAACAGCAGTCCTGAAGTTTCCATGTCACTTTATCCCTTCCCTTTCCATGTTCTTTCACTTGCACGATAATATATCCATGCCTTTATTTATGTTCTTACTCTGTTTCATGAGTACTCAATAAAGACTTTTTTTGTTTTTCTCTAAATTTTTTTCATCTCCAGAGAAAAACATCTTGACAGTTATAAAGCAATGCATGTATGGAATCAAAGACCTTTCTTTCACTTTACACACAAAAGAACTTGGCCACAAAGGACCGTCTATGGTACAGATAAATTTATATTTGACATAATAATGCAAATGGAATAGTACATTGGACTAAAAACATATGACGAGGTGCAGCACCGTGTAAAGTGCGCTAGCAATTGTGATATAAAGATGCAAATTCTACCTCAATCACCGTTTACCCCTTCATGCCTAGGCATCAAGCAGCTCTGGCATTGCATCCTATCTTCTCGATCGGCAAGAAGGAACTCAAATCAACATCATTTGACTATTTTTATGCACTGCCATGATAATAAGTTTCTTTGATTATAGTTCATCCAATGATTGGCAAGATGGTTTTTAGAATTTCTATAAATGATGCAAAAGTTTATTTATGGTAGTGTTCGTGTTATCCATGGGGCATATATTCACTCAGCCACACAGATTTCTAAACTGAGGTTCTCCAGGAAACTTGATACTATAGACCACTTACTCTAATGTCTTGCAGCAGGAATTAGTAATGAACACATTGCTGTATTTATCAGGCTGTTTTCACATTATGTCTAATGGTTATCACAACCATTCATTGCTATTTTGGATTATATATTTGGTCATTAGGTCTAATAATTCAGAAATCTCCCTACTACTAGGATGAGAATGATCTTGAGCCAAAAACTCATGGACTGTGCCATTGAGCTCAATTGAACTGCATCCAGGTATCTTTGTTAAACCTCTCAATTTCATCTCTCTCCTCAATTTTGCAACAATGTCCCATCTATTAGCCATTGCACAGACATTCGACAAAAGCACATAGTTTGTCTCATTTAACGGCTCCATCTCAATAAGAATTCTCCCTACTTGCTCCCCCAACTCAAAGTCCCCATGCAGTTTACAAGCACCAAGTAGGGATCTCCATACATTTCCATCAGCTTCTATAGGCATGGTTTGAATGAAATGGAATGCATTGTGTAACAAACCTGCACGACCAAGAAGGTCTACAAGGCATCCATAGTGTGCAATTGTAGGTTTTAGTTTCTGATCCCCCATCATTCTATTAAATATTTGCAATCCAGCATCAATGAGGCCTGAATGATTGCATGCTGCTAAAATGCTGATGTACGTAATCTCGTTTGGTTCTATTCCCAACTCTATCATCCTGGAAATTAGTTCAACAGCTTCTTCCCCAAATGAGTGCATTGCTAGTCCCCCTAACATGGCATTCCATACAAACACCTCCTTATCTTTTATTTCCTTAAACAACTTCCGAGCCATCTCTATTCTGCCACATTTACTGTACATATCAATCAAAGCTGTTGATAGATGGGCATCAACTTTAATCCCGTGCTTGTCAATGTAGGCGTGGAGCCATTGGCCTTGATCCAAAGCCCCCAGTCTGGCACAAGCAGAGAGCAAGGTTGTTATGGTGATCTCATCCATTTCAACTTTGGCAACTTGCATCTCTTTGAAAAGATCCAAAGCTCGACTATAACAACCCATTTGCATGTATCCATTAATAAGGGCACTCCAAGAAACCATGTTCTTTTTCGGCATCTCATTGAACAAACAGCAAGCCTCACTTAACAAACCGGCATTAACATACCCCACAAGCATTGTGGTCCAAGACACGACGTCTCTTTGCGGCATTTCATCAAACGACCTCCGTGCCTCATCCAAATTTCCCAATTTCACACATCCATCAACCAAACAATTCCAAGAAACAATATCAGGATTCTCGATTCCACTGAAAAGACGATGGACAGCGATTCCTGCTTCTCCAATCTTTACATAGAAGTCCATCAACGAATTCAAGGAATGAGTCCCAAACTTAACAGGACATTTTATCATCTGGGCATGAGCCTGCTTGCCTTCAAAAACAGCATTAAACTTTGAGCAAGCAGAAAACACAAAAGTGAAAGTGAAATCATCAGGACACACAGTGCCTTCACATAACATTCTTGAATAAGCTACAAACGCCTCTCGTGGGTCACCAAAACTAGAATAAGCTCTCATCATAGTATTGTACATGAAAGAGTTTCTTGGAAACTCTACATTATCGAACAGTTTTCGAGCATAGTCGAGAGCATCCGGACCACCGGACGAAGAAAAAGACAAGAGAAGACGGCCAAAGGCACGTTTTTCTTTAATAAGAGATGTCTTGATGAGAAGGGCATGTAATTGTAGTAGCTCTTGTGCAGTTTTACATAACTGCAGTAATGAAATGGCGGTATCAGGCTTCTTTGGTTGAGGTTTTTGTTGGGAGATTACAGTGCTTTTGTTTGTTATTGGTAAGAGGATGGAAGGAAAATATGTGCTCATGTTTGCAAAAATGTCGGAGTTGAGTGTTCCGCCTTTTGTATTTGATTTTGCTATACTTTGCATTGCTTCATCTCACTCTTGTAAATTTTTAATTAACGCTTGTGGTTTTTACGGTTTTCCTTTTCTTTTTTTCAGCGAGGAGCTGACTGGCTGAGAGACACATTTATTCAATTATTACATTTTACAAGCATATCCATTGGCTTCCATTTCAAACCGTAGATGATGTTTCAAAATATGAAAGAAGAGATGCGACGTTTCCAAGCAATCATTTGCTCACTAAGTCGTTTGCTAATGTCAACTACTTTCTCTTGCCCCCCAGTTTTTTCATTCCTAAAGCCTTCCCAGGATCAGTTGAAATCCCATCAAGGAACTCTTTGAATGGTAACTCCAAGAGATGCAAGGCTTCCTTACTGTTCCCCCCATGAGCGTTTTTGTCGACGGAACTTCCAAGCAGAAACAGAGAGGATTGGAGACCCCTGATAAGGCACTTGTCATTTCTGTCAACTGTACATGAACTCGCAGAATCAAACTTCTTGAGCAGCATCTCCGATTGGTAGAAAGTTGACATGCCAAGCTCTCTTTCCACCATATGAAACCTTGAGAAGTGGTCTCTCCAATCGTCAATCTTCATGTGCCGGAACACCCTTTCTTCATCCTTAAAAGCAACAATGTCTCGATCTCCTGCCCCAAGTCTTCTTCCAACGCTGCCCTGTTTGGATCATATCGGTCTGATTCCGAGCCCCTGGGCAGCACTATCCATTGAGAACCCATATGGCTAAACAAGATGCTCTTCTGTTATGTATCATCAGCAAGATGAACTAATTTCTGAGGATAATTTTTTCTCAACAAAATATTTTCCTGTCCTCGTCATAGTAGTTTGACTTATTCTAACGTCAACACCCCCTGTACCTCTATCTTTCTCCCTATCTCATTTCCTCTGCGTGGAGGCAGTCCAACGCTCAATCTAAGAAGCTGAAACCTTGCAGTCATCGAATCAGCCTGCGATTTTTGTATTCAAGGATATGGCAAGGCATAGAACCTTAGAAATCTTGGAAAAGACAGCCGGCAATAACATACACATTTAAAAGAACTTCACATTGTGAAAATGGAAAGCCACAAAGATTCCAATCAAGAAAATCGTATTCCGATCACAAAATATCTCTGTGAGGAGGGTTTCTTCATTGAAGAACACGTTCAGAACTAAACGGCATAAGAAAAGGTCAATGAATAAGCGAACAAAAAACCTCGCAAGTGTTCCTTTGTTAATATTATTTTTTTTAGGTTAATGTGGTTCTTTATTTAATGTAAGCGTAAAGCAAATAACTTTGAATATTATGCTTTTGTCCAAATTGTCCATGACGCTGCAAAATCAAAGGATTTTTTTTCTTACTTCCATCGACAACTAATCCGTACACGGGAACAGCGAAGAAGAAGCTTGCAAGGCAAATGTTTTCCAGGGCCCGGGGGTAAAAAGGACCAAAAAAAATAAATGAATGAAATAACAGAGCGGCAGATGGAACCAAATGGGAAAGGCAGAAAATCCTCTCGTCAATCATGAACCCACTATGATTTTGATCACTTTTTACCTAAAAGTTATAGACATTTCAATATCTCATCTCTTTACGATGTAGAACTCACTCACATAAGCCGTATACTACCTGAACCAGAATGCGAGTTGAGAATAAGAAGGTGATGAAGGGTTTCGTCTCAGAATGTTATCAGCTTTTGATTAGAAAAGCATGGGACTTCTACTCAATCGTGTAGGATAAATGGGTGTGCTTATCACATGAATACGTTACAACTAGTATTTTCTTGCTAGCTGAATTCTTAGTTTCTTTCTTGAAGCTGTTTTTGGCAGTTGAACGTTTGTATTCTATTTCGGAAGTTCTTTGAATTTTTCAGCAATTAATGAGAAGTCGTCGTAATCTTGCAGCACACGGAACAGGAAGTGGCACTCGAGAAAAATTCCAACGACTACTAGAGTGCATACACATACAGAGTACGTTGGAAAAGAAAAATAATAATAATAATAATAATAATAATAATAATAATAAGAAAGAAGACTCAGAGAAGCATGGTGACACTGAAATCTCAAATAGGATGTGTTGGAATCAATTTCTCGAATTGCTGCCATCCGCCTAAACTGATTTGGTGAAGGGCCAATTTGCTCACTTAATGTGAAGCCAAAAGGAGGAAGAGACGATTAGCCAAAGACACGTGGCCAAATAAACAAAGATGTAACTGAGGCTTAACGAGGGTGAGGTGGGATGTTTCTTTCAAATTAAATATTAAATTCAATGCCTCTCAAATTAATGGAGACTGGAGACTGGAGATTGGAGATGAGAACTCAAATCTTTTTCCAGTAATTTTGATTTGTCAAATGGACTTCTCAACCGAAATCAAAACAAGGGCCAACTCTGAGTTGGTTAGTTTGTTGTCTCTTAATTTTCTACTTAATGCATTTCATTTTCCTCTCTCATTCATATGCCAAAGTCCGAACAAATACCCCACCGAATCCAATCCGCGAAATTTTCTTCCTGCCATTGCCCTTGCATAGATTTTTCCACTGGCGTGGGAATCATGGACCTCTATTTTATTCTCACAACTGGGCACCTGAATTCTTCATTAACTTGGAGTTTAATCATGAATTCAAGGGCTTGAGTTTTTGCTGATCAAATTTTCTTGGAATCCTTGACAGATTGCCCGTTAAAAACCCTCCTTTTACTTAAAATTTTCTTTGGTCTTATACCTTGGTTTATAAATTAATTATAGTCTTACTCCCAACACCAATAATTGTTACATTAACCTTTAATAGTCTGCTTACGATGCACCGATCCGATACAATTAAGATAAGATAAAGAACAGTTATAATTAATAGAAGTTCCAGAAAATTGTGTTAGTCAACCAATAAATTATACTTTAACTATGCTAGAATTGTTTGCGGATCTAAAGTCTCAAATTTGAACCCGTGTCGGCGCCAATTAACAAAAGTTAACAAAGAAAAAGAAAATTGTGCTGCTTGTTCTGTAACTTTCTTTAGGAAAGAAAACAAAGCGATTGGGTTGTGAAACAAGGCACTGCCTTACTCTATATACCCCGAGAAGATGAGCTATCAATTACCGGTTTACGTATCTCCATCCCCATTTATTTATTTATAATTTATTAAAAATTTTATTAAACTATAAATTATATGATAAAACTGATTCTCCTCCCATCTCCATTTATTTCTATCACTAAGCGACAGCGCCAAGGTAGAGATGGTGATGCAAAAGACCACAAAGATCATGTATACTTAAGAGAATTTCAGATGTGCACCATTTTAAAAGATGAAAAATAAAGAAAAAGTGGACATCGAATGGAAAGCCAAAAACAACAAGATTGTTTTGTAAGAATTTTATTTTTATCAAAATTTGAAAGATTTAAGATAAGACTCATGTTCACTTATGATAAGGAAAGTTGTCTAGACGTTGAGTTTTTAAGAGGGGTTTAAACCAGCGTAACGCCAAGCCCTCATTTCCAATTATTTTTCATATTGAGTGATTTTTCAATCATTAAGTTCTAATTTCCTCGCTAACATTCCGAACATGATTTTTTATCAAAATCTTATACCATTCATTAAAATCCATGCTAAACATGAAAGGTAAACATTCTATTAAAAAAAAATTGAAAATAAATAAAAATATCGTGTCAAATTAATTTAACTCCAAACTTATATTAAAACGTTAAAATCAAAATTTAGCATCCTTAGCTTAAATTTAAAATAACTCAAATTTTAACAATCTAAAAATATTAAACATGTGGATCAATTTTTTTTTTCTTAAAAAAAAAGGTATTAAACTAATATTATATATATATATATAAATTATAATTTTACTATTTCTAATATCATGTTTATTATGTAACATTTTATTTTTTTTTTCTTATTACTTTATTGATATCTCCCTTCAACGTCAAAACATACACATATATACATACGAGCACTTTTATTTTTGTACATTGTATGAGTATATATTCATTACACTTATTTTTTTATAGTTTTTTATTTATTTTAAAATGTTTAATTCATATAATCATTTATTTTTATACACACATATGTATAAACATATATAATGCATAAAATATAAATGTGTAATTAATTTTATAGATTATATACTTTGATAAAAGCTATTATATGAAATAAAAAAATAAATAATAAAAATATTATTTTACATATTCTAATATCTAATAAAACAAAAATAGGCAAAAAAAAAATTAAAATAATGGACAGAACATTAAGATTTAGAGTTTAATTTTTATGACTAAAATGATCCGAATTGAACCCAACAGATCCAACCCTCCTAAGCCTCTTAAGCCTCTATAAATAATAACTATTACTTTTGTTGTTTGTTCAAAGAATCACTGTGACAAAGGTCTTTCTCAAGCTAAGTACAGGATTGCGGTAATCATTTGACTTACGATTTAAAGTACAGCTTAATTTAATTAATATTAATTAAAAAATTAATAACCCGAATATAATAAATTTTAAATTCAAATAATTCAAAATTAAGTATAGCCATGCCACATTTAACTATAACCGTAATGGATACCGTCTAGAAGGCCGACAAAGCAGAGACCATTTTAAAAACTCACTAGGCCAGCAGAAGGCCACGCTGCCGTAGCCACTAGTGTTCAGCCACGTAGGCCCTTTTGGCGTCAATCGACGTGTCACAATCTTCGTCGTCTTCAGCCAGCCACTCCCGCAAAAAAGAAAAAAAAAAGGAACGAATAAAATCTGGCTGACCAAAAGCCTCCTTTTCAATTTTTGTTTATTCTCTCCCTCTCTGGAGCCATCGTATCCGGTAGAATAAGCGGTGAATTGTGATCGCTAGGTGTGTGTACAAATACGGTGTTGACTGGTCAGCTGGTCGGAAGGTTGCGGTTGTGATCTAATGGCGGAGGACAAGTACAATCTGAAGAATCCGGCCGTCAAGAGGATTTTGCAGGAGGTGAAGGATATGCAATTGAATCCATCCGATGATTTCATGAGCCTGCCTCTCGAGGTTCGCGTTCCTCGATCCTGAATGCTCAAAATTTTCCTTTTTTTTCTGATGTATTTTTTTTTTTCCTATGTTTATATCCTTTAATTAATTAATTAATTAATTTATGTGCATATGATGTTGTTAGGGATTGAGCTGTTTGATTTTCTGTTTGGAAGATATATGTGATTATAAGATCGATTGTTTGAATTTAGTGGAAAATTAAGGAGTGGGGATGTGAAGTTCTGAAAATCCAGCCGAACAAACTTTGAGTGGATCGAGATCCATATATATGCAATTGAGATGTGAAATTCGTGAAAATTTCCATGCTGATATATGTTTTGTTATTATTATTATTTTATTTAATCCTTGCCTACTTTTTTTTGGGTATTAGGATAGTGCAAGGTCCTGCGGCACATCTTTGCCATTGGGATTTGAGTGAAAAATAGAACGGTTCCGTATCTGGGTGGATCCACATGAATTATGTTTTGATGATTTTAGTTCCGGAGGCCTTCTGTATTATAATTTTACTCCTGGAGTCTTAATATTGTTCATCTTATATTGCTTTGAGTTTAGGTATGTTTTAACCACTAGGTATAGCCTACTGGCCACCAAGTTTAAAACTTGGGTGAGATCTGGGGTTTGAAGACTCCTCAACAAAAAAAAAAAGTATTTAATTTTATACTTCATGTTGCATCTCCAGATGTTTAAAGCCTTTGATCTGTTGCTTGTAGGCAAATATATTTGAATGGCAATTTGCCATTAGGGGCCCCTGTGATACTGAATTTGAGGGTGGTATTTATCATGGAAGGATTCAATTGCCTGCTGAATATCCATTCAAGCCTCCTTCGTTTATGCTGTTGACCGTAAGAGTCTTTTTTAGCCAAAAATGTTCTCTTTTGTTTCATAATATGCAATGTCATAACTAGTTATCTGCTGGCTTCAGCCAAATGGCCGTTTTGAAACCCAGACGAAGATATGTTTAAGCATATCAAATCACCATCCTGAGCACTGGCAGCCATCATGGAGTGGTAAGCTTTTATCTTTGCTCTGCTAGTTGTTGGATTGATGCTGGTGTTCAACTTTTGTATGTTATGTATTCATCTGGTTGCTTGAAGTGCAGTGACAGCAACTGAAAAATTGGGGCATGCCTCTGAATGTTAGTCTATGCATTATGAAATATTTTGTTGAGCAACCTGAATGGTTTGACCACTTAGATTTCTGCAAAGCTTCTGCTTTTTCATTGATCTTAATTTTAACTTTTAGTTTCATGTTTCTCCACACTGAACATCTATTTTTCCGCTAATACTAGAACCCATGCTGAATGCATGCACACATGCATATTTGTCAAATATTTTTAGGAACCTGAAGCACATTTCCTCACTTGGTGATTTCATGTTGATGTATGCTTACCTTGATTGGAAAATGGTGAAGATTGGGTTTGTTGGAATTAAAATCGGTTCCTGGAATTTCTGTGAAATGCTTTTTTTTCTTCAAAAAATTTTGTGACAGTTGAAATTCTACATGGACTTGCATATTGGTATCTAGTAGGTCCTACAACTAGAGATATACTGCAGGACTGATGTCAAATGGTTCCACATTCATGTTGGCAGTTCGGACCGCCCTGGTAGCACTCATTGCATTCATGCCCACTAACCCAAATGGTGCATTGGGCTCTCTAGACTACAAAAAGGAAGAGAGGCGTGCTTTGGCTATCAAATCTCGTGAGGCTGCACCAAGATTTGGAACTCCTGAACGTCAAAAGCTCATTGATGAGGTTTCTACTAATTCTCCATGAACTCTTCTGAACTTTATGTTAACTTTGTGCTAATCAATTTCTTGGTAGCACAGATTCATGAGTATATGCTTAGCAAGGCACCTTCTATTCCTCTAGTAAGCCCCTCACAAGGTTCCGAACAAAGTGTTGCCAACAAGGAGAGTGAAGCCCAGGCAATTGTGCAAGATGCTGGGACCACATCCCTGGGGGAAGAGGGCTCAAATCTTGCTGTCAGTGAAAATTTGGTGGAAGGTGAAAGGATTATTGAAGAAGTACAAGAGGCTCCTGTTAACGTGAATTCCGGTCCTTCAACAGTTGGGGCATCAGGAGAGATTCCTGTTAGAGTCTCTGGCAATCAGCTGATGCAAAGGGCTGAGAGAAGAGCTCGAAAACAAGCTGATGATCGAGTATTCACATGGGCTGCAATTGGACTCACCATAGCAATTATGGTTCTTCTTCTGAAGAAGTTTATGAAGGCTAGCGGATATGGTGCTGTCTTCATGGATGGGTCATAGATGTCTGGCATATGTGTCACAATAGATTTTATAGAAGCAAAAAAGAAAGAGAAATCTCCACCAAGATTTTCTTGTCGTGACAATTTGTAATATATCTGTTATTCCATATGCTCAGTGATTGTAATTAATAACATGGATTAAGCAACCTGGTTCGTCATTCTCGTAACCATGGTTATGTTATTGCTGAGTGCCTTGATGTCTTCATTTCGTTGACTTGATGTCCTTTTTTTTCTATCGGCATTGACAAAGATTCTTTACGTACGATATTGACCATTATCTCGAACTAAAATAAGATTCTTGTACATGACTTGACAATGCAATCTCAGTTCACATTTTCAGAAGTAAGATTCATGTACAACACTGAGAGTGAAAGGATCATCAGAAAACAGCAAAACTCTACATCGAAGGTCGAAGTGGATGTGCAAGAGTTAAATCCCCAAATAGTCGAAGAAAGCATCAATTACAGCATGATCAGGACAAATCTAATGTTGGAGCTCAAGCAATTTATAACTTAGAAACAACAGAGCACCTGAGATAACTACATTTAGATTAGATGGATAAGCCAACATTACACTGATTAATACATTGACATCAATCTTAGTTTACCAAAAATACCCTTTAGGATCAGTGAATTTCCCTGGAAAAGGAGCTTGATATCAGCAAGTAATTAAAGATTGCATCTCTCCACGTATTGCCCGGTAACATTGCAGACTGCACAAGGGAAGTTTTGACTTGGAATCACGATATTTGTATGCATTTGTACAGTTTGGACCCGCACATTTTTCTCGCGGAGCAGGATAACTGGAAATCAAAAGCAAACGCCATAAGTTCATCAAGTAGATAAATCCACAACCAGCAAAAGGCCATTACATACACAGATATATGATAAAAATGATTGGATAGGAGAGCACAAGCTTATCTTGTACCTGCTGAGTCCTGAATTGAATATATTTGGCAGACCAATATCATCGGAGAAAATAACAACAGTTCCGGTGGGTCCAATAACCCATCTAACAGTATTTGATTCAAGTGCATTTGTTTTGGCAGCCTTTTCCTGCATCAAGTGACGTATATTCTTGATTAGAATTCTGCTAATAAATGTGGCATAGAGGAAAGGTCAAAATTTTCCCAGCACCTGCGCCAATTCCTTGCGCTGTTTCTTAATCTTTTCTTCCTTCTTCTTTCTTCCAGAATCTTGACCAAGTATCTTCCTGATTGCCTCAGCCTAAAAGATAGAAAGTTAGACTAATGTCCATTTATTGCCAAGCAATTACAGAAGGGACATGGAATGATTAGACCTCAGCCTCCCTAGCTGCCTTCTCCGATTGCATTCTGCGCCTCTGTGCAGCCTCAGCTTTCTTCAGATGTTGTTCCACATCAGGCAGTTTCACCTTTTCTTCTGCCGTCAATTATACAATGCAGTTAACAGCCAAACTGCAGTATCATTCATGTTTTCACTTTCAAACCAAGTCTTTTAAATTTTATTTTTTTTATTTTTTTATCATAGAGGAGAGAGGGAGAAATGCTCACTTTTAGGAGGGGCAGGAGGTAAACCATATGGGAACTCAATAAGACTGGCACCAGTCCCAAGAGTAACATGATTAGCAGACTGAAGAGGCCGACCATGTGCTACACTTGATTCTTTTCGTCCTACAATAAATCCCAGCTTCTTGCTTTTACGATCAGGTTCATCACCTGATGTTGGTTCTTCTTCCTCAACATAGTCTTTATCATCAGTAAATCTTTCAGATCCAAACATCTTTCTACCATTTTTGCTAGACTTTGATGGTCGATAACTTCCCATATCACCATAAAACCATGTATCCATTTGTCTACCATTGGAAACCTTGTCTCTGGCCTGTTTTCTATTGTTTTTTTCATCTTTCTGATTATAAAACCTAGAAGCATTATGTCTTCCAAGGTAACGGATTTCATCATCTACTTCATCATCATCTTCATTAAACTCCATATCTATTACACGTTTCTTAGGAATTCGCTTACTCTTACGAACTGGCTCATATCTGTGAGTTTCATTCACAAATGCAGTTTTACTGGGCATCTTTCCTAAACTAGAATCCTAGAAATCATGTCACAAAAAACATGAGAATAAGAGAACGCACAAGTTGTCAAACAGAAATGGAAGCTAGTGAATTCTATTCAAAGAGTAGGAACAAGTGAAAAAAGTCATTGAGACCAAGTCAAAATCACTGCTCTTAACAAAACCCAGGGATGGGCAAAAGAACAGGAACATTTAATATGATCTTGAATCAAATACTAAGGAAAAAAGCCTTGAATTGTTCCTTGCCATTGAAGAGAAATCAGAACACATCTCAAATTAAAGAAAATAATGTTTGAAATTGGATTGGTGGCATAATACTCCATTCCTTTAAAAGTTCAGTAGAAAACTATCAGTGGGAGCACTTTTTAGCATGAGATTTACCTGAAGAAGAAACTCCTCTTGTTGGTAAGAAGCATCAAAACATTGAAATGAATTGGGGATGTAAGACCCACCACTGACAGCATATTCTGTTGCAGAATTAGTGTGTATTGTATGTGTAACACCACCAAGCTTGAGCTTAAGCTTCCTCAGCTTGTTCTCACTTCTCACTCCATCAGAATTAGCTGCTCTTTCCCCCAAATAACAGCCTTCCTCATTATTGCCAGTGCCTAAGGATCGTGAACATGGTGGCAAGAAAGCAAAAGTCTTTAAAAGTTTCTGAGAATCAGAACAAGGCTGACGAGATGCAGTACTCCTCTTCTTCTTCACAGCAAAGCTGACACCACCAAAATCAGCCACCCCAAAATAATCCATTTATGCCAAACCTTTTTAAGTTTGAGGTGAAGTGCTGCCACCCAAAAACAGAAGCAGGGGAAAGAAAACCGATAAACTCTGGTGGAAGTACCTCAAAAGATCTGAGAATATATTACAACACAAGTAATATCCCTGTAAGTGAACAGTGACCAGAAACTGAATATGCAACAAACCAAGCTAATTCCACCAGAAGGTGTGTGCCAAGACAAACAAAAACTCAAACAAAATCCCATGTTTAGGAGCGTAAAGTAAGAAGAAATTTTGCATGCTTATGTGAACATATTTGTACAATAATGAAGCCGACTGGAGGGTGCTTGGTTCAAGTTCTACATGGGGATTTTAGAAGAATCATTTCTCTACCTGATTGGAGGGTAAGGAGTGGTGAATAAAAAGATACGACTACAGAGTCTCATACTCTGATGTCATTCTGACTAAATGGAATAAAATGAACTAAACAATTCAAGTTGAACACTGTAGTCTTCCAAGCATATACTAAAGAGAAAAAGGACAGTTCCAACGTCCAAAAACAAATGGGAAGAAATACTTGAAATGGTTAAAATAAACACATTTACCACAAGAAGAATTTCCTAACCAATAACCACGATATTAAGCATTAAAATCTATGAAAAGGTTAAATTTTCCACAATTTCTCGGTAACCAGATGGGAATCCAGCAGAACCATCGCACCCAAATGACCCAATTTCAAATTCATTCAAGAATCTCGCCACATGCTCTTCCTTGAATCCCAAAGCAAATATTTCTAAAAGAAGGTAACCTTCTTCTGCCCGGTATTCTTCATAGAATTTTTTTTCTTTTTTTTTTTAAACAAGACAGCCCTCTTCTGTCAACAATCTCAAAACACAGTGTCAAAGCAGCAAAGAAGAAAACCCAACAAGAACAAGAACAAGAAAAATGTAGGTGCTTACACAGGACAGAAGGCAGCTAAAACCCTAGAGTAGAGAATGCCTGGAGTTCGGAGCAAAAAGGTTGTCTGAGAGAGCACGAGAGAGGTTCTTCATTTATTTTTTCTTTCTTCCTTATCTCGTGGGAATATTTTGTTACGGTGTCGTTTAGTTGTCCACGAAAGTGGGGTTAGCGTTAGAAGCAAACAGTGGTTTTTGCCATTACTGGTTTTGGCAGACCGTGACGGCCAAGACGAAGCTCGTTATCTTCTCCATTTCTGAACCTTCTTATTTTTATTTATTATTAAGCTTTTAAACCTGTGGACTCAGAATCACCCATCTTGTTCGATTTTTCTAACATTCACTACGTAATAATTCTGAAAGAGACTGCAAAGTATTGAATTTAAAATTTATGCTCGTGTTTGCCTATAATTCGCAATACTTCAAATATTTGAACTCAGATAATAAGAAAAAAAAGGAAAAAAAGTCCGGGAAACGAATTTCACACTTCTGCCCTTCGTAAGTTAATTACGACAGGTGACTGCCACACTGTGTGGCAGCAACGTAACATTACGGTCATTTCACGATACCTGATCGGCAGACCCAGGAAGCTTAGAGAAAAGGCTATTCAGATTTGTTAACTCAGGAGACTTAGAACAGATCCAAGCCCATAGACCAGGCCCATGGACAACATAGACTGAAGTAAATAATGAAAAGGGGAGAATAATTCAATATATATATATATATATTAAAATAAAAAGGCCGCGTTTCAAGAGTATTAATTATATTGTTCATGTAAGGTGAAGTCGGGGCATAAGAATCTGATTTCTGCACATCAATTGTTGTGATTGAAGAATCTAGACTCGCACAATTCTCTGTTAGTTTATAAAAATTGCGTAAGATAATAGCCAAACCTCTATATTTTGGGTGATAAAGGAAAGTAACAAGTTTCATTTATATCGCATGCGGCTTTCTTCGTGCATTTTTGCAAATCTCTTCCGTTTAGCGGTGGGGAGCTTTAGATTTTACAAAACTTAATCACTCGATCAAGGAAGCAATGGCAAGGCAATTGCTAGTCATTTGACGAAGCTTGTCACCGTAGCTGGCCATTGGACTTTGTCCCCTGAACCCATCGTCACATGTCCCATAATCTGTCATCGCCGCAGTAAGCATAATTTTGATAGTGTCAATATCATGGCCTCGAATGGCCTCCGATGCACCCTGGAGGCTGGCCAGAGCGTCTTCATAAATATCACGACAATCTTCCAGGATGGAGACCTTCCGTGATGGTGTATCCATAGCTGTTGCCAATTGGGTGGCTGCTGTGATAGCCAATTTTGTCTGTTGAGTAAGATCATTTATTGTCACCTCAAGAAAGGAAGCAACATCTGTTTTGCCATTGAAGAAAGGGCTGAATGATTGGCAAAGTTTAGGATAATCGGTTGAATTGCATATTTTCTTGATGTCAAGGTTGATCCCAAATGGTGAGGTAGAGGGTGCATCATCATCAGAAGATGGTGACTGATCAGCCTCAGGACTACTAGCAAAGGGATTTTCTGGAGATTGAGCTGGGGCCGAGCTATGGCCACCTGGAGGATCTGCAATTGAAGGTGAAAAGGCTGGATCTGAATTTGTTTCAGGAGATGGTGTTGAGGCCGAGATAAGAACACCTGGAGCATCTGCAATTGAAGGTGTAAAATCAATTGGATTTGGTTGTGTTTCAGGAGATGACATTGGAGCTGAGTTAAGATTAGCCGGAGGATCTGCAATTGAAGGGGGATGATTAATAAGACTTGATTTATGGGATGGGATTGGAGCTGCGAGGCTATTGGGGGGCTCTACATTTGAAGGAGAAAGATCATATGGATTTGGTTGTGTTTCTGGGGATGGGATTGGGGCCGAGATAAGGCTAGCTGGAAGGTCTTCATTTGAGGGTGAAAGATCATCAATTGAGTGTGGTTGTGCTCCAGGGGAGAAGGCTGGTGCAAACGCTTGATCTTCCTCATTGAAGTCTAGTTGTGCTCCAGGGGAGGGGGCTGGTGCAAAAGCTTGATCTTCCACTGATGGAGCATCGCTTTCAGGTTCCAGAGGAGAAGAAGCAAGCTCTGGCACGGAACCTGGAGATGGAGAGTACGTCAAGCTTTGTGCCACGCAAATGGCTGCAGGATTGAGAAGCACGAGGATGAAGGTTAACCAGATCAGCAGATTCTTTTGATTATTGTTAGGTCCCATATCTTGCCGGTTTTTGGCAAGGTAAATGAAAGAACAGGAAGGAAAATTTCAAGCAAGGGCAGGCGAAAAGATGTATTATTTGGGAGAAATGTGGTGAGTTACATCAACATTCCTTCGAATATGAAGATGCCCTAGAGAGTAGGATAACCGTTAAACATGTACAGATTTTGCATGCAAAAATTCTAAAGGCAAACACCAGCCATTGTTTCTTTTTTTTTTTTTTTTTTTCAAATTTTTGTTTTGGCAGTTTTTTTCGGAGCTTGTCAGCGGTGCTAATTTCTTCTCATGCTTGGGAACCACACTCAGCAGCCCCGTGTCCTAATCTGTAGTGTTGGCACCATGTTCATGGATGAAACAACTAATTGTTTTCCCAGCGACATTGAATCAAAATAATTTTAAAACCAGGTCCAAATCATCGTCTTCTTGCACAGTTCTACATTCCCAAATACATTTGGCACGTGATTACCTAAGAATGTAATATCAACCGTTTGATTTTTTTTTTTTTTTTTTAAAGCAACAACAAAACTCGGTAAAATGCTGAATTAAGCATCATGATGAATAAAAGACAACGTTTGAATATCTCGTCGACAGGCAAGTCGGCTTGAACAACATAGTAATTGCTAGTTTAAACTCCGTCTATATAGAAACCAGAGCAGACTCCAACAAGAGAAGATACAAACAAAGGCTTATTTGATACAACACGGTTTCAGACCCCAAGCAAATTAGAATTGTGGCTGTCAAACGAAATCCAGCTCAACCGGAGACAGCATTGTAATTATTCCTTAAGGTACAAGTGTTCTTAGGTATCATGCTCTGTGCTCTTCACAACTGTCACAGGGCAGGACCCATTATTTACAACATAGTTGCTCACACTGCCCAGTATAGCCCTGCAAAAGTATAAACAAGCAATGACCACTGACACCAATCACCATCCATGAAGGTGAATCCAGCTACCAAAAGAGGATTTAATTACTCTTCAACTGAATCACAACACAAGTTCATTTTAATCCGTATCTTTCCACCTTCGTATAAATAAGTGAAAAAACCGACAAAAAGTTATCATAATTAATTAGAATGAGGGAATTGATTAACATGGGGTACCTTCCTTAAGGACAATCTTCTAAGAAAAGAAATATAAATTAGATTCAGGAAGTACATTTGGCTTTTCCAAGGGGCCAAAGTCAATTAGCATCATTGAAAAGTCCAAAGCTTATCCAATTCAAAGCATGTGATCTCACAAGAAATTGTCGTATGTGAAGACAAACATAGCAGACAAACACAACCATCACTCCAAAATTTCAAAATATTGAAACAGAGAATTAAAATTGACAATTATAATTCTATGGCCAACAATTAATGAAAATTTCTACCTCTTTATCTTTCCAAGCCCTCTGTTGCCGATAACAAGGCAATCCAGAGGGACCTTATCGATCGCTTCACATATCTTCTCCCGGGGATCTCCCCAATAAATCTTCATGACCACCATAATCTGCCACACACAAGAACATAAAATAAAATAAAATAAAATAGAAGGGGTTGCTCTGTTTTAGCGGTGGATTAATACTCTAAATCATAAAACTGAATTTGAGCCATTCATGCGTTGCTTTATATAGACCTCTTTTTGCCTAGCAGCAGTGCTGACAATATCCAGGGTTTCCGGATCAGGATTCACTCCATACTTCTTCATGATTGCAGGTTCACATAACTGAGGTAGCGGGATCAAAGCTGCCATACAGGCAAAAGTCAAAGAAGAAGAAAAAAGATATTCTTAAGAGAAATATGAAATTTTCGTGAATTCAGCAGACGTCCATCTCATGATCTACTTCAGTTTCCATTGTTAACAACAGGAAAATAAAATAGGGGGTGTAACCGAATTACCAAAATGATGAACACCCAAAAAAATAAAAAAAGATCGAAAGATAATACGGAGTCTTGCAGGAGGAGAAAGAGAATAAAAAGTTGAGAGATCATTTACGGGAACCGGTGACTTCCCAGAGCTGAATCTCGCCTTCCTCATAGTATCCCTCGGGGCGTATGGTAACAAGGATAAGGTGATCTCCGTCGCGGACGACGTTCTCGACCGCCCATTTCAGCGCTTTTCTGCTGCACTTTGAGAAATCCACTGCCACACCCACCCTTCTCCCTCCTTCCATCTCTCTCTGGCTCCGCCTGCGTGTCACTCAGTCCACGAGTTTATGGTCTTTGCCGTGTTAGAGAACCGCAACTTCAGCGGCCATAGGAAGAGGGAAATCAAAGATATGTATAATGGGGTTGGGTTGACCGTACGATTTACGCTTCCAGAGCAGCTGTGGTTGAAATCTGACCGTGGAATAAGAAGTATATGATTCCTTTATTTATTTATTCTCGCAGACGCACAAAACACGACGGTGAAATTACAATTATCTATCAGGCAGCTGTTTACTTTGTCGGAGGTGGGCCCTGAACCACGTCATTGCTCTTCTTGACGGGTTATATAAATAAAAGGGAAAATTAAAGTCAAAAATGATGTTGTCAAAAAAAAAAAAAAAAAGAAATGATATGTACTGACTTTGTGGTTTAATGAATTTGATTTCAGTTTGATTAGAAAAAAAAAAAAAAAAGATAATATAAAATTTGATTAGGTGCCAGACTTGAGCATCGTAGATAGGAAATTTTAGCGTTCAAGTGTAAGTCGGGCAATTATCTAAAATAAATTGATATATCGTAAATGGACCGTTAAAGATGAAAATTCTCTAATTAAAAAGTTGAATTTTATTATAAAGACACAAGATGAAAACTTGAATATGAATTTAATTGGTACATTTTTTTTATATATAATAATAATAAATTATAATAGTTTCTTATTTAATTTTGTATTTATTTTATATGTCTTCTCAAAATTTTCGAAAAAATTTTAAAAGCATAAATAAATATCATTTTGTGGTTTTTCCATCTTCAGCGATACTTAATATTTTAATTTATAAGTTTGTTAATTTTTATTTTCTAATAGTATTTAAAAAAATATGAGTCATATTCAATAATTCCGCGAAAAAGAATTGTCCCCAATTTTGCGGTAAACTCCAACAAGATGTTGAGTTCTGTCAGGGGAGCAAACTCTAATAACAGTTCCTGTAATTAACGAATCTTTTTAAGCCTGGAAAAGTTGCATCGATCTGCACAAAAGAGGGAAAGAATATCATATCATTGACGGTATGGGTATAAATGCAAATGTTTGGATTACCTAAAATCGGCGGAGAGAAAACGAGAGAACAGAAAACAAAGTCCCGACAAGGGTGAGAAAAAGGACCAAAATACTGACAAGAAGCACCAAACGCAACATGGGATTTTTCAAGTAACTTTTCTTCAATCTCTTAGACAAGACACGCAACCTGGTGCCTTTGTACCCTTTCACCTGCTCACACAGCCCGTCGAAGTAGGATTCCTCCAGGTCCACCTCCTGGCAAAGCCTGTCAAACAGTTCGGCTGCTTCTTCCTCACTGGCATCATAGTTGTTGAGAATGCCCTTCTGTTGGAGCAGTTTCACGTCTCTTTCGCTGCAAATTAGGCTTTTCATGAGAACAGCATAAGATGTAATGTGCTTCACCTGTACATTGTCACTGGAACATTGCTCTAGCGCAATGAGGTTCCTCAGGAGATTTTCTGTATATTGATGCACTCGCATAGGTGGGATTTCTAGAACCCCATTGGAGAAGCTTATGTCCAGTAAGTTTTCTCTTCTGGCTTTCTTGGTCCTGATTCCTGCACGCCGGAGCTCTGTTGCGCAATATAGATTTTTCTCTGACTTGGGTTGCTTCGGTTGCATTCTCTGATATGTTGGAAGGAGACAATGGCAGATCAGGTCAAGTAAATGGTGCCCTTCTTGGTTAAACTTCTCACGATGGACTTGGTGGTCTCCTGGTATCATATTTCTGAAGAAACGAAAGGCAAGTTCGGCGAAGGAATGAGTAGATTGTTTAGGGATTGGCACCAATTGAAACAACCTCTGTAGAACAAATAAGGGAAGCTGGTTTTCTAACAGTATCAGGTCACACCTCAAATCAAATAGCATTCCCGGTGTGCTGAATATAGGATCATTTCGGCGCCTTAAACTCTTTATGGAGTACTTAAGGAAAAGTTCACTAATGAAACAGCCATCGACCAACAATATTTGCAGGAAATCATTGTCCTTGCAATTAAGCCTTTCTGCATAGCATGTCTGTGCTCTTTGTTCCAACTCTTTCAGGGCAATGACACAGTCATTCAATATTGCTTCTATGTTCGGCTTTCGGCTGAGGAGTGCGTTAACATAGCGCCACTTTTGATCTTCCATGTCTTTCAAATTCTCGTTTCCATTGTGATAAGGGCCAATTGAAACCTTTTCTGGGATATATGCCTTCTTGTTTGCATCTCTAAGACTCTCCTTGATCATGCAGATAGAATGTGAAGAAGAAACGCTTTCCATTTTTCTTCTGATAGAGGCCACAAAATTCTCATCTGGGTGTCTGATGTCAATTGTAATATGATCCCTATTTTCCGCCTGTGCTTCCGTTAAATTAGCTTTCCTCATGGCTAAATGGTTGAAACCAGCCTGCAATAACATCTATCTATGCATATGAATGTAAACTTGAAAAATGTTTCTTTGATCAAACAATTTCCTTTTTCTGACTTCAGTAGAAAAAATCTGACTGTTTAGTTCAACTTTGCCCATTTTTCCTTAGCCCTTTAACAGCCACAATGAGCATAAGTTTGCAGTTATTGGAAAGATAGGGAACAGACGAGGAAGTTTTCTAAGCTATCTTGGCTAAGCAAGCAATCATGTTTCCCTGGGGGTCTGGAAAAAGGAGGCCACTGTAAACAGTATAAAATCTCATGTCACTAAAATATCAGGATGTGATTTCTAAATCAAAAGAAAACTATAATAATCTAACCTAACTTATAATGACTATTAGCTTTCTCACTACAAACTTAAGTTTTTAGGTTCCGAAGTTACACGTGCATATATATATATATATATATATATATATATATATATATATATCCTTTGGAGCTAAATAAGCAGAATCTTCTTGACATCATTGGAAATGTATCTGAAAGCGAAGAAGATGACAATTTACAAACCAGGAATGTATTCGAAAGTGAATGAGATAACATTGCTGGCACAAAGTGAATTAAGATGAAGAATGTGAGTTTCGAATGTGTATATCACTTAATAATCTAAAGTTCAGGCATGGAAACAAGCAACTAGATATAATTAAAAAGCGGTAGCATGGAAGGAAACTAAGAAACATGATTCAAGAGCCGTATACCTCAGCAACTTGGCCTTTTAGCCTCCTAAATTACCCAAAAGAAAAGAAGAAGCTGACTTTGAATATGTTGATCGCAACCCTTGTCAAGTGCAAAAGAGGAGCTAAGAGGCTATTTATACTCTAAAAGATTAAATAGAATCAAGGATAACTTGGTGAAATAGAAGATAAATATGATAAGATATCGTAACTTTGTAATAGAGGCGTACAGGAAGCTCCAGCAGAATGCATAGCTTTGTTCAAAGCAGGGAGAAACTAGTTAAGTTAAACAAATTGGATTTAAAACAAAAACAAGAATCTGGCTTGAAAAAGTGTACCGTCTGGGAAAATGGCCTGGGAAAGTTGAGATTCTGTTGCCAGTAAAAGAAAAGAATTTAAGAATCTGGCACCAATGACCATCACACGAGAAAATACAGCACGGCAAGATGTCTTTAACACGGCGACACTCTTTTAGATGGAAAAAAAAAAGGAAAATATTCATGACCAAAGTAACTGGTTAACTCCAAATATAAAAGTATTAAAGGTGGTGTGTGATGAACGAAAAGTACAAAAAGATTATGAAAAAAAAAAAGGTAATTATATAAAAATGTCATAAAATAGAACAAAGCAGACAATAATAATAAAAAAATAAATAACAAAAAGTAAAAGATCAGTTATTTTAGAGCAACGGTACTTTTATCGTTAATTGAGAAATGAGAGTTGAAATTCTTATTAAACGTAACTTTTTTCATCAAATTTCTATACCATCTTAATGAAAAAAACAAATATGTGAAAAAATAAAAATAAAAATATAGCATATTAATGTAACCAAACAGACAACTAAAAATACTTATTAGCATAAACGTGCAAGCCAGGAAAAAGAAAATTCCCAATTTATATTTTTCACTGTCCATTCCAAATTTACCACTTTATTACCTAACAAAAAAC
Source organism: Rhizophora mangle (assembly GCA_037832345.1). NCBI lineage: Eukaryota > Viridiplantae > Streptophyta > Magnoliopsida > Malpighiales > Rhizophoraceae > Rhizophora > Rhizophora mangle. Next base: position 2,794,531 of record JBAPLJ010001421.1, on the reverse strand, counting down.
GCTTCCACAGAACGCTATCATAAAAAATATATATATATATATAATAAAATAATAAATTTAAGAAAAAAAAAAAACCGCTAAGAGCAGACAGTGGCCTGAAGGAGAAAAAAGTTGGGAAAATCCGAGACAGATTAGCACATTGTTTCGTTTTTTTAAGGTATTCTTTTATTTGAAGCTTTGCTTTCGTCGTTTCCCAAGAATCGCTGCAAATCGAGGGGGAGATCAAAAAATAAAGGAGAGTTTCGAATTTTAATAGAAAGGCCACTCCGTGCCTACACGACACACCCATGATTCCAGCGGCCCCAAGCATTTAATCTCTGTTGCTCTCAGAATCCGTTGATTCATTCCGTGGGGTTTTTTTAAAGGGTTTCAATCTTGATCTATTTTTCTCCAGAGTCACAGAGAACGACGACATGCCGTTTTGGTGGCCGCTTATCGTTCTGGCTCTCGCTTACGCGATCTGTCGTTTCCTCCTCGTGCTTATCCCTTTCAATGTGCCTTCCATTGACGTCGACACCTCCGATGGTATCTTTTGTCTCTATTTCACAACATTCTGTGGACAAATGCGTGCACAACATACGACTCTCTCTCTCTCCTTCTCTCCTTTCTCTGTGTTTGTAGAGTGATGTAGTGTGAACATTGGTAACTGATTTCTAATGCGTTGGCGTTTTAACTTGTAATTTCAGTTTTGGAAGGAAATCAAGCGCAAGAGAACAGCTTCATTTATGTAAGTTGTTCTCATTTTCTTTAATATGATTTTTATTTTGAATTTTTTCACTATTTCTTTTGCAATTTTATGATATATTTTGCTGATTAGGTATTGTTAGTTAAATTTTAGATTTAAAATTGAGCGGGAATAAGTGTACAAAATTATTTGAACAAGAGTCCAAAGAATTTAAGTGAATTACGTGCCATTTGATTGCTGCAAATCTCCTTGATTCTGCTGTTTGGTTACGTGATTTCGAGATTGAAAAAATGAATTTATTCTTTTCCTCACAAGTCAAGCATCCTGTAGAAATGCTAAGTGGCTATGCTTGAGTATGAACGATGTGCTCTTGCACCATGTGATTGGGTTTTCGACTCCCGTTTTTTGGCTAATGTGCAGATACCTCCGAGAGGAGGACGGACACCACAGGGAGACAAGAAAGTTCAGTGTTATGAGCCTGCAACCATGAAATACTTGGGATACTTTCCTGCCTTGTCTCCGCCTGAGGTTAGAAATGATATTGATCACATAAGAAACATGCACAACTGTCAAGGACAAGTGCCACATAAGCATGTGTGAAATCTTTGCTAATGCTGTTCTATGTTGTACATGGTAAGGTTAATGATCGTGTTGCACAAGCAAGGAAGGCTCAGAAGATATGGGCAAAAAGTAGTTTTAAGCAAAGACGCCAATTCTTGAGGATACTTCTCAAATATATTATTGAACACCAAGAACTTATATGCGAGTAAGGATGGAGGAGGGATCCTTAGAAAGTATTTTTGTTATGATCATGATGAGTTCTCTTCGGCATATTAGTTTTTTCAATGCTGCAATTGTGTTGGGTTAGGCATGGGATTATCATCTGAAAGTTTTTATGTCATCTATTATTGTAGTTAAGGATTTGTGTGTGTATTCTGTTTTGATCAGAATCTCTTCACGTGATACTGGAAAGACAATGGTAGATGCTTCTCTTGGAGAAATAATGACAACATGTGAGAAGATCACCTGGCTTCTTTCAGAGGGTGAGCACTGGCTGAAGCCTGAATACAGGTACCTGCTCCCCTCCCATTCATCTAGTTCTTCAGCCATAACTTTGGCACACCATATCTTCAATGATGTCATTCATTATTTTGCATGTTATGTGGTTATTGAAAATCTTCTGAGAAATTATCTGTCTTCTGACTTCAGGAATATTTTATTATTTTGGTTGTGACTATTGAAAAATGTTTGATGTTCCAATTTATCTCGGCTGCTGTCATTGCCATGTGTAAGTGCTGAATCTTTAGGGATCTTTTCAGATCTTCGGGAAGATCAATGTTTCACAAGAAAGCTAAAGTTGAGTTCTACCCCCTAGGCGTCATCGGTGCCATTGTTTCATGGAACTATCCTTTTCATAACATCTTCAATCCAATGCTAGCAGCAGTTTTTTCGGGAAATGGCATTGTGATTAAGGCATGTAATTTATCCAGCATTATGTATCTCTGGTTATTGTGCTCATATGATTTCATGGACAAATCATAATCACCAAGTTGATGAAAAGTCTATGCTTGAAAGTGCAGGTTTCCGAAAATGCAAGTTGGTCTGGATGTTTCTACTTCCGAATAATCCAAGCAGCTCTAGCTGCTGTTGGAGCTCCTGAAAATCTGGTTGATGTGATAACTGGGTAATCATTTTGTCTAAAATGTATGCATTTAAACTTTCTGTGTTTATATAGCCATACTCAAAGTTTTCATCAATAGGTTTGCTGAAACGGGAGAAGCATTGGTGTCTGCAGTCGATAAAATTATATTTGTTGGATCACCTGGTGTGGGTAAGATGGTACGAGTCTCTTAACAAGTCATCTATGTTGCAATTTATTTCCATTCCCCTTTCTAGGGGTTTTGTGTGTGTGTGATTTTGGGGTGGTGTGGGCTTGGTAGGCAGATTGGAGGATTAAATTGTTTTCTGTATATTTCATGCCTTTAACTCAATGCCAGTTCAAATTTTGGGATATACATTTTATTGCAGATAATGAGAAATGCATCTGACACATTAATACCAGTTACACTTGAGCTTGGCGGAAAAGATGCCTTTATAGTTTGTGAGGATGTAGATGTGCAGCATGTAAGAACCTTCTTGCCTGTTTTCATGTGGAGAGCTTGAACAATTATTTGAATCCGAGGCAATCTATTATTTACTGTAGGTTGCACAAGTTGCGGTAAGGGCTGCTCTTCAATCAAGTGGGCAGAATTGTGCTGGGGCTGAGAGATTTTATGTTCATAAGGATGTGTATTCTTCATTTGTTACTGAAGTCTCTAAAATTATAAAATCTGTTTCAGCTGTAAGTACTCCCATTTTGACATCCCAACTTCTTCCATATTTTTGTGCTGCATTCATTGGATACTTTTGCTGACTTGATATACTTGTACGAAAACCTATATCCTTCTTCTGCTGTGGTAGTGCTTTACCTTGTGCACCCCATGTATTCTGATTCAACCTCTTTTTCTTGGATTAAGTCAATTATACCTGGTAATTCTTGCAGGGGCCACCCCTTGCTGGAAGGTATGATATGGGAGCAATATGCTTGCAAGATCATTCTGACAAGCTGCAGAGTGTCGTCGTTGATGCCCAGGAGAAGGGTGCAGAAATCACTGCTCGTGGAAGTTTTGGCCACTTAGCTGAAGGTGCTGTCGACCAGTTTTTCCCACCCACTGTGATTGAAAATATAAACCATACAATGAAATTGATGCAAGAAGAGGTACTCTGAGTCATTTTAGCTTTTTGTACGTTGCATCTGACTTTGTTGAAGAGTATTTATGTCAATTCTGGTGATTTTTTTCAACATTATCATTAAAAGCAAATGTGTTTAATGTTAATTTTCCACTATTTTGATCAATGGTTTTCAGCCTTGATTCTGCCATCTGAAAGATGTACCTCATATGGTGTGAAAATAGCATGTACATTAGTTAACTGACAGTTAATGTGAATAATGTTCTTACTTATATGCATTTAATGTAAATTGCCTTTTATTAGGGCAAAGTTATTGCTAAAATCCATGAAAAACTCAATATATGCAGACTTTTGGACCAATAATGCCAATAATGAAATTTAGCACTGATGAGGAGGTTATCAAGCTTGCAAATGACTCAAGATTTGGACTCGGTTGTGGTGTTTTTTCGGGCAGTCAGCAGCGTGCTAAAGAGATTGCCTCCCAGATACACTGTGGAAGTGCTGCAATTAATGACTTTGCAACATCTTACATGTGCCAGGTACTCTTTATTTCTAATATCAAAGAATGGGATCCTGCATTTTATGATAGGTTTGTTCCTGATGTCTGAAATGATGATCTGAGACACTTGCATTCTCCTCCACTTCCTGTACCTCTTATTGGGCCATTGATCCCCTTCTAACATTGCCTCTTAATTTTTCAGTCCTTACCATTTGGTGGTGTAAAGGACAGTGGCTTTGGACGGTTTGGTGGCGTGGAAGGATTGCGAGATTGCTGTCTTGTGAAATCAGTTGTTGAGGATAGGTGGTGGCCACACATAAAAACCATGATACCAAAGCCTATTCAGGTTAGCTTTTATGATGGGGAAAATGTGCTTTGCTTTTGTTTAATCTTCTTATGCAACACCGGCCGACCATCTTGACAAAATGTTGTTTACAGTACCCTGTTGCAGACAATGGCTTTACCTTTCAAGAGTCACTTGTAGAAGCACTGTACGGCTTGAGCATATGGGACCGATTGCGTGCTTTGGTCAATGTTTTGAAGATCATGTCAGAGCAAAACTCGAGTAGCACCAAGAGAAGAAATGACTGAGGATGAAATCTGACAATTGTCAATTTGTTGGCAGCTATGTTTGGACTTCTTGCAATTTATGAATTTGCATTCCCATTTGTACTGCTATGAGCGGTCGGTCTGAGAGCACGCTCTTTTCTTTCAATTTTGCTTGCAAAATTGCTTGCTGACACTTGTGTTACTCAGTGCCCGCAGTTGTCTTTGAGGGATTTTTAGTGGTTTAGAGTGTGGCATAGGGGTTTGGTATACGCAGGGTATATCTTGAAGCTGATTCCTAGGCAGTTTTGCGTTGTATTGAGCATGGGGTTCCTCCGACGCATCTTTAATCCAATCTCATTCAGTATTGCAGAGGACTACCTCGGAGGTGCTGGAATGTTAAGGTGGTGCGTATCTTAAGAGAAGGCAATAGAGGTGCGGATAGGGTGGCAACGTGGGCCAGTTTACAATCTTGGGTTTTCCACCTCATTGCTCAAGCTTCTCCAGGGGTTTCAGTATTTTACATCAGGACAAAGCCGGGGTCAGCCGGCCCACAGGCGCCAGCACATGATTTTTTTTTTTTAAAAAAAAATTATTTAGGCTCTAAAAAATGGCGAATAACCCAAGAATGCTCCAACACAAATGACACGTAGTATCCGTCTCGGAACTTTTGATTTAAATCCTCAAGAGTTGGCACACAAAAACGAGTAAATATTTGTAATGCACCGCTGCGATCAAGAAAGCCATTTTAGGCACATAATTAAGGACTTTACAATTTTGATGGCAGTAGAAAGCCAACTTAGGAATCAAGCTAGCGTTAGTTATAGTTTGAATCTCAACTCATTCAAATTCTCGTAAGTTTGAACTCTCGTTAAAGAAAAGGGCAACTTCAGGATACAACGACGCTCAAATGGATGCATTTTGAATTTTTATTCAGTTTCTTTGCTGTACCGCTGCTTTCATCTCCTCCACGCAGACAATGATGACGCGCACTCTTCTGTAATCTCGCACAAATTGAAATTGCACACGTCCTGTGGTCAATCTTGATTTCTTTTTCTCCTTGGTACTATTCAAGAAATTACGATGATTGCATCTCACCGGATATTGCAATTTGAATTCCTCTTACATTCTGAGCAGTGCTGCCTTGTGAGTTGTTCTGTGCTCTGTTCAACTCTATTCGCACCTTAGTGCACAAGTGATCTCCCACGGGACAACGTCAGTGTCTGAAGATAGACTCTGACCGAGTCCATAACCTTGCCTTTTGCAGTTGACCAATGCAACTATCAAGCTTTCGTTTTCTAACGGAGAAGGATACATCAATTGATCTTCTGTAATGTAGAAAAGAAAACTGATATATGAGTGAAGAATTTTCTCTCCCCTAATAGGAGAAATCAGCATCAGCAAAAGGGTCTTTGTGCTAGCACAAGGTAAATTTCAGAACACAGAATAAGATGATATGCGTGCAATTTTGGAAGATCAGAAAGTCTGGAAGAAATGGAAATTTAATTGCTAACTGGGTTTTCAAACCATAAAGATACCAGGAATGGCAAGAATAGGAATTGCCACGAATTCAAACCAAAAGAGGCTGAAGCATTCTCAGGATTTTTTGTAACGAAGCATTCAAATGTTTGCACATGTCTGCACATTATAGGTTTTTTGATGCAAATCAAAAACTCATGGATGAACTATTCCTGATCGGTAAAATGTGTGCTATTGAGCTCAAGAACTATTACCTCAGGTAACACTGTTGCAATTTAAACGGCGTTCCATGCAAATATCTTTCCACTGTCATCTGCGAGAGTTAGTTTCAGCTGTAAAGTGCATGTAACAACAGTATCACAGTTACAATGACAGAAGAAGCATTCAGCAATCACATTAGTCTTATTATTAACAACATGGCCACAAAGAGAGTGCGAAAATCTTGTATTTACATGACATTGATCAACTTGGTTAAGCTGTACTCGACATATCTGTGCACATAAAAATTTCAGATGCAAGGACAAGATACTTATAAACAAGAATAGCATTGTTCAGGATTGTAATTTGTAAACTACATTATGGCTCCTAAATTATCCAAAAGAAATGAATAAGCTGACTTTGAATATGTTGATCTCAATCCTTTTCAAGTGCAAAAGAGGAGCTAAGAGGCTATTTATACTCTAAAAGATTAAATAGAATCAAGGATAACTTGGTGAAATGGAAGAGAAATATGATAAGCTAAGGTAAATTTGCAATGGGGGCGTACCGGAAGCTCTAGCAGAATGCATAGCTTTGTTCAAAGCAGGGACAAACTGGCTAAGTTAAACAAATGGGAATGAAAAAAACAAGGATCTGCCTGAAAAGGTGTACTGTCTGGGAAATTGGCCTGGAAAGTTGAGATTCTGTTGCGCATGAAAGAAAAGAATTTAAGAAACTCAGAAAGGCTTCCCAAACAAATTTCCAGGTTTATAGCAGGGGCACCAATGACCATCACACGAGAAAATGTCAGCACTGGAAGATGTCTTTAACCTGGTGATACTCTTTTACCTCCAAAATGAAAAAAAAAAAAAGGAAGAAGAAGGAAATATTCATGACCAAAGTAACTGGGTAACTCGAAATATAAAAATTTTAAAGGTGGGTGTGTAATGAATGAAAAGTCTAAAGAGATTATTTAAAAAAAAAAAAAAAGAAGGTAATTATATAAAAATGTCATAAAAAATGCAATAATTGAAAATAGAACAAAGCAGACAACAATAATAAAAAAAAATAACAAAAAATAAAAAACCAGCTTTTTTAGAGTAGCAGTCATCCTTGAGGTTAATTGAGAAATTCAAGCGGAATTTTTTGTAAATAATTTCTACACCTTTTTAAAGAGAAAAATAAAAATATAACATATTAATGGAACCAAATGGTCATATACTGAACTAAAAATACTTAGTAGCATAAATGTGCAAGCCAGGAAAAAGAAAATTCCTAATTTATATTTTCCACTGTACATTACAAATTTACAATTTAATTACCTATCAAAAATGCCTCCACAGTGCACTCTCGTTAAAAATAGAAAACGGTAAGAGTATACAGTGGACTGACTGAAAGAGAAAAAAAATTTAAAAACTAGACACAAGTTGTTTTGGGTTAATATTTTAATTGGGGCTTTACTTTAGTTGTTTCCTAAGAATCGCTTCAAATCGAAAGAAAAAGAAAAAAAAAAAAAAAAAGGAGAGTCTCCAAATATAGAAAGTCCACTCCGTGCCTACCCGGCACACCCGTATTTCCTGCGGCCCCAAGCATTTAACCTCCGTCGCTCTCAACTCTGTCGACAATTTCTACACCTTCTTAAAGAGAAAAATAAAAATATCAAAAAATAAAAAATATAGCATATCTATGTGACCAAACCGAACCAAAAATATTTATTAGCAAAAAGAAAATTTCTAGTTTATATTTTTAACTGTACATTCCAAATTATTATCTATCAAAAATGCCTCCACAGGATGCTATCATAAAAAATAAAAAAATAAAAAAAATGAAAACCATCAAGAGTATACATTGGACTGAAGGAGAAAAAAAAAAAAAAAAAATCTGAGACAGTTTTTTTTGGTTAATATTTTATTTGGGGCTTTGCTTTCGTTGTTTCCTAAGAATCGCTGCGAATCGAGGGAAAGAAAAAAAAAAAACACCAAAGAAAAGAGAGTTTCGAATTCTAATAGAAAGTCCGCTCCGTGCCTACTCGACACACCCATGATTCCAGCCGCCCCAACCATTTTGTCTCGGTCCCTCTCAGACTCCATTGACAATTTCTACTCCAACTTGAAAACAAAAATAAAAATATAGCATATTAATGTAATGTAACCTCGAGGGGCCCTAACATTTAATCTCGGTCTCTCTCAGAGTCCGTTGACAATCTCTACACCTTCTTAAATATATATATATATATATATATATATATATATATATATATATATATATATATAGCATATTATTGTAACCTCCGGCGGCCACAATCATTTAATCTGGGTTTCTTTCGGAGTCCACTGACAATTTCTACAATTTTTTTAAAAAAAAGTAAAAATATAGCACATAACTTCCAGCGGCCCTAAGCATTTAATCTCGGTCTGACAATTTCTACACCTCCTTAAAAAAACTAAATTAAAATATGGCATATTAATGTAACATCCAGCGCCTCTAAGCATTTACTCTCGGAACTTCTTAAAAAAATATCTATTTAGCATATTAATGTAGTTTCCAGCGGCCTAAGCATTTAACGTCGGTCTCTCTCAGAGTCCATTGACAATTTCTACATTTTCTTAAATATAATAGTAAAAATATAGCACATTAATGTAACATCCGGCGGCCCTCGGTCTCTCTACAATTTCTACACCTCCTTAAATATATATATATATATATATATATATATATATATATAGCATATTAATGTAACCTCCAGCGCCCCCAAGAATTTAATCTCGGTCCCTCTCAAAGTCAATGGACAATTTCTACACCTTCTTAATATATATATATATATATAGCATATTAATGTAACTTCCAGCGGCCCGAAGCATTTAATCTCCGTCGCTCTCAGAGTCCATGACAATTTCTACACCTTCTTAAAAAAAAAATTTATAGCATATTAACGTAACCAAACAGACATGTACTGAACTAAAAATACTTATTATTTTTTATTGTACATTCCAAATTTACAACTTTATTATCTATCAAAAATGCCTCCACATCATTAAAAAAAAAAAAACCGCCAAGAGTATACACTAGAGTGAAGGAGAAAAAAATTTGAAAATCCGAGACAGGTTTTCTTTTGGTTAATTTTCTATTTGGCGCTTTGCTTTTCTTGTTTCCCAAGAATCGCTGCAAATGGATGGCAAAAAAAAGTAATAGAAAGTCCACTCCGTGCCTACCCGACACATCCATAATTCCACTGGCCCCAAGCATTTAATCTCGGTCACTTTCAGAATCCGTCGATTCATTCCGTGGGGTTTTTTTTAAGGGTTTCAACCTTCATCTATTTTCTCCACATTCACAGAGAACGACGACATGCCTTTTTGGTGGCCACTGATCGTTCTGGCTCTCGCTTACGCGATCCGTCGTTTCCTCCGCATGCTTATCCCTTTGAATGTGCCTTCCATTCACGTCGACACCTCCGATGGTATCTTTTATCTCTATTTTACAACATTGTGTACACAAATACGCACACAACATATTACTCTCTCTCGCCTTCTCTGTGTTTGTAGAGTGATGTAGTGTGAGCATTGGTAACTGATTTCTAATGCGTTGGCGTTTTAACTTGTAATTTCAGTTTTGGAAGGAAATCAAGCGCAAGAGAACAGCTTCATTTATGTAAGTTGTTCTCATTTTCTTTACTTTGATTTTTAGTTTGAATTTTTTCAATATTTCTTTTGCGATTTTATGATATATTTTGCTGATTAGGTATTGTTTGTTAAATTTAAAATTTAAAATTGAGCGGGAATAAGTTTACACAATTATTTGAACAAGAATGCAAAGAATTTAAGTGAATTACGTGCCATTTGATTGCTGCAAATCTCCTTGATTCTGCTGTTTGGTTACGTGATTTCGAGATTGAAAAAATGAATTTATTCTTTTACTCACAAGTCATGCATTCTATAGAAATGCTAAGTGGTGGTGCTTGAGTGTGAACCTTGTGCTCTTGCACCATGTGATTGGGTTGTCGACTCTGGTTTTTTGGCTATGCAGATACCTCCAAGAGGAGGACGGACACCACAGGGAGACAAGAAAGTTCAGTGTTATGAGCCTGCAACCATGAAATTCTTAGGATACTTTCCCGCCTTGTCCTCGTCTGAGGTTAGAAATGATATTGATCACATAAGAAACATGCACAACGGTCAAGGACAAGTGCCACATAAGCATGTGTGAAATCTTTGCTAATGCTGTTCTATGTTGTACATGGTAAGGTTAATGACCGTGTTGCACAAGCAAGGAAGGCTCAGAAGATATGGGCAAAAAGTAGTTTCAAGCAAAGACACCAATTCTTGAGGATACTTCTCAAATATATTATTGAACACCAAGAACTTATATGCGAGTAAGGATGGAGGAGGGATCCTTAGAAAGTATTTTTGTTATGATCATGATGAGTTCTCTTCGGCATATTAGTTTTTTCAATGCTGCAATTGTGTTGGGTTAGGCATGGGATTATCATCTGAAAGTTTTTATGTCATCTATTATTGTAGTTAAGGATTTGTGTGTGTATTCTGTTTTGATCAGAATCTCTTCACGTGATACTGGAAAGACAATGGTAGATGCTTCTCTTGGAGAAATAATGACAACATGTGAGAAGATCACCTGGCTTCTTTCAGAGGGTGAGCACTGGCTGAAGCCTGAATACAGGTACCTGCTCCCCTCCCATTCATCTAGTTCTTCAGCCATAACTTTGGCACACCATATCTTCAATGATGTCATTCATTATTTTGCATGTTATGTGGTTATTGAAAATCTTCTGAGAAATTATCTGTCTTCTGACTTCAGGAATATTTTATTATTTTGGTTGTGACTATTGAAAAATGCTTGATGTTCCAATTTATCTTGGCTGCTGTCATTTTTTGCCATGTGTAAGTGCTGAATCTTTAGGGCTCTTTTCAGATCTTCGGGAAGATCAATGTTTCACAAGAAAGCTAAAGTTGAGTTCTACCCACTAGGTGTCATCGGTGCCATTGTTTCATGGAACTATCCTTTTCATAACATCTTCGCTCCAATGCTAGCAGCAGTTTTTGCGGGAAATGGCATTGTGATTAAGGCATGTAATTTCACCCAGCATTATGTATCTCTGGTTATTGTGCTCATATGATTTCATGGACAAATCATAATCACCAAGTTGATGAAAAGTCTATGCTTGAAAGCACAGATTTCCGAAAATGCAAGTTGGTCTGGATGTTTCTACTTCCGAATAATCCAAGCAGCTCTAGCTGCTGTTGGAGCTCCTGAAAACCTGGTTGACGTGATAACAGGGTAATCATTTTGTCTAAAATATATGCATTTAAACTTTCTGTGTTTATATAGCCATACTCAAAGTTTTCCTCAATAGGTTTGCTGAAACGGGAGAAGCGTTGGTGTCTGCAGTCGATAAAATTATATTTGTTGGATCACCTGGTGTGGGTAAGATGGTATGAGTCTCTTTAACAAGTTATCTATGTTGCAATTTATTTCCGTTCCCTTTTCTATGGGTTTTGTGTGTGTGTGAAGCATTAAATTGTTTTCTGTATATTCCATGCCTTTAACTCAATGCCTGTTCAAATTTTGGGATATACATTTTATTGCAGATAATGAGAAATGCATCTGACACACTAATACCAGTTACACTTGAGCTTGGCGGAAAAGATGCCTTTATAGTTTGTGAGGATGTAGATGTGCAGCATGTAAGAACCTTCTTGCCTGTTTTCATGTGGAGAGCTTGAACAATTATTCAAATCCTAGACAATCTATTATTTGCTGTAGGTTGCACAAGTTGCGGTAAGGGCTGCTCTTCAATCAAGTGGGCAGAATTGTGCTGGGGCTGAGAGATTTTATGTTCATAAGGATGTGTATTCTTCATTTGTTACTGAAGTCACTAAGATTATAAAATCTGTTTCAGCTGTAAGTACTCCCATTTTGACATTCCAACTTCTTCCATATTTTTGTGCTGCATTCATTGGATACTTTTGCTGACTTGATATACTTGTACAGAAACCTATATCCTTCTTCTGCTGTGGTAGTGCTTTACCTTGTGCACCCTGTGTTTTCTGATTCAACCTCTTTTTCTTGGATTAAGTCAATTATACCTGGTAATTCTTGCAGGGGCCACCCCTTGCTGGAAGGTATGATATGGGAGCAATATGCTTGCAAGATCATTCTGACAAGCTGCAAAGTGTCATCATTGATGCCCAGGAGAGGGGTGCAGAAATCATTGCTCGTGGAAATTTTGGCCATTTAGCTGAAGGTGCAGTCAACCAGTTTTTCCCTCCTACTGTGATTGTAAATGTGAATCATACAATGAAATTGATGCAAGAAGAGGTACTGTGAGTCATTTTAGCTTTTTGAACATTGCATCTGACTTTGTTGAAGAGTATTAATGTCAATTTTGGTGATTTTTTTCAACATTATCATTAAAAACATATGTGTTTATGTTAATTTTCCACTATTTTGATCAATGGTTTTCAGCCTTGATTCTGCCATCTGAAAGATGTACCTCATATGGTGTGAAAATAGCATGTACATTAGTTAACTGACAGTTAATGTGAATAATGTTCTTATGTATATGCATTTAATGTAAATTGCCTTTTATTAGGGCAAAGTTATTGCTAAAATCCATCCAAAACTCAATATATGCAGACTTTTGGACCAATAATGCCAATAATGAAATTTAGCACTGATGAGGAGGTCATCAAGCTTGCAAATGACTCAAGATTTGGACTCGGTTGTAGTGTTTTTTCGGGCAGTCAGCGGCATGCTAAAGAGATTGCCTCCCAGATACACTGTGGAAATGCTGCAATTAATGACTTTGCAACATCTTACATGTGCCAGGTACTCTTTATTTCTAATATCAAAGTATGGGATCCTGCATTTTGTGATAGGTTTGTTCCAGATGTCTGAAATGATGATCTGAGACACTTGCATTCTCCTCCACTTCCTGTACCTCTTATTGGGCCATTGATCCCTTCTAACATTGCCTCTTAATTTTTCAGTCCCTGCCATTTGGTGGTGTAAAGGACAGTGGCTTTGGACGGTTTGGTGGCGTGGAAGGATTGCGAGATTGCTGTCTTGTGAAATCAGTCGTTGAGGATAGGTGGTGGCCACACATAAAAACCATAATTCCAAAGCCTATTCAGGTTAGCTTTTATGATGGGGAAATGTGCTTTGCTTTTGTTTAATTTTGTTACGCCACACTGACCGACCATCTTGACAAAATGTTGTTTACAGTACCCTGTTGCGGAGAACGGCTTTACCTTTGAAGAGTCACTTGTAAAAGCACTGTACGGCTTAAGCATATGGGACCGATTGGGAGCTTTGGTCAATGTTTTGAAGATCATGTCAGAGCAAAACTCAAGTAGCACCAAGAGAAGAAATGACTGAAGTTGAAAACAGCCAGCAATTTGATTGCAGAATGGCGCCTACTATCCGTCTTTAAACTTTTGGTTCAAAACTTCAAGGGTGCGACATAAAAAAGAGAATATTTGTAATCCAAATGTCAGTCAATTTCTTAAATAAAAAATAAAAAAACGTAGCCTCAATGCATTGCTGCAATTAAGAAAGCCATTCTAAAATTTTGCAATTTTGATGGCTGAAAAGGGCTAATTAAGGAATCCAGCCAACGTTTCCTAACTTTTTCAAATTCTCATCAGCTTTAATTCTCGTGAATAAAAAGGGCAACTTCAGGAACAGCGTTATGATGGATGCGTTTATTTTTATATTTTTTAGTTTTCCGCCACTTCGCTGCATCGCTGCTTTCATCTCCTCCCCTCATGCAATTATGTCGCGCATTCTTCTGTAATGTCGCACAAATTGAAATTTCACATGTCCTGTGGTCAATCTAAATATCTCTACTTGCTTGGCACCATTCAAGAAATTACGATGATTGCACATCACCGGATATTGCAATCTGAATTCCTATTCTATTCTTAGTGCTTTGGGAGTTCTTTGCTCTGTTCAACGCTATTGGCACCTTAGTGCACAAGTTATCTCCCACGGGACAACATCAGTGTCTGAAGGTAGACTCTGACCGAGTCCATAACCTTGCCATTTGCAGTTGACCAATGCAACTATGAAGCTTTCGTTTTCTAATGAAGAAGGATACATAAATTGATCTTCCTGTAATGTAGAAAAGATAAATGAAATAAGCGGAGAATTTTCTCCCCCAATAGGAGAAATTTGCATCAGCAAAAGGGCCCTTGTGCTAGTACATAATAAATTTCGGAACACAACAAGATGATATGCGTGCAATTTTGGAAGGGTCTTCTGTGCTCAAAAAGAAGAAATGGAAATTTAATTGTTAACTGGGTTTTCAAACCATAAACATACTAGGAATAGCAAGAATAAGAATTGCTACAAATTCAAACCAAAAGAGGTTGATGCATTCTCAGGATCATTCGTAACAAAACATTCAAATATTTGCACCTGTATGCACATTATATGCCTTTTTATGCAATCCAAAAACTCATGAAGAAACTATTCTTGATCAGTAAAATGCGTGCCATTGAGCTCAAGAACTATTACCTCAGGTAGGTCATAGAATTCATCAGGAGATATTTGCAGTAACTCCATTGCAGTTTGACCAGTGCTCCATGCAAAAATCTTTCCACTGTCATCTGCAAGAGTTATTTTCAGCAGGAAAGTGCATGTAACTGAAGTATCACAGTTACAATGACAGAAGCTGCATTCAGCAATCCCATTAGTCTTCCTATTAACAACATGGCCACAAAGAGAGTGCGAAAATGTTGTATTTACATGACATTGATCAACTTGGTCAAGCCGAACTTGACATATCTGTGCACATAAAAATTTCAGATGTAAGGACAAGAAACTTATAAACAAGAATAGCATTGTTCAGGATTGCAAGTTGTAGACTATATATGTAAGAAGCCAGCTTTGAAGACAGGTCATTCCAACTACCGTGAAACAGGCTGAAACTAAGTATGGTAGGTCAGATGCAAATGACATATAACTGAAATCATGACAATAGAGTAATTTATGACTACATAAATCTGAACAACATCAAGGGACTGTTGCTACAATTATGCCTTTCTCCCACCACAACCACAGATAGTTTAGATCATGCTTTTCATGATTGAGAATCTCAGGCTTGCTGCTTGCCACAGAGATTAAACACAAAATAAAAAAAAAAAACAAAAAAATAATAGGTGTAAAACCACATGGAATACACCCAGGCATTAAACCTACCCCAGCTATTATCAGCCATTAATATGAACACTAATGAGATTTATGAGATCAATCAGAATAAATATATAAAGATGATTTGGGTGGTCAGGAATTGTACGATTCATACATATGTACAACTACTCTCACTGGATAGATCAGCAAGACACGATAACTTATGGAGACAGGAAGAGTTTAGCAATGCTGACAAGCAACTGATGTTCACAAGGGAGGCTCCATTGTCATCCTCAAACCAGAATACCTCGAGGCTGCCAAAGTAAAAGAAACAAGATGATGGACAGACATCTCAATTAAATGATTAAAACAATAGCTAGGTGAAAGATAAACAGAAAAACATCTGGAAACATGCAGAAGTCAGAACCAATTTAAATTGATCCATTCATCATTGAGTGAATGATGTTACCTGCTATTTTTCACTACATGGCATGACAAACCAGATATACAAACTGTGTGACCAAGGCCCAATCTTCCCAGAGACCTGAGAAGCAGAGAAGCAACTGAGAGTGAAAACTTAAGACAATTGTGTCATAATTTTAGATATCAATCAAACTTCCTGTAAATACCAAGATCTTGAAAAATGTAGTTTTGCCCAAACTGCTCCCGTTGAATCCTTGATTTTTAAAGAGAAAATAATTTCCTTATTTCTTTCACGAAACATGTCTATGACTACACCATAGAGGCTGATGCCAGTCATCTTGTCACGAAGGTCAACTATAAGTGACTGCAAAACTTTGTCCAAGTGAGACAAGTTATTAATGTTATGGTCAACATAATTTAGTTTAAAAGACATGCATGAACTAGGAGTTGCATAAAGCAAAAAGGTGAGACCTAAGAGTTTAAGTGCATGAAGCATGAACACCTTATTCAAATGGATACTTGACTGTCAAAATAGCATACAGTGAGGAGTACAGGATGAAAATGGAAAGATGATGTGCAAGGACTATGTTTCCTCCTGTTTCTAACAAAAAAATATGAAAACAGTTCATAACAATACAAGACACATGTAGTTAAGATAACTTAGCCAACTACTTTGCCCTTTAGTGATCTAGGACTTCACAAGCAAAATAAAGCCATGTTGCATCCTTCTAACATGCTAGTCAATCCTAAGAGAAAAACAGAACTGCAGAACATGTAATAGCATCCAATTGATCGAGATAGGATTATAGTCACTCACTTGAAAAGGATAATTACTGAAGTCAATAGATCCTTGAGAATCACAAAACAATGTCACCTGCGAGACCTTAGGACCCTGACTGGGATCTTCTGCATTCATCAGCTTTGATCCTTGATATTGGTTTTGTGTCAGGTGTACACATATCTAGAAAACAATAAGACAGCCAGTTTGCAGCCTAAATAACAACAATGTCAGAAATACAGCAATGTATGACCTACTTGTTCCTCATGCTGAATGAAAGGTGCCAAATAAAGTTGTGTTGCACTGCCATATTCAAGGCAAAGCTCATTATTTGCCTCATTAGCACCATCCACTGAAGTTGAAATATATGGTCTATCAAGTCCAATCATGCTTCCGACACTGCAAAAAAATAATGTCAAACTCCATAGGCATAAATACACAAAAGAAGACAACAGTATATACAACCTAGTTCCTGAGATTACCTGAAAAGATTGGCCAGGAGAACCTGCTCACCCCACAACAGAAATTTCATCTTGGAACCATTGTTGTCAACAAGAGTGACTTGTTTCTGCAGTACACTACCAAATACACCTTGAACTTCCACTGGTACAATAGATTCAATCCTACAAAAAGAATAGCAGAATCATCAAAACTTAATAGATTTAACCAACATATCCCAGATAAAGTAACTAAGCACTAGCATTTATCAAATTGATTTTTTTTTTTTTTGGTTCCAAAAGATTTTACCTTGCATATAATGAATAAGAAACTCCACTGTTTGCTGCACTGAGAGAAATGGAAGAGAAAGAATCTGAACAAAACTGAGCAGCTATCAGCATTGCATCATCATCCTGATCCTGCATGATATAAAGCAACTGCTACAGTGTACAGTACACGCCTAATTCAAGGCAACACTTAATGCAATTCTATAGAAACTTGGATTAAGTGCAAAAGCTGGTCCTTGATTGGAAGCTTGGTTATTGCTCACAACAGAAACTAAAGTGGAGAGCTGGCAAATGAGTTTTTGACAGTTACATCATCCAACAATATCACAAGGTGCTCAGTTGGCAAAAGCCTGGGACAAACACATCCTTCTCTAGCTGTTCGAAGATAGCAACCTGTTACAAGGACTTCCCTCCCTTTCTTCAGAATCCCATTGTGAGTATCCACCAAGTTGTAGTATCTATCACATAAAAGTGAAACAAACAACTTAGCTGAACCCTGGACAAGGAATGCAAAGTTTTATGTAGGACACATATGCAGACCACAAGGAGGATAAAAGAAAAGTGCAGATGAAGAATATTGTGAAATAAATAAACATGTCGTTATGTTTCCTGTATTGGTTGCTACTGCTTGAAATGGGCATTCATGGATTGCACTGCATCCAGTAGATGGACTTTCAAGACATGGTAACACCTATAGTCTATTTTTGCCAAAAATAAGAGGCACCATAAATCCAAGCCAACATTTTCCCCTTCTTTTTCACACATCTAAATTAAATTAAGAATGTATAAATAATAAAAAATTGACAAATGAAAAAGAAACATGAGAATAACATGTGAAACTGAATCAGGGGAACAATGTTAGGCAGTGACTAACCTCCTGTGGAGATAAAGTTCAATTATATTGGAACTCCAAACATCCCCCAAAGTAAGCATGAAAATGTTGGTACCTGAACCAAAAAATAAAAAGAGAAAAAACAAACGTTGTGCATTAGTCCCATAAAACAGTACTACCATTGTCACCAACTAATCACTTGCCCAAGGTTTTGATTTTATGGCAATACCTGGAAGGACAAACGTATCAACAATGACAGCCTCCAAAATGCTACTTAATGATATGAAATCCTTCTCATATATAGAGTCAATTGTGACAGTGTTTGGCAGCTTACTTCTCCTGTTCTTCTTCAATTGATTGATAGTTTCCAGCCTCTTCTTTGGTTTCCCACTCCTTTGCTGGTCACTCCACGCCTTTGACAGAAAAATAAGCACTCAACTCGTCAATGAAAACAATTAGGGCCAGAGAAGTTTTTAAATATCACTAGGCAGAGTTACAGAGACGCAAATTTGTGAAATTAAACAGAGAGAATTGCCAAAATGCAAAACGTTTTCAAATCTAAAGGCATGTCTCCGTCAATTTTTCATTTATCAAGAAAAGGAAAATGAAAAATTCAATCACTTAAAATAATTTTTCTAAGAAAATCCAAAGAATGAGATGATTGTATAGATTCCAAATCTTCACATTTCCTGCATCGGCTCTGCAACCAATGGAGCATGAACTGACAAGAAATTACAGTTATAAAATCACAACAAGCATCGCTCTGTGTATTACTCCATTTATTTTTGAGAATGGACAAAGATACTTACGCTTTCTTTTTCAAAACTAAAGACGATCGAGCGCAGAGTAAACACAAACACTCAGATTTTCCGTTGTTAAGTGCCATTTCTCGCATTTTACCCGCACATTCAGATTTTTCTTTGCGTCTGTCATCTCTTGCATTTTCTCGGCAACCAAGTGGAACGTGACCTAAAACAAGGAGGAAATAATACCTGAGAGAGCTCCGAGAGCAGAATAGCAGCAGTGACTCCGCTGGAATAAGCAATACAAGTTTTGAGGATCCGAGAAACGATCCAAGTCCAACCAGGTCCAATGGACTCGGATCCAAATCCATACGGACCATAACCTCCTCCTCCGTCTTCCTCTTTATCATCCTCCGGAAAAAGCACCGACCTGGCGTAATCCACGAACGAGAGAAACGGATCTTCGGCTTCTCGTCGTCGCCGTCTTTGTTCGACGTCTATGTCCATGAGCGACTCTCCGTTGATCGGTGTGGCTCTCAGGCGACGACTCATTTGTTGAGTGGACAAGCTGCAGCGGAAATCTTCGGACTCGGGTTGGGGTTTGCGCTTTTGTGAAACGAGGACTCTTCTAAGTCGGTGACTATTTGTTTCTATAGTCTGTAACGTGATACAAGTTAAAAATTTTAGGAGGGAAATATTATTGTGGCGCGGGTTTTCCTTCAATTTGGATTTGGAATTTCGCCCGTCTCTCAAGCTTCCATTTGGGTTGGCCTAGCAATTGAAGAGTCAGCCTGGGCCCGGCCTACCCAAATCAAAGGCATTTCCAGTGATATGGGCGGATTCTACGGAAAATCTATCGAAGAGATGATTCGTCACTTGAGAACATAGCATTGTGAGAATTTACACTCTAAAACAATTATGAATCTAAGGCCACTCTCAGGGATTCTCCGTCTTTTTAAAAGTAATGCTTTATTTGGCTTGAATTGATAGTTCGAAGGAAAATGTCTTAACAAATTAGACAGTGGATAAAAATTTTGATACGGTCGTACCTAGGTATAAGATTTCCTATAGCACCTTTGTAGAATGACATGAAGTAGAATAAATTTAAACTTTCAACCAGCGGACCATTAATCATGGTCAATACTCAATCCTACATTTCAATGCGTAGCCTCGAGATAAATGTTTGAAATGTCAAACTGGTAAAAAGAATCCTCGTCAAATATTGAGGGGAACACAAGAATTAAAACAGAACGATTATAGACACGAAGGATAGTAAGTGCTGTACACGGAATTTACAGAATGTTGCATATACTCCAGTCTCCAATATCAGCCGTTTGACTTCAAAATAAGCCAGCCCCAACTGGAAACCTCTGAAAGCCTCCACACACACCCAAAAAAGACCTATAATAGGGGAGATGGAAACGAAAACATAGAGAAAAGGGGTATACCACGACAAGCTTGGAGACAAATCTCCTGTAAGCATATCATAGAGAACCACCACATGCACAGGAAAAATTTACAGCAGCTGTCTAACACCAATCAAAGCTCAGTTTTCAGTGTCACGTTGATTATCCCTACGGGAGACATGGGCCGGAAATGTTCATCAGTGTCAACCTCCTCGATTTCCTGACAATACATAGCATGTTCATCAGAGGTGATCTAGCTATAAAGACCAATTTGCTCATTAAGGCACAAATTTCTTACCTGTACCACATCCTCTCCTTTGATGACCCTTCCAAACACCATTAGCTTATCATTTAGATCTGGAATTGGTGCAGTTGTAATGAATAGGTCAAATTGTTTTCCGCTTTTAACTTTTGAAGTTCCGACCATAAATGCCTCATTCTTTGGGCTGTTTATTCACATATAAGGATTCAGAACTAAAAAGAGATTAGAATGCCAGCAAATGGTACTGAAAAAAGGAAATACACAGCCAGATAACCTTGTAGCAAGCCGACCACGAAACTTCCCTTTTGCTGTCCAATCTTCAGCAGCTCCAAGCTGTTGAGAATGTCCTCCTTGGATAACGTAGTGTTTGATCACAAGATGGAAAGGCATCCCGTTGAAGTATCCCTTCTGGCTACAAAAGCAAATCACGATAAGAGTAAGCTTTAAAAAATATGAAACCAACTAAATTACATATTTTAAAAAAAAAAAAAAATGCTTTCAGTACATGAGACTCCCATGCTGCGGGGTCTAGGGAAGGCCATGATGCACACAATCTTGTAACCTCCAAATCACAATGGAATAGCCTTACTAAGGTGCACTAAATTGACAAAAAATTTGAGCAAGTA
Source organism: Rhizophora mangle (assembly GCA_037832345.1). NCBI lineage: Eukaryota > Viridiplantae > Streptophyta > Magnoliopsida > Malpighiales > Rhizophoraceae > Rhizophora > Rhizophora mangle. The sequence goes on along the minus strand of JBAPLJ010001421.1, from coordinate 2,773,449 downwards.
AATACTTTGATCTTCTATTCTTAATGAAATCATAAAAAATAATTTAAAAAAAAAAAAACAGAACAGAGTAAGAGTTTCCAAAAAGAATGGATTTGAGCTTCAAGCTACACTAGAATTTACCATAAAGCAACATGTGTGTATCTTTTATTTATCAAACAACTTCTATTTTGTGAACCATAGTTCCATCATTAGGTACAATGGATGCAGCTAGGAGGATGCTGTTATGTAGGCACTTACTGCAAATCAAGAAATTTGTCCACAACCCCAGGAGATCCATCCTTGTGTAGCTCCACTGTTATACAACCCTTTGAGGTATTTAGAATCTATAGGGAAACAAGAGACCAAGATGAAGCGGATACAAAGAAAATTAATAGCATTACAGGAAAGCAAATAAACTTTAGTTGGTACAAAATACATGTTACCACAAAAGGAGAAAAGTAGTAAATCCTTGTTAATAGCTCAATAGAACAAGTTGACTCAAGTGCTAACAACTAGGTTAAATCAATCACAAGTGCTGATCCTAGATGCTATGGCCATCCAAAAACTATGTAATTTACTACCTTAAGTTATTTACTTGAACCAAGTTATACATACTTATCTAATGAAGAAATAAGGGTTTTCCCCACCATGCACAATCTCTTTCTAAAACTGCTGATTAAGGTACTCATCTCTTTCTCTGCCAATTTCATTCTCAACTCAGTCAACCACATGAATAGACATGTAACCTCACCCATCAAACAAATGTGCTGCCAACACCACCTCAACAAACAAACACCATAATTATCTTTCACAAAATACATAACAGAATTAGGGTCATGCACACTTACAGCATAACCAGGGAGATCATACTTCTTTGAATCTGTGAAACCAACAGTTGCATCCTGGACCATAAAATTAGAAACAGCTTAGAAATTAGGATGACTTAAACAAAGAGAAGACCCATGATATCCCACCAGCCATAGCATCATTAAGATACTAGGATAAATGACTGAAGAAGCACTTGACTCTTTTTTGGAAACATCTGAAACATACCTCCATAGTCGACCAGCCACTTCCTGTCTGCTGCCTTGATCTACAAGATTGTAAATTCAAAACAAAAGAATCATTCTGGGATGAGATCCATAAGTGGATCCTACTTGAGGAAATACGCAGAAGATAAATAATATTCCAAAAAAAAAAAAACAGCAGTAAAAGATAAATAAGGAGATGACGGCAAACCTTTTCCACCAATGCCTGTACGTGGCGACTAGGGACAATACAATCAACACAACAACTAGATTGCACAGAATTATTGTAGTGGCACTGATACGCGTAGGCCCCTTCTTCTTTTTGCTTTGAACAAGTAGAGCCTGAGGCTTTATCCTTGCCATGGAGTGGAACTTTGACTTTGTATCTAATTCCAGACACACTTGCTCCCAGGAAGGCCGCAGCAAAATTCAAAGTACACTCAGCACTGGGGCAGAGTAGCAGCGAGGAATAACTATTATTTCCAACATAAAAACTATTTCTCCTAAATTTGAAAATTTTTAAGTACCATTGCTCTGATTTCTTCTAATTACCAATTTACCATCAAACGTGTTAACTTCCTTTCGCATCCCTCGTCTGCCAAAAAAAAAAAAAAAAAAGTCAAATCGGCGATTTCTACAGAAACTTGTTCCAAAATTCCGAACAAACAAAAATTTTCCATCCAGATCTAGAATAGTGTCTACACAGATCAAACGGATCAGAATCTTCAACACTTGGTGAACTACCAAGGAAACTCCAAAACCAAGAAGTAAAAATTGAGCGTTTGTGAAACTGTACCTCAGATTGATAGAATTCCCGTCTCCTTCTGTGCCTCGGCCGGTGAAGTTATTATCTTTTTACCTGTGAAGAAGATAATAGCTAGATACAGTCTTTGTTGAAATTGTTTAACGAGATATTAGGTGATAGAATTTTCGGAACTCTTTTGCGTGGTGCTTTGTTCTTGTTTGGACCAGGGAAGTTTGCACCCATCGAGGTTCCAACTTCGAATAATGGGTTCGACTTCCACGGGGGAGCTACTATTCAAATAAAACTATAAAAAGTATCTAAAAAAGTAAAAAAGAAAAAAAATTCACAAAACATGAATTGGGCGGAAGCAAAGACAAAGTAAAATAAATATAAACTAAAATTAATACTTAATTTCATATATGCGCAAATTTTAAGTTTTGATTATTTTTATAATAATTTTTCATTCATGTATAGCTTATTCCAAACTAACCCTCTGTGTAGAGATTTTTAGTTTGATTACCGTAAAAAATAAGTTAAGTAAAGCTTAAATAAAATAAAAAAATATGATTCAAAATAAATAATTTATTTATAAAAAAAGTAAATATAAGGAATATCATCAATCAAATTAGAATGATTTATTCGGATTATTCAAGTCCTCTCAGAAGCTCATTTCTTTTTTAAATTTTTTTAAAATTTTAATTCTATAAATAAACTTTTCCCGTTTTATTTTTTATTACCCTCAATTTCAATTTCTCCCTCTCAAACTGTCGCTCTCTTACACTTATCCTCAGTTTTTTCTAATTACAATATTTATCCTCAGTTTTTTCCAATTACAATATTTATTTTACTAATTAATTTTACTTATTTACTTATAGTATTATCATTTAAAAAAAATTTCTTTATATTATAATTTTAGGCTAAAAGAATCCTAAGCAAAGAATGCTAGATTCGGTATACCAAATCTCATTCTTAATTAAGCGAACTAAATCGACTGCATTCGTGAATATGCTCACCGGTGCGCAAGGATTCGGCAAACCACACCACAACGGGGCTCTTACTCAGCGGAAAATGTGGTGACGGTAAAAATTAAGGGGGGGAGGGGGAGCAATTTCGTCACTGCAAAAAAAAAAAAACCCGTTGCAACCTAGCAGATGCACACGCGTATACGATGCAGAGCACGGCAGTCCCCAAACAGAAAGCGAGATGGAGAAAATGACCAGGAAGAAGAGAGCAACGCTTACACTTGAGGACTACGAGCATTTCCTAGGTGATCCGTACGAAAACGATCTGAGAGTGTATCAACTTAACCAGGTCTCAAACTTTCCTTCACTTTTTCGGTGTGACCTATGTTTGTTTGGTTGCTGAGAAAACAGGAAGAAAAAAATGGATGAGTAAGCTTGCAACCAAACAGAACAACATTATTGGTTAAATTTCTAATAATAACTCATTTTTTTTCCTTTTTCTTTTAATTATTGAAGATTATTTTTGTGAACAGATTCAATAAAGTACACAAGCGCCCCAAAGTATTTTATTTTTCATTCCCTGCAACCACGTTTACTTGTCTCGTTTTGAACTTTCTTATTCCGTTTTTCGAATGATCAAATCGATTTTTGCACAGCGAGAACTCGAGAACTCTATGATGCTGAGCGCCATCGATCTTATAAGACCACAGCGGTCGATGCTCAAGGAAATTTTCCGTCCGCACGATACGCCATTACTCTCGCTGGATCGCAGGACCTGGAAACTCTGAAATGGCAGGAGTGTCACATCTAATCAATGGAGACCATATGTGCGAGCCTCGAAAATGGTCGGCTGGAATCCAGCGGTGGCGAAGTCGTCGCCGAGGATCTTGCAAAGGTGGTGTCGTCGTTCAGTATTAACCGCAAACGACGAAGATCGAAATTGAAGGCAATAAAGAAGGAGAGCATGGCGAAACTGGTTGATGTCGCAGGGACTGACTGCGCCACGACTGCTTCCGCGGACGACGGTGGCACTTGCGACGCTGTGGATAGTCGTGCAGGCGTACCTCAGTCCGATTCGCCTTTGTTTGTGTAAACGTACATATGGGACGTTTTATTGGTTGGTTGCAGGACTTTCTTGTTGTTAGTAGTCTGATGGCTCCACGTGTCTAGCATGTACAGCGAGCCGTTCGATTCTCATCTGATTAATGCGGGGTCTACCCCGCAATGCCAAGTGTCTTTTCCGATTTTTTGACCGGCTTCCAATTGTTCACACTTCCCTTCACATCTGACTCGGAATTAAAATTTCCAGAAGTATGATTATGACTTGTCGAAGTTTCCCACAATAATATACTTTTTCTTCTGCTAAGCTGCAACTTTTGATTGATTTTCAACGAAAAATTAAAGTTAAAAGAAGTTATCTACCCCTTAGAGTTGACTGTGGCATGAAGCTGCTAGATGAAGGAAATTTATGGGTGATTTCCGAAATGAATGTTACTTGATCACTATAGCTAGTTATGAGTCAAACAAATGGGAAGAATTGTACAGAACATGGTCCATGTACAATTTCTTAGAAGATAAGTCTCAGTGACATATTTCTGTTTATTTCGTGATCTGTCTTTCAGCCACTTCTGCCATTGAGATACTAATGCATTTCTATCATTTTCTTTTTTCCCATTCTTCACAGGAGCTCACACAATTCTGTCCTGCTATCATGCATTTTTCAATTTGGTTTTTCTTTCTCTTTTTTTTTTTTTTTAAATTAATTGCCGCAAGTTTTCGTAAACAATACAAGAAGAGTCAAAGTAGAGACTCACAAACTGACACGATTAAATGCCGGACTTTGGAAATGTCGTGGCTTTTCTTCTCTCTGGCATCCATATATTTCTTGGCAATTTAGCTCTCCACGGTGCTGGACTCCCGGATATTTCCAACTGAACATCTATCCTGTTTGCATCCAGAGACAATCTTTCCTTGACAAATGAATCCACATCGAACTCGCTTCTGAATTCTTTGGCATTCCCATCATAATGACTAGATGATGGACCGATCAACTTGTCATCTATGTTGCTTTCACTATCTCCTGACTTGTTTTTTATAGATTCCCGTGTTTTGATATAGGGATCCTGTTCCAAATTCAGGAGTCTCTTTATGCTATCAAGTGCTGGGTCAATGATGTCTAGGAATCCGGTAACCCATGGAGCATCATCAACAACTTCTGTATGCTGCCACATAAAAGTTTTTTAAGAAAAAAATATGAAAGATTTGAACTTCCGAACCGGAGATCTCACTTTAAAATTAAAAAATAATAAGAAGAAGAGACTGACTTGCTGGAAATAAAGATTACGAATTTCCTCAGCACGGATGGAGTTGCCTTGATCTTCTTCTAATTGTGCCCATGTCATCCATGTTACATAACTCTGAGAATTCACATTAAGTGATGATCTAAACAATCTTCTAGCTGCTGACAGGTTACCAACTCTCTGTTCTAGAACACCCCAGGCCTGCAGCAGGTAATAAAACCAAATGCACCAGATTCTACCAAAAACCGGATTGCAGTAACATTAGTGTGAAGCTCCATATGAATCGGAACAATGGGATATTACCTGCAGACATCGAGCAGCACTTTCAGTGGCTGAGTCAATTGAAAGGGCCTTTTGGTATAACTCCCGTGCAGTGGATATGTTTCCTTCCTTCCATTCCACCCATCCCCAAGCCTAGACAGTTTGCTACCCCAATCAGTCAAAACCAAAATTTTAAGTTAATCTATGCATAGAACAAACCTTCTAAATTTCAACTCTTGATGTGCTGATAAAACAGCAAATTGCTAAGTGAACTTTTATTGAAATCTCAGGTAGTGTGAATTAAATGTCAGTGGTGAATTAAATATGAGTGGTAAAAAGACCCACAGATAATACTTTACAGAAGGATAACATCAAGAAAAAAATAATCTGGAAAATAAGATCCTAAGTTACGTAACCATATTAAAATTTCAAATCATACTTGGAAAAGGGAAACAGAAAGATGAAGGCAATATTTGCAGTATTAATTCTGAAAGGATGAAGAAATGACAAGAAACTGCAACGAGTTTGATTCAAAAACATTGGCAATGCAGGAAGCAAGATCTTACAATCCATACTGGTTGGTGCCTAGGGTCCAATGTTGATGCCTTTTTGAAGAGCACTCGCGCAAGATTTGCCGTAGAATGCTTATATTCCAATAATGCAAGAGACTGAAGCAGTACTGGATCCCTTGGATTGAGTGCATGACCAATCTTCAGAAGTTTCCTTGCCTTCTGAACATTGCCAAGATTAGCTTCAAAAACTCCCCACACATGCCAGGCAAATCTATTTTTGGGGCTCGCCTGTACTGCTCTCTACAAATCAATATGAAGACAAAATTAAAATCATTATGATAAACGCAGTTAGGTGATAAAAAGAGGGTGAGCATGGTATTCAAGTAAAAAGAACTTTAGTCACATAAAGGAGGACCTCAAACAGTTGCCTAGCAGCCATGTTGTTTCCCTGCTGCACCTCCAACTGTGCCCATGCCTGCATCAGAAAAGTTCAATGGACTGAAGAAATGATTCATGCAGTTCACTGCATCACAAAGAACAATGCATGAGCATCAAGTACTTACAAGCCAACTAGCACAGCTTTTTGGATTACATTTGGCAGCTTGCCTGAACAACTGACGGGCCTGATCATAACGTTGCGCCCTAGTTTCCAATAATGCTAGTGTTTGGTATATGTACTCATTTCCACCACAAAATTTCAGACCCTTAGCAAGCAATTGCCTTGCCTTATTGACATTGCTCTGTTTGAGCTCCAGAACAGCCCAACCATGCCAAGCAGCAACATGTCTTTTATCAGCAACTGTGGCAGCATCAAACAATTCTCTTGCTCTCCTTACATTACCCATCTTATTTTCCAAAACAGCCCAGCACTGCTTCCATAGCACAGGTAAAACTCACTTGCATTAAGGTCGAAAATGAAAACAACTTTCATTGTTTCAAAGTATATACAGTAATCTAATAATTTGATGTTTGAAACCAAGGTGCTAATTTGTTCAATCAGTTCCACAAACTAACCCACTTTTTGTCTCGGGAAAGAAAAGGAGCCGCTTGACAAATCACATACCTGCCAAATGTAGGGATTCTCTCCTTGAGTGGCCTGGCACCCTTTCTCGTATACAGCTCTAGCTTCTACTAATTTTAATTGCTTGCTCAATATCTTACCCAATGCCACATATGGCCTCCCATCTTCCGGCCAATAAATTATACACTTGGAACAAAATCACAGAACACATTTTGTCAACACCATTAACAATCCCCAGAGAACCAAATCAAAACCAAAGTAATCATCATCATTGGTGTCTCGACGTTGTACCTTTTCTAGCATCTTCTCAGCTTCTTGATACCTGTATCTCCTGGCTAAAAGCTTGGCCTTGTACAAGGCCAAATCCAGATTAACCAGGAGAAGCGACTGCTGCTTTTCTTGAGAAGAACCGGCAGAGTCTACCCTCCGTGGCTCAAAAATGGGCATCTTCTTGGCAAACTCTTCCAGACTCGCATCAACGATGGCCGATGATGATGACTTTTTCTCATCACCAATACTGTCACTGTCACCATCACCGGAAACATCCACCGCTGGCCGGCGAACCACGAGCACTGCCTCCAGAGAGCCTTCCTCTGCTTGGATATTTTGGTCACTCTCTTCGTCCGGTTGGCTGGGTCTCGAGGTCTCCGAGAATCGTGGTCTCCGGTCTAGGATTGATGACGGTTGCCTAGAGTAACATGAGATTGTTAAGGTTCCCGTTGTTGGAACTAGCTTAAAGTACAATATGTTGTTGTTTTTCTTCTTGTTGTTGAGGTTTTTAGAGGGAGAGAAAATGGGGAAGCTCGCTTTTGTTGTTGAAGAAGAACATGAAGCAGCAGAGGAAGAGTGTGAGAAAAGCTGCATTTTATTTTTATTAATTTTTATTTCTGTTTGTTGTTTGTAATAACGGATAAAACTGTCCTGCTTGCATCAAAGGAAGTGTTTTGCAGGTGGGTGGGGAGAATCATTCATCAATGTCCCATATGCACTTCAAATTAGTTGAATTATTCAAAACCTTGTTGGTCCAAAAAAAACAAAAGAAAGAAAGAATAAAAATTTTCAAGTATGTTTAAGATAAAATACTCGAGCGTTTGAGTAATTGCACGGCCAGTATGTCACTGGCTCAAAACCGGCCACGTTGGTCACTATTTCAACAGGCTTAGCGCTCCGGATTTTCTTTGGCCACGTGGAAGAATTTTGTTGGGGGAGAATCGTGATCTATCCGAGGACTCTTCGGGAACAATCAACCATCTCAGAAACAACGCTGGAAAAATGAAACAATGCCCAGCTGTTTGACTTTGACCCACCAAGGCACTATATTTTTGTTACTTGTGTTTCCCGCCCCCAACTTTTCTCAGCACACACAGCGATCTTTCATTTCTTTCCGCCTTTGGAAAACAAGAGGAGGACAATTTAAGGAGAAAAAAAAATGGAGATATCTGAGGGAAAATAAATGCGTGACAGAAGAAATTGAAAACATTGTGTTAAAAAATGTAAAAAGTAAAACCCCATTAAGAGCTAATCGGAAAAAAATTGAAAACAAGAAATGAACCAACTTTATACAGACCACTGATACGAAAAAAGATGCATTTATGGAGTGGGAACCTGGGACAGACAGGTCGGTGTGCTAATATGACGTGCTTTAGTTTTTCTTTTTCTTGATTTTTACTATATATATATATATACAAAAAATGTGTATGAGAACTAAAAAAAAAAATGTACCTCTAATTAATAAAAATGTGTCGTTTATAAATTGTTATCGTTTGTATGTACATTATATGTTACTTCTCTGATTGTACATCAATAAAAAAAAATGAAAAAAAAAAAGAGATTAATAGTATGTGGACCCGTTCCTGTACCTGCTGATACTAGCGAGGATAGCGAGGAGGGCAAGCAAAACCACACCAACGATCAATCAGTGTGGACCGGAAGTTTGACTGAAACAGCCGAGGAAAACTAAAATTAAAATTTGTCTTTTGAGGGAAAAAATAAGAAGATTTAAAAGAAGAGGAATCAAAATTCCATAAAATTAAAATACGAACATGAAAATGAATTGATTTTCATGACCATTCGTAGCCGTCATCAGTATACGGTCACCAAAAAATTTTTTACAATGGAATCAAAACAAATCAAGCCCTTATGATCGCACAAACTGCCATTTCTCATACCAGCCAACCGAAGAAGAAATTAAACAGTCATAAGTGCAACAGACTTCGAGCCCATTTAAAGGCACTAAACTTCATTAAATTCAGGGAAAATGTTGTAAAGATGACATTGGACGTCATTTTTTTATGGTCCATGATAGCAGGCTTGCTTTTCTTTAAATACTGTGGAAGGCTCCAATGAAAACCCAAAGCGACGGACTATTTCGTAAGATTCAAGCAATGAGATACGTCAGTAATTACAAAACCCTAGGTTATTCCTTCCCCGCCTACTCTTTTGTGCTGGCCTATCTTGCTTGTCTTCATTTGTAACAACTATCAGATCGGCTTGAGGCTATCTGGTTCTTGTTTCAGGGAAATGAGAAACATTCTTGTTTTGGGTATGCCTGGCTGGCTAGAGCTGTTCAGCGCCCCGAAAAAGGGAGTAATTATGAGGGTTTTTCCTTTAACGTTTCAAGCGTGTTGATTGTTGGTCGGTTTGTGAACAGTCGCAAATGAGTGTTTGGTATAATTGGGATCGGAAGTTTTCTTTTCACTTTTTTGACCCCCACTCTTCACATAATTCCATCCTGCTATCGTCAATTTTTTTTTTTTAAGTTTTTGTTTTTTTTTTTTTTTTGTTTGTTTTCCTAAACAATGCAAAAAGGTAAAAGGTAGAGTCTCCCAAAGGGAAACCATTAAATGCGGGGCTTCGGAAAGGTTCTGGCGTTTCGTTTCTCTGACATCCATATCCTTCTTGTTGGCAATCTAGCTCTCGACGGTGCTGGATTCCCTAATATTTCCAGCCGAACGTCTATCTTGGTGGCATCCAGAGACAACCTTTCCTTGACAAATGAATCCACATCGAACTCCCTTCTGCCTTCCGTAACATTGCCGTCGTAGTCACTAAAAGAAGGGCCAACAAATTTGTCATCTATGTAGCTTTCATTGGCTCCTGACTTGTTTCTTACAGACTTCTGTGCTTTGATATATGGGTCATGTTCCAGATTTAGGAGTCCTTTTATGCCGTCCAGAGCTGGATCAATGACATCCCATAATTCGGTCAACCATGAACCAGTATCAACTTCTGTACGCTGCAGCATAACATTTGAAAAAAAAGATGTGAAAGATTTGAATTTTTAAAATGGAGATCCCACATTATGTTTTAAAATTAAACAATAATAATAAGAGACTGACCTGCTGAAAATAAAGATTACGAATCTCCTCAGCACGCACAGAATTGCCTTCATCCTCTTCTAATTGTGCCCATGCCATCCATGTTACACATCTCTTAGAATTCACATTCAGTGATGATGTAAACAATCTTCTAGCTGCTGATAGATTACCAACTTTTTGTTCTAGCATACCCCAGGCCTGCAGCAGATTATAAAACAAAAGCACAAGATTTTACTAAAACCAGATTGCAGTAACATTAGTGCCAAGCTCCATATGCATCAGAACAATGAGGCATTACCTGCAGACACCGAGCAGCACTTTTGGTAGTTGAGTCAATTGAAAGAGCCTTTTGGTATAACTCCCGTGCAGTAGATATGTTTCCTTCTTTCCATTCCACCCATCCCCAAGCCTAGACAGTTCACAACCCAATCAGTCAAAACCAATTTTGAAGTCAATCCCAACATGGAACAAAACCCTCTGACTTTGATTCTAGCATGCAGATTAAACAGAAAACTTTTAAGCAAACTTTCAATGAAATCGCACTTAGTGTGAATTGAACATCAGTGGTACAAAGACCATTGTGAATTAAACATCAGTGATACAAAGACCTACAGATAATACTTTACAGAAGGGTAACATCTAGGAAAACAAATCTCGAAAATAAGATCCTAGACTCCAATCTAGTTGTGTAAGCATATTGACATTTAAAATTGTACTTGAAAGGGGAAACAGAAAGATGAAGGCAACATTTGCAGTATTAATTCTGAAAGGATTAAGCAATGACAAGAAAATGCAACAAGTTTGACTCAAAGACATTGGTAATGAAAGAAGAAATATCTTACAATCCATAATGGTTGGTGGCCTGGGTCCAACTTTAATGCCTTTCTGAAGAGCGCTCGCGCAAGATTTGCTGTAGAATGCTTATATTCCAATAATGCAAGTGACTGAAGCAGTGCTGGATCCCTTGGATTGAGTGCATGGCCAATCTTCAGAAGTTTCCTTGCCTTCTCAATATTGCCAACATTAGCTTCAAAAATTCCCCACACATTCCACACAAATCTGTTTTTAGGGCTTGCCTGAACTGCTTTCTATGAATCAAAAAGGAAGGCAAAATTACAATCACTATGATAAACACAACTAGGTGATGAAAAGAGTGTCAGCTTGATCAATGAAGTGAAAATAACTTTAGTCATATAAAGGAGCACCTCAAACAGTTGCATTGCAGCCATGTTGTTTTCCTGCTGCACCTCCAACTGTGCCCATGCCTGCATTGGAAAAGTTCAATGGACTGAAGAAATGATTCATTCTGTTCACTGCATCACAAAGAAGAATGCATAGGCAACAATAACTTACAAGCCAACTAGCACAGCTTTTCGGATTATATTTGGCAGCTTGCATGAACAATTGGCGGGCCCGATCATAACATTTCTTCCTAATTTCCAACAATGCTAGTGTTTGGTATATGTACTCATTTCCACCATGAAATTTCAGGCCCTCAGCAAGCAATTGCCTTGCCTTATTGACATTGCCCTCTTTGAGCTCTAGAACTGCCCAGCCATGCCAGGCACCAATATGTCTTTTATCAGCAACTATGGCAGCACCAAACATTTCTCTTGCTCTACTTACATTACCCATCTTATTTTCCAAAACAGCCCAGCACTGCTTTGACAGCACATGTAAAATCCACTTGCATTAAGGTTGAATACGAATTCAATTACCATTGATTCTCGAAAAATGTTACCAAAGCAATTAACAGTAATCTAATAACTTGATGCTCGAAAAACAAGGAACCAATTTGCTCAATCAGTTCTACAAACAAAGCCACATTTTATGTCGGGAAAGAAATAGCCCGCTTGACAAATCACAGACCTGCCAAATGTAGGGATTTTCTCCTTGAGTCGCCTGGCACCCTTTCTCGTAAACAGCTCTAGCTTCTGTTAATTTTGATTGCTTGCTCAATATCTTACCCAATGCCACATATGACCTGCCATCTTCCGGCCAGTAACTTATACACTTCAGAACAAAATCACAGAACACATCTTGTTAATACCATTACCAATTCCGCAGGGAACAGAATTAAAACCCAGATAACACATACTCAATTACCACATTATTGATATTCGGTTTTATACCTTTTCTAGTATTTCCTCAGCTTCTTGATGCCGGTATCTCCTGGCTAAAGCCTTGGCCTTGTACAGGGCTAAATCCAAATTAACCAGGAGAAGGGACTGCTGCTTCTCTTGAGAGGAACCGGTAGTGTCGGCTCTCGCCGGCTCAAAAATTGGCATCTTCTTGGCAAACTCTTCCAGATCCGCATCAATGATAGCTGATGATGATGACTTTTCCTCATCACCAATACTGTCACTATCGCCGTCGCTGGAATTATCTACCGCTGGCCGGCGAACCACGAGCACTGTCTCCAAAGAGCCTTCGTTCGCTTGCAGTTGACTGGGTCTTGATGAGAACGCCGAGGATAGGGGAGACTGTTGCTTAGAGGAATATGGGATTACTAAGGTTCCCGTTGTCGGAACTAACTTAAAGCAAAATCTGCTGTTGTTTTTCTTCTTGTTGTTAAGGTTTGAAGAGTGAGAGAAAATGGGGAAGCTTGCTCTTGTCGTTGAAGAAGAACACGAAGAAGCAGAGGAAGATAGAGATAAAAGTCGCATTTTATTTTTGTTTTTAGTTATTTCTGTTTGTTGCTTGTAATAACAGATAAAAGTGTTTTGATTTCCGAGTTAGTAATGATTTTTTTAGAATAATTATTTTATAAAAATAATTATAAATACACTATAATAATAAAATAAAATAAAATAATTAATTTTTAATATTTATATCATAATATATATATATATATATATATATATATATATATATATATATATATATATATTTTTAATAAAAAATTTATTTTTTTAATTGATAATTTATTATAAATTAATAAAATAATTATATAATTTAAAATTTAATTATATAAATTAATTAATATAATTTTAATTATAATTAAATAAAAAATTTATTAATTTATAAAATTTTATTTTAATTGTAATTAATTTTTTATAATAATAATTTTTAATAAAAAAATAAAAATAATTTGAAATCAGTTTAAGACGAAGGACTTGGGGCGTTGGTCATCATTTCCACTGGCTCATCTCTTTGATCAAGCAGCCAATTTTTTGGGACACATAGAAGAATTTTGTTGGCAGAGAATGAGGATCTATCAGTAGACTCTTCGGGGACAACTATCAACCATCACAGAAACAACACTGGCAAATTGAAACGATGCCCAGGCGTTTGACGCCGAGGGAGAACAAATAACTGAAATTGGAAACAATTTGTCAACAAATGTAAAAAGTAAAACCCCAAGAAGAACCATTCAGTGAAGGCAACCAAGAATAAAAAAAAAAAGGGAAAATAATCAGCTACATATGGAGCGTAGGGTACTAATAATAGCCAGAATATCAAGCAAGTCAAGGCTCTGCCACACCAACGATCAATCACTTTTGACTAGAAGTTTGACTGAAACAAACACCCCAGGAAAAACTAGGTTTTTTACTTTAACGTGAAGAAACAAGCAGATTCAAACGAAGAGGAATGCAAAATGAGTAGACTTAAAGATGAAGATGCAGCGTTGGCCTTGGCTCTCGACTATTTGCAGCAATAATCAGTTTACAGTCACCAAAAAATTTTTACAATGGAATTCAATATAAATCAAGCCATGACTATCGTACATCAGCTATTTTTCATACCTGCCAACCAAAGATGAAATTGAACGGTGTCATGAGCACCAGAGATTTCCAACTCATATAAAAGCATTGAACGTCATAAAATTCAGGAAAAAATGGTGTAAAGATCAGTTGCTCTAACTGGAATCTTTTGAATAAAAGAAATATTCCTCCCCAATCCACAAACCCCACAATGTGGAAGTTTCACCTACTAAGACGTTTTTTTTTTATTTGTCCATCATAGCTGGCCGTCTTCTCTTTAAATACTCTAGAAGCTCCACTGAAAACCCAAAGTGAGAGATATCTCTGCAATTACAAAACCCTAACTTCCATTCCACCGTCTCTTTCTTGCTGGCCTAACTTGCTTAGCTTCATCTGTAACAACTATTAGATCAGCCTGAGACTTGGCAGACTTATCTGGTTCTTTTTTCAGGGCAATGGGATCCTTGAAACGCTCCCTCCGTTTCTCCATCTTTGCTAGTGTTTCCAGTATTCTTTTGTTGTCATATACTTTTTTATGTGCACTTCTAATGGGAGCATTTTCAGGACAAAAATTTCTCTTCTTTGAAGCCACATTTTCAGATTCCAAACTGTCTTTCATGTTTGGCTCTTGAGTTACTATTTGACCCTCCTCTTTGTCTAAATCTTCATTGTGCTCTGTAAATGAAATCCATTTCTTATTGTCTCGGTTGCCTGCAAGTTCTGTATAGTCAGTTTCCAATACTCTTCGAGATTCATTAAAAATCTTCAAAACTTTCTGCTCCTCGAAAGACTTCAGATCCTTCGGTTTTAGTTTACCATTGCATATGGAACTTCTGTCATTGCTAGATCTTTCACAGGACTGCAGAATTTATTGCCATAGGAAATGTTATGCACCTATAGCTTACCACACATTTTAGCTAAGATATTATCAGACAGAACTCAACAGATTAAAAAACATCAATTAAATAAGTACACATATTCCAACACAATGCACTGGAATGCATGATTAAAAAAAACAAAAAAAAATCTCCTCCAAGGCAAACTATCAAGAAAATGAAATTGCAAAAGAATCCCTAGCATGGCCAGAAGCTGAAGATCCAGTCATCTACACATGCATTTGAAAAGAAGCCAAAAAAAGGAAAATGGTAAATCACTGTCTTCCATGTCATATCATTTCATTCCAAAGCATCACTACAACATGCAGGTTTAGTTAATTATGCATCTATATGTTGCAAGTAAGCAGTACATCGAGCAGTACTTGTAACAAATAATAATAATAAACAATTTCATTGATCAATGACTTCCACAACAAGGAACAAGCTATTGCTCTCAATGCACATCCATACTTTATTTCCATATGCTAACCAACAGTATGTGAGCATCAAAATGCTTGTGTCCCACGTATATCGTTCCCCAATCCAAGATAAATACTGACCAAATGCATCAAGAAACCAGTACAATTGAAAGACCTCAGGCTATTAGAACATATAATAGAAATTTCTTTCCAAAATGCATAGGTAAAAAGGCATCCTGGTGTATGAGAATCCCTCACTGTGAGGTCTAAAGAAGAGTCAAATGTACATAGTCTCACCCTTGTTTTCACAGAGAGGCTCTTTCTGTGACTCAAAACTATGACCTTTAAGCCATAATAGATCATGCCATTATACCAAGGTGAGCCTTCTTGCAAAATACATATGTTACAACATAAACTCTTGATAAGCAAAATGTTGACACATCAAAATCATTCACCATTTAACACTACACATGGTCTAGCAATACAATATCACAGCTATTTGGAACATGCCCCTTACATTGAAGACAAACAATAAAATAACAATGTTAATAAGGAGACTGGCACTAGTGAGCAATAAATCCATGACCAAAGCATAATATTTGGCCAAAGTACAGCAAACAAAAGAAGAAGAAATCCCAGATGAAAGCCAATCTGACAAAGTTAATTGCTTATCTAAATTTTTTTTTCCCCTTTTTTGGGGTGGTGGGCATAAATCTGTAAATGAAGAACAGGACAAAAACTGAGAAATTGTCAACTAAGAAAAGAATGCACCATCCTTCTTCCATCATGGAAGCAACAAGAGCATTGGCCTTCTAATTCATTTGCCTAGTGCATCCACAACATAAAAATTTCAAATATACATGCACAGACTCATAATACAGCCAAAGTTCCTTGTTTGGTTGAGCCACAGAAAAATGGCAAGTGGTTGTATTGGAAGTCTGTACCAGATCCTGGACAGAACAATGCCCATACACATCTAAACAAACATTACAGAAAGGTAAATATTTTGAACCATTAAGCATCTCTACACCCACTTATGCTTGTCAAAACCTTCCCCTGTGAAACAAATAACTTCAAGAACAGGTATGTCTGGCCAGTTTTCATGACCTTCCAAAGATTCAACAATAACAGCTTGAAAAATCTCTTGCCTAAACAGTGCCATTGCCCTTGCAATAGATGCAAAACACATTAAAAATGTACACCTACCAACATGGCCAGAAAATATCAACTTCTGGTTGCATAACTACATACCATTGCAAAACCTGCCTGTTTCATCAGCCTGAAGGGCCATGTGGACCCTCAACACATAGAGATAAGATATAGACTAGTAGTGAGCTGGAGGAAGCAAATTACATTGAAAATGTAATATAGAAAAGGATTTACCACAAACATGCAACAGGATAGCACTAATGAAGAAAACTTGCTCAAAAATGGAGCACCCATACATACAAGTACAACTATACAAATTCTTGACAGTGGTTTCCCCAAATTTACCTTTCCTGCCCTAACAACCAACTTTGTTGGATCACTGCATCTCCAGATCAGCTCACAGTCACCTTCACCCTTCATGTTAGAATTATTATGAGTGAAATTGGTCCTACTTTCTTCTCCAATCATGTTACACCTGTGCTTCCCTAACTGCAGACCATTAAGACCAATCCATCTGGCAGTAGATCTATATTTAGCACGAGCCCTTTTATATCTTGAACTTCTTCCATGGAAATTTGAACTCCTTTCTGCACAAATATCATCACTAGGATGTGCTACTCTTGATCGGAAACTGCATTTTCTTCCATAATGAACCTCATCAAGATGCATTATATCAGCTTCAGTGTAAGCATCATCACTGTAACTACAAACACAACCACTTCCCTTGCATTCCTCATGATATAATTGTCTTATATACCTCCCATTTCTTTCAGTAAATCTGGATTCAAGCATCTGACTTTTTTGAGGTTTCACATTATGCCACCTTTCTTCATCAGCTATGTCAGATATTCCACAATACTGTACAGGCAAGCATTGATGATCTAAGTTCCAATGATCATCCTCAAGTTCCACACTCCATGAATTTTCCAAGTTCATGGAGAAACCATCATTGCATCTCAATCTTCTTCCACAGGGATTCAGTTCTCTCCCAGTGAAAGAACTCGAGTGTTCACCTCTCTTATCTACATGGTCTGTTCTCCGCTTGGCAAAAGGACTGGATCTTTGACATTTTTCTTGAATTGATAGATATTTTCCACTTTTAGGATCACGCAAACGGTTGTCAAAGTTGCTTGTCTTCTGAAATTGGAAGTTGCTGGTTTTCCTTCTCCACTGCATGTCCCTTTCTTTGAAACTGTGAGATGCAGAAACCAATTGCCTGAACATGTACTCAGGAGGGAGTTCTCTTCCCCTTTTATGCCAATCTCTATCCACAACATCCTGGGTATCATCTCTAAAGCTTCTTTTGTGGAGATACTCCTCACTACATTCCCTTCTGTTGGGTAGTTTAATCCCATCTATAAAGCTCTGATGACAATCATGGTGACCACAAAGCTGATCTCTCTGATCAGAATATGAGAAATTTTCTCCCTCATGATAATCATGCATTCTTCCTATCTGTCTGTTACAATTAACAGGTGACTTATCCCTTGGCATGGAGAATCCTTCACCATCATGTCGGTCAATCCTCCATCCAGCAGTCCCATGGTATCTCCTAGTTTGATGCTTCTGGCCCTCCCCAACCTCGCCTTTATTTCCTTGATTGTTTCTATAACCTTGATTCCTTCTGGGACAAATTTTTTCTGGCTCTTGTGGTCAGCTGCAAATGAATCCTGCAATTCCATGCATGAAGATGGCCTTCTTATAAGACTGGGATACACCATGGGGCTGCCATGGACACTGTCTGTGGAGTCATCAGAGTAACTTCCAGAATAAGACAGACTTGGGCTAAAATGAATTCTGTCATCATGTGCTAATTCTGTCTCCACAAGACATGGATCTGACTTGCACATATTACCAACAATTTTTTCCTCAGACTTATCCACAGTTTCCACTGCCCCAGAAACATTATCTGAAGCTTGAGCATGAACCTTTTGATGAAAATGTTGATCTGCATCATTCTCATCCCCAACATTTTCAAGATACAGATGTACTTGATTAGACTGTGGCACTGGCTGGGAACAACTAAACCACTCAAAATCAAACAGTTAATTCATCAGTGTCTTCAAGGAAGAAAAAGAAAAGAAAAAAGGAGATGAAATGTTACACAAAAAGAACTCCTATCATCATTCTCCTTCACTATAACATGCAAATGGAAGTAGCACAAAAGTTAAGCTCTTGATCACTTGTCCTTAAGCATTTCATGATTAAACAAGCAACATCTGATTTATAAACTCTGTTTTCACTAAGCACATCTCAAAAACAATGCTGCACCTCTTGTGCCTATGATTATGCCATGTAATTAACCACACCCAATAGTTTCATGACTAGGAGAAATATTCCTATGTCATTCTTTTCCTCTTAGTCTTTTTATTCTTTCAGTTAGGAATGGGAAAAAATAGACTGAACATTTTCAAGATGGAGTACTTCCACAGAATTCTAGAATCATATTATGCTTTGATGTTCACATACATTCCACAACAAATCAGGCTTTTGAACCCATTGTCCCAACAATTTGAATAGGAGAAATACATGCACGCCAAATGAATTCAGGAATTAGAGAGAATATGGTTCAGAAATTTAAAGTTATAATTATAGCTGTTGATGCAAAAGCAAGCCATCAATGTCAAGGTGGAACACCTGATATTTCCTTCCACAGAATGTATGGACCCTTCATCTCCACTGGCATGCTCAGAATAGCAGACATCTTTTGGGTCATCCACAGTTATATTTCTTCCCTTTGATACTTCAAGGCTGCTGCTTTCTTTATGGCTCACCTCATCCTTGACAGAGCAAGAGGAATCATCCACAGTGATATCTCTTCTTTTTGATGCTTCAAGGCCAGTGCTTTCTCTATGGCTCAATTTATCCTTGACAGAGGAAGAGCCATTCTCTATGGAATCAAGCACATTGATCTGCTCACGGCCCCAAAAAGAAATTGGCAGGAGTAATCTAAGGATGGGATTAAAATCATAAAATAAGCACAACATATCAAAACTGAGATAACACCTGTATCACAACATCAGAATCCAAGTAACGTGGACGCCTTGAATCCATGCTAGGTTGGCGTTCCCCAGTGCCATCTTCAACCTGAATTGCTCTGCCTTTTAGCTAAAGCGATAGAAGTAAGCCATGGGAGGCATCCAATAAACACGGTAAAGACAAAAAGTCAATTCTAAAATTCATAAGAAATGTGAAGCATAGAAAGTGATTCCTTAATTTAGAAATACCAATTTCAACGGTCCCTCCCTCCTATCAGCAAATTTTGATGAAGACTCAACTTGTTTGATATTGTTAGCTTCAGAATCTTGAGCTGATCTCTCATGTTCTGATCCAATTCCATTAGCCTATTCATAAAGCAATCAAAAGAAGGTTCCAACACACTGAATACAGATTCAAAATTGCCATCAAGAGATCTCCAACAAAACACAGGTAGCTGACCTGAAAAAGTTTTGAAGACTCACGAGTTTGGATCCTGCTATTCATGTGAGAAGACGGCTGCCTGAATTGCTGCTGTAATTCATATCATTCCGAGATTTTTATTTGTAAAGAAGAGAATAATGATAATATTTAACCAAAAGCAGTTAAACATAAATCTTGTTTACACAGTATTTTGTTTCCAACAAGGTCTGTAGAGCTCTTTGAGCATATGCATACTGTCAATTTTTCAGATAACTAGCTGTAACCTCGTGACAAAAGACAACAATCTAGTACTACATCCACACTCCTGTGTAACTTTTTTATTTGATGCCAAGAGACCAACATGGGACAATGCAGTGAACCAAAACTATAAGGTGCAAGTTCCCTCAGAATAGATATACCAGTACTAAAATTTACCAGGGAGATGCAGTATTGTCTCCAACTGTCCTCATTGAAGCCAAAATTGAAAAAATCAGTTAGATCCACTCCAGGATATCTCCATCTTTTTTCTTCAAGAGCATCAATATCTACATCCAATATAGTCCTGAAAGAAATAAGAGGAAAAACCTAAATCAATATCATTTCCTCAAAGTCCTTCAATTCCCGTTGCATTAAAAAATGTTCATTTTGTCCTGTGCAAGCCATAAGGTTATAACTCTAAAAACTCCAAAGAATATGTTCTTCATAGAATGAGAACGAGAGTAGCCATCTCTAAGATACTGACCTATACCACGGAAGCCAAAAACCATATCTGCCATGAGACGCTGCTGACCTATCAATAACCTGACCCAAGTTTGACACCTTAAGTTTCCTGCGGCTGTTATCTTCCATATCACCTCCAAGTGACCTCCAATAACAGGAAGCCGCGACCACAGATTTACTGCCCTTAAAAACACTTGGAAATGACGATCCGTGATGTCTGACCATCTACATAATATCGCGGGAATAAGAATTTGTACTCAGCACGTACAAACACAAGTACAATGCCACAATCAATTTCAGAAATCCAATACCTTGTTTCGCGGATATTGCATGTAGTAGCCATTCGGAGCACTCTGGCCCGTACAAAAAGCGCCACCGCCGCAGGTATCCTTCTCTTCCTCCTCCGCCATTGCCTTCTCCTCGCCATCCTCATAGCCACCCACAAGACCATTCCTTTTGACAGAAACAGAAAACTGCTGGCAATCCTCATCATTCAAGACTATGTTCAAATCATCCTCGCTATCGCTCCCATCCGCATCCGAATAATCGCCCAATTTCTCCTGGATTGAATCCAAAAGCTCGGACTCCAACACGGGACTCTCGTCTTTCGGTTGCTTGATGTTGTTACCTACATCCCCATCCGCTTGTGAATGTTTAACGAAGTTCTCCACGGAATTAATGGCTGAGGTCGCTTGGACTTCGACGTCGGCGTACAAATCGCCGAAGTCGTCATCGATCAAGTCATCCATTTTCACAGGCGAATGCTAGAAATGGAGAAACTGAAAGTGTGGAGATTGATTGAGAGTTTCCGTTAAAAAGGTTCCTTGGGGATACGGCTCGATTGTTCACGAATACAGAAGCAATGGTAGAGAGTTGGGCTTTGGCAAATGAAGTAAAGGTATGTGCTAAGGGAGCAGGGACCTAAAACCCTCGTAAAACCTTCAATTTGTTACTATTATTATTATTATCGACAAATTGCTATATATGTGTGCATTGTTCGCCGAGGCCCTTTTTTTTCTTTTTTTCTTTTTTTTTTTCTGAGTTAATTTTTACTTATTTTGTTTGATAGAGCAAAGTTTTGCATTTGTTTGTCTTCTTTATCGAAAAATGAAACCTTTTTCCTTCGATGGCATAAATAAACGTGTTTCCCAGTAGGCTTATTAGTCCCTTGTTTGGGATACAGATAATTTTAACTTCCTTTCTCCGCAGTGACTGGGTCACATCACCTTTCGAAGTTCTAAAGATTTAGAATGTAACAATAGCAAGCATGCTAGTGTGTAAAGAGATTGAGAGGCTTGAGATAGTAATAAAAAGTATTGATCTCAACTCTCAACTCAAGTCTGTGTATAAGTACATGAGTAGGCGATACTCTTTTTTGAGGCCGGCTATTGGCATCTATCCGCTTCGTGGCCTCACGAGATCCACTGTCATTTGTTTCTAAACAGGATGATCTGATCCTGGGGGATAAGAAAATGTATGCTCAGCTTAATAAGAAAGCAATGAAAAAAAATGAAGTTTAATAATTGTGGGAAGGCTTAGTTTTTGTACTAACCACTCTGTTTGCAGCATAATAGCATCAAGAGATGTGCAAGTCACCCGGTCATTTTCCTCCATTAGCGAATCCATCCTCTTCACAAAGCATATTCCCATCTTTATCCATGAATAGGTCTTCATTGTAACATCCCACCAATCTAATATTCCCAGAAACAAAGCTCAAAAATCAGCCACGTCCTCTCATTTCTTACTCTTCATCAGCGGTATGGCTCTTCTTCACGTGGCTTACACCATCCCTAAGCGCGAACCAAGGCAAACCAACCTTGCAGTCTACGTGCACGACCACTTCGCCTGCCCAGACGCATCAGCAATCGCCGTCGCCGGGAAAACTGGGCCTTATTTTCACATCCTACAATTCTGAACTCCTGCGGTGGCCGATGACCCAGTAACTGAAGGGCCCACTGTGGAGTCCAAGGAGATTGGTAGGGCCCAAGGGGCCTACACATAAACTCCCAGCTGGATGGTAAGGGCCTGTATTTGGTATTCTCTTTTATTTTCACGGACGGGGAGTTGAAGGGAAGCACCTTGGAAATCCAAGGGTCTGATATTTTTTCACTCGAGGAACGGGAATTTGGGGTTGTATCGGGTACTGGTTGTTTTAGATTTGTTAAAGGATATGAAACTGCGCAAACAGAGTTTATGGACATTCCAAACCTCAGAGCACTTAGCAAGCTCAATGTAACTGTTAGACATTACTAACTATAAAGTCAAATTTGTAAAATGGTCAAGAGAGAGCACACACCTCTCTTGCTCCAGTGCAATCCATCTTTGCCAAAACTGGAGTTTTTTCTACGCTAAAGGGGCTTCTAAGGTCGATTTGTACACAATATTTTCTGCTTAAAGTAGTGTTCTGACGAAAAGCTTGGTGAAGCGGATAATTCTTTCTTTTAATTTCTTCAGTGAGTTGTTTGAATCAGATGAGAAGGTCATTGAATTTATTAGACGCTTTGCCGCCGCGATGATTAAAATAATCTCAGGAGAGTTGTGGCACCCAATATTGACATCTTGAAAGAAATTGGAGTACCTAAGTCAAATCTTGCGGCCAGTATTTTAGGAAAATTGAGAAAATCGACCTCTGTGAATAAGGTTGATACCTATAAAAAGGAGTATTATTATATAGTAGCTAGCATATATGAGAAGTAAACTAATGGGATTTGTCCTCGACGATCGTGTGATGTGTTCATTTGCTTGACCGGTAAATTGGTAGTTCCAAAAAGACTAGGGAGATTAAAGCCTAGGTGCTAGACTGCTACTGCTAGGGTAGAGAACAAAGAGATCGTTTTCCTTCTAATAAAAAAGAAGAGAAAGAGAGCATGCCAGGTCCATGGCAACTGGCAGAAAATAAATTCTTTTGGGGCTGTTTGTTTCAATTAGCCGCCCGTTAATTTTAACCTTTTTATCGAAAATTGCTTCAAATGTGGGGAAAGCTTAATTGCTTTAAATTTTCTTTAAATAAGAAGATCACTCTGGCTCCGCATCCTGCTTATGGACGAAGCTACGTAAGCATTGTCGCAGCGAAAATATTTTTCTCGGTCCTTTATGATTATATGCAGATGTTTTTCGTCGAATAGTTAAAAAAGATCCCAGTTACTCACCAATACGCCACCGTTTTTCTTCTTCTCCTTTAGCCCCTCAATGATGCCCAGTTAGCCCTTGGATTGGACGGCACTCCCCCGTGTCTCTAAAAGCCACGTGGGTTCGGTGTGATCTAGGAGACTGGGAAGTTCAACGAATCCAAAGACCGTGAATGGCTATTGCAAGACTTCCTTTAGTTTTTGTTTCTAACAAACGGTCGTGTCCTCGATCATTTCGCTATTTGTCTCGTGCCAGCTCGATGCAAGGCGATGGTTATTGGCCAGCAAATCCTTCTACGTTCGAGCATTCAAAACAAAAATGTTTTCTTTCCTTTTTAAGAAAAAAAAATTTTCTTTGCAAGTGCAAATGGTAACTGATTCCAGGTTTAGACATCAACTTTATATATGTAGTTTAGAACTTAAGTGGATGCATAACTTGAAAGTCTTAAACTAGTTGTATATAAATTTTATTATATTTTTTTTAATGAATCTAAAATCTAAATTAAAAATTATATTTTTTTTTAACTCTCCATCAAACGGTCACTTTAAGGGAATCTAATTTCATGATTATCATATATTAATAATATATTAAGAGAAGTTAAAGAGAAATTTTTTTTTCTTATTTCTAGTTAATATATTGATGGTGTAGCAAAAATTATTATTGTAATTATAAAATATAAATACTAAAATATATAATTATTATATATAATTATGAAGTTAATAATTAAGGGCAAAAAATGATTTTATATCTCCATAATATAATTGATTTTTCTTTCATAGAACAGTCAAGTACAATTAAAAAGACGCGTGGCTATTAATAGCTTTTTACCAACTTAAACTTCTAGCTTTAAAATAATACATTTAAGGATATTCATAATATTATTTAATAAATTTAAAACGAATGGACCATCACTGCAACTGTTGGTATACAAAATCACTTGGATACCCCTTTTGTCTCTAATTCCTCTGAGATAATCAGTTCCTCTCTCCAAATCTTCTGTTCCTTCTCCCTGCTCCGCCAGTTCGCTTTTTCCTGTTCATCGAAAAAATGTATTATTTCCCTTCTTTGATCAAGTCAAAAACTATTTTTTACAATCTTTTACCTTATAATTCCTCTGCTTTCTTTGCCAAATCGGTTGATAGTTTGGGATTTGAATATTGATTACATTAACGTTTTTGTACACTTCAAGGTAATTTTAATTATTTATTCTTCTTACTTAAATACTTAAACTTGTTTCTTGACCAATTTTTTAACACAATTTACTTATTCATATACACGAATGAATGTTGATTGGTGTTTAGTGATCAATACTTAATGTGTTTAATCATGTTTCTTGCTTTTCCTTCCTTGGCTCTGCGGGGTTCTAATGGGTGGCTCATTTAGCATTTTCTGTTGACTGGTTGTTCATTCACTGGTCAGTTTTCTTTAATCTTCTGTTTTTATTTTTGGTTTCACATTCACTGGTCAGTTACTTATCCAAAGCCAAAACATCAAAACACAAATATAATTACAGAAATGCAATTTTACCTTTTTAACATAGAGATTAAAATTTTGACTTTATAAATTAGAGGTCTTTAATTCGAAATCGCTAAATGCGAGGGAAAGAAATTAATAAGATAGATTATTAATTCTCAAACTCACAGCTTGATGATCAAATCCAAACCAGACCTTTTTCCTTCTCTACTCTTCAAAAAAAAAAAAAATATAGTTGGAAAGCAGTAAACTGACTGGACAAAAATAAACAAGAAAATTCCTCATTCAGTTCAAAAAATACGAGCCATTTCCCCTTTTCTCCCAATGGAGAAATTAAAAAAAAAAAAAAACAAATCAAAACGAAACAAAGCAAAAACATAAGCTATTTCATGCAGGGTATTTGTGTATTGTCAACTGTAACTGTCGTACCTACTTGTCTAATTGAAACGGACAAAAGATCACCAGACCGTCGGGGATGCCATGGCAGCATGGTAGTTACGTGCTATTCCGGTGTAATTGGAACAATCATCGCAAAAATGAAAAAAGAAACCGTAAATAAAATAAATAGGAAAACACTTGTTTTGGTATTTGGGTCAAAGCAAGCCCATTGCTCTCATTTGCTTGAAATTCCAAAAAAAATAAAAATAAAAATAAATAAATTCAAGTAAATATAATTAAATTATATATTAATTTATGATATTAATATTTTATATATAATATAAAAAATAATTATATTTACTTCAAATCTACTATTAAATATTAAGTCAATTCAATCGCATTATTAAATTTAATACCGAACCTGCACCTAGACCGGTGGGGTTCACCCTGCCTTATATCTTCCAACGTTCAACAAACCAATTTAAATCTAATCGCAAGTCCAAAATACCAAATAAAATACATATACTCTGTGAGCTAACCACCATGCGCCACGTGACCAGCCATCTCTCTCTGGTGGTAGTTGCAATTTCCGCTCTAAGCAATACCGGCATCTTCCTTTCTTCCTATATAGTATTCTTCCCTCTCGCCACCTCTTAGCATTTTTATTTTCCTGATTCTTACATCGCTGTCTCTCAGTTGAATTGGCGAGTTAAACGAGGCTTTTTTTAATTGAAAGTGAGTTTATTTCATTTCATGTCTTTTCTTTTCTTTTTTTTTATTCCACTTTGGCTACTCCATTTCCCGCACTTTCTCAGATCCATATCTTCATTCTAATCTGGCTGCTTGTCTCTATTTGTTCGGGCCTCCGTAAACAGTGATGTCATTCTATGTCCTCTCGGCTTCGGTTTTCGAAATTTTGTTTAATTCCTGGTGACCACGCATACTACTTCTAGGTTCTATCAATCGAATACTTTACGAAATGAACTGCAAATCCTTTTTTATTTTTGGGTCTTTTTTTTTTTTTTTACTTTGCTATGAATGGGCTATTTAACCGCAAGTGTGAGGTCTTTTCACGACATTGTGT
This sequence comes from Rhizophora mangle, assembly GCA_037832345.1. Taxonomy (NCBI): domain Eukaryota; kingdom Viridiplantae; phylum Streptophyta; class Magnoliopsida; order Malpighiales; family Rhizophoraceae; genus Rhizophora; species Rhizophora mangle. The sequence continues at coordinate 2,746,994 of JBAPLJ010001421.1, read as the reverse complement.
TTTTGATTTGAAATATTTTTCCCGGATTTTCTAAGATCTGCTACGAGGTTTGTTTCTAGTTTGGTGTGGTTTGGTTGTTATGAACGGACTGTGTTTGGTAGTCAGGTAGATCTGCATTAGCCTTTTGTCTTTCTCTTTTGCTAACTATTATAATTTTGAATATATATATATATATATATATATTTTTTTTTTTTTTTCTGTGGATGCATGAGAATGGAAATGCTCATTGGCCTTCAAATAGGAAAGTATGAGTTGGAGGATTAACACTGAAATATCGTGCTCTGGGCATGGTTGGTTACTCCTTGTTTAAAATATTGTTTATTTTCTGAGAAAGAAGAAAGGAAATCCATAAAAACAGAAAACTGTCCTCTAATCAAGAGTTTGGTGGGTTGACTGTTTCTGAAGACAGTTTTTCTGTACACGCGAGAATTTATGTCTTAATTTTCAAAGATTTCCTGCTTTCATTTCCAATTTCGTTTGACAGTTTTGCTGGGAACTATCGGGCTGCAGTATTGATACTGATCATGTCTGTCTTTGTCAGGTCTCTCACGACTAAGCTATGGCAACTGGACAGCTCTTCTCGCGCACTACGCAAGCATTGTTCTACAACTACAAGCAGCTTCCCATCCAACGCATGCTTGATTTTGACTTCCTATGTGGTGTGTTTTACTTCCATGTGTGTCTGAGTTTTTGCTTAAATTAGGTGTCTGCCCTGTTTTTTTTTTCTGTGTAAAGCATGTTTTGATGCAATTCCTATTTTCTTCCCCATCTAGGGAGGGAAACACCGTCTGTTGCTGGAATCGTTAACCCTGGAGCTGAGGGATTTCAGAAGTTATTTTTTGGTCAAGAGGAAATTGCAATCCCGGTGCATTCAACGTAAGCTATGTTCCCCTAGTCTTGTCTCCTCCTTATTGACTACTGTATGCTTCCCCTTCGGGTCTAAGAGGGCTAAATTGATTTAGTTTAGTTAGTGTGTAGTACACATGAGGGTGTTATTCCCACATATTCTGGTTTGCTAGCAATATCTGCTTCTTGTCAACGAGATTTTGTGTGCACTCACTTTGTTTGCTGGATGTGATCAACTGGTATTTACATTTGGTTCGGGTGCAACTTTTGTCGTATGTCTATGTTAAAGATCCATGTTGCTGAATCCTAATCTCTTCTGTTGGCTGTCTTGGCAAGATATTATCATATTAACTGATCCATCCAATACAAAATTCTTACTGTTTCCTTATGGCAATAATTCAGTAAATAGGTGCAAATCGTCCCCTTATAGATCCTGTAATCATAAAAGGGAATCTTAGTCTTAGATTTTGTGATTTTTTTGGGGGGGTTGTTAATCATAAAGAGCATCTTAGATTTAAGATTCTGACAATTGTTTTGATTTATTTGCAGCATTGAGGCAGCTTGTGCTGCACATCCAACTGCTGATGTATTCATAAATTTTGCATCATTCAGAAGGTTCATATTTTTTGTACTCATAATATGCTGGATTGCATAGATGATTATTTGTATTTTTATTCATTGTATATGAATTTGCTTGCAGCGCCACTGCATCATCATTTGCTGCTCTGAAACAGCCAACCATTCGAGTAGTGGCTATAATAGCTGAGGGTGTTCCTGAATCAGACACCAAGCAGTTAATTGCATATGCACGATCCAACAACAAGGTCAAACTTCTGGTGTTAGATCAATGAGACTAAGCTATACTTGTTGAAACAAATATTCAAGCATTGCATTTGTACATGGACCTTATGGTGATGATTAAAATATTGCCCAGTAGATTTGTTTGCTTGGTCTAGTTTAGTCTTTCATCCTGATTTTAGTGCTGATGATGTTGTAGGTTGTCATTGGCCCAGCTACTGTTGGAGGTATTCAAGCTGGAGCATTTAAGATAGGAGACACTGCTGGAACTATTGATAACATAATTGCTTGCAAGTTATATAGGCCTGGATCTGTTGGATTTGTCTCCAAGTCTGTATGTATTCATTCTAGCAGTCATCTTTCTTCTTGCCACTCATTAACATATGATCTGAGGCCAGTGTTTGCACACAACTCAAAGGAATTATTGTTTTTGATTGTTCTCATGAGCTGTATTTCAGACTCTGGTCCCAATATTGCATCCATATTCTTTGTTGAACTAAAGTTTTACTTGAATATGTGTTTTAAATATGACAAGTGAGTCATACTAAATGAAGAACTTAAAAACTAATATAAAGCTTCTTGGTGAGGCTAGTTATAGTCTTAGTCCTTTTTTACTATCACTAAAATAGTATGCTTTGTTGATATACCTTGTTATCCAACTAAGAGAGGTGGTTTTAAAAGTGAATAGCAGGTGCATGGGAAAAATGGGTGGCATAATCTTTCATTTACATTTGTATTTGTGGAGAATTTCTGTTCCAGATCTAGATCCACCTGGATCAATTTTGAAATTATTGTTACCCATTTGTGAAAAGTGACCAGAGTTCTTACATTAGTTTCTTGCAATTAATTATTACTGCACATATCTATTGTTTGATGCATAAGAAGCAACTGCATATGCCTATTGCACATACATCATCTTGAAAGGCATCAACTATGAAATGTTTTTATTCATGCAATTGAGAATAAAAAAGTTGTAATCCTTTTTAAGGTATACCTAACAAGTTTTGCAGTTTCTTTTCCTGTTAATCCCCTGTTGCTCTATAATCCTAGCTGTTGACTCTTCTGAATATAACCTTTGTTTCTAATTGCAGGGTGGCATGTCAAATGAGATGTATAATACTATTGCCCGTGTAACTGATGGAATTTATGAAGGTACTCCTTCATGCTGAAAGTTTTGTCAAGGTTCTATTTCATTGGTTTCTTTACTTGCATTCAGATATGAAACAGCATAAAGGGGTGTTCTGTTTGAAAATCTGATAGGTATTGCAATTGGAGGAGATGTGTTCCCTGGCTCCACTCTTTCTGACCATGTTTTGAGGTTTAACAACATCCCACAGGTATATCATAGCTGCTAATTGCATGTATAGGAGTATCTATGCATTTTTTGTTTCTGGCTATTGACAAAGTCAACAATAATCTCATATCACATACACATATGCTGATTAATAAACACCCAAAAAAAATAAAAAACTGTAGCTCTTTACAAAGCCTAATTTGAAAATGGTGGCCTAGTTTTTTGTAGTTGTAACCATGTGCTGTGTCTGGTTGCCAACTCTACAGTAGACACTTCTAATCAGTGCAGATCAGGATTTTGTGATTGATAATCTTTCCTGCATCATTTGCATTCTCCAATTTGATTTTCTTGTCTACAATAGGTTAAGATGATGGTTGTACTAGGAGAGCTTGGTGGACGGGATGAATATTCCCTAGTTGAGGCCATTAAACAGAGGAAGGTGACCAAACCAGTTGTTGCTTGGGTCAGTGGAACATGTGCTCGACTCTTTAAGTCAGAAGTACAATTTGGTCATGCTGTAAGTTTGTTACTTAACTATCTTGCACCTATCTGTTTAGAAAGGAGCAAGCTCGAATTCTGTGGAAAATGAAGTATGCCTAATCTTTCTTGATTGACTCCAACTTAGGGTGCTAAAAGTGGTGGTGAGATGGAGTCCGCACAGGCTAAAAATCAAGCTCTAAAAGATGCTGGAGCTGTTGTTCCCACCTCATATGAAGCTTTTGAAGCTGCAATTAAGGAAACATTTGACAAACTGGTTAATACATACATACTATGACCATTTATCTTCCTGTGTTTCCTCAAACTCATTCAAGTTTTATGAATCTTTATGATCAGCATTTGAAATTATCATTTGTCTCTCTAAGGTTGAAGAAGGGAAGATTTCAACTGTGAAGGAAGTGACTCCTCCACAAATCCCTGAGGATCTTAACACTGCGATTAAGAGTGGCAAAGTTCGGGCTCCAACTCACATTATTTCTACCATCTCTGATGACAGAGGTAAGCTCCTGCTTGCATTCTTTTTAAGGTTCTTGCTGGCTTAAATTTCAGTGCACTGAACTCTTCTTGTAATCCATTTACAGGTGAAGAACCCTGCTATGCTGGTGTGCCCATGTCATCCATTGTTGAACGGGGTTATGGTGTGGGTGATGTGATCTCTCTTTTATGGTTCAAACGCAGCCTTCCACGCTACTGCACCCAATTCATTGAGGTGAATTTCCCCATGACTGAGACTTTGGCATGGGAGTCTTTCCATTTGCAGCGTAATATTGACTAAGCATTGTAGTTGGTTGTACTGCCCTCTTTGTTTGTGGTTTAGGATCTGGGTTATGTTTTGAGGCAAATGGTGTATTTTATGTGCTTTTTTTACTGTTCTGCTCTTAATTCAGATATGCATCATGCTATGTGCCGACCATGGTCCATGTGTCTCTGGTGCTCACAACACTATAGTGACAGCAAGGGCTGGAAAGGACCTGGTTTCCAGTCTTGTCTCAGGTAACAATAAGACATAAGAATTCACATCAATTTCCACATTATTAATAAGTGTAACTTGCTAAATGAAGTTTGTTTCCTAGAGCATGTTTTATGAGAAAAACATGAATGATTATCTTTCAAACAGGTTTGCTGACAATTGGTCCTCGATTTGGTGGTGCTATTGACGATGCTGCTCGATACTTCAAGGATGCTTATAACAGGGTAAGCTTTAATGAACTTTTCTTTGGTCAAACTCAAGATACCTTGGTTTTTCATTCCCATCTACTCCAGGACATTCTAAGCTTGGGTTTACCTTGCTAGAGTCTGACGCCCTATGAGTTTGTTGAAGGAATGAAAAAGAAGGGAATTCGTGTCCCTGGGATTGGACACAGGTAGGCAGAATTGTTACCCTCTCAGCATGTTCATGAACTATACAACTCTGTTAACAATTGAATTTCAGTTCTTCATGAGTTCTGAATTTTGAAAAATCATGTCCTTCGATGAAGGATCAAGAGGGGTGACAACAGAGACAAAAGAGTAGAGCTGCTACAGCGCTTTGCTCGCACTCATTTCCCTTCTGTGAAATACATGGAGTATGCTGTTCAAGTTGAAACCTACACTCTCTCCAAGGCCAATAACTTGGTCCTTAATGTTGATGGTGCAATTGGATCTCTCTTTTTGGATCTTCTTGCCGGCAGTGGAATGTTCAGCAAACGAGAGATTGATGAGATTGTTGAGATTGGCTATTTGAATGGTCTGTTTGTTTTGGCACGTTCCATTGGTCTGATCGGGTGAGTTGGATTGCTCCTTAAACTTTTGTTTATGCGATTGTCTTGGGTCATCCTAAAACCATTGGCACTAAATAGCACCTAGAATTACAAATTTACAATGCTTTTAAGGTTGAATTTGATCATACTAAATAGAATTACTCAGTAGGATCAATATTTCTTAATTGTTTTATTTTTTTTTAAAAAATTAAAAGCAAATGTGTTATTGGGCCCTTTGTGCGTTAGACAAATTGAATTGATCAGTAGTGTCATCTTGATAATGTCTCTTAATGCGAATTCAGGCATACATTTGACCAAAAGAGATTGAAACAACCGCTATACCGTCACCCATGGGAGGATGTCCTCTACACCAAGTGAGAGAATTGATGGGAGCAGGTGCAATGCTGAACTGCTATCAACTCCCTTCTTTTTATCTTCAAAATTTTCTGTAGCTTTAATATGCTTGGATGTTTAATTGTTTGATTACTGTTGTATTGATAAACAGGCTAAGCGCCGCCTTCTTTTGTAAGTTGTATCAGATGCTTTAGAAGAAGTCCTTTCTATAATTTTTGAAGAAATGCCGCCATAAAATCTTGGCTTCAGCCTTTGGTGTAGCGAAAAACTACAAAAACACATTGTCCAGATTTATTTTGCATGCGAATATTATCGTTATCCTATCCTTTGAGAATCGGTTTATATTGATGTTCTTCCAGTCATGATCCTTGGAGTCTATTGCGGTGGGACGCGGTGACGATGACGCAAACAAAGGGAAGCTTTTTTGGGTCGTGGCTACAGCAACTGCAGGCCTAGTCTGTAGATTGCACCGAACCTGAAACGTAGAACCAAAACCAAATCTTTCATTGTCATACGTGTTTATTCCTCTAATTAGTAACTTTTCTTGATAAGATTGTTGGCTACCAAGTTCAATTTTCCATTTTATAAATAAAAAGAACCAAAATCAAGCATGATGCCCATGGCCACGAGTAATAAAAAAATAATAAAAATTAAAAGTGTAGCCATATTATTTACAGAAAACTGTAGAATACTATAATTACTTTTTCATTTTGTGAATCAAAAGGAACCAAAACCAAGCGTGGTGTCCCTGGCAACAAGTTTATAAAAAGCCATTGTAGCTATAAATAGAATATGAAATTTGTCGAATCACTCGTTTATAAATTTTCGTTTATTTTAAATAATAATATTATATCAAAATTGAAACTTTGGTGCCATTAGAAGGGAGATGCATTAAATTATTATCAAATATTTACAATGACTGGTCTCTACTTCAGATATCTCAAAAATAAAGATTCCATCCTTAATAATGGTCGCTGTGAATTGAGATCAGATGTCTCAAAAGTAAAGATTCCATCTTCAACAATGGTCGCTGTTATGGCCCCTGTTTGCCAGCCAAAGCGGGGAGAAGGGTAAAGAGAAATCAGTTGCTGTCACGTGGCAATGAGAGCGCGAGGTGGGATTAATCACGTGGGCAGGAAATTTGTTCGTCTCCCACAAATACCATGATATCTAAGACCAAACGTACAATGAATTGCAATAATTGCGATTGATCTGACCCGAGATGTAATTTTCGGAAGTTAAAAAAAAAACTTATCCTATCCCGATGCAGTAGTCTGCACGTGTTATAGACAAGGATTTATTACCATTAAAAATAAAATTCAACTTTTTTTTTTCAAGAGTTAAAAGATATTTTTATTTTAATTTTTTAAATATAATTTTAATTTTATAGTATATAATAAATAAAATTTATTAAAAATAAAAATAGTAAAATAAATTTATAAATAAATTATATTTATAAAAAAATAAATATAATAAATATTTTAATTTAAATATAAAATTAACAAAAGTTATTGATTAGATAGTTTATAAATAATTTTTTTAAAAAAATTAAAATTTATTAATTATTTTTATAAGGTTTATTTATTTATTTATAAATTATAATCCGTACATGTACAGCAATTAAAACTAAGAAATGTTGATTCTATACAAAGTTGTATCACATGGAATTATAATATGATAAATCACGGAGCTCACATAAGTCACGTGTAGCGTGGATATTTATGTAACTCAGGTCACCGCTAATAGAGTCGTAGTAGTAATAGTTAAGAAATAAAGACATCATAAATATATTAATTACAGATTAAAATATTTGACATTTGCCAACTCTCATATCTTTCAAAATACGATAATGATGGTGTTTAAGGAATTTAGAAAAGGTGGAAAACCAACAATTGATACTTCATTTTTTTTCACCCGATTCAAACAAACTAAAACCTGAAAGAAAAAAATAAAATCATTCTCTTCTCCGCTTCCAGCCGAAAAAACAAAAAGATCAAATAAAACAAAGGGGCACCTGGGGCTTCTTTCCGGGATTTTTCCCCTTGTCAGGTCGCCCAAAGGCCCAGACAAAAGAGAAAGAGAAACTGAAAAAAAATATATAAATAAATAATAAAGAAATTGGGAAAAGAATTTTTTATCTTTTTTTATCCACTTGGAATTGGAAGTAACAGAGATTCGTCACCAATCTTCGTAGTCCATGTGGGTTTTTGTTCTTGTCTGCCTTTAGATATTAATTTCAGTAAACTAATCACTCAAATATCCAAACGCCCAGAGAATAATGGCATCTAGCGGCAGAGGAGGAGCGGCAGCTCAGTCGCAACAGCAACGGCAGCAGAGCCACAACCAAGCTCAGTCCTCGGGGACGGGGACCAGCAAGCTGAGACCTTTCTACAACACCGACAACGCCAGGAAGAATGAGTCCGTAAGCAAAGCGATTGCTCAGTACACTGTGGATGCTCAGCTTCACGCGGTTTTCGAGCAATCCGGGGAGTCTGGTAAGTCGTTCGATTACTCTCAATCAGTCAGGACCACTAACCAATCAGTTCCCGAACAGCAAATCACTGCTTACCTTTCAAGAATCCAGCGGGGCGGCCATATCCAGCCCTTTGGCTGCATGATCGCCGTCGATGAAGGGTCCTTTAGAGTCATTGCTTACAGTGAAAACGCGCGTGAAATGCTGGGTTTAACCCCGCAATCTGTCCCTTCACTTGAGAAACCTGAAATCCTATATATTGGGACTGATGTGTGCACGCTTTTCACGCCGTCCAGTGCGGTTCTGCTCGAAAAGGCATTTGGAGCAAGGGAAATCACGTTGTTAAACCCTCTTTGGATTCATTCGAAGAACTCTGGTAAACCCTTTTACGCGATTTTGCATAGGGTTGATGTTGGGATCGTTATTGATTTGGAGCCTGCCAGGACAGAGGACCCTTCTTTGTCCATAGCTGGAGCCGTGCAGTCCCAGAAGTTAGCAGTTCGCGCAATTTCACAGTTGCAGTCACTCCCGGGTGGGGACATCAAGCTGTTGTGTGATACCGTGGTGGAATGTGTTAGGGAGCTTACTGGGTATGATAGAGTAATGGTTTACAAGTTTCACGAGGATGAGCATGGTGAAGTTGTGGCTGAGAATAAAAGGGCTGACTTGGAGCCTTATTTTGGTTTGCATTATCCTGCCACTGATATACCTCAGGCTTCAAGGTTTCTATTTAAGCAAAATAGGGTCAGAATGATTGTGGATTGTCACACATCACCTGTTCGCATTATTCAGGATGATGGGCTCATGCAACCCCTGTGCTTGGTTGGATCAACTCTTCGTGCTCCTCATGGTTGTCATGCTCAGTATATGGCAAATATGGGTTCTATTGCCTCACTGGCCATGGCAGTGATTATTAATGGAAATGATGAGGAAGCCATTGGTGGGAGGAATTCAACGAGACTCTGGGGTTTGGTTGTTTGTCATCACACATCTGCTCGGTGCATTCCATTCCCACTCCGTTATGCATGTGAGTTCCTGATGCAGGCTTTTGGACTTCAATTGAACATGGAGTTACAATTGGCATCTCAATTGTCAGAGAAACATGTTTTGAGAACCCAAACACTCTTGTGTGATATGCTTCTTCGGGACTCTCCTACTGGCATTGTTACTCAAAGTCCAAGTATTATGGATCTTGTGAAGTGTAATGGGGCGGCACTTTATTACCAAGGGAAATACTATCCTCTAGGTGTGACACCAAGTGAGGCCCAAATAAAAGATATTGTAGAGTGGTTGTTGACTTGTCATGGAGACTCTACAGGACTAAGCACCGACAGTCTGGCTGATGCTGGTTACCCTGGGGCATCCACACTTGGTGATTCAGTCTGTGGGATGGCTGTTGCTTACATCACTAGGAGGGATTTTCTTTTCTGGTTTCGATCCCACACTGCAAAGGAGATCAAATGGGGTGGTGCAAAGCATCACCCAGAGGACAAGGATGATGGGCAGAGGATGCATCCACGTTCCTCATTCAAGGCATTTTTGGAAGTGGCAAAGAGCCGGAGTTTACCATGGGAGAATGCAGAAATGGATGCCATTCACTCTTTGCAGCTTATTCTGCGAGACTCATTTAAAGATGCAGAAGCAACCAATTCTAAGGCTGTTATACATTCCCAGATAGGGGGTTTAGAGCTGCAAGGGATGGATGAGCTGAACTCAGTTGCAAGAGAAATGGTGAGGTTAATAGAGACAGCAACCGCACCAATTTTTGCGGTAGATGTTGATGGCCGCATAAATGGATGGAATGCAAAGGTTGCTGAGTTGACTGGAGTCTCAGTTGAGGAAGCCATGGGAAAGTCTTTGGTTCATGACCTTGTTTACAAGGAATATGAAGAAACTGTTGACAAGCTTCTATGTCGCGCTTTAATAGGTACTGATTTTTCTCTCTGTCCTGTTAAGGAGCTTGACATATATTTTCTTATCTTCTGACAGCAATGAAAATTTTCCTTTGATACTTGCATTTGACTAGCAGATTGCTCGGACAATGAAACCCCACTAAGAAATGATGCAATTTCAATTAAACATTAAAAATTCTTATTGTACAGTCACCAATGTCACTATCAAATTCTAACAATGTGGTTAAGCTCTGATACGGGTTTGGAGAATCAGGACTAAACCACATTTGCATGAGAGCTTAGCATGGCTTTGATGGTTTATCAGCTTCTGATACATTGCTGTGTTACTTGTATTTCAATCATACAGGTGAAGAGGATAAGAATGTAGAGATGAAATTGAGAACATTTGGCTCTGAATGTCAAAAGAAGGCAGTTTTTGTTGTGGTCAATGCTTGTTCTAGCAGGGACTACATGAGTAATATTGTTGGAGTTTGCTTTGTTGGTCAGGATGTGACTGATCAGAAAGTGGTAATGGACAAATTTATCCGCATACAAGGTGATTATAAAGCTATCGTTCATAGTCCCAATCCATTGATCCCTCCAATATTTGCTTCAGATGAAAATACATGTTGCTTGGAGTGGAATACTGCCATGGAAAAGCTTACAGGATGGACTCAAGGGGAAATTATTGGGAAGATATTAGTTGGGGAGGTTTTTGGAAGTTGCTGTCGGCTCAAGGGTCAGGATGCATTGACAAAATTTATGATTGTGTTACACAGTGCAATCGGAGGGCAGGAGACAGACAAGTTTCCATTTTCCTTCTTTGACAGAAATGGAAAGTATGTGCAGGTCCTCTTGACAGCAAACAAGAGGGTAAATATGGAGGACCAGATTATCGGAGCTTTCTGCATCTTGCAGATTGCAAGTCCTGAGTTGCAGCAAGCTCTTAATGTCCAGAGGCAACAGGAGAAGAAATGCTTTGCAAGGATGAAAGAGTTGGCATATATTTGCCAGGAAATTAAAAATCCTCTAAGTGGTATACGCTTTACTAATTCACTTTTGGAGGCCACAGACTTGACCGAAGAACAAAAGCAATTTCTTGAAACTAGTGCTGCTTGTGAAAAGCAGATGATAAAGATCATAAAAGATATTGATTTGGAGAGTATTGAAGATGGGTATGTTTTCTGCAAATAAATTTTTATGCAATTTATTTTTTTCCCCCTCTTTTGGTTACATGATATTTCTACTCCAGTTGTTGCTAATCTTTTAGAAATATATGTTTGTTGCAGAGACCTTTGCTAGAATGATTTACATATCTGCATTAACACTAAGTGATTGTCAATATGATGTGTGTCCCTTACCTCAATGCTCAAGTTCATTGGCAGATTTTAGGTTTCTTCCAGATTTCCCAAAAAAAAAACCTTTAGTGGGACTCCTAACTTCTGGTTTGTGTTTTAAAGCATCATGTTGTTGTAGCAACTTCAATCTGTAAATAAACAAAGATATTTGTGCTAAATGCATACTTTTGTTGAGCTCAAATATTTCTATGCTGTGAATTTACCTTTTGTAAATGCCAAGACAACAGATGATCTGATTTCTTTAATTTAAAAACTTGAATATATTTGTTAATTACTTATTTGTGTCCCTTTTTTAATTGAGAATGCATGTAAGTTTCCTTTACTTCGTTCTTGGGGATTCTAGTGCACTTGTTTGTTTGCGTCACATCTGAAGTTCTGAACTTTGAGCATGTTTAGTACTGACACAAGGAAATTGTCCATTTTTCTTTGAATTAGTTCACTGAAGCTTGAGAAGGATGAATTCTTCCTTGGGAGTGTCATAAATGCTGTTGTTAGCCAAATAATGTTACTGTTAATGGAAAGAAATCTACAGCTGATCCGTGATATTCCGGAGGAAATAAAAACTCTCGTTGTGCAGGGTGATCGGGCCAGAATTCAACAGGTACTGGCCGATTTCTTGTTGAATATGGTGCGTTATGCACCATCTTCAGAAGGCTGGGTAGAGATTCATGTTCATCCTTCACTCAAGCAAATTTGTGATGATCTCAGTATTGTGCATACAGAATTCAGGTACTCTATTATTGGAGTCTTCAGTTACTTTTTTTTTTTTAACTTTATTGAGTAACAATCTGATGAATGTTAGTGGAAAAAAACCTGTGACCATCATTTTCCATTCTAATGTTTACTTCCTCCTTTGGTTCTATCCTACGGCACTGGCTGCATCATTTTTTTTCTCTTGGCAAGATGTGATGACTACAAGGAACCTTTTTCTTTGTTTGTCAATCATTCTAATTATCCAGTATGGGGAGTACAAGGAACCTTTTTCTTTCCTTGTCCATCATTCTAATTATCCAGTATGTGGCCCAACCTGAGCTTATTGTTGTTAATCTCAATAAGAAGGTATGTTTGGATTGATCAATGGGTGTGAGATGGGCTTCCATCAGACTTGTCAGTCAGTCCAAACTGTGCTAATCAATATCTATGCATATGGAACCATCTGATAGTCATGACATTCAGGGCTGTTAATTTTATTAAATATGGCATAAGCATAAAGGTGGTCAGTTGCAAAGCTTGAAGACAACTTGCAATATTCACTCATCTTCTCTATTGTTATTATTCACCTACCCTATGTTTTGGCAGTAAACTAATGATTATTGATTGATTTGTCGGGGAAGGATTGTTTGCCCGGGTGAAGGTCTTCCTCCTGAGTTAGTACAAGACATGTTCCACAGTAGTCGATGGATAACTCAGGAAGGCCTAGGACTCAGCATGTGCCGGAAGATTTTGAAGCTCATGAATGGTGAAGTCCAGTACATTAGAGAGTCTGAGAGATGTTTTTTCATGATTTTCCTGGAACTCCCAATGGCCCAGAGAGAGATGCAAGAAGTGTTGATTAATATGGTTGGTCCTTGAAAGAGTTACGAAAAGGGCCTTTCCCGATTGGAACCTGATACTTCCTCTAGGGCATGCCTGACCCTGCTGTTGAATTTTAAGCCAGTAACAAGGTGAACTCCCTGGAGCAGGGCGTAATTTATCCAAAGCATTTGGTGGGCTGCATTGGACTCTGTTCACTTTGAACGTGGTTTATGCTTCCAAGCAGACACCAGAGGAAAAAGCAGCCCATCGTCATTAGGTAATTGTGAAGTTCTAGCCCTTAGTCCCAATATCTCATTGATGTAGCCTTGCTAGATCCTAATTCCCTGGATGTGTCAAGACAACTGCACGAATCAAGAAGTGACAGAGGTATCATGTTATGAGGTCGACAGAGGTATCATGTTATGAGGTTGTGGATGGTTCCCCGGCAAGAAACTGTTGCAATTTTATGGAAGTGTATCTTTCTTCTGCTGTAAGTGTATATTCTTATGTATTATTACCTTGCAGAGTTGCCTGTTTCGCATGTCGACCTGTACTACGAGCTTAGTCCCTCTAGTGCTACTCCTTTAGCATTTCCTTTTCTTGTGTGTAATAAAATTATAGTTCCTTGTCTGCTATGTAATACGAATTCCAACAATCTTGTTTATATGTGCTTTTCTACTCTACTTTTAATCATTTTACACTGTTGTTTTCATTTGGCCCTGGGAGCTGCCAGTTGTTTTTCTTGCTAAGAACCAGTCGACCCCTAACGGTCCATTTGGCTGTGATCCCTTTTCATTTAATCTGCCTGATAAGTTCCAAATGACCACAGCTGGAATGGAGTGTTCCCAAGTCCAATCGAAAGGTAGCCTTGAAAAGGGGTCTTCCCAATAATGAATTTTAAAAAATGTGCCAGCGGGCACCACATGGAGGGAGAGGATGCAAGTCATCTTAATCGGGTATGGCCGTCCTATTTCTGGAAGTTTAATTAGTTGCAAGTTGCAAGTTATTTCCCTTATAAGAGTGATTTATAGTCCTCCAATCAGACAAAGAACAAGAAGGGTTTGAGGGTTAGTAAGTTCTTAAGTGAGGACAGAAGAATTGAACCAAAAAAAAAAAGCATGCAAAAAGCCTCGTTTGCTTCCTTATTAAGCGAAACTGGTGGATCATGGATGGAAGTATATGGGCTATGGAGACAGTGGGGTGAGGGAAAAATTCTTGTCCTGATATGGTAGGCAAGCATTCTTACCTTTACTAGACAATTTCGGTAGGAAAATAGTGGTTTTCATTGATTAAGACTTGGTTAAAAATAAAAGTTTTGTGATTAAGACATGCCTTGCGTTGTGTGAATAAGTCCATAAAAAAAAAAAAAAAAGAGAATGAGATGCCTTTGCGTTTTGACTTTGGACTTTTACATATCGCGATGCTTCTCATTTTAGATCATGAACAAATTTGCAGCAAGAGACCGGGCTAGTATTGACCGACCTTAAACAGCAACCCATACATTATAACCATTAAATAAATAAATAAATACAAGAACTAATGTGACAACACTTAGTTGTGACTTTTCAATTCTTTATAGGTTATGTGCATATTGTCAATTCGCGTAATCCTATCCCTTCCCCAACTACCAACAATAACAAGAAAAAAAAAAAAAAAAAAGTCCTATCCTAGAGTTTTTATTGGGTCATTTTGTCAAATTAATGACAAAATCCGACAATTTTTTAAATAAAAAATCTTGCTCAATCTCTCGTAAGAAAACTAAAGGGTGTAAACAAGGGAAGGAAATAGGCTGTTTTATTTTTTTATCTTTTTCCCTGGATAGGATAGGAGTAGCCCGTAGGCTGTTTATTTTATTGACCAAAATTCAATTTCTTGCGACGATGCCATAAATATGTACCTGTTTGTACGTAAATCAACATAAATGACTGTTCTAAGACTGAACGAAGGTGAAAAGACTAACGCGATAATCGAAGTGATAAAATTAATATCATAATACAGGTTCCAACAACTCCATCTATCTGTAAAAAAAAATAAAAAAATAAAAATTATTTTATCTTATAAATTAAAATATATACTCAATTAATAATATATTATATTTATTTTTTAAAAAATTAATATTTTATAAATTTTTTAAATTAATAAAAAATATTATTAATTCATTCAATTTATTATTTAAATAAGATTATTTATTTATTTATTTATTAATTTTTAAAATTAATAATTTTATAATAAATTAAATTTAATCTTAATTTAATTTTATTAATTAATTTGGTTTAATTTTTAAAATTTAGATTATAAATTACCTTAATATAAGACCTGTGAGAAAAAAGGCTTAAAAAAATTTTTATGGGCTAAAAATAGTGATTGTCTCGCCTGAAGTTCGGTCAACCTTTACTTACTTACTCGGCTCGCGAAAAAAAAAAACTATTATTTGCAAAGAATATTACTGTAAGACGCAACGAGGGTCCCCCCATGTAAACCACCAAACAAAAAAAAGCGGCCACGAGGGTATTAAAGTGGCAGCGCGTGAAAGAGGAGTGCACTTGTCTTCTACAAGGAGGGAAATGCGCGAAACCCACGTCCAGAGAAGCGCCTAAATAACGCGCCATCTCGGTTGGACCAAAAGAATAAAAATCCATCACTACGAGCCAATGAGGGAGCGTCTGTTTACACGAGCCACGGGAGCGCGTGGAAGAAGGCAAACTGCATAGCTGTTAAACTTGTGGTCCGCTTCAGATAAACGAGTGGTGAGCTGGAAAGAGCAGAGGCCAAAAACATCAAAAAGACAACAACAGGGAGGAACCGTCCAAAGAATAGCTAAAAAGAATATAAACCAGCCCAACAATATTAAAAAAAAAAAAAAAAACACCCAACTAAGGCAGAAAAGGAAAATGTAAAAGTGATTTTATTTTATTATTATTATTATTTTAAAAAAAAAAAGGACAGATAGAAAGTGAACAAGAGGTGTCTTTTAAATTATAGCAAGTGGTTGAGTATATATTTTTATTGTACACCCGTAAATTCGAATTGTGTCTGTGGAAATTGAATCAAATTCACTGTACTTATTGATGTAAGAGCTTGGTCGTAAATTTTGTGGATAATCAAATATTTAATCGGCCTCAAATCTCTACGCAATATCCACTTTCTTTATTTGTGAAAAAAACAAATCGGTTGCGGTAACGTAAGATTCATTTTTATTATTGAATTGAATTAAAATATTAACGAATAATTATAATTACAATTTATAAAAATAATTATTAATATATATATATATATATATATATATATATTGTAATTGATAAATAAAAAAGGGGGATTGTAGCGAGCAAAGGGGGTTAATTGTCGAACGCTTCATACATGGCCAAAGGTTTCTTCTAACCTTTGACTTGTATTTCAGGCAGGGAAAAAAGTTACTCTCTTTGTTCAATATTTTTTTTTTCCATTTTTTAAGCCTACTTTCATTTACCCCAAAAACAGAAAAAGGCGGAGGGGAGGGGGGTGGGAGTGGGGAGAGCCCGTAAAGTAAAAGCATAATATGGAGAGAGAGAGGGAGAGGTGTTCTTGAGATGAGAATGAGACCCCTCAGAATCCACAACTCCTCTCTTCCAACCCTGTTTCCCAACTTCAGCTATTGATTGGGGTGGTGAGAGCAATGGAAACGCCGCCAGCGGAGGAGCTGCTAAGGAAGATCCAAGAGCTGGAAGCAGGGCATGCGCAGCTCAGAGAAGAGATGTCCAAGCTTAAGCTTTCTGCCGACCCCATACCGGAGCGCCCGCGCCAGCAACGCTCCCATTCGATATCTCCTCAGAGGACTGCTACCAGGAGGAGGTCCGGCCCCTGTCACGAGTCTGGTGCAGCAGCTGCTGCTGCTTGGAAGACAGGCTCTGCGTCGTTTAGGCATGCTTCGCCATTGCGGAGAGAGACCAGGAATAGTTCAAATGACAGTAACAACGCCGGTAATTCCGCCGCCATGCGAGGAGCAGCAAATACCGGACCATCGGCCGTTAACTTCACGGACAGGCAGTACTTGAATATATTGCAGTCTATGGGACAGTCTGTACACATCTTTGATCTCGGTGGTCGCATCATTTATTGGTGAGCGGGTCATTAATTTGTATCGTTTTCTTTTTGCTTCTCCTTGTACTTCTTGGGATCATTTTGAATGTTTATTTGTTGGAATATCTGGAACATCTTTCTGATGGTTGCTTGATTTTAATGTTCATTGAATTGCAGTTTCTAGTGGTTTGACTATGAGACTGTGATTTTGAATTTGTTTCCTCTTATGAGTTACTGTTCTAATTTGTTTCATGTTGGAGACTTCTTAAAGAGTGTTTCTTTCTTTTTTACTACAATTTATTCATGGATATAAATGTCAATAATTGATGTATCTGAAGTTTAGTGAATTTGGTGTGGTCCAATTCTGCAGGAACCGAAGTGCTGAACATCTTTATGGCTATTCTGCCATAGATGCTCTCGGCAAGGATGCTATTGAGTTGGTTGCAGATCCCCAGGATTATGCAGTGGCAAATAATATAGTCCATCGCGTCACCACGGGGGAGAGCTGGACAGGGCAGTTTCCGGTTAAGAATAAGATGGGAGAGAGATTTGTTATTGCTGCAACCAATACTCCATTCTATGATGATGATGGTACTTTGGTTGGAATTATCTGTGTGTCAAATGATTCATGGACCTTTCAAGAAATGAGAGGTGCATCACCAGCTTCAAGGAGTTCAGAGGCAAATTCAAACTTTAGTAGGCCTGGAACCAGTATCACGACTAAACTTGGTCTTGATTCTCAACAGCCTTTGCAAGCAGCAATTGCTTCCAAAATATCTAATCTGGTGAGCCTGTTGGTTTCTTGCATTTTTGTTAACGAATCTATGTGGTGTTGTCATATCTTGATGTAAAAGAGTTCAAAACAGGCATCCAAGGTGAGCAACAAAGTCAAGTCGAAAATTCGGACAGGAGAGAACAGCTTTGAACGTGAAGGTGGGAGTGGAGGTAGTCATTATTCTGATTATGGCTTCTCAGATGCAATGGTTTCCGACCATAGGGAGGATGCAAATTCCAGTGGAGCAAGCACACCCAGAGGGGATGCGCATTCATTTCCTGTCAGTATGTTCTCTCACTTTGATGAAAATTCCCCAACAAAACCCTCCAGAGACTCTGGTGATGAGATTGAAGGAAAACCTGCAATTCACAAGATTATCGCTTCAAAGGCAGAAGCATTGATTGGTAAGAAAGGGTTGTCATGGCCATGGAAAAGCAACGAAAAGGAAGGCTCGGAGGCAAGGAACACCCGTTTTGGGCGGGCCTGGTTGCAGAATGACCAGGAAAATGAAATAAAAAGTCTTCCCTCAAGTTTAAAAACTGAAGCTCAGGCAAGTGACAATACTCGACCTATTACTACTGAGGCTTCTGGGTCCTGGTCATCTGTTAATGTTAACAGCATGAGCAGCCCCAGCAGCTGTGGAAGTACTAGCAGCAGTGTTATTAATAAGGTGGACATGGAGACAGACTGCTTGGATTATGAAATACTGTGGGAGGATCTGACGTTTGGAGAACAAATTGGGCAAGGTGACTATCTTTTTGTTGAAAAATGCACACAAGGCCTTGATTTTGTTTCTTTTCAGGGATTATTAATATTACATTGCCCCATGCATATTTAATTAACTGCATTCAACTTTACCATACTTCTACTTTTGGGTGTCATCTCTGCAAATTACATCTATCTCATGGTGACTTTTTTGTCGACTTCTTCCCTACAAGCATTGTGATGCTTTTCTTGATTATGTATGTTCTACTTTTTGTTTGACTCGTTTTGCACTTGGATCCTGCAGGTTCTTGTGGGACTGTTTATCATGCTCTGTGGTATGGATCAGTATGTTCTTGTGCTCTTCTTTTTAACTGCTTTAGCACCTAACAAACGCATAGACTATGTTTATGTTGTTGTCAATTAAGTAACTTGAGACAAGGTGTGGCATTTGGTTTTATCTGATTCAACAGAAGAATATCATATATGTAGTCTATGGATCATGGCAAAAGGATGCAAGTTGATTGCTAGAATACAAGGCTCCAACTAGTGATCTAAATCTGGGTTGACATTCTCATAATGTTGAATCATTGATGATGTATCAGAAAAATTACACATATCCTTTTCTTGTGCATGCTTGGTATATAGATTTTTTTCTTTTTCTTTGTTGAAAAATGATGCTGCTTAGTCAGCTGGGATTTTTATGAAGCTACAACTGTTTTGCCAACTAGACTAGGCTACGAATGAAGCTCACAGATATGATCATCTTGAATTCATGGCATTACATGGTGGTTGGTTAAGTGACGTTGATTCCATTTCAGGATGTCGCTGTCAAGGTATTCCCCAAGCAAGAATATTCTGATGATGCAATAATTTCATTCAGACAAGAGGTGTGCTTATTATCTCATTCTCCTTTTCTTCTTTTTGTTTACCTGCAACCAAACCAAACACAGGCATATGCATTTAAGGCCTGTTGTTTTCTGCTCCCTTGATGCAATTGGTAATATTATGTAATAGGTAGCTTCATTTCTTCTGATGTGCAATCAATGCCAATGCTGTTAACATGAGTGATGCTGTTTAAAGCTGATGGCCTTCATATGGTGAATTTAGATATTAAGAACTGAAGTGTGAGCCAGCTTTTGCCAGTAGATGGGAGATCCCTATATCTTATAAACTAGACTGGCTTTATGTGATTCTGGCCTTGAATCCGATCAATGGTCACATAGAGGTTCACATTATAGAGACTCATCCTTGTCATACTCTTTCCTATTGATATTCAGACCATCTGAAAGCTGGGTCAGGGTATTTCTCAAAATTCCATTTGGACACTGATGTCACATTATTGTTTATTCAAAGGTTTCTCTTATGAAGAGACTCCGACATCCGAATGTTTTGCTCTTCATGGGTGCTGTTACTTCTCCTCAGCATCTCTGCATTGTTACAGAGTTCCTGCCACGGTAATTTTGATTTCCCTCTTGGAAGTCTGTCTATTTTTCATTGTTGTTGTTATTGTTACTGTCATTTTTGTTATTATTATTATTCTTATTATACTTTTCCCACATACAAAACGATAGTCAATCCTTTGTAGGGCACAATGGTTGATTTGGCATGGAATTCAAAAAATGCTGTAGTCTACCTGTTCGGCTGATGTGTATCATTTTTCCTTATTGATGCAGTGGAAGTCTGTTTCGCTTGCTACAGAGGAACACAACCAAATTAGATTGGAGGAGGCGTGCCCATATGGCACTGGATATAGTGAGTATAACTTGAATTTTGGAGAAGGGCTGTCTTGTACTATGGTTAACATGTTAAACATGTGGATTTGCAGTTTTTGCATGACCCTGCATCTGTTTCTCAAAGTTCCTGTGACTTGTAGGTTATTTTAATGTTTCCCTCCCTTTACAGGCACGAGGAATGAATTATCTTCATCATTGCAATCCACCAATCATTCATCGTGATTTGAAGTCTTCAAACCTTCTAGTTGATAGAAACTGGACTGTAAAGGTCTGTCATGCAACATTAGTTTTTATTTCCACCAGTTTCTGTTTTGTTGTCCATTTTTGACTTCTTTGCTCTGGGATGTCTATGATGCCTAGCTCTGCTTAATTTACTGGTTGGGTATAAAATTTTTCTAAATTATGTCTGAACAGGTTGGCGATTTTGGCCTGTCACGTTTGAAGCATGAAACTTATCTGACAACCAAGACTGGAAGGGGGACAGTATGTTAATGCAGTACAATTGAATTTTTCCAGTCCTTTTATGTAAATATTTTCATAGAAGTATGCTTAACAATTGAAGGTCAAGCTCTTATTGTGCTCCATTCCTGTTTTGTAGCCTCAATGGATGGCGCCGGAAATTCTCCGTAATGAACGATCAGATGAGAAGTATGTTCTACTCTTTGTGTTGGGAAATTATTGAACTTTGTATCTGTGTTTCAAGTTTCTTCCTGGCATTGGAGTAAGACTACATTTCTATTCTGAATGTTTGGGTTCATTTAGATCTGACATATACAGCTTTGGAGTGATCCTGTGGGAGATTGCTACTGAGAAGATTCCTTGGGATAATCTAAACTCAATGCAGGTAGGGATTTTAATTGACAGATTTGTGGAGTAAAACAAAAATCTGCACCCTATCTGACAATTTTATTTTACTTTTTAATGGACAAGGAAAAACAAAGAAATAGTCATAAGATATTGTCTTCAGTTCCTAAAAGTGCATTGAAATGCTGGCATGGACTATAATGGATGCCCATGTGTAATAAATAATGACTTTTCTGGTGAACTTGCAGTTGATTGGAGCTGTGGGGTTCATGAACCAAAGATTGGAGATTCCAGAGGATGTGGATTCACAGTGGGCCTCTATGATTGAGAGTTGCTGGCACAGGTGCTTATTATCTTCAAAATAGCTGCATGCTTTTAGTTTTGTCTTCAAGAGCTACAAATTTAAAGTTCCCTTTGGTGCTAAGAAACTGAGCCATGACAAAATGGGCTTAATTAGTTGAATAGGTTCCTTATTAGAAATCCACTGTTGTGAAATTTGTAATTCTACTTAT
This sequence comes from Rhizophora mangle, assembly GCA_037832345.1. Taxonomy (NCBI): domain Eukaryota; kingdom Viridiplantae; phylum Streptophyta; class Magnoliopsida; order Malpighiales; family Rhizophoraceae; genus Rhizophora; species Rhizophora mangle. The sequence continues at coordinate 2,725,642 of JBAPLJ010001421.1, read as the reverse complement.
TCTAATAATTTCTGCAGTAGTATTTGGGCATGCCATCAAATTGTTGGGTGTTAATATCATTGGATATTCCACTTATTCTTTATAGTAGGCCCCTATTCTTGTTCTGTCTTATTCTTTAACCTTATAGTTGACAATTGTCTGCTGGGGAATAAATCATTATAAATGTGTATGCAAATAAATAAAATACAGTTATGACTTCGGATGGATCCAAAAGGATGAGTCATCTAATCCATGCACAGGAATTAAATTATGATCCTATGGCACGAGTTGTGGATGTCTTACATGGCCTGCATATATAATAGTTATAAAGCTGAGGTCACTAGCTTAGATCGACTTTGCCATGGAGATAAGTTTGTGATCATTCGGAGATATTGTAGGCTTATCTTGTGATTCCAAGTTCATAAGTTTGACCAAGACAGGAGAGTACTTGAGAGTTCTGTCTGGTCCTTTCGTGATTATATGTTGCCCCTTTTTTCTATTTCTGGTTTACTGGCTAACTTATGAATCATTGTTCAAACCAGTGATCCACAGAGTCGTCCCAGCTTCCAGGAATTGTTGGAAAAGCTGAGAGATCTGCAAAGACAATACAACATTCAATTCCAGGCATCCCGTGCTGCAGCTGGAGAGAGCGGGCAAAGGGAATTGTAAACCAAATTCGTTTGTGCTGTTTGATATGTCAGAGTGCACAGAAAGCAATGACTTTTATTTTGCATAAATTTTGCTGTCAAGTGCCAATGGTCACTGCAATTGCGGTGAGATTGGCACCAAAAGATGTGGTCTTGGTAGACAGAGAACAGCTTTCAGCAAGCAGACAAGGAAATGTGCAAAAAGAAATTGGAGTTGTTGGCGTCCATGTGAGCTGCCCAAGTTTGATGTTGATTTGTTGTTTTTTTGACGCTTGTTTATTTGGTTACATCATGAAAATCTTCAAAGGCCATCGGTAGTGCTGTGTTAATTAGAAATATTTTGTTGGGTTAGTGGGAACCCGTTGGTCATTACGCATGAGAGGTTTTAGGACCACTAGGTGGAGCTGTACAGAGATCACAAATGTTCAAATTGATAGACAGGAAGGGAAAAAAAATCCTGCTTCATTTAATATTCAAGATTTTAGTGCCCTTCTGGTCACTGGATTGTTCATGCCACAAATTTGAACAGTCTCTCATAAAACATGCAAATTACGATTTATATTTAATTTGTTCTAGGTAAATTATTGTTATGTGTTGTCCTATTAACTTTTTATAACATGTCTTGGTATCTAAAATTAGTGTCACCATAGAAGAAGTATTGAGACTCTTTACATAATATCATGAGATAAAATATTATAAAATAAAAATATTAAGAGTAAGTTAATATATTATTTAATAATAATAATATAATTATCATTATAAAAATAATTTTAAATTATATAATAAATTTTTAATAAAAAAATTATTAAATTTAAAATTATATAAAAATAATCATTTATTAAAAATAATTTTAATGAATTTAAAATATTTTTTAAAATAAAAAATTTAAAATAAAAATATAAAAATAATTTTAATAATAAATATTTTAATAAATTTATGAGTAATAAATTATAATTATATAAATCTTGAAACTCTAATAAATTTAAAACATATTAAAAATTATTTTTAAAAAATTAAAATTTAAATAATTTTTTAAATTATTAAAATTATCTTTATTTATTTAATTTAAAATTAATTACAAATTTATGAAATGTATTATAATTCAAACACGGTTTAAAAAATATATTAAATATTATAAAAATCATTTTTAGACTTAAAACATAAATTTCACATTTTGATGCAATTTTCTCCATTATATCAAGAAATTTTAAAATAAAAACCTATAGTTTCATATATTAGGTCGCTATTGGTGCACATCCTTTTGAGACTTCTATCATCCTATTTGAGGTTATCACATGGGATGTTGATGGTATCGGTAGTTTCTCTTGGGGTGGCATTACACCTTTAATTATAAGTCACGTCACAAATTTCTGTGATCCGACCATATGTTACTCATGAAACGCCCTATAGCATCCCTCTCAACTACACGTACAATTGGTGCGGGTTTCAGGTGCACCAACTAATTAAGAAAAATTAATAATCCTAGACCTGCATCCAGTTATCTGACAGCGAATTCCTTTCATCTGTGAATTAGCGATAATCGCTATGTGCATGTCATAGCCACATCTTTCTTTGAAGCACGAACGGATGAAGAAAATGCGTAACAGGGGAACCAATCCGGATGAACTATCAATCACATCACTCCGACAGATGATAACCAACACACCATATGCATGGTGAGAGAAACTTTTATGTGAGCACACAAGTAAGTTGAGTAAATAGAATAGTTCCAAAAAGTTTGTGAATGATACTATGGCTGAACTTCCACATGCATTGCCCAGAAGAATTCACCTACTCATTCTCAGCAAAATTTGAACCTGAAACAAAAGTTTCATCCACTCATTTTTTCTAACGAAGCAGATATCGAATTGCGGCAACTGCATCACCTTTGTGCTCACGTAAGGTTCTCTCTGCCACTTTCTTGTCCAACTGATACCAACATCACATACAATTTTTATAAGCCATTGGCAGATGCATTATCAACATAGGTTCAAGAGCACCAAGAATGTTACCTCTAATTCATTTGCAATTATGTCAACATCAGCCACATTGATCTTAACATCAGCCAATTCTTTCTCCCTGGAAGGAACAATAAGTACGCATTTGCTTAAGAAATCTAAGCATCATGGAATCCAAATCCAAAATCCAAGAAAAATGGAGATAATCCACAAGAGGGGGAATAAGGCATCAGTATACTTGTGCTGCAGAAAAGATCTTTCATTGACTTTGATTGACTTTGAGTACAACAAGCACATGGTTTTGAATTCATATCAAGTGCTACAATAGTTATGAAGATATTTCGAGATGCATATCAAAAGATTCAAGACATATGCAACAGCTCAACAAAGGTCTCTTGGAATATTCAAGTTTGCTCCATGGTAAGTTCATAACCCCTCATTGCCTGAATGCATGCTATTTAGCCATTTTTGGATCACACTGTTCATGCAATTTATCAAATAACTGCCGCTAAACACACAGTCTAAAAACAGGAATGCAAAATGTGCAATTGAAAATTGAAAAGTATCAACAGACTTATCTAGCAGTTTATTTTTGTTTGGCTAAAACCCCCTGAAGATAGATTTAATTCTTACACAAAATAGATCAAATTTCACTTTAACAACAGAAGTAAGTTCCCACTTGTAACAACAAGAATTTCATACATCTTACACAGACATTTTTTTAAGAGCACAAATGCAGAATATGTGACATTCTTACTGCAAATAGAATAGCTAGAAAGTCCAAATTCTTTGGAAGGAACCATATAAAGTGAAATCCTATTCTCAACTCACAAGACTCAGATGCGTTGCAGTGGAAATACATACAACAGATGCAACGTTGTATGTATCACTTAGACTAAATTAAGTTTACCGGAAACATGAAATTCATTGGTCACATTATAAACAATAAACTCGTTAGCCACAACAGAAAAAAAAAGGAAAAAAAAGAAAATGAAGTAGAATAGCAGAATCTACAAACTGAAAATTATCACATTAACAGACTCAGAAGTTAAACTAAAACATTCTTTTCTCAAGGAGGTTAATTGAAATTATCAAAACACCAAAACATAATTATTAACAGAAATCAAAAAAATTTTTTAAAAAAAAAGTATTGGCACCTCATTCTCATAGCATTCCAGTCCGCTTCAGCAGAAGAGGCAATTGAAGCCATGGCCTGTCCAAATTAAACAACACATACACACACCAAAAAAAAATTTTAACGAAAATACTATTTCTCTGAAATGGTTAAAAAAGTAGAAATTAATCTACAAAGTGAAGAGGAAGAGAAGAAAACCTCTTGAACGCGGGTGGAGTCAAGCTGGCGATCTTCTACACGGTCTGTGAGCTTATCCAGTGCTTTGCTTTGTTGCTGTAAGTCCTTTGAGTCCACCACTCTCTCCACTCCTCCTCCTCCATCTCCGCCCTCCATTTTCCGTTTCCGATCTCTGATTGATTCTCAATTTGCAATCTAATTGACGCAACCAAAACCCTACCTCATTGATAACGATCCTTCACTTCCACGACTGTTTTAGTGTCTTTTTTTTTTTTAACTTATTTTATCATTTCTTTTTTTCTTTTATGTACTTTATAAACAAATTTTCCTCCTTTCGTACTCCTAGAAAAACTATCTTCGATTTTTTTTGTCGTAAATACGACGATAGAGGCCTTACCAAGTAACACGCAGTCCAAAACTAAAACAGTGTCTTACAAAATAAAATGCATTCCAAAATCAAAATACCACAAAGACACTAGTCATAGACAATAATAAAATTATAAATATGGGCCTGGGGTTTTACAAAACAGGTGTGAGGTCTCAGCCCATGACCCATCAGTTTGTATGGACTCGTTCAGTGACTGAATCATTCGCCCCATATTTCAACTTTTAAGAGTTGCTTAGTGCCAATTCGACCATGTCCCGTTCAACGACGTCGTTACTACGGGACAAGAGCTTTTTTCGAGGAAAAATATATGTTTTTTTAAAAGGATTAAAAAAAAAAAAAAAGGCTTTTATTAGGAATTAATAACCGGAAGATTTTCAAGCTGTTGAGCGTTGGTAGTTGTTGTCAATGTATTAACTGCAAGGTATTACGTCTTCACCAGGTTCACGCAGTTATTTATTATATACTTTCCGCCCACTTGAACCAAATAATAAAATCAGGATAAGGATGCAGTCCAAATAATTCATGTTAATTATTTTAGTCTATTGTTACATTTTGTAGTATTTAAATTTAGTTTGTAGTGTTTAAATTTAGTAGTTAGTTTATTTATTTTTTAAATATTTTAATAAAATTAATATTTAAATATATTTTAATTTATTTTATTATAATTTAATATATATTATAATTTATTTAATTTATATTAATAATTTTTTCATATATCTAAGATTTTTATAATATAAATATTTATAATTAATTTTTTTAAAAAAATAAAAATAATATTAAATTCTTCTTTTCATTTTTAAATATATATATATATATATATTTATTTTAAAAAATATATTCGTAATTTAACTCTTTTTTTTAAATTAAACTTAAATTTATTTTTTATTATTAAAAATTATTTATAATTTTAACTTTTTAAACTTAAAATTTTATTTTCATTCACACTTAAGTTTTTGTTTTTGTTTTTTTTTTTTTTTTAAAGGAAAGATGATGTAGCTTTATTCATAGAAAGTACGTCATGAGGAAAACTCGACTGAGAGAAACTTCAGTCCAAACAAACTCTCCAATGTGAGTGACGGCTGTTTTTTCCGCCTCGTGAGTAACGGTAATGAGTTTACAGCTAATATGCTGTGCAGAGAAGCTGGATACTTCCAAGGCCAGAGATATAAAATCCCCAGCTATCGGACCAATCATCGTATCCTCAGCTTGCTCCCGATTGATTGCTTGAATGTCTATAAGGCTGGGCTGTCCCTATGACGATGCTGGTGGAAGCACACTCCTTGGCATTAAGTAATGCTTCACTTGACATTAAGTTAAAGGTGAGTCAAATTAGATTTATTTTTTCTTTATTTTTTTAGGCCATCTACTTCGTTTAATGCTTTCTCGGCAACTATTCTAACGCTATCAGCGAGGTCTCCTATCCCTACTAATGGCACTCTAGACGCAAAGTTATTGTTCAGGCACGAGACTGTGCGTCTAAGTTGGGCCAAATTAACCTTAAAAATTAAAAGAAAAACAGAAATTTATAAATCTCTATCTCTCTCTCTCTCTCTCTCTTTTTAAAAAAAAAAAATTTTGATGTACCAAATGTGCCCCGCTAACTATCATCTTGGTACTTCGGAATGGAAATACTCACGTTTTTGACAACATTTTTGGTTTATTTGAATGGCTTAATAGGTTTTGTGGTGTAACAAAATTGGCGATAGAAGTGTTTCACTATTTTGTTTGATGCAATTTAAAGGAAAATTCAAATCAAACCAATAAATTGTGGTTTGAAGACTCTTAAATAAAATCAAACCAATCAAATTATAAAATTATGATTTAATTTTGTTAATTTAAGATTTTGTAGTATAATAAAAGAAAAATAATTAAAATTATATCTCCATATAATAAAATTTATAATTTCATAATACAAAATTATATATTTTTAATATAAAAAATATTATTTGTATAAATTAAAAATATATTCAAATATTATAAATAAATAGTACCACAATTTATTTTTTAATTTAATTTAAAATTATTTAAAAATAAAAATATAAGTTATAAACCATAATTATCAAAGTTTTCAAATTATTAAATTGGATCAAATTGTCAAATACAATTTAATTTGCTTGGGTTTATATTTTAAACCAAATAATGCATACTCTTATCAAGTAACAATGTCCTTTCATAATCTTTTCAAGTATGGATTTTTTTTTTTAATTCAAATTTCTAAGATTAATATTAGAAAAATTATATCAACTAAATTAGACACTTTACGTGCTAAAATGGAAAAGAGAAGAAGCTCTTGTGCGTGGGTGAGATCGAGCTCACAATCTTTGATAGAATCAGTGAGCTCAACGAGTGCTTTGCCTTGTTGTTGTAAGTTCTTTATGACTTGTTTGGAATCATTGAAAATGTAATTTCTTGGTGTGGTAACATAATTTTTGAAATACAAAAATTCAATCAAATTATCACAATTTAAGAACACATTAATATGATAAAATTGATAATTCTCATCAAAATTAATTAAAATTCAATACAATTCGTTTTGTTACTTAAAAAAATAAAAATTTTGAGTTTATTTCATTAATTTAAAAATTCATACCAACAAGAAATTAAACTTGAAATTCAATTACTAAATCAATTGCATTCTTTCAAAAAACAAAAAAATGATACAAAGCAAGCAATTAAACGTGCGCGACCTCTGTCCACTCGTGCTTATCCCTACCATCCATTTTCTTTGCTCATCTGTGATTAATTGTCAATTTATTAAAACCAAAGCCCTTCAGGACTGTTTGTTTATTTATTTATTATTAATTGATCACTTCCCCACTTTGACTCTCTCGCTTGAGCAGGAAAAAACACGCCCGCTAGTGCCGTGGCCGGTAAAATGATCCGTGAAAAGACTAAGATGGCCCAAAATTAAGCCTAAATTGGACAAATCTATGTATTTAATCGGCCTAAACTAAGTCCACATATGATATTTGGCATGTTGAATGGGCCTAACGATACGATTAAACACTTGCCTCTTTCTGACTGTCCCACCTCGTAGCCCATAGATTTGTCGAACCTGAGACAACCTAATCATATTTTAAAGAGGAAGAGTTATAGAGAAAGAAAAGGAAACCCTTTCCCGAAAACGCAACCAAGAAGGACATTTTGCTGAATAGATTTGCATTCGGCATTAATAATCGAGATACGATTTCAATCTGGGTTGTTGAGAATGTTAATGCTTTAACTGCAAAGTACTGCTTCTTGGTTGACAAACGAAAAAAAATTATAATGGTTTCTATTTGAATGAATACCAGTTTCCAGTTGTTGACAACCTTTCTGCCAGCCAAAGACGCGCAGAGAGCCAAAGAGGATGAAAAAGGGATGGGGTCCAGCTGGATTTGCAGTGTCATATTATTAAGTTATCTGAAGTCTGAAGACCTAGTTTCACTTCAACCAAACAAGGATAAAGTGCGGCTTCTACCAGCCTTTTGGCCCGCCACAATCCTTTGCAAAATATGGGTAATTTGTGACAACGATTGTGATTACAAGTTACAACCCACAGTCGACAAGCATTAATTCTTTCACCCTCTCTACTACATTTTTCTGTACTTTCTCTTTGGAGGTTTCCGGGTTGAGAGCGAAAACAGCCAAAGATCAAAAGGGATTTAAACTCCTGACGACCCAAGTTGTGCAAAGTATTTACTAAATTTTCGTCCGCTGATTTAATGACATTTCTAACACAATAGCTGAGCAAATGGTCACACGCAGCAAGCCACCACATAATAAATTCGTTTGGATGTTCAATTATGTGACAGCTGCACTTAGGGATATCTACATCTCTCCAGCGCTAAGCAAATGCTAAATTAATTGGAAACAGAGACGGTGCGAGGTCCTTTTGGTTAGTTGAGACTTAGGGAACAGCATCTTAATGAATTCACCGGCAAAGTAATGTGCCCTGCAGAAGTAAGTTGAATTTTGGGATTTCATTAAGCAAAGATTGTTATAGGTGGACACTGCCACCTCCATGCATGGTTCACAGAAGAATGAAAGATATAAACATTTGACTCTAACCATGTCATTTAATGCTTTCCCGGTAACTAACACTATAAATAAGGTTCCCTACTAATGGCATTCTCGACGCAGAGTAAGCAAGCCCACCTTGTTCTCAAATATAAAAAAAAAAAAACGATATGGCGAAATTTCGAAAGTATGTTGGAATCCTAGCTATGATGGTTGTGCTAGTGCTAGGTCTGGCAGAATGTAGGATAATGCGGAACGATGAGCTTTCTGAAGTTGGACTGGGTGGTTTAGATGGTGGCGGTGGTGCTGGAGGAGGTGGAGGCATTGGAGTTGGTGCTGGTGCAGGAGCTGGAGGGGGTCTTGGTGGCGGAGGTGGCGATTCAGGTGGGGGATTTGGAGGTGGAAAAGGTGGTGGAGTGGGAGTTGGTGGTGGTTCTGGAGGAGGAATTGGTGGCGGTGCTGGAGGTGGAATTGGTGGTGGATTGGGAGGTGGTAAAGGTGGTGGAGTAGGAGTTGGCGGTGGTTCTGGAGGAGGTATTGGTGTCGGTGCTGGTGGAGGCGTTGGTGGAGGCAGTGGTGGGGGAATTGGCGGTGGTGCTGGGGGAGGAGTAGGTGGAGGTGGTAGTAGTGGCATTGGAGGAGGCAAAGGTGGGGGAGCTGGTGGTGGTGTCGGGGATGGAGGTGGTGCAGGTGGTGGATTTGGAGGTGGTAAAGGTGGTGGAGTAGGAGTTGGCGGTGGTTCTGGTGGGGGAATTGGTGGTGGCGCTGGTGGAGGAGTAGGTGGAGGTGCTGGCGGGGGCATTGGAGGAGGCGGAGGAGGGGGAGCTGTTGGTACTGTAGGAGGTGGAGGCGGTGCAGGTGGTGGAGTAGGAATTGGTGGTGGTTCTGGAGGGGGCGTTGGTGGAGGAGGGGGCGTTGGTGGAGGTGGAGGTGGCCGATTTGGCGGTCATCCTTAATTTCAAAGTTAATTATCGAAAGCTAGCGATGACTGATGTAGTTTTCGAGCTCCCTAAATATTACGAGAATAAAGCCAAAGGCAGTACCTCTTTGCTATTTTACATTCAGACGTAAATTAAGTATTTTTCCCTTTCTTTTGATTATGCATTTGATACCGGGACGGCTAGACAGACGCTGTTAATCGCAATAGACAGAGAATCTTCAAAAGTTAAATTGAAAAATAAATCTTAGAAAAGAATAAAGATTATCATATGCAAGAAATATTTGAGAATTGGAAAACAATTGAGGAATATAAACCAAAGAAAGCAAAGAAGCTGGAGAGTCTTTGCATTCAATATCTTCTCTAGTTTAAGCACACACTAGAATCTGCGTATGCGAGGATGAAGGTGTCCTGTAGATATCTTGGGCTGGGGTTTCGATGCTTGAACGATGAGCCATATTCTTAGACTCATGGATAACATAAAAAGAGGACTTCCAGCAAAGAAACTTTCCCAAGGGAAGATACTTGAATTCCTATCTCAAACTTTTGTATCTCAGAGCACCAGGAAAACAGGATACAAATAATAATGCATTGGGTTAGTGCATGAATTTGAACACGATCATTGCAGCATTGTATGCATGGCCATGATAATCTTTATCATGGCCATGATATTTGCTAAGTTTCTTTGAAACATAGACCTAGAGGCTTCTAGCAGGTTTCCCTAGACTGGCAAAACAGTACTGAGCCGGACATATTAATAGGTCTAATGGCGTTCACCACTTGCAAATGTGTAAGTCCATAGCCAAACCGGTAACCATTCCTTGCCACGGATGAAATCGACGGACATGAATGGTTCAGCCTTTTTGTCAGTAAGTTGTAGACCAAGGAGCCCGGTAATCTGTATCTGCTCCTGGTCCATGGCGGTCGTACTTCGCTTGGAAAAGATTTCTGTTCCAATCCAAGGACCTAAAAAAGGGCCCATAGGTATGAATAAGCACTAGAAAGTATTCTCTAACGATTGTTGATTTAGTAAATGCACATAAATAGCAAAGGCAAATTAAGATTTCTTACCCTGTACTGCCATCTCAACTTCAATTGGTCCACAGCCTGCGGGAACAACGGTCTTGTAAAGATAGGTCTTTGCAAAAGACCACCCTGTAATAAGCACCTTTGGCTCTTCCCATATAAACAGCCCCAACCCCATAAACCTTCCCTTTGACAAAAACCAAATAAGATTGGAATTGAACATTGCAACTTTGGATTCAAGGATGCTGTTCAAGTTAGTTATGACAGCTAAAAAGTGCTCTAGCAAAGCTATGTTCATCTGCAGTCTTCAGCTCACTCTTTCTTGTTTTCCAAATAATTTTGTAAGCTTTGTCTAGATCCAAGTATGGCGCACAATATGTTTAGTGTCTCTTACGATATATTATCTACCGAAAACCTATCAAGTTTGGAGTTGGCTTACGGATTTGGTATTGTCACTGTTCAAGTACCGATCAAAATCTAAGGGCATAGTTGCCGTGTCCTTGTATCCTTATCCTGTAACTACCATATATATAAATGAAATACAAGAAATGGTGTTTTTGGTAGCCTAATAATTCTCCTTTTTCTTCTGCACTCTACACTGTCCATCCTGTTGCAAAAGGTTCTGGTTTACGGCATAACCTTGGTTCTCAAGTTTCATTTGATGTTTCCTTGAACAAAATCAACAGGAAAAACAAACCTGCCGTCATCTTCATTTTCCCTATAATGTGCTATGATGGGTCTGGAGATCTCCACCCTCGTGTCATCAGTCACAAAGATCTCACAGCTCGGCATCAGCGTTTGAAACAGCGTTCTTATTTCCCTGTGGTTTAACTTCAATTACGATCCAACTAAAAAATGAAGCCAGTTGAGCACTTACTTGGAAAATAGACCTTGCACGGCCAAAGGTGAAGTTAGTTGAGTCCTGTATGTAGCAATGATCATAGTGATGCCTGCCCTTGTAATCAAATAGAGTATTATGAGTGCTATGGAATGCACAGCGGTAGAAAGCAACCTTGTCTACACCAATAACTGCTGCTACGGATTGGTTCTGTAATGTAAAAGCAACTCCAGTGGGAGCCTCATCCTGCAATGAACCCCGAAAAAACTAATAAGACATGTGAGACATGAGAATTCCATTGATCCACTCTAGCTATATAAATTTTGGACACAACATGACTCAATTTTCCAGACTAAGCATATTATTTTCCAGAAGAGAGATATTAAAAAAATTGCTTAAGGTTGTATCAAGTGTCTTGGAAATTTTTGTTCATTTGATGACTATATGGTCTTATTCTATGTCTAGTAAATTGTAATAGAAGGTAACGAAAATAAAGGAAGCACTTGAACGTGCCATTTCATTGAAAATAATAAACACCTTACAGCAATGTTGGCCGCTTCTTGAATGCCATGATCAATTTAATTTAAATGGAATGAAATTAAAAAATTGGGCATAGATATATTGGTCTCTCCTCAGGAACAGTCCAAAATGGAACTTGTGCCAAAAAAATTGATATTGGTTAGTGTTTAGTGAGTTACACTCAATAATAATTGAAGCTTGAAGCTGCGAGTGGCACATCTAGTTTTTGAGCTCGTCTTGATGTTAGAAAAAAATTGCGGCAGAAAGGGAAAATAATATTACCTTGAAGCCGATACCAAAAGCAATGAAATTGGGAGGTTCAGCTTTGGATGTGGCAGATTCCACATTATCGGCAGAGCTCTGAGATCAGACAATGGATGTTCTTCCCTTTCCATTCCATCTCGTGAAAATATAAGGCTTACTTTTGGGAATGTGTACCTTTTCTCTGCCACCCAAAATTTAAGACACAAGTTTTTGTTTTTTTTTAAGATGAAATTTAAAACACAAGTTACATGTTCATCATCTTCGTTTTTTGATCTATAAGGAGTGTACTACACAACATGACTACTTTATTTCTTTTCTAATTCTTGTAAATTCCTTGGCTCTTAAAATTTGAACTTGAAACTTTTAAGATTGATATCGAGAATCTAAGTATCAAGCATATAACATATTCATCAACACATTGAAAGGTCGCTAGCATATGGCTTAATGCTCTCGATCAAAAATCAATTGTGGATGATAATCCACTAAAAATTTTCTTTTCAAACGAAAATCCGTAAATGATAAATTAACTTTTTTATATAATTTAAAAGATCAAAAACTTTGAAGAACTATTGAGGGTCTTTTTCTCTTCCTTGTACATCTCTCGTTATGAATGAGGGTAGGTAAAAATGTTGACAGAGGACGTCGATTCGATGACCATGATCCAAGCGAAGCCGCGGTTGGTTGCAAAGTTACACTCGTCACTCTCAAATACGTGGCTGCACAGAAGAGATCTATATATAAATGGACTCGCCGTCGAATCTCTTGTCAGATATTCAGGAACCATAAATTCTCCCGGATTCTCTAGCTTCCCTATAATCTTCTAGTCTGGCCTCCCTTTTGTAATCAGTTTAGCTCTTTCGATACGAGAAAGGCCCTCAAGAGTTGATCAGTAGTACTGCATAAATTTACTTTCTTTTCTCTGGGGTTTCTATAATGGGTATCCTCAGGAACAGAAGAGAAACTTGCGGGGTCGTAGTTGAAGTACTAGCTAGTGATGTTGGCATTATCGAGAATTGGCATTGGGAAAAATCTTCCTGCTAGCTTTGTGTTCGGTGACTCTCTGGTGGATGCTGGAGACAACAACTACATAGCTTCACTATCAAAGGCCAATTATATACCCAGTGGAATTGATTTTGGAAAGCCGACTGGACGATACACCAATGGCAGAACAAATGTTGACATCATAGGCAAGTTGACTTTCTGTCACTCCTACCGAGGAATTAGTAATATACTTACATTTGAGTTGGCACTGACCCGTGGAGGGATCAATGTTGATGCAATTAGAAATGTTGTGTTGCTTTCCAACATCAGAATTCTGTCTTTCCAGGTCAAGAATTGGGCTCCAGGGATTTCACTCCTCCACACTTGGCTCCCACAACAGTGGGATCTGTAGTCCTGCAAGGTGTCAATTATGCATCAGGTGGAGGAGGGATTCGTAATCACACTGGAAAAATTTTTGTAAGCACTATATTTCGTTATGTAGAATACCAATTCCCTATTGCACATAATCTGTCAAATTATTAGATTTGATCAGCAATTAAATTTGAACATTATTTTATTCTATAATTTCCGTATGTAAATCCACAGGGTGGTAGAAAAACTTGGACGCACAGATTGATAACTCTGCAAACACCAGACAAGACATAATTGTAAGCGATGTAACTTCAGCAGCACTGAATTTGCTTCAAAATGCCCTCTTCTCAGTAACAATTGGCTCGAATGATTTTATCAATAATTATTTACCACCAGTAATCTTAACCGCCGAGCAAAAGCTGGTACCTCCAGAAGTGTTTTATCACTCTTTCTTCCCACTTGTATTGCTTAAATTGGAACCCTAAAGGAGCTTACCTTCATTACTGTAGAGACTTTACAATTTGGGTGCCAGAAAGATAGTCGGGGCAAATGTGGGTCCAATTGGCTGCATACCCTACGAGAGAGATACACATCCAGCTGCAGGAGACAATTGTGTTAGTCTTCCAAATCAATTAGCCCAGTTATACAATAAGGAGCTGAGAGGAGCCTCGTAGCAGAGCTCAGAACAAACACTGGAAGGGTCAAAGTTGGTTTATGCAGATGTTTATGGCATTGTAGATGACATACTACAAAATTACAGATTATATGGTCTGGCTGCTGAAAAGAACTTTCACCTCTAATGTGCTTGGTAGTTGTATATGCTTGTGAAATTGTGACCTGCTGCTTAAAATAGATGCTTTCCATTTTGTAACAGGTTTTGAGAATGCAGATGCATCATGCTCCTATTTGGCGGGAAAATTTGGGGGGCTAATGCCTTGCGGGCCCCCATCAAAAGTATGCTATGACAGATCCAAATATGTCTTCTGGGATCCTACCATCCTTCTGATGCTGCCAGTGTGATCACAGCACTACGACTCTTGGATGAGGACTCTAATGATGTTTCACCAATGAACATTCGTCAACTTGTCATGCTTTGATATTAACCTCAAGGGAGCAACCAAGGAATCTTTAAAGCAGGAAATTGCCATGAAATTTACTGTTGAGTAATTGTATTTCTACAATATATATTTTTATACACAAAATAAAGCACTCTTATAGAATAGCTGCTGTGTGCTTGGTAATGAAGCTCTACAGGACCTCTTGCATGTGCTCATTTTGAAACATGAAAACAGAAGGTAGAAAAATCAAATGTTTTTGTTTTTATTAACTCTAATTTATTTATTTATTTACTTTCGTAATAAACAAGAATTTATGAATTTATTAATACACAAATTAGACATAAAAACACTTAATTGAATTGAACGATGAGTTTTTTTTATATTAAAAATGTTAAAAAATATTAATAAATAATTTTTAACTTTAATATATATATATATATATATATTTCATAAAATTAAGTATAGAAGTATCATCAATTGTATCACGACAAGTCTATTCTCAAAGTCACGAACGAATAAAATAAGAAAAAAAATTTGGTAATAAGTGATTTAATGAAAAAATTATTAAATTAAAAAAAATAAAATAATATATGAAGCGTGTATCCATGCACATTCAATTCAATCAAATCTATACAATAAATCAAAACCATGGAGGGAGTGTGGATCTAGTTAATAAAATTAAATAATTTACTTACCTTTTTCTTCTTGTTATTAAATTATTTTCAATTTTTTATCAATTATATTAAATTGGGTCTACTGTTTTGCGTTTAATAAAATTTTATTAATTGTGTGGGGAGTGTGAAGGTAGGCGGAAATTCATGCCTTTACGTCTTCTTTAACTAATTTCCAATAACATCCTTGCAAAATGCAGCGTCGCTATTTTGCCGCAGAAAGGGCTTATACCTCTCTAGTCTCTTCACCGTGAGAAATGAATCAAAGAAAAGCCGAAAACGCTATCGTCCTAACCCGGGAGCAAAACGGTGTCGCGATTATCACGATCAACCGACCCAAATCCCTCAACTCTCTGACCAAGGCCATGATGACACGCCTGGCTCAGGAGTTCAAGGCCCTTGGCCAGGACAACTCCGTCAAGGCCATCATTCTAACCGGGTCGGGTCGGGCCTTCTGCTCCGGCGTCGATCTGACGGCCGCGGAGGACGTGTTTAAAGGGGACGTGAAGGACGCGGAGGCCGACCCGATTGTCCAGATGGAGCTGTGTAAGCAGCCCATAATCGGAGCGATTAACGGGTTCGCGGCTACGGCCGGCTTCGAAATCGCGCTTGCTTGTGATATTCTGGTTGCTGCTAAAGATGCCAAATTTATGGATACCCATACTAGGTATGTGTTTCTGTGCCTAGTACTTATATCCAAGTGTACTATTTTCTTGCTTATTTTTGACAAATTGGGTTACCGTGTGCGACTATTCGATTTCTGATCGAATCATAAGATATAGATGAAACCGTTATTGGGCATTTGAAGGGACTGGCTATTTTTGTTTTTTTCTTTTGAAAAATAAAATTATGATTGTGGTTGTGCCCGGTAAGGAATAGTAAGGAACGAATTTTTTGGGCCATTATAGATTATACCGTATTAATGAGGTTTAATGTGGATAATTGCTTGAAAGTGATCATCCCTGGTGTGGGCAATTTTTCTCAATGATTGCTTTTTTCTTTCTTCTTCATCGGTTTTTTTGGGACGTTAAAAGCTTAATTCCATTTCTGCCTTGAGCCATTACAAAGTAGACGAGATAACAACATTACAGGGGGTGGGTTACCTAGTCTGGGGGACACAGCCACTCAATCATCTTGTTATTCCCTGCTTGGCTACTCAATCAGCCACTACGTTAGTCTGCCTGCTAATTCAATTGCACTTTACATCCTGTAGCGAGGCAAGAACTTGCTTGATGTGTAGTAAAATCGATCTGATCTCCCACGGGCATTCCGGAGGACTTACTTTCACTGCCTTGCACATCATTTTTGGTCCATTTCCAACGCAACCTCAAAATCATATTCGTTGCCATGTAGACTGCTTCCCTTCGAGCATAGGCTTCAGCCACCAGAGCATGTCTAAGTTTAGGACACAGTACTCTTCCATCCCTCATCTGGCCAGCCGTATTTCGACAGACTTAGGATTCAGCCTTGGATCAGACTCTGCCACCCCTGTGAAGCTTGGCGACCTTGATTTGCAGTTAGGAAATTCCTGGGAGGATAGTAAATCCCTTTTAGCACTGGAACCCAGAATGCATCAGGATTTGGAATTAGGTGCCAACATTGTTTTCTCAATGATGGCTGATTTGTACCATTTTGAACTACTTAATGTCCTGTGCTCTTCTTCAAGGGCAGGATATAATTGACTTTATGGGAATTGCTTTTGCAGGGTTTCGGTATTCCCGTCATGGGGCCTATCTCAGAAGCTTTCACGTATTATAGGACCCAACCGGGCTCGGGAAGTATCTCTGACGGCCGTGCCAATTACTGCAGAGCAGGCGGAGAGGTGGGGCCTCGTTACCCATGTTGTTGAAGAAAGTGAATTGCTAAATAAGGCTCGGGAAATAGCAGAGAACATTACGGAAAATAATCAAGATATGGTTTTGAGATATAAATCTGTCATCAATGATGGGTTGAAGCTGGACCTTGGTGATGCTCTTTCTCTGGAAAAGGTGGGTAACTATCTATATCTTTATCTGGCTTCTGTTTATCGAATATCTCACCTTTTGACTTTTTGAAGGTCATGTCTTGCTGCAACACCTTTAGAGCATTTTGTTGGCTCATCATCTTTATGGATTAATTCATTATCAAAAAAAAAAAAAAAAGAGTCCCCAAGAAAAATTTCTCTACTCATGCACAACTATTCAGTTTCTTGTGACTTCTCGACATGTGTGATGTGGTTGAATTGCAAATTTTCACTTATTATAGAGTTGTGCATATGAATTCCTTTGTTTGTTATTAATGCCAGTCTTCCACTTCCCATTCTTCTTTTTTGGGTGTTATTGCCGTACATTATGGTTTCTTTGGTGAATGTCAGGAGAGGGCTCATGACCATTACAATACGATGTCAAAGGAGCAGTTTAAGAAGTTGCAAGAGTTTATCGCAGCTCGGAGCTCAAAGAAACTTTCCAAATTGTAGATTTGCTCGTTGCTGACTTTGCGTAAAACAATCATCTCAGTTCTGCACAGCGTTTTTTACCTAAATTTATTCTGTAAGGTAAAACAATGTCAGCTCTAAAATGTTTCCGGGTAAGAATATAGTTCCCATGCGAATTCTATGTTATCGTTGTCTACGAAGGCTCAAGTACAGGCTGAGACGGAAAATAGACTACTGCACACTGGTTGAAATTTTTCGTTAAATTGAGCTTGTCTGATGTGTGATCAAATTACTTAAAATAAGTGCAGCAAAAATATTCATTGTATCTTTTTTATTTATTTAGCCTGGGATTCTGGGAGCTGCCGTCTTACTGCGTTCATTTTCACTTTTTAAAGCCCGCCCATGCCTTTACTTTTCTTCTGGCATCATCTTCACGCAATTCAAGAATAATATTCAATATACCGGAACTATAAAAGAAAATAAAACGCAATCGGATCAAAGCGAAGCTGAAAGCTTCATAGTTTTAACTGGGAAGCATAACGGTGTTGCGAATATAACGGTCAACTGTTCCAAAGCTCTCAACTCTTTCGCTAGGCCCATGTTTTCTTGTCTGGCTCGGGTTTAATCCTCTGGGACAGGATAACTCTGTAAAGGGGTTAATGCTCGATATGACGGCTGCCGAAGAGGTGTTTAAGGGGGAACATGAAGGATTTGGAGGTCGACCCGGGTTGCCCAGATGGAGCTGTTGAAACGCAGCCTATAATAGGAGCGATCAACGGGTTGGCGATCACGGGCGGCTTAGGAATGTTGCTTGTGCGTGATATTCTGATAGCTGCTAAAGGTGCCAAATTCATTGACACCCATGCCAGTTCCGCGCCACCTTGCTCGGTAGTTAGTGATTATGTTATATACAAAGTGTTATGATCTTCTTGCTTTATTTTTAATCATAATTGGTCGTAAAGGATAGATCCTCAATGTGGTCTCTCAATCAATGCTGCATTGTGGGTCATACTCGAAGGGTGGGAAAAGGAATCAGTGAGGGACGACGGCCGTACGCAAAAGGTGAGAATCTGAAGGGTAGGATTGTATGTCTCCGAATTAGAGTTGATCCCCGTTCTCACCTCGTCCCGATCTCCAATTCCCGATGAAGACGGACTTTAGAGAACCATACTGTCCTTGACCTCGGCTCTGTGAGCCCAGCCCTCGAATCAAATCAAAAAAATAGGAAGGCACTCCCACTCCCAGATTGGACACTTCACCCTTGGCACGAAGTCCATCCAGGAAATTCTCTCGCCGGCTTGAGTAGTTGCAAAGGCAGAGACGGCACCGACTTCTTTCCATTGAATTTTCCAATAAGGTTGAGAAAACTCAACGTAAAGTCTAAGCACTAAGTCCTGCTTGTGTGTTATACGAGAAAGCATATTCTTAAGGGAATTTCAAATTTTTAAATATTTGAAACTGAAATTGGTGTTGAGACATGTATTTGAAATATATTTACGTAACAAGTTCGTAGTGAGACAAGCCTACTCTAAAGGATTAAGCAACAAAATGCTTGAACTCCGCTTTTTCCTCTAGTTCACATCGATGCAATCTTACATCGCTTGGACTAAGCGCTTGGAAGGGCAAATTCCATGAATTTTTCCCATTGAATTTCTTGGCCATAAAATTCTAAAATTTTTAAACCATCACGAAAATATAAAAAATCTAGAACGTATTTGTATTTTGAACGTGATTATATTTTTTTTTCCTAATTAGCAGTGACGAAGAGAGGGGGGCAGGGAGGCTGTGGTCCCCAAAGGAAAAAAGAGCAGTGGAAGATAAACTAGCTTATGAGGCAAATAATTCTTTTGGTTTGATTAGAGTGGAGAAAGTGATTTAATTATTGATTAAATCTGAAATTAAAAATTTAAACTATGAAGCCACTATACTATACGTAATTATTATACAAATATTTTTTACGTGGCACAATACCTTTAGCTTTTTATCTAAGATCATTTATAAATTTCAAATTTCCTATCACCTACATGTGAGTTTAACAAATTTTCTAATTTTCCAGAAGTCTTCAATTCTCTTAGCCTTTTGAGCAGGACTTTGACTTTCTTCACCTATCTTCTTCTCTAAATTAATTATTTCTTAATTTTATCATCAAGAACCAAAAATAACAATGAATATAATGATAAGAATATCTGATATTATTATCGTATCATTTTGGTTATAATATAGGAGTATTGGTAGGTTTTAAAGTTCAACTTACCATTTTATATCCAAGTTCTTGTATTTAGAAATTTTATTTTGACTAAAAATTGAGAAATTTTAATAAGAAAATATGTAAAATTTTTATGACGATAGATAAACAGGAGAATCTATTGTATTCAGAACAATTTTTAACGTAAAAAACGCCAGGTGCCAAAAATGGCCCCCAAGAGAAAATTGTCCAGCATTTATCTACATCGTTATGTGCTTCTATTCGGATTTCAGTATCCTAATCGATGTCTAATTACCATTATTAAAGCATGTGCTAATCAATGACCAATTATCGAACTCCATAAATAATCGGCTATCGTCAATCTCATTGTTAGCAAACCAACGTAAACCCTGCAAAAGCCCACTCATGTCTCCCAGCAGCAGCCACGAGACCAAAGAAGACCAAGGTCAAGCCAACGTCAATCGCTTTCAACAGTTCGGCATGGCATCCGATCCATCGGACCACCGTTTTTATGCCAACGTGAGCTCCAGCAAGGCAAACAAGAAGATCATGCAAGAGTGGCGAATACTCGGAGAACACCTTCCCGATTCAATCTTTGTCCATGCTTACGAGGATCGCATCGACCTCCTACGAGCAGTGATCGTCGGCGCCAAGGGTACACCTTACCACGATAGTCTCTACGTATTCGACCTCGCTTTTCCACCTGATTACCCGGCCCGGCCGCCCAGGGTTCATTATTGGTCCTTCGGGATGGTTATCAACCCGAACCTGTACCCCGACGGGAAGGTCTGTTTGAGCCTGTTGAGCACGTGGATAGTCAGCAGCAGTAGCGAGGGATGGAACCCTAAAAGGTCAACGGCACTCCAGATTTTACTGTCGATCCAAGCCCTCGTTTTGAACGATAGCCCCTACTTCAACGAGCCAGCGCGGCTGCGATATGGAAAGCCAACGGATCGTGGCTTCTTTGGTCGGAGATCCAAGGCCTATAACGAGGATGTCTTCATCTCATCTTGCAAGTCAATGCTGTTTCTCTTATATAAGCCACCCAGGAACTTGGAGGATATCGTTGTTCGGCATTTTAGAGCGCGAGCTCCCGTGATATTGTCCCCTTGCAATGCTTATGTAACTAGCCGGGCTAGAATTGGATGTTATGGATGTGATGGGTTACCTTCGGGTGCTTCAGTTATTGGTGTCTCGAAGAGGTTCAAGCAATCGATGGCGGTCTTGTATCCAAAACTGGTTCGGGCTTTCCAGCACCGCTCCGGGGCTTCGCTGGGGACTGAGTTCGAGCAGTTGGAGATAGAAAGCAAGAAGGAAAAGGAAAAGAGACGTGGGATTTGGACAAGGGTCTTGGGGAAATTGAAGTGTTTTGGGATCGAAGAGGATCAGCAAAACACAGTTGTTGTAGTTAAAAAAATAGGTGAAAGATAGGATAGGAGGGAACCATGCACAGCTCATAAAACAGTTAAAACAGGTGAAAATTAAGACTTTAATGCTCATGAGGTTAGTTTTGGATGGAGCATCGGTTCCCCCCCCCCCCTCTTTTTTTTTTTTTTTCCTAAAGTTACTAGTTGATGTTGTCACAAGAACGGTGCTAGTATGCGGGGGTAACGTGATTGCATTGGCTATATTTTTTAGTTGCGACGGTTAGAATTATTTTTTTTGGGTTTTAAGCAAATTTTTGATAATTAACATGTCAGGCCCAAAATCTATTACTAAGATGGGTCAATGTTGTAAAATAATAATTTGATGTAGTGCTTATTACATTCATGATTTTTTTAATATAATAAATTTATTTTTTTGAGTCACATTTTTTAATTTTAATTGATGTCAGTTAAATTTTTTATTTTTTTATATAATATTAAATGAGTTAAATTAAAAATTCTATAATTGCCACGTGGTTTGTGTGCTAACACGCGTGAACGATCACATCGGTCGACCCCTCATTCTTTGGCAAGTTAATTTGTTTTTTTTTTTTTTTTTTTTTTTTTTTTTTGTCTTTAAGATCTTGATAATTTTGTTATTTTGGAAGGAAAATTTGCGGTCAAGTACAAAACAAAAACAGCTTTCGTTTCTCGTATATCGAAAAGTTTTTAATTACATTAATATCTCTAACTCTTTTTTCCATCATTTAGCTCAATCTTTCCTAAATTCATGCTCAAACCGGTCAATAAACATGAACAAGGGAGAAGGGAGAATCTTAGGAATTCTAATTGATCTTGAATTTTCTTTCTAGTGGTAATTCGCCAGAGTTTGGAAATTAGAAATTTATTTTCCAATTTGATAATTGGGTCGGCCCAAACATTCATCCTGGATTGGAACCTGAAGTAAGATACATACATGTTGGGCCCCTTCGTCAAATCCACTGGGGCCCAAGCCATGCGAAGGCAGGTCTGATCCACAAGCTTCGGTTTCCTGAAGAAGGTGAGGTCATTGATTAGCTGATCCAGCAACCAGTTCCTGCGCGTTGCTGGGCAAATTGCCACTAGTAAGGCCCCTTCTCACGTTTTGACTGTTTTTCGGGGAGCAAAAACACCAAGCGCTAGTCTAGGTAACCGAGAAGTGTAGGAAATTTCAATGAAGTTTGGCACTTTAGCCGTGCTTTTGAAGACCCTACTTGGGTAACCATGGCGACCAACAACGGACTGTTTGCCGAGTCTATGGGGTAACGGTCAATTTCTTCCTTCTACAGCTAGACTGCACAACGGGATGGAGAATCGAGTGAACAGGGTCAACGGTACGCGGATTCTTAAGCAGATACACGTGGGCGGATAATCAACGAGACACCCATTAAAGCTCACAGAAATGGGTTAGATTTGAAACGTACAGTACAGGCTACAAAGACCTTTAAATAAATTGAATGACTTCTGTAAGACCGTAGCAAAAAAGACAAAAAAAAAAAAAAAATTGGGAAAAAAGGGTCGTCTCCTCTCTGTCTCTGTCTCTCATTGTCACTCCGCTAAACTACGAAGGTATTATCAGTAACCCAAAAAAGAGAGAAGGATCTTTTGTTTGCAGCGCAAGATTTGTGTTGCTTGTTGCCCAAAAAGACACGGTTGATCTGGGGAGAAGGATCCTTCGCTAGGCACTCTCTTGGCCTAAAGCTCTCTCACAAAGTTTAAATCTTTAGAGCTCCCCAGGAGTTAAAACGCAACAAGAACACGGTGCCCCTCTTCTCCTCCCCAACAAGGGAATGAACTTTGTCCCTGTTGTTCCTCTACAAGCGAGCCCACGCCCTCCTTCTTTACTAGGCAACTCCCCCTTTAATCCTACGCACCGGTTATTCCAAAAAGAAAAAGAATAAATAAATTGGATTGTGAAACAGTGGAAGTGGTAGACATTGGGGACTGTGAAATTGAGAGATGTAGGATGCTTCAGGCGTTTATGAATCTGCTTCCTCTATGTTTTAGGCCATTCGGGTAGAACAGACATAACAGTAAGTTTAAGTCTGCTGGCAGATAAGGGAAAGAGGGGCTGCTTTGGTATAAGGTCATTGAGGGGCATGTGTCTGGAGTCATCTCAATGGCTGTTGTCCAAGCTAATCAAGTATTGGAGGACCAGAGCCAGATCGAGTCTGGACCATTTGGGACCTTTGTAGGCGTATATGATGGTCATAATGGCCCATAGGCTGCTCACTATGACTGTGATCACTAGTTTAGACACTTCCAAGGTATGTTTGTTTTCCCAAAACTTGTTGGTGAATCCTCTTTAAATATGACTCTGAGGAGCCTTCTCTTCTTCTGCCTGTATACTTTTTGCAGTTTTAAATCAGCTATGTTTTTCAATGGACCACCTTGGCTGTTCATTTATTGGAAACTGTAATTGGTTGCTTTCTGTTTTTAAACGGCTTGGAAAGAAAATTCCAGTATTTGAAGTATCAACGTTTGCAGTTAACTGTTGTCGTTTCATGGATAATGGTTATTGGTTAGGCGTGATTTTATGCTTTTTGTATGAGCTTTTAAGAGTTTGCTACTTTCGGTTGAGATTTTGTGTGTTGTGTGTGGAACCCAGTGTTCTTCTACACTCAAAATGTGGAATAGTGTTGTTGATTGTGTGGCACTGCTAGAGGATATATAGTGCACGCTTAGTGGTTAGGAGGTAAAAACTGAGATGAGAAGCTTTGAGTTAATGGTTAGATGCTTCTTCTTTGCTTTCAAGGGCTATATTCCTGTAGTTCTTCCTTTTTTCCTTCTCTCTTCTTTGTTTTTTGATTTCGAGGTCCAGATTTCGCTTAAAGATACTGGATTGACACATGGATTGAATGAACTAAGTGTCAACAGTGGGAAAAAACACGATTTTTTTTCCCTGTTTAACAATATAAAAGGAGCCGATCTTATATTGCAATTCTTAGGCTTTGCCAGGAGAGTCACATGGAGTTGAGACAACTGAGACTATTGGAAGAGCCTTTCACGCAACAGAGGAAGGGTTTACTGTCCTTGTGTCTGAGTTATGGAGTACTTGTTCCCAAATAGCAACTATTGGGACATGCTGCCTTGTTGGAGTGCTATACCGGCAGACCCTCTTTGTGGCAAACTTGGGGGGATTCTCGTGTTGTGTTGGGTAAGAAAGTAGGCAAAACTGGAGGAATTGCTGCTATACAATTATCAACTGAACATAATGCAAACATTGAGGCTGTCAGGCAAGAACTCAAGGAATTGCATCCAGATGATCCTGAGATTGTTGTCCTTAAGCATGGAATTTGGAGAGTAAAAGGGATTATTCAGGTTATTTTGCATACCTAATTAACCTTCAGAATATTCCTTTTAAAATTACATCACATAATTCTTTTGAATTTTAATTGTTTTTTCTTGTATTCTCAAAAATCCTTCATAGTGAAATTTAGTCACATGCTTTTGGTAGTGCTACAAATGATAAAAGTAAGTGATACGGATACTTTTCTTGAATGTGAGCTTTACTGAAAAAGTGCATTGATAAGCACTTGAGAATATGAAAGATTGGTTGTCAGTTATTTATGGTTGTTTTCTTATAATTACAAATACAAAATGTCAACTTTACCTTGTTGCCTGTTAGTTTTACTGAACTAAATCATATTCATAAGATTAAGAAGTAGCTGCAGATGTACAGTCTGGATGGGAGTTGAGGAAGCTCTAAGGTTCAAGTTTTTTGCCTTTGCAGTAAAGTTGTCAGATCATCAAACTCATGCATAGCAGCTAGATGGAGAGACCCCCCATTTGAACAAAAGCCCAGCTGAACATTTACTTAACAAATCTACCAGAAATTAGTTTAAGGGTATAACTTAGCAAGGGTAGCATAAGGCATAAATTAATATATTGAGGAAAACAAGCTGTTTGGAAAGATTAACTTTCTTATTCAGTTAGTCTAAAATATAGTAGCATATAGGTGTCAAGGATATTCAATTAGATGTTACCTTTTTTAACTTTTAATCATATAATATAAAGTAGTTAAGCATAGTCAGTATCAAGAGAGATGGGATATCCCTCCATGCCCCCCTCCCCTGGTTTTCTGGATAAAGGTATGTCATTAAAGAGATATAGTTTCTTTATGGAAAAATTTGGAGTTTTCATTCGAATTTCAACTTCTATTTCAAAATTTCTCATCCCTATAGTTCCACTATTTAATTTCTACTCTGTATCTAATACAGGTTTCTGGATCTATTGGCGATCTATATCTGAAATATGCACAGTAAACAGGGAACCACTTAGTGGAAAATTCAGGCTTCCCAAACCAATGAACATGCCAATCTTGAGCACCAACCCAACCATTGTTTCTCATCTTCTCCATTCAAATGATTCCTTCCTTATTTTTGCATCTGATGGCGTGTGGGAACACTTAAGCAATGAGAAGGCTGTGGATATTGTCCACAGTAGTCCACACATGGTAAGATTACTAATCCTGTTCATCTAATTAGGAAATTATTATTATTAATTATTTTATTTAATATTTTATCTTTTATTATTTTCAGCAAAATTATATTCGTAATAATAATTTGTCAAATTTATATAATTCTAATATTCTACGATTTTTGGAATCAAATGATTAATAATATTATCAGAGCATTTAGTTTATTGGAAGTTGATCCATCAAACAAATCAAAGGTTGATCCCCTCGAAAAAATCAATTTTATTCCTTTTTTATTTTAAATTCTCAAATCTCTATTTTTACTTCTAAATCCCTAATCACAAAATCTTATATTCTCAACACTGTTAGAGTCAAATATCAGCTTCTGCTGGATATAACATGATCATAATATGTGAGATTATTTTTCTTGTCTATTCATTATATAAAAGCAAATAATTCTAGATTTGTTACAATTCTAGTTCTTTGATGTCATAGTTCTTCCACTTTTATGTTAAAATATTTTGCAGGAAATGTCATTGTATCATTGTCAATTCAATCACTTGCAGATGGAAAGTAGAATTTGATTAGATTGCATAATACCATCAGATGGCCATGTAGTATTCAATACTTGTGCATAGTTGAAGTGGTGCTGGACTCTACCTCCTAAGTTACTATCTTCTACTGAGTACACAAAAACTTTGTGAAGCTGACCTGAGTTTCTTTAAACTTTCTGTTGTCTCCCATCTTCACCCTCATCTCCCTCCAAAAAATGACCCCCATTGAAGTAGAACCATCTTCCAATATTAATAGATATCCTGGTGCAGGCAGTCCTAGGCAGCTTGCGAATGGTACATTTTCTAATATTGCTGTGTTTTGGGCTCTCTTTATTTCTTTTTGGTTTCTTTTCAGATCTGCCAAAGATTGATAAGATAAGATGGCCCGTCCCCCACTTCCGCAATGACACAACTGTTTATTGTTTATTCTTCAACTCTGATCTTGTATCCAGAAGCATAGAGACCGGCCCTCTGCCCTCCATCAGAAGTGCCCTGGGTGACTGATTGTTTAGGAGCGCAAGTCATGCATTCTTGTGATTCCTTATTTTATTATGTCTATCTCCAAAACTGAAGTTCTTTTCCGAGAATTCACTGGGCATGGCACCGATTGGGTATCAATACTCAGCCCAATTAATTTAAAAAGCGTAAGATTTGTTATTCTTTGTCACCTTGGCTCTCACATAGTCCTTGTATACCCAAAGATAGTATTTTTAATGCATTTTAGTCTATCTATATATTTTGTTTTCGTAATAGCTTTTATGTGTTAAAAGGTGAATTTGAGTTAGAGCTTTTTTTTCTTATCGAACCCCGAAGAGTTTAGCACGTTGTGTGCTCCTACGAGGTATAATTGAGAGTGAGCTTTTTGTGTTATCGAACCCCGAAGAGTTTAGCTCGTTGTGTGCTCCTGCGAGGTATAATTGAGAGTCGTAAGTTTTGATGCTTCATTTTGGTGAATGGTGAATAGACTCCATCAATTTTGGACAGTTGCTCCTTACATAATTGGCAGTTTTAAAACAACGCTGGTTTTATTCTCCCGTGGAATCTGCAAATGTCAAGTGCATTAAATACCAATCACCTGTAGTTGAGTTGATATTTTGGTTGCACATTACATGAACAAATTGAAAACAGTAAACCCAAAAGGGCAATTTACTAAGGAGTCCGGCCATTTCCCTTCAATCATAGTTCGCTCCTAAGAACCATTAAAAACAATTAATCCCTGATCGGTAAACCGCCCAGACATTAGCAAACTGACGCTGCCCAAAAGCATAGACCCACTAATCCTCGTCTCTGAAGGATTTGAGTAAAAGTATGTAGCCGTTTAAGGAGCATACGAATCATTCCGGTTCACCAAATAACTATATTTGGTTTTCACTAAGAGAGTGCCTCAATTGAATTAGTGATTCTCTTGTTGCAGAATTTAACGCTAATAAAGCAGTGGGAACTACAGTGTTTACACCGAATCTCAGGCGACTACGCAAAACTTCAACTTTACTCATCCCTTGGGGCCTTAGACTTTCTCCCCAAACATTCAAACACACACAAAACAGAATAAAACAGAAAGGGAAGAAAAAAGAAAAAGAGACAGAGATCAGACATAGCTTTCTAGGCTGCAAATATGCATCTTGCAATGCTTACAAAAGCCTGCTCAGAGCCCAGTGCATGTTCATCATCTACAATTGACACGTTGATAAGAATCTTGATGAGACCCCCAAAAAGGAATATTTTCCATCAAGACCAAATTTAATTCACATTCACCTTTTGGACAGTCCATTGTATTAAAATAAAAATAAAAATTAAAAAAATAACACATCCAAACTAGCAATAAAGCTTTCACAGAATCAAAAGTAACAATAATAAAGGGCTTCTCAGTGGTTATGCTCATAATTTTCATCAAATAACAATATCAGGTCTCAAAGATTCAATTCCATCATAGGAGCCCCCATTCTCCAACAAAAAAAAAAAAAAAAAAAAAAAAAAAAAAAACAAGAGCTAAAAAAATTAATTCACAAGTCAACAACCCTAAATAAGAACAATAAAATTTATGATTCAGAATTGAATTTGGCAGGCGATTATTCACTATGCCTGTGAAGTGGTACAAAGGCAAAGTGACTCAACTCTCCTGCATAAAATCTCAGCCTCTTTAACTTGTTAAAAACATAAATTAGAAGAAACCCCAAAAACAATTTGTTTTGAAAACTTGAGCTGGGATTCCTGCTCAGAGGCATCTTCGACATTTAAAAACAAAAAATTACTTCGTAATTAAAAACCAAGATGAACACTTGCTCAAAAAACACATAAAAAAAAAAAAAAAAAGACTGAACACGAGGACAAGAAAAACATGGAGACGCTAGAGGGAAACAGTAAGAATTACCGATACGGATAATGATATCCGGAGGCAGCCAACGCGCTTATGAATTTTTATAATGTGCCTTTTAGAAAATTACTAGGGTTTTGTGTTTTAGGTGGCCAAATTACCAAAAACGCCTTGGTATACGGCGAAAAACCTTATGGGCCATACCAAGTAGAGTCTGAGTTCGGCCCGAAGCAGCCCAGTTCGTGAAAACGAAGGCCACTTAATGGTCGTGGGATCCGTTTAATTTATCTGTTATTGATTGTTAAATACTATTATTAATTGATGTTACTGATAGATAAAATAAGAGGCTAGTATTCGATTAAAATAATATTTTTTGTTATTGTTAATAACAAAAAATGAACATTTTGCTTCTTAAAAAAAAAATATATGAAATTGAGTAATTTTGTATGCATTTATGGTATAATAACAAACTAAATATATTATTTTTAACGATTACATCACATCACATCATGAATAAATTAAATTTTATAAATTAATAATTTTTAACTTTATCATTAAAAATAGTCTAATTACATGAAAAAAATTGTTTTGCAGCTAATTGATCAAATTGGGGCCAAGTCTATATCATGATCTGTCCATTTGTTGGATTCTAAAAACAAGAATCTTTTTCTTTGTGAACCCCAAATTTTTTTTTTTTCATTTGTAAATTGTCGATTCTAAAAATGCGTATTCAAAAAAAGAAAAAAAGAAAAAGATTGGCATCACTCATAAGAGGGAAAGTTAGCGTAAAAGTGGCTTTTTTTTTTTTTTTTTTTTTGTGTCACTTAACTTTGCCGCTCAAAGTGGTTTTCTTTCGTGCTTTTGTTGTGCGCGTGTTGGTGCCGTAATCAGCGTTCCAAAACTTGCCGTCCATTTTTTATTATTTGAGAATAGGATAATAATATCTGGGGTATTTTTAATCAATAATATATTAATCAGTGCTGTTGGATTCAAAAAAAAAAAAAAAATCAAAATTACTTTTTTAATCAATTATTTTTTTGTGAGATTTATCAACAAATAACAACCTAAGATATAAAAAAAAAAAAAATGAACAACAACAAGTACGAAAGGTGAGACTAAACATCCTCTTGATATACTTTGGTCTCATGTCTACTTCACCTTCCAGAGTTGCGAGAAAAAGTCATCCCAGCAAAACTATTGTGGTGGAGAAAAATAATTGAAACTTGACCACACATCTTTTTGGCATATTATTAGGTTAGAATTTAGATGCCGCTCAAAATCAAAATGTCAAATTCATGGAATTGGGTTCAGATGTTGGGCATCAGTACTTATGCTTGATGCTTCACTTCAGATGTCTCTGTCCTTAATTCGGCTATCTGTTGTTGTAGCTGAATTTAGTGTATCACCTTGCTCATAAGTCAATCAAATTACGTTACATGAAAAATTTTTCAGAAGATTGAAAATAAAATTTTCCACAGTTTCATTTGCATATTCATAATCATGTGAAGGAAAATGTTCGAATGAAAATCCGTTGGTTATTGAATACCGGCATATAAAAGAATCATTCTCTTTTATGGAGATCCTATCACAATCTGACCACAGTCACGTACGGTCTCATTTTGAGGAGCAATGGATTTATATAAAATTTTACTGCAGGGTCACGTTTAACGATATGAGATTAAACATGAATTTATTATTATCGTTTAATTATAGTTACTATTTTTTTACAAAATAGTTAATTATAATTAACAATTATAAGTAATTTATATATAACCTTGTATCTATTTTGTCTGATTTAGTAACTCTTTTTGATTATAAAAAGGGAAGAATTATCATGTTTTGTAACTTGATCAGGGAAGGAATGAATGTTTCATCACCAAGACAATAAATGTCTTAGAAGTGAGTTTGGATTGTCTGTTATGGATTTGGATTCATATTTAGCTCTTTTTGGGAACAAATAGAAAAGAAGGGGCAAAAAAACAAAAAAGAAAAATTGTCAATTAGCCTGTTTTTCTTTGGTCCAATCGTTTGGTTTGAAGTAGCCTCATTGTTCTCGTCGGTTAAGCAAACGAATAAAACAACAGGGTGAGTGACCATCCTAAGGTGAGCTGTTGATTTCTGTCCATCAATTATAAAAGGTTCAAGCCCCCTTTGCCATCGTGGGTCATGCATAAGAATCTAGTCGGTACTGAGTCAGTGTTAGGCCTAAAGACGACTGTGACTATAGTGCCAGAAAGAGTCCCATTTCCTTCACAAGAACCCCAAACAGCCAAATAAAAAACATTAGAATCAAGATAGGGAGTGCGTGTTCCACAAATAGTGACCGACGGTTCAGGCCTCGTGATGTCGCCGCTTGCGTATTCACGTTGGCAAGCGTGTGCACGTGTTTAAATCTCTAGATTATCAAGCCTGTACAAATAAGTCACGCGCTTCCAATTTTATACAGTCCTCTCCGACTTTCTTCGGTCCATCCTTGTCCCTATTTAACAAACAAAACAGCGCCTTACTGACTTCCAAATTGCGACAGTCAATGTAAGCCTCAAAGAATCTCCCGTACCCCTCTCGCTTTCCTCCTCAATTTTAAAAGCAAAACGCATAAACCACTGAAGAAAAAAAAAAAATGTGCCCGTCCGGAAGAATCATAGCGTTGGAGACCTTGTCAGATTACAGGACAGCGTTTGATATTCTCGACGCTGACCGCGACGGGAAGATTAGCAGGGACGACCTCCGCAAGTTTTACGCCGGGTTATCTGGTGGGGCTGCCGACGACGATGAAATGATAGGGACAATGATGTCGGTCGCCGACTTTAATAAAGATGGGTTCGTGCAGTATGAGGAGTTCGAGAGCGTTTTGAGCGGAGCTGGTGGTTGCAAGAAGATGGGGTCCAGTGGCCTCATGAAAGATGTTTTTAAGGTTATGGACAAGGACGAGGATGGCAAATTGAGCTACGAGGATTTGAAGAATTACATGCAATGGGCTGGGTTTGAAGCCAGCGACGAAGATATTAAAGCTATGATCAGATTGACTGGGGACGATAATGATAAAGATGGTGTTTCTTATGATGAGTTGATCAAGATTCTGGCTCTTGAATTTTGATCATGTCCATCGGCTGACAAGGCTACTTCTTTGTGTAATCTCTAGAACCTGGAGTTTTATACCCCTCTTTTTTCAGCCTTTTTGTTGGAATATAAGGTAATAACCAGAAGAAATCGTTTTCTAGCGAGTAATGGGTTTCTCTTGAAATTGATTTACAGTGGTTCTTTCCTGTCATTTGCTTCTGAGATTAGAAGTAACTCTTTGTAGAACTTTCAAGGGAACATCAGGGTCGAAGGCAAATTCTCACGATAGAAACCATAGAAAAGTTGTATCACCAAAAGAATGGTCTGCTACTTGTATCCATACCTGTTTCTGTCATAACTGAAACCTCCGATTGCAATAATTATGCTTTAATATGCATTCATACGGCTACAAAACAAGGAGTATCTTATATTGCTGATTATCAAATTAATGGGGACAAAAAAAGAAATATTTTTATTATTTAAGATTTTTAAGAGACCTTTTCTTAATGTTAATATTTAATTTATTAAAATTTTTTATTAAATTAAATGTTTTATTATTTAAGATATTTTTTTTGAGATATTATCTTAATTTTTATCTAATTTTATTATTTTATTATTTAATTTTTAACAATCATTATTTATTATTATTATTATTATTATTATTATTATTATTATTATTATTAGAGAGTAATTAAAAATATATATTTAGTAAGAAATTTTATATTTAAGAGAAATTTTAGATTTATTTTTAATTTTAGATGAATTCTCCTGTTATTCTTTAGGCTTCTCTCTTTTTTTTTTTTTTTTCTTTGGTTCAACGTTAGAGCCCATAGTCAATCCAAACATTACAAACAGGCTGAAAATCATACAAAAACCTTTCTGGATCCCGTTTTCACCACTGCCGCCATCACGATCCAGAGAAAGAAAAAAAAAACTCCAAAATCACACACACGAAAAAAAAAAAAAAGCCGCTGCACAACGCTACTTACCGAAAATGGGTCCCAAAAGGACCGCCTGCCTCCGATCTACCTGTCTCGGCCACCGACGAGCCAGGACCTCCCACCTTGTTGCCTACATGGTAAGAAAGTGGGAGAAAAAGTGCTTATAGCCTACGCTTCTAAGATTAAACCTTACCTAGTGCTTGCTATAAAATTTTGACGGATCTTTGAATTATTACACTGAAAAGAATACATTAATTTAGGTAAATCAATTTAACTAGTTAATTTAACGTACAGATGAATTCCTCAATACCGATAATCTAGATTCGACATCTAATGATCTTTCTCTTTCCACTAAAAACATATTAAAACCGTTGCAAGCAGAACCATTGGTGGAAGTTGCTCCATTAGTTGAAGTTATTCAAGTTGGTGAGGAGACATCAACAAAAATGCCTTTGTATAAACTAATTGATCTAATCATAGACAATTTTGCGGAGTAAATTGTAAGCAATGATGTTCCACAACTTGTGGAAAGCATTGATTTTGTTATTTAGTTGAAGATTTAGTTCTCTTTTTTAAATAGAGTTGATTGCAGTTGCTTTACTTTTAACAAAATTGAACTTTGAAAACAAACTATTTTCTGCACACGTGTTTCTCATTTTTCAGTATTTCAAAATTTTAAGTTAAATTTTTTCAACTAAAAAAAAAATAGAGAATAAAGAAATAATATTCTTTTTATTTATAATTTCTATAATATCTTGCATTTATGCTAATATTTATGTTATTAAGAAATTTTATTAAATTAAATATTATACTATTTAAGATTTTTTTTAATTCAATAAAAATATTAATCCTATTTTTTATTTAATCCCTAGTTATTTTTATAAAAATAATTTATTGTTATTATCATCAAACAAAAGCCTGTCATGAATATTAAAATTTATATTGAGTATTAAATTTATTTTCAAATAAATTTTCATGGTTGTTTTTAATTTTAGATGGCTTTGTTGTTTGTCTTACGTCACAAATCTTGGGCATAAAACAAGAATATTAAAATTTATATTGAGTATTAAATTTATTTTCAAATAAATTTCATGGTTGTTTTTAATTTTAGATGGCTTTGTTGTTTGTCTTACGTCACAAATCTTGGGCATAAAACAAGACTACTAGGCATCAGAAGCATGACCTGCTAGATAATTCCAAATTTCCGATTCACAGCTGCGAATAAATGAAATCATTTCATTGAGATTCCTACTCATTATTGACTTCTGTCTTACCCTCCATTGCACACATTGTCATCCTAGAGCGGCCAAATGGTTAGACCAAGTCTATCAACCCTTTTTCCAAAGGCTTTTTTATGAACTTGTAACATGCGAAGGTGATTAACTCGCGCTCCATCTCTGTAATTTCCATGCTGTAAAAATGGATATGTCATAGAGGAGTAAATCCATATTTTACTGAGACAATAAAGCTCATCTAACAATATAACGGTAAATGTCCATACCAAGATGCCACTAGATTACCTGTACTCGGGCTCAAAGTCGATGCTGGAAAGATATTGCCTGGCTTTGCAGATGACAAATGTGTCCAGTCGAGGTGCTGGTACTGCACAGACGGACTACAGTAATTACCAAACACATTTATATTTAGGGAATATAATAATGCTTGTGTGTGCGTGTGCCTGCGCTAATCCAGAACAAAAACAGAGGAACGACAAAATGGACACTTTTCTCAACCAAAGCATAATAGCAAGCAAATCCCTTCAAGAAGATATTGCTGCACTAAAAAATCCTAAACACATAACATTAGTAACCATGGTTAAATAAAAGCCATTTGCCTCGCAAAGCATTCAGATAATCGACAGCAGTGTCTGCAGCATTCCAGAGACAGAAGCAGGATGCATTAATTTTAGAACATTAATTAAACACAGTATATGATTTTTAGAATCTTGGTACCCATGTCATCCTCTTCACTTGTAATGGATTGCTTGAGTATGGACTGGTAATTTTCAGGCAACTTTGACAGAACAGTCTCATCAAAATGATTTCCAAGATCATCAGTGCACCTGTAATCACACGGTATAGATCAGTGAGATAATGGTACACAATCTATCTGTAAACAAATGAGAAGAATTAAAGCCTTGACCTTCTTGCAAACATCTGCTCCTGCTTGGACAGCCGGTTTAGCTGGTCGTCTGTTTTTAAGATGTGGAACAAATATTTTTCAATCTGCAGCATAAAACTTTCTTAAATTTTTGCAACAACTTGCTGCATGATACATGTCCTTGCAAGAACCCGAAAATTCACTTTAAGCATTTGTGGGTTTCAAACACAAACAAAGAAATGGGAAGAACTAGCGAACCTTTTGAAGTCGAATCCGAAGATAAGACCTCAACAAGAACTGGGTCCTATCTAAATCCATCTGGTAGAGTGAAACTGTGAGGGGATCTACACCATCCCCTTCAAATACCTCCACATTTTGTTCCTGCAAACAATTCATCCAAAAAAAAGCAATTTTTCAGAATACCTGGACATACACAACAAATTATGTGGTCTCCCGCCACAATTGCACAATAATTTAAATCCCATAAACCTAATTATTGAGTGTTGTAGCTGCCCTGAGGAGTCTGTATATAGCTCGTCCATTTTTTTCTCATGATTTTATTACAACGTAAACAACAATAGGCATCGAAATTAGATTCTGCGGTTCTGCTAGGCGCTTCTTCAGAGGGAAAAATGAGGAGACAGTATAGTTTTAAGGGATTGTAAAGTCAGATTGCAACCTAAGACTGATCTCTCTCTCTTCAAACTTTCTCAGGAAACAAACAAAGGGCAAGGGTTTTGAGATGAATTAAATACCGCCAGTTCGATCTGTTCTTTGATTCTGTGAACCAAAGCAGCTTCATACAGGAGAATCTCGGGGGCTGCCTTCTCGTTGCGCCAAGCCCTCGTCAGGAGCTCCACGTCGGTGGTCGAAATCAACGTCTCGTAATCGTCCATCACGCTCGTTGATCCCTCTCCCAAGCCCGACGCCATCAGATCTGATTACCAATCGTCTGAATCTCCCTGATTTCCCTGTTCTCTCTTCTATGTTGCCCTCGGATTTCGTTAAAAAGAGATGGCATAAGTTTCCCTGAGAGGGAAAATTCATAAATGGAAAATAGAAAATTAGAATTGGCGCCAAAAGCAGGTGCGACCGTGTTCAGGAGGTAAACGGGTGGTTTAGAGGAGGCGGATCAGGAGTTTGTGCGTCAATCGAACGCCATTAAATGGACGGCCTTCTGATGAACGGTCGTGATGGCATTTGATTCATGCACAAGCCGGGATATGTCCCACCTATCTTTTTCTATAAAAGGCAGAGGGGATAGGGATGCCGTACAGCGTCGTGTGCTGAAAAGCGTTGTGTTTTGTGGATAGGATTGGCAATGTTGCCTTTTTGTAGCGAGGGAGGGAGACGTGGATGCGAGAAACATGGGTCCCGCCGTAACAATTGAACTTGTCAAATTCCCACTATATTGCGTTGTAATTATAAGGCTGCATCTGTGATTCACCATTTCTTTCCATGCTTTTTAATACGGGACAATTTTATTTCTGCCCGAGTCTATGTTCGGCAATTGTTATTAACTTTGCCTTAACATATTTTCAAGCAACCCTACTCCAAGAGCACACTGCTGCAAAACCCAAAACTCAACCCGTGCCACAGTGAAGCCCAAAATGCAGGAATGGGCCCTAGCAGCTGTGGGCTCTTCGGTAGAAAAATTAGTTGGGTCATGGCGGTGGAATAAATTATTAATTTATAACTAACATGAAGTCTGATATCAAAGAACAAGTTTTTATTAACCACCTCAATGTTTTAATTATTGTCTTCTTTATCGGTAAAGGTAGTTCCTGCAGGCTAGCATAATAGTACCCAGCAAGCCAGCATATGGCAAACGGCATTTACTTGTGCAAAATTACAGTATTATCAGCTCACTAGCCTGACCTGCAGAATCTGAATATTTCAACTTCGTGAAATATGTTTGCACGTCCAAATTATATGGTCCAATGATGGTAGGTGATAAAAAAAAATCGAAAGCACTGAAGTTTTTTCAAGCTGCAATAGACTTATGTGACTTTGTGAAAGTAGCAAAAATAGGATTGTTAGCTAGAGTTACTATTTTTTCTTTTCATTTAATTTTTCTACAAATCTCATAAGTCACAATTTGGACTCTCGGACCTTTTTTTTTTTTTTTTGTTTCCTTTACTTGCGTGGCAAAAAATTAGAAAATTACTATTTAGTAATATTGTGAAATAAAGTGTTCTAAAGAAAGTAAATCTCATAATAAAGATATTATTTATTAAAATAATATATTATTTGATAATAATAATAAATTTATTAAAAAAATATATTTGTATAATAAATTTTGTGAGAGCAAAATTTTTATAAAAAATAATTTTGATGGATTTAAGATATTTTTTAAAAAATAAAAATTTTATAATGAAATTATAAAAAATAATTTTATCAATACAAAATTTATTAAATTTAAAATTTTTATAAAAAATAAATTATAGTTTTATAAATTTATTTTTAAAGTTTCAATAAATTTAAAAAAAGATAAAAAAAATTGTTTGAGGAAAAAAAGTACAAAGTCTATATCAGGACAATATTGAATAATTTTTTATTTGTTCAAGTTGTATGTGTGTATTACATTTAAAATTAATTACAATGTAGTTATTTAATTGTTTAACATTCTTCCAAAGTATCATAGACTAATTTTTTAAAATGAAGATTTTGAAAGATATAATGATTGAGAAATATTATTTAAAAAAGTTAATAAATATCATAAAAATTATTTTTTAGTTTAAAATACAACTTTCACACTTTAATGTAATTTTTACTACAATACTAAACAAGGCTAAAAATATTGAACCTTTCCTTGATTTTCTTTCTCAACCGTGGCTAAGTTTGATTTATTACTTATTTATTTTGAAAAACAATTCATATCGATTTATATAAAATGATAGTAGAAGTGCTGCATCTAAACATTACTCTAGGAACGTGCACATGTGTTTGATTTTGTTCCTCCGGCCTTAAAAATAATTGGTTGAGTTTGGGTTACTCCAATGGCAAGCTGAGATGGCACAGCCCACGTTCAATAGGCCAATCATTAATTAATTAGCCCATGTAAATGGGCTGTTGCATGTCAGTTAATGCCGGTGCCGTGATTGATGTTTGTGGCGGTTATTGCATTTTTAATTCATCGCCTCTTAGTCCAAGAAACGCCATAATAAAATCCCTGC
Organism: Rhizophora mangle; assembly: GCA_037832345.1. Lineage (NCBI taxonomy): Eukaryota > Viridiplantae > Streptophyta > Magnoliopsida > Malpighiales > Rhizophoraceae > Rhizophora > Rhizophora mangle. Next base: position 2,688,109 of record JBAPLJ010001421.1, on the reverse strand, counting down.
TCGTCTTTCATGTCGGACTCAGAATAAGAACGTCTCTCCCGCCCGAAAGGAAAATGAATTACAATCCCCAAACTCAGCAAAACGGACATTCGCTACCTTCAGATCTCGGGACTCGGAGATCCAAGGAGTCTCAACCGAAGAAGCCTCAAAAGGTTCGATTCCAAATCTTAATCTGTCTTCTCTTTTCTCTTTCTACGTGCGTATGTATAATCTTGACTTTGTTCTTCACATTCAAATTTCCGGCCATTCAGTCTCTCATTTGGTTATCTCCACTTACAGATCGCGAAGAAAAACTTGAACGGCGTCTTCACCTCCGTTGTAGATGGTTTTTCGTCGGAAATCACCAAGGCATCGAGCGATTTCTCGGAGATCTCAGAGGCTAATCAAGAGCACCAAACGGCCGAAGTATGATTCTGTTTAGTTTTTCATTTGCTAGTTTCGCTTTCGCACTATTGTTATTGAGGCAATCTTGACTATCTTTTTATGTTTCCATTTTACGTCTCTTTTGGATTCATTTCTGGTTCGCATTTGGCGATCCTTTTATTATTATTATTATTATTATTATTATTTAAATTATAGAACGACATACGGTAGTTCTAGTTTGGATTTAGCCGGAAGTTTGAGTTATTAGCCATGATTTGTGCTGACTGACGTGTTTTAAAATCGATTCTGTTCGTTTTGCTTTCTGTTCTATGCAATAATTACAATCAAATTTAAAAATAATTTGGCATACATTTTTTCAACTCTACATTTGTTATTTGGCCATGTATTTTGCTAACATATTGTTTCTTTTACAGAGTTTTGTGTTCGCGTTGAATCCAGCTCATTCGTCTTCTTCAGAAACATTACCTCTCTCCGATCTGATTCCAAGATCAAAGATCACCACCGTTGATGATGATGAGATGGCTGATTTCCGCGTGAACCGTCTCGGAGTCAACAAATTGGGAATTCCAAAGACCGGTGTGGCAGAGGCTGATATTCTGGCGGCAAATCTTTTGAAGCAAGTTCGAGCTCAGGCCTTGAACTCGCCTGATGCAGCATATAGGCACAAGAAGCTTCTAGATGGATTGCTTAAGGTTCTGATGAACGAGTACTCCGCTTTCCCCGAAGAGAGAGGCCAATTGACTGAACTTTCTCTCATGAAATGCCGTATCGTGTTTCTGAGTTTCTTGCTGTGGAGCATTGTGATTGCTTTCATATTCTTCTTCAACTCGGAACGGACAACCTCCTATGGTGGACCCTTGCCCACTTGAGTTATTAAAGCTTGGAGGAGGTTAGATTTTCTATTTCTTTCTTGCCTTCACCGATCTAGTTATGTTCATTTATGCGATGCTGTGATTTTACATTTCCCCGATTTTCATGTTGTGGCGGATTTTGAGCAGATTTGAACCTTATAGTATAATTTGCTCTGAAATTGTGCAATAATTAGGATCTTTGTTACTTAATGCTCAGTTGTTGCAATTTTCTTATCTAACTCTGTTCTTCTTAGATATGCACTTTTCAGGTAATGTCCATGCTTTTTGGATGCTCTAACAATGCTTCGAATTCAACACCTTGTTCCTCGTAAGCTTGCTGCCTATATTGTGCCCTGAAAATTATTCTTTACAAAGAATGGTTTGCAGGAGTTTGAGCCACATTTTTCATAATATGTTGTCCTCTATTGGTGGAGAAAATTAGTCAATCTTGCAAATAACTAAAAGCTATCAACTTATGCTTGCCTCATGGTTTAACTGAACTAAACATCGCCAAATAGTTCAGAAAAATATAAATACTTTTTGGCCCCCAGAAAATGTGTAAGTCAATTGGGCCTAATTGATTGGCCGGATGTTGCCAAAGCTGAAGCAATGGCATTTTGGTAGTTAACATGTGATAGGCATCGCAATCCAGTCCTCTTGCTGGTCTATCATTTTAGAAATTGATACTCTAGTGTAGGCCTGTAGCTAAAACTGCTCGATTGTGAGCATCTGGTTCCAGCTTTCTTCTTACTTGACGTCTAAGTGTTCTGTCTCACTCGAAGATAGTAGAAAACTTAGTGAAATAATTTGGACTGATTAACTGTCTGATATCAATATCTTGTTGACGAACAATGATTTGTCTGAGAAGACCTGTACGTGGCTTGAGAGCATTTCTCCTGGAAAGGCTTTATTCTCTGAATGCCAAAGCATGGGAGCTTTTTCTTTACTCGCAGTCCAATTTAGTGACTAATGTTAACGATTTGCGCACAGAATAGGGAAAGAATCGTTTCATTAGATTTCGTGGCTGTTTTACAATCAGAGAATTACTAATGGTTCACATGTACCCTGAGTAGATGGGCTTCGCATTCATATTGATGATGGCGTGTGCCAATCTGGAGTTAGATTTTGAGATTAGCCATGCTGAGGAATTATTCATCACCATCGCTGGTATTTAATTACCTTTTGAAGAGCAGTTAAAAATGAATTTGACATTCTGTTCAAGGAAGGTGCCGATTTAAAACAGACTTTTGAGCGGAGCAATGTAAAGGCAAGGAGTAAAATGACCAGGAGGTCCGTTTGGGCTTTGAAATCTTATTTATTGCGAGAAAATTTCAGTACGCCTTCTAAATAGAAATTATTGAAGTGAAGCCAGTTAAATCAGTGAGTCATGATTTTAAAATCCAACAGTGGGAAACAAAACACTAGAATTACTTATTGATCAAGACTTCTGGTGGGTAGCAATGTGCTAGGACTGATTTAAGGTTGTCTTTCAAATAGGCAATCAAGAGCATTTGAAACCTCTCCATACACAATTCTAAAGGTACTATCCAATGTCTTCGTGAAGGGACAATAGAACATCTTACCTGACACTTAAACTGACCAAAAAAGTCAATTAGAGAGGTCTGACATTATTAGCTATAAGTGGATTTTCAAATGTAGTCATGCGTTCACTTGAAGTAAATCTAATTTTTCTTGAGTAATGATTTGAATGCGAGCATCTTCTTTTCCTGGATCCAAGGGATGATGAGTGCCTCCCTCTTGTGGAAGCCGGATTGTGGTAGGGGATGCAAGGTGATTGTCACTGCTTGATCACATTATACCATAATCTTGTTAATGATGGGGTGAAACCTATGTGATTGGCTGTACTTAAAGGAAATGATTTGGAGTAATCCACCACTAATATTTTAATTTCGTTAACGATAAAGACCATTTGTTTGGGAGGAGGAGAGAGACTCAGAGGGCAAGTTTTACTTCAAACAATTGTTTCCTTCTAACCTAAAGGAAAACTACAGCTATTGATGTAGATTTGTGACCGTCATTTTTATGTCCCTTTTTATCAATAGACATCATCTTATCCTAGAATCTGGCTCACATACAACACGGGCAATTTTTTCTTACGGAAGTAATCCGGTTTTATTTGTGGTTGAATTTGGAGGGTACCTCGATAGATAATATCAGGACTCGAGATTTTCAAAAGTTTCTATTTTCAATCTTTCAGCTTTGGGAGTACTAGTTTTTTAAACTCTTTGCAGTCCGGTTGAGGTTTGTATTGATAATTTTAGGGATTGGATTGCTCCTTAATCGGTGGACGTTCATCAGATGCTAAACACAGCATGACACACTGATTTTAGAAGCACTTTAGAATTTTTGTGCTTTTACGATAATTACCCCTGATACTTAATATATCTACATCTTCACATCAATGTATGCAAAGCTATCATCGGCTCGACTAACTATAAAGCATTTGTCAAGAGTCAAATTGATTATGATTTTGTGCACCATTGTTTTCACTAAATTATTTTTATAACACAGCAATATTTTAAGCAAAAAGATCTTGGGTTTAATTGCACTGTCAGCATTCTACAATGAGTATGCAGCAACCAAGATAGTATTTATTAAAGATTTTATTGCTAAATTGCCAACTAAGTGCCAACTATGAAGCATGCCTTCTTTGTTTATTGGAAGACCCTTTTTTGGGCCATGGGAAATGTGGTTATTTGCACCCTGGGTCTTCCGCAAATTTTCCCATTAATTTGAAGTGCCTCTGGATTCTGACACTTGATATGTTTTGTGCTCAAACCTGATGAGCTCAAAAATCAACTTATTCTGACAGGCTTTATCTGGAGCAGCCTAAAGCAGAAACGAGCCATGAACCTCAAGGTCATCAAGATCCTTGCACATTTGGTGCAGTCTGCATATCCGTTCTGGCTAGAGCTTTGAGCCATAGACATGTAAAAAATTTGGATACACTGGAAATTGCTATTAATTGCCAACAGTACATGAAATTAACATCTATTCCTATTTCTTCTCCAATTTTTTTCATGAATGGGTTGTATACGAATATAATGGCTAGCCACCGCACAACTCTCGCTGGAGTTAATCACATGATAATATCAACTGCATTTGTGTGATTCTCTTACTCAGCCTACAGATCTAAGGGCCTTCACAATCACCTCTACCCTAGGGTTAGGGATTGAGCCCTCGTCAATCTTCTCTATCTACATCTCGTAATTACCTCACTTTCTGGTGCTGTTCATTGCTCTCATCCTTTTTGATGCACATTGTTTCATTATGTCTCATAAGAGGGAGGCAATTTCTCTACCACACCATGATGGCTATCCAGTCCTTTAGATTTTCATAGAGTACTATTCTAATGTTTCTCGGTATAATGTCCCCGAAGTGTATTGACAAACACATGGTACCATGATTTAGGTGAGAAATGAGGATTAGGTCAATGATGATGGCAACCTTATTAGATAAACTAAACAATCTCTGTTGGCATGGGAATCTAGACAATATTTCTTTTTTCCCTAGGTCAGGTGTCAAAATCAGATTTTAAGTTTTTGTCTCAATCTACTTTAGCGATCAAATTGAGTTCTTTTTTATTTAGGATATGGTTTCCGCCGACAGTGTTGGATAATTAGACGTTTTTGGCTGGTGAGAAAATCAGCTTGGAATTAACTTTTAAGCATTCAGCGAATTTTAAGAACAAAAATAATGGTACGTAGGAATCTTGTCATCTTGATCACAAAATGAAAGATAATTCCCAAAAAGCAAACAGAAAAAAAAAAAAAAAGGATTTTTGGCTTGAGATATTTACGATGCTTTCACAGCAACAGGAAAAAAAAAAATCTTGCGATTGTCATTCTGTTAACCATAAGAAACCGGACCTTTCTTTTTCATTAATGAGAAAAGTGTCTTTTAGTTAAAAAAAGCACGAACCAATGCAAGTGCAACAGAAAAACATCTTGCCATCGATTATTGCCACCACATTGTGCTGGAACAATGCGTGGTCCGTTCAAAGAAAGTTTGAAGCTTTCTACTTGATTCTATCAAACAAAAGTGTTAAGGTGGGTAAACTATTCTTAATTTTTTATGCTTAGTAGTGCCTAGCTTGATAAGTGCACATGATCCATTATTGATTACCCCTAACGAAAATCCATTATCTTTGCTAAAGTTAGGGACCCATTTGAGGAAATGTGGAGCATAGCTGTTCACACCTCACAAAAGGACGCAAAATTCCAGGACCTCTTCAAAGCAATTACAAAACAAAGCCGAAGATAGGAAGATGCCAGAGGGGCAGCCCACATTGCACATGCATTTCGTTTGTTTATCATTTCTTTTCTTGAACAATACCCTTGTTAATCATTGCACGGAACGAAAACAAATATAATAATGGGCCCACCCTCCAGTCCAGTTAGTGGAAGCCAACACCACATGTTCATCCAATATCTTCCCTACCCATCAAGCCATTCTATTCTCTAATATTTTATGGCCTTGTTAGTTTGTAACGAAGCTCAATTTGTTTCAGAAAATGTTACACGAACAGAGTGAGTAAATTGACGCGAAACAGACGATGGCGCACGTATTATACAATCTTAATTATTGATTAGATGTTTTTAATTATTAATTACATATTGTATTTTTACTGCTATACAATACGGTACATTTACATTTATCCTACGCCAATTTTCTCATGTGTTTGAGTAACCAAGTTCATTTGTTTTGCAGCGGACGCCTATTGTTTTTATTCGCAGCCATACCCGATAGCCAATTGAGCAGTCGAAATATTCATATGGTCAACTTCCAATCTATCTTTTAGCGAGAAATCAACTCTACCTTTCATTGGGATTATAACGATGTTTTTCATTTTTTACGACATGTTCTTCCTCTTTCTTTTTTTTTTTGGGTGGGGGGGGGAGTGTAGGAATTTAAAGATCTTCTCTGCACATTGCAACTTCTTAGGAAAAAAAAAAAAAAGGCAAATGCAACAAAATTGGAATAACTTATGTTTGCATTTGAAATAGGTATATAAGGATTTAGGGCGCGAATCGGAGAGAAGTGATATTTCAGATGCAAAACTACATGCAGCAGGAAGGCAACACCTGCTATACGAAAAAAAAATTCCAGAATATATATATATAAACCCCCGACTTGGAGGGTCAAAGGGTGATTGTAATTAATTAAATCTGGTGAAATGTCAACATGCGGATGAACTAACAAATACATTTAATTTTGTGTGTGTTTTGGTGTGTGTGTGTGGGGGGCGGGGGGAATGAATCTTATCACAAACCCTTTTCTGTAACAAATGAATTCAATCAAAACAAAAACTACATGAAATTTACGTTACAGAAACAAAATAAAGCTAAATTTCCATAGAAGGTGGGAGGCTTCCTTCCTCATCTTTCTTTGGATTTGCTTTTGCAGCGCTTTATCCATTGCGGCACATGGTGAACCTTTTTTAATGGCAAGTGGAGGGGGGTGACATGTAGTGGACAAATTGACACTGGATGGGATATAATGTCTGAGATACCAAAAAAAAAGTTTGTTAAATATTTGTTGCTGGTGTCTTACCGAAGGCTTCGAAGACCATTTGCAGCAATAACGAATAACCATATATATATATATATAAAATAAAAAATGAAAATGGGCAATTTTGTCATACCAACTCACGAGCTTCCTTTCGCGGCAGGAGGGAGAGAGAGGGAGCAGTGGACCACGGGAAAAAGAAGGGCATTAAATAATTAACAATAGGAGCAATAAATTTGGGTATTTAAGGGAAATGACGCGTGCTTTCTCTTAATTCCTTTCTAAACGTCCTCCACTATTCACATTCTTCTCTCTCTCTCTCTCTGCCCTTCTGCCTTCCACCTTCCCAGAAGGAATCGACGCCTCACCAACTCTGTTCCGTCTCTCTTACGCCTCGTGCAAAAATTTTCATTTCTGAGTTTCGTAAACAAGCACGCAACTCCATCCCGACGGCCGGTTCTTACGGATTCTGCCTTTTTTCAAAAAAAAAAAACACAAAATTTTAGGTAACAATCTTATTGTACACTGTATGGGCGATTGTAATTTTTTTTTTTAAATGGTTTACCGGATTTAAGACTTCAATTTTGATCTCCAAATATATCAGTACTTGGGATGTTTGATTCCTTTTTCTGTTTGGATTTGCTGCTTATTATTTTTCGAATCTGGACTGAATTTTCTTTTCTTTTCTTTTCTTTTCATATTTTGTTGGTTTTGATTGTATGTGAATCTGGATTTCTCCTTTTTTCCCAGGTTCTTGAAACTTGAAAGACGGACAGACACAAAAGATGAAGTTTGGCAAGTTGTGAAAGAATTTCGATTGGATCGCTTCTAGTCTCTCTCTCCAATTAAGATCAAAACGACGCCGAACTGCAACTAGAATCATCTGAGATTGGGATTTTTGTTTTATTTAGTCGTATATCGCATATGTGATAAGATATTTCTGAAAGAGAATCGAATCGGTTTTGTGATGACATCAACTCTGATTCAGAATCCTGTTACGGGCTCTAACGCCGATCGCGCTAGAAGAAAAAAGAAGAAGAAATCGACGGCTCAGCACAAAGAGAGCCAGAGCCAAGGCCACGCCAAGTGGAAAACCGAAGCTCAACAGCGAATCTACTCATCTAAGCTCATCCGGGCCTTGAGCCAGGTTCGACTCAATCCTTCTTCCCCTTCTTCTCCTCGCCAACCCCGAGCCGTCAGAGAAGCCGCTGATAAAGCCCTAGCCGTCGCAGCCAAGGGGAGGACCAGGTGGAGCCGAGCGATTCTGACGAGCAGGGTCAAGCTCAAGTTCAAGAAGCAGCACAAGCGGCAGAGGGTGGTGACGCCCACGGCTATGAGCACTTCTAGCCGCTCGAGGAAGCCGAGAGTGAGCGTTTTGAGGTTGAGAGGAAAGAGCCTACCCGCCGTTCAGAGGAAGGTTCGTTCTCTTGGCCGGCTGGTTCCCGGTTGCAGGAAACAATCGTTGCCGGTGATTCTAGAAGAAGCGACCGATTATATAGCAGCTTTGGAGATGCAAGTCCGAGCCATGAGTGCTCTCGCCGAGCTGCTGTCTAGCTCTAGCTCTATCTCTAGCTCAAGCTCTAATTCCGGTCCCGGCTCTAGTTCCTCACTCGTCGGTTGATGACGCCATTGGCTTTTTGCCACATGTCATCTTTTTCTGTTTTTGTTTTTTGTTCCCTGATATTTTTCGCAATTTTATCTCTCTCTGCTTTCATTAAATCTCATGTTAAATATATTTCCTCTTTTCCTTTGTTTTTACCCTTTTTCTATCCTTTTACTACTTTTTAACCCTCTCCTTCCAAGTAATTCTTTTTTAACCTGACAATCCCATGGTCCCAAGTAATTATTCTAATAGCACTTTCGATACTTTTATAACTTCCTCCGAAACAATAATTGACCCGCCAAGTTCTTGAGCCTGAAAAAATCGGCCGTGTTTCGTATCTGCGAGCAAAACAGGAAGGAAAAGTTATTGCATTTGGGTATGGTCAAATTTATTTGTCTGTAATTGAATGTGCGGATGACGTCATGATTCACTTTGTTTTTATCAAATTTTGGCTTGTATCGCGACTCTGAATGGATGTTGGTGCCGACGGTCATTTACTCACTTGATGAACGATCTGTTTCCTGGATAATAATTATTGCGTAGATGCTGTTTTCTGGCAATGGCCGACTAAATCTATTACTAAAATATTTATTTGTGGTCTTACGTTTTATATGTGAGTAGATTAGTCTATTGAGTTCCCCAAGCCAGGGTGAGTTTTGGATTTTGATTCTTAGATCTACTAAAAAAAGAAAATCAAATACGTGATTTGAAAAAAAAAAAAAGTTTAAATTTAAGTTTTCGTGAATATGTCACATTAAGCCTATATGTTCAAATTTTATATTATTGAATCAAAAGAATAAGCTTATAAACACAAAAATTAGACACGCTCATAGACTTTAACAGAATAAATTATTGATTTATTTAAGGAGCAAGTTTCTCAATTTAATAGTATTTGAATATATATATATTTTTATTAATTTGTTTTTGTTACCATAAAAATCTTCATTCGTCTTTCCCAATGGCTGTTAGTACAAGACATTAGAGGGGCGGCCATGGTCCGTCGGCGTCATTGTGCGGCCTCTAGATCTCAATACATTTTGTGCTAAAACGTACATGTCTGTCTTGCTCTCGACTCTCAGAAACACATAGCCTTCGGCTATGTAAATGGGCTCTTTTGGTATTTATTGCCTTATTTGTTATGCATATATGTTAAAGGGAACATAATGCTGGAACGAGATAAATGGGTATGGGTTGTTTTTGGTACTTGAATCAACCCCGGATGCGCCGCCTAGCAACGGAGATCGGACGAGTACTGTCTTGGATATCCAAATGCACCGCCCCTTAGCAAAAGTTACCGAAAGCGCCAAAACAATTAAATATGAGGACAGTGGTACACATCATGTGGGGTTATTGACTTATTGTCCCTACGGCTCACCACAACTGAAGTCTTTTGCACTGGTGCACGCTAGTAAGACGCTCACTTGTCCTGAAGATTGGAGGTATTGCCATATAATAGGGGTCAATCAATGGCGGCTTTGTAAAGGCGGCGACACCAGCTGTCTCCCGTCTCAATCCGGAGAAGAGCCGCCTATCATTTTCGGTTGGAAGGGACCAATAAGAGGCACACGAGTGCTGTGTTTGATCACTGTCAGCCAGCTAGAGGATGGACTTGGGGCGGTTGAGTGGGAGGGAAGAGAACTCGGATGATTACAATCCTCCAGGGCCACTGCTTTCTCGCATATATGTGACTATTTTGTGAAAAGCACATGGTATGCATTCATTTTCTTCAGGCACAAAAACAACCATAGTAGGCATGCACCCATGTGCCTGATTTTAAGTTTCTCTCACTTTTTTATTCAGTATTTGCAGTTGAGAAAAAAAAAAAAAGAAAGAAAAAGAAAACCTAACAAGTTTTGAGTGAGAATAGCTGCCTTGAATATGATATCTGTTTTCCTGTGAGTGATTCACTGATCCAGTGGGGGGGGGGGGAATTTTTAATGGAGAGGCAAAAAGGAAAAAAAAAAAAAAAAGAAAGGAGGGAGGGGAGCTTTTTAGATGCCAACAAACACCCCTATGGGTTGTCGACACTGACCCAAAAGTAAAACATGAAGTTTAGCCAATCTGGAGGGAGAAGAGAGAATAGATGTCATTAATCATGCCCTTTGGTAATATGATAGAATTATTGTTAGTCTTAACGATTAAAATTTAAACTTTGGCATTGATGGAAAAGAGAAGGCAATGAAATGACACCAACCATGTTGTCTGATACTATAATTTTCAAACACCTCGTTGCAACTAAAACTATGACACTGACAAAAGAAAAAAAAAAAAAAAGGGGATTTTATAGGTAAAAACTATTATGCTGTGTTTTCTCCTTGTCAACTGAAATCAAGTGCAATGTTTTGCGTGCTTAAAAAACTTGGGGAAGGGAATAATTAGATGACAATTTAATGCATATCTGCTTGGAGATTTTCCATTCTAATGGATAATCCAAGTAGATATTGCAGCCACAATTATAATGGTGACTTTCTTTGCTCCTTAGAGAGGCCTACAGCATTTATTATGAAAGAGTTGAGCATAAGACTCGATCTCGTATGTATAAGAACAACTTGAAATCAATAATAATATTCATTTGCCTTGCTGTATTAGTCAGGAGAGTAAATTGCCGAAAGCCATAAGTTGCAATAAGCTATTAAGATTTTGGGAAGTAAGACACATCTCGATCTAGCAGAGATGGTGGCCACCCGGCTGGGGCTTGATGGGGTTGGAACTCTGCAAAGTTCAATTTTAAAAATCCTCCCAGATAGTTGGGTTTGTTCATCTGTTTAGTTATGCAGGTATGGATCTTGAAACAAGTACCTCAGAAGTAAAATCGTAGAATGCACTAGGCTGATGCAGTGTTGCTCCCTAGAGATCCATTTAGGAAGAGAGCTACTTTTGTTTAACGCGTAAACCGACCGAGAATACTTTTGGCCGCCAATATCAAAAAAGGATTTTGGAGAGTGAAAGTGTTGGTCCACTCAACCGCACAGCGATTAATCACCAACCTCATTTGTTGAGTGATCCTTGAATGGTATCATTCATCCTGTTGCCTATATGATATGGCTGAGGAAGTATATATAGTTTGGGATGCAAGACTTTATCATTAGAACAACCACCGGCACTCCACAGTTCTCCAATTAAACTCGCTTATTTGGTCTTGTAAACCAACTGTTTGCTTTGGAATAAAGGCAATATGATTTTGATTTTAGACCTCAAATTAAAGCTACAACTTAGCTAGGAACCAGACACAACCCTTGCCATGCACGTGGTTGTGACACAATCTAATTCCAAGACATTTTGTAAAATTGATACCAAAACCAACGGAATGAACACACTATTATTAAAAAAAAAAAAAAAAAAAAAAAGCCTACATCTAATCGGGGATAAATCACCTAAACCTATTAATTAACTTAATAAACAGATAACCCCAGATTATATTCTAATGCACTTCGTAAAAATTGTCCCTAAAACTCTAGGAAATAATCTGGGGGTAGAATATAATCAGGGTTGGCGCAGCACCGAATCTTGACCAACTTGCATTTGGGGCATCAATGGCAGTTTTTTCTGCATTGTTGCTTCCACTAATTGACATTAGCAACAAGATAAGTTCTTTGTTGATAACATTTAATGTAAACGAATATAGGGCCTTTGCTTTAAGGACATTATTTGATTCTATTAATTATCAGCCAGGAGTGGCTCACGCTAACCGAAAAAGTATGGCTTATAAACCTTTCTTTTATCCGAAGGAATTAGACTAAGCTCTATAGTAGCTAGCTATGTGGTGAAGTGGGGAATCCTTGTTTTCTTGTGTAATCATCTCCTTAATTCTCTTTTTGAAATTTAAACCATAGATATCATGTGTACATGACATTTCTGTTCTTCCTCGTCATTGTATCTTCATGACTAAATTTATAGTTTGATAACCCTAATCAAAACCAATGATCTGAAGCCACGAGGAGAATCGAAATTTACAACATATGAATTATAGAAATCTCGACCATTTGTTCACCTTCCCAACATTTTTGGTAATCAAAATTAAAATTAACATTTTGTCGGAATTTAAAGAAGTTTGAGTTTTAAACTCTCAGCCTTGCCTAAAAACTTTGCTCTTACGACCAAGAAAGTTATCTTGGTTAGTTCCTTTCCAATCTGAAGTTAGCCCGAAGCTTGATTTGCTAAGTTGAGGATGTTTTCAATTTTTGCTAAGGTGATTAATTATTTATGAATCCCCGTGTAGGTAATCTACATTTATTGGAATTACGGGAGTAAATTGAATATATGATTTGCATAAACTGACGGTGATTGTGCCTCACTGGAATATTAGAAAAAGAAAAATCTTGTGAATTACTATTTTAGTGAATAAAACCCGAATCCTTCTCCCACTTTGTTCGTTAGATATTCTTTCACTCTACAAAATGGCTTGTAATTTTTTTTTTTTTTTTTTTTTTTTGGCTAATACATCGACAATGGTATCACGCATGTAATTTCATGACAAAAAAATTTAAATCCTTCTTACACAACTGAAAATATCACGCGTCTAATTCCCATGCATTGCATTGTCCAAAGAAAAAGTGGGGGAAAAAAAAAAGGGAAGAAAACAGATAATAAACAAGGTACTGCTGTGCTAGGTAATTAAGATAAATATAAGGAAAAATTATTAGTCACATGCGACATGTTCCGATATATTTATACTCCAACGCCAAGGCAATAGGACATTAAGGGGCCTCCCTAGCTATAGCCATTATCTACACGGCTATCTCCCTCTCTTCTTATAGCCTTATTAATGGACAAGGTGCACCCTGTGTTGGATTCAACGAAAACCAGGAAAAGGAAATGACATGAATTTAAAGTATTGCATGGTTTCAGCTAAAGTACTATACTTCACATGGAGGTGTTATGGCTTTTGTCCATTAGACTCCAAGAAAACGAGAAAGTAAAAGGGAGGGAGGAAAAAAAACAAAGTAAAGGTTGTGATGATAAGGGGGTATCCCATATGGGCACCACTAGCTACTGTAGTTATTAGAGGACTTTCATAATTCATTCATACTTCAAACAGACTCTTATATTATATAATAAATTATGCCTTATTTACGTAATTGGTCATTTGGACTCTTCTTCTCTGGAAATTAAAGAAGGTTGCCTGGTATAAAGGTAATTCGGGGTTTGCTTTCGTTTTCTGTCGGAATCGGACATATGTGCTATGTGAATCATATGGTATCTTTCCTTTTTTTTTTTTTTTTTTTTTTTTTTTTTTTCTTGTTTCGCTTTTAACCTTTTTAATTTGAGTTCTCTACGTGTCACCTGCCTTGATAGGGAACCTTGGTTTGGACCACTTTTGTCAAAGACAATTGGAAGCAAATGAATGATCAGCTCTAGCTCCATTTACTATCTACCGACAAGTGACTATCATTCTAGTACCCACCGCTAATTTAAAGTATAGCTTTAATCTAGATGAAACAAACGTGATGGATCATATGTTTAACCGTGGCATTAAATGAGTTCAATTCCGTGAATATCCTGGCATCCTCTATCAAGTTAGGTAAGGTTCATTATACGGAACTTGGCATTCAACGCAGGTTTAACTTAATGTCTGATTTCCCTGTCAACCCTGTCGATTCAATCAACAAATATGAGCAAATTTAAGATAGGAGAAGTTCCGATTGGAACATCGTTTATAAGCCAATTTAGATCTGCGTATTCATACTGTGCTCGCGTGACGTAAAATTGTGAGGTCTCCTGCACATTTTCTGATGCCCTTTTAACTTCATATTTGACTAAAGTGCCGAGGAAAGCGAATTCGAGGCCCTTTTAACTGTTTTTGTCCCGTGTTCAACTAGTGTCCACGTAAATATATCAGGCATACATGAATTTCGCAATTTTATTATTATTATTATTATTATTATTATTATTATAGTATATCTCTCTAGTCCAGTCAAAATTAATCATCACGGGTGTGTAGTACCCACTTTATTAACTAGGACCCTTAGGGTAAAGCACGCTAATTCGCAGCATTGGACTTTTCCCATTAAACTGAAAATGAATCTATAGCCTAAAAGGAGCTCACATATTTGCCATGAGTTGATAGCCTAAAATGAACCCACATCCCTAAAGATCTAACATGGATGGTGTGATTGGCGAGATCTTTCCTATATTTATTCTGGGCCTCCTAACCTAGTAATAAACTTAATTGATCAAAATATACCCCAAAGCAGCCCCAAGCAAGCATCTCTTTACTTTGCTACATTTATTTATTCTTCTATGAAGAAGAATCTCTTTAACTCGTTGTGATTATGACCTTGGTCAATTAAATACACATAATTGAAAGGCAGAGACATCGGATGGTAAGTGGTGACAACATGTGGAAAGTGAAAGTGACAGGTATATGTCAGCCTATTTCGAGCATAGTCTGATCGGAAATTTTCAGTCGCTACCTTCTGCACTCCCCGTTTTTCCAGCTAGCTGCCCAAGCGTGAGAAGACGTGTCAATTTTGTGGGAATTAAAACCGAAAATACATGTTAAGTGCGATGGCCTGTAGGGGGGACCAAGTGGGGACGTTAGGCATTATTTTTGCAGTATTCCAATAGCGGAAGAACCACAAAATTTTTGAAAATCCTTTTGACTTCTGAGTTTTTAATTAGAGTTAGAGATAAAATGAAGTGAATCCACTAGAAAACGCGAATCATGTTAATATAATTAATGGCAGCTAATATGGAAAGCCTTATTTCTCCCTGCCAAATTCAATGCAATGTATTCGACTGTTAATTTGTCCTACGGAAAGTCACGTCTTTTCATTTCAAGACGCTGAGGGGTCTATGTCATGGAAAAGGCATGCCAAAGAACCAAGTCCACTTTACCATACCGTGGAAATAGCAGTACCTGTTTAGATAATTCAAGCGGATTATGCATTAACGAGAAATCAATCTTGTATGGTATGAGTTGTATTTAACTTCGAACAGCAGAAAAATCAACGGTTTTGTAGCGATTTTCAATCGTTTTGGTAGTCACAGAAGCCATGTGGGCGGCTACTCCGTTCAGTTGAGTTTTTGAACCAATTGCCAAGCCAGAATCAATAATTGCTGTTGTGGACTTTGTAGCATAGGTACATTGATTGAGAGCTTTGAGAGGGACGGGAGAAAGCAATTTTCCAAGCACCATGCTTCGCATAACTCTCGTAATTTGTTGGCTAAATAGTTAGTATAACAGTCAATTTAGGACCCTTTCTTTTCTGACAGCGATATCTCAAGGACTTTAGATGAACAAAATGCAAGGTAGGACAATTGATTGTGTTCCCAAACTTCTTTGGCTCCTCTTCCAATTTAGTCTTGTAGTGGGCAGCTTAGTCGGCATTCCAAGGCCAACGGCAGCTCCCCCACCCCACCCCCCCCCCCCACATTTTTTTTTTGTTTTGTTTTTTTGGATACTGTCTTTCTTTCCTGGTATTTTGTTTCTGTTGTAATAACATGGAGGTCAGTTATAATTGTCAGTGTTGGAACACTGGTTTGACGCGGGTCGAACACTAACTAGACATGTCTTGGATATTTATCAAACACATCAAAACTTTTTTCAAAAATAATTATATATAAAAAAAAGACACGCCTATCACACACACTTTTAATTAATGTGTTATATACACATAAAATTAATTTAAATATTCTTAAAGAGAATGTATAAAATAATATTTTATTCGTAAAAAATAATATAATTAATAAACTTTTTTTATAATTATAATTATAATAGATACTTTAATTTCTAATTTATTAAATATCATATTTTATTTTTTGAAAATTTTTAACGAAATATTAATTAAAATATAAAATAATATAGTAAGTTTTTTAAAACAAATGTTAAAAATAATACATTTATTTAAAAAAAATGAAATTGTACACATATATTCATATATAACATATTAAATACATGTCTTTTACATTCATATTCATGAGTACTCGTATTCCAACTTATACAAGTTTATGTGTTTATGTATTTGTATTTTATTGTGTCCATATCCCGTGTACATATCCGGGCCCAGTGTCAGAGATCCTCCAACGACCACTCTTTCCAAATGATAAGGCGTGTCCGTCCGGAGCTACGCTATCCAGAGATCAAGTTTTTTCAACCCATCCATGAACAATTATATCTCCAAACTTGTAATGGGCCACATTCTACATTTTTATTATTATTATTGTGATGAGTATATGCATCTTTATTATTCATTAATGTACGAACTGCCTCGACCCCTGCTCTGTTTACTCTGTACAGGAATTTCCCCTACTCCTTGGATAAAAAAAAAAAGTACGAACTACCTTTATAAAAAAAAAAAAAAAGAAAAATGCAAGCGATTTCAATATCACTAAACACAACAGATGCCCATCTAGACTGAGTTACAGTATGCACAAAATGACCTAAGATCTTATTTGGCCAATATAAACCCAAAAAAAAAAAAAAAAAAAAAAAAAAAACATTTCTTGATGATGGTATGCAAGTTATTAATAAAATCATTAGTATTGAATGCCTCGACATTAATAATAATTAACTAAAAAAAGAAAGTCATGGCGTAGATTGTGAATCTCAACTGAGTGATGAGACTTGACCAAACCAGACTGGTCAGAAATCGAAAGCAATTGTAAAATAAAACCTGAATTCGACTCACTGAACTAGGAATGATCAATATCTTAAATAACTAATATTTAAATGACGCAGACTCAATTTGATTATAACCCAAATTGACTCCAATTTTATTTTGACCTGGTAGGGGACACAGAATAATGCATGGGTTGACCTCAAATGACGACAATAACTAGAAGTACGTGAAATTGTCAGATTTAAAGTGATTTGAGAACTTGAATGACTTCTTAAGCCACCACATCCAGTGACCCGAACTTGAATGACATGAATGTGCGTAACCTACCCAATCTTTAATCCATCTGACCCAACCCATTTGCGTCCCCCCAGGTCCCGTCCATAATCTTTCTTCCCAAGATATACTAATATGGCAGTTTTGGGCTCAAGATCTCTCATCGGAAAACCCATTACAAAGTCCAAAAAGATTGAGTATGTCCAGTTTAACTCTTCACCGGATTAAATCCAAGTGCATTCAATATATATTGTGAGCTCATTATAACCTATAATCTTTAAGTGGGCTGGCATCTGGGCCGTTGAAAACAAGCTTACTTCAGCTAAAATTCCAGCCCCTAAATGTAAACTGAAACCCATTCGGAGGCCCAAGATATCAATCAAGTACGTTCAACTCTACGTTCCAAGCCAGTGACAACGTTTGGGCTTTAGACAAAGTTTTACTTGGGCTGAATTCTAAACCTCCCAACTGGATACACCATTTGACCAAGACACAGAGAGTGAGAGAGAGAGAGAGAGGAGGCTACGACGTCGTCTCGATCCTTCTGGACAACTCGCTCTGAAAACAACGGTCTATGTGTGTTTGCGACTTGCGAGGGCTTCGAGGACCCTGCTGCAAACTCCAGGCGTACTGTGAAGGAGTAGGAAGTAGAAATTTGAAGTACAGAAAGCCAGTCCGTGTGTGTATAGAAAATCTGATAGAGAAGAGAATGGCATCGTCGTCGTCGTCGTCGTCGTCAACAACGTCAACGACGGGAAGAAGAGGAATACCGGCAGCTCAGTTCGTGGAAGACGTAGAAACATATCTCACCCAATCTGGCCTCGATGTCAACTCTGCTCTTTCTTTTCTTCAAGAAAGGTTCTCCCTTTCCCTCTTTTTTTTTTTTTTTTTTTTTTCTCATTTGCTTCTCCGCCTCCTTTTATTATTTGCTGCTCTTTCACTGTGCTATTACCATATTCATCGTTGTTTTTGAACCCAATCGACAGTGGTAAGCTTGTTGGTACTGGGTTTTCAGTTGACTACTTGCTTTGTCATCAACTACATATGAGAAAAGAGAACATCTATTATTACAGATTCCCACGAATGCTTGCTTACTGTCACTAGTTCAACTCAAAAGAATAAAATAAAATAATCTGGTTCAAAATTAGAGCAGAATTTAGAATGGAAGGAAAGGAGAAGAAAGAAAAGAGACGAGAGTAGCCCAATTATTATATTTCTTATGGTGTTTTCCGTGTTTTGTTCTTTGTCAGACTACAGCAATACAAATTGGTAGAGATGAAGCTTCTTGCCCAGCAGAGAGATCTTCAGGTCCCTCTCAACTGCTTGAATTTGTCTGCTTTTCTTCTTTGAAATTGACCTGAGTTTGTCTACGTTTCTTTTTTGAATTTAATTAAGCAAGTTAAAGCATTGGGAATTTTGATTTGAAATAGTTGGCCTGCTTACATTCTATAGCTTTGAGTCAGTTGATGGGAATTGATGCTTCTTTTAAAGGTTGCTATAACTCTTCAGATTTGGGATGTTATATTTTTTGCCTAGCAACTTCCTAAGCACCCAATGAGCTCTACTTTACTAGCACTGGAGACCTCTCTAGGCTTAAAGTTCTCAAGTTCGAGTTCCAGTCGAAACCAATTAATTGAACAAAAAAAGAGAGAAACTTCCTAAGCAGTTTTTATAAAATATGATTTTTTTATTTTTTTGTAGTGTCAAATTCATATTAGGTTGGACAACATGATATTGGTGTTATAACTTAGCTGACCTAGGTTACACAACAAACCTTGAACAACTTTTGGTTGGAAAGGTAGATTCCAGAATTGTTTACTCAAGCGGCATTAACTGAAGTTGGATCTTTCTCTATTTACTTATACGTTGAATGTTTATCCAATTCTGAACCTAGTATCTATTCTTGATTTAGTCCCAAGTTTGTTAGAGTAAATTTTATGTGCCATCCTTTAGTAGTGTGTTACGACATTGAACTGAATCCATGGTGTTTCATTGTTCTCAATTCCCTCAAGTTATAAATGAATTTGATATATATTCTTTGATTGTTGTTGGTGTTAGGCAAAGATCCCTGATATTGAGAAGTGCTTAGACATGGTAGCCACTTTGCAGGCTAAGAAGGGTGGTGGTGAGGTTGGTTTTTTTTTTTTTTTTTAATTCCATTTCATTTTATCTGCTTAGAGCTGGGTTTAGAAAACATTCCTGTTGGTTTTATGCGTGCTGATTCTCCTTTATATGTTTTTTGATATCACACATCATCAATGTGAAACTCTATATTCCTACCTAAAAAAATGGTTGCTAATTTGAGAGTAAAGCTCATAATTGTTGCACGCATGAACTGCTTTGGCGCTCTCATAGTCAAATGAGCCTACATCCTGAATCAGTTGAGAGGCTCAACTGGGATGAAAGATTTTACTCTAGTAGTCTCAATGCGTATCCATCTGTTCAGTTCTTAATCCAGATTCTAGGTCCTGTTGCATGCACCATATTTTGATCCTTATTGGGAGCAACCTTCATTCTGATTCAACAAGAGAACTTTTACTACATGATTTGCATGCTTGTAGACTCGTACAGTCGTCTAAGCTCAGCAGCTCAAGTGCATAATATTTTGAACCACTTACAACCTTTGTCTCAGGAGCTGTTGTCATAGTCTCATGCATGTTCTGCCATATGCAATGAAATTTTCAGGTGTAATTTCTGCCAAAAAGAAATTAAGCTACAGGTGTATTTGAGGATTGCCTCTATGAACATGATGATGATTACTGTGATTTAGGCTTCTTTCTGGATTTGATTGTGATCATTTTGTTGTTTCAAAGAACTTGATGTAATAGTTCCAGGTTCTATGTTCTCTGTAATGGATGCTAAGAAGTTTTGCATTGGCTTGCACTCTGGATGCAGCCACTCATTGCTGATTTTGAAGTCTCAGAAGGGATTTATTCACGGGCAAGGGTTGAAGAGGCTGAGGCAGTGTGCTTATGGCTGGGGGCAAATGTCATGTTGGAGTATTCTTGTGAAGAGGTTTCTACTTAATCTTCTAAGTGCCATAATGGAACTTCGTTCTTGTCAAGTACATAAATTAATACCTATAACTTTATGGTACAGGCTGGTTCTCTCCTACAGAAGAACTTGGATAATGCTAAAGCTAGTCTAGAAGTTCTTATTGCTGATTTACAATTTTTAAGGGATCAAGTCACAATAACACAGGTAGGGCTAGTGTAAGAGTTTTTTGCCTTGTGATTGATGCATAGCTCAATTGGTGATTGTCCCTTCCCTTAAGTGGAGGTTCCTAGTTCACATCTCCCCTTCCCCAACTTGGCTTTCTTCTTTTGCTTCTTCTCTCCTTTCATCTATACACACATACCAAGATACATATAGTGTCAGTTAAATTGTTAATTAGATTAGCCAGCATAAATAAAAGGTTTTGCTGTGCTAGAGGTCTTATATCGCATAGAGTATAAAGAAGATAACCCCCTAAGGCTCTAGCTGCACTACTTGAGTCTAAATTACTCACAAAAAGACTATAAGCAATTTTTTTTCCTTTTTCTTTTTAATATAAAAAATTATTTGGCAGGTCACCATTGCTCGTGTGTACAATTGGGATGTTCACCAGCGCAGAATGCAGCAAGCTGCTACTTCTGCCAAAGACTCATGAAACAAAGCTCCAAGCTTGTCCGGATTCAGAAGTGGAATATATGCTTTCTCATCGAGAGTATGGCCAATTCCCTTCATTGCTTATCTAGTTAGGTGGCCAATTTATGATGGTACATCTATTATGATGTGATCGTTGTGTTATTTGGGTTGTGTTATTTGGGCGGCCGGTTGTGGATGACTTCTACCCGGAGCCACAACATTTTGTATTGATTGCAACTTTTTAGCCAGTCAACGTGTTTTGGTTCATGCAAAACATTGATGTTCAATAGCATGTCTGATTAAGTTTCATTTGCGTTTTTTTTAATTATTTCGTTGCATACTTAAGTTTAAAATTCAGGAAATTGGGGTCAAAGGTGTCATTAAGGTGACCCTCTGGAAGGCTTAGAATAGAAAACTATGGTGGAATAGAGGCCAATTGGGTCTCTGATGACGCCTGCACCTTATCGTCCCTTTCCGGATATCTTTTCTTATCAAATTGCATTATCCAGCCTACAAAATTTGGAATACTTGGTTTACAATAAGGAGTTTGGTGGCAGTACACTTTATCCTCTGGAGTCAAGTCTTGTTTCAGTTGGTTCACATTAAGCCGAATCCTGTAATGGTCTGGCAATGGTGTAGGTTAGCTTGCAGCCTTTGTTCTCATGACAGCTATCGTTTTCACCTAAATGTTTTTTCTTTTCTGAAGTTTTTGACACATGCTCCGTGCTGATTGCAAAAACAAGAAGCTTCATTGTTTTTTATTTGTCCATCAAGAGCCTCGTTGAGTTGAAAAACTATACAATAAGGAGACACGGGCGTAATTTCGTATCCTGCTGGAAAACTTGGGCATGGGTTATCATATCAAGCATCTTACTGTACGGATCTAGATCTAAAGGGGAAAGTTGAAATGCCTTTCACACTCAAACCCAAACATCTGCAGCATGGTTCACGCTTGAGACTCAGGTGTGTAGATGAATATTTGTGAGGTTAACCTGCCAACCGCCGAAAACCCTTTGTAGGCCCCATGGCTGGACCAGAGAAGGAGCCTTTTTCATGCCTTAATTGTGTTGAGATTTCGGAGGCGAACTCGAGTAATGCATCAATTTGTAGAAAAGGCGTAAGCATATTTTGGTCTTAATCCTTTCAATTTTTGTTTTTTTTTTTTTTTATTTTTTTAACGTAGTTTTAAATATTTGAACAGTTTTAATTTAAATCTTAAATGTTTTGATTTCTTTTTAATTGAGTGTAATCAATAGCAGAAGGCTTTCAAACCATTAACTTTGTATGTGGATCGAATTAAATAAAAATAAATAAATAATCAAACCCCAAATGGGTCTCGTAGCGAGAAAAAAAAAAAAAAAAAAAAGGAAAGAATGGCAACTGGGGACAAAATAAGGTCTCTCTATCATAGCCTTACGGTATTTGGGATTGGTTTTGGACAGAAACAACCTTTCTAATATTTTGATTATTTTATAACATTTTTATTTGATCAGTCAACAGTTTGAACTTGATTAAAATATTTAAAACTAAATAGAAAAAAAAAAAAAACTGAAAAGTTTCCGTCCAAAAATATTCTTATCACTTCTTAGAAAGTGATTGTTCTATGCCGTCCAAGGCACAAGTAAACTGCCAATTCCTCCTATAGACTAGCCATTTGAAAATTTCGTCTTTTTCAAGTCATCAACGCACAATGTTACCCGGCCTCATTCATATGTCGGCATATCCCTGTCTAATTGTCGGTTTAATTTATGAAACGGCAGGAGTGCTGCTTGGATGGCATCAATTAATTAACACCCAACATTTAAAACTCCCAAGTCATCCCTTCCCCAGAAAAACAACAAAGAAGAATGTGTAACCTGTCCATCTTACTATCAAAAAGGGACACACACTCATTTCATGAATGTTTATTGTTTTTGTGAGACAGTTGTATTTCAAAGAAATTATAGTTTATGTTGTGAAGTGGGATGACCAAAATCTCAACCCCCACCCCGCTATTGCTTCAACCCAGACTTTCTCAAGGCTAGGTCTTGCATTTGGAGCTGAAATTGAATCCAAAAAAAAAAAAAAAGCATACCCTTGAATGGAAATGTAATGGCAATCAAGAACAGATGCAACGCTTGGCAGGATAAAGTCCAATTGAACACCCAGTTGACCTTTTACACAAAATGCCAGGGGCCCCCATATGCGTTATGATTATGAATAAGCCTGTTTTCTAGCGTATGAAAAGCCAGGGGCATGTGGGTTTGACAACTCTTCAAAAGTCAGCAACAGCAGCGCGAGGAACCAGCCCATACCTTCCCTTCTTCCTCTCATCGTGACGTTCAAAAGGTTTTTGTTTTTACTCCATATCAATTTATAAATTAATTTTCACGATGGATGTCTCATCAATCTAATCCAACTTGCAAACTTAAGCCCCGAAAATCTGCATCCGTCTCACGGGATCAGATTTTCGTCTTCTAATCCCCGTTCAGCTATTTTTGTTTTTGACCACTTTATGTCACCTTGCAATAAATAGAGGCTAATGAAAAGGAGATCATGGCAACATGAACAAAAGGATGTGCTTTCTTTTTTTTTTTTTTTTTTTTTTGATATAGATAGTAGGGTGAACCAATTATTGTCATTTGATTTGGGCACATCTTGGGTGAGCTTTACCATTCAACTTGCACTAATTAATATTTTTGGCTTAAAAGCGATGCTTTCAGATAAATGTAATGATCAAGTGGAAATTGATTTTAAGTGAACTTTCCTATGGACCACTTCAAACCCTATACACTATTATTTATGTGAGCAGTGTAATATATTTTAAATACAAATGTTTTACCACGAAACAAATGGTCAAATGCCAAGTGAGTCTACTCGAAACGATGGAAAACGGATGATCGAGAGAATATTTATACTATTCCAATGTGCTTCTAGCTGCGTTGCCATTGAAGTCCTTTTTGTCTTCAACCGGCGTTTTTGCGCGTTGTACAAGCTTTTCCCACTTAAAAAAATAACAATAGAATAATAACGGGGAACTGTTGCCTTTGACGCGTCATGTGCGCCCAATGGCCTAACTCAGTCCAAATTGCAATATAAGATCAGAATATAGGAATTATAAAAATGGGAATTACCATCACAGGTCTCAGAAATATTGATATTAAAAAAGAAAAAAAAAAACACTCGTCTGAGAATATCACACGCAATCATCGCCGGGTCTTTCGATTTTTTCCTGCATGAAAAATATCCAGAAAAAAATGGTTCAACGGTTGATTGTTCTGGGTATAGCTCCGCACTATTTTTCTTCCAGTGATGAGGATAGTTTTATATTATCTCATGGATTTCTCAAATTGTGTCACATTGTTGAATTCTCATTTCTAGTTTCTAGATAATGTGATGTTTCTCATCCACGATGACATTAACTAAACATGTATTAATTATTACCGTGCTTTTATATGATCAAAATGCCTGCGTGCAATCGGATGAGAAGTTCTTAAACATTTCCGCTTCTCCTATAGTCTGTGTATTTTTTTTAATTTATATTTGTTAAATTGTTCTATACTGTCACTTTAAAATGACCCACAAGGACAGGTCGATGATTTTTTTTTTTTTTTTTTTCTCGATAAGTAATATCAGGTAGGCAATTAGTAGGTCAATCCGAGCATGTCGGGAACCAATTTTCGATTCATATTTGAAAATAATAATAATTAACAAATATTCAAATATATGTCTATGTGGCTGTTCTGGTGAATAAAATTAACCTTGGCAATTTAAGCGGTGTGCTTAAACCTTCAGGGATGTGGCTCCTTTTTGGTAATCTCAAGTGTGATTAACACTTAATTATGTCTTAAGGATCCTTGAAGCGCGCATCTTTCCTCACCATTCCCGCTAACTTCTATTTATCTACGCATGTGAATGGAAAGAACCAAAAAAAAAAAAAAAAAAAAAAAAAAAGTGAAAAAAATAAATTGACCCATTGACTGGGTCTGAGCCCAAAAGCTGATGATGATGTTGACTATTGATTCTATATATAGTTTAGAGGAGAGAGAAATGTGGAGCGCCAATCAGGTATATTAGCCTTGCAACTCTAGGATAAGCCTCACCATCACATTAAAAAAAAGCAAAAATAATTCGATTAGGTAATCAGTCCCATAAACAAAAGGAAAACTTTAGCCAGGATACTGCTCAGGAATTGACAAAAAAAAAAAAAAAAAGTGGGGAAAGGAATAAGTGGTTGTTCTCTAGAATCTAACACGAAATAAAGAAGCTAAAAGTATTATTTACGACAGCCATTAGTGGGTGATGTCAACACTAATCTAGAAACAGAATCATAAACCGTGACACACTCGGTAAGAAAATATTCCAACAAATGATATAAGAGAGGCTTAGCTATGGGTAAGGTAATTCAGACTAGAAAACTATTTTATACCTTCTAACTGTTTCCTGCCGCGCTGCAATGTCAAGGAAGTTAACTAATACTAATCTTTCCTGACTATTATACATAACGATGCTTTGCTCCTATGGTTTCCATAAATTCCCAGACTACCACCAAACAAGTGTATCCAAAAGTTGATTTGAATTGATCAAAGTCGGTGATAGAATAATGGCATGCATATTCGTAATGGAAAAGCACAATCATTTTGCAGCGGTTGAGGTTTAATATCCATCATTTGAGGCCGCGTAGAAGAAGCACCTGTTGTGTGATAAGTTATAGCCGCGTAATGGGCTATATTTGATTCTCTTTAATTTTGTTAATCTCGTTTTAAAGGGTAGAAGAGAGCATCTTAGCCTTTTTACTTATCAAAAAATATGAAGAGGAATTTTAATGTTTTTGGTTCGTACGCATAGGATGCATTCTGTCTTATAGATATAGAGCAACTACCAAATCATCTAGTGACCACTGTGACTTAGTTCAAAGCTCGGATAGCCTGGTGGTGGTTCATGCATAAAGGCAGGATTCATGGTGCCTTTATGGACATACCAAAAAAAAAATATATATAATAAATAAAATCTGTTTCACCTCTTACTACATAAATATTTATAAACGGATTCGTGCTGTGTTATATACAATCCAAGAAAGAGAAGATAATGACATAATTGGAAATGGGAAAATTAGATAGCTAGATGTCTCTCTAGCTAGCATGTGAAATAATTCATTTCCCATGTGAACGAAACCAAAAAAAAAAAAAAAAAAGAGACCACGAAAGAAGGAAAGTAGCTAGGACCAAGCAACGTGTCCTACAAAATGCAAAGCCTACCACACGGCATAACAAAAGCTTTACCTTTTTGGATGCATGTTACCCACTCTTTTAACTTTTACATATTTTACGTGCTTCTAAGAAACAAATATTCAAACGTTTGACCTTTGGGGCCTTTTGACCGGTGCGTTTAGATTCCTAAACCCCAAACAAAGAGACAGAACGACCGGTGGAGTTTCAACTTACAAACGTTTTAATATACGGGTAACAACGGCCAAAATATTAGTCGGTGGTTTCGATAACTACGAATGACACCACCCCACGTCCCCTCCCCCACCCCACGCGCTACGCTATGTCGTTATTGTCAAACGAAATCAATACAAGAAGTGAAAATGGCAAGGAGGCACTGGGCGCGGGATTTTTACGCTACGTTACCTAGATATCTCACTGTTATTATTGTTAACCATCTGACCTGACATCTGAACCTAGCATGTGAAAGGATTAGACTGTTTTTATTTTCAAGAATTATTACATTAACACACAGTTTCACCAAAATAAATAAATAATTTTATCTAATAATAATAATAATATCTTATATAATGTATAAAAAAAAATTTTAATAAATTTTATTATTTTATTACAAATTACTTGTATATTATATAAAATATTATTTATATAATATAAAATAGTGTATATAAAATATAAAATTAATTTATGTTCATTTACATCCAAAAGATTGTCTGTATGTGAAAAAATTTTCTTCTCTCTTGTCAGTAACTGGATGTAGTTTTCTCTTTCCTTTTGATCCCAGACTTGGCCTGGAAGCAATGGGTTGACAACTCGTCTTGCAAACGCCACCGGGCAGCGGTGAAAAATAACAATGGAATGGAAAAAAGGATAAGAAATTGATTTATTATTATTATTATTATTATTGTAAATTCCTATAAAGTAAGTTTTGAATTCTAGACAATTTGAAAAACTCTACCTCGGAAGCTTATGAGCAATAGTAGAGTGGCCGGTGGATGAAACTCTCGCATCATAGGATCTGGAAAAAGGCCATACGAGAATCGTTACATATATTTACTAAAATGATAATGTAGAGTAAGTAAATGTATGTGTCACTATCAAAAATCTATTAAAAAAAAAGTTACTGTTTTACTTTTACTATTGAAGATTTGCCTTTTTGTACACCAATAACTGTTGTCACATGATAAAAGGTTCCCATAGATTTGTCAGCAAATAAAAGATTGCTGGAATGGGCTGCGATCCTATTGCTTTAAATGAAAGTCAATGTTGTCAAAAACAAATTGGAAAATGCAGTGTGTAGTCGGTAGTGCCCCTTCGTCCCCCAACAAAAAGGTAAATGGGATACAGAAGTTACTAAAATTTCTGCTGCACTAATCTTATAGCCTCGTCTTGTGCTGTGAAATTAGCCAAGTTAATGGAACAAATTTTATATGAAAATAACATACAGAATGCCAAATTTAATGCAACGTGGCAAATCAAAAAAGTACGTAATAACCAAGAAAAGAGAGAGAACAGAACAAGTCCAGGTCCGCCTTTTCCCATGCCCCGCGTCGAGCTCTGGGCGTACCGTGGCAAAGTTAAGTTCATGATTACAAGAAGGATAATACATTAATTTCTCTCAGGACTTTGATCCTCCTTTGCCATAAAATCTTCTGTTTTCTTTTTTATGGAATTAACAAAGAAAGTTTGGGAATTTTATTCCGTAAAATCCTGGTCGTACCCTTAAACTGATCATGATAGCTCTCTGCGTGCAAACCTGACATGCACAGATATTTATGACATGAACTTGGCTTCATCGGCTTTTAGAGCTAATATTTGGAATCTAATTTACCATTTACCATTTTTTCTGTAGGACGACATTTTTTGATGCGATTATTATAATTGAATAATTGATTAAATTTGAGAAACAAGAAAGTAATTACTAATTTAATGTATAATAATTGATGCTTTTTTTTTTTTTTTGCTTTTAATTTGATTAATACTCCACTGAGTTACAGTGGTCATTTTTTTTTACCACTTGTGGTATTTATATATTTAAGAAAGCTTCTTCAGATATGTTTATAAGCTTCTTCTTTAATAATAATAATAAAGGTTACTTCTTTGAAAATGTTATTGAATTTGAAAGTTGTCATTTTTTGGGGGTACAACAACCAGAAGGAAGAATGAACATTCTAGCCCGTGGAATTAGTATGCATATTAATATAAGAATGAAATTTGTGGGCCTTAATCCAACGGTGTGGATTGAGGTCAAGAGTTGGCGGTGGCTTGTCGGGGAAGAAGAAGAAGAAGAAGGAGAAGAAGGAGAAGAAGGAGAAGCAGAAGGGAGAGAATTGGGGCTAAGTTGGTGACGCGGAGATTCTGTCAGCATCCGCACATCATGTCAGAAAGCTGGACCACACGCGCCGGAGGCTTTCCTCACACGCTCGCAACGAGGTTATTTACTTTTCATCTTCCATAAAAACACACAACACGCTTTTGCTCTTCTTTTTATAATAAACTATTCTAATCCTTTTTGTTCTTGTTTTTGGCTGGGTGCGCGATTCCTTTTACCGGCTCATAAAAATGAGAATGTTGAAACCGAAGTTCAACATTTGAGGACACGGTAAGAGGTAAAATGTACTACAAATTCTAGGTTTGGTAAAGATACATGGACAGACGGGGTATCTGCTCTCTGCGCCAATTTTTGTGTTTTTTTGAATATAAAATGTATACATAAATAAGATAAAATATATAAATAGTAATTATATGACATATAACAAGTACTTTTTGTTAGTTTGATAGATATTATATTTTATATGATAATTATTTTTATATTTTATTTTATTTATTTATATATTTAATATTATAAAAAAAAAACTTCATAAAATTATTTTTCGTAGGGCCCACAAGTCTCATATGACCCATCCATTCTACCCGTCCACGTAATCGCGCTATTTTAGATCATACCAGCGGTCATAAAAACTTTCGATGAGATTTTTAGGTAATTTGATTGATTAAATGGGCTCGGAGCTTAACAAATGAAAGTATGATAAGTTGCTTTCCCCTGTTTATTAGTCTCACTTTTATTTTATTTTTTTTCAGTTTTCATTAAGCACATAACCCATGAAATGTTAATGAAACTGATTGTCAAGTCGTCATCTATGCTTGTTGTCAAGTCAGAGCCTTTTTATTTGGACGATTCCGGGCATCCATTTTGAAACAGGTAGTTTTCGGTGCGTGTTGTGCTGATCTCCTACAACGGTTAATTTCAATTTATGTTAGTCCAATATCGGTTTTGTGATTGCCTTTTTTTTTTAATAGAAAATTAAGAAAATAGTAATAATACTTTTAACCTGCAAGAGTAAAATTTAGTCTTATTACAAAAAGTTATGTAACTTTTATTCGAGTCATTCTAAAATTTATAGAAATTATAAATTATGAATGCAACATGACATGTGGAATTTTGGCATGCCAGTGTAAAATGTTAGGGGTCACTTTAGCTTCTTTGTATAATTTATAATAATATTTTCACAGTTATATTTTAAATGGACACTTTACTAATTATTTTATCAGTCAGTGCACTAGGAAGTAAAATGTAAATCTCTCTAAACAAATTTGAAAAAATGGTGCATTTGAGCAATTTTCAATGAGTGAATTGCCGCTGTGATCACGTGAGAGAAAAAAAAAAAAAAAAAAGCAATTTGCTGTTAAAAGGTGAAAAAGGGCACAGAGGAGAGAGGGACCCGCATGTTATGAATATAAATATAAATGTTTGAGTATTGCGATGAAAAAATCTTATATCAAAAAAATAAAAATAATATATAAATGTAAAAGAATTATAAATTTAATAATTTAAAATCTTAATTAAAAATTGATCTTCAATTCAAAAATACGATTGGCTCAAATGGCAATAACTCGAGGAGGGAGAGAAAGAGGGCAGAGGCGGGGGCAGCAATCACATGGATGCCATCTGGTAGAACTGCCATCGTCGTTCCCAATCCACGTGTACCCAAAAGGAGGCAGCTTACATTCAACCGGTTGAACCAGTCAAAATATACGCGTGAGAGATAGTGAGCCCCAGTGGCTGTCCCCTAGCAATCAATGCAGCACCGGCCCAATCTTTTGTATTCTTTTAATTTTTCTAAGAGTGAAACCGGGCCATCCCTCAGCTTCGGTAGGAATTGTTAACTGGTAAACGCCGGTCGCACCCAATGGGAAACCTTCCCGAGCCAAGCTGTTATCCAAATTCCCAAAACATGTATGTTCACACTCCAATGATGCACAAACTCACACACAAGCACAAAAACACCAATCGTGCTTTGTTTCACCACTCTATTTTTGGGTCAATAGAGAGAGAGAGAGAGGGGGGGGGGGGGGAGACAGCAGCAAGCCATAGATGAGGAGAGAGAAGAATCTGTGCTTTTGACATATATTCTATGTTGCGAGGGAGGAGAGTCTCAGAGCAGGAGATTGCAAATAAAGAGAGTGAGAATTCGAATTCTAGCATGGCAAATTCCACGTTCATTACTAAGGAGATGCCGAGCAGTAGCTCTGCTTTATCATCGACAGTAACATCAACAGCAGCAACATCGAGCATCTTTGACGTGATCCCAATCCCATGTGATGAAAAGGGGTCGCTTGGCTCCATGGACTTCCTTGATATCGACAATGATTTTGGCTCCTCTTTATTCGATTGGTACCATCCGATTCAGAACCCGATTTTCTCACAGCAACCATTGCCGTCGCCGGCGTCATCCACTCTGCCGGAATCTTCTGAGGTTTTGAACAACCCAGCCACCCCTAACTCGTCTTCTATCTCTTCTTCGTCTAACGAAGCAGGAAATGGTGTGCAAGGTAACAGTAAAGAGAAAGCTCATGATGAGGAAGAGAAGGATCAAGATAAGATCAAGAAACAGTGAGTTCTTCTAATATAATATTCCCTGTCATCAAGTCTTCTTCTTTTTTTTTTTTTTTTTTTTACAAAATTTCACTTTGTTTTTTTGTGTGATCCTTGTTTGCTGCTCTTAATTTAATTGAAAGATTGATCCTTTCTTTCTACTTTATTCAAAGATCGGTCCTCTTTTCCTGACCATTTTCCTTATTTTTAAGTACTGAAAGTGTAATCCTTGTACTTTTTAGGTTGAAACCCAAAAAGAAGAACCAAAAAAGGCAAAGAGGGCCGAGATTTGCTTTCATGACCAGAAGCGAAATCGATCACCTAGACGATGGGTACAGGTGGAGGAAGTACGGCCAAAAAGCTGTGAAGAACAGCCCTTACCCAAGGTATCATTAAAATCCGCCATATATATATGTTCCCCAACTTTGCTCTGCCATTGATGATGATTCATGACATACGCATAGATGAATCGTGTAACTTGTGTTGCAAGATACGCAACACCACTTTTTGGGTGGGTTTTAAAGGGCTTGTTTGTGAATCTATCGCCTATACAGGAGCTACTATCGTTGCACTAGTCCAGCATGTGGCGTGAAGAAGAGAGTAGAGAGATCATGTGATGACTCGACAATCGTTGTTACAACCTATGAAGGACAACACTCGCATCCATGTCCAATAACACCCAGAGGATGTATTGGAAGTTTGTCTGGTTCTAATTCTGTGACTTCCTCTTTTGTGGTTCCACAGCCGCAGTACCAACTAGAGCAACAGCAACATGCTTATATGTATAGCTCATCACCTTCTTTGAAAATTGGCACTACCGGTAGCACTAGGAGTTTTAATCCGTCGTCATTTTCTCCAAGTTTTATGCAAGAGAGACAACTGGGTTTGAACTCTTCACCGGCTTCTTTAATCAGAGACCACGGACTCCTTGAAGACCTTGTGTCATCCCAGATGAGAAAGGAGCCTAAAGCTGAATAGATCAATCAAGGATATGTCTAAGATTAGCTTCTGGTAGGTAATTTTCTAACTGACTTGCGATTGGGGTTTTTGCCTTTGAGAAGCATCCCAATTCTGCACTTTGCCTTTTCATGCTAGTGAACCCGATTGTTGGACAATGGTCACTAGCATTTTAGCCTATGTAGGAAGCGACTTAGCTTCGTTGTTGGATTCATTTCTGTTACTCGTTATCGTATCCTTCTCTATTGGATTTTGTATCATGCATCCTTTTATCCCTTTTTTTAATCCTCTTCTTATCCCTCTTTTCTTCTTTTCCTTGGCTTTCAAATATCTATATTTATATATCCGTGAGCATCTACATTAGCCATCAAGGGGTATAAATGTCGGCATACTTAGGGTTAGGTTTTTTCCCATTTAACCCAGCAGGTGAAAAACCTTGATTTTAACCTGTTTTTCTTTTTCTTTTTTTTTTTTCTTTTTTTTTGATTTGGTCGTTTTTGTTAAACCGGGAACTGCCTTTTGCAAAGGTGAGGAGCTTAATGGCTTAGTAATAGAGGACAGCTGCGAAGATTCAGATTGCTATAAAATCTTGTAGCACGCAGCACGCATAAATTATTTATTTGATCATTAAATTGGTAACCTCATGAACCATGTGTGGCCTTTGCTTCCTTCCTCTTCAAGCTATACATACAAAAAAGAAAAATTGGAACTTGAGGTGTATGATGATGATGTGAAGATTTTTCTTGGCAAGGAAATGGTATGTGCAAGGTTCTTTATTGAACGGAAAGTGTGAAAGGCTTTAGTGGGGTATGGTATACTTGTTGAAGATATTCTCGGCTTTTCATGAGTCCTTGTCCAATGTTCACGTTGCGCTGTCTGTTCTAGAAACTAGTTACGTTGAGCTCATTCTAAATCACAATTCTAATTCTCCTGGATTAAAATTGAATTCATCTAGTCAAATGTGATAATATTCATACCAAAAATTGATTGAGAACATGGTATATTACTTGGGAACGTTCTCCATTTATGGATGGATTCGAAGCCATGCATCGCGCAGCAAAACCCCTCAAGCTAGCCAGACCCGCACATGCTTATCTATAAGGTTTGCGTTTCAAAAACTACTACTCTTTTTTCTTCGTGTTTTTGGTCGAATGAGATTCAAAAATCTTTGTCGACGAAGCACATTTTTCAGCTGTTGGTCTTCGCAAAGCTACGGCAGTAGGAAGAGATTCAAGAAGTCAAAAGCGGACTTTTCTTGGAATTGACAGGGTGTCTGTTGACAACTCGGTAAAAGTCTGGATAACATGATCTGGAAGAACTTTTTTGTTTCCAATTTTCTTCCAAAATGTCTCTGATCGATCCCTTTTCCTGGTAAGCTGTCCTGCTTAAGGTTGATGGCGTGCAAGATTTTCCATTGAATAACACACTGAATTAATATAATAGATGGGCATACCTTGTGTATCTTTATTTGATAATTTTGGAAATATCGGCATGACCTAAGTTCAAATGACGTGAAGGGGGAGCTAACATATACATCTGTCCCAAAGTCTGCTTGGAAGAATTGGGCGTCACCAAGAAATTTTGAACAGACTATGTAGTATGAACATGAGAACATGTGCGGGTCACCAAGACTAGGTCGACGTGAAAAAGGAAACAATAAATACATGAAAAAGATTATTTTTGTAATTTCCCTGCATTTTTACAAGTTGATACTCTCCGGTCATGGAGATGTGTGTTTTGTTCCCTCTCTCCTTTTGTTTTTGTTTTTTCCAGCTCTTTTCCATTAAGCATCGTCTGAAAAGTAGAAGAATTCAAACTGCACTTTTCTCATAAATGGATGCTTCTCTGTTGAAATTCTGTTGAGTCGTGGTTACTTTATGTTCCAAACTTTCTAGCTAGCCATTATACACAAGTAATTAACTTTTACTTTCCAGTCAGAAAATCAACTGACTCCAGGAATTTGCACCCCCACTCAGTTTCCAATTTAACCAATTGTTATCTAAATTCAGAATGGAAGTCACCGGCATTCTTAAAAGGATTTCAATCAAGCCCTTTTATATAGTTATTTCAATCAAAAGTTTCATCACATCGCAATTAAGTTAATTGATTTTGATTATAAAAAGTCACAAAAATGATTTTGAATGCAAATGTTTTACTTGATCCAACTTCAGAAGTCTTGGCAAATACTTTAAATTTCCTGAAACGCATGATCTTACTTGTTATTTAACACTTGACTAGAAGCATTTCAGTAGGTAGCGACTTTATTTAGAAAATTCGACAGGACCAATTTTGAACATACTCAGACATTCCAGTATCTCATGTTAAAGACAATATTGGTGTCCACTCGTTCTTAGTTGCCTTCTTGATAGAATTGAAAGAGAAAGATTAAATTCATTAACCAAAACGAGACATCAATAGTAGCCAGGGATTAATATGTGAACCAACCCTAAGACAAGGGAAGTCGCCAATAAGTTAAATTTTTGGGTTCAGTTTTTACTTTGAGAAACGAAGCGCCTTAAAATGAGGGGAAAAAAATATACTATGTGTGTATGCCATTAAATCAAACTGACACGAGAATGAGATGCACTGGCGAATGTTGTCTATCTAACATCGATAGCGGGGCAAGGAGGTGGAGCAGTTTGTATTTTTGGAGAAATTGATATCAGGCAGTCCGGATCAATTCAGGCCTGATTATGGCATAATAATGGGCCCAGGGTAAACGGATGATAGCCCCAATGGGCTCAATTGCCTAAAAAAAAAAAAAAAAAACGAGAACCCATGGTTCTGGGGAGATCAAATTTGAGAGGAAATCACATTGGCCCCTCCATGCGTCTTTCTACCTCACTCACAAAATCAGCTAAGGAAGCATGTGGCATTAGGTATATGCGAAGCTCATTCTGCAACTAAAGCTTGACCCCTTCTGGGTGGTGACATGCTGCCCCTTAACCACCTTCTGGTACATGAGAATTCTTCCTCCCCCACTCTTTCCCTGTGCAACTTCTATATAATCGAAGTTACACCCCAGCAAAGCTGCTCAAGAGTTTTTACTAGCAAAGCCTCTTCTACGCAACTGAGGCTATTTTTACCAGTTAATCACCACCAAGCCAACATGGCTATGCGCATTGCTTTCTGCTTTGTGATGCTTTGGATTCTAATTGCTTCTGCAAGGCCACCAACCAATAAATTAAATGAAACATGCGTTGATGATATTGGTGTCTTCTTGCAATTTGGCATTTACCATCAAAGCTGCCCAGAAGCAGAATCTATTATCTTCTCTTTGGCTGAAAATGCAATTGCTGAGGACCCAAGAATGGCAGCTTCGCTGCTTCGTCTTCACTTCCACGACTGCTTTGTTAATGCAAGTCACGTTTTTTTATGCTCCAAATTTTCTCTTGTTATTGCATTATATATCTAATGAGTTGTATGACATCTGGACCATAACAAATGTTGCAGGGCTGCGATGCTTCAGTATTGCTGGATGATACCAACGACTTTGTGGGTGAAAAAACTGCACCACCAAACCTGAATTCGTTGAGAGGATTTGAAGTGATCGACAATATCAAAACTCAACTAGAATCTATTTGTCCGGAGACAGTTTCTTGCGCTGATATTCTAGCAATTGTTGCCAGAGACTCTGTTGTTATTGTAATTCATATTTTTTTCATCTGCTCAAGAACATTACTTGCTTTTCCTACACACGCGTGTACATTGAAGTTGAGAGCATTCATTATACATTTAATCCTCTACTTAGTTTCTGTCTGTTGAGCTAAGTTAGAATGTGTCATTTTGCAGTCAGGTGGACCGAGTTGGGAAGTGCAAATGGGTAGGAGAGACAGCTTGAGGGCTAGCAGAGATGCAGCCACTAACAACATTCCAGCTCCAAATTCTACAGTGGCAATACTGGTGGCTAAATTTGAGAATGTTGGTCTTACACTAAATGACATGGTCGCTCTCTCTGGTAAACTTATCTTTGCTCTCCCATTTCCCCACCCCCCTCCCCACGGCCCCTCTCCAATGGAGGGGTACACTTACATCAGGACTATTTGGTCGTCAGGAAAATTGACATTTTGCAAATCTGGCAGGAGCACACACAATAGGAAAAGCTAGATGCTCAACCTTCAGCTCTCGGCTGCAGGGCAATGGCGACTCCAATGGTCCAGATGTAAATGTGGAGTACATTCAATCGCTGCAGCACCTATGTGCACAATCTGCCAGTACCGAAACAATGGCACATCTCGACCTCGTAACCCCTGCAACGTTCGACAATCAATACTACGTCAATCTTCTTTCAGGCGAGGGTTTGCTTTCTTCTGATCAGGTTCTTGTGACTGAAGACGACCAAACACGGAACATTGTTGAGTCGTATGTGGTGGACCCTTTCCTGTTCTTCGAGGACTTCAAAAATTCTATGCTGAGAATGGGAAGCACGCAGCCACTGACCGGGAACGATGGTGAGATACGCAGGAACTGTAGGATTGCTAATTAAAACCCCTCCATATAATTAATTAAGCTTATGGCAGTCGCTTGCCGATCACGTTCTTGTATGTGGAAGCATATTATCGCATATTAACTATAGCTAATTCGTGCATTGGAACATGTCTAGCTTGCAGCTATGAGCGCGAAATAAAATTTCTCAATCCCGCTGGCCCTCACAATCAAAAGAACACGGTAATGCGTTCTGAGCCAAAAAAATAAGACACCAGTTGCCGAAACCAA
Source organism: Rhizophora mangle (assembly GCA_037832345.1). Taxonomy (NCBI): domain Eukaryota; kingdom Viridiplantae; phylum Streptophyta; class Magnoliopsida; order Malpighiales; family Rhizophoraceae; genus Rhizophora; species Rhizophora mangle. The sequence goes on along the minus strand of JBAPLJ010001421.1, from coordinate 2,651,528 downwards.
AATAGATAAAAGCTATATTACAAGACGATATCCATCAAGATTGGTGCATTCTGAAGACGTCGTACATGCTCCGACCTGACGCTGAAGAGCCCTCTAAAACTCGGCGTCCAAATTGATTAGATACTGAATTGTTAGACCCCACATATTTGGAGGAAAACAGAAGCAGAAAAAAGGCTAAAAAAAAAATCAGGAATAATCATTTATTGGCCAAAAACCAATTAAAGAAAATGCAAAAGATTGACACTACGAACTTACAAAAAGTGCTATAATAATCATTATATTGGACATATTTGATCCCTTTTTTGTGCAACCAACTATTTTTAATTGCACTTATTTAGATCTGGATCAAAAACCCACTTTCATGTAATAGATAGAACACAACAAAATATTCTGCAATTATTTGCTTTAATCTAGATGCACCACATATAGGATTTGATCTGGTTTGGTGGGAGTAAATATGTAGAAATTGCAACACGTGTTACAAAAAGCTGACAGGCACGTGGAGGAGTAGACCGGCGACTTTAAATGGTACAGGGGCGATTTGCTGAGCAAGAAACTTGGGACAGTAAAGCCCCTCTGTCGCTAAAGAAACCGATCCAGCTTTACACAAGGGTATTAAGTATTTTAAACCAAGCAGTTGCGGTTGCTTGTCCATGCTCTGTGCATGAGCCACCATTCTTTCATTGGAGTACTGGCAGCTCATTTTCATGCCATTCATTCAGCGTCAAGTTCCTGGAGATGAACCCATATTAAGATGAGGGGACAGAAAGTACCTAAAGAAAACATCAGAGCAATTCTATGGGTCCCAAAGAAAGCCCTTGCAAAGCAACTCCTTTCATGAAGATAAAAGATCTTAAGTCAGTCATTGCCACAGTATACAAGTACAATTTCATTAAGTCTTTTGTTCAGCTTGATTCAACGGTGTAGAACACTTCATAGAAATAGTGGCTAAAACAAGATCACCATAAATGCACACTAAAATATGCCTATTATCTGTTATTTTCCATTATCAAATATAACCAAAATTCAGAACCCAGGAAAAAAGGTCAGAACCTGTGGGCTTATTCTTCCACATCCACTCCTGAGCAGCCTGAAGCCATCAGAGCAATTAAAAACTTTTGCCATGGACAATAGCTACAAATAATATAATTACTTGGTAGAAAAACCAAAGACCTGGAAGTGTGCTGGATCATTGGCTGAATTTGCTGTTGCAGGTAATTGGTTATAACTGTGCCCCTGGATGAACAAAATATCCCAATGAAAATCACAGGTAAATAGAAAAATAAAAAAGAAAATGCACAAGGCAGAAGCTCAAGCAATTACAGGAGCACTATTGTTCGCATGGTCTAAGGTAAGCAAAAGATGCTAAACATGTTTCACAATTCAGATTGAGATGGTAAAACCAAGAATGCACCCAAAGAGCACTTATTAGATTCTCCAGTTTTTAATTGACAACCCTGTTTAACTCTAGTTCCAAACATTATACACAGATCAACAAATCAACAATCAGAAAAAATAAGAACAACACTAACTCTTCATTGTTTTAAGAATCATGTAGCCACTGACCAGTGAAGAAAAAGAAGGCTGTTGCAGCTGCTGCTGCTGGTGATACTGTACTTGAAACTGCACTGGTTGTGCTTGTGGCACCTTCTGAGTGGGTTGAACTTGAGAGTTGGATGGATTCTGAGGCTGCTGAGCTTGTATTGGTTGCAATTGCTGTGGTTGTGGTTGTGATTTCTGCAGATCAACTAATGCTAACTCCTCTGGCTTCTCCCACTGTCCACAGCAAAAAATTTATTACACAGTTTGAAGTTATGTTGCCAAAATTACAAAAACGCAGAGATCATTTTCCTACCCGACTTTCACAAGTTAAACTGTTGTAATAGTACTTGAATCCATCAGGAGACATATGTTCTGTCCAATTACATTTTACCGGAACTGGCTGAGTTACTACAGCCGCAGTTGGAACAGAAGACTGGGGCACATCTGATGGAAACGTAGTAACGGCAGTACTGGCAACGGTTTGCGGAGTCATCCCAGGCCACTGAGAACAAAAATGCAGGAAACATTATGGATTATCTACAAGCAATGGAGAATGCAGCAAACAAGAGTTGCTTCTTTGTTTTATTTTGAAACAGAAGCTAAATTACAAGTTCTGTCATCCTCTAATTATCTCACACCTGCTGTTTAGTAGCCTGGGTACCCTGCTGCAATGGTAAGTTTTGATTTGATGGTTGCATCATCTGCACTTGTTGTTGCAGCTGAGAGAAAGCCTGCTGAGATGACTGAAAGCTAGCTTGCAGAGTTTGTGTCTGTTGAGACAGCATCTGAGCCAGCTGCCAAGGAGACTGCTGATGAGGCTGAAGCAGTTGGTGCTGTACAGGGGCAGGTAACTGCTGGAGATTTGTGACAGAAGTCAGAGAATGGGTTTGGGATTGGGACTGTAGGTTAATGTTCAAGGGTGCCTGTAGTGCTGCAGTAGATGAGAGACCCTGCTGAAGTGAGGGCTGAGAAGTGAGCAAATGTCCACTCATGCCCAGAGAATGCTGTGAAGTCAGTGCTTGACTGAATGGTGTCTGACCAGTAGCCAAAGGAACCTGTAGCTGATTGACATAAGAAGTCTGTTCCCGTGAGTAAGTTATGAGTTGGGGGTATAGCTGAACGGGTGGTGAAAAATGTGGAGGTGACCGAAGGGGCTTCTGTAGTGGTGATATTTGCTGACTCACAGGCGGAGCTTCACGTAAAGGCTGGCTGAAACTCTAGGAAGGGGAAACAATTATTCACCATTTGAAAACCATTCTAGGAAGGTTATGGAAACAAAAGTTAGGCATGTCAAAGACAAAACGTTCACATACCTGTTTTGCAGTCAGACCCACAAGTCCTGGTAAAGAACCATCAGAGGGGCCACCCAAAGGACCACCCTAATTTTTGGAAGCATAGCAAGCAACAGTTTTCAGCAAATAGGAATTAATGGCTCACTTAATGTGAGTTTTTATGCATGTCTACATGTGTGCAAGCGTGTGGGAGGGGAAGAGTGTGCATATGTGCACATGCAGAGAGGGTTCCTGTGTGTGTGTATGTGAGTGAGAGAGAGAGAGAGAGAGATAGAGAGAGGGGAAAGAGTAAAACACCAATAGTTCTACCTGATTCAGAGGCATGGCTAGCTCACTAGACCTACCAAAACTACAAACATCAGTATTGGGAGGAGGACCTGAATTCTGTGAACTCATTAAATGTTGAGCAGTGGGTGGAATTCGATCGCTGACATAGTCACTAAATCTAGGTGGGTGTCTGAGACAATGAAACCAATTATCTTAGAAATGTGCAAAAGATGGGAGGAATAACCCACTCCAAAGAAACAGTTTGAACAGAAGTTTGAGGGAAATTTTACCTAGACCCTGGAGCCTGAAATCGAGGGACAACACCAAGTCCACCAAAGGAAGGACCAACCCTGAGAAAATATAGAGAGGATAAAATGAGTCGAAAATCAAAAAGTTGCCACCAGCCAAAATAATGTAGGCACAGAGGGATGGAAAGTTAAAGGAACAAATATAACCTGGACTCTCTAGGCCTGGGTCTCTTAGGGTCAGCAAACCGAATAGTTAATGGTTGATCACAGCCCTAAGATGGAGGTTAAAGAAATATAATTAGTAGTCATAAAAGAGAATATATTCACTGCATCAACATTATGGAAGCAACAGCAAATGCTTACTCTCATTGTATGTATTCCATTGATGGCATTTATAGCTGCCAATGCCATATCTCTATGAGAGTATTTGACAAATCCACATCCTTCAGAAGAAATTTAACAACAGCATCAATAATGGGAAAATGAAAACATATTGACGCTAGTTTCAATTAAACATTGTACATTGCAAAAGAAAAACCCAAGATCTGGACACCAAGTTGTGGCAATAATCATAAATGCTATTGCAAAGGGTGCTGACCATCACCAAATTTACAATGTTGTTAATATAGAAAGATAATGTCATCCATGCCATATAAGAGAAAAAGACAACATTAGTTTCAGAAAAAAGCATAGGATTTGTCCAACTTATAAATGTCATATTACATCATGGCAAGGAAAGCTGTCTTGCTGTGTTTATTAGAAGTTTAAATAGGAGTATAAGGACACACCGTGACTCTGCTTCCTATCATCACGCATGAGGTACACATCCTCTACATGGCCATATGGAGCAAAAATCTGAAAAAGAAAACATTGGTTACTAGCTTTACAATAATCTCGTCTTCCACACAAAAAGAGAAACTAGATAGATATCAATGACTGATGGTCTTAAAGTACACAAAATCATAGAGGCAAAGTCACAAAATCTCACATCTCCACAAGGAGAGTACAATAGAAGGGTCCCCATGCTGAATGTAATTTGGCATTTGAGGATAAAAAAATGCTGTGCATGGGGCTGGGGGCACAGGGGGCAGGCAAGAAGAGTTTCCAGAAGAATGCTGGATTTTAAACAGGCAGCAGAATATGATAAACAAATTGGCATATGTCACATACTTCCTCAACTTCCTTTTCGGTGGCTTGTTTGTTCAATGAACTCACAAACAATTTATACTCAATTGCCCCTACAATGAGAGAGGAAACACATGTCAGAACGTGAAGGTCTCAAAATGAAAAACTAAATTCAAGTTTAACAGGCAAATTGCACCCAGTACATGCAACTGCCAAAGGAAAATAACCAATTTAGACACGAAGAGGAAAAGTGCATGTAAAGTAAAGCCCATTGCCCATTGTTTAAATTTTTAACTTCCCTAAACCTAAGAAGGTATACCAGTGCAAATTTCACTTAAAATACAACAACAAAGAAAACCAAAACATAGTAGTTACAAATGTGTAGATAAAACAGACAAAGGAAGTCCTTGAACTACGTGTGACCCCTTACCAAGACGTTCCCTCTCGCCATCAGCATACCTCACTTGGATGGGTCCCATTCCCTGGGGAAAAAAGGATATTTAACATGTGAAACCACCAGATTGGCACACAAAATTAAAGCCAAGCATGGGCTCTTACCCCAGGCAGAGCAAGCTGATTGTGCAAAGCTTTGATGGCTCTATCAGCTTCTTCTGAGGTTGAATATTTAACAAAACAGCATCCTGCATGAGTAAGAGGTTTTTTCTCTTACCTGGTTTCATTGGATCTAGCTTAACCTCTGACAATGGTATAAACAAGCAAATACAATGCAAATAATTGTATTAGGTTCCTATGGTGTAGACACATGCACACCACTGTTAAGAGGGAAAGGAAAATGAGCATCCAGTTTCTTGCCTAAAACACTACAAGTAGAATGTTATTCTTGGGATATAAAACCAATATAGAAGTGACTCCATTAATCCACTTCTCTCTCAGGAAAGTTAAACATATTTACAAGTTGAACTCAAAAGAAGGGAGTGAGATCTGAGTCATTGCAATACATAGGCATTTGCAGTCAATAATGTTGCATTACCACAATGTTGTCAAATGTCAATTCAAAACCATGCTCATCATTCACACAAAATCAAAGGCATGATTAGAAAATTACCACTGTCACCCTCTCAATGGAAGGTAAAAACAGAAACATTAACAAAGCACCAAATTTCAACAAACCCACAAGAATAGTCCACAGTTTACTATCTTCCAATCCCCATCTCCAAGCATGGAGAACCACCACCAAAGACAAGGTTTTAATTTCAAACAACTGAACATATTTGTGAGTAACCATGACATAAAGTACCCCCAACAAAACAGTTATATATAATAAGCAATCCCATTAAATAAGTTCTTCTGTTCATCCCTTTCCAACAGAGAAGAACTAGCATACCACAGATAGGGAATCCAAAAGGCACCAGAGCTAAGCATACCACAATTACATGCTCTAACAAGCTTGTCCGCTAACATCTCACATAATTTATCGATCCACAATCTGGAACATGAGATTTCAAGTTTCCATATGCAATCACACCAATAAATTATGTGGAGCCAACACATAGCTGACCATTCATTGCAGTTGTGGAGCCAAAATCACAAACATTTACCTCCACCACAAGAAATCAAACACAAACCAACCTAACAACTGACTCAAGAAATAAATATTGGACAAACACAATTTTTTTGGCTGCAAACAACATATGTCATGCAACTACCTGACAATACATCTGAAAACCTTTCTATATCAGGCACACATACTCTTGATGATTCACCATTTCATTGCAAACATTATAGACATCCACAGTCAGCAAGTCATGATCACTAACTGACCTTATAAACATTAACAAGAATGCTCTTAAGCACACTATTCAAATGGCCACTGATAGCCATCAAGGTATAATTCGATACCTTATAATTCAATACCACAAGAGTACAATGAAATGTTTTCACTGATAACATGAAAGTGCAGTCAATGGCACTAAATGGCTCAAACTGAAGACCTACAAATGGAACCTTGGCTCCTGTATAGGAAAAAAATAGAAAATAATTATTTAGAATCCAAATAATAAGGCAAGTGACCACATAGTTATCCAGAAAGGCAATTTATCCTTAAAATCTTGCCATCATTCACATTCCAGCACAAAAAAAGATAGGCTTCAACTAATTGCAGCCTTAAATCCAAATGAAAAGACATGTAACAAGCAACTGATGAAAAAGAGAGCACTTCTCTCAACTGACGAGAAAGCAAGAGCATTTTGACGTGCCTAATCATCAACCAAGCACATTATAGAGATAAATACTAAAATTTAAATGGTAGGGAGACCAATAGAAGAAATCCATAATGCTGACAAGTAAATCATTTTAATAAGACCATACTCTATGCACAAAAACCTAAATATATACACAACAATGGAAAGTGTTCCACAAGTTTACCCATTCAATTGCCAAGATGGATGGCTTGTTCCAAAAGTAAATGGAAACGGCTTCCAATAGATGGACTGAAGCACACATGTTCCAAGAACTTAAATCATAAGTAAGAGCACCCAGCACTTGCTGTTGCTGAATATTAACATGGTCCATCTGACGCCCAGTTGTTGTAAACGGTAATATGGCCCATCTGGTATACAATTGTTGCTAAGGAATAATACTACTTATGAAAAAATGCCACACACATCAGCCACAGAATTCTTTAAGTAGATCACATTTTTAGCATAATATCCCACATATCTGCCACATTCACATTTGTCACAAAAGGAACTAATGCATCAGCTTCCATTAACAATTAACTTTCAAACCCACAATCAAACAAAAGGGCACAAACCATGAGCTCCAAGTCACAAGCATCCTCCTACCAGAACAACAACCAGAAATAAGTATTGAGAAAAAAGCATCCATCACATTCAAGTCTTATTACTAGCTAAACTGGCTTCTCAAATATAGGAAAGAATGCAACGAATAGCTCAACAGATGAAATACCCATCATGTGGGCAATGGCTCCATAATTGCCAATGGGTGTTTTTAAGGGAATGTAACAACAAGAATAGACATTCAACCAAACCTAACAACAACTCCAACTTCTAGATCTATCTCATTTGAAAATGTAACAATCCCATATAGACATTCCAAGCCATTCAAAATTGAACACTCCACTAATTTCACCAACATAAGAAAATTCAAGAAATTCTCTTATTTTACATTGTATTTAATATTCATTAACAAAAATAATAAAAACAACTCTTTGTGTCACTGTATGTACAACTTCTGAAATCTAAGCTTCCCAACAGAAAACAGCTACAGTATGGTGGTAGACACTCCCATGGCAAATGACCTGTAAGGTATGTCGCCACTGCTGCAGCCACTATGAAAAAAAGGTGGATCTAATCATCTTCCAATTCCCAACTGCTATACATGAACTGGTTTCAGTGGGTTTATGCGAGTTGTCTTCTTGTTTTGACAGGATGTACATACTAATAGAGTATCATGCAAATCAACAAGAACTTGTTGCAAAAGCAAACTGAGACGAGAAGATGAGCATACTTTGCTCCCACTCAGCCTCTTAGATGACCTGAAACAAGAGAGGTATGAATTGCTATCAGCATATAAACTAGCACTTAAATGTACCTTGTTGTTGCCCTGTCCTTTTGTCTTTGATCAATGCAACCTCTATCACATTTCCACATTCTTCAAACAAGGGTTGAATCTGACACAAAATTATGATTTAAAAAAATAATAAAAAGCAAAGAAAGATTACGTAAATGTAAAGTAAATGACAAAAAAGAAAGAACAGACAATGTGTAGAACAGTCCCAGAAGCATCATAGGACAAAAGTGAGGAGCATGAGATTTCAGATGCCAAAAAGAAAGGACTATTAAGTGATGCGGCCATCCCAATTAGACTGCCAGCCTCAATTTTAAGGTGCACAACTGTGCCAAAGGATGAATTCAAAAGAAAATGAAAAATTTTCAAGAAAGGGGAAAAAAAATCAAAAATGAGTGTTACATTGGACTAGAATGCAGAACCTTTGTCAATGAGAAAGAATCCAGCTGAGGGGATGGTCAATGTGGTTGTATTAAGGAATTTCCAATCCAGTTAGAAACTAAAAACCGTGCATCTGTCCTAATGGACTAGTGTGCACATGTTTTGGCATATGGATTTAAAATTTCTGTATAGGAGTACAATGACTCATGGTCATTTAAATTCAAAATATGACTTACATCAGCCTCAGTTGCTGTCCTTGGAACAGATCCCACAAAGAGTTTGGCAAAAGCCCCTGAGTCAAAACAATCTGAGCATAATAAAATCATCAGCATGCTATGAGAAAAATTTATGAAAAAATTGACCACAAGAATGTACAAAAGGTAAAAATTACAATGATATTCAGATTGAAACTAAAATTTTTACACTAGATCAAACAAGACTATCAATCATGAGTCAATTACGACCAAGGAAAAGAAACCATCAATCCAAATTGCAGTCTATAAATGCAATATTGTAAAGGAACACATATTCTAAAGCATATAACCATATAATACAATTACAATCATAATGGAAGCTCAAAAACGTCAAAGTAACTAAGGATCAGCAGAAGACCAAAGGCAAGTAAAACAACAATAACAAAGCCTTAATCCCAACTTTAATTAAAGTGAGCTACATGAATCCTTCCTCACCATTACATTCTATTATGAGTTGAGTTTGAAGTGAGTCTATGTATTCTAAATTCTTCCAACTAAAGACTCCTATGTCAACTTACATCATCCTCTCTCTTCTTCTCTCACCATCTGGAAAATATCCCAACTCTTGGGAAGTGATACAAAAAGGTGCTAGAATTGAAATTTTCACAATTAAGAATCACACATACCAGAAAACATAAAACAAATTTTACCTCATAAATTTACCATTTCTTCATACACTGGGGCTCTCAACAATAGTTGAATTGAACACCCAAAAAAAGAAAAATCAATTAGTCTCTGTTCTACCCCAAAGCTTATCCCAATTTAACTACATATCAAACTACCACGTTACACCTTTTAAAAAGGTTTTTCACGTAGAGAAAGTCAAAAACATTCGAAGAAGAAGTTTACCGATGATGAATTCAAGCGTACTCCAATAATCTATTAGTTCCCCAAAAATTCACAAGCAGCATTCCGTAAGGACCGTGCAGGCCCATCGACTTAAAATACGAGACTAGAACAATTCTAGACAGCCAACACGGCAATCCATTTGAAACAAACTTTAATAAATTAAATAATGTTACCAAAAGCAAATCGAACTAAAGCTCTGCTTGCAGCTACTTATCAAATTACTGAAGTTGTGAGTTATTCACAATATCAATCAATCAATAAACCAACTGGAAGACGTAAATTTCGCATATGCTCACCAGGACTTCCTCGGCCGAACCCACGTTTGTGACCCGAGAGAGAGGAATGATGTGGCAACGATGGCAGCGGCTCTCGAGAATTAGGCCCAAAACCTCCGCCGTCTATTGGACGAAATCCACCACCATGGGGGCCACGCGGAGGACTTTCAAAGGATCGAGGGTCCCCGCCCCGATAGTTTCTGAAGCTACGGCGGCTGTAATTGCTACTGAGATTGGCTCCGTCGTCGGAGTAGCGGCTGGTAGGGACATCGGAGAAGCGAGAGGAGCGACGACTGGGGTAGGAATCTTGGTCATAGTCGTCGGCGGCAGAGTGGCCGTTATTAACGTTGTAGTTATTGCTGCCGCCGTAGCGGCCTCCTCCTCTGTGCCTATCCATATATTAATTATTAAGGAAACCCTTGAGGGTTCCTAGAACCAAAAAGATTGTTGTAACACATAAGAAGAGGAATGGAGAAGTGAAAGTGTATGCAATGCAGTGCTGCTCCTGAAACACACAAAAAACCAAATAATAATAAAAATAATATTAAAGAAAAAGAATCTAAAATATTTCTGAGTGGCCTATTGATGCGCGTTGGGCTCATTAATTATGCTTGGCCCATCTGAGCTGAGTTATGCTTTACTAGGTGGGCTGGGGTTCTTGTACGACTATAGCCGATTTGTTGCATTTTTATTTCACAGATTAGCCGTTGTTTTTTTTTTTTCTTTCTTTTTTTTTTTTTTTCTTAACCGTGGGTTTTGGCGAGGCGTGATATTCATAAGCATCTTGGCTCCACTTTTGCTTTCCCGTTTGTGTGTCTTTTTTTTTTTTGCGTGGGAATATCATTTGCCGGTTCTGGCATCCTGTCCCTTAAAAGTTCCCGAGTTTTCGATTAGCAAACGCGGCCTCCCAAATCGGATCACCTATAATACTCGTCAAAGTTGATCTTAACAATAATTTGGGGCCGGACACAGAAAAATGCTAAAGGGCTCAAGTGGATGTCAACCACAATAAAATAATATTTTTTATGAAAGTTAAAAATCTTTTTTTTTTTTTATTGATAAAAAGTTCACGCAATGTATAAGAAAAAGGCTAACAAAATATGTATATAAAATTAATAAAAAAATACAATGTCATGAAACATTACTCATGTTGTACTTGCTAAATTACGAGTTTCTTTCCCCCTTTTTTCTTTTTTTCGTATAACAGAAAGAACTTGCGCAACTGACATATGAATGCGAAAAGCACGTCGGAACACAGAAAGACTATTTTGTACCCAGTTGTCTCAATGTATTTCTATTATTTTGTTTTTCTGATATGATGCTACACGAACCTTTAAAATAGTTTTCTTTTCTGAAGATTATTTTACCTTCTTTTTTTTTTCTTTTCCCTCAGCCTTCTCAAACGTATTTGGTGGGAATTTGATTCGTTTTACGTTGGCTGTCAGCATAACCTGAAATTTGTGCCAATACACATTATTATAATTGGTTTCATCTATTATTGATTTGATAGGGCATTCTCAAAATTCGTTGATTATAAGGTAAATCCATAAATTGGATTTGAAAACAGTAAACATCCATAGGTCGTTGCAAGTTGTGCCACATTGGACTAGCAAACCATTCCGAGATAATAGATTATTTCATTACAACAAATCTCAAAAACCCTAAACTCGAGCCATTTTAAACAAAGCTAATTACCCCAAGCTTTAGTCCCGTGAATGGACTACCAAATTTTAGATTTGTCAAACCTCGTAAATCATTCCTATTTTGAGGAGACGCTTGCGGGGAATGAGAAAAACTTCATCTGACCCCCTTGCGATCCTGCTTAACCCCTTGTAGCAATAATCTATAGTTAACCTCTTCAACATGTTGGAGTCTTTTGAAGCCACAATCTCACCTTCACCCATTAGATAGACAGCACCGCCAACCTTGAGTGCATTATCAACAAATGCCAACTTAGTTTGAGCATCTTCTCCACCATCCTCTAGTAAAAAATGCTTCAACTGATTAACCAATATTTCTTCAAAGGAACACTGCCCTTCCCTTGAATCGTTGTATCCATACCTCACAATGCATCTGAATATTAGCTCATGAGGCTCGACCCTTCGAAACAAGAAACGCTCTTCGGGAAGGACTCTGCTGATGGGGATTGATTTAATTGAAACAAATACAAGAACAGAATGCAGAGCATGGACGTTTGACATGTAATGGGAGAATATAGGAGATACGCCTTGCACGAGGTGTGCATAGAAGAGACCAAGGCCTTGTATCTGTTGTATTCTCTGATCAGAGACTATACCAGTGAGCTTTTCTACAGAAACTTTCTTTTCTAGCTCATACATGTACTTTTTCCGGTAGCCATAATTCCATGTAAACATGATTCCTCCAAGAATCAAGGCAATGAACAAAGGAACGTATCCCCCATCGACAAACTTGTAGAAGACAGAGCTCAAAAATACTAGCTCGATTACACCAATTGTTAGACCGTAGAGGATGATGAAGATGGTGTTTGTCTTCCATATCATGACCATCACAAGGATAAGAAATAAAGATGTGATAACAAACACACACATCACGGCCATTCCTGCAGGAACACACCAATGTCTATGCTGGTAAGATTATACTAAAGATATGAACGATAATACCATCCACGTAAAAGAATGATAAATAAGTGTCAAAATTCTGAATCATTGCACTCTAGGAACCAAGTACCACCCACCAAATGATTGCTACATGAAAAAATAAACCAATTTTAACAGTTAGTATGGAGTTTGATTATAAAGGTGATGTGGAAAATTGGAGAAAGAAGAGTGAGGAGAGAGGAGGAAGAGAAAGGGAAGAAGGTACAGGAGAGAGAGAGACAAAGGAAGGAAACGATTCTTCATACTTTAATGACAAATGACAAGAGGAACTTAAAAAAGAAAAAAAAAAATGCCATAGGCCCACTGCTGTCTTTCGAAGCAGGTTCCTTAATGCCTTCAATATGAACCAACAACGTATCACTAAGAAAATCAAGAAAAATGAAAATAAAAATATAAAGAAACAAGTAATGCGTGACCTAACAAATTAGTTTTTCTTTTTTTTTTTTATCATCTACCCCGTGCTTAATTTAAAGCATCAACTTTCTTTTGAAAATGAACATTGAAGTAAAACTTTTAGAGAAAACTAAGAAAAAGGCGCAATGTCATCCAATATCAGTAGTCTCGGAGAATTTTTATGCATTTTCTAGGATCAAAGTGTACGTAATAAGAATGGCATATATCATTAGATTACAATGCCTAAATTAAATGTTGGACATCAGATGAAAGATAAATGGTAAATTCTGGCAGAAAAAGCATATAAATGCATTACCATATGCATTTCTTATTTCCAGAGTGTCCCGGAAGCCAAGGGTGACGGCAACACAAACCAACATAAGAATGGTGTTGATCTCAGGCACGTAAACCTGTCCTTCGTATTTTGAAGAGGTGTGCACCACCTTAACTCGTGGGAAACAACCAAGTGCTACGGCTTGGTGGATAATGGAGAAGGAAGCTGAGATTGCTGCCTGACTAGCAATTATGGCCGCCAATACCGCCACAACAAACTGTGGCCAATAAAATTTTTCTGCAATAAGGAAGCTCAGATGAGCCAAAGTCAACAACATTTACAAGGAAGAAGATGATGATGACAACGCAAAGTCCAGAAACAAGATACTTACTTGGGACTGCGCTATAAAAGGAATTGAGAACGTTTCCGCTATGTTTCCGTAGATAAGCACCTTGGCCAAAATAAGAGAGCAAGACTGAGGGGATAAGCACAGAGCATGTGCTTATCTGAATTGAGCGGATGTGAAAGTGGCCCAAATCAGCAAACAAAGCCTCAGAACCTGATTGAATGCAGCGATAGTCAAACTAATGTACCTTTTCATAAGAGCACAACAAAAAAATATACGAAAGGGTGGGGCCGTGGAAGGAAAGATGAGGGGTGGCACATTCGCTAAACAATGCTCAGCAAGAAAGCAGATGCAGGGAATACAATTATTAGGAACATATCCCTCTTACAGTGTCTAAAGTTTCAGACCATCATTAATCTCCAAACATGAATCAGCTTTACAAGATAAGTAACTGATTAAAGTTCCATGCTCACGAAGAACCTTAAATTGAAGCTGAAACTGGGTAAGAAATTGCAATTTCATATCTGTGACCCTCAGAAACCATGCTGTCAAGGACCCTATGACCACTTTTTTTTTTCCGGCAATGACGTGTAGAAACATGAAAGGAAAATGCTTGTGCACGTACCTGTTAAGCATAAAATCACACCTCCAAGTGAAATCCAAGCATCTTTTTTGTTTCTCACAAAATATTGTACAATGTACCATGGATTCAGAGCCTTGATTACACCAGGGTCATGGTGCAGAAAGTTGTAAAGCCCAATAACAGCAATAAAAGCAAACCAAAGGAGAATAATTGGAGCAAAAGAATAGCCAATTTTATCCGTTCCAAATCTCTGAATTTGGAACAAGAGGATCAGAATGACCACTGAAATCCACGTAACTGTATTATCACCAAGAGAAGTTGCAGCCTGCTTGATGCCTCCAACGGCTGATAACACTGCTTCAACATGAATAAACAAAAAATTGTATTATTTCCTTCACAAAAGAGTTAAAGGGTAAGAAACTGATGAAAGCTAAAAGCAACTGGGAACAAACAAATGATCAATAACAACATTTACTTGTGGAGGTATAGGAAATATGTAAGTGAAGGGAATCAACTAAGAAGATGCAATGAATGGTAATTGTTTCACCTGAAATGCATGGAGTGAAAATACCATCTCCAATGAGCATTGATACCCCAGTCATGGCCATAAGCAATAATAAGTATTTCAGTAAATTGTTCTTTTCAAGCGTGGATTTAAGAGCTGACGCCAATTTAAGCCGGCGATTTGGCACATCTAGACTGTAATTAGACAGTTGTCTGTCTTCAGCCTGCTGGTTTGGCAGCAAGTTGACGTTTGCATTGCGGCATATGAGAGAATACAGAGCAAAAGTTCCTCCTACAATGACAAATCAACGAATCTCTAATTCCTAGCAGATACAAGATGTAACGGAAGCCTTACCGATCAAGTGTTCATTTTTTTGCATATCATCTATCTTTAAGTAATAATAACTCCTTCAGCTTGTGCATTTTTGATCCAAGGAAGAGTCAACAGCATTTGAATGCAAGATGTTTACCTCATATTAATGAGGAAAGCATTATTTATGCTACCTATAGATGAATATTCTACGTTTGCAGATTTAAACAATGCCTAGAGTTGTTTCACATGAATCTTTCAGCTCAAAATAAATTTAAAAAAAAAAAAAATTAAATTTAAAATTAAAAAAATTTAAAAAAAAAAAAAAAAAAAAAAAAGTCTGCAAGACGGTATGAGAACATCCGATTGTGGATTCTATTTAATAAAAAAAATAATATTTTGAATTTTTTTTTTCCCCTTTTCTTGTCTAAAATTACGAGATTTACGCTTAGGAGGACAAAATCAAATAACATAAAATATATAACAAGTCGAATGCAATTTAGTTCCACATTTAGTAATTTAAGACGGGAAACTGAAATTAAAAAAAAAAATTGTAAAAATTAATATTTTTCATTAAATAGAGTTCACAATCGCTATGTCCTCTTGCTGGTCATGATTTTTTTTTTTTTTTCAAAAGAAAAATTACCTTCTCCATTATCATTAGCTGCTAGAACTATGCAAATATACTTTATCAGGCAGATGAAGATGATTGAATAGAAAATTAAAGACAATGCTCCAAGGACATCATCATTTTCTTTGATTCCGTAAGGAAAAATTCCAGCCATTGTATACAACGGAGATGTCCCGAGATCACCAAATACAACCCCAATGCATTGAAAAGCAAGTTTTGCCATAGTTCCCCAATCTGCGTCCTGCCATTTAGTGAAGCAATCATTAAGTTCCACAGTTGTTTGCTTCAATAAATACCCAATCCTGTGAGACAATATAGCATGCTTCCTACATCCAGCCATGGCATCGGAGGGCACTCGCCTAACACAAATAAGTGGTTTCGACGTTAATTATCTTTTTTCTCATTGATCTATATTACTAAGACCATTAAATGAAAATAAAAAACGAAAAGGATTATTAGTCCAAGAATCTGATTTCAGGTTGTTTAATTATTGCGGGGTGCTACTATCATTCACACAAGTTGCTGGTGGGATGCAAGAGATGAAAACTAGACATGAGGGGAGAGTAAAGTTAAAAATCGACAGAATGATGAGCATACTTTTTTTTTTCTTGGAAAAAAAAAATCAGGTAGAGATATAGATTTTTTTTTCTTAGATAGTGATATATATATATATATATGCCTTAGGCAGTGGTATACATAAAGCCTCGAGTATCATTGGTTTTTAAATTTTTAAATTTAGTGTTAAAATATAATATATAATTCATATAAATTAATTTTTTATTATGATATTAAAATTTTATAATTAAATAATTTTGTATTTAAATTACGAGTGAGTTTTTATATGAATTGATTTTTTAATAAATTTCACTTAATTTAAAAAACAAACAAACAATCCATTGCAATTGAACCAGTGTCTTGTTCTCCAAAAAAAAAAAAATTAATTAGCCACTTTTGGATACGAAGAAAGAAAAGATAAACAACAATTAAGTCTTTCAATTTGGTGCATCTATAAGAATTCACACACAAATAGAAGAAGGACCGATAGTAATGGATACAAACAGCTACTATGGATATTGTACGTCAATGCATATAAGCTAATAGGACAGGGGCCGATACAAAATAAAAATATACCTGAGCGGCGGCGCCACCACTGGAACCATAGGCCTTCAAATCGAACGAATTGTTCTTACTCAGAAAACGGCGCCGTCCCGCAATCCCCTCACCCTTGACTTCTATTGCTTCGTTCTCTTCATGCATGCTTCCAGTCTCGCCATCGACTTCCTCCTCCACTTCCATATTCTTTACTTTGCACTTAATTATGGTGGAAAATCGGAAACAACTCTGCTCCTCCTTTTTTTATACGGAAGTTCTATGTGTTAGGAAAGCATGTATAGCGGGGCACGTCCTACACAGCCATTTATTATTCGGACGACTAGAGTCAATTCAATCAAAGGCTGAACGTGGGTTTGAAATTTTTCATTTTCCTTTCTTCTTTGCATCGGATAGTGGGCATGAAGTTTGTGTTTCATTGGAATTTACGTTCGATTCAAACTTTGTGACATTTAGAGCATGCATATCACCTAGTTTTAGAATTTAATGTCTCGCATATGACAGCTAATTGTAAATCGCGTTAAAAAATTTAGGAAAAAAGTCAAAAAGTTCCATGTGACTACTCGTAATTAATGAGGTGTTGACCACTCTCTACTATGCGTGAATCGCTCTAACTGAATTAATGGTGATTTTGGAGTAAAAGAAAATGTTGGATTCATTTTTCTTAATTTTCAATTTCAAGTTTAAGGATTTCCTAATATATATATATATATATATATATATATGTGCAAGTAGGTTGAGCCAGAATCGAAAATAGGACAACTGAATTTATTAACACCACGAAGTATTTAAATTCGTATACAAGTTTAATATGACCTGATTTGTACTTAATAGTTACACTCTAAAATTCGTTCTAGTCTATCTCAATCATAAAACATTTTCAAAAAAGAAAAATTAAGCAGCACATTTTAAAAGTAACATGATACAAACAAAAAATATAAATCGATCACATCTCATTTAATTTTACAAATAAATGATGATAATTATTATTATACTACTTTTTTATTATTTTTTATATTTTACTTATATTTTTTATGATATAGGCATAAAACTTTGATTTGTTTTTTTTTTTTTTTTAACTGTATCATACTTCTAAACAGTATAACATATTTTGCTACACTTATTGTCCAGGCTCAATTCATAAATTTGCATATCTTTGCCTCTTTTTTTTTTTAATTAACTCCAATTAAATTTTGAATTCGTAACATTGCGAGTACAATGAATTATAGCTCGAGTGGGATGTTTTGGGTTGAGCTTTGCATCTGTGGGCCTCAAATTGAAATCGAAGTTCGAAATGAAACTAGTGCAGACATTAGTTTAAGGCCACTGTCCGTGTTTCGAAACGGATGCAAATTTTAAGCTCAGAATACTTAGTGTGAGCCCGAACGTCTAAATCAGAGGGCATTTTCGGTATCCTAACCATGCTCTCACAAAATTCTTTTCTCTCCTCTTTCAGTTCCTCCAACCAAACGTAGCGTGGATTTTTTATTTTGTATATCTGTGGGTGCAGTGCAGTGTTATCGGCGGTTGGAGGCATCTAGCTGTCTGCAACTAGCCTGATCGATAATACTGGAAAGGTGGGCGAACCACGATCCGTGCGGCTAAAACTCAAATGCCTAAATAGGCTATTGGACCCCACACATGTCCACCACTGCCAATTTGCCAATCCAACATCAGTGGGCCAAGATTGATTCGGAACATCCAACCACGAGCTCACGCCATGAGCTTCATTGCACAATTTTCTAAAAAACTGTTAGTACCACTCTAACATTGAAAATTTTGAGTTTAAGTCAACCAAAAAAGAGTTAAAAAAAAAAAAAAAGAGGAAAAAATGTTTGGGTTAGACTCTATGATTTTCTAATTTATGCAATTGAAGAGTGTATTAAGCTGGTCTGATACCTTTTACACCGTCCTCTTTAAACATTATTTGGGGGTGCCACCCTCGTTTGTTACTACTCTCTAAAGTATAAGCAGTCTGCTGCTGGGCTTTCTACTAGCTAGAAGCTGTTTGTAAACCCCGTTAAAATTCGTGAACCGGAAAAACATAAAAGGGTAAAAAATGTCTGCTGCGATTAGGCAATTGTGAATGAGGTTAGGAACGGACCACTTCAATGCTTTGATGAATCCCACGTGGTGGGACATGGACTACAAACTGCTAGAAGACAGCAACCAGCCCAAAATGCCACGACGAGTCAGTGTTATGGAGGCAGATAGAGTGTGCGCGAACGCTCTTGAATTGTTCTAAGGCCAAACTTAAAACCTAGATACTGGACAAATCGTGTCCATAGAGCTTCCCACCAACAGAACAACCCACGTTTTCATTTCAACTGCAAACTAAACAGTGTTTAATTAGGCCATTCCACGACAAAGTTGCGTTCCTGTCTTGCGCCTACCATCCATTTATCTTTTTTAATTCGTTTGGATGCAACTATTTGACGCTTGACGAATATGGTGTCCCACTCCAATCCACCTAGGATTGAACCAAGTTTGCATTTGCCAGCATTTATCATGGTTAGGGATTTTTATGGCCCATTAGTGAATTACTAGGGCTCTAGCACAATGGAACATGCTCCCATTGCTTGGCGGTTTACTTACTGATTTGATTACATCAAGGTCAATTAAATTATTGTCAAACAGAAAAATATAAGTCTTTCTAATGAAAATTAAACATTGATCGGAACCACCTCGTTTAGAAGTCTTTATATTCAAAATTCAAAATATAAGTCTTTCTAATACAAGTCTTCAAGGAAAAAATGAGTTTACTTCGTCAAAAAAAAAAAAAAATAGTCACAAAATTTGTGTCTCTACATGTATATGCAATAATAATCTAGAATATGTGGAGAGATGTGTTTCCGAGTTGTCAATGCTGGAGAATTAAATTCTAAATTTATTGGCCCATCGAAAAAGAAAAAATTGCAAAATTGACTGTAACCACCCGACCAGGCATTGCCGTAGACGGATTTACGGTAGGGCGGCTGCGCGATTTCCCTCCGGCCCCACTTAAGAATGCCGTTTTAGATTAGTTTTATAAAATTACACTCTTAAAATTTTTAGTCTTCCCTAAAATTTTCAATTCCCCCCCCCCAAGATTTCGATTTGCCCCAATAAAATTATAAACTGCCCCCATTTTTTTAAAGTTGCTTCACCAATTTTTTTATCCACACATTTTCATTTAAGGTTGTTATAATAAAATTTTCCCTCCTCCAAATCACATTAGTTTCTAAGTTCATAATAACAGCAAAAGTTTAATTTCAAACTCAGTTTCTAAACTTTAGCCTGTAAGTGAATCGAAGAAGCTTGGAAATTACCCAAATTTTGAATGACAAAAGGATTCACTGATTCACCATAACTCCTTTTAGAATATCCACAAATTCGAGAAATTGCTAAAAATAAAAATGAAAATAGAACATTCACTCTATAGAAACCTTTTTCCTACAATTTTGGGGAGCTCTATAATTCGTTAGGTGGTCAATTTTTTTTTTGGTTAGAGCAAAGAAACCAATTTTGAATTTCTAGTAAATTCACGGTAACAGTTACTCATAAATAGTTGAGTCGTTTCATCGATTCTTGTTATGTCTTAGCTGGATTGGGGTAGGCACGACATTAAAATTGACATTATGTGGGACTTTAATGCGAATTTAAATACAATATGTTTTTTCCTTAACCATTTTTTTATTTTTTGTTTAATAGAACCCTTTACAACATATATAATATCATGTACACTTTAATTATGATTTTAATACTCCGATTGTGCTCATATAAAAAAAAATCTTATCTTATTACAATAGTAAAGCAGCAAAGGCTTCCCTTTATTCCAATTTTTTCATTAATTAAATTAAAATTTTCAAACTACAACTCCGTTACCATATATAATCATGCAATTAATGCATAAAGATTGTTTTTTGATTGGGGATGGATATGGTAACTGAAAATTACATATTGCTCATTCATCAAAAATAGATTAACCGTCCACTAAGAAATTATTTATTAGAATTAAGGAAAAATTCATTTTCCTTTCAAGTTTTAACACCGATCTCATGTTCTGGAAGAACCCCTATCTCTTCTTCTTCGCTCCGAAGAAAGTGTGATTCCAACGATGATGATGCTCTCAAGTGCGGCTTTTCTTCTGGGCGCTGTCATTGGTCCCGTGAAAGGTTGGTATTTAGATGTCTAATCGATCGAATTTTTGCTTTTGGGTTTGGTCAAGCTCGAACATTTCTTCAAAGTGTTTTTTTTTTTTTTTTTTTTTTTTTTTGACTCGACTTCAACTGGGTTGATTGGATTTAGCAGTAAAACAAGAACGAAAGGAGTAGTTAAGGTGCCTGCAATCAGCAATGAGATTGGCTGATATTCCACCTGACGAGTATTCCCGGAGAAAGTACGGCCAAACCGTATATGCCAATGTTGAGCCTTCGTGTCCCTGCAGGCGTCCCATGTCCTACAAGGTAAAATGAAAATTTGAGGGCCTTCCTGCCCAACTGCTCTCACCGCACACTTTAAATTTGCTTTTATTTTTTTTTTTCCTCTTTTTGGCCTTGATTTCAATATTATGCCATTAAATAATTGCTTATATAGTTCATAATGAATTTTATAATTAATTGTGGTCAGATTTATTTTATTTTTTTCATTTATTTTCTATTGCTTGGATGTATCTAGAAAAATTATATATAGCCAAGGGGCTTATCTTCTCCAGAATTGATGAGTTTAGAATGCTTCAATTTCTGACTGATGATTCCAAGCAAGCGAATAATTTAGAAGTTAGTGTGCTGCAGAAACCTCTTTTTTTCTTTTTTTTTTTTTCATCCATTGCTCATGGAAATGTTAAAGGAGTTCTGTGCTCCATTTATCATTTGATATCCCTTTTGCTAGCTCCATCATAATTTCGAATTCACCTTACTTTGGATCCTCAATTTAGCTAACCATAATCATTTTCTTTTTCTTGCCCAATGCAATTCAACGTTGAAGATGGATTTGGCAAAGTTTTGGTCTACTATGCTTTGCATATTTGATGGTTACAATAATAAATTATCACTACTTTAATTTTATTAGTTCATCGATATATTTAGTCTCTTCAGAAATCACCGCTGACAAGCTTCTTAGTAACCCTTCAATATGAATGGAACCATGGAAGCAAATAACCCTTCAAGATAAACTATTTTAATGATGTCTCTTGCCATCTGCAAAGCATGTGTGTCTTTTACTAAACAGACTTTCCTTTAAGATCTATAAATTTTACCGAGTTAGTGTGCAATTCAAATCTATGATTGAGATTTTTAATTTATTTGAACATAAATAATATGTATTAACAATTTTTAACAAATATTTATAACTTAGCTTAACGCGTGAGTTAAAACCTAGTACTTACCAAAAGATTGGTCTCAATTATTTCCAGCTTTTAGTTTCATTATATAAATTATATATCTATTTTGTCTCCTATAACAAAAAATAAAACCCTCAAAAAAAAAAAAGAAGGTAAAAGGAGTTTTGTGGACGGGAGGAAGGGGAGGCCATGGATGCGGGCTTCAAGTGCGAAAAGTGTCGGTGGAATTCGAATCCATCAAGTGACAACGTCACCTTCACGCGCTAGATTTAACTAAATTATTATTATTATCACGTAGGCTCAAAATTAAAAAATTTAAATAAATATAATTAATTTAATATTAAATATAAAATATTAATATAATATAATATAATAAACACATAATAAAAAATTAATTATAATATTTATTTATATTTATTATTTCTTAATTTACTTAAATTTTTATAATATATATATATATATATATATATATATATATAATAATAATCATAATAATAATAAATTTAATTAAAATTAAAAAATAATAAACTCAAATAAACATACTTAATTTTTTATTATATATTTATTATTTTATAAATTATATATAATATTAAAATTAAACTTAACTAATCAAATTTATTGGTCGTGAGACTCCTTAATTAGATGTAAATTTTTGTCATTGGTACATAGTCGAAGCCAGTTGAGAAAGAGTCCACCTATTATTATTTCCGGAACTGACTGACGCGGAAAGAGAGAGGAAGTGCAAGCTCTAAGCTGGACTTTTTATGCCATTATTTGCTGTAAACCAGAAAAACGCTTTGCTACTACGCATCTTTAGTTTCGTCTTTCCGTATAAATCTCCCCATTCTCTCTTGACATTCCTTCCTGCTCTTCTTTCTCAGTTTCCTTTCCTCTTCCTCCTCCGCCGGCCCTTTCCCTCTCTCTCTCTCTCTCTCTATATATATATATATATATCTTTTATTTTACATTTTTATTAACTATATACACAGGGTCTTATTTCTTTGTACCTTTCTCGGATCTGGGGTTGTTCGCTTTCCCCTGAAGGTACTCGTTTTCTTTTTATTTCTCGTTTATGATGAATGGTTCATTTTTTCTTTTTTGGGTGAATTATTTTCGTCTGATTTTTATTTTTTTATCTCTCTCTCTCTCTCTCTCTCTCTCTTCTGTAAAAAGTTTAAAAGAGCCTTTAGGGTGCTCTGTTTGAGCTTCTTGTTCATGTGTTATACGAGGCATTGTGTGGTTCTTGTGGGTTGCAGTCGTGTTATATTCCATGTTACATTTTGAGCTGTTGTTCTCTGTTGCTTTAATCTGCCTCAGACTCTGTTATTTGCTGGTTTTATAATTTTTTTTATTTTTTCTGTTTAATGTTTGATAAGCCCTTCAATTCAACCAAATGTCAAGGTTGCTTTTTTTTTTTTTTTGAGTTTTTCCGCCTTCAATAAGAACACTTTGTGGCATGCTACAGTTGGTGTAATTGATTTTTTGGCTGCGTGTTAATTAAATGCAGGACTATGTTTATTCGAAGGCGCTTTATTGAGGAAATTGAGGGGATGGACTTTTGAAAAGAGAAGCTAAGGAGTGTGGGAGTTTGCTGCTAATAACTGTGTTAGCAAGGCAACACAGGCATGAAAGACAAGTTAATTTTCCAATTACCGAAGATACAGAAGTCTGGAATGTGAGACAAAACTGGAAAGAGTCATTTGTTTGATGAGGTTGGATATTACTGTTGCCACCGCCGGCTGCATCTTGTAATTTGTTGTTGTAAGAAGGGAATTGCCTAGAATGGGTTGATTTTTGAGGATTCTCAATTCTCTTTTGCAGTTTAGGGATTTATTGGAGCTTTATTTATTTAGAATTTGCCTAGGAAGTTGAGTGGTGGATTTGGCTTGTTGACTGGAAATGGCATATGTGGCTCCAAGAGATGGAGACTTTGGGGTTGACCTTGAAATTGGGTTGAGAGTCAATGTTGAAGATTCAGGAAAGGAGCCAATTTTGGGTATGAAAATACCAGTAAAACCCTCGCTTTCTAAGGTTTGTGGCTCACTTTTTGATGGGAAGACCAAGGTTGATGAGGAGCTAAATTTGTGCGGCGATGTGCCAAAACTTAATGGGGTTCCTATGGAGCAGGCAAAATCCAAGGGAGAAAAGACTGCTGATCACGCAGAGAAGAAAGTGGTTAAGGAGAAGGGCAAAAAGACGAGTAATAAGAAACCACCCAGGCCTCCAAGAGCTCCATCATTGGACTCTGCTGACCAGAAGCTTCTCAAGGAGGTTTCTGAACTTGCCATTTTGAAACGTGCAAGGATTGAGCGTATGAAAGCCTCGAAGAAAATGAAAGCTGCCAAGGCCTCATCATCCAGTAGCAGTCTATTTGCCATGGTGTTCACCATTCTGTTTTGTCTAGTGATTTTCCTTCAAGGTGACATAATTAAATCTTTTTAAGCTTGCATTTAGTGGTAATCATATTTCAGTTTAATAATCTCCTGAAGTTGTTACATATTTCTCAGTTCAAGCTATGAGATTTCCAGTAGCAATCTATTTTAAACGTGCTGGCACACTGGTGGGTTTTTGGAATTGGATTCTTAGAGACTAATTGTATGCAGATGGTGCTTAGTTGGAGTCAAATATGACAATTTTTCTTGGCTATCCTTGTCCATCAATCTCTCAGTGCTTGCTGTTATTTGGACTTTACTAGTTTCTTTGGTTATTTTTGTAAAAACATGCTTGCACTCTATTCTTCTCTGCCTATGGTATCTTTCTTAGCCTACTGTTCCTTTCTCAGTCAAGATTTCTTCTGTACAGGTCCCAACTTGATGTGAAACATTCTAATTCTTGTTCTTCTTCTATATCATGTTCACTTTTTTTAAAAAAATTTTTTGCTAAATTTCTCCTGTTGGCATATTTCATTTGGCAGGAATGTCATCCAAAGGCATGGCTGTAATTCAGGAATCTTCCATGTCACCAGGAATGGCAGAGGATGGTTTAATTTCGGTTCAGTTTATTGGGAATCTATCTGCGAGTAACCCACATGGAGGTGACTCTGGATCATCTAAGTAAGTCACTTGTTTAAGTTGTCTTGGAACTTTGTTATAGCTTAAGAGTCTCATTTTGGTTTTTTTTTTTTTTCTGTGTGTAATCATTCTGGTGATGAGGAATAATGTGGGGCTGAGACTAGCAAGATTAATCTCTGCACAATGTTATTTTGCAGCTCAGGAGAGCTGGTTGCTGGTTCAGATTCATCTGTAAAACTTGGAAAACCTGTTAGGACAAAGCAGTGAAAATGAGACAGTTTCACCGGAGCTCATACTGAAATTCCATTGTCCATGCAGTTCTCATGGAAGCCAGTGGAGTTGCTTTCATGTACAAATAGCAGCACTCCACAGTCAAAGTTTGATGGGTAATACTAATGTGTCCTCTGTACATATGCGGTGTTAGAATTGGGAGTGGTTAAATTTGCATTCAGGTTTACTCGTGTTATTGGATAAACAGAATGGTTCCTACTACATTTTTATAGGTTATGCCAGGTAAGTTGCTTCCTCAGCAACAAATCTAGCCTGTTTTGCAGTTTTCAAAGGTTAGTTACTGCCCATATATGGAAACTACTCGCTCCAAAAATGGAACCCCTTCTTGTCTTCGTGACTGATTTGGCAAGCCTAACCGAATTACATCCATTTTGTCGGTATTTTTATTCTTTCAATTTTGGTGAACCATGTTATTCCTTCAATTTTGGTGAACCACATGGTTCAAAAGGCAATGTTTGAGGATCTCAAAATCTTTGTGCGTTTGGGAGCCAACCTGATTGTGAAGTGTGGAGCTATTTGTGGGGTCAACATCTGACGTTAAATCTTTAACCCCAGGTATTGGCCTAGTTAGCAAAGCAGTTGTGCTCTTCGCTTGGCGGGCAGAATCTTGAGATCAAAGTAGCATACAAATGCCAGCCCCGGATATTGTCCGTCTCATTGCGAGTTTGGCACTGCCCTTTATCTGCCCATGTAATAGCAATGTGCTAGTTCTGGTAGGTTTGATACTGCTACACTCAATAGAGTGCCAAAAAGTGAAGCCATGTTGAAATGGGGATCTGGTGGTTCGCTTGGACTAAGCAAACAACATGTTTGTCTTTGTTTCTTCAGTTTCTCGTGGATTTATAAATCCTGATATTGCCTCGAAGAACCAATCAAGATAAAATCTTATTTTGCATTCAGAAACGTGGATCTCAAATTTACTGCAGTTATAATGAAGAGATGCTTAAATTAATTCTGCGCAACAGTTTGCATCAGGCCAAAAAAAAAAATTGCGTTACCTGGAGTTCAAAAAATAACGGCTCTCACATTAAGATTTCAAAAAGAGAATGTCAACCGTTAAAAGATGTATCGGTGACTTTCTTGTTTTTTTTTTTTTTATTCTTTATCCCTTCACATAAAAAATATATTATATAAATGTTAGTCATATATCTATAAATTGATGTTAAAATTACTTATTAAAATTACTATTCATTCTCCTCAATAACAAGTAAAAAAAAAAATTAAATGCAGGGGAGCAGTCACTCAATTCTCAGCCTCACCTCGGATGACATCGATGGCTATCTCGGACATTAAACATTGTATTTCTGTTTTTTTTTTTTTCTTTTGGATTTGTGGTGAAAGTATTTCAGAAATGCGTGGTCAATGTCTAGAGTCTCCGGGCGCACGACTTATTCGTCCTTCCATGTGGCGAAGTATTCTCAAACTTTTTTTTTTTTTTAAGCAAAAATGAAAGAGAATGGGTAATAACTCATGATTCTTCCAAAGAGAATTCCGAAATTTATTCTACGATGTGAGGAGCTTGTTTACATATTGAAGAGAAAAGTCATGTACTCTTTAATAAAAAGAGACTGTTACGAACTTGAAAAGCCCAGTCATTTTCAAAATTCAATTTCTAATTTTTTTTTTTTTTGGGTATAATCTTATCGATTTTTTGTTCAAGAGACTTCTTCACATTAGCACCTCATGGTTAAACAAATTCGATCAAATCAACGAGCTATGTTGGAAAAAAGGAAGTGTGGATATCTAACTTTTAATTTAATTTAAAAACATCAGAGTGTTTATGACTTAAAAGGTCATTTACACTTTTTTGATGATATTTATAAAATTTTTTTATAAAAGTGATAATATCATTTCATTTTATTTTTCAACATAAAAAATATAATCAAACCCTTTCTTTTTTTTTTCTTAAATTGATTGATTTTTATTTTCATATTTTTGCCTCCATAAAAAGTGATACGGTGAGAGCTTAATTTTTTAGTCTTACCTTTTCTTAAATATTATTAATATTTTATTTTTTATAATATTATAATAAATTTAAAATTATTCATATTTGAGAGATAATAAAGTTAAAATAAATTACTCTAAAAAAGTATTTATATACCGTTAATTCTAAATTTTTAAATTTTTTTATAATATTAATATTTTAATAATTTATTAATACATAATTTTGGTTCAATAAACTTAATTATTATAAGTTTTATTATAAAATTATCAAAATGATTTGTTCACAAAATAAAATTATTTTTATCATAAATTATAATTTTTTTTATATGATTGAAATAATTCACATTTACAATTATAAAACTTAATCAATTATTTTATTTTTAAATTACTTATAATTTTTTTATTTTATCATCATTAAAATATATAATATTAGTAGATTTAATCATTAATAATATAAGTTAATATTCATTACACTTAAATAATAATTAATTTATTTAAATCATTCTTATAAATTTATTTTAGTGAACAAAATAAAAGATTAAATATACAAATAAATTATATAATTATAAATACTCATAATTAATAATAAATTAAATAAAATATATTATAATTTTTCACTTAAAAATTTTTACATTATATTTATAAAAAATAATATTAAATATTAATTTTAATAAAAAAATTAAATATATTCAATTAAAAATATTTAATATATATAAATATAAATATATATAATAAAAATATTATATTTTTATTATAAAATAATAATTTTATTTTAAATAATATTTTAATAATTAATAATATTAATTTTTTTTATTATTTTTATTTATAATTATTTTATTAAAATTATGAATAAATAGTTAATTATTTATGTTATTAAATATAAATAATTTAATTATTTTAACGAGTAAAAAATATAACAATAATATATACTTGTTATTTAAATATTTTAATTTCACTATTTTAATTATAATCAAATTGTGACATTATATATAAAAAATATTTTATTTTAGTCACTTTAATAATTATCAAATTATAATTATATTATATTCATATAAATAAACAATTTGTTATCCATTAAAAATAAAATCACAACATGGAGACCCATTACTTATTAATAGTGTATACAAGGCATATGGTCCATTAGGTGCAAGCCGATTGTTGCTGGCAGACTTTTTTCTATCAAGGGAACGCGGATTCGATTCCCATGGGACATCTTTTGTTGTTTTCTAAATCAAAGGGTTCCGCCTAGTGGTTGGTCGTCATTCTGCCCAAAAGAAAGAGCCATGACTCGATGCCCGTGAACTCACTTTTGTGGCCCCAGTCCATTACATTGTCTGAATTCTTTGCCCCCAAGGGTGTCTGCCCCAGTTAATTGCCTTTTCTGAATTCTTTTCCTTTAAGGCCACGGGCACGTCGCTTCCAAGAATTCAATAATCACTTGCGCCAAACCGACAGCCTACAGCAACCTCCTCCTTCATTTTTTCTTTTTTCAAGTTGGCCCAAAAAACAAAAAACCAAATTCTCGTTCTTCGAAATTGAAAATAAAAAAAAAAAATTAACAGCTACGTCGCCATTCCTTAACCGATTATAGTAGTTTTTTTTTTCTTTTTTCTGAAAAAAATTCTACCGATTACGTGCCGCCGCTAACATGGAATTAGCAATTCTTATTGTCTCTATGCGGCATAAGCAAGGACAAAACAGAAGTTCCTTGATCTTTTTCTAATCTACCATAATTCAAGCATATATCTTATTTATCATACACAAAAAAGAATAAATCAATTTTTTAAAATATATTTGTCTTCATATTATTTATTAAATTTTTAAATAAATCTATTATCATAATCTTGAAATTAAACATTTTCACTTAAATATTAATATAAATGACTTGATAACTTATTTATTTTTAATCACATTTTATACGCATTGAATGATGAGAGAATCAGTTATACATTTATAATTGTTAATTTTATAATTAAATTATATTTGAGATTATAATTGTTAATTAATTCAACAATATATAATTTTTTATTAATTGAAATATATTATAATTGAGCCCTAAAAAATGTCGTTCGAAATATTCTAATAAAATTACCTGTTGGATCACGAGACAGCGAATCGCGGACGAAGATCCGAGGATCAGCGTGGGGGCTAATTTACTTTTAACCAACATAAAATCTAAAGATACTTACATTTTTTTTTTTTTTTTTAACGATACATACATCTATTCAAAATACATATGTATGCTTTAGAATTGCATTTGACGAATCTTTATATTTTAAAAGCCCCCATATTTTTTTTGTTGGAGTGGAGGCAAATCATAAAATAATAAAATCCTTTCAACTGATTTTTGTTTTTTCTGAGTTCAACGAGCTCAATTGGCCGTACAGAGCTAAATGCTGTTTCACTTGCGTTTTTTTATTTGTAGGCAACAGCAGCAGGCTCAACGTGCTTTCTCCTATCTCTCAATTTTCCAATAGGATAGCCCCACAGACGGTAGGTTAATATTCTTGATAGCCTGGAAACGAAATGCAATTCTTGGCTCATTACCAAGTCTGCTAGGTTTACAGCAAAATAATTAGATTCGCTCCCCTTATGACAGAATATAATTTGATCCGTCGGCAGAAGCTTGCTACCATTATCGTTGGAGATATTCCACCAAGGTCTGCACACCATCCGAAAGAAACATTTGCATGCATCTGCTACCTTTAGGGGTTCTACGCTCCATAAAAAAAGAGTCCAGAACTGTCCCTCAATGGTTTTTTTTTTTTTTAATAAAAAAATTTATTGAGTTGTGAGTTATATATAAAAAATTACTCTTTTTATTCTCATAAAATCAAATTTCAAAATTATAATATAATACTTCAAAGATGTCTCAAAGAAATTATTATTTGACGATTAGAGGAATGAGTTGAGGACTGTGGATAGAAATTGGGCCCGCTCACTTAGCTTTCTTCTTTCAACAGAGCACGTCACTGAAGCACAGCCCATATAAAGTTAACGACCCAACCCAAGCCTAGTTCCAACAATCTAGTTTGCAACCTTGGACATTTCTCTGTACGAGGTCTCATGAACCGACCCCATTGCTCAATGGAATTTTGGAAAAATTACAAAAAAAAAAAAAAAAAAAGACTTAAATTTGAAAATTTGCTTTAATTTATCGTTCAAGTTAATTTTAATTTCAAACACTTAAATTAAATCATTAAGATTCATTTATACAGTACAAATGAAGAAGAACTACTGGTAAATTGTAATTTAAAGAAAAGTAGGAAAAAGTGTAGATGTTAATACAATCATGGCTGAAGACAGATAAAACATAGAATATTACCATCAATGCTTGACCAACATCTTGATGATGGCTACACCTACATCACACAGATTGCTCACAAGCTTGTTTCTGTCGGAAAGCGGCGACTTATTTGAGCCCGAGAAATGCTTTTCGCAATCATCGGCTTGCTTGGCGGCGTCGGACAGTACATAAGTGGCGAATCCATACTGACCTCTGTTAAAGGCATCGATGGACTGAGGAAGATTGTACTTGACAACTGGGATGTACAATTCAGCGCAATCTGCCAATGGTCGCTGCAGCTTTGGGTCCTTGGCCTGTTTGATTAGCCCCTGAATGTAATTCAGTGTGTCCGTGGCGTCCGATAGAATGAGATTAGCCACTATGGAAGCCAGGCCTTTAACGTCGGCCCCGGAGCTCTGAGAACTGGAGTGCAGAGCAGTCACACAGAGGTCATGAAAGGGTGTCTTTTTGCATATTTGTTCTATGAGATCAGGGCTTGCGGTGGATGATGCTATGGAAGTTGACAGTGTAAGAACATAGATGAGGATTGTGGAAGGCCTTGAAGAGAATAAAGATTTCATCTTTAAGGGATATGGCAGGGAAGTAACTGATGAAGTGCCCTCTGGAATTATATATATAAATATATATTGTGCGGAGAAGGAAAATTGGCTTTGGTACCATAAACAAAATGGAAATTCTGTTGGTTTGCTTTTGCAATCACATGGGAATAATGGAGATGTTGCCATCAAATGCAAGACCCCAGGTTCTAAACTACAGTTGGATAGCAATCAATTGCGCCTACAATATTGCATACTGTTTGGCTACAACGACGTCGCATTAACATAATTGTGATTTC
Source organism: Rhizophora mangle (assembly GCA_037832345.1). Taxonomy (NCBI): domain Eukaryota; kingdom Viridiplantae; phylum Streptophyta; class Magnoliopsida; order Malpighiales; family Rhizophoraceae; genus Rhizophora; species Rhizophora mangle. The sequence goes on along the minus strand of JBAPLJ010001421.1, from coordinate 2,620,248 downwards.
ATTAGTCGTTATGTTGTTCTTGGATTAATCCTCATAGTCATGCTTGCAAACCACACAATTGAAAACCCTGGCAAGACCCAAGTCGATGCTTCTAGATTCAAATGGGAGTGGCCTTCGCATCACGTGTCATAGCTAAACTATAAGTTTGTTTTTTTGTCACCTTTATGCATACCATTTTGTTAAAGGGCAAAAAGGTAATGGGACAGCAAGAAGCTGCCAACATTTTGAGGCCGTTGGATCGTGGCTGGTAGAAAAGCATCCAATTTTTTGTCTTTCACATGCTCGAAAGGAGTGGCGAGTTTTCACCGCATTGTCCATTTTGTTGTTGTCGTTATGCTAATTCTTGAATATTTAGGGGATCTAAACTGGATCTAATGTTGATAAATATTTGCTATGTGGTCTACACCCAACAATTTGTGGCTTTCTTCTGTTTGCCTTTTCCTCCTCTGGTCAAATGGCCATCGTCTCTGATGCTAAAAAAATTATAGGCTTGGTAGCAGAAGCCCCTCTTTTTGTAATCCCACGTAGCCCGTGAACATCTAGAATGGATCCAAATGTGCTCTCAGTATGTGGCTATCTGAAGTGCAGAATTGGGGTCTTTAGCATTTTTACCGTTTTATGTATTTGAAGGGAAATATTCTCCTGGGTTAAAATACGTGTCCCAAAAGAAAACGAGAAAATACAAACAGCAGAGCGAGAAAGGATGGACAGGGAACCTCCAGGAGCCCCTGGTTTTGTGACTTTCTCCCCAGGCGCTGTCGTACTAACAAATCTATAGGAGAAACTCTTTCTCTTTCCGAATTCCGGAAAGCCCCTCTTTTCAGTATTTTTTGTTTTTTTTTTTTTTTATTGGGTCCAATAACGTAACAGCAGTAGATTTTCCAGAGAACAGGCAGGAGTTGTAGGTCCCCTGCGCCTTTATTTTTTTGTTTCTTTATTTTTTAGTTTTTATGAAAAAAACTGATGTCCAATAAAATTTTAAAAAAAGTACAATAACAATAAATTATAATTACGTACTATATATGATAGTTGAAAAAAAAAATTACTTTTTAGACGTGAAATTCACTTTCCCGTCTCTATCCCGTACATCCTCCTCGGCCACCCAATTTTTTCGTCTTTTTTTATGGTACAACCCCCATAAAAACTGGATCATTCGTAATCGAATCTTGGGGGAAGGGAAAAAAAAAAATCAGGCGAGCGCATGGTTCGGGGTCCCAGTCAATTATAGGGTAACAATTCTTTTAAAAATAACCAAAATATATTAGATTTAGACCAAAATATTAGCATTTTTTTTTAAATATACCGAGTTCTTTCTAATTATATATATATAAGGATTATTGTAACAGAAAGTTGTGGTGACCACCGCCTATGCGTGGGTGTGACTTTAAGGCGCTAAGAAATACAGGGAAACATTAGGGCTGTAGGCAGCTCTTCTGAATTTCACCCATCAGATTGTACGATCACGTGATTCTACAGTCCGTCCGTGTGATATTTTATGGAAAGTATTATCTTTATTACTGATTCTTACAAATCAATTATTAAAATACTTATCTTAACTAAAGGAAATCATGTTGTAAAGTCTCATAACAGAGACAGTGAAAATTTGTGTTGTTTGTGTAAAAGAGAGAATTAATTATTCCATATCACACAATCTAAAATCATGAAATTCGTAGAAACATCTCGATTTCAAGTTGGATTTACGGTGACTTCATGCTATGTTTGATTTCATGCTAATTTTTATAAATTTATCACGACTTTATTTTTCTTCAATTATATTACAAATTTTATGTTTTAGCAAATCTGTAACTCCTTTAATAAGGGCATGATGTCAACCATTAACTCATGTGATATGTTAGTGTGTGATATTAGATTTAGATGTCATATAAATTGTCAAAAATATTTTTTTTAAAAAATTAACAAATATTACTCTTTTTTTTTTTTTTTTTGTCTATATGATATGTCACATGACTTCTAATGCCACATTAACATGCATGCAAGCATGTAAAGTTGATGATATAATTGAAAAAAAAATGTTTATGATATATTTTCCGAAAATAGTAAAGTCTTTTTTTTATTTTTTTAAGGTGAGTGACCCTGGAAGAACATAGAAAACTAGTGGTGAGCGTCAATTCATATTTTCAGCTTTGAATTTGATCCACACATACATGCTGTACGGGTTTATTGCGAGCCAAAGATAAGTTGTCTTCTTCGTTGCTTCAATGAAAGTGCTGCACCAAATCCAGCAATTGCTCGGCAAATGGCTGCGGCTGTAAATTGAGTTTTGTGTACGATTTAGTTTAAGCAGGTCAAATTTTATGTCTGTTCGTATAAAACTAAGAAGGAGACGTCAAACTTGCCACCTTGAGGCCTACGGTATTGACGAGAATTGAAAACGAGTAAGGTTGTCGAGGATAGTTCGGTCTAATGCTGAACATTACGGTTCAATCTGTTTTGTAGAACAGGAATCGTTCTGAAATTGTTTCCTGGAGACAGATGAACCCCATAAATTTCCTTCAGAAATCATCCTAATACATGTAAAACTGGCTCAGCGGCCCGCAACCGAGTCCGTTATGTGATGTCGCTTGGACTGGCCCATTAAACGAAAAACTTAAGTCGATGCACGCCCTTTCAGGAAGCTCAGCTCTGATCTTGTAGGATGCGCTTCTGGTGATATGGGAGTGGGAATGGCAATCCTTACGTGGGCTACAGGGCAAACGAATGAGCATGAAAGACCCAGTCTCAATGGCATCCCCTGTAGTTGGCGACATATCCATCTTGCAGCGCTACTGGCATAGGCCATGTTGAAAATAGCAAAGGTATTGAAGAAATTTGAAACCGGACAACCTCTGCTGGAATTTGGATGATTCTGACAAATACAAGCACATAGAATTGCCAAATGCACTCCTCCAAGAAATCCATTTAGTTGCAAACAAGCGCAAAGGACATGGCTACATTGTCGGGCGGAAAACCATGCTCTTGTAAAGCTTGACAGAGTTTGAGACATAGGGTGACTAGGAGATTACACATACATTACTATAACCCCCTTGTCTTTTAGTCCATAGTTTAACACTTTGCAGCACAGACTGGAAATTCTGAATTACATGGGGACAAAAATTACACGAGATCTGAAAACCGAACCAATGAAAGGCCTAACGTGACTAGGAACAATGTCCCTTTGGGTTATTATAGAAGGGCTAAACTATTCTCCACCATCCCCATTAGAATAAATGTCAGCATGCTTCCTCGAAGGATTGCCATAGACAATTGCTACAATCCTGCAAATGTACTAATCAAACTTAACTAACCTCCACAGGGAAAAGCTGGAAAAGCCAGTTGGGCACTGAAATATGGGAAAAAGGACCTCACATATCAAGTTAGAATATTGATTTTGTTCTGTTTAATATTTTTCTATTCTAATTATTATGTTTGTACACCTTTTCTTTTTTTTGGAATAAAGAGGACACAATCGTTTTGAATCGTTTCCTTAAAAAGTATGTGGGCCAAAATTTAAAAAGCAAAATAAATGCCATGGGCCTTCGCTGTCGAAAGGTTGAAACTTTGAGAGCTTTGAAATTTGTCTCCTTTTTCTCAGCGTTTGTTTTTTGTTTTTTTTGTTTTTTTTTTGGCCATTCCAATTCATAACTTCTTCTGTTTCTAAATGGCAAAATTTGTGAAATCAGACAATTAGCTTGATGCCAACTTCCGGGATCTATTTTTGTTGCATTTTAAAGATGGCACCGTTTTGCAATGACCAATCCAGCCGTTAAGCAAAAATATATTAGGACAAGAAATAGAATCGTGAGTGTAAAGAGTTGGTTGAGCTAGTAAGACTTCATCGTTAAATGCCCCTACCTAACAATTTTCTCTCCGGTCTACTGCGCAAGAAAGTATGATTGATTACAAATGGGTCATCATGTTATCACTACTACATCATTAGCCCATTGCATTGAATATTGGATAAGAAGTAAAAGGACAATGCCTTGCATAAAAACAAACCTCACAAACAGGTTCTACAAACATTTCTAATGTAAAATGGTTGCGGGAAATATAATGAATTAAATTGTTTTTTATTAAATACGGAAAATATTTATGTAAATTGGTAATATTACTTGTTAATGAAAAGAACATTTGTGGGAAGCAAAAACAGCGACTGCCATTGGCTAACAAAAGCACACCCAAAAGAAGCTTTCCCCAACGAAGAAAGCAGAAAGCTGTCCTGTTTGCTCTGTTCTTAATGTCTTGTAAAGGCGAAAATGCCTCCTTTTTGTTCTTCCCGCACTCATTGCGACCAAGCAACAAGGAGAACAAAACTTGCCATTAATTGAACTTAATTTCCAATTATCTTTGATTTCTACTTTCTTTCCAAATAGAGTATTGAGAATCGACATTAAACCTACCAAGAGCAAGGACCATCACGAGGAAGTGGCGAGTGGTAACACAACTTTCCCTTTCCATTTTAGAATCAAACCTGATTATCATTCTCTTCTCTTGGGGTTCCAAATCGCAGAAATGTGGTTGTACAGAAAGAAAGCGCAAAAATTTTAACAAATCATTACGAACCGCCAAGCAAAACTAGTATCGACAACCACCTCTTTTTCAAGTTCAAGCCTACAGGATTGAATGTACGAGAGAAAGATAAGAGACAGACAGATCCTGAGAAGTCACACAAATCTAAATTAATGCAGGAACCACCATGAAGATTTCAACTTTTCCGAAAAAATCAATACCCCAATTAATGTAAGCTCCTTTGACGTTATTGCTCTCCTCCCACAGTAATCCAAAGGACTAATTCTAATTATGTTGGGAGAAACACCGAGTCACACACAACTTCATTTACTCAAAAGAATTAACCGAAAAACAAGGGGGCACGGAGGGAGACAAACAGAAAACAACTAAAATTCCAACCATAAACAACGGCAAGCAGACATTTCAACCATAACATTCTGCGAATTCTGGGTAAGCACCTGTTCTTTTCTTTCAGACTAACGATGCACTTACTGTTCGTGTACAGAGAAACCTCCGTATAGTCGAGTCAAACAAGAATTGGCAAAAAATAATTGATCAGAGAGTACAACCACAGAAAACAAAGAAATAACAAAGCATGGAAGCTAAAGCCACTGACTCCAACACCGTTACAAAGGTCCACAACACCTCATCGATCGAGAATTCCAGCCACCGGAAGCTCTCCTGAGTCCACCCACTTATTAAATACGAAAAATTGAAATCCGACCACCGGAATACAGATGATGGTAAAGAGAACCCAAATTCCGGCCACCGGAAAATAGACGTTGGCAAAGAGAACCGGAACATCGGCCACTGGAAGGCCACGGAGTACCACCAATTACACATGGCCCTGCTAATCTTTCCCCTATATTCTTCTTCTTCTTGCCTTTTTTTCTTTGTTTTTTTGAGGAAAATCCTTTTCTCTATTGTACCAGGAAGGATCTGCCTCGTGTAGAATGGTCTTTGTAACTTTCTAGCGTGGAGTTGCAAAAGTGGGGTCCGAGCACAATTATTTATGGGAAATTCTGGACTTGGGCTTGGGCATGTCCGAAGGCGCTCTTTTTTTTTTATTTTTTTTTTTTTTTATTTTTAATATTTTATTATGTTTTCAAAATTGTTATGTTTGACTAAATATTGTTATATTGCCTAAAAATTATTTTATAAGAAAATTTTTATTTCGATGGGTGTACTTCTAGTAAGCCTAATCTATAAAATCATATCATAATTTTATAAAAAAAATTAAAATTATGAAAAAAAATTTATGATATAAAGTAGATATATTATTAATAAATTAATTTAACAATAAAAAACTTGAAAACACTCAATTTCCATAATTATATATAACAATTCCAACCATCTATTTAGAAATGTCACCATATATATATATATATTTTGTAATCAACAACTATTAGTTAAATATAATGAAAACAATAAAAAGACACATTAAAACCTTTCTTTTAAGAAACTTTATAATGTTCTAAAATGATAGCTCTAATAAGTAATAAATTACAAAAATAAACCAATATATAAAATTTATTCAATTAAAATTTTCAATAACAATGCTATTTTTGAAAAAACAAATGCAACAAATAATTCAATCTCAAAATAGTTTTTCCCCCCTTTTAATAAAATTTAGTCTCTCTAAGATATTTACAATGAAATTTTTATAATTATTTGCAAAATTTTTAATAAATATTTAACAAAGCATGTGAATTATTATTGAATACAAATATTAGCATGTCTTTTTTAATATTTAAAAATATAAGGTGTAAATTGTTACCAAATATAAAAAAATATTATGAAAAATATTTTTTAAGTTTTAACTATGTATATTTGGTCCATTAAGCGGCATAGAGTGAAGCATCCACAGGCATTAAAATGAAATGTTTATTAAGCAACGACGAGAATAAAATTATCTACAGGCATCTGATCGCGAAATGTTTGCCGCGAGACACGTGGACAATGTGAGATTCATGTCTTGATTATATGCACCGTGGACATTCAAATTCAACGGTGTAAGGACTCTGGCTGTTTGTGAGCTGTGAAGATCTGAACATGTGGACCTTACGTACAAACCCGAACCGGGCACCCATTTGGTTTTTTTTTTTTTTTTTAAGCAAAGACTTATTTCGCTTAATGGTTTGCTAAACTGCTTCGATCCGCTATACTCATTTAAAATATTTATCACATAGGATTTCTAATGAACTAATTCAATTAATTTTCCTATTTTAATGTGAACTAATTCAATTGTAAAATTAGATAAGTTGATTATTCGGAAAAAACTAAATAACAATACCTAAAAAGAAATATATTAACAACTAATAAAAAAAATAAATATTGGTGCTTTTAATTGTTAATTATCTTTCCATTAAAGAAGAAAAAAATATTTTTTTTGGAATCATATGAGCTGTACCCAAATGCTGCCTTAAAAAACGTGTGTGCAAGTTAAACCAAATTGGTGGGCGTGGCTTCAGAATTAAGCCATGCCAGCTGACTTCCTTTTCGGCGGATGAAGAATGACAGCTAAGCTTGAGAGGCCTCTATTTTCCGCTACAAATTAATCGACCAACAGGGCACTTCTGGAATGAAGGAGTTTCGTCAAAACAAACAAATGGTGTTTAAATAAAAGAGAAGAAACGGGTAGGCGGATGAATGTGAGGAGGAAACAATGATAAAATAAAAAAAATGAAAACTTCTGCGAAGGGGAATAGTTTCTTAATTGATCTAAAACCGACTCCTCTCCCATGTTAAGTAATTGAATGCTTAAAACCATTCTTCATTTTCAGGATGTCTAGGTTTCTCTAGAGCATATCCTGCCTTTGCTAAGAGTGCACTTCTACGCGTAATATTGTGTATCAAATTAATTACAATTTGACATGTCCAGACAAAAGACAATTTGTCTCGTCGACAATATTAGCAAATTTTGCAGATGTATGGTCAAAGTATTACTGGCTGCTGTAGAATCCTGAATGTTGAATCAGTTGCACATAAGAATTTCTCATCCTACTGCGAAAGACCCTATTTTTACCAACTAGAATGCACATGGCCGGCAAGTCTAGCACCACCGACGAATTTTCAGAAAAAAAAAAAAAAAAAAAGCCCTTCTTTCAAAGTAATGCGCCCAAATTCCATATTAAATTTAATACAATGTTCAAACGCCCAAAAGGACTACTTTTTCCTGTGTCTTTCTTAACTTCTAGATGAAGTTATTCAATGTTACGTGTAAAACACAAAAACTATGGCTTGCACTAGAGATTAAGCATTTTTAAGAAGCGATATTACTCGAAGCACGATTACAAGGTTAATTATAAAACCCCTTGCTCAAACAAATAATAAAAAACAAAAAAGGTTATGGATCACCAACTCCCTTAGGAAAATCTCCTAATATTGACTTATCTGCTCAAAAAAAAAAAAAAAGGGAAAAATAAAACAACTCATTTAGATGATAATTACGCTTAAGTACTTTTTTTTTTTTTTTTTCAAATCTTAATAGGCAGATCTCGAGGGAAAAAAAAAAATAATAATAATAAAAAAGAGCACCTCCCATTTGTGTACACTAAACGTCTAGTCAGAACAACTCCTAAATCCATTAATCTTTTTTCGGTGAATTTTTTACTGCCCGTTTAATTAACCTTAAGATTGACTGATTCCAATTCAATTCCAGGTATGATTTTGATTACAACCTGCAACCAACGGTCAACGTTGGCTGCACGATGGCCATCGATGACGGCGACGTGGTGGCTATCAATCACCACCGTCGGTAACTTGGCGACCACCAACAACCACGTCGGCAACGTGGCAAACCGCCGATGACATGGCTGGCCAGAGTTATACTGACGATGACGTGGCTGGATATCAACGACCACGCATATGATATAGTCGACCACCGATAGCCACCGTCAACAAGATCAATAAGGACAATGATATTAAGATTCAAATTAGAATTTGTTCATTGCCAGCGACAATCATTGGCAGCCATTCACCCGAGACAGTAGTCACCGGTGGCTGGCCACCTCGCGGGCCGTGATAGCTCATAGGCGTTCTTGACTGATTTCGGTAAGGCAGTTTCAATTGAATTTGACAAATGTGGTGCTATTTCAAATTGTTGTTCTTGGCCTTTAACTAAAAATTTTGAAAATTATGCAAAACAAGTATAAATCCAATTTCTTGTTATGGAATTTTGGAGTATTATTGTTTCGTTGCACGTTTAGAATCGTATTAAAAATTTGGAGTTACGTTTCTGTTATTTGGTGCCAATGAATAGAATTGGAATTCCAATTCAAATCCTATATTAACACCTTGTGAATAGTTATCCTCATAATTGGAGGTGGACTGACCGAAAATCTGCAAGATGAACGATGTGAGAGGAGATTTTCGGGAGTAGCTATCGGACGCTCAAGTCCACACATATGGCCTACATTCCCATTGGAGCCCAACTGGGCCGTCCAAGCTCGGGCCACATAATGTTCCCTCGTATACTCGTACCCAAAGGGAAAACAAAAAAATCAAAAGAAAAAAGAAAAAAAATGAAAAGGAAATAAACCCTAACCTAGATACCCCAACGCTTCTCGTCACGTGACAAGCAGGTGACCATGGAAATAAAGCATACGGGTGCCGCAATGACTCTTATCTCCTCGAGGAAAACGTATTGTGTCATCTCTATCGTTCGATATCGTACCACGTCATCAATCCGCGTAAACCTACCTTGCAACGGCTGAGATCGCAGTTGCAGAGCTACTGGTACAACGAACGAAGAAGCTCCTTGCTTCTCTCCTTCTGTCTCTCTCGCTCTCTCTCCCTGCCCTTTCCAATTTTTTTTTTTTCGCGAAAGAAATTTAAATTTTCTCGATAAAATTTCTTTGATCTACACAATCTTTTGTTATAAAAAATGAAAATCATGGAGCAAGAAGGGGAAATTTTCGAAGAGGAGGAGAAAATTGGGGATTTGAATGGAAAAAAGGAAGAAAAGGAGGAAGAAGGTGAAGACGAGGAAGACATAGACGTTGAAGAGGACGATGATGACAGTGACGGAGACGACGATGACGACGGTGATGGGGACGATGACGCTGACGCTGACGCTGACGAAGACGACGATGAAGAGGGAGTGGACGACGAAGACGACGACGAGGTGCAGGTCTTGCAATCCTCTGGTGGGCCGCCTGTTCACTCTACCGGTGATGACGAGGACGACGAAGACAACGAGGAAATAGATGGTGATGGTGGAGACGACGACGACGACGACGATGACGACGACGACGACGACGAGGGAGTAGATGACGATGACGACGACGAGGTGCAGGTCTTACACTCCTCTGGTGGGCCACCTGTTCAGTCGTTGGGCGATGACGATGATGAGGATGATGAGGGAGTTGACGATGAAGACGACGACGATGACGACGACGTACAGGTGCTGCACTCCTCTGGCGGGCCTCCTGTTCAATTGCCACGCGATGAGGAAGACAAAGAAGCCGGTGAAGATGAGGCCGGCGAGGACGAAGAAGATGCTGAGGAAGAGGTAAAACCAGTTTAAATCTGCACGATTTTTAGTATTATTTTAAAGTTTTGGTTATAAAATCTTCAGATCTGGTGGTTTTATGCTCAGTTTTGCAATTTTTGGGGGCAGAAGAAACTGCGATTATGCAGTTTTACCCTTGTTAGATTTAGCGGATTTTGTGAGCTCAGAATTCAAACCCGTTGGTTTAAAGGACTTTGCCTAGCTACATCTAATGGAATTATGACCTCTTGATTTGTTTTCGTCGTAGGCTCTGTAGATCTTAGAATATTTGCTATTGGTTTTGCTTTGAAGTTTTAAAAATATCAGTTTTATAAAGTGTAGAGCTCTTCGTTTCCGTTTTTTTGAAAGAAATAAAAAAAAAAAATTAACGGTATCAGGGGAAGATCTGGTTTATGTCGTGGGGCGTGGCTATTAGTTTTTTCAGTCAGTAGATGGTAAGAGCCAGAGGAAGGTTTCAAGTTTGTATCTTGTTTACTTACTAATTTATTTACTTTTTAGGCTAGCGATTTCTTGTCCAATGAAGGCTCATGTGGCTTTGAAAAGGCTGTCTTGGCTTTGTGAAGTGAAAATTTACAGTAGGGTATACATGTTAAACTTTGTGCAGTCCCAGAACTTATTGGAGGCATCATAACAATCGTTGATTCTTTTTCTTTAGATATATCGGGAGTGCTCACATCTGTTGTCTCACAATTTTATTTATTTATTTATTTTATTTTTAATTTTGAGATATTTTTTTATTTTTATTTAAATTTTTTCATTTAATTGCTTTGACCACATAGGAGGACGTGGGAACCGAATATCTTGTACGACCAGTAGGTCGTCCTGAAGATGAGGGAGACGCCAGCGATTTCGAACCGGAAGAGAATGTTGAGGATGAAGAAGATATTGAGGAGGAGGATGATGACAACGAAGGTGAGGTTGCTGGCAAAGTAGGCACCAGCGAAGAGGAAGAGATCCGATAGAGATGACTCCGATGATGGTGGTGATGATGACGATGATGATGCGGGCGGAGTTGATGATGAGAGACCCTCCAAACGATAGGGCTGGGGTTTGTGGAGGTCAATCTCTTTCTCTCTCTTTTAGCCCATCTCTCTCTTTCACTCCCTCTCTCTCCTCTTGATAGAAACAAGGATTAGTTGTTTTTGGATTCTGTGTTATGATTCTATCATGTTATGGTGACTTTTTAGGATTTTATATGGTGTATTTGGTAGTATGCATATTTATGTTTGGGGTTGGAAATAACTATCTAAAACAGCCGGTTCAGATTTTTGTATATGTTTATGATCTGTAGACATGCCTCGTTACTTTTTTCCTTTGTTTTTTAATAATTTCAGGCGTGGTAATATTGGTTTTATATTTTATTTTATTTTATCTTTATAAAAAAATTTCTTTTTGGCATCACATAAAAAAATTTCTCTAGAATTCCGGAAAATCCAGTTATATATGGTTCGTTTTCTGGTTACTAATTGTATTGATTTTTGTCATCTTCTAGTTATATGCAAAATTTTTCTTGGTAAGAGTCGGTGGAGGAACCAAGCTTTGATGCCGAGTTCTACGGTTAATGATCTAAACAGATTGAGTTTGAGCGTTGGCTATCGTGTTTGGATTAGATAAGAATCCATCTTGATTGTGAACGGCTCGTACCTGTGGATTTTGGGTACCGGATATGGGTCGGGTATATGCCCCGGTAATTGGGGTTGCCCTTGTTTTTTTTTAGTAGGTTAATATGCTTAGCCCTGCCTCATCTCTGTCAACCAGAATGTCACAACTCTCTGATACCAGCACGAAGAAGAAAAATAATGTTTAGGGCTGCTAAAAAAAAGAAAAAAAGAACAAGGAAAATATATCTCGGTATCATGATTTGCGATGCAAGCAAATGAGAAATGGCATTATGGGAAAATACGCACAAGTCAATACCTGTCGTGGGAGTGGTTAAATACCAAAGGACTGACTTAGTAGTTCAGTAGAAAATGTCTTCTTCCAAGATGGAAACAAATGTTGGGGGATAATCTAGTCATTTCATTCGCAATTTCATTTATACAATGGAATAGGAGTAAATGTAACCATTTATCATTTGTAACTGAGGTTTTTTTTTTTATTCAGCCACCTAATTAAATGTTTATTGGTTTGAATGCAGAAGTGATACTATTTATTTTTCTCGCCGAGAAAATGAAACGAGATAGTGGCCCGGATTCGACTCGAGCTGAGGTCCAAAAATGAGAAGACAACGACAAGGGAGGGGGTAAGTTGTCAAATTGAAGACCGCGTCTGCCTCGTGCTTCTCGTCTATTGGATTGGACTATCGGAGGATGGTGACGTCCAGCTTTGCTACTAATGATGCGCATAAGGCGGCGATCATAAAGTGGTGGGCCCTCATCATGGATGAACCGCGTGGCCTCCACCTCAAGCGCCCCTTTCTCTCCGTTTTACCAAGTCCCTATTATCAAGCCAAGTCAAGCCACATCCAAAAAGGAAAAAAAAAAACAAGGGAAAGTAAACGACCAATATATTTATATGTAAAAATAATGACAGCGCAACAATTATATTTATGATGGAATTATTTGGACGAGTCATTGCACTGTCATGCTAGTTATAATTCTTGGTTGAAATTTTTTTTTGTTAATCAAACTCCACCAATGTACATTTAAAAATTCTGTTACTTTTTATCAAAGTTTTCTTTTAAATGCGAGTTGTTGTATTTAAATGTTATGGACAATATATGTGAAAATTTCTGAAAAAGGGTGACTCTAATGATATGCTGGAGCTGATTGCTTAATAAATGGAGAAGATTATTGTTTCACAATAAAAAAAACAATTATTCGTAACTTAACATGTGCAGGTGTAAGGCGTAGTCCTACAGATGTTAAATGGCTCTTATTATTATAGATACCAACCAAAACAATTGTTTTTTGTTTGCTCAAAAAAAAAAGAAAAAAAGCCAAAAAAGAGGGAAGACACCAGCACAATTTTGAACGTCGGATCTGCGTTGGGTCATCCAGAGTGAAAGCAAGTCATGGACATGATGGTTCAAATCATTACCAGTAAAATGAAAGGAATCGTTTTATTTAGCAAGTTGACCCTTCGTTCGCAATTACGCAGGGGCACATACTATTGTTAAATAAACTCGATTGAGTTAGCGATAATATAACCAGTGGGAGTGGCCACAACCAAATGCTTGGGGGCAGGCCTGAGATTCATCACAAAAATATTCCCTCCTCCGTATAAATAAATAAACAGATAAATAACAATAAAAAAAAAATACAGAGAATTAGTGATAATATGACAGATTATGCAACTAAGAGTTGGCTTGTATTAGAAACGGTTTTTCTTAGATGCATAGGCTCTCGTACGCCTTCTCTTATGGTGGAAGATCCAAAAAAAATTTCAAGAACATTGGGCTCGTGGTTTCCACATACACGAAGATCTTATCTCTTACTTAAAAAGGTCGGATGATAAGTGGTCGACTCCCTCGTTGGATCAGAGGGTCTAGAATTGAAGTTTCACAAAACTATGCAAAGCCAAATTCTAACAAGCTGAACTCTATACACCACCTTAGTCCAAAGATTAAAATTCAAGAAATTATTAACTAATAGGATATAAAAAAGCTTTTACCTAAAAAAAAAAAAAACAGAGAACAATCAACTGTTTTCCACCTATTGTCAAAATCTAAAAACATTGGTCCTGGGAAAACACTTCCAAGTAGCAGGAGAACAATGATAGAGCTAATAAATTCTTTCAATGCAGAAAGCAGTGGCCTTAAACTCCCACATGATGATAATTAGCAATGCTATGTTGCAGCGGCGGCAGCAGCAGATCTCCTTTCATTGCAAAAATATCACATACCTCATCAAAATATATGGACAATGTCGTAGGCAAATCTATTTGCATCAAGGAAAAAGACAGCAAAATATATGAACAGAAATCATTTGAAGAACTTTCAGAAATAGGATCAATTATCTATAAAGTGAATATCAGTACCCCAGAAGCAGCACAGCTCTGTCAGTTCAATAAACACAAGGGAAAAAGAATTATGCATATCATTATTAAAAGAGAATGAAAGGGAAATTTCAGGGTATGGCATGACAGAGAGTTGAATCCTTGGATTTTCACCCTTTTTTTTCTTTTTTCAAAGATTCTTCCATTGCCCTGCAAAACTTAATTGGGTTGTCTATATCAATTATAATGGAGAAAAAGAAAGGCCTGTATAATGTTCTTATTGAGGACAGTCATGTATTTATCCCAGATGACAGGACTGTAACATTCAACATATTTGACATAAAGTATCCCGATTACCAAAAAGGATACGTCCAGAACAGCACAAAAGACTGCATAAGCATAAACACATCGTCAGTGTATTGAAGAATTATGCAAATTATGCTTAGTAATGCAACTGGATATATAAGCATAGCAGTAATTTCGTTGATCTAAATTTAGAAATTAAATTAGATATATAGCTTATCCATAGCCAGCCACATATGCATTGAATCTGCTTAAGACAGCAAGAAAGTATTCTTCAAGAAAATATTACACATTTCCAAGATCCATATGGAGAGATTTCACATAGTCCATGCTGTAAACTAGAGATCCTTGCAAACAACAGTAATAGCATCTCAAGGATAGCCTGTGTATCTGACCGGATTTTTAAGCTATTTGCAGTATAATTGATGACAACAATGTGTAGTTAAAAAAAATGACAACAAAACAAAGCGGAAAAATTTTACCTCTGAGGGTAAGATAGCCAAGAATGAGAAGAGAAAGAGCCATGGAAGAAGAGAAATTTGCAAAGAGGGAAAAAACATACCATGAGCCCGCCCAAAAATCCATCCAGTGCAACTTGGTTCCACGAGTCAAAGTATGACTGGATGGAAAACCTTGCCTTGGCAATGAGTCCAATTGAAGTGATTGCCATGATAAGGAAATAAAAGATAAATCCAGTCAAGCCAGTGAGTCCTAAAATTCCAGCAATTACTCCGCCAATTATAGACAAAAATGTCCGGCTGCATGGAAAATATAGCACTTAGTGACAATAGCAATTACATAACTAAACTCTCAACTACAGTTTCTGAAATAGTGCATGGCATCTTCCCCAAGTGTTTCAAACACTCAACATGCTTCCTGACCAAATCAACAACTGGTCTTGTTTATCATTCATACTCAAACTTACGTATGCAAAACACAATATGTAGCACTCAGTGACCATTGCAATTACATAACAAAACTCTCAACTACAGTTTCTGAAATAGTGCACTGCATCTATGGGATCTTCCCCAAGTGTTTCAAACACTCAACATGCGTCATTGCCAAATCAACAACTGGTATTGTTTATAATTCATACTCAAACTTGCGTATGCAAAACACAATTTACACAAAGAATTGATCAAACAGTTAAAACCCATTTTGTGGCACACATTGTTAGAGAAACTTGATCTTTGGACTGGACCTAATAATATATGAAGACTTTATGCCTAAAAAAGGAAAAAAATGCAAATTCAATAGTTTTCAAATATCCCCTTATCCTGAAGCTGTTGAACGAACCTGTAGTATATAACTTTCATGTTGCTCTGAAGATTTTCAGCATTGAATGTTTGCAAGTCGTTAGCAACATCACCTGAATTCTTCTCGGAAGCACCCGACGCGCCATGGCCAGTCATACCTTCTGCTAAAACAACAAGAAGCAAACCGTCCATTAGCTTTGCACTAACATTTCATGCTCAAATTCACGAACGAAACTCAGAAATTCAAACTTCAAATCACCCCCCCCCCCCAAAAAAAAAACTAAAAAATATTTTTGCAATTTAGGCATTCAATGAACGGGACCATTATGAAAATTGCAAATTGGGTATACCTATAATCCAGTTCTTTACAACAAGAGTCAAACAACACAAACAGAATCTGCAGAAATTTAAACAAACGAAACCATTGCAGTCGGGGAAAAATGAAATTCGAATCGATTTCACGATAGGCAAGAACTCCCAGATCTATAGCCTTTTGCCCCCTGCGGGCTCTACTGAAACTCTGTTTATTTCGTCTCAATTGCCTGTACTAAAGGTTGGCCTTAGATGTCCGTACCTTACGAAAACATCCCTGTACTAAAGGTTTGTGGGAAAATAATTTATTTATTAAAAAATTTTACAAAAACACATATTTTAAAAAATAATAAAATTTTTGATTGTTTAGCTGATTGTGTTGTCAAAAATATTTTTACTATTTTAGTTGTCATATAAAATTGAGAAGCTTTAATACATAATAATTACTATTATAAAAATTATATAAAAAAATATTTAGTTAATTTTTTATAAAATAAGAAAAAATTGATATTAAAAGACAAAAATAAAATTTATTAAAATGATAATAAAATTGATTCATGATCAGACGACTGCTAAAACTATGACAGAATCGATCCCTGATTGACAAACACACGAAAGTAATTTTCACTCTCTTTGATTCCTATTTTCTCCTCCAACTACTGGAGAAAATGATTTCAACTTATTTTGAATTGAAAGTTAACAAATAATTTTAACTTATTTTGAACTAAAAATTTTGTAAATATATATATATATATTTTAATTATATCATTTCAGTTTGACAAATATATGCTACACCAGTATCTCCGCCCCAACGTAGATTATTATTATTATAATACCACGTCGATTGCTTAATTTAATTTAATTTTTTGGTCAACTTTTTGCGATGTCTGATGTTGTCTCGCATGTAATGAGTCAGACACGTTCCTCTTCTTCTTCTTCTTCTTATTTGTTTGTTTATGTTCAAAGCAAAAACAAGAAGAAACAGAGAGATCATTTATGGAACAAATGGGGAAAAAGAAAAAAGCAGAGGAGTAAGAACCGGCTTTGTCAATCATCTCTACATAATGGGAAATACGAGACACCTGTGTAATCCACTTTGATAGTGTATAGACGCATACACAATGCACAGTCTGTACAGTCGGCCTTGAAACATTTTGATATCCCTCAGCCAACTGCCATGGGAACCAATCGACAATATTGGCAGAAACAGACTAGTTTAAAACAGTCTAAATGAGCATCAGTCCAAAATTTAAAGGTTGATAGAAACTGTTTATTTACCTTCTCATGCCAATTACACCAGTAGATTTATTGTTTTTAAGTTGGCCGTCATCTTCGTTGTCGTAACTGTCTACTTCGATAATTCCACCTTCGGTGTTCTCATCATAGCCCTCCGCCTCATCCTCATCAACTCCACCCTCATCGTATGCTTCGTCATCGAAGTCACCATCATCGTAATCAAAGTCATCCTCTTCTTCGCCATAGTTCATACCTGCATGCAAAGTGTGGAACTCAGGTGGAGGCGGGCAATCCTCTGTGACTGCTTCATCCATCTTTATCACAAGGTGCCGTATGACTCTTTCATCTCGGTCTAGCATGCTCTTGAAGTCATTAATCCATTTAGCTTCTAGCTCAAAATTCATCAAAATGTAGTGGGCATTTTTTGCTTTCTGTATCTTGTATGCTAGCCTTCGCATACCCCAGTCACTGAATCTCCAAATCTTGCCTTTCTTCTCCCTTAGAAAATCTGTAAACAAGGAGCACATTCCTTTAAAGTTGTGAAGTGAATTCCACAGCAATGCAATTGAGGAAATAGCAAACCTACTTTACAACAGAAAGTATACCAGCAATCCATTGTAAGGTCATATGTTTCTAATAAAGGTAATCCTTCGTAAG
Source organism: Rhizophora mangle (assembly GCA_037832345.1). Lineage (NCBI taxonomy): Eukaryota > Viridiplantae > Streptophyta > Magnoliopsida > Malpighiales > Rhizophoraceae > Rhizophora > Rhizophora mangle. The sequence continues at coordinate 2,602,530 of JBAPLJ010001421.1, read as the reverse complement.
GTCATATGTTTCTAATAACATCAAAAAATACATGATATTCATTCTTTACAACAAATGGGGGCTTCACCAAGTACATTACACATTCAACTTAACAAAAACCTGGAAAATAAACATTGACGCTTCTGAAACATCCAAAGTCTATTCTGCATGACAATAACACATTCTTACGAGGTATTCACATGGTGGATGACTAGTCAGAGGAAAGAGAACTGAACCAACAATGGAGAGGGATCAATGGAGAATATGCTAAAAAGAAAGTCATGGCAACTACAAGAAAAGTCAAGTCAAGGCAACCCTATAACTAATTGAAGCTATAAAGCATAAAGAACAACAAGAATCCAAAAATTTGTTTAAGCCATTGCTTCAGAAGACCATTATAATCATAACTAAAACCTAAAATATGCTCATGATTGTTGGTAATTCAAGGTCTTTGTAAGGTCATATGTCTATATCATGGAATTGGTGCAAGTTCTACATAAGTTGTTAGGACCTTGAGAAGGCCAAAAAATACAGCTAGTTGGAACCCTTTGAAGTCCAAATCCTTAGAATCAATTTCTTTTGAAATGTAGCAAGAATACACTGATATACAGAGGAAATCTGGGAAATTAATGTGGGTGCACATCCAAGATACTGACAATTGGTTGCATCAGACTTAACAGCTCCTTGTTTCATGTAGCAAGTTAAAGGGCTTTATGTTTCATGGGACAAACTACAGTGAGGATGGCACCTTCATTTCATCCTACATGGCACAGAGACTGTCAATATACTTTATTATCAACATACGTGGAGGGGAACTAAGAGTTGCAAATCAGAAATACTGTGCAACTTATTGGGCTAAATAACTTCACTGACTAATTTGCAGAGGAAATGTTGGCATAAGCCTTCACCTTGAACTTTCTCATTAACATTGCCAACCTCTTCTGCATGCTTCTCATGGATTAAATAGACCACTTCATAATGGCGCACTGCACAACATGGAAGACAATACAATTATATCAACAAAAGAATTCAGTTCCAAATATGAATGTAAATTATGATTCCATGTCCACATAGGCTTCCATCACCAAAAAACCACAAGACACATTGCTTTAATCTCCTTGTACCTCACTGATCAAAAAAAGAAGAAAGTGACAAGAAATGATGGTATCAAAACATGCACAGCAACTTGAACTTTAAACTGGGTGCTATGAAAAACAATTTGTGAGCAGCAGTAGAAATACAGGGTACAAAATTATTATTTTTTTCTTTTGGTTTTCAATCCTTTGTTGAAAAAATGTTTTTTCTGCCCTCTTAACAAAGAAGAAATGGGGACAAGCATACATACTTTGCTCCACCTTCAATTGACTTTGCAGTTGAAGATTCAGAGATTCATATAACTTTTCTGCAGGCAGACAAAACAGTTACATTGCTTCAAACTCTAAAAATCACAATAATTTCAAAAAATAGAGAAGCATACACACAAATCTTGTGGGAATTAAAATTCCCACCTTCTTCTGCATCAGCAAAGTCAGGGAGAAGTCTGCCGTCTTCCTGCACTTTCTTCTGTAACTCAAAATACAAAGGCCCAAAATAAAATGCCAATATCATAAATTGATACAGAAGTGATTATACTATAAAGAAATACCATAAGAAACTGGGGCAAATTGAAATCTAATCCTATTTATAAGACATGAAACGGATTAAAAAAAAAAAAAATGGTTTCATCCAAGTCTTTGCATTTGAAGACTTCTTTAAATCCTAATATTCCAAAATCATGGTTTATAAGTGAAAAGAATTAAGCTTTGAAACCTCACACATACACGCACGCAAGCAAGCACGCCCGCACGGAGCATGCATACAATGAATTTCTCAAAAATTCCCAAAAACAATGGCGGGTTATGAGAAAAATGACCTCTTTAAACAGGATGGCTTCAGGAAAAGGCCCAGTGGTCTCATCTGGCCTGAGGATGAAGCCGTGAGAATCATCCCTGTCATTGTTCTTGGTCTTCTTTGCCCAGACAATCACTGATTTTCTCAGTCCAAGGCAATTTTTGAGAGGCGAATGGCATCAGAGAAAAAGAAGAAGAGTACCCATTAGAGAGAATCGAGAGTGGACCCTTCCTCCCACTAAATCCATTGCTTATGACCTGTTTGGGAGACGGAAAGGTCGCAGGACTGTGAAGAAGCATCTCCATATCCCCCAAAAGACGAGAGCTCACACAACGAAGCTATCCTTACAGTGATTATCAGACATGTCAACTATAACGCAAGTGCGCAATCTCCTATATTAGAGCAATACAAAGCTTGAAAGTTTTCAGCCAGAATTTTCCAAGTCGAAGGTATGCCCCCATTTCTCATTTTAAGAGCTTAGCTTTATAAACTAATATTTTCATCTATTTCAGAAATAATGTTGACATTTTGTGATATTTTCATCTATTTCAGAAATAATGCCATTAAATCCATTGTGCAATTCTTGTTTAAGCTTTTGATAGTGTCAATTCTCTCCCCCTTGATCACTCTGTACTTCTACTGATAGAAAAATTGGACAACTAAAAATAAAAACGATCGAATTCTCACATAATCTAATATTTCTCCTTTAATGATGATGTTGGTTGGCCACTCGCATTGGCCTAAAAATATGAACTTGTCATGGTCCATAAACGCTGTTCTAGGTTCTGACTTGTAATTTGATATTCAAGCATTCAATAGTACTAAGGCCAGTAGGAAATTTCATTGTTCTTTGTTTTGGGTCCTTCAATCATAATCACACTTGCAAAATAGGTGGAACTTCACTTTGAGTTGGTGCTCGATAGGACTTTTATATACTTGCATAATCCAACCAGTCTATCTCAACTACAACAACAGAATGGCAGACTGCTCCCTCATTGTCCTCGTAAGATTTCCTATTACCAGAATTCTATCAACTTTGCACAGTTATCTCAAAAGTTTGTATAAAATGAAATTTATACATCACATTACGACGGCTGATGCCATTCTCAAGTAATCCGAATCTTTTCTTTTTTATTTTTTTGTTGATTAAGGTCAGTGGAATCCATCTTCTCCCACCATTCTTTTATCCGTGGGCCTTAAATCCTTCCGGGAAAAAAATAATATGCCTCTCTTGAAGTTGGAGATTGTAGCCCTCTTCAAGTGGTAACAAAAGAGCTTGAAACGATTTGCGATTTAAGTGAATATTAAGGATGGAAAATTATCTGTCGACTTTTACCATTGCTTCTTCCCCCTTTTCCTCCTCTTGCTGCCGGTGCTACTCCCACTGCTGCCACCTCCACTGCCCTTGGGACCATTTCCGGCCCTAGTAGACGAGCTTTCAGCAGAGGTACTGCCACTAAAATTGTCAAAGACACCAGCTTGCACTGCATTCTGTAACCACTCAAAGAATTCTTCCTCTGTCATGGTCTCCTCTGGCATCCGGCCACTCTTTTGTCCTGAGCTTGATCCCTTGCCATTATTGTGCTTGGAAGCAACGCTAGTGTTCACATGAAAACTTGGCTTGTGAGTGTTGGCTGGACATCTCATTCCCTGCGCCGTAGCCCACAGCTTACAGTTACAATAATGCCATCAAGCCAAAATGCAACTGGATAAAACAGGTCAAACTTCAATTCAGATGCCTTGCTCTGCTCAAATTGTAGTTGCTTGCTAGATTGAAAACTTATTTTTCTTTGTCCTTCATCATTTAAGACAGAGCAACAGAAGAGCATGGGAAGGGGGTGGGACCGGGAGAAGACTACTCAGGAGAGGGAATCCAACACTTGATGTGTTCCATGGTAGCCACCCAGTAGATAACCCTAGAGCTACTACATACTTAAATCTAACATTGCTATCAAGAATAAACAAGGGGTCTACTGTTTCTACACGACCTAGTCTCATTCTGAGCACATTCATGACAGAAGCAAAATATCTCCTTGAACAATGTGATTCAGATGTTAAGAAGAAACTACTTTACCTGACAAGTATACCATGCAGTGGCATCATATATTTTGCTATCTGCACAAATATATGCAGCAGGAGCATCAACCTGCAGAACAATACTTTATGTCAAGACACAGACTCATACTTCAGCATATTGAGTATATAATTGGTTTCAACTTTTCCATAACCTGCCTCCAATTAGAAACTTATAAGAATACGTCAATCCTTCACAAACATTAAGCAGCCCAACTGCATATGAAAAAGATGAAGTATTGGTGTGCATACCTTCTGCAGTAATCCAAAAAAGAAAGGTAGTGAAGATTGCTCTACCCATCCATCTCCATCTTTCGCTTGATGAAAGTCTTTGCAATCCTATGACAACAAATACACAATGTTAAAAAGAATTTAATCACCATGTTATTGTGTGTGTGTGTGTGTGTGTGCAGGAGCACGTGTGTGTATATATATTACATTAAGGAGGACCAAACTCCATATTAAGTACTTACAAATGCACTCAATGTCAGCTTTTGCAAATGAAAAGGCACTGGACATGGACATCTAAAGAGGGAAACTAACCTGGCACCATCTTGCCCGAGATTTTGATCTCTTTGTATGCACCCAGACATGAAAGTTGTTGCACTTTTTGCAAGCTATTTGCCTTGAATCTCTGAAAGGTTCCTTACCATCATCATCTGGATGTGCAAAACCAGAGGAATAGAAGACACACTCTCCATTCTGGACAATCAATGTCATAGGAAAACATAAGCAATATGAACTGGCATACAAACTCAGAAATAGAGATCATTAGGTACTCCAACAGACTAAATGGTTGAGCAGCTTCATATTCCAAAACCAGGAAAATTGCTTCCATCTTATTCCCAATCTCTGAATAAAGAAGACATTACCCATCTATTTCTTGTTCAAAAATAATTAGCAAAGTTACATGAGCATATAAGATTGCGTGAAAACCTTTCCATTTCAAAGTATGGGTGACAACATTCTGGTAATTTTAACTACTAAGACAGACCAAACTGAAAAACAAGTACAACTAACAGAGGTGCCAGGGTCAGCCTCCTAGCAATCTAACACAATCAGCTCAGCAAGCTTGTGAAAGTAAACTGAAAACAAAGATGTGTTAAATAAATAAGAACTTTTCCATATTCTCACATCGTCATTTTCATTCAAGCATTACTAGATATGTGAACTGATTCTACAGCAGACTAATCACATGAAGGAACTGTCATTGGTGAAAATTAAAAACTGGCAAATGGTTTTGCATGCTTGCTTTGAAAACTGAGAAAGAATAATACACAGAATACACCAAAAGTAATCCAATATCACCTATTGGTAGTAGAACCAACAAATAAAAAAAAAGAGAAAGACAAACAGAGTGAAGATTTTTGTCTCAACCTTCTGAGGATTTCTTTGAAAACTACTAAAGTAGTTAAGCAGCTCTTTCCTTCTCAGTTCATCATCGTATGCTTTTTGCTTCGAGGAATCAAGTAAAACCTGACGTTTACCATGGCAACAATATTGTTGTTGTAGGAGTAAGAGTCAGGTGAATGCGATGGTTTTAGTTCAAGCAATTGTTAGATAAGGATAAATTTACCTCATATGCATTTTGAAGTTTCTTGAAAGCTTCTGCAGCCTTCTCATTGCCCATGTTTTTATCTGGATGAACCAGCATTGCCTAAACAAATAAAAAGGCTTGCTTGATAGATAGAAGCAACATTTTCTTTCTGACAAAAAGAAGTTTCAACAAATTTACTAAAAAGCAGCGGATGGACATATGGAAGGCACGTCTTTAACTTCATAGAAATGCATCATCATCCCTACCTAAAGACTCAACACATAGAGAACCAGTGTAAACCAACCCCAAAGACCTACAAAACATATCACCCCAAACAAGCAATAAAAAGCATCTGAACAGTAACCAGACAAGTACCTTTTTCCTGTACTCCCTTTTCAGTAGAGAAATATCCACATTCCCATAGCGAGACATACCAATCACCGAATAGTGATCGGTACAGTTCAACAACCGAATAATTTCATCTTCTGAATTTAAATCAGAATCATCCCCACTGGTTGAAGGAGCTCCACAGCCACGATCTGCTGACAACCCTGGGCCAGTTTCACAGAATGCCGCTTGAAAAGACACACCATCAAAGAAGCCCTGCTGACCTTCCATTCCCCCAGATTGTTCAGAGGAGCTATTGGATCTTCTTTGCTTGTTGATGTTATTCTTTAGCAAGTGTGTCAGAATGTCACTTGAGATAAACGACAAATTCAGTGCCAAAATTAACCCAAGCAATCCAACATATGTCCATGCACTATATACTGAATACACCATTGTTACAAATAGTGCGAGATGTTCATGACTCAAGATGAATGCCAACCCTGGATAATATTGAATAAAAAAAAATTAGCATAGGTTAAAGAAAATACACACAAACAAATACAACATGCTAGGGACAGAGAAAGAGACAGAAAAAAGGAATTACCCCCCATGACAATGACAAATAATGTTGTCCAGAAGCTTCCATACAACCACACAAGCAACTCCAGAAATGCCAACTACCAAAAGTCCAAGGGTCAAACCTATGAAAAGTCCCACAAATGCAGCCAAGGCCTGAGGGCAACAACATTTCATAAAAGTTCACACAATCAAGATTGGATACTTGGAGCATTCCATAACTGTACATCAAGCACATGATGTTTGATAGGCAATGTTAATATAACAAATCCATAGCATGTTATAGCATTGCAATAATACAAAGGCACAATAGAAGATTTCCCATAAGCAACTAGATGAATCACAATCAGCACCTACCATGGAAATAAGAAACTTGGACATCCCAACCATAGCAAGAACTGACAGAATGCTACACCAGATAACTGAAAAAAAGGATGTTGTGCCTAAGCGCAGAAAGGAATCAATGCCTCTAAGAGTACAGTCCAACCAAACCATTGACAAAAGAAGCATTATTTTCCCAAAATTTGTGAGCCACTTCAACACAACAGGACATGCTTGCTCAATCTTCATTTTAGCATAATCATGAGCTTTAAATAACTTGGATGATAAAGTATCAAACAATGGCCTCTGTCTCTCTAGCCACTCACCAGTCACCTTAAACATAGACAAAACTGATAGCTTCAAGCTTGCAATTACCACATTACTAGAAATCTCTAAATTTTCCATCATATTTTTCATATGCAATCCACGAAGCAAGCACCTGAATCCACATTTTGTATGTTTCTGGTTACCCTCATACCCATGGAATATTCCATTTTCTTCTTCTAAACCATTAGATTCCATCAAAGGAATACTACAATCAGTTGAATTGTTCTGAGAAGATTCTGATCTTTTTACACCCGAATCTAACTCCAGCTTCTCTTTTCTATGAAATTTTCCAGAACTTTGCTTAAATTTGTTTTCATCTCCTACATGATTGGCTTTCCTTGCGCTATCTGCAGATGAACTGGTTGGTAAGTTATAATCTGGGAGTTGTTCTCCAGGAAAAACCTTTGCTTCACTTGAATTTCCTTGTCCTTTTGCATCTGGAAATGCAGACCCTGAATCTGAAACCCTTTTCTTGTGGTTTGATGCAAAACGGTCCACCCCATTCTTCTGTTGATTGCCTTTTCTTGCCATGCTACTGAATATACAAGAAACTTGAACAAAGAGTGTGAATCCTTCTGATTCTTACTATTTCATCAGAGACATTGCATGGCCAATTGATTCCATGCAAAGAAATGAACCTGCTATAGAGAGCATTGACAGCCAAATTAATATTTCTCTCACACTTTTAGGCATTCACATACAAGAAAAATCAACCCCAAGAAATTATTCACAAATGAAGAAAAGATTTTGTGGCAAACCAAATTATGTCATTTGACAACAACATGAGACATGAATGAAATGCACATTCACATCCTTTCCTAAGCAGTCTGGTCTCAGAAAACAATAGCATTGCCTGTTCTTTCAAAGCATCTATTTATGTTAACCATCACAGAAATTGAACTCCCATCCTTCAAATTTTACAGTACAAAAGCTGAGCAAATTTTGCCTTGAACAGAAAATAAACAAAAGTCAAACTCCATCTTTGTCAGCTATAGCCAAAAAATTGAGCAGTAGCTGTATCACAAATACACGCAATTGAAGAGACGATTCACCAAATAGCAATTTAAAGAAAACGAAACCCCCATTGAACAGAAGGAGTCCCTCCGGTAGAAAACCAACAGAAGACCCGACCCAAGGAATCCATCATCAAAATCCAAGAAAAGAAATGCAATTGGGTATGCATTGCTGAGGTCATTATTTCCTCGCAATAACATTACCACAACATGCTAGAGCCCAGAGGGAATCAACTGAATTAAGTTTTGCTTTGAAAAAACCACACTACAGTACCCCAAATCCCAAAAGAGGCGATTTGTAGAACAAAAAAAAAAAAAAACAGAGAGAGAGAGAGAATCCACTTGCATACTATCCCTAAAAATTCAATAAAGACTCGAATTCACACAAATATCCAAAAAAAATATTAACAAATATTAAAAAAATTATTTCTTGAAAATGTTAGAAAAGGAAACTACGACCCGATGGACATACCTTAAGCTGCAGTTGTTCAGCTTCCACGCACACACGCCCACAGAGAGAGAGAGCCAATAGCCAGAAGAGGGCTACCAGTAAAAACAAGGCCCTAAAATGAGAAGCACATGAGGATTGAGGAACCTGTGTATTTTTTATCCCTCAATTTTCTTGACTTGACTTCCAATCGGAATTACGCATCAATAAACACAGCAACATAAAAAACAAAACAAAACAAAACAAAACAACAAAAGGTGTTCGATAATATGGAAATAAAGCTACCTCTGCGTGCGTCTGTCAGTCTCCGTGTACAGAACGATGTGGGAACAAGAAGACTGAAACGACAGAGAGACCAGACCAAAAGATAAGAGGGAGAGAGAGAGAGAGACAGAGAGATAAGAAGAGAGTTTTTTTTTTTTACAGGGAGAGAGAGAGAGAAAGAAGAAGAGAGTTTTTTTTTTTTTTTTCTTCCAGACACAAGATCTGTGCAACGTAGCGTTTCTTGGTTGGCTCTTACGATCTACCGTTCGAGGGTCGGATTTGGTCTATTTGGCTGATCCGGTTCGCGTACCATCTACACGCAAGTATTGAGTACTAACATTCCTCCCTCAAAAAAAAAGAAAAAAAAAAAAAAAGCATCGACAATCCGTCGCTGTCTTTTTTTTTTTTTTCTGCTTTTTATCTTTATTTTTTTTCGTTTAATTTATTCTGCACGGGTCGGGGGTATGATTCTCCCCCGGGTAAAATGTTAGCAGACAGCGAATACGAGATGGAAAATCTTACCATACGAAAAAGTTAAAAAGATAAACGAATAAATAGATTTAAGTAAAAATGATATTATAAATATATAATTATCATTAATATGTATTTTTATATATAATAAATAATAATTATAATTATTATGTGTCATTTATATTTATTTATGGGTGTTCCTATTACTTGAGGAAAATTGTAAATGGTAGACATTTTTTGTTTATGTTTTTTTTTTCCTTTTTTTTTTTTTTTGATGGTTGACAATAATATACATATGAATATGGAATAATAAGATTTATCCAAGCTTTGCAATGTAATCGATTGAAATTTTTTGGAACAAAACTTCTATAGAAGGTAAAATCTACAAAGATCTACAACAAAAGTTATTTATAAAGGCAGAAATGTTACAAATAGTTGACACGGAGTAGGGTTTAAAGCATTTCTCATAATTACTCATGGATTTATGCACAATTTTCATCATAAAATCTTAGGAGAAAATTTTAAAAAAAAAAAAAAAGGTTATAAAAGACTTTTAACTAACCATCCAAATAAAACAGTGAAACCTATGCGCATTTCCACGATCAGATTGGAATTATAGGTAAGTTTCAAACACTAGGTAACCGCAATACTGAGGACGAAAAAAAAACTACACACGAGATCTTCACGTCCGAATATGACATTTTTTTTGGCACCCACGTTTCCCATTAATTCTTCCATCGGCTTATAGATCGTCATCGTCCTACAGAAATTTTCTTGCCTGAAATTCATGGAAAGCAGGAAAAGATTCTCTGGTTTGTGTCGAGTAATCCCGGTAGATTCCCGCAGTTGCGGGACTCTGAGAGGGGTGGGGGTCCGCCAGACTGCTTAAGTTAGAGAAATGCGCATTCGAGATGCTCAAAATTGATGCTTCAGGAAGTTCTAATTCTGATGGCACATAGTTGCAAACTTTTTAAGACCACGGATTCGCATGGCGTGATGCTCTTCAGACAAACATAGAGGGGTAAGGTAAGACAAATTATCTTTGGTAGCCAAAGTCGTTTTCACTTCCCCAGCATTTAACAAATAACTCTGTCGAGCTCCATCACAGTGAGATATTGGATGATAACAACGAAGGCAAAATACAGAGAAAACCAATGTCAGACTACCTGGCAATGAGCCTGGATGGGCTGCGAATGCAGTCAGTGAAGTGATTCATAGAGTCAAGCTGACAGAATTAAGTAAAAGTTTTCTTTAGCTCGCGCACCACATGCCTCAGCTTCCAATGAGGCCTACCTTGAACGGGAAAGCTCCAAATGACGAAGTGGATAACTGCTGAGCAGAAAGATCTATTGCTTCTCAACGAGACCAAAGGAAATGTTGGGGCCACCCTTCCTCCGCTAAAATCTTATGGAGGCATGAGTGACCCCAGTATCACATCTAAACCAGAATATTAAAAATGTTGCATCTGAATTCTCAATCCATGCCGGTGCAAACAGAGCGGAAAAATAAAAAATAAAATTCCAGAGCGCTTTGGAGCTCACTGCCCATCTGTAAATTCTTTTACTCTGTCAATAAAAGTTGTGCTTTGAGCAACAACCAACTGCTTCAACCGTAGCTATGTGGCAATTTGCTTCATTGAAAACAGTAGCAAATTCCACTGCTTATCATTCTTGCCACAGCAAAAGATCCCATCATAAATCAAATCCAAAACATGCCCTAAGTAGGGATGGGGAGGAGATAGTGCTCCGAATGCATGTTCAGAGAACCATAATCGTAAGGTGGAGCTGTTGTTCACTGTACATCCCTTTCAATACTCTAATTTTTCCGTTGATATACCAAAACCTGCTTTTGTGTCACCAGGAAAACATACCTACCAGTCTAGCCTGACGGGGAAATACCAGGCAACATTCCACTGATGAATTGGAGGCTCACCCTTTCCCACATGTGTCATTCCTCACTCCATAGTCCCTCATCAATCAACCAACCAATCTGTCATCCACGTATCGGAGATCTGAGTTAAAGACAAGCATCTATCTGAATCCAAGAAGTACACTCTATTTCCAACTCCATAACTCCATTTGGTGACGAAATCTTCCCCCAAACATCACAATCCAAATCTAGTACTAGCACAAACGAGCGGCTACTGGCTAACCAATGGAGTGGACCATTAACAAAAACAACCTGGTTCCTATCCATATGGCACAAAACGATCATCTTGAAAGGAGAAAGATTACCTCCATCTATTCGAGCACAAATCAAATACCAAGCATATAAATGTGACGTCTGCTCCGTGACCAACATGTACGGTGGTAAGCGTCCAACACTACTTGAAAGTTCTGGATTGGTAAAGGACAAGCCAAACCAACTCGGGTGGCCTCACCATCAAGATAAAACAGAGTCACATGCGACATTACACTCTCTTAGTCATTGCGTTGCAAACATAATAGGCACCCTTGTCAGGGATATTAGAACAACACAACAAGCCCTTACAAGAGGCCCTGACTTCCACTCTTTCTTTTAAAAAACTAACGAAAATTCAGATGCACCCGTCAAATTATCAACCGAAAATAAGCTATATTTTGACTCCGATGAATCTGAAATCTCAACCAATACAATTGGATTCTTAGCAGCTACTTCTTTGTACAGTTGAACTAAATAATTATCCGATGATAATCCGTACCAAAGTTTGCACACAGTTTTGGATCTAAACATGGAATTAACCGGAAATCTTGCAAGAATTTGAAGAGTAACATCATGAGGGGAAACCCCAGAACCTGAAATCATGATCCAAACGTAAAACTAATAAAGGAGAAGTCGTTATCTAATTGTGAAACTAAACAAAGGAATAAGCTTTGCACACCAGAGCGAAATCTCCACATGGGTGTCATAAAAATGTCAACTTTTTGGATATGGACCGAATGGAAATTTTGGGTCCAGTGACAGGCATTTGAGAGAAAAGGAGGAAGATGGGTTCCATGAAGTCCTACGCAATCATTCCTTGACATATCCGCTGAGGAGTTAAGGAGAAAGAAATGAACTCAAAGGTTGATTTTTTTCCCCTATCGAAAAGAGACCACAGGACTCTACAGTATCAGGAGTAGACAAAAAGCTTATTCAATCTAGTCCTAAAGAGAGGGGACCGATTAGACAATAAAATTGGATATCAGTTGATAGAATATGCTCCCTCGATGTTATTATTTAAATACAGAAATTGAACATAAAAATTAAATGCAGATTCACGATATCAAATCTTAATTATTAACTCATTTTCTACGAAGGATGGTCAAGTACCAGCCTATTGGCATCGAGTTTTTCATTCATACGCCTTTCACGAGTGAGTGGCTGCCTGCTACTTCCATAATATTCACTTTTTTTTTTTTCCTCCCACTTGAGTAGGATCTTGATATGTATTGTGTTTATTGGAAAAACAAATTTGGTAAGTGTAGCTTTAACCTCAACGACAATTTTGGCAAAGATTTAAACCTAGAATCTGTGATTTGACAATGGACGACTTTTACCACTTAAACCATATGATCAGTGATCCAATAGTTTATTCGTATCGCATCCCTACACGTTTTAGTTTTTTTTTTTTTTAATTTAACGTGATGTTAAAACAAGGGTTTATTTTTAGATGACATGCTCAAATTCATAGTGGCAAGTTATCTTTTAGCGGAGGAATAACGTTTAATCACATTGCAGTGCACTATTAGTTGTATTTTTGAACCATGGAGTATTCTAATCACATATACCAAGGTCACTTCTATTTTCAGCCTTGACCATAATTTCAGGGGTTGGCCTAACAAGTGGGTGCTTCCTTATTTTATGGACCAAGACTAATCTTAGGGCTAGGTTGCAAAGTTTGAGAAGCTTAAACTCATGTAAGCTTAGCATAATGCCGGAGTTACCTCAATATTGGTAAATGGTAATGCAAATTCTCCAAGAGTTGAATTGAAGTGTAGCACGTTTCTCTTGTGATTATTAATTAATATGTAGCCTGCCCTCTCATATCGGTTATATAGATTTGAAAGTTAACGCATGAAGTTTGGGGAGAACCGTGGATTTAACCTCGACCACCGAGAAAAGACAAAAATTTTGATTTTAAAGTATCCAAAATCCGAAAGTGGGCTGTTTATTTAATTCATCTTTATGATTGCACATACAACATACACCAACCATTATTCCAAGGTCCTGGAATAGGTAGAGGTGTCAAGAAGTAGATCCATTCCTGCTACACCTAACTTTCCTGCCCTTTGCAACTGCGCGAGCATCAAATACATATCCCCATTCCAGGTCAATTTCCTTGGGAGAAAAAGAAACAAAAAAAAAAAAAAAAACCCCACATCACTCTGCATCCTCCAGCCATATCAAAACCAACCCCAACACCAACACCAACACCGAGCCTTCTGTCCCCAAATCTTCAGAGAAGAGATACGTCCATGTTGACCAGAGAAATGAAGGCCAGAGCTGAGATTTGTTATGGAGACGAAAATTGTAGAGAAAAGTTCATGTTATTATTATCAGAAATAGGCCTACCAAATGGCCTGTTGACGTTAGAGGAGATAGAGGAATGCGGGTACGTGAGGGACACAGGCTTTGTCTGGCTCAAGCACAAGAAGGAAAGGGACTATTACAGGTTTGAGAATATACTCATTAGCTATGAAACAGAAGTCACAGCATATATTGAGCACAACAAGATCAAGAACCTCACTGGTGTTAAGGCCAGGGAGTTCTTGATTTGGATCACTTTGAGCGAAATTTATGTAAATAATAATCATCATGCTAAATTATCCTCGACAATTACATTCAAGACTCCAGCCGGATTGTCCAAGTCCTTTCCATTATCTTTGTTCCAATTTGAAGCTATTGTGACCGAGAAGGAAGTGAAGGATGTTGATGGAGCAAAGCAAGGAAATTAGATCAAAGAAGGTCAAATGGTGAATAATGTCAACTTGTTGCTCTGTGTCATATTATCGCTAATACGATCAAATTCTAATACGTCATTAATATTTAATTGTAAACTTGTTCACGGAAGAAACACATTTGAGGTATCTCTCCTCCTTCAATTTTTCTCGGGTGAGCAAGAGTAGACCCTTGCTATTATTTTCTGCACCGCTTTGGTTGGATGAATTAATTAAATGGTAGAAAAGTGTTAGATGATAAATTTTCTTAATGTCGATATGTTAATGATGAATTCTAATCTTGAGGCGTAAGTTTAATCAGAATGATGCACAGTGACTAAAAATGTTCCTGTTCGGGAAGTTTCTTAATTTGCTCGGTTTACTTAAGAACGGAGAGAAACCAGAAGAATATGCTTACGTATATATTGGTTTCTTACCAGAATATGCCATTCCTTGATATTGCTTGTGCCTTGTACTTTTCCCAGTCATTCACGTAATTTCTTCCTTAACTGTATTAGGCGTAGGACGGTGCTAGTCCCCCCCATGTTGCACTTTTGTTTTCTTTTGTTTTTTCTTTTTGATTTGTAGAGAAGATGACAAGCCATTACGGGAGAAAAGGGATGAGAGAGGAGCTGGAGTTCTCCGGCAACTAAGTAGAGAGGCACCTTGACTCTACCAATGTGGATAGGCCGCTTCCTTACTTCTGTTTTGCTTTCATGGTGGTGATTAGATAATATTGTTGGGATGTTGGGCCGATTAATAGAACTAAAAGCACTACAGTGAGAAGAATCAACACGCAATCACTAACCGAGGAGGAGAGTGCGGTTGAAATTTTCTAGAGCTGAAGCCACATTTTATTCTGAAGACAATAATCACTCAAAGAATCCCCAAGCAATTCGAAGCATAGTAGTAACATATTACTTTTTAGTCAGAGCCTAGAACAGGTTAGCTAAAACCATAACCGGCAATGCTCCAAAAAGATGTCTGGTTAAGTCTTCTAGGTTATTTTTGGAAGTGTCTCTAGCTAAAACCTTTTTAAGCAAATGCTCCTATGTTTTTAACTTTGATGGATTTGCCTAGAGCCCAACGAGTGAACTGATATTTTTCAACTGTTACTTGCAACTTGTAACTTCAACTTGCACATTGGCCAGCCACACTGTAGCTCTCGCGGTGGCCCACCGTGGGTTGCCCTTTGGGATTATGAAATGCAACCAGTGGGCTGGCCAGATTGGAGATTGGGCCTAGCTCGGTTCCAGCATGTCTACCCATACCAGCAGCTGTGGTTTAACGCCATGAAATGAGGCTTACTCTCAGAACCGAGTATAATCGAAAAGACAAAAGGACATGAGGGCCTGATGGACTTAGAATAAGACTATAGTTTCGACACAACGTCTAACTATGACCCAAATTTGCAGCATAATTGCAATTTCGATAACTTGTTTGATCTATCTTGACCCAAAAAAAAAAAAAAAAAAAAAAAAATTTGTATAATCTGCGCAATATAGCTTGTGAAGCATTTCGTGCCAATGAATGGACCTTTTTCTTAACCTTTTTTCTTTAGCTACCTTAGACTTTAGTGCCATCGCCCCATTAACATATTAAAATCATTCAACATAATTGGATTGAGAGTTATCTTAAATGTTGTATTGTTTGTATCCCCAGCTATCTCTATTCTTTGCATCTAGATAGTCAACTATAAAACCAAATATTTGAGTAAAAATTGAATATATATATATATGTATATATGTGTGTGTGTGTGTGTGTGTGTGTGCTAACATATTTATATAAAAATTACATCCACTTCCTAGCAGTTGGTCAATATGCCTTATAATAATTGTCATCCATTTGTATTCCAATAGCAATCTAATGAGAGTAATTTATCTGTATATGAGCGTTGCATTTATAATTTATTTGAAAGAATGTGATTTGAAAATGGGCCCTCGCCGCTTGACTAGACAACTGTACTTGGACCACCGAACAGAAAATTTCAAACCCCAAACTCTGCAGGAATCTCTGCAGGTTTTGTTTCCTTTCCGAACCCAAATGGGCCTCTTCCAAGCACCAGACAGTTCTCAACTTTTTGTTTTATTCTGAACAAGGTAAACCAAAACAGTTCTCAACCTTGGACCCACGCGCAGACTGAAATGAAATATAAGGGTGGCATGCATCTTTCAACTCTCACTTTATCCTTCCTCATTCGGTTACGCCATGTTATCATCAATCCTCTGATGCATGGAACAAAAGGATGAATGTTTCAAGCTTTTGCACATCTGTACTTTAAATGATGGTACCTTTGAATGTATTCAACCAGTGTATGTCTCCTAGTATTTCGGTGTGATTCCTTGTCCAAACAATGGTTCTTATGCCTTAGGAGTCACTTCAAGTCCCCAGTTTACTCACGGCAAAACCAATGCAATTTGAGCTGGAGTCTCTAGAGACTCCTGGGCACATTTTCAACCCCACTGGTCTCATGTAAATTTGGCTATCGTATTTTCCAGTAGTCAAGTTCAATCATAATTGCACATTGTCATGAAAAGACATTTTTTTTTTTCAAAAATGAATAAATAAATAAATAAAGATTGAACCTTTACCAATTTTCTGCTGTCGGCAATTTTTCTTTCACGAATAAATAAAAGTTGATTGTTACTCCATCCAACACACAAGCGTGCACAGGCCTACGATGTATTGAATTTCAGTCATCTGCTTACATGTAATTGGCCAATTTTTGACTTGTTGCATACTATAGTCAAGAAGGGTGAGGATATATATTTTCACAGAGAATATATCGCCCCATGTGGCTTACCCGCTTGCCCCCAACCATGGCCATGTGTGCTACTGCTACCACGTTGGTCCCTGCATACTAATCCTGTCTCAGATTTTCCCATGCCTTCATGGTCCATGACCTTTTGTAAATTTTGATATCAACAAAAGGGGCTGGACTCACAACTGGACAAAGATTATAGCACATAAACCCATATATATGTTTACTTTGTGTGTGTATGCACAAAGTATACATGGTAGTAACGAGTAGTGACACAAAAGGTTGGCGGTTAAAGGGAGAGTATGGGCAGGGAATGGGAATTCATAGTGAGGAACTATTAAACGAAGAAGAGGCCCTGCTTCCCACCTGGGCCAGCGTGGAAAACGGGGTGATCATGGGGCAGAAGCGAGGAGATATGTGTGTTTGTGTGTGGTGGAAAAGTATAATCAGCCCACAGGTGCCCGCCGGCCGGCGAAGGGAACATAACGCCTAGTTACATGTGGAACGTCCCCACAATCGTGATATATGTTGAAATTCTAGATGAAGCCAAAAATATGTTGCCTAGCTGACAATGATACAGGTCGTATTAGGCCTCTCCTTGTCAAATGTTGAAAGTTCTTAAATACGATTTGGCAGCTTGAACATGCATTATTCACCCCTTATCCATTTCTCGGCAAAATTCACGCCATAGACAGATTCTAACGAAATTTATGTAGCTAAGATAGATTTGTTTTAGCTTTTTTCTTTTCTCAAGCATCTCAATAACTTTGATAAGTAAAAGGGAATGTATCTGGAGTGGCTCAAATGCTTTCCATTAATCGTAAATAATCAAACAGCTATTTTCTTTAAAAATTTAAGGATATAAAAACAATGATGCGAACTAATGTACATAAACATGAATGGAGTATGTCAAGGTGTCCAAACCGACATCTCCCTAGAACTTGCATGCTAGAAACCGAAAGGAAATATCAAAAATATCACAAAAAATGCATAAAAATGCTAGAAAACACAAGCAAAAGCTGAAACTAAAGTATAGAGTAATTTGCACAAAAGAGGTTTTGATGAAGTAGTTTGTTTGTATTATTCATAGAGACTTGTGTCCTGATAATTATAGGCCTTAGGTGATCACAAGTTGACCTTTGTACTTCTTTCAACACATTTGTCACCTTCTAATTGCCTTCTGATTCTTCAGGTAATGGAGTGTGTATCCTTATTATATATATATGTAGTGATCATTTGCTCTGTCTTGCTGGTGCTTTGGCTACGTTGTGTCTTATCCCCTGTCATCCTGTCGTTTTATCTTGTGTTTCATTCTTGTCCTAATCCAATAAATCGTCAGCCTTCTTAAGTCCTATATAGGCGATCTTAGTGGATTGCAAACCATTCCTCACCTGAACTATTTATGTTTTGAGTCAATCCTCTTACAGCCTCAAATAGCAAGGGTTTGAATCCAATTCGGTTCACACCATAGTTTCTGTAATAAGGCGCAATCCCAATTGGACTATTAATTTGTAGTCAGGACACCATATTTGGACTTTACAAATGTGAGATTTACTACTTCAATTCCTTGATCTGAACAATCGGCCGAGTTTGACAAATAAGTGCTGCACATTTGACTTGTAGGAATCCACCTCTTGTTGTTGGAATCCGATTGTTGTTCTACGACTTGCTTTCTATAATATAATAATATATGTTTGGCAAAACTGCTTTAAGTTGAAGTGGGTGTCTAAGCAATGTCGACCTCAACATCTGATTAACATATTATCTTCACCACGTATCAAATATATTAGTCAGTTAATAGCATGATTTTCATTTGATACGTGGGAATGGGCTAGCACGATGTTTTTGATCAGATTATTCCGCTGGCGTAAAAGGGATTTACAGTTTGGTCTTCGAAGGAAAAACAAAGGGTGGAGATGAAAGAAAAAGGGTATAAAAATGAAGAAAGAAAACAAGGGTGGACGAGTCAAAATATGATACATTATGCCTAAATTATATAAAAAGAAACGCAGGCCAAGGAATTGGAGATGGTGACATTGCATGAAATTGACCGTATCCTCCACCGCAAGTGCTCAATAGTTTATTTTGAACTATGCATTAAAACAGAAAGAAAAACAAACTAGCTACTTAATGATTGCAAGTACATAAACCCATGCTATAGCATTAAACACCCACTACATACAAGTGTCTCATGAATTTTTATTTTTTTTTTTTGTGCCGATGGGCACAATTCATCGTCACTTTCTGTGCACTTTAAAGTCTTTCCACCGTATTTCAAGTACCTAGATCCCCAATTGCCCATCCATTTGTTAAACTCTTCTGCATTCTTTAATGTACTTGAGTCCTTTTAGTGTATATGTGTATATATACACATTTATTTTTTGAACGAACTAATAGGTGTACGAGGCGTCCAAGTTCATTAAAAATTGAATTTGGCTGAGACTCGAGAGCCTGAGTTTTGACTCCTTTTAGAGATTTACCGAAAGTTTTGAGTCCTTTTGTCTCTGTTGATCCGTGCTATTGGTTGAATGCAATTGGAGACTATTATAATTTTGACAAAAGAGCACCTCTAAAACGTGTCATTATCAATTTGCATCAGATTGATAAAAGGTGAGCTACATAAGTAAACCATTTACGTCCTTTCTCATGAAAGTTGGTGGACATGGTGAATGCACGTTGAGACAACTTCTTATTTACTAAATAGTTAATTTTGTTCTTATTGTTGGAAAAATCCGATCGACGTTGAATTCTTGAATTTCAAGATTATGCTAGCTGAATTACAAGTTCATGAATGAATCAAACAATATATATATATATATGTGTGTGTGTGTGTGTGTCAAAATCACGAGACTTGAAAAAAAAAAAAAAAAGATTTTGCAAGATTTCCGGAGCAAATTATCCGCTTTCGGTCGGCGTGCAGTGCCCTTCACATCTACAAATTAAAGATGAAAAAAAGTTTGTTTGACCAAAGAAATACATCTTTTGATGGTAGTTGGATTATTTTATAAAAATTTATTATATAAACTCAATTAATTTTATATATTTTAAATATGAATTTATTTGTACAAATATCATTTTTTAATACATATTTGTGATCTTATTATTAATTATTTTATATATAACAAAATAAAAACATACAACTCACGATTATATTAATTTATTACATAAACTTGCGTGTTGGGTATTTTCAATTCATCTCATATATATAATTTTGATTTTCCTTTTTATTTTTCTACGGGATATTTGGGGCAAATTGAGCGCGAAGTTTTGGAAAGTTACAAAAAGCAACCAATGGCGGGTAAGTAAGTAACCCGAATGGGCACTCATGCAAACCACCCGACCGTAGTATCCGGTTGCCAAATTTTCGATCAACGGCCCAAAAGCTGCCACTTGGTCAATCAAAATCGCGGGCCTCCCTCGTGGCCGCAGTTTAATCACGGATAGACAAAAGAGACACGAAAATTAATAATACGACTAACTTAAAATATTTTTTTTAAAAATAAACGTAATATAATTAAAATAATTAAATAATTAAATAAATTTATATAATATAATATAATTTATGTATTAAATAAAAAATAAAAAAATAAAAATGTGAGTAAAAGTAGTTTGTATCGATCATCTAGCAGGACGGTAGACCGGGCAGCACGGTCAGTACGGCTGGGCAGCTTTCCCTATGCTGACGTCACATGGAGTCGGTTGATTCTTTCTGGGCCGTGGCCGTTTCGCTGTCAGATCCACCAGGGCAGCCCACTGGTCTCCCGTCAGGAGTCTACGTATATACCTTTCCCATTTCTCTCACATTTCTTTCCATTGCATTTACTGCACTTTCTTCTGCTTGTTCTCTCTCTCTCCCACGCACGCTCACACTCTCTCTAACATTCAAAATGGAGGAGAGAGAAAAGCTTCAAAAGGTGAAAGCGAGGCATAAGTTTCTGCAAGGTATGAAAACTTAATTTATATGGGAATATCAAAAGGCTTATGTATGGTTTTTGGTGTCAAACTGACACACCCAGCTGATGTTCAAAGTTGGTTTTGGTTGGCCACACATGCTTTCTTTTCTTGTATTTTTTTTTTTTTCCATTGTTCAACTTGTCCAGTTCATTAACCGCATAACTTTTTTTTTTTTTCAAAAAAGGGAAATGAGGATTGGTTTCAGATTTCTAAGTTTGTTCATGTTAGATTTCATTTTGTATAAGAGTTGTGCTTCCTTCTTTGGCTGTTACTTACCGATTACCATATATGATGTTTATTCCTAGTTTTTTTTTTTGATTTTTTCAGGTTATCTTGAAGCTAAATTCTTGTATAAGCCTAAGAGCATGAAATGGAAGAACAGCGCCATGCACAACACTTCAAGAGAGGAAGGAACCTCTGTAGATGGGTTGTTTAATGGCTTTCGTGCTAGAGCCACAAGTTCCTTAGTGACGGTGGCATGTTAGTGCAAATTGGGTGCTATCCTACCTGAGCTTTTTATATTACCCTTTTTTTTTTTTAACATTTCATTTCTCTTTTCTATTTACATTTTAGTGTTCTTCTTGACCTTGTAAGACCTTTTCTTGACCTTGTAAGACCTCGTTCTGTCTTCCTACCTTCTATTTTGTGTGTCAGGAACTTTATATCAGAATCTTGTGATATAAAGTTGGAGTACTTTCTTGTCCTGTTTCCGCTGAACTCATCTTCTTCTTCCTTGTCTATCCCTCCTGAGCTGTTTGAATTAGACTGTGAGAGACCCTCAAAATTAGAATCTCCCAATGATGAGGCCTTTCCATAGTTCATGCAAGCATTCAACGGAGCCTGCCCTGGTTGCTACTGCGTTGGGAGTCTGCATTCTGCTTTTCTTTTTTTCCTCTCTATAATACAAATTCTGAGATGCAAATTAAAGAGTGCTTGAACTTTAAGGTCCACTGGTTAACTCTCTTGTCCTATATCCACAGTAAAAAGCCGTATCTTTCTCGTTCTGTTAAGGCCAGGCCATCAATCTAGATTGTTCTTATGCGTCCCGATATATGCTGTTGCAGGCCTCACTTTCGTTGTTTTATATGTGGTTGGCTGACAAAGTAAGAGAATAAATATTCTCTCAGATCTGTGTAAGAGGTCTCCTCGTGACTGCTCTTGTGTACAAATTTGTGTCCAATTATTGTAGCTCTCTCTGTCTCTCTTTCTCCGCTAAAAGACTTTTTGTGTACCAAGAAAGTTGTCCGTAGAAAAACTGATATCCTTGCTGTGAGAAATGTTCTTTCCTACACCTAATGAATGCCTGTAATGAACACAGAGATGTGAGATGACCCCACATAAAGGATAGACAGAAAGAAAGCGTCGATGCCTTAAATTTTATTTTCAAATTTTCCGCTTGTTCCTACTTTTACTTTTGTACAAAGACGAGTAGGAGATAGAATTCCGGTGAGCGTAAATTGGCACAGTTCCATATGCCCCAACAAACAGTGGCTTGCCGATTTGGACTTTTAAATCATTCCTTTTTTTTTTTTTTTTTTTTTTTACCTTGTCTTGAATACACGATAGTTTGAGTGACAATGCTAATATGCTTTCAGCTTTCAAAGTACAGCGCCAAAAAAGTAAAACCTTAATTTCGGCCACCTTTCCCTTCCCCTCAATCAAGGGAATGGAAGGAAATATTAGAAGGTTAAGTTATGAACTCAGCTTTCGTTTATTTTCCAGTACAGAATAAATATTTCCAGTAACTAGTTACTAACTCAAGCAATTATAATTGCTTTCATTTGAAAGAAGCATATGCAATAACTCACAACAATGTTTGAGTGCCATTCCGGAAGTTAAACGATTCAGCTACTGATCTTGAATGAGAGATCATGGCGGTTTCCACTATGCTGCTGACAAGTGACCTGTTTCGCATCTTTGACAATGCTAATTAGACAGGTAGTGCCAAATAGCGTAACTTCGGAGATTGCATCTAAGAATCATGAGGATACACACCCGTCTAATTCACTGTTGTTTCAAGAGAATTATTAGCAGATTGAACACAGGCAATCTTTGTTATATATTACCAAAAGCTTTCGTAGATAAGGGTATAGTGACCTACCGTCTAAAAAGTTACATGGTGAATATAACTTTTCAAAGATTATGTCTCACTCTCGTGCCCAATTTAACTCAACGTTCACGCGGTGATCATTCAGAACTCGCATGTGACATTTGAAACATGTCGACATCATGAAACTGCAACTTGCACAGGGGGACCTGGGGAGGAATTAATCTCTTAGCCATGTTTATCCTATCAGTTTCAATTATTCATGAAGGAAAAGGATAGCCCTACCTGCCAAATTTCTACGCTTGATCCCTGTCTTGACAATGACGTTATGATGTAATTTTTAAGGTGAATGTGATTTGGGAGTGCAATTGAAATTAACAATGGTTTAACAGAAAGACGTGGGCATAACTTAGTCGTTGCTTTGAAAAGTAAGACAATGGTCTTGTGCCTAATGCCTAACCCCCCCCCCTCCCCACACCCACCTTTTAAATGATAAAGAGATGAAAACAAGAAAACAAAGTCGCCATAAAAGATCAGATAAAAGAAAAAAAAAAAAAAAAAAGGCTATCCACACTGAGGAATAGTCACCCCAAACGGATTTGTTCAAAGTAGTGTCTCAATCTTAGGTAGCAACTTGTCCCAAATTCTAAGATCAACATCACTGGAGGCCCCCAAATTTCAATTTTGGGTTTGAAAATTTTGTGAGAGAATATCTAATAATTAGATCCATTGGTTAGTCAAAGATTTGTAATACAATATAAAATTTTGCCATTAATTATTATCTGATTGGACTGATTCAGAATTTTGAGTACCAAAAAGGATGGATGGTGAGGGATGGATTCTAACGCAAAATGATGATGTTGGCAAGTGGGCATTGAAAAGATAATGCCATGCCTTTACCTTGTCCATGACTTGGGCTCGTTTTACCTCTCCGCTCGGCCATCTTTAGCAGTTGATGACATAGTGAATGTGACAAATTAAAAGCTAACCTTGAAATGAAGCACCCAAAATGATTTCACTTGTATTTCGTAGACCTCTTTTTTGTGCAGCCATCACTAGCAATGGGCCCATTTTTGTACGATCCTTTTACCATCTTTGGGTAACATGCTAACATGGCTCACTCATGAGCTTTTTTATTTTTTTACTTTTCCTCAAATCTTCCCTTTCATTGAGCCTTGAAAAGGCACGACCAGGGAAAAAAGAACGTTTGAAAAGGAGAGGTTGCCACTCAATAATGCAATGATGAAAAAATTACAGCCATGCTTTTTTATTTTATAAATGTTTTCCTACGGATCATTCCATCCAAGGACAGCATTTCAGAATCGGTGGGCGTCAATTCCGATTAAAACTAAATGAACAGCGTCATTTTCCCCATAATTTTGTAACTTAGAATATTTAACCGTTGGATGTGTGGCAACGGGTCCAATTTTTTGCACACATTATACTTTCCATTTGCAGGATTTATGAAGTGGTGTGGTGTCTTGCCTAAAAATGTGGAATGAACCTGTACTTTATTATTGTATAATTTTATTTTCTTAATAATTTTTTCTTTTACATTTAATTAACGTGTGACACAATAAATGTAAATTTAATGAATTAAACCCAAGTACTAAGCTCTCCTAACATTAGGTTGAATTGGTTAAACCGAACATGAGGTTGGCGGAGAGGGTAGAAGCACCTGCAAAGAGGCTAACTTTGCGCATATTTCGTTATTGGAATGAAATCGACCAACTTTCTGCAAAAGAAAGCAAAGGCTAGTTATCATTTTCACCTGTTGATCCATGTTTCATCTAATTTATAATAGGAAAAACTGCCTTTTTTTTTTTTTTTATTTGACCAGGAAAAAGCGTTTTCACATGGGTTCCTCACCTTTTGTCGATTTTCTGCAGTACACAAAACTCGCCTCTGTTATAATCCTCGTCACATGGGGTGTTTATAATGTCCGGATATGCTAGTCCCTTAGTAGTGGTGAAACTAATGTTTCATGAGTTGACTAAGGGGTCTCTTTTTTTTTTTTGTTTGGGATTATCGATGAATGAACTCGCCATCACCTCTTTTCTTTTCTTTTCTTTTTTAATCATTAGGAGAGGAGAAGAATATTGATTCGTTGCTACCCTGTCAAGATCCAAATCAAGATTAAAATCTTGTGCTAACTCTGTCAAACAAAATTGGTATAATGATAAAAACATATGAAAGCAAGACTTAAAATCAAAACGACATGTTTATAATAAGTTATATCTGTCATCTTCCTTTGCGAACCAACGTTTTTCTTTTGTTCAAAGGATACTATTTTAGGACAATAATAATCTAAAATCTATGCAATTATGACGATTGACGAGTGCTTCCCTCCCCCCCCCCCCCCCCCCCCAAAAAAAAACAGGGAGAAAGAGAGCCAAAATTTCCAGAGCATACGACAAGCAGCCAGCATTTAGCTGCTACTGTTGATGGAAACCGTGGCAGCATCTAAAATATGCTTCGATTAATTTGGAACAGCCATCCATTTTGTTTTCACGTTTGGCATAAGATTTTTTTTTTTTTTTTTTGTCTAGAACTGATACTTTAATCAGTTGAGCACCCTGTTGTATATTATCAAATATTTAATACAATATTTAATTTAACTTACGAGTTTTCCTGAACCTTTTGATAATTAAATACCACAATCTGGTGCAAAATTTTAACTTAAAAATTTAAACTTTCAGTTGAATAAAGGGAAAAAAAATTGGAAAACATGCTAAACTCTAGTAAAACACACAACATCTCACGTTTGTTCGAATCCCAATCTTGGGAAGTCTGTTCCACGATGCCTGTCCCCTGGGCCCAAAACGATTCTCGGTCTAAGAACCCCATCAGCTTTTTATGCTAATGGCTCCTCTACTGCACGAATTGGGAGCATGGGACACAGAGACATGCTGGTTTGTGAAAGTCGACATCCTCATGCCATTGCACGTCTCATGGGCGGCTAGGACATGAAACAAGCCTGGTATTTATTACTATCAAAGCCTTAATATTATCTTTTTCATCAAACCCACTCAGGTTCAAATGGGTTTAATAGGGTAACAATTTTGGTTCAGATACTAATGGACTCAATTTTATTAAGGTCTTAAATGGGCTTATTGGGCCTCTCGCTCAATAGTACTCAACAATTCATAATTCATAAATTTCAAATTAATAAAAAAGGTGGGACCGCAAAAGACAGGTTACCTTATGCCCTCCCACGGCTATAAAAAATAATAATAATAAAAAAAACAAAACAACTTTCAACGCGCATGTCAAATTACAACCTATGGTGTTTGTCAACGATGTTTATCCCTGTTAAAATCATTAACTTATAAGGATAAATAAGATAGCTTGGTCCTAATAACTTCAGCCGCTGGGCAAAGTCCAATGTGATAAAAGATACAAACCCACAGATGCACCCGTGCACGCAATTTGAATGCAGAAAATGCCTTTGAAACTTGTCATATTACGCTAATTCCTTTGATTATGATCCATTTACCAGTCTTGCCCAAAATGTGTCACAGAGAGATTGGGCAACCAACCTAGGTGACGTAACCCGCATCATCATCTGTTTTCTTTCTTTACCACTATCATGGTGTCATATACTTATTAAAGCAGATGGTACTTACAACAGAGTATTGAATTTTTTTTTTTAAAAAAATTTTTGAATTTATTTATTTGTGTGCTGACCTAAGTATATTCATCTAGCTTTTCTCTTTTTTCATATTTGGTCATTTGATGGGGAAAATCGGGGGGGCTTATTAATTTAGTATGATGTTGAGATATGGGATACAATGGGAAATTATTTTCTTTCTAGTGTGAACGACCGGCTGATTTATATTAAAGATAAACATGGAATCTATTCTAATATTTCTGGAGGTATCAGAGACTCTTACCATGAAATGGATCCGATGGGGTAGTTGTACCTACTAGTATCCAGTTTTATATTTCCTTGATGGATTGATAATTTTCAGATTAAGTGACGGTCATGACACGTAATTTAGTCCAAATGCTATGGATGGTGTAGCTAGTTTGTTTAAAACCGTGCTCCTTTAGATTCTACCAAAGAAACAGGTGTCTTGCTGGCTGGCTAGAAGAATGAGGTAAAAGGAAGTAAAACTGATACTGTTGGCCCTTGCTTCTCGCCCACTGCTTCATTGGCTACAACTTCTTGTCAAAATGATAACAGTTCCGTTGTATTAACGCAGCTGACTGTAAATCCATTTGACAGATCCACGCGAACCTTCTAAAATAGTTTGAACAGTTCGGATGTGTTTGCAACGAGGAAAGGTCTTTCGTTGTCGTGGAACTTGGGCATAATTTGGAAGGTGACATTAAGCACTGCTACTAATTTGAATGCGTATTCTTACGTCTTACGTAAGAATGACAATGATTAATTTTAAATAATAATAATTTTAAAAAGATTATTTTGTGTTTTTCATTGTGATACGTGAAGAGTTTGTATTGGGAATGTACGCCTATGCTACCAATTCCGTGCATATTTTTAGAAGCAGCTAGGTAGCGTGTGAAAACATTCTGTGCATTCCCTTGAAAGTCGACATATCTCTTCAACCAAACAGCTTCATGTTCTCCCAAAAGTCACCAAAGAGATAATGGCATGACCACCTGTGAACAAGTCACACAATTAAGAGCAACAAGTATTTTGTTCTTGTTCGGTTAGCAACTCGAGAAAAGCAGGAACAGACTTCGATGGGGCCTCAAGTGCTATGTGACTTATACGCGTACACGACATTTCTGAACAATAAGGATCGATCTAAAGCTCTTTCCGAAGCATTTATGACGCAAACCGTCAACTTTCCTCACTTCCGTGTTTGATAAAATACAAAAAACTTGCTGAATTAGGTGACCCTTCGGGTGACTGAATGCATGCAGGCTATTCAAATCACCATCCCACAAACTATACACTAATTAATGCACGAGAGTTACTCGATCTCATCAGGCGACCAAACAAGAAATGCTTGTTTCGGGTGCAAACCAGAGAGGAAGGATTTTTAGTTGCTTCTTTCTAATTACTATAAATATTTACCAAAGGATAAAATGAGATAACATAAGTTGAAGTCCCAATCGATTGATCAAATAAAAAAAAAACAAAAAAAAAGTAAATAACAAATAATTTAATTTAACTCTGAGGTTCGATGCCGTAGAGTAAAATTTTGGGAGATTTCGTAGTCAAACTTCTTACAAACTCAATCAGTCACTGAATCTGTGGGTAACTGCTCAACAAAAGTTCCAACGGGTTATCAAATTGGAGTGTCTCGTACACGTCTTAAAAGTCAGTCGTCGAATAATTAGGTTGTTGTAACAACAAATCGTGTGCTGACATTAATTAATAAGAGATAATTAATGTATATACGATTGTGATTGGCTGAGCGCCAACCGAAGTCAAGTTGGGGGTTGTTAGGGCCTAGATCGCCAGGGTATATGCTTTAGTCAAAGGGATCCATTTCTGGACCGTGGCCCGTTCTCCCAGTTTTATCCATCAACAGATCTAATAATACACTAAAATATATATATGTATATATATATATATAATAACTCACAACTTTAATCCCTTTCGAGATTTTTAGTCATCGTTCTTTTCTTGAAAAAAAGAAAACAGTTTCGTCACCTTTTTACAGTCTTTTCTAAATCTTGCCACGTGGCAGCTCGTGTAGCATTGTCTTATCCTCATTTTGCAAAGATATAAGTAACGACAATAATTTCGTGATAACGAGACAAAAACTTTTTTTTAAAAAAAGTTAAAATTAAAATTTAATTTTAAGAAAAATTAAAAATTAGAAATTAATTTTGAGAACCACTAAAAAATCCCGAAAAAAATAGATTTTAATTTTCAAGAGTAGGAAAAACACACCATTAATTTAAAAAACAAAAAAAAAAAATTAACAACAGAAATTAATTTTGAAAAAATTTTTAAAATTAGAAATTAATCTTTTAAAAATAGAAATAAATTCTAAATTAATTTTGAAAAGAAAAAAAAATACAATGGCAGTAGTGTTATCCTAGATGTTGTGAAAGGGGAAGTAAAGGCTGTCCGCCAAGTAAATATTGCGCTAGAGTTAGCGATGATGGGAAAGAAGTCGAAATTTTTCAAAATTAATTTATATTTTTTAGAAAATTTTTTAACATAAATTTCTATTTTTCATAATTTTTGAAAATTATTTTCAAAACTTTTCATAATTTTTTAAAATTAATTAATATTTTTTGGAATTTTTTTCAAATTTTTTTTATAAAGTTTTAAAAATCTTTTTTTCATAATTAATTTCTATTTTTCATAATTTTATTCTATTTATATAAATTAATGTATAATTTTTAAATTTTTTAAAATTAATTTCTACTTTTCAAAATTTTTTTATAATGATCAAAGTTTAATTTTTAATTTTCAAAATTATTTTAAAATAATTTACTACTATGTTATCACAAAATTATTGACGTAATTTTTTACTTGAAATTAGAATAACATGGGGCAACGTGAACAGTCTTGTGGCAAGAATAACGGAGAACCAATAAAAAAAGATTTTAAACATTGACAAAGTCAGCGTGAAAGTTGAATTTTAAATAATAATAATAATAATAAAGATGTAGACTAATGTGTATGTTATTGTCTAACAACCTTAATTTATTGGCTTACGCATGCCTTTTATTCCAAATTCTACGCCGGTCAAATCTAAATATGTAATTCGAGAAACATAAATAATATTTGGTATTATATAAATAACATTGGATATATACATAATAAAATTGTGTAAGAATAAAGTAAATTTTCATATAAAATTTATGCAATACTATATGCTATCTTTTTTGGATATAAATCACATTACATCCCTTGTATTTACTAGAGAAGGTGTTTGTTTGGTGAGATTCAAAATTAATTTTTTTAATTTTATTTTTTACTTTTTATTAAGTAAAACTTAAAATAATTTGAACATAATGTCTTTTCATCATATAATTTTGTTATTATGTTAAAAAAAAAAAAACTATTTAATTTAAATGATTATGTTGTTCCATAAAACTGAAGGATGAATTATATATTAAAAATGTAAGAAGGGGCAACAATCTCATTGATGTTATGGGTTACCGCAGCATAAATATAATTCATTAGAATATATCTTCATCGTTTAAATTGAGATATCCTCGCTTGTTATAGCTACTCGTTAGCTTTGGTAAAGTCAATCGAAACAGGTTTTCAGTTCTCAATTCTCTCCTGCACCTCTCCTCCCTCCCTCGCCCCCCCCTCTCCCACCCAAACACCCCCAACCACCCCAACCCCACACACAAAAAAGAAAAAAAGAAAAACCATAAAATGGTGGATATATAAGCTGTCATCACACTAATATGCCCCAGTCGTTGTTCGATTCCAATAGGATTCAAAGTTTCATTTCAATCTGTTGCATATAGTATATTGGAAAAAGCAAAACAACCTAACTTCACATTTATTGAAATCAACGGGGCCGTCGGCCACGTGTCTACTATGATTGCTTTACATTTGGCGTCCGGTAGATGATTCTATTTACAAATTATATGTGCGTGTTCCAATTATTGATGCCATTTGCACAATAAATTGCTCCCATCTCTGTCCAACCCACCCTATAATTGATAGGTCCGACTCGTGATTTTCTAGGCGGAAACCGCAAATAGCTACAATAGCTGGATTTCATTGCTCTTGTTCTCCAAAATGATAAATTATTGATTGATAGCTTTTGTCCCATATGCTATATTGACCAATTTTACGTTAATTCAACTAATCTAATTTAGCATTAACGGTGTGTTACTGTTAGTAATGTCTCAATGAATTAAAATTAAGCGTGGATTTCGTTTAATTTACTCCCAAAAAAAAAAAAGAAAGGATCGATCAATTGCAATGTTAGGACGTTTGATTTTGCCGACGGTGTCAATGGCAAATAATATAGTCATTAACCAGTTAAACAGTTATTGACCAGCAGTCATATGTTTGTGTTGATACCTTTAAGCTTAAATAAAATCAATAATGTTTAATAATGCAAACTCTAGCAGTTGAATAGGCGGTCCACCCCTAAACACAGGCGGAAATTAAACATCATTGCAGGGACACCCCGTGAGCCAGCGAGGGAGCGAGAGAGAGGAGGTGGTGGGGGGGGGGGGGGGGTGAGGGGTACGTCAGATAAGAGTCATGGGAAAATGAAGTGGCTCCATATTGGGTAGATAGGAGGGGATGACCTGGACGTGCCAGAGGCCACTGTCTAGACGTACAAGGCTGAGTTGGGAAGAAAAGAAGGGACGGGACTTTTCTCTATCATGGAAACAAGCGTCGGACTGGCGACTGCAGCTGCAACTGCATGGGAATGCAGAACCTAGCTACCCCCTTTTAAGGGTCATTGACTATTTTAATTTCCTAAGAATAGCCACATCTCTCTGCCTACCAGATGATTAGGTGCCTTTAATCGCTTCAATCTTGTATAATTTAATTCAAGTGCCTCCATTATTGTATTGATTGCAACTTTAATACAGTGCGCTCATTATTAACATTTTACAATGCTAGTCCATTATTGCTTCGTGTGATTTTTGATTTGACGTGCATCATCGTTTCCGTAGCTAGGCTTATTGGGGTTGATCCTTATCCATTAGAGCATTAAATATTAATTAACATTTGATTATCATGACGCAACTATGAACATTGTTCGTCGATCCATGACTTTTTTTTTTCTTTCTTATTAAAGTCTAATAATCCAGTTCGAAGGTCCTATCTGTTTATAAATCAATGTTTGTTATGCTATTGATTAGTTAAGATTCAATTCTCAAGATAATATAACCAGAAGGCGGTTTTGAATAGATTTTTATTCAGAGATGACTCCAGACTTTACTATTCCCAAACCAGCAAATTTTGCAAGCACAATATTGATAGTCTATCTTTGATTAAATTAGATAGCTAAATTTCGTTCGATTGGTAGAAGCTAAATCAGCCTAAAGAGCTTGTTTGGTCTTTGAGAAAGGGATGAAAAAGAAATGACAAGAAAAGAAAAGGGTGAGAAAATAAAATTTTCCAATGTTAGACTTCGATATGTGTAAGAAAAATGAGGAGAAAATGCTTAGAAAAGTTGTTGCGAGACCCATAATTTATCCCAATCTCAGCGTTTTAGTACGAAAATGGTTGAAAGCTACCACTTTGAAATTACAATAATGTCCTTCTTTTTATTCTTTTTTTTTAAAAAAAATTTATTTTACTGATTCAAAAGAAATGATTAAAATAAAAATAAATAAATAAATTGTTACTAATAACATACTATGATATAAAATATTATTTACTCAAATTAGGTAATTATACTTAAAAAATATTTATCAAATTTATAAATTAAACATGAAGGGCGTAATTATATCGTTATAAACATCATTTTCAATAACCTTTTTTCATATTATATCCAAATAAAAATTATACTTTCTATTTTTTTAAGCTCATTTCTAACATATCCAATCAACTAATCAAAATTTTTTTCCCTTCATTTTCTTTTTCATAATTTTTTTCTTACAAGTTTATTTCACACCCTTCTTTCATACTTCATCTCAAATTAATAATGGGTTAAAAAAGAAAAATGATAAGCTAAAATTAGATAAATAAAATTTATTATGAATATTTAAATTGAACGACTAAATGTCTAAAATATTATTTTTTATTATTTTTTTCTTTTTTAGTTATTTCGGTATTTCTGAAAACAACATTTCTACTCGACTCTACTATTAGAATATGATTTTTTTTTTTTTTTTTTCATCTATCTAACCATTTTTCCCGTGTTAAGAATACGAAAAAGGGGAAGGAAAGACACACAACACGTGGAATGTAATGCGAGTCTAGAAACATGAGTACAACAAGCAAAAGTAAGGCATGATGTCAACACAGATGTGAAAGCTGTTGTTTATATCTAGCTGTGGCGCCCAAAATCTTTATGCTCACTCGTGAAAGAAGTCATGTGTGTGTATGAAGACTTTTTTTAATTTGAATTTTTTTTTTAAGGAAATTAAGATAAAAAAATATATAAATTAGATTCAATTAAAAGAAATTATAGTAAAATTCAAAATTGTGGACGTAAAATTGAGTTTTTCCTACACTTCAAACTTGGCAACTAGGCATAGTAATGGGAGGCTGCTGATGGGGTAGGTAGCAATTTAACAGAAGGGTCTAAGTCAACAGGGTTGATTACGAGGAAATGAACCGAGATTTATGGCTTGTTTGGATTTGAAGTGAAGAAATTGTGATGAAAAAAGTAAATTTTATTTTAATATAAAAGACATAAAAAAAGAAAAGGAAAAAAAAGAATCAACTCAACAATTAGGAAAAGCTAGTCAACCTTCTCAGATCGACGTGAATTTGCTAGTTGTACTTCCTCCCCTCGATTTTTGAGTGAATCCGTCCTACAAGCCTCCTTCCCACAGACTCTCTACCCCTCTCTTTCTCTCTCTCCTCCCGCAACGCCAATATATATCATACCCAGCACAGGTTTTAACCCCTCATCCCCACTCCTTGTTCTCTCTGTCTCTCTTTCTGTCTGTGGTATTGCAATTTGCAAGTCGAGCTTTCATCTTTCCTTTATTTTCTCAATCCTAGTAAAAGTAGAAATAATGGTACTGGCATCTCCAACTCCACTCCGCACTGAAAAAATTCAGGCCATTGAGCTACCCACAATAGACCTCTTGGCAGAGAGGTCACAAGTGTCAAGTCTCATCGTCAAAGCCTGCGAAGAATACGGTTTCTTCAGGGTGGTCAATCACGGCGTTCCTCAGGACATTATTGCCAGATTGGAACAGGAAAGTCTTAGGTTCTTTGCCAAACCACTTGGTGAGAAGCAACAAGCTGGACCGGCCAATCCCTTTGGTTATGGCCGCAAGAATCTTGGCTTCAACGGTGACACTGGTGAGGTTGAATATCTTCTCCTCAACACCAATCCTAACTCAGTCGCACAAAGGTCCAAAGCCATCTCCAGTGCTGACCCAAGGAAATTCAGGTACAAATTAACTCTCAGGTTCTGGCTGCCTATATCTCACTTTCAACTTAGACTTTTTACTGCACAAAGTTCTGTTTCATCATTGTTTTCATAATTATCTACTTCTGAAATGGTGGGCTCCTTCTTGCATGTTTTGGCCTAATCAAGTTACACTGGGTGGGCAAATAAGTCATTCGCACAAAAGCTCCTTGTTTAGACTGTTGAATACATAGACGTGGTGTTTGTTGGAACTGTTTTGGAATTTTAACTGGTCCAATCTTTCGAAACTATTACATTCTATCGCACCATGTATAATGTGTATGCCTAAAAAGGTAATTTTATTTTATTATTTTATTTATTTTTGTTATATTTTTAGTACCTTAACAACTTTGGCGCCGAGTGAATGCGGAGGTATTTTCGTTCACTCTTACAAAAGAAGCATGTTGTCGGATTGTTTGGGGTGTAAATAGATTATATGGGTTGCCGGGGGTTTCCATAGACGACACTGGGACATTTTCTATGGTATGATTGTGTAATAATACTATGCGCAACAGTAGCTAGATTTTGTAAAACCATGAGCTACTAAAAGGCTCCAAGGTTGTAATGGGTGGTTTTGCTTGCAAAATGATTCGATATGAAAAATCAAGGAACGCGTGGCCTTTGAACCAGTTCCATTCAAAAGCCCTCTGGATGACATGGGACTATTGGATTGCAATTCTCCTAGAAGGTGGGATAACATGTCAGACGCTTCCCTAATGTGTCACATCAAATAGTTGTATGCGCAACAGTATTTATATATAATAATAATAAATAGGTTAATTACCAACTAATAATTATAAAAAAAAAAAACCAAAGCAACAAATCAGGTAACAATAAAATCTAATTTCGATTTAGACGATGGAAAACACACAGAACAAATGGTGGAAAAACAAACTGACTTGACAGACAGATTCCACAGGAATGTCCAATCAAATCAGCAGCAAATTGATGAATGAAAACTAGACTTACCTAGAGATCAGGAAAACAACCAAAAGTTTGGTCTGTGTACATAGTATGAGTTATTATAACGTGATGATGTGTGACGTGTGCTTTCTGTGAATTCTGATGATCGGTGTTTTTGGTGGCAGCTCTGCCGCGAGTTGTTACATGGAAGCAGTTAGAGATTTGGCATGTGAGATATTGGATCTGATGGCAGAGGGGTTGTGGGTCCTAGACACATCAGTGTTCAGCAGGCTGATAAAGGACGTCGACAATGACTCGCTCCTGAGGCTGAATCACTACCCACCTATCCCTGTTATAGACCGCAAGGATAGGGACACGTCACCTTCTTACGACGGCAAGGAGGTAGGATTCGGAGAGCATTCAGACCCTCAGATATTGACCCTCTTGCGGTCCAATGACGTGGGTGGCCTTCAGATATCCTTGGGAGACGGTGCGTGGGTCCCGGTTCCGCCAGACCCCACGGCCTTTTGCGTTAATGTGGGTGACGTGTTACAGGTTAGTCCATCTCTCTGCAGCCTCCATATCTCCATCTCCATCCAAAGCGTTTGCTTTGGTCCCTCGTCGTAATCATAACAATCTCAGTGAAGAAAAACAGGTGAATTGGATTGATGGAAACTGGTCGAAACTGGGAAAAGCACTGATGCAGCATTGCATTGGATGTTGGGGCGTCGATGGGACCCATACGCCAATTTCTGTCCAATGGGAATATAGTTAATTCGATGACTAGCTGGTTTGACAACAAAAGGAGCTGAAAAGTGGCTGGTTGGCTGTGATGTCTCGTTATTTATGGTAGAGCGTGGGTGGTTTAGAAGCCGACCTCAAAATAATAATTGAAGAGGATACTTGCATTTTTTTTCTTTTTCAAATAATAATAATAATAATAATAATAATACTAATAAGAATAAGATATGGGAAATAATTGTGATTATAATATCTTCGACAGAAAGCGGAAATATGAAAATGGTCCATATATTTTCGACGTCAGTGCTTTGAAAATGATACGGGCATATAAGCATTTAATTGTTTCTTTTTCGTCTAGTGTTGCTATCATAAATATTAAGACGTGCGTTGATTTAACAACATAAATTAAATACCGTTTTTCCCTTTTCTTACTTCCTGAAGATTGCCAGTCCATTGTGCCATTAATGTAGGTATTCACACAGGTGCTGCATAGTGATTCAGGATCTAGGTCTCTCTTTTATTATTTTTTTTAATTTTTTTTTTTTTTTTTGCGTTGATAAATGATACTACATCAATCATACTAATTCGCATAATGTAATTTTTTGTCAGGCGATGACAAATGGGAGATTTGTGAGCGTGAGGCATAGAGCACTAACGAACTCGTCAAGGACAAGAATGTCAATGGCCTACTTCGGGGCGCCGCCCCTCCAGGCAAGGATCGCCCCCCCAGCGGAGATGGTCACGGCCATCAGGCCGCCGGTGTACAGGCCTTTCACATGGGGAGAATACAAGAAAACTGTCTATTCTCTTCGGCTAGCAGATAGCCGCCTTAACCTATTCAGGACGATGACGCCCACAACAGGGGAAGAGCAAGTTGCTTGATGATGGGGTTATTGGAATTACTGGAGGGAAATTTTGCTGTAATTTCTTTCTCTGTAATTCCTGCTTTAAGATAACGGAAATCGACTAATAGTTTGAGGACCCACTGGGGTAGGTAGGTATTGGGTCCTGTTCCGTTCCGTCGGTGTGAGATCCCCCTGTTTCTCCTCTATCTGTCGGTAGATGATTTGACATATCAAAATCGAGACGAACATTGAAAAATGAAAAATGAGAATATATGAATTATGCCCGTATTTTTTTTCCTCTTTTTGGTGGGACATTGAGTTTTCTCTTTCTTTTTCTAATACACGATAAGGGACCATCCAACTTGGACCACAGAATTCATATAAAAAATAATAAAAGATTTGGATCGAGGAATCAGTCTTATATTATTTTTCTTGTATCTCAATCTATCAAAAATAATATATATATTAATTTTTTTTATAAAAATTATTACATATATAATTAAAAACAAAAATTACAACTAAATATTTATTATATACTTTTATAACTTGTTAAATATCTAATTTTTTTACAAAAAATTTGAAATTTTTTAAAAAATAATTAAAATATTATTATTATTATTATTATTTTAACTAAAACATAAATTAAAAATAAAATATAATTAGTTTTTTGGACTATATAATAGTATTTAAAAAAAAAGAAAACTAATGTAATTTGTACAAAAAAAAAATTGTGTAATTACATATACATCAGACATTTAGAGAAACGAGGAGGTTAAGAATAGATTTTAATTTTTTAGATTTTAAATTTTAAATTTAAGAAATAAATATAAAATTTATAAAAATATAAACAGTAATTTTTATTTTGTAACTCTTGACTCAATATAATCTTAATAATTAAAAAAGAAAATTAAGGCCTAATGAGCAGAAACAGTGCATTGTCACCAGTTCGCAACCCATTAGCATGCTGGAATTTTATTAGCCTCTAATCGAAGAGGGCAAGCACGAGTAGCGAAAAATTGCAGAAGAGAAACTTTGTTATTGTTGAGTACTCAGCCGGAAAGCGGGCTTATGAGGCCTGCTGGGTCTGGTCCTTATCAAAGAAAGGCACTTCAAGCCCCTCTAATGGCCTAAATCGAGAGCCGAAATTGCGCCTGGCATTACATGCGTGGAAGAGCGCGGTTTTAACAGTTTTCCATGATTAGAGAATCAAATTAGAGAATTGAATACAAATGGCAGCCACCCCTTGAAAATAAAATCAAGGTGAATACAGATGCGGCCAGGGGTGGGAATGCAGGTGGTTTAGGTGTGGAGCCGCCTCTCACATCCGGAAAAGGAATGCCAGGTGCTTATTCTCCCGAGACACTTTGAACTCCTAGCTATTCGTCTTGCTCTTCGGGAGGCGTTCGAGATGTCCAGGTCTTCCATCCTCCTGGAATCCGATTGCTTACTTGCTGTTCGTGTCATACAATCTTCCCAAGCAGAGTCGTCAATTGCTGGCCAGATAGTAGCTGATATTAAGACCCTTTCCTCCAATTTTGCTCAGTTTACCATTGCACATGTACACGGCAACTCCGATAGGGTTGCTGATGCTCTAGCTAAACTAGCTTTGTCGCACGTGGGAGAGGTTTATTGGCACAGGGACACCCTTGCCACTGTTTATTCTTTCATGAATACTGAGGTACGCAGTCTCACTTGATTAATAAAAGTCCATCTCCTTCTCACCAAAAAGATAAAAAATCCAACTCGAAAATACAAGAAGAACAACGGTGTCCTTGTCCCACAAAGACAAATAGTTGATTAGTTGGAAGGTATTTATTCAAACAATTTAACAGG
Source organism: Rhizophora mangle (assembly GCA_037832345.1). NCBI lineage: Eukaryota > Viridiplantae > Streptophyta > Magnoliopsida > Malpighiales > Rhizophoraceae > Rhizophora > Rhizophora mangle. The sequence continues at coordinate 2,564,316 of JBAPLJ010001421.1, read as the reverse complement.
TAGCCATACAAATATATTTACTAGAGGCCCGACAAAAACAGAGCCATCTGATTCAATGAATGCACCCCCTAGCTAGAATGTCCGGCGATTTTACATGATTTTATTTAAAAAAAAAAAATTGTACAGAAAATAATCGGAGAGTGGTGCTATACACGTATTGTATACGGTCATTCATAAATCGTGTCAGTAAATTGTACTTCAGTAGCTACAATAATGTTGCCTTCTTGGAAAGAAAGTACCATGAAGTCAGTCAGGGCCCTAGGCATTCTGTGACCTTGAAGCAAATCGTGAACATCTCTTCCGGCCTGTCTTTCTAAGTCCACAGACGCAATTCTCGAGAAGCTCATAGTCCTCCTCCCAGAACAACAATGATGCCTTGTCTGGATTCTCCAAAATCATCTTGGATGTTAGGAAACCGGCAATTGTCCATGTCTGATGCAACCTGGACTGCTTTCCTATGAATCTTCCACTACGTGTGTCATAGTATTCAGGCCACTGATCCACTGCCAACCTCTTCTCAGCCAATGTGACTGCCTTCTCCGCTAATTCTCGTCTATCCATCTTGATACATGCTAACGTAAACTGGAAGGTGCAGTGGACAGACGTAGTTATGCCAGAGAAGCTATCAATAATGAAATAAATTCAATTCAACAGAATCATAAGTTCGAATAAGGGTATCAGAATTACCTGCCATAATAGTGTTGGCCAAGATCCACCATTATGATACGACCATGGACTGTATAAGATGGAAAAGAATAATTAGCCAACCCAATTCCCGACATAATGTGAACATTCAAACAAAGCTCCTAAGAAATAAAAAGTGGCTCACGTATTTTTTGGGTCACTGCCGGTGATTATACGCCATTCTTCAGACTCCAAAGCAGGGTAACAAATCTTAAGAGGCATATGAGCTACAAGATCATCCCATTTAGCCTCAATCAAGTTCAGAATACCGTCATTCTGTTTTGAAGTACCTAAGGAGGAAACAATGGCCCAAAGATTCCCAAGAGTAAAGAATCTAAAATCCATATGAGCAGGTTGTAGATTGCCTATGAGGTAGCCACCTTCCTCGGGAATCCAATCCACTAGCCATGTAGGAATTTGTTCTGGATATATGTTGAACTTGTTGATTGCATCTGTAGAGTATTCCTCGGTATTGTAACGATAGATCTCATTAATCTTCTTCATGTCCACCCAATAATACTCTCTAATATGAAATGAGAGAGCACTGAGTCTGTTATTGATGGCAGCCACCAAGTTTTTGGTAACATCATTGACTGTGAGCATCTCACGGGCACAACGTAAAGCCGAATAGAATAAGGCCTAGAACATCAGACTAGTCAAAAAAATGATGATCCAACGGAAACTATGGCATTCAAAAACAAAACAAGAGGAACGCAAAAGGAAATAATGATACTAGAGTCATCTCTAAGGTTGAAGGTCTTAAGTTTGAATTCCAATCAGAGCCAATTAACCAAAAAAGCAATAATGATAATAATGATATTTGCAATGTGCCTAAGAAATTTGGGGAGGCAGGGGATCTTTGGTCAGAGACACGAAGAAAGCAATGGCTATTTGACTATTGCAGAATGTTGCATTCAATAGTTCCACATCAGTACAGACTGGTGTCTAGGTTCTAATCATTAGTTCATTAATTCACACTAAAATCAGTGTTCTAATCATTGCTCATAAGCTCCCAGTTTCTACAGTGACAAATGAAAGAAAACCTAAAGCTGCGTGCGATTTTATAAGACTTACTTCAATTTCAAGAGGGTGTCCATGAATACCCATCCGTCTATCAATCATGCAGGAACCATCAGTGACTAACAGAGTGGGAAACATGTCAAAGCCATCGGTTAGACACAAATTAAGGATGAGTCTTATGCCTGTCTGGACATCAACCCTCTCTTGCAATGCATAGTCACCTGTGATCTTTCCATAAGCTCTTAACAATATTATCCACCACAGTCCTGTGAGTGTGATGAATATACTTTCAGTTGCAAAAGTTTTAGAAGTGTAATAGTTCAAATTGCCAAGCAACCAAAGAAACATCCAGGATACGAAGGACAGGACACCAATGACAGTAACTTAGAGCAAAGAAGATAATTAAAACTAGCATCAGTGTACCTGAATCTACAGGAGCTACACGCCCAATGGCTGATTCACCAAAATCAGGGTCCAAAACTTCCTCAAATGCTCCATCACTTCCCTCAAGAGGCACGGTTTTAACCTTGAAACTTGCTGGCATCAACCCTTGCCCAGGACTGTAACAGTCCACAGTCTTCTCCCAACTCTGAAAAACATGACAGACTTATTTTAAGTTTGACTGATGTGATACAGCTTTCAGTATACTAGTGTCAATGTGGAACATTTAAATAGCTTCACTTAATATTAATAAACATCAGATTAGACTGATAGGTATTATACTTTACAAGAACATTTTATGGTGCTACTTTTCCTAGTTGAAACAAAAGTATTTTGTTACAATTTGAGAAGAATGATTTTACCCAAAACAATCGAAGTGTCAATGCATACATAATAAACAATATTTATTTTTATTGTTCTGAGTAAATCTTGTTAATCAATATGATTGAACCACAGCCAATAACAATTAAGACATGGTCAGCAGAAAGATCAGATCAACATTTTATATGGTTATCACTGAAACTTGTCACCTTATTAACTAGTAATTGTTTTTTCCACATTCTTCCAATGTTCACATAATGTAATACTTGCAGGCTTGTGAACATTTTAAGAACAATTAATCACTTGATGAGAGCAAGTCAGTTGCAGAAACTAGCAAATATAAAGTCTCTTAGACCACCTATATAAAAGAAAAAAGGAAAATGAAAGGGCAGTGTTTAGTGCATCACTCATAAATACCTGCAACTGCAATGTGTGAAGAAGAAAATTCTTCGTGATCTCTGCTTCTCCATTGAGTAAAAAAGCAAGGGCAGAAGGTACAAAGTCACGAATGAAGACTTGATCATAGTTCAATGCTTGCTTGTCTGCAGGATCATTAGCAGCAACAGTTCCCACAGGATTTCCACAGTAATTTACAACAGCATCTCGGAGCAACTTCCATGCTTCTTTTTCAATCCCAGAGACCTCTCTCTGAACCTTTGGAGTGGTCTCATTCAAACCTTTCAAATACTCTATATCTAAACTTGGTCCATTAATCTCCACCCTACTAGACTTCTCTTCTTCTTTTTCAATTACAACATTGCCTGTTTCAATTTTCTCAATCACCAAAGGCTTCACATTTAAGCCACCTTGAATTGAAATCCTCTCAAACCCTTTATCATTGACATGAGACTCCACCGATGTGGAATGGTTCCTAATGTCTGACGCAACTTTGGGAATTACTAAAACACCCCTTATTCTTCCTCTATCCACACAGAAACTAGATATAAACACCCTAGATTGACCCCAATTCGAATCATTAACATTAAAAGCTCTATGATTCGGATTAAGAACACAATGCTTAACCATAATTTGGGAAACATTATAACAATTGTAGCAGTATAATCTTTGACTATGGATGGGACTTAATTGTGATTTCGACGAATTATTAGTAATGATTGGATTATTCAGCTTTTGAAGAGAAAACCCCAAAAAGGAAGAGCTTTTAGAGCCAATCAAAATTCTACAACAGGGTTTCATAGTGGAGATTCCAATACCACTGCTAGTGTTCATTCTCCGAATTGGGTAATCCTTTTCCTCTATGTACACAAGAACCAGACCCACCAGTACAAAAGGGAACAACCCCTTTCTATAAGGTAAAGATATGAAATCAGATATACAAGTAAATCTTTTAGTCCTGAAAAATTGGCAAAACAAAATTCAATCAGAGGCAACCATATAGAGAGCAAGAACAAGTTGAAAACTAGAAGAACAAGGAATGAAAGAAAAGCTAGAAACTTGTAAACTTGAAATGGTTGGTTGTTACTTACAGTTTAAGAGACGTTGATGACCAGAGCTTTTGCACAAAGAAGGAGAGAAAAGCGTGTCCGAAGTTGAACGTCTTTGAACGGCGCACCATGTGGGCTTTTATAGAGGAGAAAAGCGAAGGCTCTTGGATGCAAAAGAAAACACACACACAAAAAAAAAAAAAATAAAAGTGTTGAATTGAACTATTTAATTGTGGTCCCAGGGTGACGTGATTACAATACTAACCCTGCACGTGGGAAAATTTCAAGTCGCAAATCAGAAATTGCGCGGAAAAAACAATCAACCTTGGAATTTTCGCTCACAAAATAAAAAATAAAACTTTTTTTATTATATTAAAAATTAAATAATTTATTATTAATTAAATAAAAAATATAATATATTATTAAAAAATTTAATTTATAATATTTTAAAATTTTAGATATAAATTTAAATTATTTATAAAATTTAAATTTTTTTATAATATACAGTAAAATTCAAATCTTACAACAGAATAAAATTTTAAATTATTTTAAATTTTAAATTAATTTTATAAAAAATTAAAATTATTAAAAATTATTTTTAAATTATTTTTATTTAAAATAAAATTAAAATTAAAATTAATTAAAAACAAATTTAAGTAAAAACAAAAAAATGTAATTAATCTTCAAATACCCCAATCTATCCTTGTTAACGTATATAACAATTGAAGTATCTTATGATATAGTTTAATATTCCTATTCTTACTACTCTTGTCCCTTTAAATCTTGGGTTCAAGATCGGTTCGTTTTTCTTTTTCTACTCTTCCGACAACTTAAATTATAGTTTAATTATTAGCGTTCTTGCCCTTTACTTTAAACTTTGGGTTCAAGATCTCCTAACATAGGTTTGCTATTCACTTTTTGTGTCCCCGAAATTTTTTTGGTGCACATAAAATGATGATAAGTATCCTATTATAAGAAGTAAATTGAAAAAAATAAAGGGGGGTAAATAATCATTTTTTAAACCTTTTTTCAATATTAGTTGAAAAGTTGAGCCAATCGTTTATCTCCTAATTATTTTTTTTTTTGTTCATTTTGAACTTGCGAATTTAAAAGGATAAATTTTATAAAATTAAAACAGTAATTTTACATTGGAATTTCTTTCCTTCCTATTTTTCTTCTCAACACATCTTCTTTATTTTCCCTCCTTTATCGTCTTTCTACTCCTCACTTCCTTTTTATTATCCATTTGTCAAACCAAGCATTCCCTAATGTTGACGACTTATTTATAACGAACTGAAGAAGTGAAATAGTCCGAGTTGCCCACATGCTCCCTCCAACTCCACAAAAATAAGAAATTCTTTTGAGGTGTCTTTAACCAAAACAATAGAGAAGGGTAAGATAGGTATTGTGGTGGGAACTTAAAGGCGTGTTGAGGAACGACAAATCGAGCGTGTACGCGTGGATAAAGGGTATAATTGTCCTTGGGGTTTTGCTATAACGGAGGGACCGGACCCCACCGGAGTGTCGGTTCTGATCCACAATAAAAAAAGAATGATGCGAAACGCATGAAAGCTCAGACTAGACTCCGTCGTTTAATTTTGATAATAATGAGGCAACAACAAAAGTGCAAAAGCGTAGCATATCGACAAGACAAAATGAAATTGAAAATTCAACATCGCGGTTACACGTGGAAAAAAAAAATAAAAAACAAATGAAGAGTATCTGATTCATAATTTTTAAATTCAAATTGAAACTAAACTAATTTAGATCTTAATTCTCTGAATTATGGGTTTGATTATTCACCTAACAGTCAATCAAACAAGTGAATCAAATTAAAAAAATATATATTTTTTATTATATAAAAATAAAAATATTATCAAAATACGATTTAATTATCTAAATTAAACAATATTTTTAAAATTTTATTTTTGTTTAATTAAATAAGAAAATTAAATTGATCTAAATTTTAGGTAATCCTTTCATCGGTTCCAAAGCACAATAAAGGCTCGCTTTTAAAACTACAATACGCTGCTCTCATTTGCTTAAAAAGAAAAAATTAGAGATGATGTGCAGAGATTCTGTCGGATATGTGAGCTGATCCATAAAATTAAAATAAGTATTTTATTTCGAATTTTCTTACGAAAAGCATATCAGATTTCAAATTTACAAATTCAATTTTCTCTTCCTTGTGATAGTAACCAATAGAAACACGACTCTTTGCACGTTTTACCTGTTTCTTATGTTGGACTTTGAACTTTATCTCTTTGCAAGATTTATCTTTTTCTCATGTTGGACTTTAGTCCCAAAGTCCTTTTTTTTAAAAAACAAAAAAAAAAAACCATTTGGAATTTTGTTATTTCGCTCCCAGGTTTTGGGCTATATGGGCTATTGGGGCTGCTGATCAATGGGTTTTTAAAAAATGTGTAGTCTTTTTAACAATATTGGACCTTCGTTCAAGAGCATTACCAAATTTCAATCATGTAAATTCGCTGTAATTGGCAATTTCATGCGTGATAAATATATTTCAATTAACTGTAACTTATAATGATCAATAACTAATAATTGGATGGGGCCCATGTCTTGTTTTGCTTCCTTTTGCTTCTTCATATATTTTTGTTCTATAGTTTAGAACTTTTTTTGTTAGTACTCGTCACTTTTTATATATAAAAGAGATTGCATACACACACACACACACAAACACATGTGATGGCTACAATTAGATATAACTAATAAAATAATATATATATATTTTTTCCACTTCATTAACTCTTTTTTTTTTTGTATTATCATAATATTACTTATATTAATTTATTAACGAGTCTAATTAGGTGAGTCACTTTTAGGTGGCCAAAGTACACACATTCAATAAAACAAAGATAAAAAAGAAAAAAACAAAAAAAAAAGTTTTAAAAGTAATATTTTATATCATACATTATGAAATGTATTATTTTCTTAAAGTATTTTATTTAACGTGTACACTTTGTTCATATTGAGGCCACTTGGCACTAATCTTTGTGATTTGTGTTCAATTGTATCTATTACTTTCACCAACAAGTATTTTTCTTTTGAGATTACAGACACACATTTTGTTAGTCTCACTTTACACAATTAGTAAAAAAAAAAAAAAAAACACAAATCAAGATTTATAACTAAAAAAAGAAAAAAATTCATTGTTATGCATTTAAATATGTGTTATTATTTATTAATAAAATGATTATTTTATTAATTATGTATAATAGGCCTAATAAAAAAGTATGACTAACAATTACTTTCCTTTTCTTTATATGCTTTTTGGGAGAGAATATATGGACTCATGATTTTATGGATATACCATACATATTTAATAAAACAAGAGACCCAAACCAAAAAGAAAATGTGGTTTTTTTTTTCAATCAAATATTATCATTGTTTATTATTTTATTAATTGTGTATAGTGGTGTCCACAATTATTTCCCATAATTCTTCTCTATTTCAGCCCTCTATAACCAATCACCTTTTTAGCAGTCAATCAATCGTTAACCTAAGTTGAGTTAGATGAGCATCGGTGCACCCTCTCGGTACCCCGTTGTTATGCCCAATTGAATTCTAATTCGATATCCAATATCAGACGGACGCAGTTTCGAGCCGGACTTTAAAAATGGGCCGATCCGTGGAAGGTGCCCAACTAATCACGAAAGAAAAATTGGGCTCTTGAAGTGGGAATGGGCTGTTTGGAGCTACGAACTCTCAGCAACCCTTTAGATCGTACCGCTGATTAGTCCAAATTAGTGGACTCGTTAACCAAAACGAACGAGAAGCCTGTAAAAGTCTGTGACTGTGATGGCTTCACTGGGCTCGTGACAACATTGAGAACGGGCACCTTGTTAAGTTATGAGGGCAACACGCTTAAGAAGTTTAATGCGGGCCACCCGCCTTATCTTCGCCCAATGTGGGCCATTTGTAGTTCTTAGATCTGAAAAAATGAGCAAAAATAATAATAAAAATAAAATCAGTTAAACTCTTTTAACTTCAAATATAAAATTTTATTTAAATTATGTTCAATTTAATCTCTTAGTTTATGAAGTTCAAGTAAATTTACTCTAATTAACCATTTTGCAATATCCCAAGCCCTTGGGATAGATTTTTTAAAAAATACTTAAAAAATAGATAAACAAAGGAAAAAAAAAAAATATAAAAAGCTCTCTATCTATATTTTTTGAAAACACAATATTTTTCTAACGTTTTAGATAATTTTTTTGACAAGACCAGAGTCACCCGATTTTTTTTTTTTTATTCTTTTTACTTCGAAGTTAATGAGTCCATTCTTTGCCAAATTTCAATTGCAAGAATAAAATTGACAATTTTGACTAAATACGGGGACAAAAGATTGCTTTTGTACTAATAAACAACTTAACTTTAAAAAATTAAGAAAAAAAAAAAAAAAGAAAGTCTTAAGTACTTCAAGTACTCTTTTTAGATGTCGGTTCGATAGAAAATATGTACTATTAATACCACTACGAGTTTACAGCTTTTATTGACAAGATCACTACTCTACAAGCCTAACGAAAATAATCATGATACACGTTTTTTAAAGCTTATCGAGTCAGAAATTTCACGTTTGAAAGCCCTTTTCAACCGTGTAATTTAGGATTAAAATCTACTTAATTAGTCCAATTGACTTGTGTTCTTATACGTAAACCCCAAGAAAAATAAAAGAAGGCCGTGGTCAAAGAACTAGGCTGCTGGAGCTGCTATGTACTAATTAACAATCCATTATTTGGTGACAAGATTTAATGATCCATCTTCAATTCCAGCGTCTGCTGAGTATTAAATAATCTCCACCATCTTCGCTCTTACAATAAACAATGAAGAGTTCTTGATCTTTGATCGACCACCGAGCAGAGAAATTAGTTCAGGGCTGTGATTGGCCCGCTGACCTCCTTCCTCTCCCTCTCTCTCCCCTCCGTCTTTTTTTATAGGTTTCTTTTTTCTTACATTCTCACTTTTCCAAAAGAAGAAAAAAAAGTATCTTTTAAAGTTATTAGAGGTTTCCACTACCCCATTACAATCGATCGTAAACAGCATTTTTTGTGCATTTTTTTTTTCTTGGTTATTTCTAAATTTCTGTGTACTTTTAGCTTTCTTTCATGTTTCATACCCCAATGCTTTCCCGTATCCAACGAAGAATTAGACGCTTTTAACAAGCTTATGCCTTTTTTTCTCCTCGTCTTATTAAGAAATGACCGAGCTCAAAATTAATAAAGAAAATTGAGCAAGTCTAAATTAAAACAAATATATAAATTTTATATTATAAATCAATTCAAAATTCTAAAATATTAAATTTATAAATCCATTCTATCTATTTATATGTTATTTACTCTTGTTATTTTTAGCATAAAATTTTTTAATTACATCATCTACATTTAAAATTTCAACACATTACATGTTTATTTCTAAACTTAATAATCTTTTTTTTTTCTTTTATATAAATCTCCCTCTCATTGGTTTTAACCTTTCTAACATGACAAATAATAAGCATTATTTCTGTTTCAACCTTAAGAACTATCACTTCATTTAATTATTATAATTTCTCTCTCCCTTTTGATATTATTTCTCTTTAATTTCTCTCTTTTCCTCTCCCGCCTAAAAAGATTAAGACAAGGGTGATGACAGGTGAATAAAAGTGGCGATAAGAAAGAAAGGAAGTATGAGTGGTAGAAAAATAAACAAAATTTTAAGGAGAGATTGAGAAAAAGGTAATAGTGGGTAAGTGAAAGTGGTGGTAGAAAATGAAAGAAAATAGAGTGATGAGATTAAATTAGCATAAATAAAATTTTAGAGAGAGAATGGTAGTGGTAGTTGGTGGGTATGATCGTTGAGGAAGAAAGAGAATGAGGGTCATGAAGTAAGAGTTCTTACGATATTTTGGTCTCTTCAATTCATTTTTAATAATATTTTTATAATTAAAAGTAAATTTTATTAATGATGAAATAATAGAGGGTATTTTTTTTTTTTTGGTTAACATTGTAATTTTTAAATATTTAAAATGGTAAATATAAATACGTCTTACACTTAAAATGTCAAAAATATAATTGAACGCCTCCGATGAAAATTAGTTATCAGAAACATCATACAAACGCGTCCTATCATCAAATACAATGAATGATTCGGGAATCGACCTTTGGGATTGTGGATCACAATTGAACGCCTAGAACAACTTGCGTATCTCGCCCTTATCCAAGAAGCAAGGCAAACTTGCTTACGTATACTATGAATGTCTGGATATTTAATAGCCACAAAACATGCGAGCCAAAGAACATGTACCACGAAGGCCGCATTAATTTGGCCAGAAACTATCTTAATAATTTGTTATCTATTTGAAGTTGCCTTTTCAATTCTCTCGTAGACATGCGCACAAAGATGTACATATATACTCTTGAAATGACAGTTGGGTGATGTCCATACGCAATGTGCATGTCTGAATTAATTCAATTCGATGCGGAGTTATTGCAATCTCATTTGTACACCATTAGTTAATTTTCTTGCCGACAGCAGCTGGAATTAAGTAAAAAAAAGAAAAAGAAAAAGAAAAAAAAATGGTTAATTAGTTCTGTCTTCGTTTTTTTTTTTTTTTTTTGGGCCATCTGAAAATGCATGCGGCATATAGTAGAATTTTCAGGGCTGATAAGTATGTGTTGTGCACTCGTGTTTGTATCAAAAGCTGGAAGACCTCGTATATTGTCCCAATTTATAGTGGCTGTTACTGCAATTAGAGCACGTCAGCAAGATAAATTAATAAAATGGTAATTAGATTAATTGCCGTGGTCTATTAATTTGGGGTTGTCCAAGCCACGTATGCCCTTATTATTCCTTCATTTTCTAATAGATATGGATCAGCATGAACAATACAACACATGCCCTTACTTATAGTGGAAGGTCAGCACGAGCATTTACTTTATTTGTTACGGATTGGAAAGACCCTCTTGACATTTTCGTACGTGACCTATAAATTGAAAGAGACGACCAAAAACTTTTCCACCCACCTGAGGAACCTGTAGTTGTGCCTCTTTTTTGAAAAGCCCTAATCTGAGCTGCACCCTGGACATAGTGATCTCATTTTCATTAATTAGAAAGCTTCACGCAATCGTTCAATAAGAAAGAAAGGGAAATAGTGCGTGGTGGGGACGTTTGCCAGCTGAAAATGGTTTTCGAAAGTGTAGTTAAAGTGCACTAAATAGCGATTGTTATGTAACACATCCCAATTGGGGGTTAGATTAATGTGCAGTTGCAAATTGGCCAGGAAAGCCTTCCTGTTGCACCAAGCATATGTGGTCGTACAGCAACATGTGGTTCAAATTTTTCTGTAACTGGGGCAAAGTGGAAGACATAAACATTAGACGACTTGAAGGGTAACAGATAACAGTGTTGGGATATCGATGAAGACTAGCTTAATGGTTTATTTATTTATTTATTTTTTTGGAATTGTATGGTATGAGGATGACTTTTAGCTACAAATGATTGCGCAAAGAAGCAAGTAATGGCAAGCCAATGCAGCATGAACCTCTGGCATTAGACCGCAGTCTGGTACAGTAAAATTTATACTATTTGGTATATTATTACTTATTAGTACGGTGACGAAACAGGCATTTCTAAAACAGCCTTTCTGGTTGACTTGTTCTGCACATCTTTATGCACAGAACTGTTATTACATATAACGGAAAGAATGAGCTGTCCAAAATGCAGCCATCGAACGTCAAAATAAATATGACACATCAATGAGACCACACTGCACAACTAGAAGAATTCCAAGCCTATACACAGTAACACCGCAGCGACAGTCGAGTTCAAATTCATTGTAGGTGGCCTGAAGAGACCACCTTTTTCAACATCGTCATCGAGAGATATGACACAACAACAAAAATTATTCTTTTTCTTTTGTCTTTCCTTTTATGCCAGCTAGTGTGTCCAATCTTAATCATCTAGATACATGTGAGAAAAAAAAAAAAACAATCTAAGTAGATCTCTGACTTATCAAAGAAAAAGAACAATTATTTCGAACTCTTTTCATGTTAAATGTACCAAGACCTACACCATTGATCTTGAAAATAAAAACTTGAGAGTATTTAATCTAATTAAAAAGAAAGTCCCAACATTTGTGTCCAAAAAATTAACTTATTCTATTGCTCAAATCATGACTTAGATGCATGTATTTAATATGGACATCCCCCTCCATTTCTTTTTTCACGATTTTTACGATGTGAAAGATAAGACTTGAACTTTATACCTCTTGGTTTTAAGACCCAAATTCAACTATTAAATTAAGATCAAAAAGTTATGTCATATACAAATAATGTTATAATATGTATATGCCAATATAAGAGAGAAATATTCTTTGATAATTTTATCTTTTGTGTGCTATATCAAGTACAATTTTTATTTGATTTTCTTTCTTTCTTTTTTTTTTTTTTTTGGTTAAATGCACCTGTGGTTTTCTTCTTTTGTGTCTTATTGTTTTGAGGTTTCAATTTGCACTATAAGACCTTTATGACTTTTAAGTTTGAAAATTAAGACCTTTTGTCATGATTCTATAAATTTTAAAATATTTATTTAATTTTAAAATATTTTACAAAATTCAAATATTGTGAAATTTAATTTTTTGAATTATTACGATTATTATTTTTATTTTTTTAAGAATTTATTTTTAAAATTTTTTTCAGAGTTATAAATTCATTAAAATTCAAAAAAAATAAAAAATAATCATGATAATTAAAAAAATATTTTGTTATTTAAATTTTATAAAATTTTTGATAATTAAAAAAAAAAATTTAAAATCAATCAATTTTAAAAGAGAGTCAATAATCATGATGATTAAAAGAAAATTCTTTACTATTTAAATTTTATAAAATTTTTGATAATTAAAATGAAATTTTAAAATTAATGAATTTTGAAAGAGAGTCTCAATTGTCCCAATCAAAAATAGCAAAAATCTTATTATGTGATTGAAACCACGGGGAACTAAAATGCAAAAGAAGTAAACAATAAGGATTTAACTGCATTTTATTATTATTTTTTTTTATAGGAGAGGACCCCTAATCGTACACATGACCATGATTCTAATTGCCAGAACCGAACCAATTTGGAATCGAAATCAAATTAAAATCAGCTAATCTGGTTCCAATTTCAACAAGAATCTTAGGAAGAGGCAGTTCGATGAAGGTTACGCTCCTCAAGAAACCATAAACCATTGATTTAACCAAAGTTTGCAAATCAAAATCAAAATTTCCAATTTAATTTGCATTTTCAAACCAAAATCAAAATCCAAGGTTAAAATGTTGATTAAATGCGCAATTACTTTAAGAAAATAAAATAATAATAAAAAAATTGAATTAACAGTTAAGATGACTTTTAATGTAACTAAATAAAATTTTTCTATTAAAAATGAAGATATTTTGTATTTTCAAAAAAAAAAAAGAATTAATTGGCCAACCAAACTAAAGAATTTAAATTTAAATTCTAATAAAATGAAATTTAAATCAAACTAAAATCAAAATTTTATTCAAATTATTACTAAAATTAGAATCGATAATTTAACCTAAACAATTAATCTGTGATTCAATTGGAGTTTGTTTCAACTTTATAACCGAAATCTACAATTTGAGTACGACTCTCTTTAACCTTATAGCCGGGGTCATGCTTATTTAACTGTATTGCAAGCGAGCCGCCGGATTCCATGGGCTTCCCCACAAGATAACAAAATTATGAGTAGAATCGGAAGCCCACGTGGGATAAATCCGAAACCCCACAAGTTGACCAAGAAATCTTTGAGACACAGTCCACTCCAGTTAGGCTCCACCGCGACATTGCTTTGGACTCCATCCCGAAGTAAACATGTGGAAGTTCAAAATTCAACAAGATAACTATTTCTAAATTGTCATGGATTCCAGCTGTGCATCCCTCTCGTACGTGAGCGTATGCGTCGTGAGGCACTGTCATTGGCTTACGCGCTTACATATAAAATATATTTTAACGCACTTAAAATAAGTCTTCGTGGAATTCTTGGAACGGGCGGTTTCAAGGGTTTTGGTTGTTAGTGCTTTAGTCAACGAAGCCCAAGCCAATGACCACCGGCCTAAATATCAAGAAAACTGACATTTTATTTTTCCTTTTAAATTCCTTCCACATATTATAACACGTGGCAAATTTGCAAGACTTCAGTTTTTCGGACCAGTTTGCCGGCTTCTCTCATAGGCACGTGGCCTACAAGGATTCCCCGCCGCCATACCGACTCTTCCCTCCCTTCTCCACGCCTTATTTGGTCACGTGTTGAGCCCACCCTTTGTTCTTTACACGTGCCAACCTCCATTTTAAATCAAAACTCAAAATCTCATCAAATATTCTTTTTTCTTTTACATAATAATTATAATAAAGTCATATCTGTTTTAAATTTGTTTCATTTATCATTTTAATTTTTTCGTTTTGCAATTTAATTGAAAACAAAAGTGACAGTCAGATACAGTGAAAAATTGTTGCTAAATGGGCGTACCGTGTGAACGCACTCACGAACGTCGTATCGAGAGATTTACAACATAATCATAATGGAGTCGAATGATCGTACAACACGCAACGATAAACAAAGACCGAACAAAGAAAGATTGTGGAATCAAAGTTTCACTTTGTCTAGTTAAATTGGTTATGTGGATTATGTGGAATCAAAGTAGATCATGTTCGAGTAATGGATTCAATATAAGGCATTTTGTCCGTACAATAAAAATTGAAAGAAGAAATTGAAGCTAGCCAATTGATGACCGCAAAAAAGATACTTTTCGCCATTTTGTGAATATACAATTGCTCTAAATGGCCAAGCTAAATCCAGGAGAACGTAGATTAATCTTGTAAGGCCACGTCTCTTAAATTATTATTAATTAATCTAAGTTAACTTTTTTTTTTTTTTTTTCTCTCGTGATCTAGAAACTAACTTGGCACTTTTAATCTGGTTCAGGCCCGATGGACAACTTTTCAAAAGCTTGTATCATTAGTCCATAACATAATGCTAAACTGATAAAATAATGAATCCAAGTTAAGGTGGTGGAACCAATTATTCTTGCCTTTAATATTATAAAATTACTATCCCAGGGCATGCTTCTGAAATGCAATCAATGGTAATTAAAAAGAAGTAAAAAAAAAAAAAAGCTACAGAGTCAATATCGATGAAAGAATAAGATTAAGAATACCTTATATTACAAATTATCCCCGTTAAGAAAAAGGAAGGAAACAACAAAGAGATCATTAACAAACAAGTCAAATAAATGCAGATTATGAAAATAGCCCACAACTATGTCTCCTTTGTCCCAAATTCTATTTGTACTTCTGAACAACTATTTCTGAATTATTATTCTATAGATTACTCTTCTTTGCTACTCCGATAGTATTTTGTGTCTTCTCTGTGATTAATTAATCACCGATCCGAACCACTTATGTATGCATTTCACATATTGTTGTTGTTGAACTGCTGCTCTGGGAACCACGTGTCCTCAACATTCCACAAATTGTCAAGTGTGTCTCCTCCGTCCAGCCATGGATTATTCATCTCCGTAGACTGAAAATCTAATCCTTGTTGAAAATAACCACAGGGACTGGTGATGCACTCCGAAAATCCAATTGGATCAGCTTGGAAATAATCAGGATTGGGGTTGTGACTAGCTGGGATATAACAATCATTGGTCAAGTCAGAAACAGGCGAAAACTGAGTCCCAAACGAGTCCGATGAGGCAGCAGTGCTAGAATTCTCTGGTGTGTAACTGGAAGTCACATGTGCAACCCTAAAGTCGTTGCCAATGACCCCGGGGTTCGCGGCCAAATGGCCGGAGGTAGCCATGTCAACGTTGTTGACAAAGAAACGATCTGCGTTGGTTGTGGTCAACGCGCTATCAGGTGTGGAGTTGATGGCAACACCGGTGGCAGTAGTGGCGGTGTGGGGGCCATTGGCAGCAGCAGAAGCTTGAATTCTTTCGATCAACCTTGGCATCCATAGGTATTTCATAGCGTCCTTGAATTGCTTGCTGTTCACGTCGCATTTAAGCTGTTTTGCATGCTTTTGGACACGGGTTCTCCAGTAGTTCTTGATTTCATTGTCGGTTCTTCCCGGCAAATGTTGAGCAATCTTGGACCATCTACATTTTATATCCAAGTTGTATTAGTTTATAGGCCGGATAATTAATTAGTGCTAATCAGGAAAACACAAAAAATAAATAAAGAATTAAGAAAATATATTGTAAGCTGAAATTGTATCATACCGATTGCCCCATTGGGAATGAAGCTCAAGGATCATGAGTTGTTCCTCGAGGGTGATATTTCCACGTCGAACATCGGGACGTAGATAATTGAGCCACCTTAATCTGCAGCTCTTTCCAGTTCTCTGGAGACCTGTTTCATTAATATATGATGTTTAGATTCAGCAAATTAAGTTTTGGTAAAGTTAGTTTGAGAACAAAATATAGATAAAAATGGAAAAGTAAGTAAAGCTCTCTGCCCGATACTTTTTTAGGTTGAAGAGCTTTTGCAAATATATTTTATGACTGAAGTACTATTTACCATACAACTATACAAGTGCTTTTCCTTTTCTCTGAAACAACAAGCTCTTTCCTTTTCATCTTTCCTACCGTGACATAATCGGAACACATCCCTCGCTAGCTACCATTAATAAGTCAAATTAGAAGGCCAAAATTTCTTTATCAAACTAGTGGACAAGAAGATAAAATTGACGGTTCAGACCCCGAAAAAAAGAAAAAAAGAAAAAAAGATAGAATTGATGATTTAGAATTATCAAACAAAAGACGAGAACTTTGGAGTTTGTCATGTCCTGGGGTCTCAAGCCTGAGGCCAAATTTTAGTGGTACAAGGAAATGGAAAACCGATGGAGAAAGGAGACAAAAGGGATAGAAATTAAAATGATGACACGACAACAAGTTGAGACATGTTGTGCGAGTTGTTCTGTGGCTACTAGAGCCATGTCTATCTTGTCGTGGGTGAGAGGTATAATTATTATGGTAGCAGTTACCTGCGCTGTGGGCGAGAGAGTTCCAGCGGCCCTCTCCATGAGTAGCAATGTAATTCATGAGCTTGAAGTCTTCTTCAGCAGTCCATGGACCCCTCCTTAAGTCACCCATCTCCTCTTCGCTTTGTGTGGCGGAAGAGCTGCTTTTCCTGTTTCTCACTTCGACGTCCATCATCATTCCCTTAGGTCGAGTGACTGATTGATTGAAGGAGGAAAGGCTTTGTTACGGAGACTATTCTCTTAGAGAGAGA
The DNA here is from genome assembly GCA_037832345.1 of Rhizophora mangle. Lineage (NCBI taxonomy): Eukaryota > Viridiplantae > Streptophyta > Magnoliopsida > Malpighiales > Rhizophoraceae > Rhizophora > Rhizophora mangle. The sequence goes on along the minus strand of JBAPLJ010001421.1, from coordinate 2,547,121 downwards.
GAGAGAGAGAGAGAGAGAGAGAGAGAGAGAGATGGGATTAGAGAAAGATAAAAGGAGGTATAGATTTGTTCATGAAGATAGAGAAGGTGGGCCTTTTATAGATGGTATGGATGAGTTGAAAATGGAGATAAAAGTGGCATGTGAACAGTGCAAGCCGCATTGGGTTTTTTTTTTTTGAAATTCTAATTTGTATTGAATTTAATTTAACACTACCATTGATTGTTAATTTATTAAGCTCAATAAAATCCAATTGGCGCTTTACTCTCAAATCCCAGCACAGAGAGAGAGAGAGAGAGAGAGAGAGAGAGAGAGAGAGTCGGAAGTAAAAAAAGCAATGCGGCTTTGAATTTTGACCCTTTGACCTTCCCTTTCCTTTGTGTACGTGTAGATAACACGATACCGACGAAATGGTTTTCTGCCCCTTTGCTGCAAGTTGCTTATTGAATTTTGTCACAATTTCTTTTTGGGGAGGGGAGGGTATAAGGGGGAAATTTGTTTTCTTCCCATACTCTGTATGGCATTCACATTTAACTGTCTTTAGTGGGATGTGTTTGCTGTACAATCCACTTTGGAATAGGAAAAAGCCATTGAAAAAAACCTTATAACTTCTTTTCAGTTATGGAATTATTTTAAATTTGCCAGGTGTAATTTATGCAGTCCAAGTGCCAACATCTTATTTATTTTCCTTCTTATCATAAGGATAATTCGCAAGTGAACGAATCTATAAAATATAAATGCTGACATTGTGACACTGTCTCTCGTTCAATAATTTTTCTCTAGTATATTATATAATGGTGGATTCAATAAATGAAATTGTGACAAAAAGCTTATTTGAGATTCAGCTATAGAACTTCAAATTTGAAAGCTCCAAATGAAATTTTAAATTCTTAATTAGTAATTGTTCCTATATTTATCTTTAGCAAGTCAACACTGGTATTAGATTAATAGACAATATTATTAATTTTTTGGTCACCACGCTCGCAGCAGAAAATAATTAATAAGTTATTCCCTTTGTGTTTGATTTAAAAATAGAAGTTATTTCCTTAGTGGGTGCATTTATAGGAGTCACCCATGACATTTTCATTCCAGAAGTCAAAGTTGATTCATATAGATTTTTTTTTTTTTGTTAACAATAAAAAAAATGTATTGAACCATGCTTTTAATCTCAAAAGCGCTGCCTTCTCATTTTAAAAATGAATGTCTTTTCATGTAAAAATCGTTATTTTTTCATCTTAAAATCATTATTATTTCATCTCAAAATTACTAACGTTTTGTCTTAAAATTGTTGCCTTTTAACCTTAACACTGTTGCCTTTTGTTTTCAAAAAACAGTCTTTGTGTCTCAAGATCATCATTTTTTTTTTTTATGCATCAAAATCATTGTATTTTTTCTCTCAGAACTGTTGCCCTTTCGTCCCAAAATTGTTGTTTAAAATTTTGTAAATTTACATTTATTGATCACAATAACTACTGTATAAAACTTTTATATAGTGATTTTATTTTTACTACAATAAATTTGAAAATCGTTGTATAAAGATCATTGTATTGCCTTTAAAATGATATGGTCAGAAAATTATCATTTGAAATAATAGGCAGTGATTTCAAGTCTTTACACAGAAGTTTCTAATTACTATCTAAACTCATTTTTGATATATTATATTGATTAGTGTAACTGTGAATTGAGATCGGAATTACACTGCTGTCTTCATTCGATTTTTTTTTTTTTATATATAAAGAAGACCTAACACTCGAGCACTATTAATCTAAATAGATCCCCTTTTCATTTGATTTTAATATTAAGAAGTTTGAAACTTAATATTATATTTTTAATATAAATTTTTATTTATTACTGAGTAAATAATAACAAAAAAATTCAATTTCAAACCAATGTAAAGAGAAGTAAACCAGTAACTATTATACTTCCACCTTAGGTGGCAAAATATATATATAAATTAAGAATGACAAACGAATACCCGTAAATAGCAGAATTTATTAAGATTTGGTCTCTCTCATGTTCCACCAGCTAATTGGGATGGCTCTGCAAATAGGAGGCCACAGGGGAGGGACCAGTCCCGTAGAAGTATTCCCAAGATGAGCAAGTGCATGGTTATTTAACCTTTTGAGTCAATTTAAGCATTAAATACTAAATGACTTGATAGATGGTGTGGAACAATAGATTTTTGTCTTTGACATAGACTTAAGAATATATGAGTCTTATAATACTAGTTAATTGTAAAACACGCCTCATCGTTTAATAAAAAATTATAAATTCTGTCATGGGCACTTTCTCGTGGCCGAAATTGCTACGGAAAAGAGAAGGGAATGTAGGGTTATGAATGGTGGGCTCCTAGATGCTCTGATACTGTAAGTCACACCTGGGGTCTTTCTAATTTATAAATTGCTTTGGACAATGCAGAGGAGGGGCAGGGATTGCCGGGGTTTCTAGCGTTTGTGCGCACGACGGTCCCGATGGAAATTAAAGGACTCAGTTTTCATTCAAAAATTTACTGTAAAAATATAAATATCTCAACAAGATTTTTTTTTTTTTTTTTTTTTTTATGATATGAGAATAATTTAAGTTTTTTTTTTTTTTCCTTCCGCTTTTCTGTCTGTCTTTTTTTTATGCCTTAAAATAACTTTTTATATAAAAATAATTTAGAGTTTTTTTTTTTTTTAACTATCTCTTTTATTTAACTGTTATCAATTAGTTTGCCCACTCATTTATGTTACTTATTGGGATGGGTTGAAATAATTAACTTACTATGGATGTAAATTCAAATTCATAAATCAACAGCCCTAAGTTGAGCTCAGTCTATTTTTTGTTTTTTGTTTTTTTTTTTTTTTTTTTTTCACTTTTCAAGCAAGGTCCAATTTCAGTTCGGTTTGAATGTTGAGCTGATCCATCCAAGATATACAGAAATATATTAGCATCTAATTATTAAAATTAAAAATGTGATTTATTGTTAACTGTATTTACCTCCTTTTTACTGCTTAGCGAGTTAATTTTCGAGAACAAGTTACTGGTTTTAATCTCCTCCTACGCCAAGTTTAATTTCAAATTGATGATATCAATAATTTTTTTTTTTTTTAAATGTCGATTATGGCGCACCCATGAGTCCATGACCAATAACTGTCCGTGTATTGGAGCCCGCGTCTCAATTCATGACAACCTTTTTTTTTTTTTCATAACGGTCTCTGTACATTTTTATTGATCCTCCAATTAGGACACTGGTTGAGGGAACCCGGAAACAACGAGTTGGAAAGGGAAATGGAATTACTTTTGGCCAAAGAAAAGAGGCGAGAAGGAAAAACCTGCTAGATGCCGAATAATAAACAATCATAAACTAATAAATATAATTAATAATTAGGCATTTATTTGTCGTGGCGTGCACTCGGGTGGATTATTAAACAACTAGACAATTTCTTGAAGATAAGCTGATTAGATCATCCAAATAATGGGCAAAGAGTTTTATATTTCATGACTTAATGGTCACGTGTTAAGGGAAAAGAAATATAATCCTTTCTTGTTGTGCAATTACCTTTGCTACTTTAAGCCATTGCTCTACCGTAACTCGTTTGTCCCTTTTAATAGGGGGGCATAGTTGAGTTCTAAAGATCTTTACTTGATCTTTTTGGGCCGGAGTTCTTTTTTATTTTTTTTTTTTTAAAAATTATTTTTTTCCTTTATTTTTCTAATCTTACTTGAATCAGATGAGCTTCAAGCGCCAGTGTAGTTGCTAAAATCTGCAAATTAAAATAAAGGGAATAACCATTGTGCCCAAAATAACAAATGGAACCACTCATCACGTATGGTAAATAACTAAATAAAAGGAAGGGGACTCGTGTGATGATTACATGCCTCAATGCATTATGTGAACCTTAACTAGGTAGTGGAACTAATGCGTACAGCTATTACTTAGAGATTGGGATCCCAAAGGAGCTTGGGATCCGACCCCACCTCTCCTCTGGGAGAAAAACAAAGTAAGAAGAAGAAAATTCACCTAACCAAAAAATGATATTGCTAGGTTTATGTCTTGTTTCCTATTCATTTGTTATTAAACCAAAAAAAAAAAAAAAAAAAGAGCAATATTCTTTATACACCGCCAGTACATCCAAGAGTTAGACCTGGAAGATGTCTTTTTTTGCGAACAGCATTTAGAGCATTTTATTCATTGCATCCTGGGGGGGGGGGTGAAAGGATACACAAAACCAGATATATAAAGATGCCAACCCGATCAAAGGAAAAACAAAACTCCTGCCCAAGTTGACCTTTAAGTTGCCGATTTTAAGGTTTAATCCAAGTTGCAAGTTGCTAGTCTGATACTACTCAGCTAACCATTTAGACTAACTTCAGGGGTAGTCTAAGAACATTAATGTCACTCGGAAGTTTCTGAAAGTGTAAGTGCTGCAGTGCTGGCTGAATGGCATGTTGTTTATTTTGATGGGCATATGCGATTTTGGGTTTCCGAAAATGCTAGCTCCTCGTTGATGATTCTTAGCTGGCCAATTCTGTGTTGTGCGGCAGCCTGAGTTCTGAATGGGAAAAAACGAAAAGACACTTTCTTTTATGCGACCTTGTATTCTTCCTTTGGTTTCAATTTCAATGCAAGTCTCGACCGAACAATACAGATCGCAAATCAGTTTATATGTACATACTAGAAAAGTTAATTACGAAAGGGGTTAAGAAATTGACAAAACATTTGCTGTATGACATACTGAGCGCTTGAATCTTGATCAACAAAACTGAGAGTACACTCATTTCATTTAATCAAATTAAGAAAATAAATTCTCATACCACATCTTGCGAAATTCAAAGTTACAACTTTCAAAATTGGAATTTTATGTATTTTAAGTCACAACTTTCAAAATTGAAATCCAAGTATTTTAAGTTTTTTTTTAATACTTTATTTATTTTTTTTGGTCTATGGAAGAGATGGCTAGGTCATCATTTCAGACGGCGGTGAGGGAGGAAGCGGGGTTTCAATCCCCCTGTTTATGACTTTGATTCTAAGGAACAGTTTGTTTATTCCAGCACCATTCACTTTTTTCCAACGAAGGCTCCAGGGTCTTAGCCACCTTCTGCGGGATATTAAACATGTCAATCAAGAATTTGAACATCAAATACTAATAGCATAAATTTGCGTCTTTGTATTTCGGGTTTACGGTCTTAAATTCCTGCTGGCTGTTATTTCCAAGTTTGCAAAGAAAAATGAAGTGGTTAGTGAGTTGTGAAAGGGGGCTTTTGCTGGGCGTCAAGCCTTGATAGACCTATAGCACAAAGGACCAGTTGAATCCACCATTAGATGTTGTTAATGGCGCTAGTTTCGGCCAAAACAAAATGCATAGAACTAATTACGTAATTTTTTTTTTAAAATATAATTTTTACTCAACAAATCTTTTGTTTGAGAAAGTGTCTCTCCTAATAACTCAAACTTTTAATTGCAACTTATATGCTTAACAAAATGGTAAGAGTTTGATGTTAACCACTTTTTCTTGAAAATTAATAAAGTGGAGGCTCTAGATGGATTCTCATCAAAGGACATTTTTTTTTTTTTTTTTACATATACTCCCCAAAAGAGGGTTGGAGGGGGAAAAACAGAACATTAAGACAGAAGAATAAGATCTAATCCTTTTACACGTGGCCCACCATCCACATTCTATATTCGGTCCCTTTTTTATTCCTTCCGGCTCTTGAATGATTATCTGATTATAATCAACCAGAACTTGACGTTCTTTTTAAGAGCATCTAAGGCACCCAATATTCCTTTGACTGCAGTTACTGTAGCCAACCAGAACAAGTTTGTCAAATTGCCACACAAGGGTTCGGTACAGAATCTAGATCTAAAATGGGTAGCTTGCAGACTCTGTAACGGCCAACAACCTCGTATCTTGATGCTTAATTAACTAATCTAGCTCATCATAAATAAAATTCCCATTTCTCATGTTGTGTTGTTTCTCCGGTATAGTCGTGAAGTCTGACATGATAAGATTGCTATGTTAGCAGTTGTTGGAAAACGTGACCAGTTGCACTGCAATAGGGCGTATGCCTTCACATAAGACTGCAAGATATTCTCAGAATATCATCTTCAAGCGCAATGATTGAGGTAAGTTCATGGACGTACCACCAAACCAATTTGTTAACGAGCTTGGCTTTGTCAATCTTCTTTTTATATGCCATTTTGACATTTTGGTACAACTTCGGCCAGCTCCCAAGTAGCTAATAGTTGAAACTATTGGATTTAAGGGGTTTATTATTTGTTGTCATCCTGTTAAAGTCTAACTTTAAGTAGACAACACAACAAATAAAAGATGTTCATGGTCCAATATTAACTATCAACTTGAACAACCTTTGTTGCCAGTCTGTGTAACGCCCAATTCATTGTCTTTCCTGGTCCTTCGCCAAAAGCGAAGCGGATTTTATGGCATAATGGGGTTGACATTCCGACTTGGACGGTGTTCATACACGCATATATCAACTCCCTCTGTTATTTTAAATAGTTTTATTCTTCTTGTTATTATTATTATTATTATCTGTGCGGTTATATTTTTTCATAAAGACAGGCATTCTTTTCTCCTAATCCGAAGCGTCTTTGACCCAAACTTTATAGTTGACGGGCGTATTTCTTTTTTGGAAAAATAACGTACTCTTCTATCAAAAGATGACAAGGCATACAATGGGAATTACGCTATCCATTGTACTTGAACCCATCAGGAAAAAAAAAAAAAAAAAAAAGTAAAAAATGAAAAGACAGTAAAAAGATTTGTCAAATGGAATAATATTAATTAATTACAGTCTGTACCAAACTTATTAAAATTAAAACACTTTTAGCATATATCGCAATGTGATGCGTAGCACTCACTCTAAGACAGAATGGTTTTTGTGCAGTAAAGTATCTCGTAAATTTAATCGGATACTTGTATTTTGATATTATAAGAAGTCAAAAATTTGAACTCTAAAATCAAAGAAAAGAAAAAAAAAATGAAGACTTTCTTGCAGGATTAACATAGAAATTGTAACATAGAACATTCAACAATTTTGCTTAATTTTTAATTGTATGTTTTAAGTTCGAGATTCCTATTTCACAAGAAGGCTGCTGTCAAAGGCTACCTAGGGAGTAATCTAGCAAGTAGTTTAGGTTGTCTGTTTTTTTTTTTTTTTTTTTTTTTTACTCTCTCCCCCTTCTCCTATGTTCGCACCTTTAGAATTTGAAACTATCTAAGCTTAAATAATTGAATCGGCGGCCATTTCACCGGCCATGCTGACAGTATTGATCCTTACCATTAGTTTTAGAATGAGATGTTAGATGTTTTTCCTTAGAGTGTGATTCATTTCATTCATCTAATCTTTAGTTTAACCTAATATTGTAAGTTAAGTTGTTCTCTTTATGATCCATTAAAAGTTTCATTTGGATGGTAAACTACCTACTAGAAAGCAATTTCCTATTGCATACATCTCACTGTCACCCTTGGCGAATAGTTTGAAACTTGAGTCCGTCTTTGTTCGAGGCTCATTGTTCCAAACCTGCAAAGAGTTGATTCCTGGCAGAAATTGTGGAATTCTCGTGCTAAAACTTAATAAATTAAACATATAAGTTAGCGTCTGAAGAACTCAATTAAATTAATTTCAACATCATATAGACACGTTTTACTGATTCTGGAGAAAGCGGCCAAACCAACCGCGAAAGGGACTGGCACCATTGTCTCATCTCCGAGGCGCATGCATTAGTTTAAACTTTACAAGTTAACATTTAATATGAAATTGCGTTGTTGATTCCCTCTAGCCTCTAGCCATTTATGTTGAAGTATGCGTAACCATATTGGACTCTGACTCCTCAATGCCTTGATAGTTTTGTCTAATTAATTTCGACAGATTCTTCTTCAAATTTTCTTTTTGAAAGAGCGTGCTGTCCTGTTAGCACCACTAAGAATGGTTAATCATAGCATTATTATGATTGTTTTTCTCTAATTGATCGTTGAGTGGAGGACTGTCTATCTAGACCCTCGAAGTCTCGCCATCCTTCCGAGTCAGACTTCACGGTAGATGAGGAAGGAGATCTGATATGGAGGTAGATGACGTGGCTAAAAAACGTGTTGGGGTTAACAGCGTTATCCACCGAGACGCGTGGACCGTCATGGGCGCGGACCAATCATTTCGGCCGTACTGTTAATGGAGGGCACAAATTAAGGGCGGATGGTGACCTCCCAAGGCGTGGAGCTAAAGGTCCCTAATTACGTGTAAACGTAGCAAATTGACCAATGGTAAAATCCATCAGTCATGCGCAATGGGACTATGTGACAAGAATGATGACACTTGTATTTTGAAGGTGACTCTTTATCTATTTTTTAATTTTCTTCTTTCTTTCATTTTCTTTAGGGTTGGGGAGAATCGATGTGTCCTATAGGCTACAAGCTGCAGGAGGATTCAAATGAAAACATCTAATTCCCCATGGCAGCCAGATTTTTTTATTGTTTAATTATGCCTAAGATTCAAGATCTGTTTTTGACACGTTCATTTATGCACATATTTTAAAGACTTATTTCGGAGCGCAAATGGATTTTTGTGGTAGGATGTCAGCGGCGACAATAAAGATGAAGATAACAACAAAGGAGAAAGTGACGACAAGAATGATGCGACAAAATTGGTAACCGACTGCCAGCTACATAACTACAACTGCAACGAAAATAGCCCAATGCCTTAAGATAGTCCTAAGCACATTTGGGGCATAGAATTGTAGTGGGAAAGAGGAAGAAGAGATAACGAAATTGATCATGAGTTAATTTTTTGCTACTCTAGATTCAATGGAACCTCTCCCCTCGAGTCCGCCTTGTAAAAGACAGTTTTTGTTTTGGAATTTTTTGTTTCTACTTTTGGAGTTATTAGGTAGCTTGTGTTGCATCCTAATTATGCTAATAATCCTGGACCATTCCATGACCAACTACTTCTCTCTCTCTCTCTCTGTTTTTATTTTTTCTTTTATCATCTAGATGCACATGTTTGTAATGGATGATTATCAAAGAGTATGAGACGGGCCAAATTTTGTTCTTTTTTTCTTCCCTCCATTCTTCTTTTGAGTCGTGCCATTTTGTCAGATAATTATCAAGTCTGGTAATTGTTCAATTTAACAAAAACCCGCCAAGTGCATCTGCATTTCCTACAAGGGTTTGAAACTTTTCCAAGTGTCAGCCGAGAAAGTAAAAGGTTAATCGAGGATGCTTGAAAAACATGGGCAGCAGTGAGCAATATTACAGGTCAGGATCAACAAATAAAAATATGTTGAGAATTACTAAGAGTAAAATTTCACATCATTAAAATATGAATAAATGAGATGACTTATAACATCAATTAATTTTATCACTTATTAATATTTTTAGATAAATGTGAAATTTTATGACATTATTTAATATGATATTAATATATAATATATCTTTCTTTATATGTTTGTCACTCCTAGTTCAATTGTTTTTATGTATTTAGTTTCATCGAACATTAAGATGTTGGAATTGTGTCAAGTCATAAAGGCGTACGTATTTCAAAGTTAGCTGAGGACATTATTGGCAAGCCACACGTATTTCGGTTCCAAACCATTCTCTCCCAACTAAATCTACATGTAGTTTGCTTAAAACAAACTATGAAACTCATATCCTAAGTAAGCAACATTGTTTGTTCTTGGACTTCCTGCGTAATTTCAATAAAATGTAAAGTTTCACGTAACAATGAAGAAAGGAATAGATTTTTATAAATGCCTTTCTCCTAGAAGAAAATCACGTGTGGCCGCCTTCTTTTTGTTTAATTGCGATCAATACATTTTTAAACGTGTGAGTGTTTTTTCTCCGCGGATTTCATTAAAACTATGAAATCAGCATTTGTTCGTACTAGGACTACAATATCTACTAAAAGCTCGATAGTTCGACTCCGTGAGAACTCCTTCATTTACTTCAAAAAGTCCAACACTCATACATTATTTAAAATCTCACTTAATAAATGAACCAAGTCTAAGCAAGAATAGACTCAAATGATTTAAATTTGTGAACAAACCATTCAAATTTTTTTCTTTATAATTATTAAATACCTTATTTATTATGTCATATAAGTAATATTTATAAAACTTATTTTCAAAATTATACACACACTTATATAATAAAATTTAATATTTACTTTTAATTAATTAATTTTATTAAAATAAAATTTTGTTATTATTTTAATTTTATACATAGCAATAAATTTTTAATTATTTATTAATATTATAAAATTAAACAATATATTCGTTAAAAGTTGGAAAACTCAATTTGATAATAGTAGGCTGAACTCAAAATTTTATTATTATTATTATTAAATGACACCAATATAAAGCCTCATTTGAGGCTCATTTGTTAGACTAGTCAAATTTGAACGTGTCAAATCTCGATTCGTTTGCAGCCCTAGTCTGCGCCAGCGAAGAACCTTGTCGCTTCGCTTGTTTGGAATTTGAGCACCAACCATCCAATGAAGAGCCAACCAAATGTGTGCATATATACTTACTGTTCAATTTGTGCCGGACATTAAACATAGGATACGTAAAAAAAAATTATGTCCATTTTGTTCGCTTGTTAACTCAGCTTTTTTGATAAGACACAAAGATTGCGATTCTCCTGCCAAGTTGTGTTCTGGCAGGCAGAAAGCCAGGAAAGTTAGAAGACAGTAACAAGTGTTTGAACTCCGCAACTGCTTCCCAAACTAGAAAGAAAAGCGTTTGAAACATGCTTAATTTCCCTTCATCACTTCGATTATGGGGACATTTGGCTGGTTAAAGCGGAACAGAACAGTCAATTAAGTTAAATAAGCTCTCCAATTAGGACAAGAGTGCAACTATTAATGCTATATACTTTTGTCATTACGGCCCTACATTGTTGTATATAGAAATATTTAGCCAGACAATCAATAATGATGCCAAGGCTACAAGTCATTGGCGCTTTGCATGTTAAAGGTTTAGATAATATTTTAAATAATAAGATACTTTGCATCCAATGGGCACAATGGCCGATCTATAAATAAATTAATTAAGCTGCCTAAGCTATTATGCATTGTTTAATGGTCGTGGCCTAAAGTTTCAATCCCTATGTTTGGTCTATAAAGCCATGGTCGACATCACATTCTTGGGCTTATGCCTAGCTAGTTCCGCGTGTCAACAAACGGAAGCTTGATATAAAAAATTCAAGCACTATTTTCATAACGAGTACGTTACCAAATACTATCACCCCAATTCTAAAATAAAAATTAGATTTTTAACGAAAAGACAATTTCAAGTTTAGTGAAATTAACAAAAAAAAAAATCTAGTTTAATGAATGATGATGGTACAGTTATTAAAGAAAAAGATTATGATGACTATTGCATGAATTGTTTGACAAAAAATATGAATTGTATAACCAATATTTGCTAATTCATCATCTTATATGTAAATTTTCTTATTACATTATAGTAATCATATTTTACCAAACATCATCTGGATGCAACATTAAAGAAATGATGAGGACAAAAAAAAAAAAAGAAGAAAAACAGTATGATTCAAAAAAAGCGGGTGTAATCTAAGATATTTTTTAGAGTTATATAACAAAACAGAACGGTTTCATTTCAATTCTATGGACTAATAGAACCTGCAATGACCTGTTTTCTTATCAGAAAGTGCAACAATCTAGTAGTGCTTACCATCCTGTCAAGCGAGGGGGTGGGTTGGCGTTGGGAATGTACTGCCATTGAGCCACGCGTCAACTTGGCAGAGATTCTCCAGCGCGAACAACTTTGAGTTGGCAAGTCAGACTCGGAGGCTTACCCCTTGAAGAATAAGGGAAAAATAAATAGTTAGAAAATAATTGAGGTCAAAGATAAAAGGTCAACTGCCAAGTTCTGCCCAAATTAAATTTGAGCAAAACCTTTAGGGTGGAAGGCAAGAGTCAGCTCAAGAAGCATTGTCAAAGTTGTAATGATTACCAATCTCAATGGCTGAAATAGAATTCATCAGGCACCCTCAATAACAAACTATGCTACTGTGAATTTGCACTAACACCGAATTTGCTTTGACGTTGAAGTTTGGGCTTTGTCCACCTTTGATTTAACCCATGTTCGAAGTTGCCGTGTGAGAAAAATGGTACACGATGTTTCGCTTCTTTGGGCCCTCAAACTGTTGGGACAAGAGATTTAACAAATGCCCGAAGACAAGTTGCACGAGCTCCCATTGCTGTTGTGACGACACTTGGATCAATCCCCGCGCAATCAGCGGCCAGTGTAGGTCGGACATAATATTCATACCCATTGTTGACGTAGGTGTGACGTTAAGGCCCTAATACTTTACGCCCCCCTCCCCTCAACTGGCTTCTTGATACACGAGGTCCAACCCGATAAAGGCTACCAGACCGTCTTGGTGGTGGGCATACGGCCTTAACAATTTAAACAGAGGTCAATGCAGCCCAAATGGCCGACAGTACCAATTAATGGATTCATCGTTATTAAAGATAAGTAAAATTTTTAAATTTTAGCAGGGCAGGCCCATTTGGTTTTTACTAGGGGGCTTTCTCAGACACAGAAACCCGCCTTTGTTTTTTGTAGTGTTTAATTGTTTCAGTTTTGAGAATTTAGGGATTTGAGTTGGGTGGGGTTGTGTTGCTGGCAAGATGTTCTTGACCGGGCCGGAGCCCTGAAGAAGGAGATGGATAGAAATTTCTTGAGCAAAAGAAACTCACCCTCACCGGCCCTCCATGCGGATTGTTGGTTAGGCTTTGAGCCCAGACCCTCAGGTGAAGGGGTCGAGGGCTGATGCGAGAAAGGAAGACAAGAATAACTCCCATCAAAAAAAATTAAAAATAAAAAATCACACTCACTCAAGTTTAGTACAGACAGAATTGTTACGATTACACATACCAAGATTGAGAAATTCTTATTTCTCATGCACGCTGTAAACGGAAGGAATCAAGTGGTTGGTTGACACACTGACTAGTTTTGCCTTCTCATTGTCACTAAATGTATTCATACTCTCCGGCCTCCATCAGCAACAATTCAGCTTGCCTTCAATTAAGATATATATATATAAGATAGAGTAGTTACGATTAATATCCTTTATAATATTTTTTGTTTTGTAAAGCGGTTGACAAAGAATTCAAATATTGAAAATATTGAGATTCAAATATGTTCTTTCTGGGGCTTTGTTCATGTAATTTTTTCTATTTAGTTATATATATTGCTCAATTAAACAATCGTGTCAATCATAATCACGAATCATGAGTGACCATCCTCAATTCCCTTCCATGTCTTCCCCGTATAAATTAAGTTATTCTTGGCAGTCGGGATCTACTTAAATTTGGGGTCATTTCTTTGCTTTTCATTCTCCAATCCTCCAAAATTATTTGGGTGAATTCCAAATGTTTTGAGAAGGGAGCACGTAACAAGCCCTTCGCTGCCAAGTTGCAGGTAGAGTATATCCGTGGCCAAGTAACATAAACACGAAAATGACCTCCAAGCAATTTTCACTTCCATTTTATTTCATTGATCATCACTTGAAATACATGTCCCAATGACTATTTCTTGGGGGCTATATTCTCAACTCAGAATTAGGCACCTAAACAAGGACACTGATTGTTGTATCTCACTTTGAGTCTCCCTTTTCCTTTTGCATTTTCGTAGGCACATAAAAAGTGGCATTGAGACACCGCTTTTAACAACTGCTGACGTGATCTGTAGCAAACGATATGGTACCACCTCGTCTTTTTGCCTGAAATCGAACAGTTTAAATTCAAATGACAACGTCCAGCTTGACCACCGTGGAACATTTCTTTTTCTTTTTTTAGACTTGGGTTTCAATAATCAAGATGATTACGAGGTGTGAGTGTTCAACTTTGACTCCTTGCGTCATGTTTCGCCTTTATATATATATCATGGTATGATAATGTTAGTTATCTGAATAACTATAATTATAATTTTACGAGAACTTGGCATTTTGGAATTTATGAATATTTGTTTATTTGAAAATAAGGGATTATGAATAAAGTTTGACTACATGGCTGGACTATAGAGGGTACGGGGGACACAAGATTTTAGGGAGCCTTCAAAATTTTTCACCATTTTCATAGGGCCCACCAACAATTTCTTCTTATATTTCCCACTTAAGGCTACTTAAGCTTCAGCCACTTAGCTTTTATGAATATTGTGTAACTTACCGGTAAATGCGCTCCAATTGAAGCACAAGGTGCTTCCTACCAGAAGTCCCATGACTCCCCTGTACAAACGACTGGTTCCAAAGTTCAGAAAGCTTATACCAACTTCAATCAGAAAGTTTTACGGTAAAAGATGGAACTCCATTGAGCCCACATTTTCTGTGTCAATTTGTAGAGCAGGCAAATGGAAAAGACAGAAGCACGAGTTGTGTTAATAAAAGGAGTGGAGTTGTGAGAGTTGGAATGTTATTGAAAAAGAATTATGTGTATGTCCTGCATTATATTTGTTTTGTATGACATGTTCACGGCGTGGCATGTTGCATTATAAAAACTTGATCATCTCATTTATTGTATGGCTAATGAATGTATTAATTGGGAAATATTATTAAAATTATTAGTGTAACATATTAAATTAATAAAACAAAAATTTCATATAATTAGTTAGTACTAAAGACAATATACTCTAATAACTCCAACATACATTTAAAGTACCTATCAAATAACTAATTTATGATATTGACTAAAATTATATATTATTTGTATATTTTATATGGTTGTGTAAGTATCATATAGACTTAACATCATTGAAGTATTTCATAAATGAATTGTTATACTTTGATTTCTCGGTCAGGCTATCATAACCATTATCACTTATGTGATTGAATACTTGGCATAACATGAATTATAAATAATGGTGAATAAACAATTCATTAGCATTCGGTGGTTAGGAGAATGCTCTATTGTTGTTATTAGTATTGATTCAAAAAATTTATGATAAGAAATAATATAGATTTATGAGAACGAATATTTGAAAATTAAAAAATTAAAATAATTAAATAATAAATATAATAAGCGTTAATTTTATATATAATTTATATTTAATTAGATTTTATTTAAAAAAAAAAAAATTTATTACAATGATAATTGATAAATTATATATGAATCATTATTTTGATATTTGTAATAATTAAATAATTATGTTATTAAAAAAAATAAATATTAATATATAATTACAAATTAATTAATTAAAAAATTAAATAATAAATTTAAAATTAATTTATATTATTTTTAAATATTATTATTTATATTTATTATTAATGTGTTAAAAATTTAATAAATTATAAAATAATTTATGAAAATATAAAATAATAATTAAGTTGAATTTAATTAAAAATTTTTAAAAAAAAATTAAAATAAATTTATGATATTTTAAAATATTTAAAATAAAAAATAATTTAATAAAAATTATTATTTAATTAATATATAATAAATATATTTAAAAGTTAAAAATTTTCTATAAATATACCATAGAAGCTGGTATCCTCTAATGCTATCCCAAATTATTTTCTCTCTCCTTTTTAAATAATTTAAAAGTCATTTGAATAATTTTCAAAATTTAGAGTCGCCTTTGAAATAGTTTAGATTTTGGTTATAAAAATTTTTAAGTTAAATTACATAGTCAAAGGTGAGAACTACGTGGTATCAAAGATTGGGAAAAGTCCAGGAAAGTGATAAAATTTAAGCTCGTCAAAGGCTTAGATGGCACACATACGTTAACTCTTCGACGTGAAGCAAGATAAGTATAAAAAATTTATTTTTTTTATTAAATAATATAATTTAATAATAAAAAATTATTTATTATTAATTTTAAAATTATAATTTTAATTGTTGGTTAAAGTGTTTCATATAATAAATTTTTTTATTAAATGTAGTCTTTTTTAATTATATTTTAAAATTTTATCTTATTTATTTTTTATAATAAAAATAATATTTATTTTAAATTAAAAACTTAATAAAAATTTTATTAACAAATTCTTTAAATAATATTTTTTTTATTTTTTATTTATAAGTTTATATTATTTTAATTATTTTACATTTAAATAAAAATAAAAAAAAAATAAATAAATAATAATAAAATAATATATATATTATATTTTTATATATATATAAAAATAATATAAAAAATATAATTAATATATATTTTTTATTATTATTATATTATTTTTATTTTTTTTTTTTTTTAAAAAATAATATAAGTATGTTTTTGTTGTTGAAAAATTTAATTATATATTATTAAGTATGTGAGTTTTATTATATAAAAATAATTTTTTATTTTAAAAATTTTAATTTTTAATTTAAAATTATTAAATTTGTATTTATAAAATTAATATATATAATAAATAAAAATTTTTTTATTGTGAGTTATAAAATATTAAAATACGTTGATTGCAATTTTTTTTTTTTTAGTTGTTACGTTGATCGGATGACGTACTTATTATTTTTAAAAAAAAAATAAAAAATATATATATGTATATTTTTTGGTTATTTGGTAGAAAAACTTACATTTTGAATTAAAATATTCTAGCCAGAGATTTTGTCGTCAAGAATAATAAGGGATTATAATATGATGAAAAAGTGGTTGAGAGGAAGTTGACCAAAGTGAGGAAAGAGAGAGAGAGATCTGGGACAGCACCGCAAGGCAAGAGGGAGATGGAGGAAGCAAAAGGAATTGTAAAACACGTACTGTTAGGGAAGTTCAAAGAAGAAATCGAAGCCGCGCAGATCGAGAAACTCATAAAGGGATATGCTAATCTCGTCAATCTCATCGAACCCATGAAGTCTTTCCATTGGTAATTCAATTTCTTCTCAGTAGGTAGCTCAATTGGCTTACGGATTGATCCTTTTCTAAGAATCATAGTATCACCCCTTCATTTTATTTTGTTGAATTTTGACATTGACATCTATTTGGTATGGATTAAGATGAACCCAAATAGAAAAGCTTGAAAATTGGAAAGCATGGATTGGGAAAAGTTTTAACTGAAATGCTTCAATCTTCAGAATTTTCTTTTCCATCTACGTTTCCAGGAGGAAAAATTGAAAAAGATAATTGGATCATGGAGTACAGTAGAACATTCTGGGACATTTGAACTGTTTTTTTTTGTTCTGTGTATTCATACAAGGGTTGTTGCATCTGGTCCCCTGAGTAAAACTGGTTAAGAAAAGATTTGGAGATCTCAAGTTTGGATGCGGGATTTTTGAAATAGGATCACATTGCTCTGGAGTTCATTGTTCAATTGGTCTCTTAAAATGTAAATAAATAGGTTTTTAATGGACAGATGAAATATATGGGTGCACACAGGGGAATGTAAGATCCAACACTTACATGTTCGCTTGACTGAGAAACCTCAAAACATTATTAAAAGTAGACAGTGACAGTTTTCCACCGCGTTAATACAATGTGGCAGGGGAACCGATGTAAGCAATGAGAACCTGCACCAAGGATTCACTCATGTCTTTGAATCCACCTTTGAGACCACGGAGGGAATTGCGGAGTATTTGGCTCATCCTGCTCATGTTGAATTCGCCAATGTGCTCTTGCCTGCCTTAGAGAAAGTCATTGTTATTGACTACAAACCAACTACTGTTTGCCTTTGAACTGTAGAGGTAATAGGCATTTACCATTCTAATTTTGTCATCCTTAAGTGGGAATTTGCAAAGCGAAAGGTTTCAAGGAATAATAAGATTGGAATATGTTAATTAATGGTAACATGTTTGTATTTGCGGGGGCTTATTGATTGTTACTTTGGAGTCGCACCAGATATGGGTTTAGAATTCACGGGTTGTGTGATTATCTTGGTCTATTTTTAAGCTCTGCAACGTCCTGAATATTGTGGCCCAGACATTGCAACTCTGTAATACCAAGCCATTTTGTGAGGGTGTGTGTTTATCTACTTATTTATTCGAAAATAATATATATTACCAATTTTGGCTTTAATTTTGTCTTTGCATTTGCAAAGTATCCGGTTTCTCTGCCGAAAATGTGGACAAGATAGTTGAGATTATCCTGTAATATTACATAAAATCACTAGAATGATGCTTTTGGAGATTCTGTGTCTCCTGATGTATGGATCTAACGCATGCCCATCTATTTCTGTGACTCCATCATCTTCTATCTGTCCATGGAGGTCTGGTACATGAATTGGTTAGCCATGGGTCATAATCCTTTTTTATCTTAATTATTTGCTTGCTAAACGATGAGCGATTATGTGCAATTATATGGGATTTGAATGAGTAATTGTTTAACATGTTTACTCACAAAGTTGACCTCTATATTAAGAGGTCAATTCATGTGTAACAAGATGGTTAGAAAATTCAAACAAATCCAATCATGTATGGAACAAATCAACCCAAATGAAAAGCAAAAGGTGCGAGCACAATCACATCATATCCCATAATGTTCACGCAAATTTCAAGAACATCTATACCAGGTCGACCGTTTTGTGGCCAGATCGTCACGCATTATTCCCTTCTCATTTTTGTAATAGAAAACAGTCTTTATTTAGCTCGCATTTAAACGTATATATGCTCTAAAGAGAGCTAAGAATTCTCCGAATTATTATGACCCCTTAGACGTGCCAAGATGGCCAAAATGACACTAGTAACATATTCAAGCTGTTTATTACGTCGAGAGAGTTGTTGAGATGCGGCACCCTCCAAGGCATCATCACAAGTCCCAGGTTCATCCAACAGAGCCGATGCTACGGTTTGTGCAGTGAAATAATCTTTAGATTTGAGAGCCTTTTTGATATCTTGTATATCATCGGTGGCATCCTGATAATTCTCAGCGCAGGAACTCAAGCGTTCCTTCATGCTAGGGCCACCGCGAGGTGGGGGTTTGGCAGAAGCTGTTTTGATAAGTTTCTGGACATAAGCCAAGTTGTCCGCGACCTTGGCCCTTGCTATATCCACAACAATCCCTGCAAGACCTGGAAGATTAGCAGAGCTTACTTTGGGATTGGAATTCAGAAGTGCTAAACAAAAAGAAGGGTTTTGGGTGCTGGAACATATGGTCTTAATGTCTGCACGGGAGACGTCGACATGGAAGGCTGGCCTTGCCATTGAAGGAGTGGCTAATAACACTACTATTACTACCAGGGAAACGACAAAAGAAGAGGAGGGGATACCGGAAAAAAACATCTTAAATCCTTACTCTTTTGTTTTTGTTTCTGAGGTCTTTTCTTGTGCTAGTATATATAGTGGAAACTTTATTGGAGCCGTTTATATATGGACTTCTTTTTTTTAATTTGTATAATTTACTCATATTTTTATATTATATAATAAATAATTTTTATTTAAAATAAAAAATAATAAAATAAATTTATATAAAATAAAATTATAAATAAAATATATTGATAATAAAAATAATTAAAATTAATAAATATATTTTTCTAAATTTTATAAAATCATATTTTTTAATTAATTATTAATTTTTAATGATATACCATGTATCTCTTTAAATGAGAAGTTTATTTTTTTCCTTAGTAGAACTATATTTTCCATCAACATTAAAAAGTTACACTTAACCATATCTTTATATGACATTAATGGTAAGGTATTAAATGTGGAATCGTATTTTTATATGAAATTAATTGTAAGATATTAAATATAAAAAATTAAATATTTGTATTTGTTTTACTAAGATGTTCATTGAATTAAAAAGTAATATAATAAAAATAATCCTTTCAATTTTTAAAAAAACTACATTCCTCTTAAATTTGTTAAAATATAAAATAAATTATATTTAAATAAAATATAATCAATTTAAAATTTGTATATTATTTATATAATTTAAATAATAAATTAATCTATATTATAAAAATAAAAAATTGATATTTTTGAATTCAAAATTTTAAATTTTTGTAACTATTTAAATTAAATCAAATATGATTTCAATTTATAATTTTTTTTATTATAATTTATATATTTTTACAAAAATATTAATTTAAAATCATAAAATTTTTTTAAAAAATAATTAATTTGAATAATTACATTTTATTTTTTATCAAATTATTATTCAAATTTATTTATTTTTCCATAATTTACTCAACTAAAGTATTACCTAACATTAATTTAAAAAAATTGCAAAATTGACAATAGTGGCACATTCTTTTCTTAAATAAAGGAAGAGTACAAAATTTCCTTCCTTTCACTTTTTATTCCCTAATATTTCTCCCTCCCATCTTGCTCTCGCCCTTGTTATCTAATCAAAGACCAATACTAGCTAAAATATTGTACATTCTAAATTCAATCTCTTAAAAAGTGTCATGAGAAATGCATTAACATTTATCCTTTTGTTTTTCGCCAAACTCATTAACATCACGGAGGGCTACCATGAAAATGATAGTCGTGAGTTATTTGCAAAAAGGACCTAATTCGAGGAGAGTAAGAAAAATGATGCTAAAATTATTTTTTATTCTTAAAATGATGTAATTTTGATATGATTTTTAAAAAATATAAATTTAAATCTTAATTTTAATCAAAAATTTAACACATTATTAATACACTAATTATATGACATACTACGTCACATCTAAATTTGTATTAATACACTAATTATATGACATACCACGTCACATCTAAATTTGTATGATAGTTTCTTGTAAATTTGAAATTAAAAATATTAAAATATATTATAATTAAAATAAAATATTATGAATCAATTAATTTAAATTTGATTGTAATTAAATAAAAATTTTATTAATTCATATAATTTTTATTGATAATTAGATTTTTATAATTATAAAATTTTACAATGAGAGAAAATAAAAAACAAAATAAAAGAAGAAAAAAATATTATCAAAATTTTCTTTTTAAGAAGAAAAAAAGAAAAAAATTCTCAAATTTATCTATATTTTCTTAAAAAAAAAAAAAAAACATTACTCCAAAGTTTCCTTAATGGAAAAAAAGTTAAAAAAAAAAATCTTCTAAATTTTTTTTGAATAAAATAAAAATAAAATTTTTCCTTTTAACTTGCTTAAAAAATTTTAAAAAATAAAAACTTCAAAAATTAATGTTCTTTAACTAATTGTTGTTTTTTAATATAAATTAATTATAAAAATTAATTTAGTTTAAATCAATTTTAATATTTTTAATTAAATGTTTAGCACCCGTGCAACATCATCTAGAAACAACATTAAAGAAATAATGAGGAAAAAAAAAACAGAAAACCAGTGTGATTCAAAAAAAGCAGGTGTAGTCAAAAAAAAAAAAAAAGCAGGTGTAATCTGAGATATTTATGGGAGTTGGATAACAAAACAGAACGGTTTCATTTCAATTCTATGGACTAATAGAGCATGCAACGACCTGTTTTCTTATCAGAAAGTGCACCAATCCAGTGCTTACCATCCTGTCAAGGGAGAGGGTGGCGTTTTCGTTGCGAAAATACTGTCATTGAGCCACGTGTCAACTTGGCAGAGATTCTCCAGCACGAACAACTTTGAGTTGGCAAGTCAGACTCGGAGGTTGAGCCCTTGAAGCAAAAGGGAAAATAAATAGCTAGAAAATAATTGAGGTTAAAGATAAAAGGTCAACTGCCAAATTCTGCTCAAATCAAAATTAAACAAAGCCTCTGGTGTGGAAGGCAAGAGTCAGCTCAAGAAGCATTGTCAAAGTTGTAATGATTACCAATCTCAATGGCTGAAATAGAATTCATCAGGCACCCTCTATGCTACTGTGAATTTGCACTAACACCGAATTTGCTTTGACGTTGAAGTTTGGGCTTTGTCCACCTTTGATTTAATCCATGTTCGAAGTTGCCGTGTGAGAAAAATGGTACGATGTTTCGCTTCTTTGGGCCCTCAAACTGTTGGGACAAGAGATTTAACAAATGCCCGAAGACAAGTTGCACAAGCTCCCATTGCTTTTGTAATTGCCTGTTGTGACGAGACTTGGAACAATCCCCACGTAAAAGAAATGAACATCATCAGCGGCTAGTGACTGAGCCTAAATGAAGACATCCAGGTGGCTCTTCGTTAGGCCTCCCGTGCGATTTGTAATAGTTTGGGCTTAGGTCGGAAATAATATTCATATCCATTGTTGACGTAGGTGTGACGTTAAGGCCCCAATGCTCTACGCGTCCCACCCCCCCCCCCCCCCCGGGGGCAACTGGCTTCTTGATACACGAGGTCCAACCCGATAAACGCTAACAGACCGTCTTGGTGGTGGGCATACGAATGCCTTAACAATTTAAACAGAGGTCAATGCAGCCCAAATGGCCAGCTGTACCAACTCATGGATTCATCGTTATTTGGTTTTTACTAGGGGGCTTTGTCAGACACAGAACCCGCCTTTGTTTTTTGTAGTGTTTAATTGTTTCAGTAGTGAGAATTTAAGGATTTGAGTTGGGTCGGGTTGTGTTTCTGGCAAGATGTTCTTGACCGGGCCGGAGCCCTGAAGAAAGAGACGGATAGATATTTCTTGAGCAAAAGACACTCACCCTCACCGGCCCTCCTTGCAGATTGTTAGTTAGGCTTTAAGCCTAGACCCCCAGGTCAAGCGTTCGAGGGCTGGTGCGAGAGAGGAAGAGGAGAATAACTCTCGACAAAAAAAAAAAAAAAAAAATAAAGAATTAATATGAACATTATGTCCGACCTAAGCCCAAACTATTACAAAGAAGGTCGGACATACTGTTACTTTGAAGTCGCACCAGATATGGGTTTAGAATTTACACTGACGAATGGTCCTGAATATTGTGGCCCAGACATTGCAAATCTGTAATACGAAGCCATTTTGCGAAGGTAATTTTGGCTTTAATTTTGTCTTTGAATTTGCAAGACCAACATGGTGCCAAATCATAAATGCAGCTATGAAGTATCCGGTTTCTCTGCCGAAAATGTGGACAAGATAGTTAAGGTTATCCTGTAATGTTACATTAAAAAAACCAGAATGATGCTTTTGGAGATTCTGTGTCCCCTGATGTATGGATCTAACGCATGCCCATCTATTTCTGTGGATCCATCATCTTCTATCTGCCCATGGAGGTCGGGTACATGAATTGGTTAGCCATGGGTCATAATCCTTTTTTATCTTAATTATTTGCTTGCTAAACGATGAGCGATTATGTTCAATTATATGGGATTGAATGAGCAATTGGTTAACATGTTTACTCACAAAGTTGCCTCTATATTATATGGAAACCAAATTTCATAAAATAGAACTCCCTATATATATATATATATATATATATATATCAAAATTAGGAGGTCAATTCATGTGTAACAAGATGATTAGAAAATTCAAACAAATCCAATGGAACAAATCAACCCAAATGAAAACCATGACGATTTGCTTTTCTCTTTCCTTTAAGAAGGTGCGAGCACAATCACATCCCATAATGTTCACCCAAATTTCAATAACATGTACACCAGATCGACAGTTTAGTGGCCAGATCGTCGCGCATTATTCCCTTCTCATTTGTGTAATAGAAAAGAGTCTTTATTTAGCTCGCATTTAAACATACCTATGCTGTAAAAAGAGCTAATAATTCTCCTAATTATTTTGACCCATAAAACGTTCCACGATGGCCAAAATGATACCAGCAACATATTCAAGCTGTTTATTAAGTTCAAAGAGTTGTGGAAATGAGACAACCTCCAAGGCATCGTGACAATTCCCAGGTTCATTGAACAGATCGGATGCTACGGTTTGTGCAGTCAAATAATCTTTAGATTTGAGAGCCTTTTTGATCTTTTGAATATCATTGGTGGCATCCTGATAATTCTCAGCGCAGGAGCTCAAGCTTTCCTTCGGACTAGGGCCACCGCGAGGTGGAGGTTTGGAAGAAGCACTTTTCAAAAGTTTCTGGATATAAGCCAAGTTGTCCGCGACCTTGGCTCCTGCTATGTGCACAACAATCCCTGCAAGGCCTGGAAGATCAGCAGAGCCTACTTTGGGATTGGAATTCAGAAGCTTTAAACAAAAAGAAGGGTTTGGGTTGGAGGAGCAAATAGCCCTAATGTCTGCACCGGAGACGTCGACATGGAAGGCTGGCCTTGCCAATGAAGGAGTGGCTAATAACACTACTATTACTGCCATGGCAACAACAAAAGAAGAGGAGGGAACGCCAGAAGAAAACATCTTAAATCCTTTTTGTTTTGTTTTTGTTTCTGTAGTCTTCTCTTGTGCTAATATATATATTGGAAACTTTAATTGATTGGTTTCCATGCCTTTTTTGGTTTTATCGAGTTTAATTCACTCGTATTTTTACACTATATAATAATTAAAATCTACTCAAAATAATAAAATAAATTTATATAAAATAAAATTTTTAATAAATTATATTCATACAAAAATAATTATATATTTTTAAATAATTAATAATTTTTAATAATATATTATAATTTTTTTAAAATAATAAAAATATATAATTTAATATAAAAAATTTCATCAACATTAAAAAGTTAACCATATCTTAATATAATATTAATAGTGAGATATTAAATATAAGAAATTAAATATTTATATTTTTTACTATATTCATTAAATTAAAAATAATATAATAAAAATAATTCCTTTAATTTCTAAAAATTCTATATTCTTCTTAAATTTATTAAAATATAAAAAATAAATTATAATTAATTTAAATAATTATATTTTTTATTTTAATTATTATTAAAATTTAATTGTATTATATTATTTATATAATTTTAAATAATAAATTAAGTGATATAAAAAAAATAAAAATTTGATATTTTTAAATACAAAAATTTTAAATTTTTGTAATTAATTAAATTAAATTAAATATCTTCTTAATTTATAATTTTTTTATATAATTTTTTTTATTTTTAATAAAAAATTATTTTAAATTTATCAAAAAAAAAAAAAAAATTCTTTTTAAATAAAAAATTAATAAGTATAAATAATTATATTATTTAATTTAACTATTATTCAAATTTAATTTTTGACATAATTTACTCAATTTAAATATTATCTAACACTTATAAAAAAAAATATAAAATTAAGAATATTTTTATTTTGTAGAGCAATCTTTTCTTAAATGTAGAAGGAATACAAAATTTTCTTCCTTTCACTTTTTATTCTCTAATTTTTCTTCCTTCCATCTTATTCTCCCCCTTGTTATCCGAACAAAGACCAAAACTAACTAAAATATTGTATATATTAAATTCAATCTCTTAAAAAGGGTCTTGAGAAATACATTAACATTTATCCTTTTGTTTTGTTTTTGACTTTTTTTTTGGGCCAAACTCATTAACGTTACGAAGGGTTACCATGTAAAAATGATGTTATTTGCAAAAAGGACCCAGCTCGGGGAGAGTAAGAAAAATGATGTCCAAATTATTTTTCATTCTTAAAAGTGACGTAATTGTAATCTAATTTTTTAAAAAATATAAATTTAAAATTTAATTTTTTTAATTAACAATTTAACTCATTGCCAATACATTAATTATATGACATATCATATTATACTTAAATAAATTTAAAACCTAAATTTACAATTAAAAATCTTAAAGATTATATTTTTCTCTCTCTCTTCTCTCTCACATCCGTACCTCCTCCTCTCTTCCTGAATCGCACCAATCTTCTCTAAAAACTTTTAAATCATCCTCGTCGACCTCTTGCATCATCAAACGCAAGATCCCTTCTCTATCTTCTCTCATCCCAAGATTACTAAATCATCAAAACTAAACCTACAAGAAAATAAGAGCTCAAAGCACCACCAACCACAACCTCAACATGTAACCCAATTCGGCAATTCCCAATTATTAAATCTTGGGTCGGGCGACGTACACGGAGATACCAAAGGGTTTCGAGTTAGACCATCGGCAAGTGTATCTTAGATTTATGTTTTGTGGGAGAAAATAGATAAAATTAGATAACAATGAAGTTAAATGTCACGTGGTCAATTCACCATAAGCACGTGTACTATGTGTGAAAACTAGTATCTGGTAATGAAATCCTAGATTTGTGACAAACAATTTTGCGAGCTCAAATTGTTACTTTTTAATAAATGTTATAGATTTATAAAGACACACAAAGTTCAAGATATCTATATTTATGCGTAAGTATATATTAGAGAAAAAAAATTAGACATTATTTATGCAAAAATTTCTCCTAAATTTGTAAATTAAAAATATTAAAATATATTATAATCACCAAAGGAGTAGAAATGTGCTTCATCTAACGAATAAAATATTTTGTATAGACTCAAATATTAATTTAACCATTTTTGTGTGTGAATGAATCCTTACAATGTTGGAAGGAGCCTTATTAGCTAGAAATGAAAAGAAGGTTTCATTATTCAGGAATTAAAACATTTAATAGGTATTGAAAAATCAAATAAAGATAAATTAAAGCATTATTTGATGGAATTCAATGGATTAAAAGTAGTAAAGATAAAGAAATGAGATTAATACAATGTATAGAAGGGTTGTTGTTGATACAATAGTTAATTACAAGATCATTTTGTGTTAATGAATCCTTATAATGAAAAGAAAAACCTTGTTATCAAAAATTTGAATAAGTCTCATTGTTCAAGAATTAAACCATTTAATACCTATAATAAAGCTAATTAAGATCAATGACACACTTAATTGATGGAATGCAATAGGTTTAGAGTACTAAATATGTCCAAACATGTGTTGTTCTGATGAATATAGTGTTTTGTGAAGAGAAAATGATTAATTTCACCATAATTTTGTGTAAATAAGTCCTTACAATGAAGGAAGGAGCTTCATTAGCCAAAAATGAAAAGGTCTTAATATTTAAGAATTGAAACATTAAATAGCTATAAGAAAAGCTAATGAAGATCTATCGAACCTTCAATGAATTTCAATGGGTTTAGAGTATCAAAGTTGTATATACATGTTTTTTGCAATGAATATAATGAATATAGACATCCTTGTTATCCAAAAATGAAGAAATGATCACATTGTCTAAGAATTATACCATTCATTACCCGTAAGGAAAGCTAATCAAGATCAATTACTAATTTACTTGATGGATTTGAATGGGTTTAAGTACCAAAGATGTACCAATGATCTTATTACAATGAGTATAATGTTTGCTCTTGTTACAAAAGTTAATTATGAGATCATTATGAAAACAGGAATTCTTATTGTTAAAAAATGAAGAGGCAGTCTTATTGATGGAGAACGAACCATTTAATACCTATAATGAAAGTAAATTAAGATCAATGACTCATTTATATGATGAAATTCAATGGATTGATAGTACTAAATCAAATAATTTAAATTTGATTGTAATCGAATAAAAATTATATTAATTTATATAATTTTTTTTAATTATAATTTAATTTTTATAATTATAAATTTTTTTACTAAGAGAAAATAAAAAGTAAAAAACAAAAAAGAAGAAAACTATTAACAAAATTTTCTTTTTAAGAAAGGGAAAAAAAATTATCAAAAGTATCTATATTTTCTTAAAAAGAAAAGAAAAAAAATATTACTCCACAGTTCCCCTAATGTAAGAAACAAAAAACTTTTCTAATTTTTTAAAGAAAAAAAATGAAAATAAAACTTTTCCTTTTAGATTCCTTAAAAAAGATTTAAAAGAAAAAAAAAATTCTTAAAATCAATTTAGTTTAACTAATTGTTATTTTTAAATATAAATTATTTAAAAAAAATTTGACTTTAAATCAAATTTAATATTTTTAATTAAATATTTATATTTAAGTTAAAATTTAAAATTTAATTATTTTTCTTTTATCACATTGTCAATTTTATTTATGTGGTAATGATTATTAAATTTTAGAATTTGTTTAATAAATTCTTATAATTTTTAATATTTTATATTAATTTAATAATTAATTTATATTTTTTATTTAAATAAAATTAATATTTCAATACAAATCTAATTTACTCAATTTACTTAATTAAAATTTAATATTTATTATAGTTTAGTCAAATCATCTTAAAAATATTTATGATACTAGTTATAAAATATAAAACTTCCTTTCAATGTGTAATGGCTCAATAATATATGGTAATGGAATGTAATTAAAGAGACACCCTGATAGATATTGAAATTAAGAAAATTCAACCAATCCATAAAAATTAAAACATTTATTTTTTGGTTCTCCTTCCTTTAAATCTCAACAGATAAAGTTGATACAAATTTCCATAAATGTATACCAGGGCAGGATGCTCTTGCTCGTTTGGGAGTAGGAAGGAGTCTTTTGCAGGCTGGATGTGATTGATGGGCAAGGCAGGTTGGATACGGAGGCTGCGTGCACGGTGGAGTCTTCTGCAATCGTGCCCTCATAGGATTGCAATTCAATTTTGGTTTTCCTTTGAGGCTCCTTCGGCCTGCAGATTTTGGTACTTCAAAAGTATATGTGGGCTACTGGTTGCCCAAACTGTACATTTTCGGCACCTTTCTTGAGGATCGGACTTTATTTATGTGGCTCATGAATAAAATGATTCTTCCGACGAGGAATATATATATATATATATATATATATACACAATACAATGAAAATAAAATTAAATAAAAATAATATAAAATTTAAAATACCTTAATTTATATTCTCTTTGATGCGAAGTATAATATACATATTTTCTAACGCTCGTAATTAAAAGAAAGTTTAATGTTTTGGCTTTTGATGCCCATGCGGCTTTTTCCCATTTGATTTCTGAAAGAGAAGAAGGATCTTTATTTTGATCTCATATGAAATTTTCTATGCCATAAAAAACGCTACAGAAATTTTGCTACTCAATTTGGCCCCTGAGACGTGCTGTAATGACCAAAATGATATCAGCAACAGATTCAAGATCTTGATTACGTTGAGAGAGTTGCGATGGGTCAGGCTGCAACTCCTCGTTGCAGGTCCCAGGTTCATCCAACAGAGCTGATGCTGCTATTTGTGCAGTTGCATAATCTTTAGAACTGACAGCATTTTTTATCGTTTTAATATCATCGGACGCGTCATCATAATTCTCAGCGCAGGTTTGGTAGCGTTCCTTCAAACTCGGGCCACCACCAGGCCGAGGTTTGGAAGTAGCTGTTTTGAGAAGCTGCTGGATATAAGCCGAGGTTTTTGCGACCTTGGCACTTGCTATGTCCACAACGATCCCCGCAAGGCCAGGAAGACCAGCAGCAGAGCGTACTTTGGGATTGGATTTCAAGAGTCCTAAGCAATAAGAAGGGTTTTGGGCGCCGGAACAAATGGCGTTAATATCTGCACCAGAGACGTCGACATGGAAGGCTGGCCTTGCCAATGAAGGAGTGGCCAATAGCAATAGAATTGCTGCTAGTGAAACAATTAAGGAGAAGGAGAGGCTACCAGAAGAAAGCATGTTTAATCCTTTGCTGCTTTCTTTTCCCATGTTCTTTTCTTGTGCTTTTCTCTTTTAATGGGTTGAAGTAAATCAAGGTGCCTTACATTATTATATATTGTATGAAGTGGAAACTTTGTTGGTCTCTGTAAGGTAATTTGTCCATTAAAGGTTAAAAATCTTGGTGAGATCTCGATTTAATTAATTTTTTTTACCAAATTATACTACATTAATGCATACCTATCCTATTACTCTGACAGTATTTTCATTAAAATTTTCGTTAAAAAAAAAAAAAAAAATTTGCTAACGTCTTGTTGACCTCCCAACACCAGTCAAATTATGTAATAATTGTCATCTATATTAAAAACTTACTAAATAAGGAATTTAACAAAAGGATATTGTTCCCATTTGATAATTAATATATTTAAACTGTATTTTCGTAAAAGCCTATGCCCCGTCAAAGCGAAATCCGGCCGAGAGATTTTAGGCTTATTAAGACCGCTTCAAATTAAGGAACTGACAACCCTAATTACATAGTTAGAGCTGTCAAAATTCGACTCTATCCAACAGTCTGCTTCTAATTTGCTCCAAAAAAATCTGACTTAGATCCGAAGTGACTCATAAGTAATTTATTTCCTTATATTTTTATTGGTTAATTTATTTATACACAAGAATATATAAATTACATACACACACTACTTTATTTTTATATATATTATACAAACACATATATAATACATTTAATTTACATAATTTTTAATTTATTATATATATATATATATATATATATAGTTATATTATACTATATTAAAATTATATTATTCACCTTATATTATTTTTATTTCTTATATTTATAATATTTTAAAAATTTTAATCATATATATATATATATAAATAATATATATTATATGTATAATACAACGATATATTTTTTATTTAAATTAATTATAAAAATTTTAAAAAATAAATAGTGATGTGATTTTAATTATAAATAATAATAATAATAATCATAATAATACATAATTTTATGCATAATATATAATAATAAAATTAACATATTTTAATAAATGATAAAATGAATTAGGGAAAAGAAAATATTTTTCTCAAAAATTAACATATCTTCAACCTGCGGGCGGGCTAGCCGGAACTCAACTCAAACTTGAGTGGCCCAAATTCGACCCAAACCTGACCGGCAAACAACATGACTTAAAATGATCCGACGCAAAAGTGACAGAACCTAAACCTGACCAATTCCTTTTGACACCTCTATGCATATACTCTTCCAATTCCATGCCTAATTTTGTTATGCTAACTGCAAGCAATTAAGGCTTTCATGGTTAAAAACTCTGTAGAGGTCCTCTTCTGTATGAGAATATTGGGATATTCGATATTTGGATTCCCCAAGAGAACGTGGCTTTTAATCAATTCCCAAGGAATTTTTGCACTTTCTGCTTCATAATATTATCATTTAACTTTTAAATATGAATTTTATTATATTATGGGTTATATTTGAATTCATTTGAAATATCAATGGAAATTGAAAGAGCTAACCAAACATGAAAATCTTCGATTCCCATAATTAGGATAAGAAAAATTTGCTTTCAAATTTCATGAAAATTTTGGATTCACTGAAATTCCAATGAATTTTAAAATGCACATGCCAAACAAATACTATTAAGGGCTTTAAGTATTCATTGAATAATATGTTCTTTCTTACTGAATACCACTACTTTCTTAAGAGCTATTATCCTTAGCCCGTTGTCTTTATCAAAAAATTTGTATTTTGTATTTATTACCTATTTATAGTAAATATTATTAATTTTATCACCTACACAATAAAATGACCCATCGTCCACCACTTATCTCACCTAAATCCAATGCACCATTAATCAAGGGCAAGGTCATTAAAAAAGTAGAATTAACTTGGTGTGTTGAGCTAGGAATGGATGCTCGTGTGGCAGCTCTGTGGGCTCAAATGAATGAAGGGGTGTCTCATAAAAACGTCAAATTCAAACAAGCACATGGTATTTCGACCTTGGATTCCAGCCCACAAGAGTAGAATGGTGCAAGAAAAAAATCTACTTTTTACACTGTACTCGTGGAATTATTTGAAAAACAGTTGGTTTGTTTTCCGTCGATGCCATTGTTGTATTCAATAGAATTGGATGAATCATATTTGGGTTTGGCACCAAAAGAGGCTGGATCTCCTGCACAGGACGTCCAGAAGGGGGAACCTGACAGTAAACAAACTGAACGAACAGAAAAAGATCGCTGCCGCGTGGGAGCAAATGAATAATCAAATATGTAGTAAAAATTCAGATCCTTCCCGAGCAAGACTAGTTTGCCGTGGTTATTTGTATTAAATTTAATTGTCTTTTATTTTTTTCTAAAGAAATTCTCAAGTCAATTTATGTTCTCTTCTTCCTCCTCTCACGTTTCACCTGGTTTTGGTTACTCTTTGTAGATATAATTTTTGACATGTCATCATCAATGCAAACACCATTGTCTCATCACTTATCTCCAGTCAGTGCAACACCTGCTATTTGACTCACCATGGGTGCTGAAGTCTCCCTCTTGTATTTAGCCCAGTGATGATCCGCCGAAAGTTTAAAGCAGTACTTCTTAGCATCCTATATTGCCCCGCGTTGGAAGTGTGGCTTTACGATTGCCTTAGGCAAAAATATTGGCTACCCATGCAGAAACCAAGGCTGAAGCCGAAACAAAGGGGAGTATGAAGCCAATGGCTCCATAACCAAATGGGATACATGTGGCATATTGACACAAGGATATCAATGATCTTGACAAAATTGGACAAAACCAGCAACCGAACTGGCAGTTACACATTAGAAGCACAAGTGGATCCCCAGCCCAACTAAGTTTAAATGCACGCATTTGCCTGCATGGCCTTATACATTACTGATTCAAAAACACTTGAAACTGTGAAGCTATCCTCTCTCATATAGAAGGAAATAAACCGCAAAGTTCTATTCAGTCATTCCATCTGCTTCACTCACAGATGCACAAGGAAAGGGCATGAAGTTGCTAAAGTAAGTCATTCCAAAGTTGTAAAACATAAATGAAAACTGAAAAAAAGAATCTTTTTTTCAGATGTGAATGGGCTTGTCATAAGTGGCCATGGCGGCTTCTTTCAATGCCTCACTCATGGTTGGATGTGCATGGCACACACGTGCTATATCCTCACTTGCAGCCCCATAAGTAAGGGCCAGTACAGCCTCATGAATAAGCTCCCCTGCATTAGAAGCCATGATATGGACTCCTAATACTTTGTCCGTCTCCTTTTCAGCCAATATCTTAACTATCCCTTCAGCGTCATCAATTGCCTTGGCACGGCTATTTGCCAAGAATGGGAACTTTCCAACTCGGTAATCAATTCCAAGTGACTTGACCTGCTCCTCTGTTTTACCAACGGAAGCAATCTCTGGGTGTGTATAGACAACTCCAGGAACCTTATCATAGTCCACATGGCCATGTTTGCCAGCAATGAATTCCACACAAGCAACTCCATCCTCTTCTGCCTTGTGGGCTAACATTGGCCCTGGAATTATATCCCCAATGGCATAGACACCAGAAGCATTGGTTTGAAACCTATCATTAACTAAAATTCTTCCAACCTTATCAGTTTCCACACCTATCTTGTCCAAGCCAAGTCCAGCAGTGAAGGGAATCCTACCAGCAGAGACAAGGACTACATCAGCTTCAATTGTTGTCTGGTCACCTCCAGATGCTGGCTCAAGTGTCAACTTCACACCATCACCAGAAGAGTCAACTCCTAAAACCTTAGTCTTGAGCATGAATTTCATCTTCTGCTTCTCAAGGGTACGCTGGAATTGCTTGCGGATTTCCCCATCCATGCTTGGGACAATATCAGGAGCAAACTCAACCACGGTAACTTCAGAACCAAGCCGGCCCCACACAGAGCCCATTTCAAGCCCAATGTAGCCTGCCCCAATGACCACAAGTTTCCTGGGGATTTCCGACAAGGCTAAAGCACCGGTAGAAGACACAATTTTCTTCTCATCAATGGTAATCCCAGGCAGAGATTTGACATCAGAACCAGTGGCAATAATGATATTCTTGCCTTTCACAACAGTATTCCTGCCTTCAAGAGTTTCCACAGACACCTCAGAGGGAGAGACAAACTTTCCGTAACCTTTGATGTAGGTCACTTTGTTCTTCTTGAATAATCCTTCAATACCTTTTGTTAGAGTAGATACAGCTTTTTCCTTTTGGGCCATCATGGCAGGTAAATCAATCTCAACAGAAGAAAACTTCACTCCATGACCGGCAAATGAATGTTTGGCTTCATGGAACATTTGGGATGAGTGCAGAAGTGCCTGAAATAAGAGCAAAAGACATCTGAGCATGGCACTTATTAGGTTATGCACAAACTTTCCTATGAGATAATGCCCATCGAACATACTGATTATAAGGAGGCAAAATTCAGTCTGTAAACAGATAAAGAGCAATATGACCATCCAGGAGGTGGAAAGTTCTAGTGTAAGAAAGCCACAGTAATAAGCCCATTTCAACCATCTATAAGTGCATCTTTTGAGTTGAAAATTAGCTAGTTCCTCAAAGTCGTTGAGTAAAACAAATATAGAGCTGCGAATGATAAACATACAAAGACAGCTGGTTGCATTTATTTGTTTCCTGAAAGAATAAATTCGAGGATTTTTTTTTTTTTCTTTCATTGCCTACCCATGAAACATTTAAATAACTAATCATAAAAAGGAGGAGCACTGAATAAATTCACATATACTACCAAATTCACAACCTATGCCCTGGAAGTGATTGTAGGAAAATGAAAGAAGAGAAAGCTTCATGTCACACGCTAAGGGGAAAAGGCAACAAAACAAGACAAGCTAGTTCATCACGATAGAAGTATCGCTACTCTAATAACTAGACAAGTGAATGGTAAAAGCGACACCAAGCAATCTAACCCCTCCACCAATATTCAGCTGCAGAAGAAAAATCCAGCAGACAAAATGAATTAGAATTACATAAACTTTCTCCACAAAAGCAGCTACACTGATTACAAATATCCATCATTCAATCTTCCTAAATAATCCAAAAAGATTGAGCCAACAAAAAAAAAAAAAAAAAAAAAAAAATCAATAATTAAAATCAAATTTACCAAAGTTAAGAGCTAAACCAACGAGCTCGTAGTCAGAAAAGCAAAATTCCGGAATTACAACAAAATAACACAAAACAGATCAAATAGAGAAAAAGATTAAGAAATTTAAAAAAAAAAAAAAAAAGACAAAAGAAAGAAACCCTCGAGATATACAAACATATTATTATTGTTATTGTTGTTGTTATTACTATTATTAATATTTTGGATTGAAATGGAAAATATACCTTGGAAGGGATACAACCAACGTTGAGGCAAGTGCCACCGAGAGCACCGCGTTTCTCGATACAGGTGGTTTTAAGACCAAGCTGGGCGGCCTTGATGGCGGCGACGTAGCCACCTGGACCACCACCGATGACGACTACGTCATTGTCGTCGGATCCGGCAGAGGCAAAGCCTCGAGAGAAGCTGGAGAGCAAGAAAGAGTACCTGAGAGCATCTGAGCAAGAGGAATTGGACAAGTTTCTAGTCAGCAGGTACGCCTTTCTCCTCGCGAAGCTTGCCATAGCCATCTTCCGATTCTCCCGCGGCTCTTGCCTTTGCAATCAAAATCAAAATCAGAATCAAAATCAACTGACTGATTATAAACCTTCTGGGCTTTTGACAAGTTAGCTGCCACCTCCAGAATATTTGTATGATAATTGTTTGTTATACCCTTCTTTTTTTTTTTTTTCTTTTCTTTTCTTTTAATATAATAATTTTATCATTTTTAAATACACAAGTTGGTTTCTTAAATTTTTATTGAATTTTTTTTTTTACATAATATTAAATTGATTTAATTCATATATATTATTAATAAGTGAATTAAATTAGTGCATCCAAATTCAAGTGTCCGCTGCTCTTTCTCGACGTTTTCTCTTGACGCTTGGAGCACATGAAAACCTGATTAAGCCCTGTCCGTTAATTAGCAGACGGCAGGCTCTTCAAAAATGAAACGAGACTCTGATAAGTCTTGGTCAGAGATTTGCTGTCTAATTATTAATTATAATTATATATTAAATATGACCTTTTTTTTTAATCATCTTTGCCCTTCCCATTTATTTTATCTAGAAATATAACATATTTTGCGGAACATTTTCATGTAAAATAATGAAAGTTTTTATTTAAAATTTGTTTTTTTTTTTTTTCAAAGTCAATTTTTTATTTGCATTTGATTCCGTTGAATTCCTTCCGTAATTAAATTCTAGAACTTATAATGGGGTAGGGCTGCCGCTATTAAACTTAGAATGAAAGTTCACTTGAAGAAGGTTATAAAACAAATGGTTTTCTATGTACCAACCTTAGGTACAACTACAAAATAGATATTGATGTACCTAAAAAAGAAAGGATTTTTAAACCAAAAGGAAAAGTTGCAGAGTCCAAACAAAGGGAGGGAACAAGAGCTAAAAAAAGGAAGGGGGGTGGATAAATAATCTCAAGTGGTGGAACAATGTCAATGTGGGTTGAGAAATCCCTGCAAGAACTTACAGGCATGGGATCGTTCCATCGTTTTAGTACTTAAGTTCTCTGTATTTGGACTATTTCATTTGCAGATAATGTGAAAAAACTAGAACTGTCGAAAATGGTGGCCTCAGATGCCCAAGCATCATCGTTTTCTCACATCTGGTGGTAGTAATGTCGCTGGGCAATTGGCCTTCCTGCTAATAAAGATGAGGTCTGCATTTGGCAGCGACGTGCCAACTCACACAATCAATAGCCTCTTATAATTTTGTGGCAATACCCATTTGTTTAGTATTAAGCAAATTGTTAGAAGAAGATAAATTGTTAAAGAGAACCCCAACAGGTTTTGCGGAACATTTATTGCAGAGCCAGACTCTGGCACTACGTTTTTCTAAAGAAAGCACCAGCGAATTCAGGACAGGACAGAGGTTATTTGCTTATTTCACAAAGAATAAAAATGGTAAACAAGGGGACCAAGGGAAGAAAGGACGAGTAAATGAGGCCGTCCCAGAAAAAAATGAGCCGACCAAAGACACGACAAACAATCAGGCTTTTTCATTAAACACAACATTTTAGTTCTACACTAACAAAACTGCTGGCTGCTTTTTCTAAACCATCTGACACAGCCAAAAACAGATAAAAATTTCTGCTCTTTACCCCAAATAATTTGCATGTACATTCAATTTCCTTCTAACAAGCTCTTCAACCTATTCCGTGCCTCCTCAGAAACACTGCAGCACCTAAACCTTCGCCTCCAAGGAGGGCAAGACTCAGCAGACTGAGGTGAAGAGAAGCAAATCACAACCACAGTCAGATTATCCGCTGAATGCAGCCGTAATCCTTCCATGACCAAGTCTCTGGCACAGAGCTCTGGGTCATCATGTCGCCTAAGGCCACGCCGGACGAGGCTGACAGCCTCCTGGCTTGACATCACATCCCAAATACCATCACATCCAATGATCAAGAATTCATCATCCTCTGTTAACACAACCTGTTGAACATCTGGCTCTGCAATAAGAGGAGAAGCAGAACCAAATAGAAGTTTCAAATCCCAATCCCCAAGTGCCCGAGTGATGGAAAGATATCCATTTAGATATCCACCTTCAATGTAACCACCTAATTCTTCAACCCGCTGGCGCTCTGGCAAATTAGAAAGCCTGTGATCATGAGACATATCGAAAGCTGCTCCTTTCCTGCACAAAACTGCTCTGCAGTCACCAGCATTTGCAACTATTAAATGCCTTCCAAGTACTAGGGCAGTCAATGCTGTGGTTCCACATGAACTGCTAATGCTACTTTCATTGGCCAAGGCACTATCTGCTAGCAAAAATGCTTTCCGGTGGGAATTCACCAGTGCATCTAAGAAGACACTGTCAATATCAGATGTTTGCGGCAAATCAGCATCTTCAAAAAAGAATCTCATAGCATTCCTCTTGACATAGGCAGCTGCTTCAGGTCCTTCATGACCATCAAACACAGCATAAAATGCACTTGGCCACTTGAAGAAAGAACCCAGATGAACAGATAAATCATCAATTCGAATGTGTTCATCATCCATGGAGGGCCTCGGTCCAACATCAGCATGGCTACCAGAACGAATGCATGGAAATGGCTTCATAGGAGAAGACTCAACAACAGTTTCTCTAATGGTCTCTGAGCAGCTCACAACCTACAGAGAAACAGGAAGTGGGTGACTCCATGTCCCAAGGTATCATGAAAGGACTCTAGTAATAACAAAATAAAAAATACACCATAAGAAGAAAAACACTAGAAGATACATGCTGAGAAGGAGATGAAGGATTACAATAAGCCAGAACTAAACTAAGCTTTTAACCCCTACTATTACACTAGTTTCAATGGTATAGCTCTGCTAAGTCATTAAAGCAACGTTTTCCCGATCTTCCTTAGTTACCATCCTTTTTCTAAGTTTATTATCCATACCATACAGGATCATTTTCTTCCCCAAAAACTAATGTCCAGAAGCCATTAATTTCCTGAACTAGTCGAGACATCTTGATAATCATAGAGATGAACACCATAAATTTGCAACTAACCTACAATAATTATAGCAACAGTAACATCAGTATTAATTAAACATCTTTAATTAGGCTTTAAGCTACGGACACCAAATCAAGAAACGCGTGCGATAAACCAAGAAGAGAAACCCATTGAATAATAAAAATTCCAAACAACTCTAAATCGATATACAAAATTGGCCAAAGCTACAAAAACAAGGAGGCCAAAAATAAAAAGTTAAAGGGTCGAATCCTGGATTTACCTTGAGCGATTAATTAAGCAAATGTTTTTAAAAAACCCTAAATTAGTTTAACATGAAATTTATAAAAAAAAAAAAAAAAAAGAAGGGAAGAAAGAGGCTCACCGATTCGAAGTGCGAGATTTGGGTAGAAATCGAATCGAAGGTCGAAGACGATGAAGGAGAGGCCAAATCGACCTCCAAATTCTGATCTCTAGCAACACGCAGGTGGTACTGCACGTCCATGACCGCCGTTATGCTCTGCTGACAGATTATCTCCGTCTCCACCACCATCTTTCTCTTTTTTTTTCGATTCACAATCGCCTTTCTTTTTTTCCCCTTTCCTTTTCCTTTTCTCTTAACGTAGAAAATTTCCTTTTCCCTCTCCGTCAGCTCTCCAAACAAACAGGAATTATCACTTCCCTCGAAGCACAATTCAGAATTTGCAAGAAATCAAGGGAATGGGTATTCTTTTTGATTGTTTTTAGGGTTTTTTTTTAACCTTTTTGGGTTGGGGGTGAGGGCTTGGGTTTGGGTTTGGGTTTGGGTTTGGAAATTGAAAATTGTTTGTGTGGAAAACGTGTGAAGTTGTCTATCTTATATAGCCGCATAATAATTATAAATATAATCTAATTAAATTACAATATACGTGCCATAACAGACTTGGAAATCATAAACCCGAGTCGGACTACATATAACAAATACTAGAAACCGGCGTCTACCGGTAACAGCGGGTTTGGGAATCCACCACGTGTCGTTTTTTTGGATGGTGAGGCGAGCACAACAACGATCTGCGTTGCTTTTGCTGATCTACCCTTCTAACCTTGAAGAGCCTTTGTGCGCGTGCGGTGGTTACCGTTGGTTTCTTTCCCTTTTGCGGTGTCGTTTTCTTACCAGTAATGGCCTGGGAAAAAGTCAGTTGTTTTCTGTTAAGCGGCGAAAATCTCCTTTTGCTTTTGTACGAACCATGTAATGGCCAACCACTGAGACTTGCCGTGTGGACGAAGTATTAGGATGGTAATTTTTTTATATAAAAAAATTGATTTTGAGACTATTAATTAAAAAAATTAATTTTAATTTATGAGTGTAATATATATATATATATATATATTTATTTATTTATTTATTTATTTATTTATGAACTCCAACCATTTATTGGTAGTAAATCATATCAAACATCAACAGTTCATTGATATATGGTTATGAATCATATGACAAAATTGATACATGTTTTTCTCAATTATTTCACAACCACAAGACAGAGCAAGTCTACCAACATGCAGCGAGATGCTACGTGGCCGTCTCTGACATTTTTCGTTAAGATAATGTGTCCATGGTGGATTATTGATGGTTCCATGTTCGATTATTTTTCCTTAAATATAAAAAATATATATTTAATTGCAACCTTTTTCGTTAAGATTCTTTTTTTTTATATATCTTTTTTACAAGCTAGTTTAATTACACCCCTTTTTATTTATCTCTACAATTATATCTAATGACAACCTATTTAAGTCATTATTATTTTACAAGAAAAAGTAAATCTTTTTTGAGGTCTAGATAAATACTACAAAATAGATGGCTTTTGTACATGAAAGTTGCTTAATAATGATTGTCAACATCAATAGGGAACAAATTAGTAGACGGCATTGCCTTCCACTATGAAAATTTAAGGACAAATCCAAAGAGGTTGCCTTTTTTTTTTTTTTAATGAAATTAAAGTGAAACGTGTTCCATTTATCGCACCCTTTCTTTCCACGAACGTGTTTTAATCTCTTAATAATGGGATCCCTTTCATCAAACCAAAAAAAAAAAAAAAAAAAAAAAGAAAAGAAGAACCAGATGACGTCTAAACATTGGTTAAATTGCAAACGAAAATGTGATTGG
This sequence comes from Rhizophora mangle, assembly GCA_037832345.1. NCBI lineage: Eukaryota > Viridiplantae > Streptophyta > Magnoliopsida > Malpighiales > Rhizophoraceae > Rhizophora > Rhizophora mangle. Next base: position 2,507,118 of record JBAPLJ010001421.1, on the reverse strand, counting down.
TTTTCATAGCTGGACGTTAGGTGTGGCTGACACCTTTGGTGGTTTGGATGGTTGAAGCACTTCTAGATAAGTTGTGTTAAAGTATGCTTGTATAAGTTGGAGCCACCACAGCCGCTTGTTTACCCTTTTTTTTCTGTTTTTTCTTTGGCTAAAATTTGGTTAATGGTAGCGTTCAGATAAAGTTAAAAAGTGACCCATCTCTCTGTCTCAATGGGCGTGCATGCACAGGTGGAGCCACCAAATCCTGCTGGCCACCATAGTCCCTTGCGCGACCAACCTTGTCAATTATGACAATTATGTTACCATAACCACACAATGCAGTGTGCCATTGCCTCTTTCAAAGCCAGAGCGTTTATAAAATATAAAAGGAGTTATATTTTTTTTCTTAGAAAAAAATTAAACCACCCTCTTACGACATTTGAATGTGTGATAAATAATAAAATTTATCCCAAAATTTATTCCTTATGCTTTGCATCGTCTCAGACAATTCCTCTTACTTTTGGTTGGTTGCCCCGCTCTCACCAACTACCGATGCTTCCATCTCTCTTTGTTCTTCTATTTATTTGAACTACATACATTAAATAATATATAGAATACAAATGCGTTATCACCATTAATTATATATGACATAAAAATAATAATCAGTAAAAAACAACAAAACTGAAAATTTCACGCGATGGTAGACAAAAACAAGCGTCTAATGCATTACAATATATTTTATCATTTACAACTTAATAATTTAAATAGAAATGGGGAAGAAAACTAACGCTTCAACACAATTCTTTTTTTTTTTTTTTAATTATAGCTCATCATACTCTCTGAATACAAATAAATAGTTTCATCTATTAGCAACAAATCAAAATTTAAATTTTTAGTTGATGGTCTCAAACTTAATTCAAATTATGAAATTGTATAACTTTAAATTCAAATATCTCAAATTTCTGTTTCACAATTTTAGCACTTGCAAACTTGGGTTAGCAACTTGGAACATTTATAATGCTATACTACAAATGAGATCTCCTACAAATGGAACATTTTCTAGACCTGCCACTGCTGTAGAGGGCAGAGGCGGATGCAGCATCGTTTCCAAGCTCTCTCTTTCTTTATCATTAATGTTGGTTCATTGGCTTTTACGGCATATTAGGAAGTGGCAGCAAATAATTGTGGAGCCCAATTTCTTATCTGTAGACGTGTCTAGATGATGATCACTTGCAGCAGAAATTTTAGCCCTCCTATCGCAGCGCATGACAGAGTTACAATTTTTGTGCCCTTCAAGTATTGACAAACTTCTTAATCCAGTTTGTAATGGTCTATAAGTTCATTCCTGACCTTTCTATATGCAAATGATGTTTCGTGGCTTCCATTAACTGTTAGTTATATGGAATCCCTCCAAACCAAAGCCATAATTCAGCAGTCAATGGGTTCCCCTCAACGCAGGGAAAATTAGCGTTTGCATGGGCAACTTTCCTGGGAAGCATTAGCTGATAAATTACTAATACGATGGCTAGCAATTAGGTTCTCTTCCAGGATACTTCCGAAAACTTGCTTGTTGCAAAGAGCAAATACAACTGTGGATGACTGAATTTTTTTTCAGATAAGGAATACCCTTATAGTAACAATTTGATGCCATAGCAAAGTCATAGGCACGAATGCATGTACTGCGCTTCAAAAATTGCAGCTGTGATGCAGAAGAGTATTGTAATGGCTTAGACCTTTTGGGATGGGAGACCCATGGGAAGGGGGCACCTTTCATCTTCGCCCTGACCATGGTTGTTTTTGAACAACGAACGGTTCCTCAGTCACATACTATCCCCCAGCAGAATCGCATTGTAATGCAACATGGTGGTCAGCCTCGGCTCCTACAAAAAATTGTGAGCCTCAGAGAACTCAATTTAAAGCTTCCAATGTGCCCATCAGGAATGCCAACTAGACCACTAGCCACAAGGCATCTCAAGGATGGTCCTGTTAGTTGATGTCGACGCTGCAATGGCACTTAACAGAGTAGTGAAAACATTTGCCCTGCAGTGCAAGAATGTTGCCGAACTTGGCAGCTTTGCAATCCTCAATCATGGACAATGAATCCTTCCAGGCCCTGGAAGCACCTTTAATCCCATGAGCTGTTCCAGGTAAAGTATCAGACCTCTACAACAGCCAACGCATCTCAGCCCATACAAGCAAGGCCTTTTGTATCTTCCTTACCAAAATTGTTGGGCGCATATAGATCGCCAAGTCCTTCCTAAAGATGAGGCTTGTAAAAGATCAGGTACCAATCTTTGATTTGGAATTTTGGGCTCAAAACTTAGAGGAGTTGGGTTGGCCCATCAGTATAACCTTGAAAATATACTCACCCGCCTTACAGATCTAAATCCTTTTTTATGATTCTCGTAAAAGAAGAGTTTATGAAACTCTCCATGTTATGAACTTTGTGACAATTCGCCCATTGGGTTCACCTACAGTTCCTTGAGTTGGACTAGAACACCTTAAAATTTCACTCCCTTGGCAATGTTAGTTACATCATCAAACATGTTTTCACTTCTAGTTCAAGCATATGAAAAAGCTACTTGCAAGTTCAAGAAGAATACTAAGAGTAGCAAAACCTCGAATAAACCCGCAGTTCTTGTGCGAGAGCACGGCTGCAAACAAACGAGGGCGAAGAGCGGGGAGGAGGGATGGGGTGGTATTTTAGTTCTAAATCTTATCCTGCTACCCAAACGAAACTGTAAAAGGCAAGAAGTGCAGGTTTCACATCTTCAAGTTTAACAAACGCTGTAGCCATCATAATATCCTGCAGCCCATCGCTCCAGTTTCAGCTCTAAACAGCGGGAAGCTCAAGCTGCAATGAGCTTCTGCTTCCACCTCCATGTCTTAAAAATTCAATGTGCAATTGGCTTTTGAGTCATTTGGGACTTAATTACTTAATACAATGTAATTGTTTACACTCAATATGGTCCAATCCGAACTAAATTATGGGAGTGTAAAATGTGATTTGGGAATAGTACTCATTGAATAGGTTTTTTTTTTTTTTTTGGTTGCCTAATGTGCCTGCAAGAAATAATGAAATTAGCAGCTAGATATGTGCAACAAGTGAGATCCTGCAACAAAATTTCTCACCAAATGTTAAAAAATAATCAAATTACTGCAACAATATCTACCGTTCTCCTTGCGTTGTTGCCAATTTTTTTTTTTATTAGAATAAAGTATTTCACAACTTTTGCATAACAAGGTTTATGGTCAAAATTGAAATAAATAATATATTGCAGCAATAATTGTACTACTAAAAGTTAATATTTATGGCGTTATCCTAATTGGCACACTTATTTTTGTTTCCGTAAATAAGAAAAGGAATACTTATTTTGTTTTCCTAAAAATCTCAAAAAGAGAAATCAAATTCTCAAAATGCCAAAGAGCAATTTGACCATCATCTCCCATCTCCAGAAAGGTCGTCAGCCCCACAAATTCTTTTCATAGCCCGGATTGAAATACCAAACAGTACTGCCGCCCGCAGCATTGTTCTCTCCACTTTTTCCTGTCCATCCCCCCCAACCTTTCTCTGCTTCGCTTTTTTCACTTTTTCTCACCACCTTTCTGACTCTCTTTATCTTCCCCTCTTTTTCTCCACCTTTCTAGCTCTCCGTTTCTGTCCCATTTGTTTAATTAGTATATTTTATGGCATAACAAACAACATGCATCAACGACTGCAAGACGTTTCGACTCACGGGCCTTTGTTGTTGGATTTTTGCATACGCAGAATACGCAAACTCAGTATCTGAGTTGATAGAGTAAACAATTAGTGAGTCTTTAACATCACTTCTAATTTAAAATCTTAAATCTTTTTTTCTTTTCACGTGCAGTTGCTGACACACACTCGCTACCTAAAACCCTTCACAGTCACTACGGTTAAAAACCTTAAGCCTAAGATAGAAATTAGAACATGCAGTGCCAAGCAATATGAAATAGAACTTGAGAGGATAACTTACACCTATGTGGAAAAAGACCGTACAAGTTAGGTTGCTGACACTTTTCTCAAATTTTTGAGCTAAATGTCTTGATATATTTTAGACATTTTCTAATTTAACTACCGTTTTAGGGAGTCAAGGTAATTCAACGTCTAATGTAGGAGTTAATAATAATAATAATTAACGAGACTCAATTAAAAAAATTAATGTGAAGATCCGTTCTATACTCATAAAAAAAAAAAAAAAATGAACCCACCTAGCAAATACTTATGTTTTATTATTAATATGCATTATGCAAAGAATGACCCCCGTAGGTAAGCATATGAAATTCACCCAAAAAATTTAAAATAAAAACTCTTAATTAACATCACCTACTTAAAAAAAACTCAAGCTTGTGTCCTTTTTTTATGCATAAAGACCGTATAACTATATACTAAAGGGTCGAAAGAAAATTTAATCAATACCCAATATTGCTTTTTTAAACCTGCCGATTGAGTCGTAAGCTTTTTTTTTTTTTTTTTTTTTTTTTTTTGATATAATAGTTATGAGTTATTGATTAATAGTTGATTTTCGATGTCTTCTTGTTTATGTCTACACTCTACAGGGTATTCACAATCACAAACCATAAGTAGCAAGCAGATGCCAGCATACCGTTTTTTGATCACCTTGCACAAAAGACAAGCGAGATGAACGACCCATGTTGTCCCTATACCAGCTCCAGGGGACAACAGATTGATCCACATAATTGGGTCAAACAAGTAGATACATCATATAAATATTCACGTACAATGTATTTATGGGCTTTGCTTTTTGTGTTTTGACAGTCGAAAGTAAAACTTGAAAAGCTAAAGTTTTAATTATTGGCAAAGCGCTAGTCCCAATTTTGTGGCTTCACCATAATGCATTTTTCAACGAGTAATTAGGCTTTAGTTAATTGAGAAGATCATTTTCTTGTAAAATCCGTTTAAGATTACAATTAAATTTTGTTATTACAGTTAGCAAACTAAAGGTTATAAAACTTAGTGATTAGTAAATATAATTAATAACTTTTTAGTAATCATTTATAGTGTTTTAAAAGAAAAACAAAAAAAAAAATTAATAAAATAAAGATAATCATATAATAATTTTTTATTTAGTTAAATTGTTATTATTTTATATAATAATAAAAATTATTGACTTAAACTTTATTAAATTATAGCAATTTTTATTTTTTTATTATATCAAAAATATTATATTTTTAAAACATAAATTTAAATTATAATATATTTTTATTAAATATAAAATTTACCGTTTATTATTGAATATTAATAAAATGGTGTTTTACTTGAAATGTAGGTTCACGTCACGAAGCCAACACACCCGTCGTATCTTCTTAAAGTTTGGTTGTCCAACAAGGCAAACCCAAAACCGTCATTATCAATGTAATTAACCTATAAATAAAAAAAAAAAAAAAATATATATATATATATATATATATAAATAAAAATGCCATCACCCGTGACACAGAGATGAAAGTTAACCCGTGAATCCTCAGCTACACATGTCTCCCTCAAGCCTTTCCAATTAGGACTATTCATCTTGAATTTCATCAAACTCATCGGGTTGCAAATATACTGCTTCAGCTAGCCAGCCAGCTGCAGCCTGCATGTGATTCTTTAGTGTTGGAACTCTGAAAGAGAGGGATTGTAACTCGAGGCAGACGATGCGGGGACCCACGAGCAAAAATCTTCTAACCAATTTATTTGGGACACGTGGCCCACAACAGACACGCCATTACAAATCCACCCAGCAATAATGCAGCGCGTGGGGCGCTTCCACTTGCCCGTATCCAAATCCTAGGTGCCATGGTTGAAAACCACCCACAGAAGCCTCGCTACCGGGTACGCTCACGAAAAGGTGCACTCAAATCCTTGCTCACACAACCTTAATAAGTGAAGGCCTAATCCGCCCGTGAGATTGTGTACACTTGAAGGATTAAGACACGGGTGAAAATTCGAGATCATAACCATTGATGCACATTTTATAATCCTGATTATTATATTATGATTACGTATTACAAGATTAAAAATGTAAAGCAAGCAGTATTAATAGTGAAACGAATATTTAGGTTTAAAATGTATTAAACTTACTCCGTCGGTGTAACTTTACCATTGAGACAATAGCATCCTCATTTTTACCAATAAAAGGCCCACAAAATGGAGTTCATAAATTTGCCTTCTTCTAGCAGGCACAGCATAAAGCCATAGATTTGCAATTAAAACGGTTGGGCATAATAAACTAATTGGCGTCGCCACTCTTCAATATTTTATGTCCGTGAAAACTGAAAACTGGGAATTTCTCGCAATTCTGCGTCTGAATCCAGGGAATTAATTTGATGCAAAGGAAGTTATTATTTATAATGGGATTTAATTTCAGGGTTCTTTGCTTAAGTTTGTCTATTGGGGCACGAGAGAAGTGAAAGCAAGTTTGGCTACGTTATTTTGCTCGGCATTTCGTGAGAGAATGCAAACATATATATATATATATATATATATATATATATATTTGTCATGGGCCATAGGCTTTGGATTCACCCGTGAGTGTTTCAATTCTGTTGTCGTGGATCTACTCCACATTGCTTGCTATTTTTATGGCCACAGGGAGCTAAACAACAAGGAAGAGTCACGAGACGTATTGTCTTCACATCAAGCCATATCCATCACCTGATTACAGCTGCTATTTCTTATGTAAGATATATAAGAAGTTTCGCTCTTTTTCTCTCTTTATGATGAGTTAGCACATGAAAAGGAACAATCGGACATAGTTGGTGTCACATGAACTCGTTCTCATTGTTAGTTGATGGTACATGTGACATCTACGTACCCATTAGTTCAAGTAGAATTCCTTGACGCAACACAACATCCCAGTCACGGTCGCGGGTGGGTTTATCCTTCGTCCGAAAGAGTGAGAAACAGAATGATCTTTGATGCTGCGGTAATGATGGAGGATCCTTGTGATTAATGTTACATAAACCGCGATAAAAATAAGGGCTTCAAAACCTTTTTTTTTTTTTTTTTGAATATATATGAAAATGTTATGTAGACCGAGAAATTTGACAAAGCCTAGACGCGACTGACGTCGTATTAACTTCTCTTTACGCTGAACGAGGACTATTAATTGGATTTCACAGAGAGTTCAAGATTAACCACAGGTATATACTGACTGTTAAAAGAAAGGAACAATAGGAAACCACCAAAAGCTTCTTGGCCCATATGTTAGACGGCCAAGGCTGCTCTTTTATTGATTTAATTTGGGGCAGAGCCAAAACCCCATTTAAACCGAGAGTAAGCGATCATTAGCAGTTGTTGTTTTCATTTCTAATGTGTACATCATGGATCTCATTTATGGCTTCAATCCATTTTCACAATGGAGTTGTTCTACGTATTCAACGATGCAAATGCATCGTGGATCTCAAGACATGACAGATAATGTCGATGAGGACGCAAGTGCCTTCCTCGTCCCACCCGGATCGACCTTATTGGGCCACAAAAAAGGAAAAAAAAAAAAAAAAACTTGAAAAGACAAAGTACAACAGGCAAACCCCAAATAAATTTCAAGAATCCTGGGGAAATAATATTATTTAACGGAAATAAAACATTGGATATCAACACATCACAGATGGATTATCCAATTTTCCACTGCAGAAACAAGTGATTTGTGCAGAATTTGCCACAGAAGGCCAATCCCCCATTCTCCTAATGCCCTCCAAAAGCCGCAACTGGAACTTGACACGTGTCAACCTTTTTTGGCATTAGAATATTTCTTCATGTAAACTTTATTGTTAGTATAAATAAATTAAACACTTTGCTGCATAGTGGTCCTCAACCTTTGGCAGCTTCACTTGTGAGGTTTGAGTGGTCGCCGATCATTTCTTGCTTCTTTCTCCTCTGCCGTCTTTCCTCCATTATAGTTGACAACAACATCACTGGAGGCAAAGTTGCTGAGATTGCAACTTCAGGAATACCTCGTGCTCCCTGCTCTAACTCTGCTCGTAGACTGCTTGTAAAATCACACCTTCGAGTCCACTTGATTGTTTCTCATGGAGATAATTCGGCGGTTTTTAGTAGTTTGGATTGCAGCGACTCTGATGCTTCATAATTCAGACAATGTAGAAGGAAGACACCATTTTCACAAGCATAAAGGCAAATCTTCCAGAAGCAGAGGGTCCCCTGATACTCCATCCCCTTCTCCTCAAGCCCCGAAAAATCCCGCTCCTGCAGTTCCCTCGGACCCTCACCCAAATGATCCTGGGAATTCCGGTACGCAACGCATATTCAACGTGAAATCCTATGGGGCAGTTGGAGATGGTTCCGCCGATGACACTGCTGCATTTCGGGGGGCATGGAAGGCAGCGTGTGCAGTCAAATCAGCCATTGTTCTGGCTCCTTCAGGTTCTACTTTCATGATCACTTCAACAATATTCTCAGGGCCATGCCAGCCAGGCCTCGTGTTTCAGGTAGACATTGAAGCAAGAGTTCTAATATTGTTCTATTCTTGTCTTATATAGTCCAATATGGGGCTGAATGAAAACTTGGTCCTTCTTTGCAAAAAGGTTGATGGAGTACTAATGCCGCCGGATGGCCCGGATTCCTGGCCAAAAACAGATAGCAAAATGCAATGGCTTGTGTTTTACAAGCTCAACGATATGACTTTCACAGGTCAAGGAACCATTGAAGGAAATGGAGAGAAGTGGTGGGATCTCCCCTGCAAACCTCACAGGGTAAATTTTTACAAAATTAACCTAATTCGGACTCTCAATTAATTTCTGTTTCATTTTGATCACATTGATAAAAAATGAAATGCCACTGAAAGCTTCAAACTTGTGGTTTTAGGGTCCTACCAGATCGACCTCAGATGGACGGTGTGATAGCCCTGCGGTAAGAGTGAACATCACACATGCCCAACCTGAAGCTATTAATGTTCTACTAAATGCCCTGTTCTGTTCTCATCTTAACAGCTTACCTTGTTCCTTTTTTTGATTTTTTTTTTTTTCAGTTAATTCGGTTCTTCATGAGTTCCAATTTAGTAGTCAGCGGCCTAACAATTCAAAACAGCCCTCAATTCCACATGAAATTCGATGGTTGCCAAGGAGTTTTAATTGACAAGCTATCCATATCCTCTCCTAAACTTAGCCCTAATACTGATGGAATTCATATAGGGAACACCAAAGACGTTGGAATTCACAACTATGGTTAGCAATGGTAAGCGACATACATACATACATACACATGTAGGTCTTGTGAACTCCGCTTCTCTTTTTCCCCGTCCGTACAGGTTTACCAATAATTTCTCAATTATAATGATCTGACATTTTTTTTTTTTTTGGCAATAGGTGATGATTGCATATCAATTGGACCCGCTTGCTCAAATATTGACATTGAGGGTGTCACTTGCGGGCCTAGTCACGGGATCAGGTACATGTCCTCCCCTCGTATGCAAATTGAAATTTTAGCTGTTTTTGACTACCAGCGGCTAAGGGGGTGTTTGTCGAGCTACCCATCAATAATAATTGACCAATCTTATGTTATTCACGTCACCATATCCAGCAAGAAAAAGCACACAAGCCCAGTAATTAGTGGATTCTTCCAAGACCCTTCAGTCATCTGTTGATCTTGTTTGATATGATTTTTCAGTGTTGCCTAATTGACTCGCCATGCTAATTTTCTGTCTTCATGCTGCAGCATCGGAAGCCTGGGAGTACACAATTCTCAGGCATGTGTTTCCAACATAACCGTCCGTAACGCCGTCATAAGAGAATCCGACAATGGGCTAAGGATCAAGACATGGCAAGGCGGGACGGGGTGTGTTTCGGGCATAGCGTTTGAGAACATCCAAATGGAGAATGTTAGGAACTGCATGATCATAGACCAATACTATTGCATGTCGAAAGCTTGCCGAAACCAAACCTCAGCCGTCCATGTCTCGGGCGTGTCATACAGGAACATTAAGGGTACTTATGATGTGAGAACTCCCCCAATCCACTTTGCTTGCAGTGACACGGTAGCCTGCACCGGTATACTTCTATCAGAAGTTGAGCTTCTTCCCTATGAAGGGGAATTGCTGGATGAACCATTTTGTTGGAATGCTTATGGGACCCAAGAGACCGTGACTATACCCCCAATAGATTGCTTAAGAGAGGGGCATCCCCAGAGCCAAGGAGAGCTCTACTCTTGTGGATGCTCTAATTAAAATGGTTATTTGAGGCACATAGATACCATGGATTTTATAGGATACTGTAGGAATAGAGCCCAAAAACCTATTATTTGACATGGGTATTGTTGATCAGTAATGTTTAATTATTATTCCATCCCTATTTGGGTGTTTCTCCCTTATTGCGTGATGAATTGTTGTAGAGCAAGCCACATGGGCCTGTTTTCCTGGCCCAGGTTCTTCCTATATAAATGAAAATCAGTATATTTACATGCGTGCCATTAAATTAAGTTGAAGAGTCTGGCCTGGCCTAACGAATATGCATATTAAAAAGGCTCAAATTTTGGCGTTATTATTATCTATGAGCTCCCTTCTATTTAATTATTTATTTATTTTTTTCTGAAAGGGATAATCTATATGAGTTCATCTTTGGGCATTTGTGCATGTGTTTACCCGGAAATTTTTGACATCAAAATTGGCCTTATGCTTTTTGGACCAAATAAACATGTCGATGCTTGCTTGCTTGCTTGAAGGAGACTTGTTGGGGAATGGGGAGGGGGGCCTCCATTCTAATGATCCAATTGTGTGACCCAGATTACCACACTACCACCACTCTATAAACTTCCAAACATAAAAGGCCCGAGCCTTTTTCTTTTTTTTGGGGGGGGGGGGGGGGGGGAGGGTTTCCCAAGAACATTACATCACCTCTTGAAAAAAGACAAGGTAGTTTGCTATTTATCCGCCAATGAGGAGGAGGCACATTGCCCTCGCACTGGGCTCATTCATTTGGCCCAACAAACAGAAATTATCCAGCAAAAATGCATATTTTTTATGGGATTTATCGACCGGTTTCAACTTCCAAATATATCAATTACTTACTGGCATTGACGAAAGTATTATTGATCCATAACAAATATACATCTAATCATATAATAACTTGGCCAACCGAAATAAGAGCCTCGTCAGAGAACAAAATACAGTAATCCTTGCCACTGAACTTTAATTATAAGTGTAAAATAACATCATCTCCTAAATTCAGCCGCACAAAAACGACTTGTCGTGGCGTTCCCACAGTTTGACCCGGAAATCTCGGATGCCCCGAAGACGCACGCTCCGTCTGGCTTCTGTTCTGCGGCGGACGGATACTAAGTACAACACAAAACAAAAACGCGCTTTTACCCTTGCGTTTGCTTTCCCAAACCCTGTTTGCCTATTGCGGGGCGCCATCAGGTTGGATTCATCTTCATCTTCATCTTCATCTTCTTTCCTTGCGAGTGCTCTCTTTTTAATCCGTTTAGTATTGTTTTTCTTTTCTTTTCTTTTCTTTTTTATTAAAAAATAAAAAAACCCCATCTTCAGATAGAGCTGTTCGATTGATTCTTGAATTCCTTATATGTTGTCCTTGTTTGTTTTTGGAACTCCACAATTAATTGTAAATAGCAACTGTTTTCTTGAAATATTGGAATTGGAAAGAGAAACTACAGGGAAGCGAAAAGATGCCATCCTTACAAACCGGATTGCCTCCTGAACTTGCCGACAATGTCATTAGAGTTGAGTATATCATCACTATTTCACAACACTTGTTCCCCCCCCCCTCCCTTTTTTTAGCTGTTGGGTTTTGCTTAATTAATTAAAATTTTTTCCTTGATCTTGAGAACTCATCAGTTAATCATTTTCCTAATCTTTTGAAGCTTTTCTATTTGCAGCTTTACCGCGAATGCCTTCGTAGAGCTAAATTTATTGGCCATCGGGTAAGCAATTACTACCCTTCATTTTCAATTAGCAACTTTTTAGACTTATGGGAAATTTGATGTTGTTGGTCTTTCTTGTGAACTTACTCTGCAGCAACACAACACGGAGCTTGTTGTGGATATGGTTAGGCAGCAGTTCAAAAGGCACATGCACGAGACCGATCCAGAAAAGATCCAAAAGCTCAAGGATGAGTGAGTCACCATCCTCTTGCTATTGCTTCTTTCTCTTTTTAGTGTCCTCTGTTATAGCAGCGCTTTGTGGCAGGGAATTGCTTGATGAGAGAGTTGAATGAAAAGGATGTTATGTCTTTCATATGTGGTCATGGTTATTATTCTTCTTTCTTATTTCTGTAATGGTAATTTTATGCCATGAATTGAACCTGTTTCCACTATGTTTGCAGCGCGGCAAGAGGGCTTATAAACCATTTACTTTATGAGTCTGAGAAGATGACCGGTCGTAAATTCAGCAAGAGCACTTGATGTGAGTGCCATGTCGTTTCTTCTTGTCTGAAGTTGATGTTGGTGCATTGGATGATGTTTTGGCCACCAATGAAGGAAGAGATTTTGGCATTGACATTAGTGTCTGTTTATGAGATTGTATCTTTTTGAAGTTTTGAAGCATATTGGAGGCTGAATGAAATTATGTGTGTGACTGAAAGTCGCATGCTGGGCTACTCCGTCATGTTTGAAATTTCTTCTAAACGATCCATGTATGGCAAATCTTCATCGAAGCATTTTTGTCTACTGAACTGAATAGCCTTTTGTTTGATTTTCAAATCACATGTGCTGGTGCTCTGTCCTCTTACAAGGATTAGACCATGCCTCCTGAATCTTAAGGGCTATACATTCGAGCTTTGTTTTGTGGTTGCAGCATCACCATTTTCAGGAACTTAAAAGAAAGTAGAATCGATCCCACTGATTAGCTGCCTTGGCAATGATCACCTGTCTTTGTAGCCAGCTGGAAGATGGAGTTTGAGCCCTTGTCCCCTAAATCCCCCATCCCGGGCTTCTACGCCCTCTTAAAGACCAAAAATAAAGTTCAAAAAAAAAAAAAAAAAAAGGAACGACCCCGCTAGCTGAACTGGCATAAATCAAACAAAAGACGGTTCCACTTTTAGGATGAATGCATTTTAATGGAATTCAGCTCAACGTCGCAAATTTGGTCGATTTGATGGGCCTAAGAAAAATACATTTCTTCGGCTTTAGTTCACATCCATTTCTCGATTTGCACTGCCCGCTCAAGCATTTCCTTGCGCGGAGGGGAAGATTAGCAATTTTATGCGAGACTACGTACTTATGGCTAAAAGCATGCATTTAAGCAAAGGTACAATAGAACGCGACTATACATACAAGGAAAACAGAGTCACCGCTTTCTCTCCACCATACCCCTCACACATTGCAAAACACGAACAAATTCACAGAATAATGAAAAATCAAAAGCAGGGGGCATTCCACCACGATTTGGACCCTGCAGGCGGCGAGTACATGAGTTCTGACACATGACAAAGTCGAACCCACCAAACTTGTCATACAGTCGCTCAATCTTGCTACTAGTTAGCTTTTGGATGTCTTCTATCTGCTCCAACTGGCCAGTCTGTCCACTGCCATGCCACCAACTCTTCAGGATCCTCCGCTTTGTCTGGGAAGATTCCACCGAGACAACTCCTTTCAAATGAATGCCAAGTCGGTGTAATGCAACTTCTGCCCCGCCAATGCCACTGAAGAGTGACAGCATTGTTATTCCTTTAGGGAACATAGACTTCAAGGCAGACAGATGATACCCCAAAGTATCGGTCTGGAAACAATATCTTAGCAACTGAAACCTATCTAGCAAGCCAATCCCAGCATCTTGGGTGTGATTCACTGGGTAGCCTAGAATGAGCTCTAGATATTCAGCTTCAATGGGGCCCAATTTGTTTGGTCCAACCCATATAAGACTTAATGCCTGGCAATGGCGGAGGATGTCTTTCTTCTGTTCAAATGACAGAGAACCCTGATAATAATTTAGCATTCTTCCAAGCTTGTCACAGAGATAAGATACTCCGTTAATTTCAAAACTGGTGCTGCTCAACTTCTTCCTAGTATCCCAAGATGGCCACCAGTTGTCCAAACCTGTTATTGCATCTTTTATGGTCATCGGTGGTTTCGGCAGCAAGTGAAACCTAATTTCAGTGGGAAGATTGTGCACGTATCCTTCTTCCCGACTCAATGCCGAAAAGAACTGAGCATCCACAAATTCAGGACTGATTGAATACAAAAACTGTGATATTTTGCACCAGGTCTCAACAGACGCACTCACAAAATTGCCATAGAAAAAGTAAGGAGGCTTTGCTGCCATTCTATCAAGACTCCTGCAAGAATTAGGTTTAAATAATCCACGCATTCCAGCTCGGGGAATTTCAGGGTTGACTTTTTCTTCTGCCCTTGCATATTCAAAATCAAAGCTGAAATTTTCATTATATTCATATTTTGGCCTTTTCCCTTTGTATTCGTCCTCAAAATCAAAATGCCTAAACTGAGCATCTGGACAGTTATCAACATCCTCTTCTTTTAGTGCCTTTCCTTTAAGCTTTTCAGCCATGTTCTTATTTTTTGATCTAGATATGGCATCTAGATTGAGATCCTCTGTTTTTATTTTTCCTAAACCATACAAGGGATATCTTGGGTCATTATCTATCTCCATGCACACATATCTAGAATTCTGTACAGCAGGTGGCAGATTCATATTGAACTTCCCAGGCTCTGATGGATACTGAGGAAAACCAGGAAGAAACCTTACTACCAACAGAGGATAAAAAAATAAGAATGGGAAGGCCATGTGTAGTGCATTGGAAAAATATCATGTTGTGCCATCAGCCTATTTTCAAGTCATTAAACTAGCATGCTTGCATTTGATCAGCGTAAGGATTAGACCCACTAATTAACAACAGATACATGGAACTTTTTTGTTCCCCCCTACTATTTTAGGGCATTTTGACAGTTCAACAAATACGCTTAACAATACATTGACTTGCACCAGTGCAGGAGTACTACACGATTATTGTGAAGATGAAACCCGAAGAGTGGATATGAAAATTTGATAGAAAGCCAATATGCAGCTAAATGATAATATAGCAAAATATAAATTTCGATGATCAATATCAGAAACAAAACCTTCATTTTTGGCCTGAAGATTTCACCATGTTGAGCTGCACAGATTGATTCAGCAAAGTCTGCAACAGGGGCTTCTGAACCTGAAAGACAGCAAAAATGGCTATTAACTCCTATGCAATATGCCAAAGCTGGAAAAAATGCCATACTTATAGGCAAGAAACATAGAAATTTATTATGCATCTCAGAAACATCAGTGAAGTCCTTTGGAAACAATAGAACCAAAGAACCCAAAAAAATAAAAAAAAGGACACACAATACAAGCCTAGGAACTTCTAGCCAACATACACAGCTTTTTCAAACTTTGTCCAAGTTCAGGGTATGGTTCAGAAACTATTCTGAAACCCTCAGGATTGCAAAAGATCTTTTCAATGGTTACTTCCAGAGAATTCCCAGTGATGATGCCAGTTGCAGCGACAGCAAGGTCCAGTTACCACATTCCAACAGTGTTGTACAGTACATTTGTTACAAATATATATCCATCCAACACTTCATGATTAAGATAAACAAGAAAATGAAGAAACTGGAAGCTAATCTTGTGCATTTTGCCTTTACAGTTGAAGTGGACTGATAGACAGTGAAGTTAATGACAATGACTACATACCTAGTCTTTCAATTGCAAGTGAAACTTCATTCTCAGAGAAACCCATTTCAAGTAAACAAAGTGTTTTGTCCATAGTCCCAAACAGAGTTTTGTTATTAGTATCCTGAAAATTAAAATATTAATGAAATATTTGGATAAAGTTCCAGCAAAGTAACATTAAAAATGCACACTGCAGATGCCACAATATTTGATTTCAACATTGAACAATATATTTATATGTGTATAAGTGAGTGCAAATAACTAAGTTCTCTACATTCTCTTCTTTTTCTTCGTAATACATATTATAAAGCTTAAGGGGCTGGACTACTACATGATGAAGAAGGCTGCATGAAAGCTCCCACAAAAACAAGAGACCACCAAAACACAAGTGTGAAGAATTTCAACCAAACACATATTGCAGGAAAATATACTCTCAATGCCTTGCCACCACCATTGATCATCCCTGTTATTGAAATTAACTGCATTGCTTGCTAATACAATAGGAAAGGTCCACTTCTTGTCTACTGGAAGCTTCCTTCCGACAAGATAACTTCCCATGGACCATGAGGTCTCAAAAAGAAAAAAAGAAGAAATCACAGCACTTCAGTAACAGAGAAGCAAAAAATCAAATGATTCAACTGCCAGGCTAAAAGGATAAAAAAGGGCCTTTTAGAAGTTCATTCATTAACAAACATAAAATTCCTCATGGACAAGGGCTCCATATATATATATATGAAACATTCAATGATAAGCATATGGGTTCTTATTTTTCTTCTTACTGAACCAAATTCATGTCTAGGATACCTGAGAAAGCAATCATCATAAACAACTCCTGACACTACACTAACCACACAAATTTAACCACCAATGGAGCATCCCAATTCCAAAACCATGGATTATGACAGATGAATTTATGCAAAAGACACCAAAGAGGAGTTATGACACAAGTAGACACTCTAAAAGCCTGCAACTAACATAAATGAAAGAAACAAATATTTTTGAAGTGATTGTCCATCTTCATGTGCAATAGAACACAAATTAGATAATGGTGCTCCATCCCAAAAGCCATACTTTCCATCTCATAGAAAGACAAACACAAAAGACTAATAGGCTGCTTCAAAAGTTTAAACTAATGGAAAGATTGTAAGGAGGCATACTAACACCCAAAAATATAAAAAAAAGGGTGGACCACATGATGCTTTCACACCATGGGATCCAGGGAAGGGTAAGATGTACACAACCTTATTCTTATTTTCAGAAATTCTGCCACAAGGTATGCTAGCAAAAAAGGTCATAATACATTGATAATGCAAGTAAAATGATGATTCCAACAGTATCTGAAGGCATTGACTAATCCAGACCTCATGTATTTCTGCATCACCATTAGGCATACCATCTACTCCTTTTTCCAATTTTTCAGCAACTTGGGCAGCAAAAATAAAGTCCACTATTTCACCAATTGGAGCATGCTTGCCTGATATATAACATCACAATGTAGATAAGACTTTCAGAATTATAGATGCTTTTTCTCATAACAAGCATGAGATGTATTACAAAGCAAGAAGAAGCAAATATTAGGCACACAGGAGGTAGAAAGCCTATTTACACAAATCAAGTAGCATCAGGAAGAAGACCCTTAATTTATACCAAGAAAAACAACAAAAATATCTCTGAAGGAGGAAAGCACAAAAGAAAATCATACTCAAACAACAAAAGCTATACCAGGTATTGGCAGTGATAATTCTCACTAACTTCTACATACCAAGCTTGGTCATTGCAAAGTCAACTTCGTTTGCAGAGAAATTCATCTTCAGTAAGGAATGGCTTCTGTCATCATTCATTTCATCCTGTATTGGCTCCTAGAAAAGCTTAAAGAGTTGATTAAACCAGCAGCAGATATATCCTTTAAAATTCTATTTAGGATGATCACACTCCATGTCAATGGAGTTGACAGCAATAAAAGCAAGGCTTACATGACCAATATGCTGGATACCATGTAACAAATCTGAACCTTTTAGCAAGCAAGTCAACTGATTATTGAGCAAGATTAGTGATGAAACCATTCTAGAACTAAAGTCAACCATTATCCCAAACATAATCACTTTAAGCATCCCAAATACATCCAAACACTCGTCTTGTGCTTGCTACATTTGATCAATTGGAAACCTGGACACAAAGAAACAGATGCACCATTTGGAAACAAAGAGAGATTGCAGGTCAACAACAATACGGCAGCTGCATGAGTGTGTGTGTGTGTGTGTGTGTGTTCTATTATGTGCAGCAGAGATCATAGCATATTGTGGAAGAGCTGATCAATAACGACTGGGCAAATGCTTTTCAAAAGGACTATTGGAAAGAAGCCCGAACATTTGGGCCAAAATAACTAGCCCACAGTCTCATTCTGGACTTGGTTCCATGTAACTTTGCACACACAGAGAGAGAGAGAGAGAAGGAAGAATGCTACCTCTTTTGGTTCAACAAATCTGAAATATTCTGGAGGAGTGCTTGCTTCCCTGTCCTCAAACAAACTATCCAAAGAATCTGATGAAGGAGAGTTTGCTTTCTGACAATCCTGTTTCATTTGAAACAGGTCAGCAATCAACAAACTGAACTTGTTTAGCAATAATGACACATATATGAAATTTGTTGCCAGTACACATATTGACTTAACAACATGGTAATAAGATGGCTCAGAGAAGCAAAAAGCAAACAAGAAAAGAAAAATTAAAGAAGAAATGGATACAACACAATGATTGGTTACTTACGGCACATTCAATGAGAATCTCCAATAACTCTTCAGCATTGGCTTGACCTAGATTTAAGATAAGATACAGGAAATTTGGTAGATTATATGATATATTATGAAAATAATAGAATTTAAGAAATATTAGAAAGAATTTAGTATACACAAGTCATTAAGGGATGCAATTAATTTCTGAGGAACAACGTATTTGCTGCAAAAGGTGGGGAATTCTACATCCAGTATTTACGGGGTATGTTGCTACTCATCTTTATTATTCATTATTTACAAAAACATAAATTACTATTAATGCTAACATTCACACAATGACATACCATTTTCTTCAATGGCTTTGTCAACAAGTGTTGGTGAAAACCCCATCCCAATAAAAGATGATCTCAAATTACTTGCAGATGAACTTGCATCATTATCCTGATGTAATCACAAACAAAACGTGTAGCAGATATGCATTAGTGAACACGGATGCACAAATCTAATATCAACTAACGGATATTTCTTCTCCAGAACCACGCAGATGATAATTTACAGATATTTCCAGAAAATGTCATAATCCAACAGATCATATAGAGGCAGATGCATTACTCCAGATTGTCTTGTGGAGTAGGTGGTCTCGGATGGCAACTCAAAGTCGAAAATCTCAGGCTTGGGAACTACTGTAGTATTCCTGTTTGTGTTTGACGAATAACTCTCGCCAGCCAAGTACCTTTTGATACCGTCCTGTAGAATATCAGATTATTAGAAACGTACGAATCCCGTAGAGCAAATATGATAGAAGATAATCACTGCATACCATTTTTAAGTCAATCAAACACACCCCGCCACCCCCCCCCCACCAACACAATGCTTCAGCCCAGGAAGCACAAAAAGAATCCAGTCTTTCTCCTAACTCTGCAAGACCCACCAAAAAAAAAAATTAAAAAAAAAATCATCAAATCATTCACTCGAAGATGGCCTGTAACAGCCATGCAAATGCAAAACCATTTGTCGGCTGAAACAACCTTCGACTTCGTTTTCTTAGCAATCAAACATACTGAAATCAAAAGTCCCAAAAATCGTAAAGAAAGAAACGCAATTTCTATCTGCAATGACATAGACACAGTAAACTTTACCATTCAACGAGCTCCAGCACAATTGGTATTTGGACTAACGCGCGGTGGCCTGCGGCGTAACTAATGTAGCAATTCTTTAACGGGAATTCTTTAATTTATTATATTTAATAATTATTTTAAATTAATAAGCAAAACTAACTTTTTTTTTTTTATCGGTGAGAATAATTGATGGAATTTTGTAGAAGAGCCGTTTTATTTTATTTTGATTACTCATGGCATTGTTGTTTTTAGCATCTAGGTCCATTATTCATTTAATAAAACATATGGTTAGACGCTGCCATGATCAATGTAATGTTAATCCTTTTGTGTTCCCTTAATGGATTTTAGAAAATATATTTGAACTATTAAATACTTAATTATTCTAATACGAGGATAAATATTATATTGTATTAAATTATTTATTAAACTTAATTTATAATTTAGTTATTTTTAGAGGGGTAGATAATAAGATTTTTTTTTTAAAATATTTTAAAATATATAAAAAATTATTATTTTAAATTTTTTAATTATTTTTTTAATTTTTTATAAATAATTTTTTAATAAAATTTTATAAATAATATAATTTTTTTTTAATTTTTTATTATATTTTAATATATTATTATTATAGTAAAAAAATATATATATATATTTATTTAATTAATTATATGTTTTATTTTATAAAAATATCTCTTATTTGTTAAATAGTTAAAATATATTTTTTTTTTGTTAAATAAAAAATATTTTGATTATATTATTTTTAAATAAAATATGTTTATTAATTATTTTAAAATTTAAATAATATTATATTAAATAATTTTTAAAAATAATTAAGATATTATAATATATATTTTTTAAAATTAATTTTATTATTATTATAAATTTATTTATTTATAATTTTTTTAAAAAAATATTAATTTAATAATTTAAAAAATTATTTGAATAAAATAATTAAATTTTTTGTATTATATTATAACAATTATTTTTTTATTTAATAAGATATATTATTAAATTTTTATATGAGTTAAATTAATTAAAAAATTATAAAATAAAAATAAGTTATTACTTCTAAAATAATAAATTTTTTTTAATTTAAATTTATATAATATAATATATTAATAGATATTATATATATATATATATTTTTATATAAAAAAAAATAAATTTATTTTATATTTTAATTATATATATATATATATATATATATTTTATTATTTATTTACTAATAATTTTTTAATTTTTTATATTTTTTATTGGTATAAAATTTTATTATTTAATATTTTAATTTATTAATATAATTTAAAATATCATATATATTTTATATTTTTTTTACTTAAAAAATTATAAAAAATATAATAATTATTTAATATTAATTATTAAATATTATTTTTATTATAAATTTTAATATTTAATTATACATTAGTGTAAATTAATATATTATTAAATATAAAAAAAATATTATTATTTTTTAAAATAAAAAAAAATTTTTATTTATTATTTAATTTTTATTTAAATTTTTGTTTAATAAATTAATATATTCATTAAAATTAATATATAAAAAAATTATTATTATTTTATAAAATAAAATTTAAAATTTATTATTAATTAAGTTAATAATAAAATTATTTTAAAAAATAATATAATATTTTTATTATTTTTAAATTAATAAATATAATTATTTTATTTATTAATAATTATAATTAATGAAATTTTTTAAAATTATTTTTTTTAACTATCAAACCAAATTTTTGAATATATGTATATACACTTTATAATTTTTTATTTAAATAATTAAATACATTAAAATTTTTAATTCATTAAAAATTAATCATCTTTGAAAATTAACTTCTTAAGAAGTTAACGCTTTATTATTTTTATTTACAATCTTCTTATTTGCAACACTTAATTCCTTACCGACACCTAATTCCTAATCAAAAGATCGGAGACGTTGACGGCCGGAAGTGCGGCGTGTCTGCCACCGCCAGCGAAACACCAGTTATAAAGATTTCTCGGGAACCTGTAGTGGTCAGAAAAAACAGTGAGCGGTAAATTTAGGAATTGGGATTACGTTGTGAAGAGAAAGTTTAATGGTGGCGTTTCTTAATTGGCTCGTTATAACAGTGAGCGGTAGATTTAGGAATTGGGATTAAGTTGCGAAGAGAAATTTTAATGGTGGCGTTTGCGTACGAGGCAAATGGAGCACAAACGCTCGGCTAGTTTTGTGGCTCATATTCAAATCAAAGCAAATCGATGTCTGTGCCACTTAAGGCTTGGAAATTGGGTTGGTTGGTTCGGTATCTTTGATAATTTAATTTTATCTGGGTTGAACAGGCCCATCCAAAGCCGTTCCAATTCCACGTAGATCATCAGAGATAGATGCCTTGACTTTAGAGGATCACACATGAGCGACAACAGAATTGACAGAAGACCAATTGAGTATTATAGTCAACACTATTTTCTCTAAAGCAAACACAATTACGAGCTCTATCCCCCATTCACAATGGGCCAATATTTACTTCAATTTGCCTCGCTTTAGCCAACTACCATTGGAAAATCTTATTTTCAACAATTTTTTATTTTAAAAAAAATGACAATCAGTTGAAAGTCAGTTAGATTAACCCACGGCCAGGAGCCCTTCATTTAAGAGGGGCAATTGAATTACCTGGACCAATTAGCAAAACATGAAGAAGGTGCAACTAAGGATAACCAATACTCCAAAATTTTCTTTATATGCATACAATGGACTTCTTTGACCAATCGATATTGAAGAACAGTAACACATTGAGGAAATAACAGAAATAAAAATCCCCTCTGCCCCCACCCCCAACCCCAAAACAGATCCCAAACATAAACATTATTATCTCAAAATAACTGCATGAAGACAAGGAAATAAAGACTGATATGAAACAACTCATTTAATTCACCATAGCCCACAACCAAGCACCCCTCCCTCAGTCTTACACACATCTGACACGCCAAAATTATTTCAAATACATTGTAAAGCCAGTGAACCATAACCCTTCACAACATCAATTGTTTTGAGATGCACATCTCGGGAATGCACCACTTTTTTCAGCTCGTAATGCCCTAGGATCAAGTGGGATAGTGCCAACAGTAAGGAAAATAGGAGGTTCTGCATACCCATTAACCTTGACAGGAACTGATCCCACTGTGACAACTTCAATAGGTTCACAATTAGCAACAGAAATCGAAGCATCAGGCAGTGGCTTGGGTTTGGCCTGTTTTGTGTTTATGTCAAGAGAACTGATCTCCATAGCGGGTGCAATATCATCTTCATCTTTCACAACAGTCTTTATAGGATTTTCACCCATGCCAAGATTGGGATCACTAGAATTAGAATAAACCCTGTCAGTGGTAGATAACTCAGTTTCATTCAAGTGGTCAGGGTTGTTCTGCTCCATAATTTTCTCCTCTTTATTTGGAGAAAGCTCAACGAAATGATTAATCTTTTGGTTAGGATCTAATGCAGGTACTAAGAGTGGAGCATCAAAGCTTTTGAATATAAATCTGGCCTTCTCTTCTTGCATAAGTTTCTGATGGTTCTCATAGTACATGAAGTCATCAAGTAAAGAGGTCTTCAACGAGTGGTTTTTAAATATTTTCAGCATCTCCAACCCTTGCTTATACATGATCTGTGCAGAAAAGATGAACATATAATTAACACATCCATTGGGTTAAAACAATGTTAATGATAGTTATTAGACAATAAATGTCAAAGTCCAAACTATAAAGAATGTCAATTCCAGATCAAAGAGAATATCTCCCACAAATTGTAAGCAAAGTAACCACTCTCATAGGATAAGGATGGGTAGACACATAGTTTAGTATAGGAAGATTTGAATAATTAATCTAGGATATGGCATTCATTAATTGCAGAAAAAAACAGAAGATAAAACAGAAGAGGGAAAACAAGAAGCCACCATGCAAAAGAAACCCTGGCTTACCTCTTGAGTGTCTCTACTATTAGTTACTGGCTTGTTCTCATTATTCTCCAATATTATGTGTCTAACACTGGCATTTGGCACATCTTTTATGATATGCCACTTGACAGGGAAGCTACCACTCCATTTATCCTGCAGCCAGAAATCCATATCCTTATGAAAGTCAACTGGTCCTATCATTTCTGCAACCCCACAGAACTGACCACTCGCATTAACCTACAACAAGAAAGCACCAAATCAATATGGCTCCAGGATGAAGATTGATCTTATTTCAAGATTCATCAATTTCTCCATCTAACAAATGAAAAGGAGAAAGGATATAAAATCACAAAGTTGTCATTAAAACTCACAGAAAAGAAGAGAAATATAGGACAGCCACTTGGTCTCCCTGCAGCTAACATCTGTGCCTCTTCGTAAGCACCCTGCAGCTTCTTGTTTCCGTGGGGTGTTGAAGACCAAACATTGTATTTGAGACTCTTGTGCACATCATCTTCACTATATGATTTTATAACAAAGAATTTTGCATGAACATAGTCCACTAGAAAATCATCCTTGTTGTAGTGATCAGCACATATAATAATGTTTCCTTGTGAATTAGTATTTCCTACTGTAGTTGTGTAGGCTTTGACAGCAAATTGATTTTTCAATTTGTTTGTTCTAGGTCCGCGATTCTGCTCACCCAAACCATCCAGGTTTCCATTCACAACATTGAGAGTTCTTGCACCTTGAAACTTGGTTCGCATCCTATCCACTCCAGTCCTACCATGAGAGCTTGGTCCAAAATCAGCAAAGTCACCATTGACAGGCACAGAAACTTTCAATTGACTAGATTGAGGCAAAACCTTCCCACTTGAAATGTTATCAAGAGCTTGAATAGAGCCAGAGGCACTTCTACTCTGTATAGCAAAAAAGTTAAAAAAAATTCATCAGAAACCAGAACACAAAGAACAAAAGCAATGAACCAAATAAGGAGAATAGCATTTTGCAATGCAGCCTCTTGCTCCTAGACAAGAATTGATCCCGACTGATTGATGATAAACATGTTATCAATTTTGCTTCATCCATTTACTTGGAAAAAAGACAAAAACAAAAGCAAGATATACTATTTTATTGTAAAGAACCAAGGAACCATACCTCAAGAACACGTGATTGTGGAGTTGGAAAACCAGAAGAAATATTTTTATTTCTCATAGATTGCTTTCCAGTCCCAGCATTAGACCTTGGCACCTCTGATATCCTGGGAAAGGAATTAGTCTGGTTTGAAGCACGTTTTCCAAAGTTTCTAGAAAAAGATGTGGAAGATGAAGCAAGACCATGTTCCCAATTTCGACCATCAGACCTACCAGCGAATGCTACACCTGTTTCTATTGAGGAATCCACTAAACTGTTTGGATTGATATCCGATTGAGCAACAATGGGGATATAGCCAGGTGAAGATACAGGATCCTGATAAGGGGGTATGGTATAATATTGTTGTGCCCCTATATATGGGCCATCAGCTCCCATCATTGCACCAGGTATGTAAGGATTGTATGGGTTATATGGAGATTGTGCATATCCATAACTTGGTGTATAATATACATAAGGTAAACTTTCAGTTTGTGTACCCTGAAAGTGACAAGGCAAGCAACAAGGTCAATTGATTAGTGGTAGCCACTAAAAATGAGAAGTTAAAGATGGATCAGAAATGAAAGATCACTCACCGCATACTGGACTTCTGGACCATCTATGCCAAAAACTCTTTCGTGGTCCTCCCATTCTCCGGGTGATTCAAATCCTAACAGCAGTCAATGAAGACCATGTAAGATGCATGCAACAAAATTTTCTTTTTTGGTGGATACATATCATAAAATAAGCACCACTTGCTCTAATACAATAAGCATTTCAAATTACCTGTACAGTAGTAACCATAATTAGTGGCAGTAGGATAATACAAACCCTGATCCACAAAACACTCAGGGGTTGCTTCAGTGTACATGGCTGCAACTTGTTCAAGAAGTGGATTTGTCAAGTTATTGTTTATCTCGGCACCTTGAATCTAGAAACCAATTAATCAAAAGATGACAATCAACAATAGCTCAACATAGTAAAAAACTTTGTCTTAATCATACCTCAACTAATCACATAATAACTTGATCACATCCATTTTAAACGCAAAATGTTACAAGGCCACTCATATGCCAAAAACAAAAATACCACATATGCTTCCATATTTCCATGTCCCAACACATTAAACATTTCCCTTGCAGGACTGCCACCCTGTGTAAGTATATAAATTTAAACTTGAGAACACAAGAAAAGACCAGCCATTTATCAATCAGAAATGACTGATGAAATTATAGATAATGAAAGTACCCAATGAACCTATATCAATGAATATGGAAGGACATTTAACACAAATATAAAAGCCAACCCAAACACAACCATCTTCTGAATCAATTACAAACATGGAATATCTAGCACATAAGCTTTCCGCCTGTTCTTTCCCGGAAAATTCCTCCTAACCAGTCCCTCAGTTTTCCAATCAATGAATACCGCTACCTCTAACACAGTTGTATCAACAATCAATTAAAAAAAAACACAAAAAAAAGAAGCAACAGCAGTAAAATTGACCAGAACGGCCATATTATCAAGGCAAAAAATTGCCCAACAAAACAGTACGGGATTGAAACCAAATCATGCAGAAGCATGCTTTGATTGAACAAATAACCACAGCAATAAACAAAACGAAAAAAGCCAACAACAACGAGGATAATTACCAAAGAAGAGCGCACTCAAGACATGCTTGACCTAGAAAGTTCCTCAAGGAGAATAGTTAGGGATTTTAAAGAAAAAAAGAAACTCGGAAACCCTAACCCTACCTAGGCATAAATAAGGAGAATGATTCAGAAAACATATGTGAGGGAGAGGGAGAGCAAGAGAGAGAAAAGAGACAGGAGAGAAAACTATTTTGAAAAAATAAAAACAACAAAAAAAAAAAAAAAAAAGAGAGAAAGAAAGCAGAACAAAGGAAGACTTTGAAAGACCCTTTTTTTATTTATTCTTTTTGTGTATGCATTAAGAAAGCAAAGAGACGCGCAAATGGGGATTCTCTCGGCGTTTGAAATCCCCAGATTGCCCATCAGTAATTGCACAAACATCGAGACTACCACCGTGAGAAACTGGAAGATTCGAAAATGAAATGGTACCAAATTGACACGGCGCCTACTCTACCGCCTGGATCTGTCCCCGTCCTGGACCGGCGAATCACCATCAATCATCAATCACGCTTTTGCATATAATTCTTTTTTTTTTTTTTTATAAAAAAAAATTATAATATATAACATATATTATATAATAAACTAATAATATAAATACTCACAAATTTATTATATTTATTTTTATTTATATTTTATTTATTTAAAAATTATAACATATTTAAAATTTTTATTAAATTACAATAATATTTATTAAATATAATTTAAATTTTATTTATAAAATTATTTTATTTTTTTTAAAATAATAATAATATTTTAAATTAAATTAAATTATTATTTAAAAAATTAATATGTACAAATTAAATAAAAATATTTTTAAAAAGAAAATTTCCTATTTTAACTTTTAATTCTGTCATCCATCCACCATAGGCTCTTTCTTCAGGCGGAAGAAAGGACTTTGGGCCTCAAAAAACAGAGGCGAGCCCAAACAAAAAGGCTTATGCTGAAGCCCAATCTCTTCGCCCGGCGGCGGGCTACAGCCTCGCCAAAACCGCCGCACCAACTCAGCAAAATGGAACTTTGAAAAAACAAAAAAACCGATGAAACGGACATCGCCGGATCGCCATCTTTCCTGAGCTCGGGCATCTGCCAATCGTCAACCCATTTGGTACCCCATTTTTATATATATATAAATTTTTTCGGAGCTAAGATTGAAAAATATTTGATGCTTAATATCGGTTGTAGTTTAGGCACAAGTTGATAGTTTGATTTGTTTTCTCAAGAAATCTGACTTAGACATTTGTTTTTTGTCATGTAGGTGTTGTTAATTTTGATTTTGTTTTTTCAAATCACAGTAGGGGCATATGCACGGCTTTGCCTTTGCCTTTCTTTCATGTCTCTGTATCTGTATGGAGCATAGAGGACTTTAGTTCCATTTTCTGTCTTCTTCCAACGTTTCCTTTGTTATCTTGGTTTGATCATGTGCCTCCTGCAAATGGAAGGGAATGTAATAGTTTCCATTGTTATCATTAATTAGCGCTACTTCACATTAAATTTTGTTTCCTTCTAGCTTTCTACTTTGAGCAATTTTGTATAGAAGCCCTAAACCATTAATGTAGTGGGTGGTAGGTGATAATTTACACTATGACTCTGCTTTGCCATTGATTGGCACTATGTTATGTTGCTGGCATATGCTAGATTATCTTTTAATATCGCTTGATACATCTTTACAAAGAGAGCAAGAGAGTGATATCATTTTGCTTTTAATAAGTAAAGAGAGTGATAGAATTGAGGATGCCGCACAATTTGTAGTTTCACTATGATGATTGGAGCTTTTTTTTTTGTTTAATTTCTCTGCTTCTGGAAATATGGATGCTCTTGTAACTTGAAGATTGGAAGCCTCATGTGCTATATGGATGCTTGTTTACCTTGTAAATTTTTCAGACTAGTGCAAGTGGTGCTTTTCGCTGTTGCATTTTATCGCTCATGGCACTCTTTGATATCCTTTTTCTCTTTTCAATTTAATTTACAAAGTTATATGGAATTCATGTGCTGTCTTTGATTGATTTCTGTATGTTATAAGACCCAAATGATAGAAACAATCAGGAAAGCATGTAGCTCAATTCCCTGTTATTATAGCTGTCAAGATGAATCATGCTAG
Organism: Rhizophora mangle; assembly: GCA_037832345.1. Taxonomy (NCBI): domain Eukaryota; kingdom Viridiplantae; phylum Streptophyta; class Magnoliopsida; order Malpighiales; family Rhizophoraceae; genus Rhizophora; species Rhizophora mangle. The sequence continues at coordinate 2,478,824 of JBAPLJ010001421.1, read as the reverse complement.
TCTCCATAATGTTGGTGGCAGGCATATGAAAATGGATATAATCTCACAATTGCAAGAACAAGTGGATACGATTGCTTCTTTAACCTTTAATATGATCGGGACACTTCAAAGGGATGCTCCTCCTGTTCGACTCTCTCCAAATTACCCTGAACCGCAGACTAACCCTCCAGAGGATTTTGCAGAGCAACCCAAGCTAATGAGTGCTGCTGTTGTAAAGGCTGCTAAGCAGGTGCATATTATGTCTGATTTAGAAAACACTAGTCAAGATGTGTATATTAATATTTTTCCTATGTAAATTCTATTCTTGTTGTTGGACGCTTTATGCACCACATTTTGGCAGTATTTTTCTTTTGGGGAATCTAAGCTGGAGGGGGCTTTTGAGGCTTTTTCTTTTTAGTAATATTCTTTGTCACTAGGAGATTTGACAACTTCTATACTAGTTAAGAACTAAGTTTCAAGTTTCACAAGGGTATTTTACATGAATGCTTTTACTGGCTCTAGAGTATTTTAGCTGCGTGACCAGTTCTGGACTTAAGATTTATTGGAAAGAGAATTGAGTCACTTATCAATTGGTTTATTGAAAATGAAAAAAGCTGTTGTGAAGGCAGATGCCGTATCAATGAAATATTTCTATCAGATCAGTGAGGATTTATCTCGCCTCCATTCTCATTTTGATCCTCAATGCTTTATTATTATTAACTTTAACTGTTTAACCCAAGTATCCAAGTACTTCAATGAACAAAGTGATGCATGTTTCCTCTACAGTTTGATGCTCTGGTGACAGCACTTCCATTGGCTGAAGGAGGTGAAGAAGCTCAGCTGAGAAGGATTGCAGAACTACAGGTATGTAGACAGCTGCTTCACTTGACCCAAGATTCCTGTAGATTTAGTAGTTGCTTTTTAGTGGTCTTTATGGTCATTTATTCTTCAGGCTGAAAATGATGTTGTAGGCCAGGAACTCCAGCGACAACTGGAAGCTGCAGGTTAAATCTCCAACCCTTGGATTGTTAATAGTTTTGCATTACAATTAGCTTAGCCTAGTAGTCTACCTTAACTCATGCAAATGGATCTAAGAAAAACTTATCTTGTGGAGACAAGTGACTAGAAATTCAAACAAATAGATGAGAGAGTGTGTAACTAGACTCTTAGCAACTAGCACAAATGGCACATTCAACCTTGCCAAATGTTGGCATGTGCTGAGGTGCACCCATTGACACACCTGGCAAGAGAATTCTAATAAAAGTAAGACTCAACAGCTCAACAAAGCTTTAACCCCACAAAACTAGTTGTAAGAATTATGTTGACTTGAAATATTCTATTTATCGAAGAGTTAGATATGAATTCCAGGGTCCATTTGTGACCTCTAAAGTTACTTGCCCATTAACTCAGGAATTTAGGATGATTGAGTCACCATTTGTTATGTGTCAGGCAGGCATTTAATCGAATCAGTCTTACTATGATATGCACAAGGAAATATTTCAAGGGAGTAAGGCAGAATTCAGGTCACAAATAAACACTTGTGCCTTGTTTGCTTGAATCACTGTAACTTATTGTTATGGTTAAGTACATCTAATCTTCTTCTTATCAGAGGTAAATGGGTAAATCTGTATTGTTAAAATTGATCGTGTTTAAAAACCTTTTGGTGGTTCCAGAGAAAGAATTGAAGCAGGTCCAGGAGTTGTTTGGTCAGGCAACAGATAATTGCTTGAACTTGAAGAAGCCGGATTAAAGTCGGAGCACTGAATCCCCAAATGTGCAGCAGCAAATCAGGGTGTTTGAGTGTTAAAGGGTCCGTTTGTTTGCATGAAAAAGGCTTTCGGTACACCCTTGATGAATCTGTGATTTGTACGCTTGGACAACTCTAGCAAAGGAAGTTTTAGCTGTTCGTTATTTTATGACTTGGGGTCTAACCCCCACCTGCCTTGATTTTCCATCCTTCTCTAATTTTTGCCAATGTTTGTTATTTGAGGATGTTGCTAGAATGTTTTAGCCAGAATATCTAAAACAAAACGATGGTAATATTTAACCTTTTTTTCATTTTGGTAAAAAAGATGACAATTCATCGGAAAAAAATCCTAATTGGAAAAGTATAATAAGTTGATAAAAGCTATTAATATATTTATATATATACCAAATTAAGTTGAAAAAACCAATTGGGATTCAAATTCGAGTACTGTGTACTAATAAACCGTAGCTCATGGGCGGTCCCAGTCTCTAGCGTGAGGGGCTAAACGAGTGGCCCAGAAATTCTTTTGCTACCCGAGGAGAGCCCATCCAATCGAATCTAATCCAATCTGATCCATCCAAAGTTCGGCAAAACGAGATTTGCAGGTCGACGCGTTCAGTTCAACTGGCGTACGCCATCAATCCTTGATTGCGGACTAGACTAGATGAGTAATCTCAGGTTGGAAGAAGAAGTGGACGAACAAATGGAATCTTCATCATCAACGTCGTCGTCTTCTGGGCAACCTGACGGTAGCGGCGGATTACAGGTCAAGTGCTTCACCGAGATCGTCGATGACGTTACTCTTTATTTCCAGATCATCTATCTTCCCAAACAGGTACAGTAACACCTTGCCCTTGATCTTGCCCTAGCAGAAAATGGTTAAGGCAAATTAGAGCTTTTGCGACATCAATTGCAACTGTTTGATTCTTCAATTTTTAGTTGCTTTTTTTTTTTTTTTTTTTTGGTAGGTATACGCATGGATAGGTTGCAACTCCGCTAAACTTGGTCGCTTATACGCTGCTGCTTCCACCCGCCCTGTAAGTAAAAGAAACCAAAGCCAACCTTTTAATTGTTACATTACAATAGTACATACATTTTTGTTTTCTTTTTTTTTTTTTTTCTTTCAGTTATTGTTTTCGACATATTGCATATGCTTTTTATTTCATGTTACATTTGATATTTTTAAGGTTGTTAATATTTGCAGAGCAATACTGTGAGTGTCACTTCCGTACTTGGAGGAGCTTCTGATAATACAGGCGCAAGCACTGCTCGGCGTCTAGGTAATGGATAGGTCTGGTTTGTGATCTGTAAGTCCACCGTTATTAAGTGGTTGTTAGTTCGCTGAGATAATATTGCATTTCTTGCAGTATTGAAGACAGGTCTCAATGTGATCTTGGCCTGTAACATCCCTAAGAATAGTCCTATGCTCGAGGTTTGTTCTATCTGTTATTCTCTGTTGGGTATGATTAATTTCTATGTTATGTTTCTTTTTGGGATAATTGGACTTGTGGAGCCTGGAAACTATGTTCTACATGACTTGTTTGTGTGGAAGTTTAGAAAAGGAAATGCATAGACTTGGTAAGGGGAGTTCATATTATGCAAAGTGTTAACTATGTGATTTACAGCATTAAAAATTTGGAATGGACTACCATGGTAAGCAATTTGGAGATTTGAGGCACTACTTATAACTCTGACAAACGTTGTCAAACAAAATTTTAGAGTTTCAAAGTAAAAGCTGTTTTAAAAGAAGTAACCATGTGGCATTTAAATGTTTCTATCCTTTGTTTTGTGTTTTTTTTTTGGCTAAAGAAAAAATGGTTTTCTACAAGTTGGTTTCACAGCATCACTTTTTGGGCAAATTTCTGCTTGTTTATTGACTATGTGCTGGTAAGTTCTTTGTAGTTTTTATATGCAACAGATTGTGTGGATAGGGTTGTTTCTATTTGTTCATCTATTTTCTTCTTTTTGGTTTTCCTTTTTATCTGTTATTAGGCAAATGCTGAGAAGAAATTGGTGGAGAAGCTAATAAATCTTGGGTACATAAAGCAAAAATCCCAAATATTATTTCGTAGCAGGGAGAAGCAGGGAGGACTGGGCATGTGATATTTTTGTAACTGCTTATAGTGGTTGATGCACGATGTAAAATGTAATGCATTACATATATCAAGTTAGTGAGTCTCTACTCCTTTTTGCTGATACATTGAGAGGATAAGCTTGCTGCAGATCCTAGTGTTCTCATGATTGAATTTTCCCCCACTTGTTAAAACTCTGATCAATGATCCAAAAAGTGTGGGAATTAGTTACCACTAGTGGGTTATGGAGATGGTAGGTTAGCACTTATACTTTGTTTTGTGTTTTCGAGTTTGGATGCTATTGATGGGAGCAATCATGATTTAGTTCATGTAATTTATTTGGTCCTCTTCTTCCCAATCTTGTTTTGATTCTGCTCAATTATTTGTTTATAGCTCACATAGACTATTTACTATGTGGACTGATTCCATCTTGAGCATAAAATGCAAAGCTGTATATTAGTCAATGATGGCTAATTGCTGAAAGTAAGTGATTTATTGTTAATTTTTGTTTAATATTTCCTAATCCAATTTTTTGTTCTAGGAATGCCATTTCAACAGATGTGAACCTTGACTCATGCCTTTAAATTTGGAGCTTGATAGAGGCTCTTACATTCGAATTTGAGCTTTGTGGGGCTTCATGTTGTAATGTGTAATACAATCTCTAATTGTAGCAAGATCGTTGATAGGGCAAGGCCAAACTGCATCAATGGTCTATTGTTAATTTTTCTCTCACGGCTAATTTCTGGTTCAGTTCCTCGAGTTGGGAAAATGGGTGGTAACACTCGGAGATTTTAATTATCCGAACAATGGCCTTCTGGTTAATAAGGACATGCGCATGGTGGAAGCAGAGGTCACGGTACTAGGAATTGCTCGTCCTTGTCGTTGTTAACGAAGGATTTGATTTGTTTCTGAATACGGTAAGGAAAGCACATGAATGGCAAAGGTCGAATTCTCCACGTACATAAAGAGGATGGTAATCCCATCCTTTGTACAGACAAATGTTGACCTGTGTTTTAGTCATGAAACTCGAGCAACTTTTAAGCCATGAGCTAGGGATCTACCAAGAGTACTAAGTATATTTAGTCAGAAAATGCTTTTGACGTGCTCCCGCAGCGAGCTAATTCTTATGCAGTTACCAGCTGTGCAAGTAATAGAACTTGCTCCGGTTCTTTTATTTGGCTACAAGGAATTCAGAAAAGGAAGGATCACTTACAGGAGTCTGTACATTTTACATAAACATCAGTAGAAGAGCCCCTACACGAATATTGTGCTGAGCCACACAGGCTGAAGAACTATACATTGGAAGAACGATTTGCATCACATATTATGAGCGGGGATGCTACATCTCAGCCAAAGGTTTTCTCAGTGCTGTAGCACATGTACAGAAAACCATCAGCATCCTTGTAAGATTCGTGAATTGAATCCATTCGACTTGCTGTAGACAAATGTGAAATGTTTGACCGTTAAGGAATCCCCCTTGTACAACGGAAATTATATGCAACATGATTCGTCGAGATAGATGTAAGTGTTAAAAATCTTACCCGTTTGGGGCAATGTGTTCTTGACAAATACAAACAGAGCTCTTCCAGGAGTCAATTGCAGCCTACCACTTAAGATATGGATGAATTGTCCAATGGTCATGTCTCGGGGGACTAAAAACCTGGAAGAAATCAGATGATTATCAATCAGGAACCATAAAATGGAAGACCTAGACCACCAGCAAATTGACTTCAAGGTGCTCATCTTGAAAGCCAAAGCGACCTACTTTCTTTTTTCTAGTTCAGGGAGGTCTGCCTTTCCAAATCTTTCAATAATCACCTGCAAAAGAAAGCGATATATATGAAAACACAAAGTCAAAAGGGTCCCCAAAACTAAGGTCATTGCTGCGAGCAACCACAACGATTAAGTCGAATATTCCTACTTTCTGAACAATCGAGGTTGGCTTAGTCTTAAGGTTTATGCATTCAGTGCCCCCAAAATATAAGGTCATGGGCTAACTCAGATTCTTCTAATGAGATCACAGAAATATTTTTGGGACGATGCCATTCCCACTCCGTCAGAATATTATACGATTTTAGTTTCCAACGAGGAAAAACGAAGCCATTTTTAGGCATCGAAGCCTTCACCATAATGGCCATCAAGAAAGCATCTTTCAACACATACTATCGTCCTGCAATAAAAAGAGGTGCAAGTCTGTGGTACAGTTTCCTAAAAATTATCTTGTTAATTGAAACGCAACAGTTTTGTTCACCTTTAATTGAACCAACCAAATCAGAAAAACAACTCAAACAGGAAGAAAGGTGACAGAATCTTACAGGAACTCGGTCAGGGTATTTCTTAATGATATTTTTTGAATCTTGAATTCGTTCATCTACACCATAACATCCATAACCAAACACAAACGTTAATGCCCCTTGGTCAAAGAATTTGATACCCAAAAAGTTTTAAAAACAAAAAGGAAAAAGAAAAAGAAACCAATCATCTTGGAAAAGCAAATTAAACCAACCTAACGTGTATTCCTGCTTGAAAGACTGAACCTTGCCCATGAATTGCTGTTGATGAAAAACAACAACAGTAGCTTTCAGACAAAGGAAAATGAAGAGAGGAGAGATGAACAGAAGATGTTTCTTGTTTTTGCCTTTGTGGTGGGTCTTTCTATATTCAGACAAGAAGTTGAGAAAGAAAAAGAGACGGGTCCTAGAAGATTTTAAATTAGGACAGCTTTGCCAGGGGATGGTTGTATTGTTGTGTAAGTTACTGACACTAACATGTTCGTTACAAATGACAACTCAGAAAGTCAAAACGAAAGTACCTATCTCTATCTCTTTCCGTCTTCGTTGGCACGTTTTTTTATTTCCCCTTTTATTTTGGTCAAAGTGGAAAGCCAATGCCTCTAGGATTGGAGGGATCACCATTGGTGTGTTTGCCTGATTGCTTCCCACAAAGCGGTGGGAATGGGCCTTCGTGGATTTGAGCCTTCCTTAAGAAGTGAGTGCGTGCTGTTCATTTTTTGCTATCGTCAATCTCCATACAAATAACATGTTTTTTGGTATGCAATAATGGAGTTAAAAACTTAGCATTGATATTCATTCTTTTTTTTTTTTTCTATAAATTTTATTAATATAGATATATCGGACCAACTAATTTGTTTTACATCCAACCTCTTAAAAGACTTGGCATTTTATACTTCAATTTTTGAAGGTTTGGTTTTAGATGCGTTCAAATGGAATGGTGTTTGTATTTTTTTTTAAGGGATATTACATACTATTAATTTCATTACGTTGAATATTCTTTTCATTTATTACATTAAAAAATTTGCTAAACATGGAATCTTCAACTCCCTTTCACTGCCATACTAAATACCACTTCTTTTTGTTTGTCTCTCTATAATAGTTTAGTAATTAGTTAAAAACTTGTATTTTTGTATTTAAAATTTTAGATTCTAATTTAAAAAAAAAATTAGCAAGATTTATAAAACTGAAAAAATATATATTTTTATTGTGTAACTTACAATATAATAATCTTTTTAATAAATAAAATTATATCTTATATATATTTTGAATTCAAATTCTAATCAAAGTTAATTAAGACAAAAAAAAGAAATTTATTTATTTTGTTAAAAATATTCAGCAAACATTTAATTTCCTTTTAATGGATAGCTAAAGGGCTTTAAATTGTTGAGTAATAATATTTTCAAGAATCAATATGGATACACTAGATTTAAAAATGATAAGAATAAATTTTTGGAGGTGGTCTAATGGTTGGTGAACAATAACATTGAACAACCAAGTGACTTTTCTTCTTTTCTTTTTTTTTTTTTTTTTTTTTTGACCATTTTAGGAAAATGTGAAAAAGAAGAATTAATGAGGGCCTGCTTAGTTTAGACAAAAAAAAAAATGAGTATACCCTCTCTGGAATATAATATCCACGAGTACAGCTTTGGTGGGGGTTGGTGAGTGAGTCATTAATAATTCTAAGTTCCGCTTTATCCATCCTTCCGTGTCTTTCCAGGAGTCAGGGGTGGCGTCCCACTTATTTTCGCTTCTTGTTATTTTTATGCAGGGTTAGGGATTTTTTTTTTTTAAATAGAATAAAAATAATAAAAATGATATTACTGTCTCCGTTAACAAAGTAAATTTTATAAATATATATTTAATTTTACTTAACATCTTAATAAAATATTAAATTTTATAATTTTTAACATAATAAAAATAATTCTTTTACCATTAAATCACAAGATGTAAGTTAAAGATTTGGTAATTTTGTTACATAAAATTCACCTATTTATGCAATTGAACAACATGTAATATTATTTTTAAATTTTGTTTAATAAATAAGTAGAAATGAACTATTTATTTGAAAGTTTATCTATAAAATTATTGAAAAAATTATTTTATCTGTAATTAAAATATGGTTAGAAGATTAATTTTGGAATGATATGTTATATATCTATGATTTTACAATAAAATTAAACGTTTTTTAATTTTTAAATTAATTAATTTTATTAAAATAAACATATTTTTTTTAATATAAATGTATTTTAAACAACACATTTTTATTATATAAAAAAAAAAAAAAGACTCCCAGAAACGATTGGATAAAGATTTAACTCGTTAAAACTCGTTTACTTAACGATATTTAATTAGACTTGCTCGTTAGGTAAACTAGACTACCGACAAGTCTTATTTTTATACAATGAACGCTACGCTCCGTTTGTTTGGAGTCACATTTTTAGGTGTGGAAATATCTTAAACAATGTCTAAAAGTATAATTTTCGCTAGGTACCCGGTGTCCCGACCAACGGCCGAGATTCAACACCAAACCCCCAAAAGCCACCGAGGCTGCGGCATGCCATTGACTCGACGAAATGAAGAGAGGAGAGCAGAAAAAATGAGTTTGTACGAAAGTTTTACATACTAAAAAAATATTTTTAAAAAAATTAAATTTTACTATCAAAAAAATATACCGATTTTTAAGATAACAATAATAATTTTTTATTCTAAAAGTTTCACTTTCTAGCTCACTTTTGTCTTTTGCGAGAAAATTTTTCTGCCCACCAACTTTTTCTCACCTAACGCCCGTTTCTACTGCTCGGGGCCTCTGGTACTATTTTCATACCTTTTGCTATATATTGTCACCTCCTGCGCTCTTTGAGGACTCGCACACCTCCTTTGCTTGACAAAGAGAAAAGTCCCATTTCCCTTCAAGCGCCAACCTTTCTGAGTTCATCTTCAGCAAGGTAGGTGCTTTTTCTCTCACGCTCTCTTGGGTTATTCTCAGTCTATGGATCTGGGACACTTTTTGTTATTGGATTTGTGTTTTCAATATGATACACTTTGTGTAGCCAATGATTTTGTTTCGAGATTTATGTTGGAACTTTGAGCAAGCTCGTTTCTTTGCAGGCAGTGAATTTTCCTTATTGGTGGAAAATTCGTATATCTGAATTTATATTGTGGTTGAGTTTGCACATGAACTTCCCCTCTCGCTTCTTGCTTGAACTTAAGCTTTGGGGAATTATTCTTCTGCATATACATCATCAAGATACAATAATTATTTGAAGTGTCGAGCGTAGAACTAGATACAAAATGGTTGCTACTAAATCTTGCAATATTGAGGTATTAATTACTCGCTTCTGTTGTCTTCAGCAGCTTGGAAGAAATGGAGCCTTTTCTATTCACCTCCGAATCAGTGAACGAGGGGCACCCTGACAAGCTCTGCGATCAAATCTCTGATGCTGTGCTCGATGCTTGCTTGGAACAGGATCCCGACAGCAAGGTGGCTTGCGAAACTTGCACCAAGACCGATATGGTCATGGTCTTCGGTGAGATCACCACCAAGGCCAATGTAGACTATGAGAAGATTGTCCGCAACACGTGTCGAGCTATTGGATTCACATCATCTGATGTGGGTCTTGATGCTGACAACTGCAAGGTTCTCGTCAACATCGAGCAACAGAGTCCTGATATTGCTCAGGGTGTCCATGGCCATCTCACCAAGCAGCCTGAGGAGATTGGTGCCGGTGACCAAGGGCATATGTTTGGTTATGCCACTGATGAGACCCCTGAATTCATGCCTTTGAGCCATGTTCTTGCTACCAAGCTTGGTGCCCGCCTCACCGAAGTCCGCAAGAATGGTACTTGCCCGTGGCTGAGGCCTGATGGTAAAACTCAGGTTACTGTTGAGTACTACAATGACAAGGGTGCCATGGTTCCCATCCGTGTCCACACCGTCCTCATATCCACCCAACACGATGAGACAGTGACAAACGACGAAATTGCTGCTGACCTTAAAGAGCATGTCATCAAGTCCGTCATTCCTGAGAAATACTTGGATGGAAAGACAATCTTCCATCTTAACCCATCTGGCCGCTTTGTTATTGGTGGTCCTCATGGTGATGCTGGTCTCACTGGGCGTAAGATCATCATTGACACTTATGGAGGATGGGGTGCTCATGGTGGTGGTGCTTTCTCTGGGAAAGACCCCACCAAGGTGGATAGAAGCGGAGCCTACATTGTCAGACAGGCTGCTAAGAGTGTTGTCGCCAATGGGTTGGCCAGGAGGTGCATTGTTCAGGTTTCGTATGCAATTGGTGTCCCGGAACCTTTGTCAGTGTTTGTAGACTCATATGGTACTGGAAAGATACCTGACAAAGAGATCCTCAAAATTGTGAAAGAGAACTTTGATTTCAGGCCAGGAATGATTGCCATAAACCTTGACCTCAAGAGGGGTGGCAATGGCAGATTCTTGAAGACAGCTGCATACGGACACTTTGGCAGGGATGATCCCAACTTCACATGGGAGGCCGTGAAGCCCCTCAAGTGGGACAAGGCCTCTGCATAATTGAGGTCCCTGCGTAGTAACCGATACATGATTTAGCTTTTACCGATGTCTACTACTCTCTAGTATGGGAGTTTGTTATTTGTTATGTTTTCTTCTATTTTTCTCTTTCAAGTTTCTTTTTTCTTTTTTGTTATACAAAACAAAACAAAAAAAAAAAAAAAAAGGGAAAGCTATTATCAAGTTGGTGTCAAAAGAAAAGAGAAAGGTGTAATCTTGCGGCTTGTGAGGTCCTGCTGCTTAGCTAGAGATACAAAGGACCGGTAAAAGAGAACGGTGTTCACTGTAGAGCCGCAACACGCTAATCTTCTGTTATATTGAGAAACATAATTTTTTTTTTCATCGATGTGCCTATTTCCCTTCATTTCTTAATAAATTCATTCACAATTCTAGCTTGTAAATCCTCGACTAGACTGTTATCCATACAACAGACCAGTTAGAGATGATCATCTTGCCAATGCACGCAAGACCTGGAGTAGGATTAATACTCTCTTCAGGTTATTTTGGTGTCAAGTTAGATGTTGCTATCTACACATTTTATTTCAATTGGCCAGTTAAGGGCGGTAATGTTGGCTCGAAGCTTGAGAGACCTAAGCCTTTTAGACCACAATGGCAGAGACCAGTTTTTTCCTGTTTAAATATTCCATCCTACCAAACCCTCAAGTCGCAAAGGAGAATCAATTAGTATATTAGCAGGCTAATACAATAATATGCTAAAGCCGATACAATTGCGAAGAAAAGATAAAGACACACGATGCTTACCTGGTTGTGCAGTAGCAGGGCATAAACAATACCCTTAGTTGGAGCTCCATGTTTAAATCGTCGTCTCGACCACATGAAATGAATGCAATACTTCCGAGGACTTGTGTTTCCTTTTTTTTTTTTTTTTTTTCTATTGGACAGATAATATCCTGAATAGTCGATGCATCTAATCTCTGTTGTATGTGTTATAGAACTTGTCCAGCATTTAACATGTTATACATATACATTGGGTACAAAATTGTGCTCAAATTAATTGCAGCATCTCTGAAACTAAACCAGGTGGATTTCATGCCAAATGAATAATTACAAAGCACAAAATGAAGAAATGTACACATTTTTCTGTGTAGACTGGGATAAAACAGATTCCAGCTGCATTCCTTCCTTCATGGAATCAATAACATAGCAGGTGAGAAGAAAAATGGAACTGAGACAAGAATGAGGGAGTTTATATAATCAAGGAAGTTATTCTCCATTTTACAACTCAATCCAATAAGCCTCCCAATTAAGTCAAAGGTGAAATGAATCACCAATCACATTGAAGAAGACAATACTGTACAATGAGATTTGCATATCCATTCTTGAGAATACAAGAGGTAGTTCACAAAAAGTTGGAGAGTTGCACAACAAAGGATATCACCTGTAAAATAAGCTTTGATAATGTGAGGAACCACGTAAAGAAATGTTGCCGGCCAACATCTAAGCTATTCCCTCCTCTAAAAGAAAAAATAATAAATAGATTAACAAATAAATTTTTTCCTGAAAATAAAAAACAAATTGAAATCACTGAAATGAGAAAAACCTGATTTTGAAATTTCCCATCAGTGATCAAGCACAATGCACTTGGTGACCTAATGATTTGCAAATCCATTGGCAATCAGTTCCTCTCTCTCCTGCTCTAAATCATAGACCTTGTCATTCATCTCTTCCTTTCTATATGCCTCCACCATGATACTATAAGTTCTGGAATCTGGCTGACATTGCTTATCTTTCATCTGCTTAAAAACTCTCTCCATTTCCAACAAATCTTCTGCCTTTGCACAGGCAGATATAACCGCATTATAAAATGAGGTATTCTCAGGTATCTCATTCTTTGCAGCCAATTGTACGCTGCTAATCACCTTATGGTAAAGACCCGCCTTCGCATATCCATTGATAAGGCAACAGAATGTCTTGGTGTCTGCCTTCATACCCTCTGCATGCATCTGATCAAACGTATGCTTCATGAGTTTGGCATCTCCCACATCTGCAAAAGCCTCAATAATATTATTGTACGTTGAGGTAGTCCACGGAAACTGAAGCTTGCGCATGCACTCCATTACAGAAGACATCTTATCATACATCCGTTTCTGTCCATAAGCACCAATCAAAATATTGAAAGTACGGGTTTCCGGCTCAATTCCAAAGTTGCGGAACTTCTCATACCATCTTTCCATGGAATCAATCTGACCCTTGTTGCCAAAGACACTGAGGATGATATTCATCGTCCAAACATCAGGCTTACACAAAGTGCTGTCTAACATCCCAGATAGCACTCTCTCCATTTGGTCATACATCCCTGCCTTGCCATATCCACTTAAAACCACGTTTTGAGTAACGGTGTTGGGAGATATGGACCTATCAGCCATTTCTCGAAATAAAGCCTCAACCAAGTCGAACCTTGCAGCATCGACACAAGCCTTGAGCAAAGTACTGTAAGTGAAAACATCAGGCTGGCAACGGGGGAGATTTTTCATTTGGTTAAGGATGGAAAAAGCCACATCAATAAGATTTTTGCGACAATAAGCCGCCATGAGTGCAGTGTAAAGTTCAGCAGTGGGTTCCAAACCTTCTTCAAGCATTTCGTCGAACAGTTGACCGGCACGACAGGGCTGCCCACAATGGCCCAACATAACCAAGAGTTTCATGTAGGTCCTTTCTTTTGGGTGATAGAAGGGTTGCTCCTTTAGCATCTCAAACACCTACCCATCCAAGAATTACATCAGACAATACACGTAAAAATTACAATAACAAGGAGGACACCGAGTGATCCAATACGATGTAAATGTAAAAGGAAATAGACCTGGAGAGCTTGGAGCCACTGCTTCTTGAGGATGTGATCGGACAAGGCTCCGGTGACGGTGTTCGCCCAGGCCTTGGCTTTGGCCTTGCGGTCCAATTTCTTTTTCACATTCTTGATGGGCGAGGCTGACCTCTTAGAGAGTGAAGAAGAAGAAGATTCGGTAACTCCAGGGAATTCACCTCGCTTCCAGTGCCTCCTTTTAGTTTGAGGTGCTGCTGTTGCAATGGAAGAAGAAGAAGAAGAAGAAAATGCGCATCGAATGGTATTGGAATGTTGGTTGGTATTGACATTGTTGTTCTTCTTCTTCCTCTTCTTACTCGCCGTCGTTCCATTGCTAGAAATAAGCGAAGAAGACGAAAAGGACAGAAACATTGTCATTGCCACTGCCATGTCTTCTGTCTATCTATGCAGTTCCTATCTTCTTTTCATTAGTGGTGCCGTGTCTGAAATTAATCTGCAACTACTTTTTTTTTCAATATATATATATATAAACTTTTATATTTAAATTAAAGACATTTAATTTTAAAAATAATTGTATTCGTTGAAAAGTTTTTCTTGCAATATATATATATATATATTGTCTAATTAATTAAATCAGATAACCGTCCCAATTAAAAATGGAAGTTCTTTTTTTAACATCTTTGCTTCCCTAAAATTGGAGCCGTGGGGCTCTCTATCCATTTAATCCACCCGACCCAAGCTTCAATTCATTTCTCGTTTCCCTGCTTTGCTATTTCTTTGATGTTTCTTCAATGCAGCTCAGTGGGCCTCTGCCGTCAAGCTCAGTAAGCAGGATGTTCACAAAATTAAATTAATTATAATTGAATAGCCAATTAAATTTAAAATTTGGGATGAAATTTGAAGTTCCAATCTTTTCTACTTCAAGGGAAAAAGAGAAAAATAATAATAATAATTAATTGCATCCACACCTTTGCCTTGTTGATCATTATTATTCTTCGTACAAGAGTTTAATCATCCGAAACACAATTGATATTATTCTTAACTTGACCCATACTTGAGTAATTCCCACCTGAAGGGCCTAAACACATGGAGGACTTCAGGAGAGCTCTTGAAGAGCAAAGCCACGCACACGCAGACAGCAGCAATCGCCACCATCGACAGCATTGCCGGCCTGTACACAAGTGACTTTCTAGCTACACTACAAGCCATCTTGTGCTCGCATACCTTGCATTGCAGCTGCATTGGTTTTGTTTTGCCTTTCTCGATCTGCAGCATGGCAACTTTCGATGATTTAAGCCCATCTTTAAGTTTGCTTTGTATGTCGGAGGAGTTACTGGGGATATCGAGCACCACATGTGCACTTTCTGCTGCTTTCTTGCTGATTTTTCTCTGGACTAAATTAATGTAAGAGTAGTGGCCTTGCAGGCATGCATAATCATTAGGGGTCAAACCTGTACTGTCCCGAGCTCGCTTCCATGCCTCAATTCCCACCTAAACAGAATACACACAGACAGCAACATTCTCGATGAGTTCAACAGGAGATGTAGAAGACACGTGTACCTTTTATCAACAGGATGTGAAGAGAAACAAAACATGGCATCCCCTCAATAATTTTGAAACAAATTCTATTAAGCATTTGAGCTGTAGAAAATGTAACTCGTTTCAAGAGTATAGACAATCACATGAATTATAAATGCATGAACGTGATGTAGAAGAAGAAGACAAAACACGGCATCACCTTAATAATTTGGAACGAATTCAATTGTGCTATGGGAAACAGAACTCGTTTCAAGCATGTAAATTCAAATAAATTATAAATGCATGAACTTGATGGAGAGACAGAGAGATGAATCTAAATCTAGTGGCCTTAAAGTGGGGTTGGGCAAGGAATTTATGGACAAACATCATGCCTATCTAAAACATCATTTCTAATGCAAAAATGGCAAATAAAAAAGCAGATTATGTTTAAAAGATCTCGTGGGTGCCCTCCAGTACAGTCAATCGTCAAGCGAATCAGATAAAAATGGAAAAATATGTTGTAGAGATGAAGAGATACCGATCCAGGATCATTAGTTAAGGCATCCAACACATTCTCACAACCATCCCTACTAGCTGCCACGTGAAGAGGAGTAATCCCAGCCGGCCCAACTATATCAGGTTTAAATATAAACTTGTTATAGCCCCCACAGGCCTCCTGATTTTGCCCAGATCCTGCTATATATGATTGTTTCTCTGGGTTATATCTCAGCAGTAGTTCCACCATAGGTCTGCAATTTCTACGCACAGCTCTGTGAAGCAGACTCAAGTCCAGCAATGCAAGCTCAATTGAAGAGTGTGCTCCCGAATCTACTATTCCATCAAATAGAATGGCCAAGAGCTTCTTAACCACAGCACACCAATCGTGTTCCATCGAGAATTCTATAAGCCACTTGAACCGTTTGAAAGAGAAGAGACCCAAGCTGGGATTGTTGTCACCTAGCCTAACCTTTGAGTGACCTCTGTGCAGAAGCCAACCCATCTCATGTACAAATTCCAGTGCTTGATTCCTTGTTTCCATTTTTTCAGCATTTTTATTCATGTTATTCTCAGCCATTTCGATTACATCCTCCAGAACACAAATCTCAGAACATACATCTTGCTCTGCAACAATAAATGGAAAGAAGCTGCCACTCAGACCATGGTCTTCAACCTGGCAAAAATATGGAACCAAAATTCTTAGGGTAAACATAGCCTACATGCCAAAAAGGTGCAACATTGTGTAGCTCATCTATTACAAGCCATTAATGGTTTTTCTTTTTTCCTTTTTTTTTTTTTTTTGAAACCTACGCCATTGGTTGTGTATCAGATGACGCCTGCTCATGCTAGAGCTATTAATATATTTCATACAATACGTTGTCCAAGTGCACCAAAAGTTAGCGAGAGACAAAGTGGGAGAGGTAGGGAGAAGGAAAGTGCATCTGGAGCAAGGAAGGACATCCTTGCACCATATTAGTTAAATTATGCCACGTTCCTTCAGAGACAAAGTTGGGAGGGGGTGGAAGAGGGTAAGTAGATAAATTGCAGTTGCACTACATGAGACACATGAATAATCAAATAATGTCAAATCACAAGGTAGATAAATTTTATTGCATAATAATGACATCAAAAAACAAGAAGACAGAAGGACGCAAGAGTAATACCTCAATGAAGCCTCTTCCAATAAAGTTTGGTATAGGGCAAGAAAAGATGAAGCACTGGAGCTTGCTATGCTCATCAACCTTATCAGCACCATTCAGCAAGTTATAACAACTTTCCTGGACCAGATATTTTCCTTCTAAAGCACAGAGTAACCTGGCATTGAAAGGTAGTATGAGTCATGTACTGTGATATTCAAACAAATTCAGAAAAAAAGAGAAAAAAAAAAAAAAAACGGGACACCACTCTTTGGTCTGATTTTCAGTCTTAAAAAATGATACTTTGATTCCTAAGTTACAAAAAGAAGTCAAGGACAGCACTTCATGTTATAAAGAAGATAAGACTCACCTTGCCGTAGGCTGAAACAAGTTAAAGCCCTTGACAATAAATTGAGTACTTCCCGACAAAGACACTGCAATTGGTTTGATACTCGAGATTCTGCAATCTATATGACTCTTCAGAGGCAATGGTGCATCCAAGACAACTTTCCCTGCAGCATGGATAGAGCAAAATCAAAATAGTCGTACTCCATTTTCAATTTCACTGCTCCATCATGCTCCTATGGATATAAGAACCAAGCAAACACAAATGTGCAGAAGAGCACGAGAACAAACCATCAAAAATAAACGAGACACAATGCTGCACCCTAGCATAAATCCATCCTGTTCTCCAAAAGGAATCATTAGACGAATCAAGAAGGTTACTCAAATTGGCACCAAGATCATGGCAGATCTGCAGATGAAATGTTGATTAAAAAATTTAAACATTCTTGCCTAAAGAAAAGGATCACCAATTACCATCTTTGAATCAGCAATGGAAGCATACCTCTTCCCATAGCAATTCTCTCAGACGAAGATATATTGTTAATATAATACAGCCAGGCCTCATATAGCTCTCAATGTCAGTGGGACTGTGGGATAGCCAGTCAAGGATCTGATGATGGGCTACAGTTTAGGATAGCTATCAACCAGAAATTCTCACCCAAATAATGGTTGAGAGAATACCTGCTTTCTCAGGGCAATTGGAACGTCATTTGGGTCTTTTCCAAAGAGTTTCAATACAATTCTGCCTGTGCGACTCTGGAAATTGAAAAGGCAAGTCAGTAGACCATTTACATGTAGTTGACCATGAGAAACATGCCTAGTCATCAATGTCTATTCATGTAATCAACAAATACATTATGGTTAAATGGAAAAGACGTGATCAAAACTTGAAGATATAGAACATACACCCCACACATGTGTGCACACACACACCTGATCCTCCCCACTGGAACTAGATGGTGACTGGGTAGAACTTGAATCTGAGTTTCCATTCATATACAGCAAGCTTGTCTTCTGAGAATTTGACTTCATCCACAAAGGGAAACTGAGAGACCCTGTCCCGGGATTTGATGGGGCAGGAGACCTATTTTGGTTCTCTGCATGGCCTTGTGAATCATCATAAGCATAATTGAGGTCAATGTTATTCATTTTGATCCTCTGATCAGTACCCTCTGTTTCATTTTCTTTGGCTGCACTCCTTGCTGGGCATAATTCTGTGGAATGTGAGCCAGGCAGAGTTCTGTCCTGAGTATCATTGCTGAAATTTCCTTGTTGTGCCAAATCAGAAGCAGGGACAGTCCCACATTGGTCCAAAGGCCTCGGAAGGTTTGGGGAATTAATGCAATCCTGTTTCCTAGAAGCTGAACTAAATGGCATAACAGCACCTGGCTCTTTTGCTACCACATCTGATGCTTTCCCAACTGGCTGAGATGTTGTCCCAGCATTGAACAAAGCTTGAGATCCTTGCACTGAACCAGATGTGGTGCTTCCATCAGTTGTACATGCTACATTAGCCAGATTCCTCAACAGATGTGAAAGCAGATCCCGGTCCTTTGTTTGATCAGAGCTACTTGCTATAATTTAGACATTAGAATCCATGGAGTCAAACAATTTCCAAAATACTGATATGGAAAGGAAACATGGGGGAAAACTTAAACAACAATCAACTGACTATTTTAGACATGAATCCTTACGCATAACATTTCCAAAACTTGAAAGAATCAAAATCTATTATCTATGATTTATCTATAGAAATAAAGCAAATGCAAGAACTCAGAAGCATTAATTAACTAAGAGAAACTTGAAAAGGACCATAAATTTTATCACCTATTCTGTGGGTCAAACAACCAACATAGAGATAATATCAACAGCTCGCAGAAGCTCTTGTGGGCAACAATGACAACCAAATTAGTGTCTTAGTAAAGAAGCAAACGTAAAACAATGAGTTGGAGGCATTCTTACATTGCAAATTGGATAAAATTCTGAGTAGACTTGTCAATAGATAGCTACTACCCTTTTCATCATTCAAGGAGCCCCCATTGGCTATATTTTCAGGATGTGTCTTTCTCCTTCGGTTGTTGTGGCCAGCCAAACGCCTACGACAACTCCTCTTTCCTTCATCAAACTCTTGTAGAAGATGAAACCTGGCCATATATATAACCAAATTGCACAAACATCCATAAGCTTGCTAGTCCCAAAGATGCAAACAAGTTTGAAACCACAATCTAAAAAAAAAAAGACCAAAGAAGTAGACTCAATGCAGCCATTTCTATAGCATGAAACTTCTCATCAAAATATGATCACTAAATAACAACTGTGACTGCCAAAATTAAGGTTCAACAAAGTAACAAAATGCCTCTTCTAGCAAAATATGAAAATATAACTCAGATGACCTGCTACATTGCTGGCAAAACCGCTGGAGAACATTTCCCACCAATGCCTTACTAGCCTTGGAATGCACATCACAAACCCTATGTCGTCGATGATAGTCCTTGGCGTTACTAAGATCAGCCCTACAGTCCTCCACCTGACAAACAGCGCGATTCGAGGCAGTACCTACAATCTTTGTTTTACCACTCTTTGCATCTTCCTCCATGATAGGGTAGATTTGGCCACCAAGCTTCAAATTGGGTGACCCAGCCTCATCGTTCTGCTTCCCACCTTCAACAACCATAATCCTCCTCCGCTTTTCTAATTCTTTCTTCCCTTTCTCAGTCCCAAGGTTGACGTCATCAGAAGAAGAAGAAGAAAGGTTGGATATAGCCGCATTCGCTGGAATTTCCGGTTCAACAGGGAAAAACAACTGCTTCCTCCGACAATCCGATGGTGCAGGATTTAATTGACTAGCTGTGAAAAGATCGCCGTCCCATCTCCAGTCATTCAAATCCCATTCCAAACTCCTTTTTCCTGCTCCCTTTAAATCTGACGCCAGAGGACTATAGAGATTTTTATACTTCCCCCTAATTCTAGCCTCCATTTGAAAAAATCCCCACCCCACAAAACAGGGTATCAGCAATAGCAATTTCAATTGAATCAAATAAAGTTACAAACTTGTGCAAGAACACGGAACTTTTGAAGTTCACGCAGGGACCAGCAGCTCAAATCAAACATCCAGTGGACTCAAAACCCTTAGAAATGTACTTCAAATTATCCTCTATGTGGCCTCAGAAATCCAAAAAGTGTGAGTCAACACAATCTTGGATCCAAACAAGGGTTGCCCACATGCTCAAAGCCCGTCCTGAATCTACCCTATTATCACCCTTCCAAAAAAGCAACAATCCCCACTTCCACCAGAATTCAACTCTTCAATCAAGTACATACCACTAAATCCAACCAGTACAACAATTTTCAGTTAACAAACAACCAAAAAAAAAAAAAACACACAAATAAATTAGTGAGCCAAAAAAAAAAAAAAGGGTACAAAAGACTTCCTCAGATATGAAATTGGTGAGGTGGGGTTGCAGCTCCAACTTGCCTTTCACAGGAATAAGAGAAAAGAGATTACAGAGGATTAACAGCAGAAGAGAACAGGAGCGGTTGAGTTAGGAATGTGTTAGGAAGGAAGAGAAGAAAAGTCTTTTCTTGAGATATAAATGCTCTTTTCCAGTAATTAGTCGTACACTTTTTGATGCTCCACAGCCTCAGCACACCCCGTGTCTTTCGCTCTCACTGTAATAATAACTAAAATGAAACTAGTTTTATTTACGTGCAATCTAACAATAATACTTGATATAATTTAATTTAATTATAATTATTTTTATTATAAACCCATATATTAAAAGTTAAATTATACAACGTGAATAATTTTTTTTTTATTTTTATCATAATGACATTTTTCTTTTTAATGTTAGAATCTAGTACCATGAAGAGAAGCATAATGCCACAAACAAGTACTAATTGGGTCTGGGTCTTCTATTTTTAGTCTAACTTATCACTCTGACAAATTTTTACTGTCTTTTTGTTTTGTCTCTTTTTAGGCGACTGGTGATGTCTCAAATCGGTTTCGGTGGATTCGTGGGTAACTGTCTCTTCTGTTTTCCCTCGGCGTCATTCATCAATGGGTATGCAAAAACAAACTAGAGTTAATGTTAAATTGCTCGGTTTTCCACTCTTTTGGCGGTGTGCAGCAACGAGCGAATAGTGCAGAGCGTTTGGCAAGCAAGCAAGCAAGCCTCCCAATTTGCCATTTGAGTAAAGGGTACTACGAGTAATCAATGTAGTAGTCAGGGACGGAAAGAGAAAGAAGGAATCCCGACAAGGAGACTGAGACCATTCTCTTGAAATGGGGCCTCCATTTTTCTGACTCGTCTTTAATCATTTCGTTTGGTGGGGACGTTCAAAGGACATCTTTAATTTTCTTCGAAAGTGGCGTTAATCCTCCTCGGCATTCGTTCGTACTAAGTCGAGTATCTGATTAATTTGAAATTTTATTTTAAAATATAATTTAAAATTAATTACATACTAAATTTCAATATATTTCACTTAATACACCTCTATTAATTAAATAATATTTTAAAATTAATATTTTTTTATCATAATAATTGTGACATTATATAAAAAATTATTTAAATTTTAAATTTAAAATATAATATATTAAATTTTAATATTTATCAACGAGTTTAAAGAAAAATTAAATTTTAAATTTTTAAAATTTAATTATTTTATTAAATTTAAAATTAAATTATAATATTTTTTTAAATATTTTTTATATTATGATAATTTTAAATTATAATTTTTTTTAAAATTATTATATCGTATTAATATTATTAATTAAAAATATTTTTTTTTACTCTTTTTTTTTTAATTTATCATATTAAAATATTTTTTTAATAAAATAATTTTTTTAAAATTACTTCTTATATTAGATATATTTGAATGTAAGAATTTTTTTAAAATTATTCTCTCATATTAATATTATTAATTAAAAATATCTTTTTATATTATATCAATAATATTATATTAATGTAAATATTTTATTATAAAAATTAATTAAAATATATTTTTATTTTTTTTAAAATAAAAATAATTTTTTTTTAATTTTATAAATAATTTTTTTTTTAAAAAAAAAAAATTATTTATAATTAATATTTTATATTAATTAATATTTTAAAATTTACATAATATCTAATTAAAAGTTATTTGATAAATTTAAATAAAAGTATATATATTTTTAATTAATAAATTAACATAAAATTTTATTTTAATTAAAAAAATTAAACTTGACAATATTATAATTTAAATGAGTAAATTTGAAAAAAAAAATCTTGAATATATATGTATATTTATTTATATTGTAACGGTAGCAGAATAATATTTGGTTTAAGCATTAAATTTAATTTGGATTGGTATGTTGGTTTTGTAGTTTCAAACTACGGACATGGTCATATTTGTAATCAACTTGCTGCTCAAGAGAATAATAACTCCTCTGTTGCATACGTATACGTAGATTACGTGGAATTGGATCCAGTGCTTAACAGCTCATCCAGATTACAAAGTCTCTTGAGATTCTTGTTTAGGACAACGAGATTACGTATTGCATTGATGCACCCACCCCCACCCATGCATGCTTATAAGTTTACTGATAAATTAAATAAAATCCCCAATGCTTGCTTGCGATTCATTACAAAATAAACCTCAACCTTTAAAATGTTACACAAAAAAATCCTATATTTGGTTCACTTTACAAATTCAACCCTCCCGTCCAGCTCTCATTCGACCAATAAAATAAAATGTATGCAAAAATCATCATTTCATTTTCCCAAAAAGTCAAAGTCAACTATTAATTATAACTTGGTAATTATTAAATGTAAAATTTTGGGGTGAGATGTGAATTTCTATTGTTAAAAGGTTGTGACCTTTTTCATAATTTTTTCAACAAAATTTTCAACGAGAGATATACAAAGATTGAATTTATGTGTAACATATAAACATTTTATCCTTTGGGATTCATTTTTTAATCGATCCTATGTGATTCGAGTGCTTATGCAATTTACCTTCAATTTATTTACTTGTAAAATTGTACGGAATATGGTTGCTCAATTCTTTTCTTTTTATTTAAATTCTACAGTTATTTTATTTTTGGACAAAGTAAGCCTTTTTTTTAAAAAAAAAAAAAAAAAAAAAATTGGCTTACGAAACTTCCAATATCATTTGTCAACTTATAGAGCAATAATGAAAGGCATGATTTCCTGAATTTTCTCCTCCCAATTACGAAACGCGTATGATACTTTTCCCTTTTGATTGACTTTAAAAAACAAGGAAATAAAAAAACCCCACGGGAAGTAATCGTTTTTTAAAAATCACAATGCAAGGGAGCGCATGGCATTGTACATGTCATTTCCGTGAGGCAAGCACAACCAAAATGCCTACGCATTGCATTGCCCGACATGATAAACTTTTCGGCTTCTCCATGGCGTTAAGGTTAAGCAAAATTCAGGGGCCAAAGAATCTAATTGATTCATTTTACTTTAGTACATACTTTATTAGTCGTTCATATATAATAATTAATTACAATAATATATTAATATTTATTTTATATTTAAAACCTCATATATTTTTTTTTTAACTTTTCCGTACCTAGTAATAGATACCCCCACAACCTCGATTTCAATGCAATGGAGGACGTGCCAAGGGTGCACAACCTCGTATTCATCCTTCAACTACGTAGTTAAATAAAATAAAAATTAGTGAAAATCAAAATTTCTTTTTAGACTTGTTTTTTTTACGAAGAAAATGATAACGTCACATCACATCACATCAAATGGTATTGATTTTTAACAAATGGAGCATGCAGTGCACAAAATATTAATAATATAGTTATACCTTTTTCATTTGATTTGTCAAAGAACCTCGTGGACTTTATCCACTAATCTTTTGTTCTTTGCCGCGTTTGGTCATCCTCCACACTCTCGTGTGAGGCCCCAGACCAAAATGCAGAGGCACCAGGCACCTTCGTGTGATTTCTGTGGAGGATGGAGCTTGGTTGCAAGACTTGGTCCAAGTATACGAGACCTTAAAGTTTTAATCACTGTTTTTTTTTTTTTTCAATTATTATTATTAATAATTGGGAGACTCGTTCAAACCGCGGCCTCCTAGTCTTGATTAGGTTTCGTGATGGTGTAACATCAACTTAATTACCAGAAAATTAGCACGCAAAGCAATGTATGTAAAACCTCCACCAGTTACGAAGCTATGACTACCGTGTCCCTCTTCCTCTTTCCCTAACCAGCCGCCGCCCCGACTGCAATCTCCAAACTCAAAATAAAAAGTAAAAAAAAAATCATTATTACATAATAATATTTACTGAACAATATAATAAATATAAATATAATAAAATATTTTCTTAACTAATTTTAGTTATTTATAAAATTAAATAATATGCAATAAATCAACATAGTTTAATGTTACTCTTATTTTTTAAAAAATAATAATAATTAACTTTTCTTAATCATAAATATATGTACCATGAAAAGATTAAATATTCCCCCTCACGAAGAGTCTCCATTAGACTTGGTGGAACGAAAGCAAATCAATATGATGACATTTTACTCCGGCCGACTGAATAGCATCATTTTACTTTTTTTTTTTTTTTAATGTTTAAGTTTATTAAGAAATTTATTAATAATAAACTAGATAATAAAAAAATATATTTTTTATTTTTATAAATTTAAAAACTCTTCTTAAAATTAAAATTTTTAATACTTAGATAAAATTTTAATTTTTTAATCATTGAAATATATATATTAAAAAAAAGGTACACATTTGACTTTGTTGCAGCCGCGGACTGGCGTCGAGGCCACGCTGAAGGTTACGAAAGACTTCCATATCAATGAGATTAGCATACACGCATGACACATGTCACTTATTTTCCATTTCTTTCAAAAAAAAAAACAATTAATGAGTATTGAGAAAGTAGCTTTATATATATACACACGTATCTTTTTTCATTATTTTCTGGGACTCTCAACGTGATGTTAGTCATACATATGTGCAATCAAGGAAATGAAAAGGGAAATGCGAATATTTTTCACATGAAAAATGTTGTATATGCAACCAACATTAAATTATGATCCCACGTACCAACGCTGTTAAGTAGCTGTTCTCGCCTCCATTCATATATAAATTATCTACCCTTCCGAAAACTTTGATTTTTTCTTCAGCAAAAGATGACCATTTTTTTTTTTATTGTTATTTCTCGATTTGTTTAGGAAATGATGACAATATCCTGCAACTCATCCAAATAGTAAAAAAAACGATCCTTCTAGTGGCGTCCATAAGGGGGGGGGGGAAAAAAAAAAGAAGTAAAAAACAGGCCCAACAAAAGAAAAGTTAAACAGAGTGTTTTGGACTTGCTCCTTAGTCCCCGAGTCCTGGACAACTAGATACCAATCCATAAGCCTTCAATCGCCGTCACCCACATTTCATTGACCTGTAAAACCAGGATGTATAGACTTACAGGAATGTCTCCCCCTCGCATTGCTTCGGACATTGGAGTATTAGGTTGTGTCTATTTCACATGTGCCCCAGCTTCCTGGTAGTGTTACATTTGCATGTGCCTAGAATAATTGCGGGGAAGTAGTAAAGTGGGAGGAGGACCCTAATATCGAGCTATGGAAATTAATGGTATTGTGATTATAAGATGGCATTAAAATTGGGTCTAATTGCATAAACATTCCCTTATACGTTTGTGTAGAGAAAACGATTTACGAAAATTCGAAAAGTTCAATGCCTTTTTCAACCAACCCAAAAACAAATATTAATTTAGTAACATCTACAAAATAGAGCATAACTTTAATGAATGTTTGCTTAGGACCTGAAATTAATTTACACACGTCACTTCCAATGTAAGCCACTGCCTCCATATAGCAACAGCATGGTCCCACTGTTACTTACATAACTTTCATTAAAGTCAACGAGATGTGAAAAAATTAAACGAGATTGACGTAATGTAATGTTAAATATTATATGAAAAAAATATTAATTATAACTAATAATTATGATTAAATAATGTCAATCAGGGTCCAATTTTTTCACGTCTGTAGAATTTATTACCTACGCAACACAATCGCATATTTGCTGCTTCTTTCGCACATTCCGGCAGGAGTGAAGGAAGGAAGTAGATAAATATTATACATGTGAAACAACGGATCCATTGTTCTACTTTTATGCCATCAGGAAAATTCTGAATAATAATTCTTTCCAACCACGAAGGCAATACCTTGAACCAAAAGAAAAAGCAGCAAAAATGAACTATAAGGAATAGAAGTAGGTGAAATTTTCAAAAAGAAACACCAAAAATATGTACACATACATCACTCCTTCATCGGTGTCCTATGACAAAGCTCATGGCTTTGAGGCACCGAGCAATCATGTTTGCACCGTCTATAAAAGCATATAGTAAGAAAGAAAAAGAAGCAATATCTGACCCATGATTTCTCGCCAATGCTCCCTGCCCTCAAAATCAGCAGACTTTGGGCACTTGAAAGAATGTTTTGAGTTGCGCTTTGTGCGCGGGTGTATTTAGTCAATTCAACTTCTATAAGATGATCATCACTCTACATCTGGTTGTTCCTTTTGCCACCAAGATTATTGCCTCTGTTGGTGTCAGAATTGTTAAAATTTTCCCCATGAGACTTGGCCTCACTGGCTCCTGTCCGGCTCCTTTGGCGTCTTCGATCCTAAAATTTCCATCCAAGGCCACATTAAAGGGCTATCCGGCCAACTCAAGTTCCCATTTACAGAAAATTGCTAATTAAGATAGGAGAAAAATTCACATTGGGTAGACAATAAACTATGAAACTATGGTCCAGAATTCAAAACCCAAAGAACAATTATGCAAACTTAGTTCAAAGTTCTGAGAAAGATTTCAAAACCACACCTCTCTTGGAATTGGATACTCATCTGATTCAAGCATGCGAACTACTTGACTCATCTTTGGTCTTTTTACAGCTTCTGGGTCCACACATCTTAAAGCAGTTAGAAGAGCTCGTTTTAGAGCACTTGTTGACGGTCTAGCATCAATCATTGGATCTATCACCTCTTCGGAGCGCCTACTCGCAACCATCATCTTCAACCACTCGACTAGATTTACCTAAAAACACCACCCAGAGGATCAGGGCAAGATGCTTATCGAATAAGAATAACAGCAATGTTGTATCTGATTATATAATTGAATGAAAATGAGAACAATATATATAACTAAGGAGTGGCAGGGAATGTTGTATGATATGCAGCAAATTTTTTAAAAGACTAACAAAATCAAAATGTGAAACAAGGTTTCCATGTACCCCAAAGGATCTCAGTCTACCAGCTCACAAATTAACATTACTCTACCTAATATAACAACAAAATTAGAATTTAAAAGAAAAATCCATTTATATTTCTTTGCAGCAATGTGCAATAAGTACAGTTCAAGGATTTTAATCCTTCATACAGAATTGAAGGTTTAATATGCACCTCAGTCTCAGGCCGGCCATAATCCACTGGATCTCTTCCAGTAATTGCTTCCAAGAGTACAACTCCAAAGCTATAGACATCACTCTTCTCATTCAGAAGGCCAGAATTTGCATACTCTGGAGCAACATAGCTACAAAAAAATAATCATAAATAAATAAATAAATAAAAAGCAAATACTAGTATGTAAAGGTTAAAAAGGTAACATGGGGAAACAAAGGTTCTACCGATTACCAACCAATGGTAAAGGCCTAAAGCTGCTTTGATGAAACAAAAGATGTATATATAAAAGCCAACAGAGAGCAAAAAGAACAAAGATTTGCTATTAAATTCTCTGTAATTTGACAGAAATAAAATAGTCACTCACCCAAAGGTACCCATAACTCTAGTTGTAATATAACTCTTTCCAGCACCCAGTAATTTGGCCAGTCCGAAATCAGATATCTTAGCTTCAAAATTGTCATCAATCAATATGTTGCTTGATTTTATGTCCCGATGCACCACTTTTGGCTCAATAGCCTCATGCAAGTAAGCTAGCCTACAACATATAATCATGAGCTCTGTTAAACTAAAACCAACAAAGGCATAAACTATTCAGAACAAGGAGCAATGGACTTACGCCTTAGCTGTGCCAAGCAAAATTTTCATGCGACCCTCCCAAGTCAGATAGCCATACTGACGCATACCTCCATGGAGCCATTGATCTAGATTGCCATTATTGACATACTCATACACCAACAACCTGACAATTATTAAAAAATAAAAAAATAAAAAATAGCTAATGATTGTGTGAAAAACTTCAAATTATAAGTTCCTCTTCAAGCTTCTAGAAATCAGACGCATATTGCATCTTCAGTTGCTAGCTATTATAATCATCTGTATAAAGATTATTAAGCCATAGCAGCATTTGCTCCCCTGCTGTATAAGTAAGGCACTCTTAGGAAGATGCAAAATAATGTCCTTGTACCATGAAAATGTATAATACCTTTGGGTTCCTTCAATGCAATATCCCAAAAGGCGAACTAAGTTTTTATGCCGGACATTACCAATGGCCTCTACCTCCACTCTGAAATCCTTATCAGCTTGACCTCTGCAAAGAAAAATTTAGAGACTCAGGCAACCTTTTATAGTTTACTAGTCAGTTATAAAGTTGTATGATTGACAAATTGTTTGCAACTTACGGGCCATTGAGGAGCTTCTTAACAGCCACAGGAGTCCCATTCATCAGATTGCCACGATAAACAATTCCATATCCACCATCACCAATTATATTATCCTTGGAAAACTGGTTTGTTGCAACTTGCAAATCTCTGAGGGTAAACCAGTGGCCCCAACCCAAGTGGGAAAATTCAGGCAGGCCAGACAGAGGTGAAGCGACAGTTAAAGGATGTGAGGAAGGCTTGTAGAAAGAAGGCCGCCCAACGGATTCATTGTCTCCTACTTCAGAGTGAACTCTGTCTTTCTCAATGGGATTAGAGTACCCAAATTGGCCACTGTTGTCACCATTTTCTGACTGGATTAAGACCTTTTCTGACTCTTTGTCACTGAACTTATCATTAAAGCTGTAGAAAGCACCATGATTTGCTGAATTATTGTCCACCATGATCTCCTTAATTTCCTCTGAAACCATGGGTACCTGGCTAACTGGGAGCATGTTACTTTCCCTTGGTGATTTTCTTCTGAATGTAAGCCACAGTGAAAACACCAGAATAACCAGGCAAACCACTCCCAGACAGGCAGTAATTATTACCCACAACTGTATACCAATGTATTCCTGCGTTAGCGTATTTTTAAGATCAGATGCCATTCTTTGTTGACTGTCTGTTGCTGGTGATCCTGCAAGGTAGAAAGAAACCAGGTTCTTTGAAGAAACTGAAAATTCCATGTGATGCAAATAACTGGAAGATCTAAAGCATTCAGAAATTTGATCTCTAAGTTGGGTCATTTACTCATTCATATTGCAGAGGTTATAATCTGACTATCAAACCAACAGATGAGAAACCAACCCTTCCTCATAGAATTAGACTGCCTAACAAATTTCATACAAAATTCACCACCCAGAAAGAGGAACAAAAGATTTTGGAACATCAAAACTCAAAAACAGGCTTGTCCCATCTATTATTTCGAAAAAAAAAAAAGAAATGAAAAGAATAAAGAAATAATACATAAACATGAGATCGAAAAGCCGGCATCTTTAAACATGTAGACTTGTAGTGTCATGGCAAGCAGAACAACAATTAATCCATATAGAATCTCGCATCTCAGTATCCCTTCAGAGAACCAAAGTAAGGAAATAAGGATAATTTACATTATTTATATCGGCAATCAATATAACTATGAAGACAGACGTTATTTTAGTAGGAAATGGATGGAACATATTAAAAGAGCAAAGACCAACTTCCCAAAAAAAAAAAGAGGGGGGTGCACTTATGGTATATTTTATCAAATCGAAACCTGATTGTCCCTTGCAGACAAGAAGATCAATACCCAATTGCTGGAAATAAGCTCATTGCCAGGGTGCCACCCACATTGCCGAAAGATCTACAAGCTAGAGAGATGTGCTTCCTTCCTGGTCATCTCACGACTTTGGAGTCATTGGATAAGACGATGTGTAGTTGTCAGTGGTAGTTGATTGGGAAGGGGAAGCAGGAAGGACATAGCTTTACATTACCGGCAAACCCTGGATGTGAATAAATCTGGTGAGAGAGAAGCATCAACAGGCACTTTAAAGTTGTAAGCTTCCTTTGCTGCTTCTTCAATTTTTTTTTTTGCTTTTTAAGTTTCCATTTCTATGATGAATTAATTAATTGCATTAAATGGGGTCCTGAGGGTGACAATTGAACAGAAAATTATAATATCATTTTAAAAACCGTGTCTTTTTTCATTAAGTCAAACAAAGATGAAATCCTGATTGGTTGAGAGGAGTGATTCCGAGTAATTAGCGTGTTTGACGTTTTTGGCGAGCGTACATTTAGTGAAAATGTGCTGAGAAATGAACTGTCCAGACAAAACCAAACCGAGCCCGAATGTGATTAAGAATCTAAGATTAAGCTCCTTGGCCTCGTTTTTTATTAAATTCGGTCAAGCAGACTAAAAATAATAAATTTATATAAATATAAATAATTTTAATATTATATATAACATATTACATTATATATATATATATATATATATATATATATATATATATATAATATAAAAATTACTTGTATGTATTTTACAAAAAAAAATTTTAGACGTGTTTTTGTAGGGAAAGTTGAAAATTCTCGGCCCCGTGATTTGTAAGTTCCACGCTTTTCTCTTTCCTTTTTTTTTTTTTTTTTAATATATAAACTTTTGTTTTTCTAACACCAATATCATCAAGCGGGTCTTTGAGACTTGAGATGGTCAAAAGGATGTGCCAACAACTGGAAATGGACCCCATACCACACACTATACCATACGTTGGCTGTCTTCATTTAATATCTTTATATTCTCCAAAATGCCCTCGTATTAGATGGGCAATAAGAAAATAATTTTACAAAGATTTTTTATTATTATTATTAAATATGATGCTTTGTAATAAATTAATTTTTTTATCATGTAAATTTTCTCATCATTATCCATAGCAATACGACGGGTAAAGGGGAAGCAATGGAACAGAATGCCCACGAGAAAGAACCCACAAATGTGTGTGCTCTCTTCCATTGTTTTGAAAAATGGAGAAAAAAAAAAATTAAAAACCTATATCTTCAATTTGATTCAACCATAGAAAACAGAGAAATTCAAAATTTGATCAAATCCAGTTGAACCAAAAAAATTTAATGAAAAAACTAGTCTGATTTTGATCTCAAAATAGCAAAATTTATATATATATATATATATATATAATTTACCCTCTAAAACTGATTCAGTTCATGCTCTGAATCGCAAATCTCCCCCACTTTCCTGAAATTATACAGCACTTACACGTCAAAAATGTTTTGAGTGAAGAAATTAATATACAAAGCAAGCAATGTAGAGCTGACTGCAGGCGATTGCCAGCTTCCCCATGACAACTTGCAGACATGAGTTCTTAAAGCTACCCGTAGTTAAAAAAAAAAAAAAAAAAAAAAAAAAGAGAGAGAGAGAGAGAAAATCCTTGAAACTGATTCTAAAGTGCTAAATATACGAGAACAAAGAAAGGGAAATGAACAGAACTGTTTGCCCAGCCAAAGCATTCTGGTCCTCAACAATGGCGATGATTGTCACTGTCATTAATTGTTATTTATCAATTGTTATTCACATTTGTCTTATAATGTTATAAGTATGGCCATACACATGATTCTCATCCTGACCCGACATATAAATATCAACATTCTTAATTTACTGTTACTCCAAGTTGCAGGCACGAGTTTCCGCAGCACACCATTATCACAGTTAATACACGTGGAGTTTTGCTTGTGTGGGAATCTCTTGATTGAATACACGTGTAGCTCTTACGGCTTGTAAATTTTGCATTTATCCCTTTTTGATTGAATATCGCGTTCAATTTAGCTCAATGCATTCTTCTATCTAACTTTGACTTATCAAAAAGACCAAAACAAAAGTGGGGAGGAGAGAGAGAGAGCACGCGTTGACTAATATCCATGTAAACAAGCTAGGTTGTCTGGTGTGTTTCTCTTAATTCTCCAGAACAGGTTGCTGTAACATGCGAGAATGACGTACTTATTGCACAAGGTATAATAAACACATACAATATTCTGTTCAATTAAAAAAAAAAAAAGAAAATTATAATTTTTGGTATTTTTGTGTATTTACAAAATAAGTTTGCTATTTTCAATCGTGTTTATGGAAAAAAAAAAAAAAATCTTTTGTGAATACATGATACGTTATTTACAATGAAGAATCATTTTTGAAATATCCTTCGATTTAGTGAAACGAAAAAAAAAAAATTACTTTGATCATATCATCGATTAATTAGCAGTAATTTTGCTTAGCTCTTAAATACAGTTGCGTTACGATAAGGTTAGACCAATGCTATTAATGTTTTGCTTGATTAGCCATGAGATGTTGCTATTAATTTTCAACGATATATCTTCCTTTGTAAAATTCTTCATCTTGTGGGCTGTGACTATCTAAAAACAACAATGCATCTTGTATACCAAATCATAAACTTCAATTTTAAGAATGAAAATAACAAATATTAAAAACTACTAAAAAACTCCTTTAAAAGAAGGATAAACAAAGCCTTCAATCACACGAGAACAGAGACAAGAAGGTTTGAAAGGTTATATTTACGGAACGAAAAATCCAAGATCTTATGAAAATGGTTAAATTTAATACACTTGATTGCTAAAACAAGATAACTACTAGAAATTAATAATGAAAAAATCGAGGTCATATATATATATATATATATATATATGTATGTATATTCCACCAAGCAATGTTGTGTTGCCAACAGAAAAAAAAAAAAAAAAAAAACATATGGTCCACTATGAAAGAGAATACCACACATGGAACAAGGAGGGAGCTTTGCGTAAGTAGCTCATCTTAATGAAACACCCACTTTAAAAAAGTGATTTTGAAGTTTGGATTAATGGCCAAGCAAGCTGTAAATGGATAGACTATCAAATGAGCCAAAGAAAAAGTGAAGATAAAAGCTCACAAATTTTCCATGGGATTTTATTAAAATGTATGATGTAGGAGCCTCATATCAGCTCCAATTTAATTCGTCTAAGCTTATTTATACATTACGCTTCTCCTGGCCTTAAGGCTAAACTTGACAGAGATGAACTCCCAAAATTAAATTAATTTTTTTGTTATAATTTGGGTAATAATTTCATATTTTTTAATTTGTAAAGATTAGATATTAAACTTTAAACTTAAAATTAACACTTGACGCAACTCATATTGTGGCCAGTAGCTAATAATTTCAATATTAATGGGTCACTGTAATTATCGGCAAAAGGGAAATGGAAACAATGACTCATTACGTATCAAAGTTTCATGCATGGACGTGAAGAGTGTTAATTAAGTAGAAGTGAACATCGTGTACTATACTTGCCGGCACGCAATTACTTGTTTTTTTCTTTTTCTTTTTCTTTTTCTTTTTTTTTTTCTTTCAACTTCTACGTATATTCTCTGGCAGGATCCAATTTTGAAAGAAAACGCAAGCACCGTACCCCAAATCATGGGAAGCAAGAAACAATTTTTTTTTTTTTTTTTTTGGCAAAATGTGGCTTGTAGCCAAAGCAAAAGAAAATCTAACTAGAAAATGTCCATAATTTTTCGTAGGTGTACTGTAAGAAAATCATATTCTAGCCTATTTGACCGAGTTTCATTTTCGGAGAGATTCTTTTAGAAATATTACAGTGATCTACTTTTTATAAAATAGATATCGAATGAAAAGTATAAAATTATCATTTTAATTAGTTTTTAACTTGATAATTTTTAAAATTTAATTGATTATTTAGATTAAAAGTTGTTTAGGTAGACCCATGAAAAAATTATCTCACATAATTTTTTTTGTTTAATTAATTTTTTAAATTTTAAAATTATATTTTCATTATTCCTTTTTGCAATTCAATTTCTAACTTTGTTTTTATTATTCTCATAGACAAATCAAAAAAAAAGGCAAAGGGATTAGTAGCCCAGTTGCAAAATGCATATGAAAAAAAGTAACTTTTATTGTTTTATTACTTAGCCAAATGAATTTTTGAATTCATTGTTGGTATTTTGTTATTTAATTACTTATAAATGGATTATATAGACACATTGCTTACCAAAAATTAAGCCTCTTCTTATCTCCTCAACATTGACAAGGTATTAAAATACCACTCTAAGTCTTGGATTAGCTCCTAATAGTGTTCTTTAAAACGTCACCACCTCCTTGCCTTACCTTAACTTGAAATTCTTTAGTTAAACTCTCTTTAACAAACTATTACCTCTTCAAAAGTCATTCTTTTTCTTTCTCTTGCTTGGTGCCTTGTCTCAAGGAGAAGAATCGATTGTTTGACAAAAGGAATGACTTAGTGTAAGAGATGAGAGGTAAAAGAATTTATGTAACCCCTTCATCATTAGAAGAATTCTCTTTCTCTGTTTGTATTTGTATTGTATTCTTTCTTTATTTGTGTTATTGTTTTGTTTGCCATCCATGTCAATTGCACTTTCACATCCATAAAATATACACCAAATTAATATACATAGAAGGGATATAGTAAAATTATATAGGAAAAAAAATAAATGATTTTAGATAAATTTAAAGAAAACATATTTTATAACTTGACACAAAATTTTCTCTAAAAAAAGAGCATATATCCAAGTTCATTAAACCCTTATAATAAATTTCTAGTTTCTAAACATAGTACTTTCACAAAAAAAAAAAAACATATAAAAAAATCTATATATTTAGACCCTTTTTTCATTCATTGTCCCAACAACCAAAAAAAGCATCAATTTCATGAATTTTTTTATGTTTCAACTACAAAAAATTATTTCAAAATCATTAAACTTACTCAATTTTCCTAAATTATTCCAAAAAATTATTTCATAAATTTAATTATTTTCCTAAATTTAAAAATTTTATTTTTAGTTTTATATTTTGCAACTCTATTTCTAACTTTATTTTTATCATTCTCAAAGACAAACAAAAAAAAACAAAGGGATTGACAATTTAATTGCAAAATGCACATGAAAAAAAAAGCAACCTTTATACTTTTATTACTTAGTTAGATGTATTTCTAAATTCATTATTAGTATTTTGTTATTTGGTTGCTCATATACGAATTATATATCACCCAAGACTCATTGCTCAAAAAAGAATAAGCCTTTTCTCATCTTCTTAACATTGACAAGGTGTTGAAATACCACTCTAAGTCTTGAATTAGCTTCTAACAACATTTTTTATAATGTCATCAACTCATTACCTTATCCTAAAATTCTTTAGTTAAACTCTATTCAATAATATGTTGCCTCTTCAAAAGTCATTTTATTTCTTTCTCTTGCTTTGTGTCTTATCTCAATGACAAGAATTGATTGCTTGACAAGGGGAATGACTCAGTGTAAGAGGATGAGAGGTAGGAGAATTTCTACAACCCCTTCATTAGAAGAATTTTCTTTCTCTAATCATATTTGTATTAAGTTCTTTCTTTATCTGTGTTATAATTTTGTTTATCATTTGTGTCAACTTTACACTTCTACGTCTAAAAACAAACACCAAACTAATATACACTAAAGGGAAATAATAAAATTATATTAAAAAAATTGATTTTTTTAGATAAGTTTAAAGAAAACAGATTTTATAATTTAATACAAAATCTTCTTTACAATAAAAAAGAGCCTAAATCCAAGCACATTAAATCCCTACAATAAATTTTTAGTTTCTAAAAATTTATTTTTGCAAAAATAAATAAATATATAAAACAAAATTATATATTTAAACCTTCTTTTCTTTCATTGTCCTAACACCCAAACAGAGTATCAATACCATGATTTTTTTTTTATTTTAGGTACAAAAATTATTTCAAAATTATTAAACTTACTCAAAATTTTAATAAGGGAATTTTATTTTCTAACAAGAGAGATTTATCAGAAATGGTATAGAGATCCATAATTTTAAAGAAATAATATAAGGATTATAAATGAAAAGTATAAAATTACCCTTTTAATCAAATTCTAGCTTTATAGCCTTCAAAGACCTAACTAATTAGGCTAAAAGCTTTTTAAGTGGATCTTATGAGCATTCAATTTATAAGGTGTTGTACATTTTTTTTTTTTCCGTTAAAGGTGTCTTAAAACCAAAGCAAAAGAAAATCTTGTTAGAAAATGTCCATAGTCTCTCATAGTTGTTCTGTAAGAAAATCAAATCCTTATCTATTCCACCAAGTAAGGGTTTTATTTTTTAATAAGAGAGGTTTTATTAAAAATGTTATAGTGGTTCACTTTTTTATAAAAAAAATATTGAGATAGTGGATGAAAAGTATAAAATCACCCTTTTAATTTGTTTTCAATTTGATAGCCCCTAAAACTTAATTGACTAATTAGGCTAAAAGTTACTTAGGTGGGTCTCATGAGAAAATTATCTCATGTAATTTTTTTTTTCTTTTCACACTTTTAATTATTTTCCTAAATTTAAAAATCCTATTTTCAATTTTCTTCTTTATAGTTTTATTTCTAAATTTGTTTCTATCATTATTAGAGGCAAACTTAAAACAAAAAAAAAAAGGTAAAGGAATTAGTAGTCCAATTACAAAATGCACATGAAAGAAAGTGACTTTTATGCTTTTGTTGTTTAGTTGGATGTATTTTTGAATCCATTATTGGTATTCTATTATTTGTTTGCTTATAGATAGATTATATATTACTCAAGACTCATTGCTCACAAAAGATTCATCTTCCCAACATTGTCAAGGCATTGAAATACCACTTTAAGTCTTGGATTAGCTCCTAACAACATTCTTTAAAGCGTCAGCACCTCCTCGTCCTACCCTAGAATTCTTTAATTAAACTCTCTTCAATAGATTGTCACTTCTTCAAAAGTCATTCTTTTTTTTTTTTTTTCTCTTGCTTGGTGCCTTATCTTAAAGACAAGAATTGATTACTTAACAAAATGAATGACTTAGTGTAAAGAGAATGAAAGGTAAGAGAATTTCTACAACCCCTTCATTATTAAGAGAAATCTCTTTCTCTGTTAGTGTTTGTATTGTATTCTTTTTTTGTTTGTGTTATAGTTTTGTTTGTCATATGTGTCAACTCTGCACTTCTACATCTATAAACAGACACTAAACTAATATACGCTAAAAGGAAATAGTCAAATTATATAAAAAAAAATTAATTTTTTTCAAATAAGTTTTAAAAAAATAGATTTTATAATTTAACTGGAAATCTTCTTTGAAAGCAAACAAAGGCTTAATCTAAGCACATTAAACCCTTACTTTGAATTTACAATTTCCAAACACAATATTTTCATAAAAACAAATAAATATATAAAATAAAATTATATATTTAAACCTCTTTTTCCTTCAGTGTCTTAGCACCTAAACATAACAATGATATAATATGTATTTTATTTTAATTTCACATACAAATAATTATTTTAAAATCACTAAATTTACTTAAAAATTTACCAAGGATTTTTTTATTCTAACAAGAGAGATTTATTAAATATAGTACAATAACTCACAATTTTGAAGAAATAATATAAGGACCATGAGTAAAAAGTATAAAATTGTCTTCCTAATCAATTTCTAGCTTTATAACCTTAAAAAACCTAACTAACTAATTGGAGTAAAAGTTTATCAAGTGGATCACATGTGTGTTTGATTCACAAGATATTGTACAACAAAATTTTTTGTTTTTCCGTACAAAAGGTGGGTTGAATCCAAAGTAACAAAATATCTTGTTACAAAATGTCCATAGTTTCTCTCGTAGTTGTTCTGCAAGAAAATCAAATTCCTATCTATGCCACCAAGTAGGGATTCTATTTTCTAGTAAGAGAGGCTTGTAACATAATTTTTTTCGTTTCAGCAATTCAATTAGCTAGATCAATCAGTCAAATAGTTTTATTTTTGGGTCAGTTTTTCATTTGGTTAAATAAGAAAATTAAACCAAATTAGGATTTGAGTCACCAACTTATAGATGTAACTACTAAACTAATCCAATTTTTAAAACTACGCTTTAATGCGTCGTTTCTGGATTTTTGACAGGAGCACATACTTATGTATTAATGCAAGGCAACCAACTAAAAATGATTTGTGATAAACATACAAGAAAACCTGGTTGGTCCTGGGGTTTTAGTTCACTTTTCAAATTTTCAACAGAATACAGCCAATAAAATATCCCATCATATTACAAGACTTCTTGTCAATTTTTTTCACTGCATAACAGAAACTATTTCTCAAATGCAGTTGAATCAGTTTTTTCTTTTTTCTTTTTTATTTTTTCACCTTGGCTATGAGTCTATCTCATTGTGATTCGGAATGAATAGGCAAGGTAATTCTGCGTCATGGTCCTACTTCAGGGTAATTCTATTTCATGACTCTGAGATTGTTGTTCGAGTGTCTCTTTCGCGGGCAGTGGCATGGCTATTTATTTCTTTGCCGTTTGCTGATGGAAAAAGAAACCCTCTTGGGGAAAAAAAAGAATGCAACTCATTTGGCGGAAAAATTTTTCTAAACAGCATACACACACTCAAGATTCAAAGAGACACAAATACATAAATAAAATAAGTACAATAATACGTAAGGGCAGAATGTGCATAACTATGAATACAATGATTACAAATTATCAGACATTATTGGATTCAGACTTAAGCGAACCCTTCATTTAGTTCAATTCTCATAATCATTTTATTGTTATGTTTTTGATTGCGTTGATTCTCTGTGTTGTAGCTATAGGAAGCATATTGAATAAATAAATAAATAAATTGTTAGGTTCATTTCATTGCTATCTTCTCCACCTACTGACCAACGACCAGTGCAAAGGGGTCCGAACAACACTAGGAGCCTAGTCCGACAGACATGAAAATGGAATCCAAGTTTTGATATTGGCATATATGAACAAGGTCAAATTCCTCGACTGATTATATTATTCAAAATGTAACACATGAAAAATAATTGAAACCTTGAGCTGGATATGGCATGCTGCCGGCCAAGACTTGCTTCCACGCGTATGTTGTATAAACCTTACAATTGACAAACGCACACACACGCACACAAAAAAAAAAAAAAAAAAAGAATGTTGTAGTTCTGCCATTCTTCCAGACAAAGGAAGCTTCCGGGGAATGTAAAGGTCCATTAATGGAACAGCTCCCCGTAATCAGATATCTCGGTGCCTGCCATACAAGAACAATTCGTCGTTAGTGAACGATCCAAAAATAATGTTTTGGCCAGTAAGCCCGCGTCCGCGTGTAACGTTGAATTTTGATGTGCAGCCTGTACTCCCCCTATCCAACGCAAAGAAACCATATGGTACGTGTGGTTGAAATTGCACACCACTCATGTCTTTGTCTTCATTTTCATGTGTACTGGTTTGTGCATCAGGTTGCCCTTTTGATTACATAACACGGAAAAACAATTTGAGGATCACAGGCTGGTGGACGGTCATTGAACCTGAATTTTTATCCTAAAAATCAAACAAAGAAGCGGAGGAGGGGGAGTTTAATCATGGGAACACAGGCTTTCTTATATCCAAAGGGTCTCTCTGACTTCGTAATTAGATCCATGTAATACACGTAAATTAAGCTCTGATTAGTCCACAATTATCCTACTTTTTTATATTTTATTCTCCATCTTGTCGGCCAGTTCTCGTCTCCTACGCCACGGCCATGAAGTTACAGATCTCCTACGGATGTGATGTGACACATACACGTGGTAGACTTTGCAGCTAAGAACTTAATTGCTCATCTAAAAGTCCTTAACCTTGAATTCCCCCAATGGGATATCATACTCTGTGAGACTTCTACTGTGAGGCTATAACATGTAGGATAAACCTGTCTCATGTTGCCTAAGAAAAATAATATTAAATTTTATTTATACCTTAGCATGAGAATATTAACTTTTATTATGTAATTTATGATTAAGTAAATAAATATTTTAATTAACTAAACTTCCGCTTAATTGCACCTAGTTAATAGACATATAGGAAGAGTATGAAAAGGAGAAGCGTGTTCTTAAGAAATTTTTGGGACTTCAACATAAATAATAAGTGAGGATTTTAATAATTATGATAACTAAAATTGATGTTATAAATTATCATTAAAATAAAAAAGAAAATGATCAAATAATCATAAAAGAATAGAGCGAGAAAAAAAAAAAAAAAGGATTCAAACTCTTACTTTCAAATAAAAATACAAATCTTTAATTGTCGGTGAGGGAGATTATCTTTAACTGGATGCCTTAATGACACCATTTCAAATAAAACATAAAGTTATCAAAAAAAAATAAAAAATAAAAAAATAAGTTTATTTTGTCGAAAGACAAAATTACCCACAACGGAAATTCCCTTTTGACCCTGCACAGCTAGCAACCTGAGAACTAATGCGAGGATTTTACTTCACCAATGCCCAAAGTCGCAGCCTTATTTAATTCAGGTGTTCTAAAAAAGGATTCATAAACACTGAAATTTAAAATTTATATCTGAAATTAAAATTTATATGAATTTATTACTAACGAGAAATAATAATTTTGAAATTGAGTCAACCATGACGTACTGCATTCACCTAAAGAACGTATTTTATTGCCTTTTCTTCTTTATTGGGCAAAAAGTTTAATTTGAATCTCCATATTTCGTTACCTTTTAACTTTTGTCTATAATTTTTTTTATTTTTTTATTTTGTGTTGAATTTGATCTCTAGTATTTTTTTTATTAACAATATCTGTCATTTTTTGTTAATTTGATTTAAATGTGTCACGTCAATAACCAACATTAGTTGTTTAGTATTAACTTAAATATCGTGTTGTTATTATTTTTTTTATAATGTGATATTTAAAAATTTTAAAAATTAAAAAAGTTAATATTTAAAAAAATTTAAAATTTTAAAAAAATATATATAAATTAAATAAAAATTTAACAAAATTTAAAAATATTTTAAAAGTTAAAAAAATTATAAATAAAAATTTTAAAAAAAGGTGAGAATAAAAATTCTCAAAATTTGAAAATTAAAAAATGTTCAGATATTAAGTAAAAATTTTCCGTTTTTATAATATAAGATTTTCAAAATTTTTGCTCAACGAATTTGACAGTAAATTATATAAGGAACACGGTTCTGTTTATTTTTATTAAAGTCATATTTTTTATTTAGGTAAAAACTTGAGATCTTGATTTTAATTATTAGAGTGTTGAGTGAGACAACACATATTTTGATGTAATAAATAAATAAATGAATAAAAATTAATAAATTAACTGAATTTGTTCTTTGCTTCTTTCCGGGTTCCAGGCGACCGGAACAAAGGCTGTTGAGAGTGTTCAGTTTGCCTCAACCAGAAGGTCAACCTGTCTCAAAAGGAGAAAGAAATCAGAGACAGAGCAGCTGCAGCATCGCTGGAAGTTTAGCAGACTGTAAAAATTTGAACTGTATTCATATTTATTGCCGTTTCACACAGTTCTTAACTCCGTCCCCTGTTCTGTGGTAATAAAAGTGGAGATCTCTCTCTCTCTCACACATTCTCTCTCTTTCTCTCTTTTCCCTTCGATTCAAATGACTTTCGATTTCCAGATTTCAATTTAAGAAGTTAATAAACTTCTCGTTGATCAGATCAGGACTCTCTGCATTGCTTGTAGTGCGAAGGGAGAGCTAAAGGCACATTTGGGTTCGGATATTAGCGTCTCAAGTTGATTGGTTTGTTGTAGGACAGTTTTCAATCTGAAAAGGAGTAGCAAAGTAAAGAAGGGATCGTCGGAACCAAAGAGCAGCAGGCAGAATGACGATGATCAACAAGCCACTCTTGTTGACTTATCTATACATTTTGATCTACATTTCGCTTTCCTCTGGAGTTATTTTCTACAATAAGGTTTAATCGCCTCCTCCCTTCTTTGCTTTATTTTGTTTCTTTTTTGATTCAAGGCTTTTTTCTCCAATTGAAACCACTCTCTCTAGTTTAATCGGACTAGAATTTTATAAACTTTCATTCCCCCCCCCCCCAATTATAAGTGCCAATTTCCAGATTCTAGTCTAGCTCTCTTGAGTAAGTATTTGACCTTACGGAGTCTTTTTTGCAGTGGGTCCTCTCGCCCAAATATTTCAACTTCCCATTCCCCATAACGCTTACGATGATCCACATGGGGTTTTCAGGGGTTTTAGCTTTTTTTCTGGTTCGTGTTTTCAAGGTATGATTTTGTGCATGTTATAAATGTCAAAGTATTTCCAACTACATGAGCCAAAGACAAATTTGAAAGCTTTTTATTTACTTATTTCCCTCTTGTCTCATTGTGCCGATGGTTAAATATTGTTTGCTCTTTTCCCCTCATTCTGTTGTGTAGGTGGTATCTCCGGTCAAAATGACTTTTGAAATGTAAGTGATACGCTACATATATATGTATATATATATATATATATATATATTAAAAAAAGAAACAATTGCCATTTTGAGATGTTATGTTTTGCTTTCACAAAATTTTTATTGCTCAAAGTTCTGAAACATTTGTTATTGTCTTGCAGATATGCCACTTGTGTAATACCAATTAGCGCCTTTTTCGCAGCGAGTCTTTGGTAAAAACTTATGTGTTGTTGGACTAAGCTTGTGCCCAAATATATGATATTTTGTGTTGTCCTTAAGTGTTTATGATTGCATGTATTTGTGTTGTGGCTGTTGTTGATATCAAATGCAAAACTAGATCTTGATATTTCTTGATACTTATGATGAGAGAAATCACAAAGAGTGGTTCTAGTTCTTATTTGTAAAAGTGAAAAGACTATAGTTACATGACCTTGGACTAAAAATAATCCTGATTTCAGGACCTGCTCTAGGTTGGTCTTTTGGAAATAGAGTTCATAAAAAGTTTCCCATTTTGTCAAACCAAGATGTATTAGAATCACCAACTTACTGGAGGGAGATGGTAATTATCATTTACTAGCTCTGTGCTGATCATTGTCTTAAGAAACAGGTAGTAATTACATTTGAGCATGTTCTAGCTGCTTTGTAGCAGTCAGATCATGCCTCATCTCTTCTATGCTATAATGGCTTATGAGACATGAACAAGTTGGACACCAGTTGATTATTATTCAGTTCAAATGAGATTTGATAAGCCTAGAAGATTGGGTTGGATTATCGATTTCAGTCACAGGGAGGATGTGTAAGTCATGTGGAGCAGCAAAGAATGTTGGGCTGTCGGGGTTGGCATTAGCTAAGGTTGGACAAGTTTGAGGTCCTCTGGATGCTTGCTTATGTCACCTTATCCAAGTATGGATCGATTCTGGTTTTTATCATAATTGAGGAAGTTTATTACATTGGTTCATTCCAATTATGACTTTATGTATCAAAACCCAGAAGCTTCAGCCTTTAACAGTGTAATCCTTTTACAAAGACCATGTGCAGAACTGTAGCTTATTGCCTTTGTAGTATTCCATGGAAAAACTGTACTGAAATTCAGCTGGCCAGTCTCTCAGTATCTCAAAATGACTTGGATTTTCATATGTTGACTGGATTGTGGTTATTACATGCATGTGTGCCATCCTGGATTATGGTTTTTTTATCTCAATTTTGTGTTAGCATTTCAATAGGCATCATGCCTTGAAACTACACTGGCTGATAAACTTTAGTTTGATTAGCCCTTTCTGTCATCAACTTTTTTCCATATTTCAAGTTCAAAATGTAGATCTATCACAGGTACCAACAGTTCACAACTATTATGTTTTCAAGATGTGTGGGTTGGGCTGGGATTTCTGAAGTGAAAGCATTAGTCTAATATTTTTTTCTCCATTTCTCTACAGGTTTGGTAACACTGCTTATTTATATATTTCAGTGGCCTTTATCCAGATGCTCAAAGCCCTCAGTATGTAAATATAACAGGCAAATCTGTATTTGAGTTTCACAGTTATGCTCTTTAAGCCTACCCAAGGGCTAATTATATGTAATGGGTTTGCATTACAGTGCCAGTGGCTACATTTATCATGGCTATTACGTGTGCAACTGACAAAGCAAGGTGTGACGTATTCTTGAACATGGTGTTGGTCAGTGTTGGGGTTGTCATCTCCTCATATGGAGAAATTCATTTTAATGTAGTTGGCACAGTTTATCAGGTCACTGGCATCTTTGCTGAGGCGCTTAGGCTGGTTTTAACACAAGTCCTTATACAAAAAAAGGGCTTGACTCTAAATCCTATCACCAGCTTATATTATATAGCTCCATGCAGGTGCTGTCTTTTGGTTCTTTGAAATTT
Source organism: Rhizophora mangle (assembly GCA_037832345.1). Lineage (NCBI taxonomy): Eukaryota > Viridiplantae > Streptophyta > Magnoliopsida > Malpighiales > Rhizophoraceae > Rhizophora > Rhizophora mangle. The sequence continues at coordinate 2,434,619 of JBAPLJ010001421.1, read as the reverse complement.
GTTTTTGTTGGTTGTCTTAACATGATTTATGCAAGGTATATGGGCTGATCTTCAATTTTCATTTAGCCTTAAGTTATCAGATCTGGTGTAAATATGGATTGAAATATATTAGTCAATTTTTGTCTCCTGCATTAGTAAGTCTGTCAACTCAGGCAAATCATAATCTGTGAGATATGCTATTTATTGGAGAAAGTAAATAATATTCTCTAGCTAACTGTTGCCACAAAATATAAGTTAGCGCTAAGCATTCACATAGATGGAACTCTTCCATGAATGATATCCTTTGATTAACCATGATTTAGATTGACAGGTTAATTTCTGAGCTGCTCACTCTAGTATAGTTTCTTGCTTGCAGTTTTGTGTTTCTATTCGTGCCTTGGTTTTTACTGGAGAAGCATGCGATATCAGTCTCACAGATTCAGTTTAATTTCTGGATCTTCTTTTCCAACGCCCTTTGTGCCTTAGCATTGAATTTCTCCATATTCTTAGTAATTGGCAGAACTGGTGCCATCACCATTAGGGTTGCTGGTGTTCTAAAAGACTGGATACTCATAGCCCTTTCAACCATTATATTTCCAGAGTCAACGATTACTGGGCTGAACATAATTGGTTATGCAATTGGTACTTCTCGTTGCACAAATTTCATAGGATTATGATTTGAACACTTTTTGCCCTTTTTGGCTGCACCTAGATTTTTCCTTTGAGATAATTTCTTTTTGTTTTGTTTTGTTTTCTTTTTTTAATTCCAGCACTTTGTGGTGTTGTCATGTATAATTACTTAAAGGTTAGGGATGCCCGCGCATCTCAGCTGCCTGAGACCATTCCAGAGAGAACGACGAAGGTTAATTTTCTTGATGATTCTTTGTATCTTAAAGCTAATCATTACATCTACATCCATTCTGTTTAATTTTGAAACTGGCTTTGGTGTAACAGATCATAATTATTTCTTTTTGGTTATTGGATGGCTGAAATGAAAACTAGACTTTATTTGGCTTATTAAATAAAGTAATAGATATATGCATATGCATGATTATTCCATGCAGCTTCTGCATTAGTTTGGATTTCTGCCGGTATCAGTTCATAAAGGAATTAGGAAACTAACCCTACAATGTACGTAGACGTCTTGATAAGAGTGGTGATACAGACTAACATGAATATTTAAACATATTAGCTTACATGACTCTGCTTTGCTTTTTAATTTGTTGGCCAACTGGACTGAGATTGAATTTCTATTGTTTCAATCATGAGAACTGATCATGTTTGATCAGTGAAAATCTGAAACTCTAATTGGCAATGACTGTCAGATATTGGTTGGAGTCCTTGCCACAGTGAGTGCCAATGGAATCTATCAGTAAATAGCAGTGGATTGCACTCTTTCTTGATGACAATAATTTAGTGGGGAAGTTGTTGAAACACACTGACTATTTGCTATAAAATTCTTTGCTTCCCAAATGTTTCACTTTGCCACTACCAGCGTGTGGGAGCCTTGTGCACTTGAATGTATTTTTTTTCTTCCTTTTTTATTTTTCAGTCCAAGGGGAATTTGTGCTGCGTCCATTGACAATTTATATATATTTTTTTATTTATTTATGGGTACATTGGCATTGAATGGACCATTTTATCATCTCTAACAGTAAATTCATTTCATGGGTTGCAACATTGATTGTCCAGGATTGGAAGTTGGAGAAGAAGTCATCAGATATATTCACCCCTAACAACACTAGTGATATCAACGGAGGTGGTGGGGGTAACATCGCCGATGCGAGTGTTGATGAAGAGGCACCTCTAATGCCACAATCAAGGCTATCACACATTGGACGTTCGCAGCTTAGCAATCATGCTGCGTGAGTTTCTGAGTCCTCGACTATAGGTGATGAAGTGAGAGTTTATGTTTCAGAAGGAAGGCGAGGCCCAACTACATATTTCACCGTATAACTTAAGGGGGAGATTGATTTAATTTTCTCCCCACTGAGTAGCGAGTAGTTCTCCACACTGCGAAAGCAAAGAGCATTTGTAGAATTTGCACGCACCATTTTCCTGGTGGGGTGGCTTGGTAACCATTGCTGGGTGGTGGCAGTGATGACGAGCTCGTTCACTAGTCGAGGGTATTGATTTAGAAACTTATATCTTGTTTTTATTGTTGATAGCCATTGCGAGTCGAATCAAAATCCTAAAGGCTACCAGCAATATCTCAGGACAGATGATGGCAGCCAGATACGATTTAATTATTTCTCTCATCTGTCATTGAAAACACTATATAGATTCACGTGCTTACTCACCCACTAGATTCATCGGTCTCTCTAATTAATTAGCATTTCATTTGCCATGGTGGAGTTTATTATATTTATTAAAATATATATTTTATTTAAATAAAAAATAGGAATATTTTTTGAAAAAAAAAAATAACAGCTTTTTTTTTTTTTTAGGAAAAAGCATAAAATGTTTAAATTATGAATTTTTTAAAATAAAAATATTTTTTTCATATAAATTAAATAAATTATAATTGAATTGATTAAGTAAATTAAATAAATATTAAAATTTTAATTTTATTATAATATTTTAAAAATTATAAATTAATTAATAAATTAATATTAAATATTAAATATTAAATATTAAAATTATAAAAAAAAAAAAAAGTTAAAATTAAATAAATATTTTTTATATATAAAATTTTTTATTTTAAAAAATTATTTAAATTTATTAAAATTTTTTAATAAAATTTTGATAATATTAATATATATTAAATTAAATTAATTATTTTTTTTTTTTATAATTAATTTATTCAGTTAAAAATAATAGGTAAATAAATTGAAAAAAAAAAAATATATGAGTTAAGTAAAGAATAAAAAAATAAAATAAATAAATTTTATTAATTATAAAATTTAATTTAAATTTTTTTACTTCATATAAAATTTATATTTAAAATTTTTAATTTTTATTAATTATAACTCTCTAATTTATCAGAATTACTACTTATTGATATATTACTCATTAGTTTCTCTTTAAAAAATTATTATGCTTTGTGATTAATTTTTAATTTATATTAATTATACCACCTATCAAATATGCAATGAGATAAATAGTCAAAAAGTTTTTAATATAATTTTACTTTAACAAATATAATTATTTTTATTATTTTATTTTTTTATTAAAAATTTATTAAATTATAAGATATATAATAAAATAATTTTTATTATTTTTATAAATTTTATATTTATTTTTATAAAATTAAAAATTAACATATATAAAGTCTAGCTCTTTCTTAATTTGCTTTGCTCATTTCGGTTAATAAACTCAAACTCCAGATTCTTATCTCTAGAGATAACTCTGATGTCATTTAACCATGTTTCATTGGCAGACGGATCAATTTTTTGAGGGTAAGATAGCTAGCAAGTCGGTGAGATTAACAGCAAAGGCAACCAAAAAAAAATAGAGAAACAAGCAGAGGGGCCATGCCTATCCCAGGCATTCACCTTTTAAAAGATGCCATAACAGCCAAGGAAATGAAGCAACTGCCAAATATCTTTCTAGCTGGAAATATTGTCAACAATGAATAACGAGACCCAGAGGATTGAGCAATGAGCGGATTATCGTGCTCTTCACCATATCTTGCACAGCGCAAAGCAGAGCATTTTGCGATGTACAAGCAGAAACCCAGCTACAAAGAAGAGCAATAATTTCACCATTCCCAAGGGTCAATTTCGAGAAAAGCTAGCTTTCATGACAAGGGTTCTTGTGAATCTCCCAGTCGAGACAAATGAAGATATGCATCAGTGCCTGCATAACCAGACACAAACTAATCAGCAAATTTTCAGTTCAGAAGTCTGAGTTCTTAGTTAAAATTCACAACGACATACTGGCATCCAACATGCTGAATGCAATGGAATCACTTAACCAACTCACCATATCCTTCCATGGAAATAATTTGCAAGTCACCTCCAAAATACCGAGCATACAGCCGGCTAATGGGAAGCCCATATCCATATCCAGCCATTGTTACTGCATCTGCTATTCCAAGATCAGAATGCTCATCGAGTGGATTTCTGGCAGTGCTGTAAAGATACGTAAATATTTTGGGAAGGCCACTTCTAGGTATACCACCCCCCTCATCTGAGACCTATTGTAACAGCAAGATGCCAACTTGTTAAGCATTCCATTTCAGTTGGAAGATGTATTCTTTAATAGGGAAAGGGACCAAATAAGGAGGATAGATGTAAAAGTTTCCACTGACAGCAAAACTAGACTACAATGGTACCTTTATAGTAACATCCTCAATCCCTTCAGCAACTATTATTCTAACAGGAGGTGCAACTTTATCCAAATCCATGTAACACTCTTGGACAGCACGCAAGGAGTTCTTAACTAACTCAAATACCATAAGATGCAAGTGTGCTGGTACATAACTGTTACACAAACATAGAGGACAAGATACACAACAGTCAAGAAAACAAACTTCCTAATTGCTTTTAATCACTAATGGCAACTAAGGAAATTGAAATCAAGTAGTTTTATCAAAAGGGAAATCAAATGAACCAACAAGCTAATAGTGCAAATGTCTGTGTGTGTCTGTGTCACGAAGAGAGAGAGAGAGTACAGCTAAGAAGCATTCATGACCAAAAGAGAAAAAACAAAAATTACTTACGGGAATGTGAAATTGGGATCCCCGTAAATATTAACATCAGGCGCACTTCCATACTCTCGTAAACAAATAGAACGTGCATCCTCACTGGCATCTCGTGCCACCTCAACAGGTGACATTTTTGTGTTAATATAGCCCACACAATGGAGAGGCGGGTTTGGATTGTGCAACTCCACATGCTGCCCTGGGTATCATCCAAAATCAATGAGCCAATCAGCTCCCACCACAAAAGAAATTACGTATAATTAAATAATGCCTAAATTGGAAAGCAATCAGATATATGTATAATAGAAAAAGAGGTCAGAACTAACCAATAAGCATTCGAATTCCAATTCTTGACATGTAAAAGCGATCGAGAAACTCATGAATTTCATCAAGGTGAATTTCATCAAGGTCCCTGTAAATGCTTGGATCGATGCCTTTCTTCAACTGTTGAACACCTAAAGCCATCATGGGGACCACATTGTTGTGTCTGACCTTAATTGCCTTAATCATCTGCGTAAATTCACCCTCATCACTTGAATCTTTGATATCAGCAAAGGACCTCAAATCTCGGAAAGAATCCAGATACCAGTCTCGCACCTTGCAAACAAAAAACACAAATGAGTACTTACATTGAAAAGTTGGGGATTGGACCATGAGTTTTCAAAGCAACCCTATCTTTCATGTTCTGGACTAGATTTTCTCAGCATAATTAGTGAATTTTTCCCTCACAACTTGTTGAACAATTTCTGAATGTCCATATGGAAGAGCAATAGTAAACTTGACAGTTGACGCTGCTACTTTATGTGAAACCAACAAAACTAAACAAAAGGAATAAGGAACCGCAGCCAATGGCTTCTGCAACAAAAAGGTTTGAATTGGACTCTGCAATTGTAAAGCAACAGTTGCAGCATAACACCCATCTGAAATGCTAATGAAAACAATACATTTGGCAAATGCGAGCGAGAAGCTGACACGATAACTAAATATGCAGATCATTGAAGTATATATATATATATACATTCCAGACATCGCACAAATACAGATGCAGCAGTTTATACGAAAATGAATGATTATGGAAAATCCGGTAATACTGAAAAGGAAAGATGGGAAAGAAAGAAAGAAAGAAAGAAAGAGAAGGGTACTTTCAAAACCGCGGGCTTCTCAGACAAACCATAAGGGAGGGTCTCGAGGTCCAGGACTCTCCTAGCAATCCTAATGGCCAATTCCTTGTGAAGAAACTGAGCAGAAATCAGGAGATTCCTCTCGGTGGGTCTAGAGCCGAAGTCCATCATGTACTTCAAGCTGACCCCTGTCTGCTTCATGCTTCCCAATCTCTGCACCTCCTCCATCATACTCTTCGACAGCCACTCACACGCCTTCTTAGCCGCCATGGCTATGCCTCTGCAACACAGTTTCCAATTCTCACAAATTTTCAGTCTTGACGGTGAGTCTTATCGCGATGGCGAAGAAGAACAATCAAAACCAAACTGACCACCCACAACATGCAACCCTATGCCCAACCCCAGAATCATACGATGCCCAACTAACATAGATATTGGAGAGAAAAACGGAAGCAGAAATGGTGGGCGATAGGCTCTAAACTTTGAATCATAATGTTGCGATTTTTTAACCACAAAAGGCCACAGCTTTAGTAACTGCAATTTAAAGCCGTCTTTGTTGTCCACTTTTTTCTTTCCACTTTTTTGCGCGGCGTTACTGGCTCCCTCATTAATGTTCTTTTTCCCCTTTTTTTTTTTAAAAAAAAAAAAAAAAATTGATTGAGTTTATTTTGCCTCTGCACCTTAATTTTATTAAATTGATTTGCGTCTCCCTAAATGATTTGTTTTTAGCCCTTGAAATTAAAATGATTTTAAAAAAATTAAAAAAAATTGTTCTATGTAATAAAAAAATACATTATACGTAACTTAAAATGATAAATATAACTCAAATTAATGTATTTTAAATATAAGTTAGATTATATAGTAATATAATATAAAAAAAAATATGTTATTTATTCAACGGTATATTTATATATATATTAATAAATTTTGATAATTTCTTTCATTAAATTACACTGATATTAACATTTCGTGTACCTCATTCCCACCCCCCCCCCCCCCCAAAAAACTATATTAATAGTTTCAAAGGCTCAAATGAAGTGCGCGAGAAAGGAGGGGGGCAAGCCGGCAGCTAAGCAAAATAGAAGAAACGTGTGATAGTCCCATTGCTTATGAAATATGAATAGGGCATCAATCGCCACCCAAAATTCCCTGACAGTAATAGTCATGTGCACCGAACTCCAATCTCATTTTGCTCAACTTGTGGCCAATATAAATGCTACCATCTTCTGGCATTTAAGTCGGGTGTTAATGACTCTTTCCGTTTCTTCTCCTCCTCCCCTTTTAAAAAAAAAAAAAAAAAAAAAAAAAAAACAGTAACAGAATGAAAGGAGCTCGTCAAGGGCATTGTGGGTTAGGCAGAATGGAAAGGAAATGGTGTATCAATTGCCTTGGTTTGATTTTCCTTCCCATACATCAGCCTAAAATATCTCATGCGACTTGCTTTCTATAAAAGACGTGTATTATTATTATTTAAAGTGCCAAAGAGCCGTGTATTAGTGGTAAAAGCTGTGCGTTAATGAAAGGAAGAAAAGACAGTTTTTTCTTCCTTTCAGAGTAACGCACTTTTTCCTTTTTTTTTTTTATTTTTATTTTTATTTTTTTCTTTCCTTCCTTTCAGAGCAAAAGTCTATAAAAAGGATATATTCTAAAATTTTCTCAACTCTTTTTAGTTTAAAATTAGCGTCATCTCATCAACATTCATTATGTTTATTATTTTTTATTTAATATAATTTACTTATAATTTTATACTTTATAAATTTATTTTATTATTTTTTATTTTTTATTTATTATATAATATATAATACAATATGATGAATAAATTATATTAAAAAAAAAGAGGTTAAAATAGAAACTCCTCTTTTTTATCTTTTTCTTAAACTAAACATTAAGTCATCATAAAAAGAAAAGAATCTCCATCAGTGCGGCTGCTACCAAAAAACATTAGCAGGATGATAAGAAATGAGGCATTGTCAGATGCCGTATCTTTCTTCTTGCAAACTGTGTTTCTGTGATTCTACAATTCTTTTATCTTTTCTGAGCCAAGGGATTCTGCCTGTGGACATGGGTCTGAGCATACATGTCCCAGGAATGCTCGCACAGGAAAGAGGAGTCAGGTCTGACCCAGTGCCCGTATGGCCATTCGTTGCAGCTCTAAGCAACTAATTCCAGCATTCCATGTTGTTGCCACCATGCAGCTGGTGAGGTCAATGTGAGTATATATACATCAACACTATCTTCAGCATCTAGGTCACCAAGGGGAGAGTGCAACGCTATATACTTTAATTTTCCTCCCGGAAAAAGACGTGAATGTGTGTGTTCTGCTTAAAATGATGCGTTCTAAATGTCATGCAAGAATGAATTCTGTGACAAACTTTTGATGTGATATACCTCTGTTTATTACTTTATAGATTTGAATTTGTTACAAGAAAATTAATTATGTTAATTAAAATTAATTTTAAACAAATAAAAACGGGAACAAAATTTCTCAACCTGCTTCATGAGTCCTCTCCGGCTCGTGGGTTTCGATTGGTTTGGACTCCGTTACTCCCTTTCATCACAGTCGAACAACTCTCAATCCCTTCTGATTCTGTACAATTAGTTTTCATTGTTTCACCAAAATCTTCTTCATTAGTCAGACATAAAAAATACATGCACCGGTGTTGGCTTCATCGTATCTTCTAGGCTGGAGCTCATGCCAATACCCCGCTATCCAAATGGCTTTGCTATGATCCATCACATGCACAATTGGATTACCACCCCAACATTTAGTCCTTCCATTTTCAGAGGGTGAAACCGGTGGCTTAGCTTTTGGCATAACTTCTCGACAAAAAATGCCCCAAGATTTGTTTTCTAGCTTCATGACACACGCTCAGATGATGAGTTGTCCCCCAGGTTTAGTCCTCGGCCAACCCCGCTAAAGGCAATAGCAAGTTTCTCACTATGGTAGTTTAAAAAATCGCCATCCCTCTACTCTGCTCTACTCATTAAGGTCTTCTTTGAATACTCCAGCTGTTTCAGCCAAATAACCAACAGAATCAGCAACTTTTACAGATTCCAGCAACTCCTTTTTGTCATACATTTGTTTAGCATCAGGATGAGCCTGGATTTCACCAGCAATGAACTCATTCACAGCCCCTTCTAGTTCAATCAAGGAAGAGCCTGGAGTCTTCTTCACACCCCTTTCATTCATCAACTTCCTCACCCTACCAACATCTTCCCATTTACCAGCAGCGGCATATAAGTTGGCCAGCAAAACATAGCGCCCACTATTCTTGGGTTCTAGTTCAATAACTCTTTTGCCTATTTCCTCTCCTAGCTTTAAGTTTTTGTGGTGTTTGCAGGCTCCGAGAAATGCACCCAACACAGATGCATCAGGGCTCATAGGCATCTCATCAATAAGCTTTCTTGCTTCTTCCAGCATTCCAGATCTTCCAAGTAAATCAACCATGCACCCAAAGTGCTTTGCCGAGGGCTCAATGTTGTGAATTTCAGTCATGGAATGAAAGTAACATCTTCCCTTGTCAACCAGCCCAGAATGAGCACATGCAGTCAGAAGATTTACAAAAGTAATGTCATCAGGAGCAATCATCTGTTTCTCCATGTCCTTAAAAAGCTCGACAGCAGCCTCTCCTTGACCGTGCATTGCTAGTCCTCCAATCATGCTATTCCACGATGAAATGCCCTTAAAAGGCAACCCATTGAAATATTCAAAAGCTTCCTCCAAGCAACCACATTTGGAGTACATGTCAATGATTGCCGTAGCAAGCTTTGAGTCTATCTCAATTCTATTCTTCTCAACATATTTATGTATCCACTTCCCTTGCTCTAAAGCACCTAATGCTGTACAAGCCGATAACATGCTAGCAGCCGCAAACTTATCCAATGCCACATTCTCTGCCCTCATCCTATCAAACAAAGCAAAGGCTTCATGAAACCGGTTGCTCTGGACTTTAGCAGCAATCATAGCATTCCAAGCAGCAAAATTTAAATTTCTCTCAGGCATCAACTCAAAAATATCAAAAGCCTCGTCGACAAATCCCCACCGAGAATACCCAGAAATCATAGTAGTCCACGAGACAAAATTGCGGTCAGGCATGCCATCAAAGACCCTCCTGGCCTCATTCAATGCGTATAAAGTAACATACATGTGAATCAAACTGTTTAGAGCAAACCCGTCAGCTCCGAAACCAAACTTTAAAACATGGGCATGAATTTGTTTCCCTTCTTGGATGTAATCTTCGGACAAGCAAGCTCTCAAAATGCAAGGGAAAGTGAAGTTGTTGGGCATAACGGAGGCTTGCAGCATCCTGGAGTATAAAAGAATGCAGTTTGTGGGCAACTGGCGCTGCAGGTAGCCTCTCATGATGGTGTTGTAAATGAAAGAATCTGGGTCAGGAATGGTATCGAAAAGCTTGATGGCATAAAATAGATCGCCGTTTCGGGAGAGGGCACAGAACTTAATGAGTCGGCCCATGGCATCGTTGTCGGCGGAGAAGCCAAGTCGGATGAATTGGGAATGATATTGCCCGAGGTCAGCCATTGTTGAGCAACTTTTGAGGCCTTGAAATGGGGAAGAATGGGTCCTAGTGCTGGCGAGCAAGTTTAGAACCGCCGCTTGGGGGCTGGCTTGAAGTGGATGCAGACACAGATGCAGTGATAAGCTCATCTCTTTCTACTGCTTTGGTCGGCTCAATTAGTCTACCGGTCCCGGTTTCAGGCAACCGAGATAACAGACTTTGCTTTTGAGTTGAGCTTTGTCATATGGATAGGGTCACTACTTACTTGCTTCTTTGCTTTTTCTGCGACATTTTCATCCAAAATTTTCAATTATACTCAAATTCAATATACATTTCAATCAAATATTTGAATTTATTATCAATATAATACTTATAAGATGATTGCATACACAATTATAATTATAATTATTGGATGCATAATTATGAATGTTGACTGCATAATATTACCACGTCTATAGCCCAATAAAAAAAAAAAAAATTTAAACGTCCCTCCTCACTCATCTCAATGAGTTTCTGATTGCAGGCTTAATGCCCAACAAGGGAAACAATGGATCCTTCTATTTTCTTATTCTTATGTTAGTGAATCGGGTACAATCAATAAGAGAGGCTTTCGACTCTTTCCATTTCAATTGACTAACGTACTTCAGTCATAGCATGCTGAGTGTAACGTCCTCAAACGTATTATGCTTAAGTGTAACAGTGGAAATGGTGTGCAATGTAAATTTTTCACGAAATGAGTCAGACCGCAGACGGGATTTTGATGCTGTAACATTTATATGTCAACTGAAAAAGCCTTCCCCCTACGCAGAAACAGTGATTGCAATTGGAGATAACTGTAGCCTTTTCCCAAAACTACGTGATTCATTGACTCTGTTTTATTGTGCATCTGCAAAGCGCAATGCAAAGGGTGCTTAAAATTCTCACACCCCTTTTCATTTTTCTTGCTTAAAATAGCAGAAAATGCAATGATCACATCCAAAAAACAAATAAATATCGATGCATCAAAAAGCACCACAGGAATCCAGCAATCAATTCTACATGATTCATTTGCAAGAAAAATTGACTCAGCAAAATCTGTTTACAGTTCTTGAGCTAACCAGTTGGCCACATTCCAAAATCAAGATAGCCTATTTTATTGATGCATGGTTTCAACATTCATAAAATTACCTGTCACTTTCTCTTTCAGGAAGGGAAAATAAAAAAAAAAGGAAAAATTCAGCCCATTCCTCAAACTACAATCCCACCTTGCTATGGAAATTCGCCCAAGTAAATGGTTGAGTATAAAGCATTTAAATTGGACTTTAAAAAAAAAAAACCAGCCAGCCAATCTGCCTGTTTAGTCTGCAGCCATAAATGGATCTACTTCCCCAAGATCTGCAACTAGAGATTCTGTCGTATCCTCACCTTCTGCTGCAAAGTATGTTGGGAATGGAAGCAAAGAAACATCAGGCTTCTTGTAGACAGCATCCTTTATAAAAACAAAATCCCCTTCATTACCAGGTACCTGTAAGAATTTTGATTAACATTATTACAACAGAGGCACAAAATACTCATTAAAATGAGTAAAATGGACAATTTCAGCCAGATTGCCTATGCAAGAAATTGACACTATTCATTCATCCCAAACATGCATTCTTGTTTCATGAGCTGTGCACTTCCTATTTTTAAAATTTCAGAATTTTTTGGGAATGGTTGTTACATTCAGGATAGCTTTAATGGTTTCATTCACCAGATACCTAAGGGCCATAAAGAAATCAAACTCAGAACAACAATATGCAAACAGGTTCCAAGGCAGAGATAATTCCTTATCCATCAGTTTTCATTTTAATCACATATCCACTAACAACAAATTCAGTAAGGGAACCATACTTGGCCTTTCACCCACATCAAATCCCGTGATGGATCTATTTTGTACACCCACACATTTTTAACTGTTCTCTGCTGCACACCCATGTGCCCAGGCATCTTTTTGCCTTTGAATACCTGTTTTCATCAAAAGAGAAAAGAAAAAAATGAATCAATTGTGGCCAATACCAGTCACAAGCAGCAAAAAACTGCAGTAATTTATTGAGTCATACCACAAGCATGCGATAACATATTACAATTGTTTATCATAAAAGGTAGGTGAAGCAAGATTGACAAGGCATCTCATGGAGAATATAGCCTTAGGCAACATGGATAGAAGGTTAAAGCTCATGTAGCAACAATAACTAGTTTAAATTACTGCTTAGCTGAGGTGAGTAAGATTGTCAACCCATCTACAGTCCTTTGCATATCATGTTCTATCCTTTGTTTAATTAGTTATTAAATTGTGTAAGTGTTGATGATAGAGAGACAAAGAACCATCGTTATGGACATTGACTATAAAACTTTCAAAGGAAACTGCCAAGTTATGCCTCCTTTAGACAGAATGGAAAGTATTCAGCTAAATTTGAAAGTAAAGAATAGATGATGTAGTGTTCCATTTCTGATTCAATTATTTCAGCATAATTATTTGACCAACAGTGACACTTGAAGAACATTAATCTGGAAAGTCAAATTGATTTACAGAGGATCTGTCATGACATCCATATAGACATTCAATCACACCTCTATGTACAAACTGTCAAAATTTCCCCAACCATTCAACTCAAGATACATGTGACAGAAGCTTTATGAAAAAGTGCTCAATCCATATTTTTCTATCAGCATTATTTATCCAAACATGCCTTTCTCTGCCGGAAGCAAGTAAGATTTTTTTTTTATTTTATCTCAGTGGGCAACTCTATTACATGTTCAACAATCATATGAGAGAGAGAGAGAGAGAGAGAGAGCACCCTCCCAGGAGCATCCCTCTGACCAGTAGAACCAGGACTTCTATGTGATAAGGAAGCACCATGACTAGCTGGTCCTCCTTTAAATCCATGTCTTTTCATAACGCCCTGGACAGAGGATGTAAGACAAGAAAAAGTTGTAAGACAGGTAACACGTCATTGCTCCTAAAATTATTGGAAGATGTGTAGATACCATACATACGCAAATAGGTAATGAATTATACAGTAAAGAGGGAACAGATCAGTCAGCTTAAACTTGATGGAAAAACCTTCAAAGAAAAGCTTAAAGTAGAATGGAATTGTTTATTTCCCACATCAGAACAAGTCGACACCATAATTACAGCAAATAGTAAACATGTAGGTCACCATTCTGATCTGATAACTAACCAATCTTCCATCAAAAAAGGCGAATTCCCAAAAATCCTAAATAATAATGTTGTCACAAATGAAGAAAACAAAGTATTAAGCAGAACGATAATCAAGTCACAGTAATTGAAAGAGACTTGAGCATGGCAACTTACTGGCTAAGATTGAAAGAATTAATAAGCGAAGGCTTTACAATTTCCTAATTAAATCAGGTCAGCGAAAGAAGAAAAGCAAGACAATTGAAACCAAAATAAGAGAATAACAGACCTGAAAACCCTTTCCTTTGGTGATTCCAGTAACATCTACAAATTGTCCGGGAAGAAAATGGCGAACACCGAGTGGAGTACCAACGGGGAGTAGTGCATCTTCAGTGACAGGAAACTCCCTTAGTTTTCTCTTCAAGGGAACGCCTTGAGCTCTAAAATGACCCACGTTGGGGTTCCTCAAGTGCTTTGCCTTTTTCTGCCCGTAACCAATCTGACTAACACCGCACATAGCCATAAACATCAAATTTTCCAGCTTAAGAAGGCTCAAAATAGAAATAAGGCAGAGGCAAAGACAAAAAGAAAATAACGGTACCTGTAATGAAAAGATTCCTTCTTTCTCAACAGTCTTGACCTGGCAGACGATATTGTCGTCGACCCAAAGGATAGTAACGGGAATCCTAGCACCCCATTTGTCCCAAAGAGCAGTCATGCCACACTTGAGAGCAATGAGTCCAGTTCGCTTAGAATTAGGGTTCATTACACCTGGCTTTGCTTCGATGATCCGAGGAGTCTGCTGTTGGTTTTGGATCTGGGGACACATCCGTGCAAAACCAGCTTCTGAGCAAGTACTGGTGTGGAAAAAGTGTTGGTGATGAAATGGAGGCTTTAGAATCGAGCGAAATGAGGCGGTGGATGCCAGAAATGAGTCCTCTTTGAAGGTAGGACATTGGCTTCAGCTCTTAGTTTTTTTTTTTAAAAAAAAAATCCTTCTATGTATTACTACTTAACGAAGAGGGAGATGCTGTAGAAAATCAAAAAGTCGCAAGCTTTGAGATTCTCAATGTTAATTGTTTGATCTTTGCTGAAACACCGCCAACGATCCAAAACCCCCCAAGAGCAAGCAGACCCATGAAGACAGGCTTAAAAGGCTTTGAGGTGTAGGGTTTTAGGAAAACGTAAAGTTACAAGGATGTTAATAAAACGACACCATCTTCAGTCGTCTGAGACCTAAATGTCTTTTTACCTTTGTTTTTTTTTTTTTGAGGGGAGGAGGGGTGTAGAGTGGAGAAGGCATAGCACCAATAGAAGAAATTACAAAGCTATTCTCCGAGGTCAATGGACCCCGACAATGTCTTGGTTAAGCTGCTGAAGGACCCCAGATGAGAGCAGGTAAAGTTTGTCATTCAGTCCATAAATATGGGCGATTTTAACTTGCCAGTCGAGAGTATTAGCAAATCTCTACAACTCTGCACCAAATCTGCCAATGGGTGAATGGTTGGAATTCCATTACAAAAACTCTCCAATGCAGTCAGAGAGTCCATTTCCCAAAGGACCTTCTTTCCGAAGCCACCGTCCCAGTTAGTCATAAGTTTTCCGCTCGCCACTTGCCATAGAAAACAGCGAACCCCCTCTGTAACCTTAAGCTTCCACAAACAATTGAACCCCCGGATGCCAGGCTGAATTATCCATCCCAGGGGCTGCTATCCTGTACGCACTTTGAACTGAAAAAACCCCATTGGAGGAGGCACCCCAGCACAGACTATATGCACGGTCGTCATTCTGACAGAGAATAGAGTGGTGGCAGCTAATGACTTCCGGATCTGCAGGGGAAGCAAATGGTGAAAGCTTCGACCACTCCCACCCCACACCCTTTATCCAGTACCTGTCCGCTGTAGGTTCTCGCTTTGGGCTATTTTAATTTGTCTTTTTTCCTTGCAAAAAGTATTAGGTGGAGGAACTTTTCAGGTTGCCTATTTTCACTTCAATAAAATCGTGTATGACGAATCTAATCACTAATTATATCAGCTGACCAATACTTCTGTGAAAACCATATGGGTGTTCGACATTGCTGCGTGCTTTATTTCTCTTTTATAAGGTTATTTAGCCGCCATGTTTTTTTGTTTTTTCCCTTTTTTCTTCCCCCAAAACGCTCCTTAGAGGATTTCAGATTCATGTGTGGTTGAAGAAGTTAATTTGGATTCTCGTGTGTGCTATTTACCTCTTAATTTTTGATTCCTGTTGCTCCCTTATAAAATCTGTGTTTTAGATGGATTTGGATTGGTTCATGAAAGTGAGCAGATAGAAATTAGGGAACCTCAATAAAAATAATGATAAAAAGGTAATAACAAAGAAGCTGTATCACATAAAGAAGTAAATAATGAGAAGCCTTGAAAACAAGGCAACATCTTTATTCTTTACATCCTGATTTTCACATTCTGATTATACTACATGAAAACTGAAAACCTTTACTTTAAAGAATGTAGTCCTAGATAGATGCCTCACATGCCACAATGTAAGGAACTGTTAACTCAACTACACAAAAAGACTCTCCCGAGGCTTTAGAGTATAGAATAGTGCTCCACTTGGAGCTATCTAATCTAACAAGTATCTGGAATTCACACTTCTGTAGTTAACAATCCGTGAATAGGAGGCACGCCTAGATCGTTTGAGAGTTTTTCACATAACTGCACACATTATACACATTCCAATCAGACATCATAATGATGGCTAATGAATGAGCGATGGAGGGGGGGTAAAAAGAGAATGGGATTACCTGTCTATACACTGAAGGATCTCCATATGATTTTCTTAACTCAACCACATAGAGTGATGGGCTTATCTCAAGTACCTGTCACAAGTTGTGAGATGATCTTTAATTCTAACAGCTGGTCATGGATGTAGAACAGCTATAAACAACAAATTCACAAGCTCAAATTTCTTGGAGCAACTTACTTCTGCAGCAACAGAGAGGCTACCCAGATTTCTCTGGTCCCTGTTCTCTCGTAAGACTTTCAACTGCAAAAAAATAAGGATAAGAACTCTCCTGTTATCAAACCCAAAGTCACAAACAAATAAAAATGCTAAATCTCATCATAACATGTCTTCAAACACTGTCTTTCAGGTAACTAGAAAAGATACAAACCTTTCCGTTTTTCTTTATGACTTGAAATCCCATCTGGGTCACTATATCCTCTATCTTTGCAAGCAAATCTTTCATACAATGATTTGATGCAAATCTGATCTTTCTCTCTGAAATGTCCTGAATTAGAAAGCAAAATGTATATACTTTGATGTCACTTGGATGTCCCAGTAAATGTGCATATCTATTGATAAAGTTTGAATCCTAAACATAGATATACTTATATCATTTTTGGTCACCTCTTTCTCAAAGAAGCCAGAGAGGTCTAGGCATGAAGACATTCCAATTAACTGAAAAGCATTGATAAGGACAGGTGATCCTGGACTTTTCTCTCCTTCAGACAACTATGGCAGAAAGATTTGTCTTCCAGTTAGAGCACCAAAAACACCAAATATCACAAAGGAGTGAAAGTGATTCAAAAGCTCCAATCTAATACCTCTTCATCCATCGAGAAGGCTTCATTGTCAACACATAATTCTTCATCTTCATCTGTCGGGTCAGCAGGAGTATACTCCTGCCTGAACCATTCATCAGCTTTGATACCTGCTACTGTTATTCTGGTAGAAGGATTAGGGTCAAGAATCCTCTTTATCAAGTTTTTGGCACCAGGTGATAACCATTTAGGTATCTGAAAATCTCCCTTGAAGATCTGAGATGAACCAAACTAAACGTCAAATTCTTCTTAAACATACAAAGAGATTGGATAATGTAATAGACCAGAAGGCAAAAGACCATGTCTCAGTACCTTTTGGTAAAGAACTGCAAGATTTCTATCATCAAAAGGGAGGTATCCTGTAAGAATTACATATAAGATAACACCACATGACCATATATCTGACGTGGCACCGTCATACCCTCTATTTAAAAGAATTTCAGGTGCAACATAGTTAGGACTTCCGCAGGTTGTATGCAGCAATCCATCATCCTATTATTTCATTCATTCAACGAAGGAATCAGTCATGAACAATGCAATGTCTTCTGACATCCTCTTAGTCGGGGAAGCTACCTTAAAATGCTGAGGCAATGCGCTGAGTCCAAAATCAGTGATCTTTATGTTTCCTTTTGCATCGACGAGAACATTCTCTAGCTGCACATCAAACTCAGATTAACAAAAATTTAGCATTTGAAAGAAGCAAGACGGGTAACAATAAATGCCACCACCATAACATATTGCTGAAACCAACCTTGAGATCCCTGTGGAAAACGCCTTTGTTATGACAGTAACTAACACCATCGATTAACTGCTGGAAGAGCTTTCTGCCCTCCGCATCTGGAAGCTTCCCCCTGGATGCCTGTACGATGCAGGCAACAAATCAACCATCACAAGCTAATAAACATTTATAAATATTGTTGGAGAGTTTAGGGAGGGCAAGAAACTGTTAAATAAAGAGACTGAAAAGGCATTTCTTACAATTCTGTCAAACAATTCCCCTCCAGTTACATACTCCAGCACCATGTAGATCTTTGACTTGTTTGCCAAGATCTGGCGGTTACAAGATTGGCAAGGCAAAGCATATTGTGGGAAAAATTATCAGTGTGCATTACCTTAAAAAGCATGTGCACATTGTCTAGTAGATGCTAAAGTAGAGGTTCCCTGGAGAGCATCATTTCTCTAACTAATGATTGTTCCTAAAACTTATAATTATTTCATCAACATTGTTATTTAATTAAATGGAAAAGGAAAATACATGCTACTTATCGGCTCGAAAAAATCAGGTATTTGATTTTGGGATTATCAACCATATTAGGTGAATTTGGATCATTGATTTTCAAAACAAAACAAAGATTATGATCTAACCATTTGGAAAAATAAAAATAATAAAAAAAAAAAAGATAATTAACTTATCTAGCAATTCTATGTTTCATCTAAATCTTTATTTATATAACTAAGGAACTGTCCATGTTTAAGGCGGGAGCCAGAATGACAATCACAGAGAAATGAGATACTATTGTATTATATATGGTTGTAAACTCTGCCTACGCGTTCGTCGTTGCTGGCCACAATTCAGATCAAAAGAAAAGGGCTGCAGTATTAGTCAAACTCTTATCTATTATATTATATTATATTATATTATATGGTTGTAATTTATAACTACAAAAAAAAAAAAAAAAAAATGCGGGACCACAAAGAATGAGAATCCAAAAAAGCAAGAAAAGGAAAAAGGATGTTTGGAGGACGTCAATTCTGAGCGGCACTCAAATGCAAAACACCATAGCCCACATTCGCGTAATTGTTAGTTGAACTTGGACAACTGTCTCGTAAGCACCAGAGCCCACCAGTAATGTGACTATAGAACCAATTAATAACATGGACCCCCCCTTAGGTAGACACATTGTCTGGTAAACATAATAATTTTATAATATGAGTAATATTAATATTTGATATTATATAACTAAAAAAAATTATTCACATGATGTAAAATAGTTTTTTATATAGTATAAAATTATATTATGTTTAACACAAAATATTGAATTATAATTATGAAAATTTGCGTGAAATTTAAAAATAGACATCATCTCTCAAATGTTTTTGTCTTGTCATATGAAAAGTCTCCAAGTTACAACCAAACGGCGTCAGTTCTGTTCGCCTCTTTCAGGCTGAAAGACAAACAGATCCCATGGGAGCGTGGGACCACTCCGGTCCAGATCACTGTTCCCTTTCCCTTCCCCTCCTCACACAATTAGATAAGTGAAGATTAATAACAACCAATCATCATTATGAGTGGCTCATACAGTTTTTGAATACTTTGGGGATCACTACATTAAATTATATATATATATTCCTAACACCCAAAAAAGAGAGATAATAATTTATTAATCATCCTTGTTGTAAATTTATATTCGTTGGAAATATATAAAATTTAAAATTTATCAATATGTTGTCTATAAATTTTTATTTATTTATTTTTAAATACTTACTTTAAAGATTCAAATTATGCCCAGTAAAAAGAGAAACGTTCTTAATTTATCACCAATTCACGCATATGGAGTTTTCACACTTAAAACAAAAGAAGGAGAGTAGGTTCCGATCCTAGGACGCCTTCCAAAACAACCACATCCACATGAATAAGGTCTAAATATTAGATATATATTTACTTTTGTCTCGTCAAAAAAAGGAAAAAGAATCCTCATAACCACTAAAAAGTTTGCTCATTACACAATTTTGCAGTAATTAAAATTCTCATCCTTTTTTTTTTTTTTTTCTAAACATGTGGACAGAAGGAGCCGTGACCCATCAACTAAACTTATGTAATAGTCGCAAGAAGACCAATCCTTAATAAATTTTCAAACTTGATTTTCGTGTGGATTAAAAACAGATTGCTTTAATTCAAGAAAGTACCAAACTGATTAGATAATCACAGAAAGTTGAAACCCGTGTTTTCCGATTACTGAAAAAAAAAAAAAAGGACAAAATTGAAAATACACTTAATATTAAAATATATATATATAGAGAGAGAGAGAGAACCAACACATTAGGCCCATGGCTACATGATTGGAGTTATTATTCTTTCAAAAACTTAACTCTTCTTTCAATTCCAACCTGTCAAGTGGGCAACCACCCACAGGGAAATAGGAACTAAAAGTTAAGAAAATTAGGAGAAAGAAAATGAAGCTTTGGATTGACTTCCTCGTAATTATAGAAAATTAAAAAAAAAATAAAAAAAGGGAAAGACGTAAGGAGGGAGGAACATACCTCATATAATCTGACGATATTGGGGTGTTTAAGGAGCTTTAGAGTGGCAATCTCCCTCTTTATCTGAATCATCAATAACGTTATTAGTTAGGATTTGACACAAATAATATTTTATATATTGAATTATGCCCCAAAATTATCGATTGGTCGTCTGCTCTACAATGGGTCAATGGAGATCCCAGAGATCAATGCGAGGGTTGCAAAACAGAGCAAATCTCAAACAAAATGAATCGCGTTACCCCACACAAACAATGCAAATCCATATTCTCACTCCATCTCCTCTTTTCTCTTCTACTTTTTTTTTTTTTTTAACTCTTTCTGTTGTATTTTTCAAATTGAAAGATTCCAGCTTTGACACGCACGTCTCAACTCTCATCTAAAGATTTGAACTATGAACCTTCCAAGTTTCAACCCCGAACATAGACACGGTTTCATCCAAATCCAGAAGCTCTCCCTCCTTCGGTCTTTCCTACGATCAATTCCTCCGGCGAAGCTATGGAATTTTGAAGAAAAAGCAAAGACATGGAAAAAAGAAAAAAAAAAAACAGAGAAAGAAAGAACCAAACCTGATGGGAAATGTTGAGGTCAGTGATCCTGTTCTTCTCGAGGATCTTGACAGCAAAAGGCTGACCAGATTCAATGTTCTTTGCGAGCTTGACCTTTCCGAAATTGCCTTCTCCCAGAGTCCTTCCAAGCTCGTATTTCCCAAGTCGCATTCCCTTCTTCTTCTGCTCCTCTTCCTCCTCCTTTTTCCTAATCTCCCCCTTCTCTTTTCTTATGATCACCATTCACAATTCCCTGCCCCCCTCTCTATCTCTCTCTCTTTCTTTAGAATTTCTTCTCTTGATGGGCTGTGTGTGGTGGTCTGCTGGTGTATTTAAAGTCATGACTCTCTCGTTTTCTCTCTCTCCCTTTGCCCCTATTTTGTCTCGTGGATATGCGTTTGACTATTACTTTTGTGACTTCTTATGGAACACACGCGAGTTGTTACCCTTTCAAGCCGGATTTATCCAAGAATTTAATTACTAATAACTGATTATTGCTTCTTTTGTTTTCCCTATTTAATTAATCATTAATTACTATTAGCGCACAAACACATGTAACACGACACGTACGCAGCACACTTTCTTAAATGGACCCAAAAGAAAACAAAAAAAACAAAAAAGAAACCTACGCTTTGCTTAACGGCTGCCCGTTTGAAACGTTGAACACTTGTAATAGAACATGGGTTTTTTTTTTTTTTTTTTTTCCAACTCGGCTCTTGAGTTCAGATTCCCGTGTGGAAAGTCACCGTCCCTAACCTTATATGAAGCACATTGTCTCTCTCGCCCACTCAATTAGAAAATGAATCAAGTTTTAACCCTTTAATTCCATAATTATATAACCTTAATAGCTATAAACAAAATAGAGGCCGACATCCTTCTTGAAAGGTTTTATTTAAAATACTGACTGCCTAGGGTCGTTCACATGTGAGTTTGATATTAAAAATATAAAAATTCGAATCTCACTTTTTTTATTACTTTTATATTTATATATAGATTATATAATTTTTTTTTCAAACAAAAAAAAAAGAGCTTTATTAAAAAATTAAAACTCACATTTATAATCATAGATAGTTAGTCCTATTTTGATAATTATACTTATAACCCAGTAACTCATTGTCACGTGCATTAATTTTACACCCCCACCACTCCAACTGTTGAAATACTATGTTTGTTTTTATTTTGACAGTGTGCCATGATATTTTAATCGAATTTGAATCTATAAACAAACACTAATATGATTTTGTGCTAATAGAATGTATTACATTAATTTCAATATTTTTCTTTGATTTGCAAATTGTTTAGTCACCAACCATGGCGATCATTTTATAGTGCTTCAAAGCTTCCGTATTAATTAACACCGACCACCCCCCCCCTGTCTTCGTGGCGTGAAATGTGGAGGTGAGAAAAAAAAAAAAAAAAAAGGGGGTGTTATAGGTAGTGGGTTAGATTAGCTGAGAACAGAAATTTTAATTTTTAAGCAAATAAGAACGCCGCTGTCTTGGGTTTGGAAATTAGATATTGATAATTTAATTAAATATATTCTGCATTATAACATTATCTGCGTTTGCCATTGTCATTGAGTATGAAAGTTGCATGTATCACGTGCAAATAGTATCAATGGAGCTAGCTAGCTTTGTGTTATATGGGCTGGGTCAAAAGCTATAGCAAATTTAATTTGATGTTTAAGATGTAAGTTACAGTAACTTAATTTTAAATACAAATAAAAAATTAAATAAAATTTAATTAAAATAAAAATAATTAAATAAATCTACATGATATAAAAAATTATGTATATGTTATATAAAAAAGAAAAAAAATCATACGAGAAACTAACGTGTAGACTTCTTCTACATGTTGCGTGGAGAAGTTTCTGAACTCACGTCCCGGAAGGAATGGCACAATTCAACCGAAATAATTGTCAATTAATTGAATATTATTATTTTGCAGCATCCTTGTTTCCCTTCCGAAGTGATGATTGGAAGCCCCCTGAAATCTATGCATTGGTGGAAAGGTGTAATTTCAATATGGTACATTAATTTTAGTACGTTATTATGACATAATCATAAATATTAATTTTTTTTATAAAATTGGCTCCCATCTTGCAAATATACTAGTAATTAAATTTGATTCTTTTTTATTACTGAAATTTTGGGCTTTATCTAAAGTAAATAATTGTATTTCTTTTTTCAGTTTACAATTTCCAAAGGTAAGGCATAAGTATTAAAAGGATACGATTGACGCAAAGTTGAGCACGCTGACTTGTCAATTGCCATATCCATACGTATAAGATTATATAATAACAATTGCAATATTTATAATATATATATTTTAAAATTTTTGTTTTAAATTTTTTTAAAAAAATTTATTTATAATCTTATATTATATAATAAATGTGGCCTATTTAAAATTAAAATAATAAATAAATTTATATAAACTAAATTATATTAAAATAAAAAAAATAAATATGTATATTAAATTTATCAAAATAGTGGGCCTGCCGTTGTGACTTGCGCTACGTGGGGGCTCCTCTGATTAATGTCACGGAGACGGACCCTGTGGTGATATGATATACAGGATGTGCATGGGCCCAAATTATATTAAGCAATAATAACAAAATTAAATTAGTGATTATCAGACCACAGAATTGTTGGCAATCCTGCTTAAGGTTGGGGTGTCATTTTCGTGCAACTTCATCAAGATCTGGAGCTCATGTATATAAAATGTGCTTCAGCCCAAAAGGAAAAAAATTATCAGAAAAAATGAAAAAAAAAAAAAAAAAACTAAGCTTGGTACCTATAAATTAATTTCTACATCAGTTTGTGCCACCTTTATGTGGGTGTCTACATTTATATATGACAAAAAACACAAGCGGTGCATCTTAAAAATTGGGGGAAGAACGTGGTTGTGGTCAGTGGAAGAGTAGAGAAAGGGGAATCAAGACCAAAGGGCTTCAACTTATGAAGAGAAACCGAGCACATGGGGGCATTGATTTCATCGTCCAATTAGCCTCCAAAAACTTTATACTAAAATTATACACTCCCCCACATTTTGACAATAAAAATTCCACTTTAATTTTTTTATGCTAATAAATGATATTGTTACAGCTTAGAAGCAGGTTCGTGATTATCTATAAACAACAGTCCTTATGTATAGATTACGATGTCATGCGTCGTTTATGTTAATTGGCAATGGGGAATGTCCAATGTACCAAGGGATCAAGTCTCATATAAGATGCCAGAAAATGTGGGGGAGCCATCAAAATCAAGAAATGAAATTAATTATTAATTTAATGTCACATTCCATGCTGTTTGGCCAGCTGGTGGTTTTTTTTTTTTTTTGACAATTACTTTTTTTTATTTAATTTCCCAGTTGGTCATGGCTTTGTAAAATTCTTATTCAAAATTTACTTTTTTTTTTTTTTTTTTGCTATTGATAATTTAAAATCTCTGTATCAAAGAAGACAGTCCAAAAAGGGAATTCAAGTATAGAGAGAAAAAAAATGTGGAATGACAAGAAACTAATGACCATTTTAGAATAATATATATATGATGTTAATTTGTTTAAATAATTCTTCAAATTTTATTTAACTTCTTCAATGAAAAAAAGAAAAAACTATTTATGATCTTTGGAAGGATTTAAGCAGTCTAAATTTGTATGTCAATTCTCAGTATCCCCCGGCTTAGAAAATCTCCTCATTGAAAATCTTAATATATTTAATATTATTTAAATTAATAAAAAATTCAGCCGACAGAACCAGAGAATAAAAAGGGAGTAAATATAAAATAGGCGTTGCCCAAATGGGCAGAAGGTAGAGTAAAAGCATCCTTTCGCTTGCACCACCACACCAATGGAGGTGCGGTGTGTAATAAATATAGCATCTGAATCTGAGATATGGGCTTACATTGCTTTTTATAAAAATGCATTTTAAAATTAGCTTATTTTTGGAATAAGCAACTATTAAGTTTTAATTTTTTTTAATAATTTTTTGAATTTAATCTTTTATTATTATTCTTTTTAAATTTCGGTTCAATGCCCATATATTTATTTCATTTAAGCTTATTTTTCCACCAAAATTTGAACTTTTACGGTATGTTTCATCTAGTCTAACAAGTTTTATTGAACGGATTGATTAATTCCATCCAAAAATAAATTAATGTGAAATGAAATATCAATATGTAGAACTTAAATGAGAAAACAAAAGGTAATAAAGATTACATTCAAAAAATTCATTAAAGTTTAAAATTGATTTTTAGCTTATTCCCTTATTTTTTAATAAAATAAATTAATTTTATTTTTTATAATTGTCAGATGATATGGAATATTACATAAGTTTTTTCTCTAACAATTGGTATATATATATATATTTTTTTTTCTCTAAAAAAAAAATTACTTTACAATCTTCCTATGATAATTTTTTCGGAAGCCTCCACAACGGAAGTGTATGCAATCAAAATTAGAGCATTCATTTTTGACTTGAAAACCAAATTGGCTTCTCACGTTTCAGTCGTTCTTATTTTATTTTTTTGTAAAAAATAATAAGCATTGTCGTGTGGCATGCGGACAATGTCAGCTAACGTCAATTGCAACATTGCTAATTTTACCCGATTCACAACAAAGAAAAATTAAATAATAACAATTAAACAGTAATATAAAATTTATAATATATATATATATATATATATATATATATATATATTATGTATCACTTAATTTAATAAATAAATAAAGTTAAATATCAAAAAGTTATATTATTACTCTTCTATGTTTATCGTATCACTCAATAAATATTATTGGATCGTAATGCTTTACATAATATTTGACGGTGAAATGGATGGATGTTTCGATTTGGACAAATGTTGGCGACGTCAGGACCTAAACTGTAACGAAGCAAAAGTAAATAATTTATTTAGCAACCAACTAAAACGTGAAGGGCCAATTTGCTATTTAAGTCTTCCCCCCAACACCCACAGCACGAATGGCCTGCGGCGAATGTCAATTCCTCGGAGGGTGAACGATAAAGAAGTGATGACTTGTAACAATTATTGGTTGTTACATTAAAGAACGCAAGGCAAGGAGGCAACTTAAACCAAGCACGTAGCAACCGATACCAACTGCCTTTCCATTTATTGCTGCAATATGCTTCACAATTTCACAATGATTTTTTTTTTTAAAAAAAAAATATTTAATACGATGATAATATAAATATGAGTATTTTAGAACGGGATTAAAGACATCACAAAAAGCAAAAATAAAAATAAAAATAAAAATAAATCCACGACACCCCAAAGGCACCAAAAGTCTCCCAGAGCCGTGGGTTTCACCCTCAATTCAAAAGGCTGGTGGCCTCTGTGACAAGCTGAGGGTTCACAATGAATGATATCCTGACAAAAGTCTTCAATACCGATGCCGAGTTTTTGAACGTGTTGATGTTCGAGGCATTCACGTACTACTCGTGCCCACCCACCGCACATGCATCTGTGAATTGACTGACCCCTCACTCACCGGCCACAGCCTTTTGCACGCATCTCATTGCATCATCTTATAGCCATGCATCAGTGTTACAATAAAAAAAAAAAAAAAAAAAAAGGAATTCTGTTTCGGTGGAGGAGGTCAAAAAAAAAAAAAAAAATGTTATTTGAATATTAATATAAATTTAAATTATTAAAAAAAGTCTAAACAAATAAGGGTTCTTTGGGGGGGGGGGATTGACATTATATTAGAATTGGTGTTGGATCAACAAAATTTATCAAGTCTATTAGTTGAATGGGTCAATCGATAACTTTAAGATTAGATTACCATTTGCGAGATTAGCTGGAGAAATATTGAGTCCAACGAAATATGTTAGTCTAAATCTTAGGACTGACAGCTCTCCTTCGATTCAATTACAATTTTAAAAGATTAACTGGTGGATCAAGGAGAATTAAAAGAAGAAAGATACTTAATTTGCTACGTTTTTGCACATATATGTATATTAGTAATAATCTTGCATGATGCATAAATTTATTATTTTTATTTAAATTAAAAAAATTTAAAAAATTTAATTATGAATTTATTTAAATAAATAAATAATAATTTTTTTTTAAAAAAAACTTAACTTTTCTGAAATTATTTTTTACTATTATTTTTCTTAATTTTAGATATTAAAAATTATAAAAATTTATTAAAAAAATCTTAAAATGAAGGTAAAAAAAAAATCACACTCAAAGGGAATTTACGATAATGAGATATGCGGGTGTTAAAAAAAAGGTAAAGAAGATATGTCTTAGATTCTTAATGATCCAATTACCTTTATTACCATTGCAATAGCAAGGACACAGCATTGGCATGCACATGCATACATTAGTGATTGCATGCAGCGATGCCCTGATTGAGGAAGGAACCGCTGATGACTATCATCAAAAAGTGTCAAAAACTTCAAAATAATCGAGTTTAAAGCTCCTCTTCGTCGTCGTCCTCATCCCGGCCCCGACCGGCTATATTATCCTTAATCTGCTGGGACCTCTGCTTAGCAGCCTCGTAGTTTGAGGCAATGGTCTCCTTGGCCGATTCAATTGTCTCCGCAGCTTTGTGCTTGGCACCATCGTATCCTT
The DNA here is from genome assembly GCA_037832345.1 of Rhizophora mangle. Taxonomy (NCBI): domain Eukaryota; kingdom Viridiplantae; phylum Streptophyta; class Magnoliopsida; order Malpighiales; family Rhizophoraceae; genus Rhizophora; species Rhizophora mangle. The sequence continues at coordinate 2,407,223 of JBAPLJ010001421.1, read as the reverse complement.
CTTTAGCCTTCTTCTTGCATTCCTTCGCTGCTTTCTCACCTATTTCTGTTGCTTCTGATGTCTCCCTCGCCTTCGCCTTTACCACCTCAGCCTTCTGAGCAGCTCTATCTTTTGTATCTTGAGCCTTTTCCGCTGCTCTTTCTTTTGCTTCCTCAGCCTTCCCTCCGGCTGCAGTTGTTGCAGAATCAAACTTTTCCCTTGCTTTCTTTGCCATTTCACTCAACTTCTCTTTGGCAGCATCTGTATATCCACTGCCCTTCTCCGTTGTTGCACTCTTCAACTCACTGGCCCCTGTTTCCATCCATCATTGAACAACAACGATCTAAAATCTATTTCACTACCATACGTTGTTTATAGTATAAAAAGAGGTAAATTTTAATTGTCTAATCACCACCAGAAACCGTGTCTTTGGTGTCCTTAGCGGTGCCAGTGGCTGCATCAGAGGCTTTCTTAGCAGCTCCTTGGTCGTCATCTTGTCTCTGCTCTCCAATGGCTTCAAAGAGCTTCTCCTTAGCCCATTCCGTCCAAGACTCTGATGCTTCCTTAGCCGCTTTAGCTTTCTCCCCTGCTGCCTTCCTGAGGTCTTCACTTTCCTTACTCATAGATAGCATATGGTTCTCACTGGAGCTACAACAACTCACAGCCAGCATCACCAGTAGCACCGCCGCTGCTGTCCAGCGGAAACGCCAACTACAAGATTGCTTGGAATAAGCCATTATATGGTGGTACGATCGGTCAATAAGACTACTTGTGCTCAGATGGAAGCAGTCAGCGATTAAAGGATTGCAATGAATTAAATTAAGGAAAGAGATAGAAAGTGGCCACTTTGTTAAAAGATATAACAGAACGACAGGCACGATTTGCATAATATAACCGCCAAGCTTTGTTGGGGAGTCTTGGCTTTTGAACTTAAGCAGGGAAGTTGACGAGACGAGACAGGTGCCACCAAACATGGCAACATAAGCATGAGGAAAGTGTCCCAGAAATTGACACCTGTCATTTCTGATCCACCAATTGTCCACCTCTTGCCAAGCCTACAGTTTCCGATTAATTCTCCAGCATGTCTTTCATTATTACTGATAACCACCAGCACGCACCGAGACCTGACCCCATGAAGTCGGGACATGTTTTTAGATTCCAAGTGTTAATATTGCGAGAGGATGAGCACGATTCCCTCTATTAGGTTCTGTAGCACTGGAGCTGCTGGCATAATATGGGGGCTAACGCACACCGTTTCAGTAATTGCTTGCAGGCACAGGACCATTCCATTGCTTACTAGCCTGCCTGAACGGAGCATTTGGGCTCTTCACGGGTGATGGCTCCCGCGGCTGTTAACAGCTTTACTCACATGGAGGCAGCAACATCTACATTTTATTTTTTGGGTGTAGGACAGGTAACCCTGACACGGAGCATCATTGTGCCAATTCACCCTTATTCCACCCAAACAAGAAGAATACTAAGGAGTTGGGACTATTCAAGACAATCCCAACACAACTTTGATAGGATGTTTAATATTTGGTGCTGAGATAACGGCAGAGCCACCCAATGATACGTGTTCATGATTCTGCTTTTGCCACGACCCACAGAGATCAGGGGTTTCCTGGCCCAAAATAGAATTGAAATTTAATTTATGCATTTTGTCCAACCAGAATCTGTTTTGTTTGAGATTACAGATCAAAGACCGAGGCATCATAACAAGAGTCAAGCACTTGAAATAAAATGGACTCAATGACTTTGCTCTATTATATTCGCAAAAGATTCTTCATGTGATCCCTTATTTACAAGATTTGAACAGAATCCTGACTTTGTACTGACAGATTCAGTTCTAGACGTTGTCACTGGCTCACAAAGTAATTGTAATGTTGAAAGAGAAACAACAAAAATGGATGCTCTTCCTAATGAAATTGGGGTAAATTTGATAATATAAAGAAATTAATGTATTCCTTTATGTTTTATTTGTAAGTGCATTATATTATGTTCTTTAGACACTACATTTATTATATAATATTGAATTATTCTGATTTTCAAGGATACTCGCAAAAATTATTATGAAAATTTCCCTTAAAGTCACTATTTGATTCACAATCTACTGAAAATTGTGCTTTTATAAATACCAGTTTTCTTGATTATTGCCAAACATGAATTACGTTCGTTCACAACAGGTTTCTGGCCCGTTAGTTTATCAACCATAATGGTAAAACTTGACGACAACACCAGACTTCTAAACTTCTATCAACACTTGTCCAGGGTTACAAAGAAGGAAATAGGCGATGAGTAACAACTACTTACAATGCCCTGATATTAATACTATTGACTCCTTGCACGTCTTCTTGTTGTGGCCAAGGCCCTTACACTTGCTACACTGGAGCTGCCGCTTAATAAGATCAAGTGATTCAGGTTGCTTCATCTTTGGCCGGCCAGGAGGGCGCTTAGTAGGTGGAGGAGTTACAATAACTTCTGCATCAGTTGATTCTCCTTGGATTGGCCTGTCAATATTTGGGACTGGGTAAATTGACTCGGCATAAGTTAAGCGGTAACTCTCAGTTGTGAAATATCTGGAGCAATAATCATATGGACTTCTACCAATGCATTCGAGGACAGCGATAGCATGACAGCAAGGCAAACAAGTTAGTTGCCATCCCTTGCAACTGCATTCCCAATTTTCAACATCAACGGTGTCAACAGATTCTCCTCGAACCTCAAATTTGCTGTCATGTGACAGTGACACTTGAAATGACCTTGATAATGATATTTCCTTTTGCAACTTTTCCTCATTTGAGGGAGTTAACTTGGTCATCCATTGATTGGATTCTACCTGACGAGTATAGATTGATTCCATCATCCTGCCTCTTAATACGTCAATCAATTGAGTTATTGGCAACTCATGTGCCTCTGATACCCAGCTGTAGAACTGTTGCCCAAAATTGGATGTCACATGGTTATATCTTGCTCCTCCAACAAATGCATTGGACCAGTGATCTGGCTCACTTTGCATGACCCAATTGTAAGCTTCAAGGGAGATACCTTTTATGTTCTCGGCACACTGATAAAACGCCTCAGGACTTATTGCATAGGCCGCAGAATAAAAATCAGTTACCATGAATCGTCTTGCCTCATGGGAGAATTGCCCCTTCAAGTCCCTATTAAGTTTCTCAGTGAGACGACGCAAACAATAGCTGTGGTAGCATCCATCAAAAACCTCAGCTATTGATTTCTTTAATCCATTCTGGATATCTGCAACAAAAGTGATCTGTCGAGATGTAGAGACTGCAGATCTCAGTTCCAACAGAAACCAGTGCCAGTTATCCTCTGTTTCAGCATCCACAACAGCAAATGCTACAGGAAAAATACCATCATCTGCATCTGCAGCAGTAGCAGCCAACAACATCCCTTGATACTTTGAATTTAGAGGGGTGCTGTCAAGGAAAATGAGTGGACGGCAACCCTGTTCAAAGCCAGATATTGAAGAATGAAATGAGACAAAAAGGCGATGGAAGCTTGAGTCATCCTTAGTTGAGAATGTAGCAACACTGCCAGGATTGGTCTCCTTAATCCTCTCACAAAAAAATGGCAACTGATTGTACGCTTCTCTGTAGGAGCCCTGAAGCTGCTCCCTTGCAATCTCTTTAGCCCGCCACGCCTGAGAATAATTCAGTTGAATCCCATAATCACGTTTGATGTCCTCTACAATGTCCTTTGGCTTGTAGTTAGGGGAAACTTTCAGTTTCTCCTTTATGATACTTCCTACCCAACCCCTACTTGCTCGGTATCCAGCTCTTGCAGTGGCTCCTTCACATGCATGGTTTGGGTTCATTTTCTTGATGCAAATCAATTGGGTGGTTGACAACCTAGATGCATATATCCGCCATGGACAACCTTGGTATTTGCATTTGACAGAAACACGATGACTATCATTTTTCTTATATTTGTAAGCAAACCCATGCGCTATAGAGTACTTATGCAGAGCTTCTCGAAATTCAGCAAGACTATTGAACCTTTGATTAACACCAGTGATAGTGTTTTCCCATTGTAGCAAAGCTTTCCGATGAGAAGCATCAATGTTTCCAGGAGGAACATAAGATATAGGAACTTCATCTGGCATTACCGCATCCATTTGATCAATGGTATCGGCAATGTCAACAGGAACATCAATTGGGGTAACCATAGGAACCACAGCTTCTGACACAGTTGTTCTGCTTGACCTGCTAGCAGGCATGATTGAGACATTCCTAGCGGCAGCTTCCTCTGCCAGGAGGAAAACGTCAACTGTCCCTGAATCTCCAAGGAAATTAATCATGCGCTTTAAATCTTTGTCTTTGGAGATTGTAATAAGCGTCTTTTTGTTTCCAGGGAGGAAGTACTTGATAGACATGGAATCCATACTGCAGTTGAACATTTCTGCCAATTCAGACTTGAAATCACTCAACTGAGTCTCCTCATCAATGTCAATAGCATAAGCCTCGCCGCCATTGTACCACAGAGATCCATCCTTATTTGTTACAAACTCCCCGCCAGACTGGCATATAGCTATTATTTTCTTTGCAGCCATTTGGTACTAAGGGAAAGGAGAAGGAGAAAGAGAAAGAGAAAGAGAGAGAACGAACGATATTTGAAGCAAATTAGGAAGCATTATGACAATAAATGAAAAACTTCAAAAAATACATTACCCAATTCGACCCAGAAACGGAACTTAATATTCAACAAAAACAAAAAAAAAAAAGGATTCTGGAGGCTTAAGTTTGCTACCAATTGAAAGGCATTTGGACTTTTATCGAAATTAACATCACGATTGAGAATCTGATTTTTATTTTCCCTGACAATGAAGTTCTTCAGGCAGAGAGAAATATGGAGATAGGAAAAGATTGCGAAAAAAAAAAAACCCTAAATTAATAAGGGAGAAAACTCAAAGTGAAATCAATTTATAAGAATGAAACGCAAAACCCTAGAGCAGAACCAAAAAAAAGAGAGAAGATTTAATTAAAAAAAAAAAAAAATCTCACCTTTGAAAATGTTTAGTTAGAGCGACGGAGAATATAACGTTTGCTGTAGTTGTTGTTGTTGCCGAGGATAACGATGGATGTTGTGTTAAACATAGGACGGCTGCTAATGCACAGTTTTAGGTTTCATGGCATTCTTGTTGTTGGGGTCGCCGCTGCTCTGGAGAAAGCTAGAAACGAGGAGGCAAACACAGACATCCAGCAGAGCCACGCAGCCTGTGTCAGCTCCTGTTGCAACCGCAATTAATATTGCTACGAATATGAAACGTACGGTTTTCTCTCAATTCCCTCTTTCCTTCTATATTTATTTATTTTTATATTTTTAAAAATATGTATCGCAAAACCTATTAATTATCAGACACGTGGCCAAAATCAGAGGGGACTATTGTTGTCGGCAGTCAATCGTTGTAATAAGAAGATTAGCCGAATTAGGCTGGAAGACACCTTCTTCCCGCATGTATCTTGAATATATCGATGAATAATTAAATTATTTATCTTGAATGATAATTTATACTTATTACTTTGCATTTTTTTTATTTTATTTTTACAGTATTCTAAGTCAACCAGAGGCCTATTAATTATTTATAATATCATTTTATTTGTAAATAAATAAATAAATTTTTTTAATTAGGCTCTTATTGATTTTGTTTTCTGATTAACTAACGTTAGATGAGTAATGATTACTGTTGCACATATTCAAATCCTATACTTTTATTTCTTTATCATCTCAGTCAGTCCTATCCAATACCCTTTAATTTTGCGATCAAATTTGGACGAAAATTGGTCAAATTATTTGGACCCTTTTTTTAAAAAAAAAAATGAAAAGAAAAGAAAAGAAAAAGAAAACAGAAAACACAAAGAGAAGGGCAGAAATTATCCAAGAAAATAAAATAAATAAATAAATAAAGTCTGCAATGGCCTCCACCCAGCACCAAATTTCACTTCATCTTTAAATCGAGTCTTTTCTTCTCACTTTTTTCATTCTATTTCTCCCTTTACAAATATTCATATATCAATTAAATTTGGGTCAAAAGTATTGTTGTTTTTATTAAGCAGGTCACATCAATACCAGTCTCTTATGAGGCTATGTATGTCATTCCGATGTATTTTCAGGTCCTTACAAGTAGGAACATGTCTCTCTTTCTCTCTCCAAAATCCATTGCATTGATAAAAGTTGAAAACACAAGGTCCATGGAAACAGCCTCCTCAATCTTTAAATTCTAACCTCCATCACTTACAAATCAAAAGGTAAAAAAAAAAAAAAAATTTAATGAAACATTGGTAAACTTGTTTTTATTGAAATGTATCTTTCTCTACAAGTCAGATGATCATTTTATATATATATATATATATATATATATATATATAGATAGATAGATGGATGGATGGATGGATGGATAGAAGTAAATCTAGTCTTCCAAACTTTGGTTACTCAAAACAAGCATGCTCCTGACAACCTTGCCAAAGGGTGGAAAATTTGCAGAATGGGAAATATCTCCCCAAGCAAATAAAATAACTACATGCTTTCTGAACATTTGAAGCCTGCAGTTCATGTCTCAAAAAACCTTAGTTCCATCATAAATTCTTGTTGCCTTGGTGAATACCAGGCAATAGCCTTTGCGGAACCAAGGACCTGTAACGCATACTCAATGGCAAACACTGGATCATGCACATGCATTCTCCACTCTCTGTTCTTCCAATCAATTGCAAGTCCAGAATCAACTCTTAAACTCAAAGGTCCAGCAATCTGCAACCAAGTATACAGCTGAGTCTCAACTTAAAAACAGCTCCCCAGGTAGGGGGTTTGAAAGGTGGAAGAGAAGGGAAAGAGAATAACTTCACCCAGTTCACATGCAGAAAAACCAAGTTTGTAATAAATTTGAATACTTTTATCAATCTTGAAAGAAATTTTTTCAAGCTTGGAAAATGATTGGAAAGAAAGACAACTGTTCCTTCCAGTCGATTTTTAACCTTTGACTGAAATTCTTCTAACTGCAAGTTCAAACTAAAATTTTTGGCAATGATGCAAAGGTGATCGTGTGAACCATGTGTCAGATGTGTGTACCTGCTGCTGAAGAGAAATTGTTGCATCAGGACAGATTCCATGAACTGCTTCCACAGCGGGCTGCCGAGAGTGAAAAAGATATTGTGCTAATTGCCTGGCACTCGAAAGAAATTTGGAACCAGAAGGAAAATCCAGACGAACATGGAATCTAGTAAGATCTAGAAACAGTCTTTGGAAGTTTCCATGCTGTGCTGTAACTGAAACAGATGAAAACATATCGGCTAACACAGCAGATTTTACAGCAGGAGCATGAAGACAGAAGCCTCTGAAACCCTCAGAACCATATTCTTGAGACCTGACTGAAGTGTCTCCTAAACAGGCTGTCACAGCAGCACCTGTGTGTATTGAAGAATTAGCCAGACAAGCATACAGGTGGTTTCAAACAAATTTCAGGCAAATAGGCAAGTGCAACAATTTTCATAGAATATATTAGATTGTGCCTAATATGGCATGCAGGCAAAACTTGTGTAAACCTTGAGTTTCAATGTTCCATGCGGTAAGAGCCACTTGCATAATACTGATCAAATATGAGAACTGATAATGAGTTATGTACATCTAGACAGGACCTTTGTAAGCCAAGAAAGACTAATTAGAAAAGTTGCATCATACCAATAATCCCAGAGGCAGAAATATGAGGATTTGAAAGAAACACATCAAATGGTTGCACCATCTTCAATTTCTGAGCTTTGCTTCTCCAAATTTCAATATTTTTCTTAAGGGAAAAAGCACTTTTTACAGAAGTACCAGGAAGAAGTGTAACAGGAGGTAATAGGGAGCTCTGATCACCATCAAATGGCTTTGGCAAGCCCACATTATGGTGCAAACACAAATGATAACTGGCACCAGACTCAGACCCAACAGAGGCCAGATCAACTGCCAAAGCTAAAGGCACATCCCAATAATTACCAAACTTGTCGACAAAAAGTCCCGGCCAAACTGCCTCCAAGTTTAAATTGTGACGTGGGAACTGCACAGACATGAAAAGTGAAGACATTTTTAAGAAGCATAATTATACGAGACGGGGAAAATAAGATGGCAGTAAAAAGCTGAGGTGAGTAAGAAGCAGAGACATACCTTGTGATGAAGGATTGCTTTCTTACGGGCTGTCTTACCGTAACCGCAAGTATCCAGGCTTAAAAGGAGAACATCATCAGGTGTCAATAGTAGTTCAGAACACAAACCCAGTGCGTACAAAGATTTATCCCGAAGATGTCTCCCAATTGTTTGCAGGGGCGAGGATTGGAAATCATCAGTCTTTTCTTTGAGAGAGGATACAAACTTTTGCAAATTGAATTGACCCAGCAATGCAGCAAACCTGCATGAAGCAGTCAATATCCAGATTCACCAAGCACATTAAAGAGAGCTAAAAATTCAAAACCTTTCTCTCTCTCTGTTTTTTTTTTTAATGTTTTTGACCAATCGGATGCCTATTCTGCATCAATTTTTTTTTTTAAAGAGATTTTTAACTTTCTTTGCGGGTGTGCATTAACAAAATGCAAGAACAAGCTCAAGAAAACCAAAATAGAGAGAACGAAGTATGGGAGGGAGGAAGGGAAGGGAGAATTACCAGTTGGGAGAGAAGGTGGGAAGAGAGAGCAGGCGTTGGACAGAGAAGCCTGGAGAGGAAGAATAAGAGAGGAGAAAGGGAGCATTCATAAAGCGGTGAAAGAAATGGAGCTGCTTGGGCCTTGAGAGGCTTGTGCCTCTGGACACACCCAATGGGATTGGGTCCCCAGGCACCGCCCTTGCTTCTCCTTCCAGGGTTCTCGGAGTGGACGCATCCAGCTCCCAATTCCCCCATCCTTCTCCTCCTCCTCCTCCGTCCGTCGCCCATCTCAGCCTCTTCATTTCCACAACACTCCAATTAAGCTATGTACCCAGGCCCAGATGATGACGGAAAATCAATGTCTATGTTATGTTCTTTCAAGCTTCCATTTTTATCTATAGAGAGTTACAGACGGCAAGCCAGTGCCGTTTGGTCTTTGCCCTCAAGATAGGTAGGTCAAAGTTTTAAAAATTAATAATTAAATTAATATACTAATAAATTATATTATAAATTAATAAAATAATTATAATTTTTTAATTTAATTAATTTTAGAAATTTATAAAAAATAATTTTTTATATTTTAATATTTTATAAATAAAAATTATATTATTAATTTTTTATAATTTTAATATTAAATATTAATTTTATTATTTAATTTTTATTATACGAATAAATTAATTAAATTTAAAATTTTTTAAATTTAATAATTAATTAAATTATTAAAATTATAGGTACATATATGTCATTATATTAATTAAAAAAATAAAATAATTAAAATTAAAGGGAGAGCTTAACTACATTACATGAACACTCCTATAAATATAAATATAATGTGTTATCATGGCCATTGTATGTAAACTTGTGGTTCCTATAATTAATTATAATCATAAATCTAGGAATCGAATATATAAAACTAATATGTTAAAATAGTAAGAGGACATTTCATTTAGTTTTTATGCCTTGTTGTTTAATGTCTAATTTTAAAAAAAAAAAAAATATATATATATATATATATATATACAGGGCTTGCATTGGTTTGTTTCCGGAGAAAATACAAATTGTCGACTTTAGAAATGAAAACAACATTAAGAAGTCGTTAACTTTTTGTGATACGCAAATTGTGACGTGTTTTTATGTTTTTGAGTTCGAGTGGAGAAGAAAAAATATTTTTATGTATGAAGTACGAAGTAATCAATAAATTGTAACTTTAAGTACGAAGTCAAAGGGCACTTCTTCCACCCGCAGCATCAACGAAAATTGGGCCTAAAAATTCACAATTCTTAATCCATACGTCAGATATAAATACAATTCGTTATATATAATATATTAGCGGTTTCTTTTAATCCAAAGAAACTTTTAAAGTTTTATAGAAGATGTTAAATTTTATTTGTTATGCTAAATTATTGTATTGTAAACCAGTTTAACTCATACGTCTATTTATTTGTATCCTTCTTACTCAGTGCGCCCACCCCGTCACTTAGGTTGCTTCCCCTTTCAGACCGTCAATTTTGCGGACAAAATAATTTGTACATACATTAGCTATTAGTCATTTCAGTAAATACAACTTTAAAACTTCATATTTGGGATCTTAAATTTTAGTAAAAAAGCAAATATAAAATTTTAAAAATTAAATTAATTGTCTAATTTATAATTTAATAAATTTTTTAATAAAAGAAAATGTTTTCAAAACTGCTAGACATATATTTCATAAATTCCACAACGGTCTAGGGAACAGCACGCCTGTTAAAAAAGCCACTACAAATCACTACTTTACACGACAGTATTAATAACTTCGGTTAATCCTGGAAATGGATACAACCTTCTATAATCGCTGATCGCATCTGGCGAGCGATGGTAACGTACCTCGGAAAAACAAAATGTTGACACTGGTTGGCATCGATTCAAAGAATGCTACCATCACAAAACTATACATTTACGAAATCCTAAGAGCACGGTTCCCCAACGTCAACAATTCCTAGTTTTACATTTCACATGCATATGGGAGTCAAACGGCCAATCTTGGCATCTACCGATTCAACCATATCCTCAACAACGGCAAGGCTGCGTCAAATGATGTGAATGCATTCCACTGGTTCTTCTGAAGAGAAAAAATTGCATCTCATGGACACGGCATAGCTGTTAGGAGCAATATTGCTCTTTCTTCTTCATTTCCCTCTCTCCGACATTGGGTTAAAGAATATTTAACAAATATAAATAAAAGCAAGACTCTGGCAAACAGAAGTATGGGCAGTTGTCCTGGCTATTGCTGATCTTGAACTTTCAGCGAGACTAGTTCGCTCTCTTGTGCTTGACCTCTATACTTTAAACTGTTAGGGAACCAACTGCGAAGCCTCTCAGGCCAAAACCTAGGAAAGAGAAAAACAACAACATAGTCACTAACTCATCATAAAAAAATATATTTCCACCAAAAAAAAAGAGACATGGTAGGTTGATAAATAAAGCATGCAAAAATCACATCAAATCAAAAAGTTCAAAACATTTCTCAACGTAGATCATCAATTAAAGCTGCATGATAGAACTATGAATGCTTTGCAACATCTGTGATGGATGGATAAATCTACCACTTTTTTGCAAGATCATAACTTCAACCATCATGCATCGGAAACTGAGCTCCAGGGTCAAAAAGGATCTTATTTAACCTTGAACACCCTTTCCCTAGAAGGATCTGAAGCATCTCCATTTCACAGTACATTAACATATTAGACGTGTGAGTGTGCACATACTAATCCATACACCATCAGATGTTTAACACACATGCATAAGTCAAATTTCAAACAAATGGAATTTCAATAAAAATGAGGTAGCCATAGATGTGGATCACCACACAACTCAGAATTCATCAAGATAATAACAAAATAAGGCTCCATCACTTACAGATCCAATCTTTCATATATTGCTCGCCGCACTGAAGAGTTTAGGCCATATGCTATTGAATTGAATAGACCCTACCATATTATAAAAACATTTTAGTAATATGAACACATATTTAAAGGGACAGCAGTGCGTCTAAGTGTACTATGAACTGGTATATTAACAACAGAAGATGTGTTTGATTCCATTGCTAGGAACACTCGATGAAAAAATGCTGAATGAAAAAAGAGCCATCAATAATTATATTGAAACTACCATGAGGGAAGCCGTCCCAACACCAAGAACTGACAGCCAAAGGATTTTATGGTCTGGTTCAATGAAATCATGAATGCGATTGATTGTGCTGAACGCCCATGATCCTATCAAAATAAGTGGATAGTATCCCCAACGGTTCACAGCCTTCGAGAAAACAGGTGCAATAAAATTAGGAAAAATATGTTTCAGAAATAATAAGTAGATCGTAAAAAGAACTTTCCCTTTCCGTGGTAGTGTGAAATGATCCCTACTGTGCACGAGCAATCATTAGTACAAACTACATGGACATCTACATATTAGTTTCTATATCCTCATCTGATGTCAAGACTCTGCTCGGTAAAGGCACATACCTTCATGTCCATCCTAGCATCAAATTGGTACACTCGATCTGACATGCCCACAGCCATCTGAAGTTTCCAAAAAAGGTATTAGAGCAATCTCAACATGTATCCAATCTGACTGGAAGTGAATAAGAAAAATAAATAAATAAGGATCAAAATGAGAAATCCCAGGCATACTCGTGTTGCATTGTTTAGCATGCGTATGACTTGAAAATATGTAAGCCCATTGTAAAGAATTGCACACCATAGCGGGCTATAAAATGTTAAAAAATGAACTGCCTGCAGAAGTAGAAAAAAAAAAATACCAAATGAAAAATGTGATCTAGAATCAGAATTATCACGTATATAAGAAACTGAGAGAGACATTGATAAAGAACTATCATATACTTTCTCCTATCAAGATCAATTTAAACAAACTTCTGAGGAAACCATAACAGTATTCAAATCTTTCACATACAAAGCATGAATATAATAGGGCAAGAAAACTCAAAGAGCAAAAGGGCCAACTGACTCCAATGCACACATAATTTGCAGCTGAATTCAGTACTTGCCTTTTTTGTTCTCCCAATTTGTTTTGTCCAACACCATGCACCTAATTGTCCATGATCATTACCAATAGAGCGCATTACAGTCATAAACAATGAAGTTCCTGTAAGAAATTCAACTCTTGAATCAAGTTTTATTATGATAGAAAAAGGAAGAAAGACGAACTAAGATTTTAGCAGCATGAAACAAATGCAAAAAGTTGCAACAAGGTTGAGGAGAAGCTATAAAAGTTTTGTTAGCATGGATTCGTACCCCAAACATACAAGTGAAACATGGCTTCCAAGTCTTCAACATCTGTCTTGTGTCTAACAACAGTACGATGAAGAGTAAAAGCAATTGTTGTTGTCCACAAGAAAGATGCTATACAGAAAAAATGCGTGCTATAGCCCTGTGCATAACAAAAGAATCCTTTCGATGGATCCCTGCATTAACAACACAACAGTATTTTTATCAACCGATTTTTCTCTTTGAGATTACAATCAAACAGAACCCAAAAAAATAAAAAAAAAAACTTATTTTCTCAAATAATTGCAACAATTAAAGAAGGAAAAAAAAATCCGAAAAAGATATAGGACGTAGGGGTATCCCGGAAACATACCCAACGATGCTGAAGAAACTGCAAAGCATGTCCTGCAATGGATTGAAAAAAAAAAAAGGAGAATAAACTAAATGTGTACATAAGAGACAGTGCTTATATGAAATACTAGGGTTTCAGTTGTGAGTAACATCGATAAATCGTCAAGATCGAAAGCAAGTAAAAGAAAAATTAACGAAACAAGTTAGATCCAAAGAAGTCAAGAAGAGTCAAAGAAGAAAAGAGTAGTGTGGGATTCGAAATCGATAGCAAGTAAATGAGAGAGAAAGAGAGAGAAAAGGAGAGATGTTAGGTTAATTAACGCACAGAGAGGGCGAGGTAGAAGACGAGCTTGAAGGAGAACTTGCGGAGCTCTTTGAAGAGGAGATAGCAGCCGACTATGAAGCTGGAGCCCAGGAATGATAGGCTCGACGCCCCTGTGTTCACCGCCATCAGAATCCGCCGATCGTCCGCCGTCAAGTTCCCGCCCATTTGCACCGTCGCCATTTACTCTAATATTCCTTTTTTTTCCCTCGATCTTTTCCTTTTCCTTTTTTCTTGGGTCTTTTCTCATTAATCTCCCTGTCTATTCATTCATTCCGTTAATATTAGAGTCTCTTGTTACTTATTATTATCATTATTATTATTACTATTATGTTGAATCTAATATGTACATTAAATTGAGTTTCCTCTTTATTTAAGTGTGAGTTTGAAGTTCTGATCGTGACAATAGGGAACGCACTTGTTATTTATGTATTTATTAGTCAATCTTTATATTTTTCATCTCAAAAATATCAAATATCTAAATTCTAACATATATTATGATTGCAATTCCAGAAAGAAAAATTCATATTTTGTGATTCAACAAACAACACTTCTCAGAAAAAAATTGCTCTAAGTCCCCCCACCCCCATTTCCCCCCTTATAAATTGCTACAAGTACATTGTTCGTTATGCCAATCTGCAGGCAATATACAACACATACAGAGCAGCAGCAGTAGAGATGGTTCTGATCATCTGTGATGAAACCCCACCCTCTCCATTTATTTGTTTTATTCATTCTGCTCATTCATTACCCCCACCAGGTCCATGGAGATCAGATTTTCCTCCTCAGATTAGGATATCAATTTTGGTCACTGCAGTCCACAGCAGATCCATTCAGCTGCAACTGGTAGTGGGAGTATGAATCATGAGCTAGTGTCTGCAATAATAGGGCATAGAACCAAAAAGAAAAAAAAAAATAATAATCCAAACTCAGTTCAGTTAATGAAATAAATCACTAATTTGCATGTAATTTGTCTCTCCAAATTGTTAGGAAGAAACCATACCTGCTCCTGTGAGCGGAAGTACATGAATGGCGTATAATGTAAGAAATTTGAGACCCTGGAGGTGTATATGTCAGCATACCTGCAGTTGCAACAACATTCAGACCATTTTCCAGAGCATTGTGACGTAAAAATTTGAAGGAAAATGAGGGCAATGGGACTCTGAGATGCATACTTTTCGATTTGTCTCATCAAGTGGCTTTTATCCCAAAGACCAGCACGCGAAAGAAAGCCCCACCTGATGCAAAACATGTGCAGCATGTCAAATCCTATTTTCCTAACAATGTCTCTTCACAAAGCACGTAAAGCACACTCAATACATTTTCACTACCACTATCATGCCCAATTAGCTCAAGAACATCTTGATTGACTAATGGAAATTTTAACTCAACCAAGGATGTCCAACCTTAGAATTATGCACTGACTCAATCTAGAAAGCGTTTCAATACATCAATCTTATGGGTGCTCTACCCAGTCAGATGCCAAAAAATTAAAATTCAAATTGGTATGTGAATAGCATAGTTCAGTTGTCATACGCACAAGTCCTACAACACAAGTTCTCCAGTTTGTTCCTACCTTTTATTGAAGAGTTCTCCATCTACTTCAAGCATCGGAGCAATTTTCTCATCCAGTCTTTGCATAACTATCAGTAGCTTTTGCATGCTTTCAGTCAGTTTGTCATCATCCATGTTGGTAGCAGCAAGCGTCTAAAATGGCTCAAAAACCAAATCAAGAGGAGCAATATAATTAGTACCTTCATCAAGAAAAAAGAACCTCCACTCACCTATTGGTGCCTTATGTTTCAAGTTGATTAGCTGATCTGACCACTATAAACCAAATGAATTAATTAGAACTTTGTTACTGTGGTACTACTGTGGCAGTGTACCACCACTTGCTTACCATGCCATATTGCCAAAACACTCACTTTGGAAATGGATCTATACTAGATTGCAAGAAGACAAAAATGAAGTGCCGACAGCAGCATTTAGACATCACAAGCATAGAGAAATGTGTAGTGCTTCGGGATAGAAACTTGATTAAAAGAATTGGAGAGCTATAACATCAAAACAAATAAGCAGGTGAGATCAAGCTCACTTGAGCAGGACGGCCCTTTGTTCGCCTTTGCAGAGCAAGCCGAAGCTGGTTAAAAAGATCACCTACAACCTCCTTTTGGTTAATAAGCTGAATTAGTGTGGCTTGATGACCCCGGCTGTTAATCATCGCATTGTACTGCAATTCAAAAAGTTAACCACAATGAAGAGAACCTTGTCAGTGTTCAACAATTCAGAAGCACAATAAAAGCCGAACTATATAACATATTAAGCTACATGCGATACTCTATTTAAAGAAACTGAGGTTAAGCAAGAATCATATCCTCACCTCTTCTTCTATTTCTCGGCAAATCAATGCTGTCCGCCATCGTAGGTGGACTTTAGATTGACTTACATCAGTGTATATGTGATCACCTACATATAGTATCTCATCCCCATGTAGATTTAGTGAGTTCTCAACCATCTGGGCACTCCCTCCTGAGTACAAACCGCCTGAAGAAAAAATGAAGTGTAATGCATCAGCTACCTGTTAAGGGCAACTGACTGGTGAAACTATAGAAGTTCTAACCTTGCAAGCAATAGCTTGCTGGTTCAACGCCCAAGAACTGTCAATTTATGATAACATTGAAGAAGCACAAGGACAGCATGTACCTGTAACAGCTTTGAAACATGGACGCATTAAACCCTCTTCCGTCACTACCTCGTACAATGGTTGTGACATTTGAAAGAACTCTGGCTTTCTTGCAGAGATTATTACCTGCATAAGTGCAGAAAAATTGGTCAATATAAACAAATGGTCCCATTGATGGTCTGTCACTAGTAGCCCCAATAGTTCATTGGTATCAAGAGATTTTCAGTTTTGAACATCAATAAAAAAGAACTTAAAGAAAAAGACATAACATGTTCACAGACAATCAGGCATTCAAGTTTTGACAAGGGATCATGGAAAAAGGGTTACTTGTAATTAAAAAATAAACTAAAATTGTTGTGGAGCAAGGAAAATACAAGCCAAAGTTAATCACCACATGTTCACACACAATCAGGCCTCCAAGTTTTGACAAGGGATAATGGAAGATGGGTTACTTGTAATTAAAAAATTAAATAAAAGATAGATGCAAGCCAAGGTTAATCAATTAAAAAATTCAGCACCATTAACAAGCCAAAACAAAACTGCTGGTCAGCCTGGCATGCAGTACAAGAGAAAAATGAAGTCCACTCACCATGTCAAATAGGTCTCGCCAGTCCATTTCATTTGGAAGAAATCTATTAAAAGAATGCTTCATCATTTTGTTTGTGTAATGATAATCCGAGTTTGTAATAAGAAGAAGCTTTTTACCGCCCTGCAACAGAAAGTCTCAAGTCTAACATATGATTACCAAACTTTTATATTAACAAAGGATTAAAATTTCATAGCAATACCTCCTTTTGATCTAGAAGTGCCAAAGGTAACTCTGGATCGGGCTCCACAAACAATTCTGGGTTTGACATTATCTCACTCTGAATTCTATCAATCAGTAAATATCCAAACCAATTTGCTAAAAACTGAAAGATGAACATTGATGGATGTACATACCTTAAGCTGACCTTCGGCATGTGCCCGGAATAAAGCCTTTCCAACAGCCTGATAAGCGTGTCAAGTGTCAAAACAAAAAACATGAATTTGGCCGCATTTTTCTTTCTTCACTCAAGTAATTGAAAGAGCATGCCTTATAAAGTCCATTATAATCAAGTGGACCAAGTTCTGAAGCTATAGCTCCTTCATCCAACCTGTCGACCATCTGGAACCAGATTCAGGATAGATTATCAGGCAATAATATGCTACTGATCACATGAAAAAACTAAATACTGACTTGTGAAACCAACAAAGCTTTGCCTGGTTGGTCACAAGAGCTAAACTTTTAGGGGGAGATCGAAGGTTCAAACCCCAACTACCTCACAAGATGCGGCTTTAATTCTGGTGCACCAAAAAAAAAAAAATATTGACTCCTAATAAGAAACTTTGCATATTTGAATTTGATACTTCACAGAAGAGAAGAAAACTACAATGATATCATAGTATTTTCATCATGTTGCAAGAGAACAAAGACTGAGTCACAGACTGTGCAATTTTTTTATTTATTTATTTTTGGTTTGTAGGGATTAGGGAATGAACCCTAGACTTGAAACTAAGAGTTCAAGTGACTCTACCACTAGATCTTATAGCCAATGGCGACTGTGCACTTAATTTGATCAGAATATAAGACTTTTATGGAAGAGCACAGGGAAGGACACACAGTATGTTCAAACCAAACCCCAATAATAGTATGAAAAAGGGAAGAGAAGAGCACATGAGTGTGATTTAGAATCATATAAGAAAAGAGAGCAAGCTGTCCAACTTCATGAAGTCACACATACCCACCTGCATGAAAGCCACAGCCTCTGAGACTGAGAAAAGTGTATTCAGGAACACCCATCGACCCTCCTTCCGCAGATCCACCAGTTCCCTCCCATACATCTCACTTCCATGCACAGAAAGTAAAGCACACCACAGAAATTATTCTTCTAGTTTTGCCATAAATATTAAAATTTCAGCAAAAGATCGATTGGACTTCAAAAAGAAGTCATAAATGTAGCATGTGCCCCAATATATGCACCACCAGATAGTGACATTACCTTGGGCATTGGGGCTAAAAAGAGGCTAGAAATCTTCTATTTCATTTCTAGTGTGTGCATGCTTGCATTCGTGGGTGTGTGAACACTGATATCTAAGAAATGATTGTAAAAACATAAGAGTTCAAAGGGTATGAGTAGAAACCAAACCTAACAGCTCGGGTAGACAACATCCTTGTACCATGCATGGCCCTTTGTATGTAACCAAACCGATCAGCTTTAACCAAATTGCCTTTATCTTTGTCTATGACAAGACCTCTGATTACGAGGTCTGGATCAAATGCCAGTCCATCAACAGGGAAGCCCATGTTTCGCAAATTGTCCATGCAATAATCATAAGCACGTCCTTCCCAAGCCTGTCAAAGTATGTACCATGCTTGAGCATAGGGACAAGAGCATATTCATCAACACAATAAAACTTAATAGAATCTCAAACAAGAACACACACACATATACATGTATTCATATATAGGAGACAAAATTAGTAGCTACCATCACATTGTAATGCACCAAAGTGTAGTCCATATCATAACCAATGACACTGATTGAGCGGAGATTCAAAGTACGGCTACAAAATATACCACGAGGTGATTTCCTTGCCCAAAAAGGACTCTGCACAGTGTACATTAACATCATTAGATGGCATCAAAGTAGGGGAATGGTCATTTGGTGGTGTAACAAAATAAACAAAAGTAGGATTTTTTGCTGTGCGGAAGGCAATTAATAAGAAGAAGAAGAAATTCAATGGATTCAAATAAGCAAAAACACCCAGTGAATGACTTCCAACATGTCGCCTTATTGGAAGAACAAGACATCCAACGGACATCACAAAGGGTTAGCATCCCATTACAAAACGATGAATCAAATCATCAGAATTGTGGAAAAGCAAATTGAAGAAGATTGAAACGTTTTTAGCAAGTAATGAAAATTGATTATTATTATTATTATGATTATTTTATAACAAAATAAAGCAAATGGAACATTAACACAGAAGGGCCAAAAAAAACAAAAGAAACAAAGGACTAGTAAAGAGAACCGGAATGCCCAAGTGGCTAAGCAAGTCCTGAGCTTCTTCGGCCTTCCTGGTGGCCACCTCTTCAATTGGCCCTAGTAAAGTGGCCTGACCATCAGTCCCTACACCCAGAAAAAAAACATTAATTTTTTAAATTTTTTCTTTAAAAAAGAGAACTTTTAAAATGGGAATTTCTTACTTTGGCAGAAAGATAAAAGGAAGAAGCCAATTCGTTACCGAAAGCCTGAAGACGATCAAGGGGGACGTTGAGATTGAAATCGCCCTTGGTGCTCTGTCCCAAGTAATCAACGTCGCACTCAGTGGAGGACGTTACACAGAACAATTGTTCTCCCGCGTCAGCATCCACGCTGCAACGGCACCTTCTCATCTTCCTCATTAGCTTCTTTCTACTCCAGCTTTCGACCCGAGCAATGGGTAAGCGTCCGCATCTTAGGAAACAAGGAGGAAAAGGATTTTTGCAAATGGTGATGGTGGTGGCGGCCTGAGCAGATATTCTAATCGGAAAGAAGCCACCGCCGGGACCCGGACCAGCACCGACACCAGAACAATTCCCCCTTGTATTTATAACTCTGGCCCCAACCTCCGTCGCCCCGCCCGCGGCCATCGCCACCCCCATGGTATGCATCTTCGCCTTTATTTTTTCACTTCGCTCTTTTTTCTTTTTCTTATTGGCAAGAGAAAATACCTCCTCCTGTTTTTTTTTAATTTTTTTATTTGGTTCTTTTTGACTCCCAATCACAATGACTGCTGTCAAGCGGCGACTGCCTGCTGCTGCGGCTTGCTTGCTTCTCAGTTGTCACTCTCTCTCTAAAATTATATATATATAAAATAAAAATAAGTTTACTATATTAATATCAAAAGACAATTGTTATTTATAAGCAAAAACACTTTGCAGTTCATACGCACTAAAAAAATGTTGCTGTGAGCCCTGCTTTTACTTTGTTATTGCGCTACCCTTACAGAGTATAGTTGGATTATGGAAAAGAAGACGGAAAGAAAATTATCAATAAAAAAAAGTTAGAGAGCATAATTTTTATTGAGACACATGTAAATATGTAGTAATAAAAATAATTAAATGATTGAATTACAAAAATTAATTATTAGATGTTATTAAATAAATTTGGTGTTAATGCGTATACTTCATTAAAAGTGAGCCAGACGAAAGAAAATCTATTAGGAAAGCAATTTCTTATATTTGTTAATAGGGTGAGACCCACCCCTTTTACTGTGGAGAAGATGTGCAATAAAAGCGTATTTGATGCCTCCTAACAATATTCAATAAATATAAGTTAAAAATTTTTATACTTAAAATACTCTTATCCTAATTTTAATAAGAATATGTGAAATTTATATTTAATTTTTATATTTTTATTACATCCCAGGAAATGCACAGTGAAAAACACTAAAATGGACCACTGCTTTCCAATATGAAAGCAATGATACGTCTATTGAAAGCACGCACGTGATAGAGTAATTCACTGAGGTATGACCTTTTTACTCTCACAACCATCCACAGCATTGAAGACCAAGTCAACTCCATGTGTCAAGTCTATTAATTTGGCTCACCTACCATATTTAAATAAAATGGCCGGTATAGCAAAGTCAACTTTGAGCGAATAAAGGGGTCAAAGTGAAAACATACGAGACAAAAATTCTTATAGTTGGAATGTTATAGCAATGCCAAGTATAATTGTTTGTATTTTAGTAGCCGTTGTTATTTTCTTTTTCCCCTAATTTTTAAGAGTTACATTGATTATTTATATCACGTATTTGATGATACATAAAATGCATTGAGATAAAAGGGTTAAAAAAATAAAAATTTTGATGGAAGTTTATAAAATATCATATAAATTAGACGAGCAATTTGATTTAATAAATATGCGAGCATTTACAATAAGCCATTTTACTCATGCATAATATATATATATATATTATCCGAATGATGAACAAGAAAATCATTTTCTTTTTCTTTCTTTCACAATTTATTTTAAATCCAAATGCAACATTAGTGGCCACACTTACTATTAATATATGATACCCCACGCTTCGTGGTTTGGCGGTAAACTACTAAAATTAGTTAAATGAGGTCGATTTCACATATTATTATAATATTATAACTGACCGATTAGTTGTAAAATTATAGTTTTTTTTTTTTTTTATGAGGGAGACAAATATATTTTGAAAATCATGATACTATAATATGAATATGCATCAAATTAACCACATTTAATTTTCCCTTGTTCATGATCTAGGGAAATACCATGGTGTCTCCCTCTTTCATGATAGGAGACAGTTGCAGCATTTTCATGATATTGCTGGAGAGTCCGCGTGAAGCTTAATGGATGGAAAGCAACTTCGCTTTCGCTGGCGGGACAAGCTACACTTACGTAAATTGTGTCCCAAACGATTTCTTCTTATCTTATGCATACTTGCCATTTACCTAGCGTAGTCTGTGACAAATTGGACATGTGTAATCGCCGGTTTCTTTTGGGAGATAGTGATGCTAATACAAAAAGTTGGTTTGGTGGCTTGAGAAGATTTTTGTAAGTCGTGCTGAGCTAGGGAACTCGGTTTGAGAACTGCACGTGACGTGAGTGTAGCTCCCCACCAAACTCGGATGGGAATTATTTTTTGGTGTAGATAAATTTTGGGTTATAAAGCTAAGTACTTCCGCGAGCGACACTTTCTTCCTGTCCTTCATCCATTAGGCTGCTGATTTTATGGGGAGGGACCTCCTTTGGTTAGGGCTTAGGTGGAGCCTAGGGAACGGGCAGAATGTGTGCTTTTTTGGGCTCATAATTGGATTATTGATGGTCCTTTGATTGATGTTGATGGAATTAATCCCACCCCATCTGAAGTACAGTGCTCAGTTACCTATTATTTGCTTGGAAATGGGAACTGGAACTGGAACTGGAATTTGTTATCATGAAAGCTTCCTCGGCAAGTATGTTTCCTCGTACAAGGGGTCTATACATCTTCTCGAGCTAGTGCTTGTGACAGCTCTTGTGGGGATTCAGGTCAGGAAAATTTTCGGGGAAAGGTCAACCTTGAAGCTTCTAATAATGTATCTCGCCAAATTTAGAAATCTCCTCTACAGGGCATTGGCTTTCTGCCTCATGCAGACATGATTAGTGTGACTATCCTTAGAGGTGGCCTAGCCGCCTGACTTTATGCTTTCTTCTTCTTCTTCTTCTTCTTCTTTTTTTTTTTTTTCTTCACTCTCTTGTCATCCCGAAAAACAAAAAAAAAAAAAAAAAAAAAAAAAAAAAAAAAAAAAGGGTTCCATGGCTATAATGTCGTCTGCCAAGTTTGGACCGCAAGCCCAACTCACAGCGGAAGAACCAATCTTTCGGCCCATCTGTAGCTACCAAACCTAGTTGTTGATACACTGACGCAGTGTTGGTTGGACCCCGCTGTTCACTTTGAGTCACATGCATAAAAACTTTGACTTTGAATTTTAGGCCCTTAGTGCTGCTTACCTGGAATCAAAAATATTATTATTTTTCCATGAACCAAGTTTCTAAACCTATTCTATGGCAAATACAATTGACCATATGTACTTTTTTTTTTTTCATCTAATTGAATTGAATAATGAAATTTAATTAATGAGTGAAATCTAAATTCAAATACTAGATAATTAGGTTATATTTATTCATTGCATTAAGAAATGTTGCTGGAAGGCATCCGTGAAGGGAAAAAAGGGCCTTTCAAAGGTGACCTGGAACCAACCATTAGGCGAGCAGTCAATTTCCACTTAGGAGGCAAACTTTAGTCTTTGGCTTTAATGATCAACAAGGTGTAAACTTTAAGTCACGGATTGACTTTATTATTTTGTTAGCAACAAAAAATTGTCCGATAGCTGATTGCCCTCACGGCATAAAGAACTACGTAGGACCCATCTTATTCTTAGCGGTCCGATCGCCTTAATATACAGATATGGGACACGTTAGACGCCGGGAGGAGTTACATTTGTTTGGTGCCGTCTGCAGCTATGGCACTATAAATGTATTATTAATAGTCGAAATATCCATCGCAGAAGGCTCAATTTCTCAAATTCAATTTTTGGAAAGGAAATATGTAACTTACGTGAAATGTGATTCAAATTCGATAAACCTCTATTTGACTAAGGCTTTTATGGTTAGGTTAATCCATAAAATTATCAATAAATAAATAAACAAGCTATATTTTAAGATGGAGAAATCACTTTGCACTGCCTGCCATAGGTCAAATTCATTATTTTCAAGCATCGACTCAGTGACCCTTAATGCTAAACTATCTCAACTTTTCTTTTGCGACTATATGCCAAATGACAAAAATTGATTGCCTAATACATATACATTTCAAATTCAAATTTATCTATGATAGTTTTTAATATCGAAATCATTCTCCCTGGTAATTATCTGCTCAGCGCTTTCAACACGGATGATAAGTAGGAAATGAATGAAAAAAGGTATTGGTGATAGCGTTGACAAATAAGAATAACTGAAACGTTTTATGAAAAGTTGTTGTTATGTGACGACATATTCTTAAAATTCTAATGGGGCACGGTGATTGGTTCATTTAAACAAATGAATTCACGTCATTGACAATACATTTTGAGAAACCGGTAGATGGTGAAGGCAATGCGTGTTTATATGAAATTCATGTTTTAGAAAATAATTACAATGATTTTGTCAGATAGTGTTTTCCGACTCTTGGACAAATAATTAAATAAATAAAATAAGGGGGGGGGGTTGAGCTCCATTAATAAGCTCTAATTCATTGGCAATGAAATTATCTGAATAGTTAAGAGTTTCAAATTTTAATTTTAATTAAAGTCAGTTAAAACAAAAAAAAAAAAAACAAAAAAAACGAGAAAAAGAAGAAGAAGAAGAAGAATTCCGCATCTCGCAAAATTGCGGCGAGATTCTGAGAAGAAAATTCCAGCCAGGCAGGCAATTGTTGTCTAGCTAAATAGAAGTTTCCGTGTCGCTCACTTTGTCACATCATTATCATCCACAAATTAGGATTTATGACGCAATGATACTTCCATCAACTTATAAATGTTAAGAGGGCCACTTATCATTCATATATTTGGTTTTATTTTGTAATGATAACAGCCCTCGCATTAACCACACTGTATTGACATCTTATTACACTAATTATTTTTAATTTATTAGTATTCAAATCGTTTTTAAAATTAAAAGTTCTTAATTTAAAATACAGTCGGGGGCCAATTTATGTATTATTATTATTATTATTATATACATTAAAATAAATGGTCTATGCTGACGTGGAAGGAAGAGCGATTCTGGTTAATAATTGGTAGCAGAGGGTTGCCTTGGGTGGGCTGACTTGTTCAAGCAAATTATTGGTGGTGGGTTGGCCGCCAGGCCACTACTCCAGGTGCACGTCGGCGTCTGAGGAGATGTGCTTCCTTTTTGTCCCGTCTAAGCCAAGTGGCGACTAACAGAACGAATGATAGCAATAATAATTTTTTTATTTTTGGTTTGTAAGGATTAAAAATGAGATTTTATTACTATTAGTAGGTGCCAAAGATTGTAATTAAATGTTATATGGACTGCGATAATTCGATTTTTTTTTTAAAAAAAATTGTATGAATTTGAGATATTTATTTTAAAAAATTTGAAATTTATGTCCAGCCATGGTTTTGATTCTTTACCGTTGGGAAGGCTTACTGTGCCTAATTGTGCCGAGTCTTTTCATGCACTATTTTATTTTTGGTTTCCCAAAAAAAAAAAAAAAAAAAAAGGGTCATGCGCACCCATAAAGGACACTGACAAAGCATCCCCGCATCCCACCCGGCAAGCTACTAAATGTGACAGAGACAAGGAATCACAAAGTTCTAATCTTTGTTCTCTTGTCATATCCTTCTACTGTGTAACTCACCTTCGGTCCGCGTATCTTTTGGTTGAACTTCTCATTGTTATCCTCAACGTTTCAACGACGACAACTCATTTTATTGTGTTCAAAGCCACTAACAAAGCAGTATCAACACCGCAGCCGCCACTACCACCGTCAACGGCTGCAACAAGGCGGCAGCGCGGCCTTGGATAATGTCACAGTTGGCAACAACCCCATCTGGGTTCAGAGTCAGAGCTAGCTCTAGATCAACGAAGGATAAGGATAAGGATAAGCAGTCCCCAAAGGCTGAGGTTAACGGAAAATCAGAAATAACTCCGGCGAAGAAAGCAAAACCCAAATCAGATGTAAAGAAAGTTGACGACTCTGTCTCCAGGGTCAGGACCTCGTCGTCTTTGGAGGTCAACAAGCCGAAATCTGGAACCGGACAGCAGCATCTTCTTCCTCCTCCGAAAGGAGGAGTCGCCGCGGTTCGCTCTGCAAATCGCCCGCTCGTGGTCGAGCAATTCGCTAAGCCAAGGCGGCATCGCCCTGTGGTGCCTGGTACTGGTACTGGTACTGGTAGGAGAAATGAAGAAGAAAATAATAATTTTATCAAGGAGTTGCAACAGAAGCTTGAATTGAATGACGTTTTGGTTGAGGATTTGGAGTCACAGATATTGGTCTTGAAGGCGGAGTTGGAAAAGGCTCATGCTTTGAACAAGGAACTGGAGTCCCAGAACCAGAAGCTCTCTTATGATCTTGCTGCTGCTGCTGCTACCACTACCTGTTGTCATCAGGTGATGATTTTGCATAGTTCTGTTCTTGATTAATTATATAGCTAATTGGGATCAAGAGGATTATAATTTGAAGTGATCTAATTTCTTCCGGCTTCCTCCTTGGATTCAAGTGAAGAACTATAAAGAATTTTGACTACAATCTTATTGGCCTTGATAAAGTTTCCCGTGATTTTTTTTTTTAAATGTTTTAATGCAATTAAAGGAGTCATCAATGGAAGAATATCAGAGGCCAAAGTTTAAGGACATTCAAAAACTTATTGCCAACAAATTGGAAATCTCCAAGTCTAAGGTTGGAAACGAGGCAATCAATGGGCCAAGTATGGTTAAAACTTCTTGGGCACCGCAACCACCACCATCACCGTCAATGCATATTTGTTCCTTCTCTCCAGCTGCTGCTTTAGAAAGAAAAGCTCTGCCATTTCCCTACCTTTCACCCCCTCCACGTCCCCTTGCCTCTTCTTTGCCACCACCACCACCTGTTCCTTCTGTTTCACCACCTCCACCTCCACCCCCACCCCCACCACCAGCCCCATCTCGTCTGAGGCCCTTAGCCAGCACAGCTTCTCTTCCAAAGGCTCCAGGTATTGTACAGTTCTACCATACCTTAAGAAAGCAAGAGGAGAGGAAAGACATTACAGGACCAGGGAATCAGTACAAACCAGCAGCAATGAGTGTGCACAGCATTGTAGGAGAAATTCAAAATCGATCTGCACATTTATTAGCTGTAAGTGCTTTAAGACACTTTTTTTTATCATGCAATGTAATTCCCATTATTTGTCCTGGTTCTCTTTTTATATGCTGGGTCTGTAAACCATCATCAACCAATGAATTCTAGATAAAAGCAGACATCCAAACAAAGGGTGATTTCATTAATGGTCTTATTGAGAAAGTGCTGACTACATCTTTCATGGATATTGAAGATGTCCTCGCATTTGCAGATTGGCTCGATGGTGAACTCTCCTCATTGGTAACTTCTAAAGCTCCTTCCAGACAATTTCATCACAAATTGTCGTGTTTGTCCACAGATCTATTTTCATAATTTTCTTGCAATAAATTGATGCAGCATGCAAGGTCAAAAGTTACATCTGGTCACCACATTGCATATCAATGATACTCAAATACAGTATTCTAGGTTTCTTCCAAGCCAAAACCACTAAGGACACTGATGTCCATTCCCGCACTGGCAGGTCATTTAGTATCTAGAAATCGATGAATGGTTGGTACCACCAAAGTTATACCCTTAGACTTTATTCCTCCTTTTAGACTTAAAATAGTGCATAAACCTCGAGTCCCTTTTTGCAGAAAGGAACTATTTGGATGGAATTTTGGACCATCACTGTTATGTGGTCTGTGTGGCTGCAATAATAAAAATTTGAACTGCCATTTCCTATTGTTTACACATTTGAGAGGTCTCTGTGTAGTAGCTCTCTATAATGTTTCATGACCCTCTATATGTCCTAAAGCAAGGTCAATTAGTCTCTCTTGTTATGGTGTTTGGTGTTTATATCTATGATGAATGTCCTCTTTGGGGTTGTTGGTATTCAGTCTATTAAAAGCAATGGGGTTTCTTACAAGATTTTATAGGATAATTGCAAGGTAGTTAGTTATTCATGTTGCTTTAGATTGTGTCTTGAATGTGTCCTGTCATCAACAGGCTGATGAGAGTGCTGTGCTAAAGCATTTCAAATGGCCAGAAAGAAAAGCTGATGTCATCAGAGAAGCTGCTGTTGAATATCGCAGTCTTAAACTGCTGGAAAATGAGATATCATCCTATAAGGATGACTATAGCATTCCATGTGGAAGTGCATTGAAAAAGATGGCTGTTTTACTCAACAAGTAAAGATTACACTTGGGTACATCATTTCTTTACTTATTCAAAGCATTCCTGCTTGATTTGTCTTAATGTTTTCTTGTTGGCCCTCTAATGTCATAAAAGGTCGGAGGGAGGCATCCAAAGGTTGGATAAACTTCGAAATGCAGTTATGCGTTGTTATCACGATTGGAAAATTCCCACTGATTGGATGCTGGATTCTGGAATTGTTAGTAAGGTACGCATTTCCCTTTTCATTCAAGGTGTACAGTAAGTTATTAGAGCTTTATATTTGGACTCATTTAGTACTTTAAAACTTTTGTTGCACCCTGTTAGCTTCTCTTCATTTACTTTCAGTTGTTTTATTCTACTGCAAGTGTTCCTCAATAATCATTTTTATAGGAAGAGACTTGGAATGTTACTTGTTTTTTTCAATTAGTTTTTAAAATTGCTACATTTATGCTTGTCAGACTGGATTTGCCATTGACTGAAAATTTTTTATTTTCACACAGATAAAGAAGGCTTCTGTAAATCTGGCAAAGATGTATATGAACAGAGTAAAAATGGAGCTTGAAATGTCTCCCTGTGCAGATAGGGATCCAAGTCAAGAATCTTTGCTGCGTCAAGGTGTGCATTTTGTGTACAGGGCTCACCAGGTAATGCTTGATAAGGCGGCTAATTTTTCTTTTTTTTTATTATCTGGTCTTCTGATGTCCTGCACAATGCTTTTCTCATCGTTTACCCCATGGTGTTTATGAATATGGTGATGCAGTTTGCTGGAGGTCTTGATTCAGAAACATTGTGCGCTTTTGAAGAGATAAGACAGTGTGTTCCAGGACATCTATTAGGCAGTCGAGAATTGTTTGCTGCAATACCATCAACATGAACATGAACATACTTTACAGCCACTTAGAGATGCTATGTAAGAATCAGTTTCAGCCTTTTATTTGATTATTCTTTTATCCCGTGTTGGTGCATTATATAATATTCTTCGGTGCCTGGAAGCAAAACCTGGATCACCGACCTGGACGGAAGGATTAAGACCATGCAATATAGAAACTCAATACATCCACAACATTACCTAAGAAGTAACCTGAAACTCTGTAGTAGGCAGTTAGTTGATGGTTACCACAAACTAGAGTGGGTGATTGGGGAAGGATGTACAAAATATAAGAGAGAGGACAGCACAATTAAATCCAAAAACTAATAGAATGCTCTACGATCCAATGGGAATGGTAGTGCAGCACATAAAGCAAGTAAGGAGAGGCCCATTTGCCGACCAAACTACTGCCCTTAACATTGAAAATGGTTTCTTTGGCCAAAGGTTCCTTCCGTGGACCCAAAACTTGTTCCCATTTCGTCGTAAATGTGAATGCTGTAAGGTACCACTTCGTCGTGTATGCAACATTTTGCAAGTTACAGATTTCGGGATCAGCATAGCATATGGTTGGGGTCTGGCTCAGACAACAATGGCGTGGGGTCTGAGTGGGCTTTCCGCAATTTCTCGTTCCAGGAACGGTTTGCACTGTTGAATGCTATTGGAGGGCCGCCATCTTTTCTTTTGTTTTTCTTTTTCCTTCTTTTATTTGAGCTTAATAATGCACGAGTGGATTAACACGTTAATGGCTGCTAAGGGAGGGGAAAAAAGAAAAAAAATGTTCTATTAGCCACGTGGCAGACACCACAAATTATTCCTCGTATTGAGAATGTCTTGACATGGTGGGTTGGTGAGATTACAAAGAGAATTCGTTTAATAAAAAAGTTGAACAATATTCATTAAAAATACATATTTAATATATCATTAAAATATGTCTGGTAAATATTACTATGTTCTTGTTTTTTAAATTTATTTTTTCATTAATTAATTTTATCAAAGCAAATATTTTTGTATTTTCTATAACAACAGTTTTTATAATCTTATCTCGACTTGTTTAATTTCAACTCTGGCGCAGTCAGTCTCCTTGTCTTTGGAACTTAACAATGCGTTTGGGATGACAACGGATAGGATTAAAGTAAATCCACACGCAGATCTTCCAAAGGGCAGGGGAAAATGGATTGAAAAAGAACAAAAAAAAAAAAAAAAGCTTCTCAACAATGAGTTGCTTCTCTATAATCAGTGATTCACTTGAGATTAGCAACTATGACAATATCAGCACAGACGCGAGCAACAGCTCCAAGCCCACCATACGCCTTAAATTGATTGCCACTGGAGAACCCTTTTGGCAGAATGCTAAAACTGGTACATTATCCTTAGCAGCCACCCATTAAAGAACGACAAAATTTGAACAAAGGCCAAAATTCTACCGGGGGTCATCTCCAAGCCACAATGCAACACCAGCAGTTACAGCCTAAAGACAACAAATAGCTCCCCTGGCACCAGAACCCGCAATCAAATGCCTCTTCTCTGATGATAGTAAAGTTGCAACCAGCTGCCAGTTAATGAACGTGCTCCTAGCGTTGACCAATGGCCTTTTCACGTCTGCCCATGCAATTTTTTATGTGATGAAGGTTAAATACGTGGCACCATATTTTGCTAGAAATCACTCAATTCTTGGGGAATTTGAGCTTGGCTTGGTGTTCTGGGTTATCCATGTCACTGCAGCGTTTGATGAAACAGTGGAGAGTCTTCTGCTTTGCAGGGCTGCCTCTCTGCTGACTGGCAGAAACCTCTAAAGTATTCTCGTGGCCATCAAGCACCTAATTGTTCAATATCTAGAGTTCAGTTCAAGGACTAAGAAAGTAAATACTACCATCTACTGGTGCAAATCACCAAGAAACAATCAAGTGCCTAAAATATTGGAATAAATTAATAGAAAGCAACTGGATTAAATTTTGTGGATGATGGCAAATTATTACACTTTTATTTTTCAATTTTGGTAAGCAAAAAAAAGAATCAAGAAAAAGATTACAGTCTTGTAAATTGAGTCAGTAGTAAATCAGACTAGCATATGTATTTCATGCTGAGCCTTAACTAACAAGTTATGGGTGCTTCCTTAAGTGAGGGCTATGATGTAGTTTCCACACTTGGAATTTCACATATGGCATGAAATTCAAGTCGTCTTGAGACACTCTATGGATCTTTGAGAGCCACTAATGAAATGCTTGGTAGAATATAATAGAGCAGAACAGAAAAGTCAACCTCCACTTCATGCTACCAAAGATAACCTAAGGGTATGTTCTTCCATTCCAGCTGACTTCTCCCTAGGAGTTATCCTACTAAGGGTTTCAAATTGCCCTGGGACAAGATAGAGCCTACAAGTCCATATACATGTAGATACAGTGGGATGTGGGTGTCTCGCATGATGGGTAGGGCCTTATACGCATCAAGCTAACCTTGCCAAGATCTGAGAAAAGTTTTTTTTTTTTTTTTTTTTTTTTTTAGTTGAATGTTTGCCTTTGTATAGCATGTGCGCCCTGTGTGTCTTCTTGGATGCTGTTTCCTTATCTCCTCCGATTTTTATCTCATTTAGCTGCTATAAAAACCTGGTACTATTTAAAGCACCAAGCAAGCCTCCACCTATAAATCTATAAATGTGATTTCATTGTTGCCCAGATTGAGGGCAGTCACTTCCCAAGGCCTTCCCCATCAACTAGCCTGAAATAAACCTAGAAACCTTGATTACCCTGCTGTCACAAATTTTGGCAGCAACCCTGCAATTTCTAGTCACCAAGTAGGCAGAGAAAATGCACCAAACCAAGCTGCTCAATCTTCAAGCCTAACACCAACTTATGTAAAGAATTTTGAAACTCAAAACCCCAATTTATGTGTAGCTGGTTTGTGACAGTTTCAAACACATGCAAGAGTGAAGAGGGCTGAGGGACCCAAAGGGGGAGGTGGGGACCCATGGAGGGCAATTACCTGTCCCAAATTTTCCAACTTGCTTTGAACAACATCCCTACAGAAAATAAATAAAACTTGGTAAATTGTTGAAAAGTCCCCAATTAAGCAAACAACATAATAGACAACTTGTACAATACCACAGCCAAGGAAAACAAAAGTGCAAGTTAGCATACCATATGATATCATCAACAGTATCATTTGCCAGCAGATAATGCACATTGACTGAAGAAACCTGCAAATGAAAAACAAATCTTCATGGAAAGTACACATGCAATCATTTTCCTGCATAATAGCCAAACATCATCCAAATATGGGGACTAGTGCTTTGCTATATATGGGCACCACTATGTCAGTTTTTATTCTTCAACTTGAAAAAAATCAATTTGAAGGTGACACATCCAAAGAACAAGCAATAAATATTGCCTACAAAATCTTGGGCAAACTAATGAGAAAAGCTATTAGTTAGTTCAACTACCTATTCAGGATATCCAATACCTTCTCTAAGACAAGATAAAAGCATCTCTTCAGTTATATGCAATCAAGCTAAATCATCATTACAACAACAAAAGCATACACGATGTCACAAGCAACTGCCCTCACAAAAATCATTATTGATGAACAAGCCATCACTTGTTCATAACAATCAATATCAAAGAAAGCCCTAACCAACATCTTTTGAGAACCAATAGGAACTCCTTATTGAAAGAACCCTCCATACACTGCATGAGAGATACAAGGAAAAGTATGCAGCAAAGTACACTACTTAAATTGACCTCTTATCACAAAGATTAATATGCACTAAGCAAAACAAAAACCTCAGTTTTGGAACAAGAAGGCATCCCATCCTAAACCCCCAAAAAAAAAAAAAATCAAAGAGAACATTGATTAATGTGAAGGCCAAATCTTAGTGTAATGATATGGTTAGTTCATTGTAACATGAAGATCACAAGTTCAAGCTGAAAAAAAAAGTTTGACCCTTCCCCAAACCTCATGGTGTAGGAGCTTTGTGCATTGTGATGTCCCTTTTTTCAGAATATTGATTAATGTACTGAGCTAAACCAGACCTAGATTGTGCTAGAGCAACTAGACATGGGGAACATAACCCGAGCAAGCTTAGGCCCATCCAAGCATGCATGCACAAACTTGCAATCTTACTAGAAAGTATTCACTAACTAATGCATTTGTTGTAATTTGAGAAAAGATGCCATTTACCTGACCAATCCTGTGAGCACGATCCTCAGCTTGAATTAGGTCACCTGGAGTCCATGACAACTCAGCAAAGATAACAGTGCTTGCAGCTGTTAAAGTTAATCCAACACCTCCAGCTTTGATAGACATCTTGACAAAGACATGCAGATACAAATAACAGAATTAAATGACCATGTATCAAAATTACCACCACTTTGAATGCAGTTGCTTTGGTACAAACAATGAAAAAAGGAAAAATGAACACAATTGCAGTACCACTGCTGCCTTAACAGCATCCATTTCCTGGAAATCAGTAACTAATGTGTGCCTTGAAGCTGGAGGTGTACTTCCATCAATGCGAATGCAGCCAACTTTCTTCCTCTAGAAATTAGGAAGGTCGATCAGATTTAGATATTTTGTGGACAATTATAACAATGTTTAAGAGGCCTTACGAGAAGAAACTCATGTATTGCATCAATCATGGGCTGATGGTGAGCAAATATTAGAAACTTGCAACCTGCCTGCATGGAGAAATGCAATAATTTGGGATAGGAAAATATGCAAAATCTGCTAGAAAAGATAAAATCATAAGTCATAAAATAAAAGGCCACTCATAAATACTACCAGGGACACTCAGTCCAGTGTTAAATGAACAACTTGCTGTTGATAAAAGGCACCATGGATTTGAGAGCTATAACTTTCAATGATGCTTCATTAGGATGTAATGTAGTTTATTGACCAGTTTGAACCATTTTTAGAATGTAAAACTCAAGTTCATCACTAAGAACCAAAGTGAATCCTGACATACCATTTCTAACAATTTGATAGAGCTTCTATATTGTTAATGCAAAGCACTAGATCTGACATTTGAAGTTTATTGACTTTGGATATATATAAACAAAAGGTTAAAAATCTTTCAAGTGTAAAGCTATTGGAAAAAGAAATATTCACAGCCTTGACTTTTATTATAAGCTTCAGTATACAGCAACCATGCAAATATGAGTGGCCAAAGCGCAGAATAACAAGCAGACAAGCAAACTCAAGCATATGTATTCATTCATGGAAGGAATGTGATGTAAACATGTCAATAGAATGTAGTGATTTGGGAAAGGCTTGTTTGCCAGGGGTTCTCTCTTTCTTCCCTTTTTTTATGTGTGGTGTCCTTTTATTCTTCTTCTGATAAGATAAACAACCCCACATTGCTATCCAAAGTTTCTGATACAGCCCCTGAGCTTCACCTCTCCAATCCTCATTTCATTTAAGGAAACTAGTGGTCCTAGTCCAATCTAGCACAACCTAAAATTATAGCTTTTCCCTAACCTTAACTCATCATATATCTGCAAGTTGGCTGACCCTTAAATATGTCTTACCTCAAAGCCCTTCAAATGTGTGTAATATTTTCCCATAAATTCACCAAAACCAAAGTGAAAAAAATACAATAAAAAAGGAGGGAGAAGTACAAAACTAGACAATAAAGGTACCTCAATAACAGTTCCCAAATAGTCTAGAACAGCTGGGATCTTGGCTTCGGCAGAGTCAGTATATATCTGAATTCCACACAGGGTTAGCAGCAAGCACCACAGTAACCCACTCAGGAAGCAAATATAATGGAATTAGTAGCAAAAAAATGTCAGTATGATTTAATCAAACCATGTAGCTTATACATATGGGGGATATGTGCAAGAGCACTTCAGCTTGAAAAAGGGGCAAATTGGAACCAGTAAATGTCTTTGAAGAACATTAAATACCTTATTAATAAGATTTTTCTCACAAAATTTGAGTGATTCAAGCTCTTCTTTTGATGTGCATGCCTTTATTTTGCTTTTTATCACCTCCAACTACAAAATAGAAAATGAAACACCAGTCACTAGGATCACAAATTGTTTTTTGCTTCCTCAGGAAAAGACTGAAGCTTCAACAAAGAAACTTGAATATAAAGCAGGTTCAGATAACTGGTCAACTAACAAAGGGTTAACTTACTTCACGGAATAGAGCGTTGATTTGTTTCATGTCTTTGTCTGCAAGTTCTAGAAAGACCTGAGAATCAGTTTAATGGAATCTTAAATGCTGTGCAGGGTAAAGATAAAGAATAAGAAATAATATTCCATATTTCATCTATGATATATCCCTAAACAATGACACAGGAGATAACTAATTTCCAGGTTCCAGCCTCCAAAAGAAATTTTCAAATTGAGTAGCTATTTATTCAGGAAAAAAAGTACACATCCATACAACCAAATATCTAAAGGAGCTGATCTTCAACATTTTCCCCCAACCTAAGATGTAATTTTCATTTGAAAATCCCCTTGAAGACTTTGATATGGTTCCTCTAGTTGTAAGGCTCTATTTCATTTTACAGCAGAAATCAAGAACATTAATTACATTTGCCAAAAAAACCATGTATATTTTACCCTAGACAGAATAAAAAAAGCACATCACACAAATCAGCCATACATTAAACAAGTGATACCTACCTGCTGTCTACGTTTGACAGGAAGCTCAGACAGAACATCCTTTTTAAGCCTGCGAATCATGATAGTTGCCTTCATCAAGATGTGCAATTCTTCATGGTTACTTGCACCTTGATAAACTCCAAAAACTCCCTAAAGTTTGATCACCATTCGTTGATTGCTAACAGATTTATCGAAACTATAGGATTTTATGAACGCAGAGTTGACTTACCCCCCTACAATACCGGTTACCATATTCATGGACATTCTTGTAGACAGCGGGATACAAGGCTTCAAGCTGTAAAGGATAATCATTACAGTAACTCCAAATGCTTGATGTCTGTATGCTTTCTAAAGTAACACTCAAAATTACCTGCTTAAATAGCTCTATTGGTCTGGATAAAGCAGGAGTTCCACTAAGCAATATTGCATATTGAGCTTTCTGAAATTGAAAACATAGTTCAGTTGGCCAGCAGAACATACAAGTGTATGCAAGTAGGTTCAAGTGCTTGACATGTTTCTTCATGAAAGTGTGTGTGATAGTGTGCCCATATGTATGTAAGTCTCTGGGGAAAGGGGGGCAGGGAGATGCCTACCACATCACAAAAATTCCCATTACTGCAATGATCCTTTCACATTACATATAATATGAGACAGTCATTATGATTTGCCTACTTAAACCTGCCTATTTGACACTTAGTTTCTATAGACACCCTTAGTTATACCTGAAGTTCACAATTTGTATAAACTACAATTGCACAACCTATTTCAACATCCAAGGAAAATCATGCATTATAGAATCTGCAGGATTATGAATTATACTTAGGCATTAAGATAGTGTAGGCACGAAGTTAGCATATGCAAAGATGTAGATATTTATTAAGAAAAAAGGACCTTTATAATTGGAAGGGAGGCAGTTGTCCTCTTTGCTTGAGCATTCTTAAGAAAGTGTGACTCATCTGCAATCAGAACCTAAATAAAACTATTTCATTGCAGTGACAAGAAACAACAGTACTAAATTAAAAACGGAAAAAAGAAAAAATTAATAAAACAGAGAAAGAAAGAAACTTTTAAGTGCATTGAACATCCATGACAAGATACACATAATGACAAAAAATAAAAGGACAGACACTGATATCAGGATTCAATCATCATTCTGGCATATTATTGGTCAATAAATGGTTAAAAGTTCTGCCACAATACATTGCAATGCCCTGATTCCTTGCCATGACAACTAGAGCTGGGATACACATTGCTTTACTTATTACAGAAAGATCATATCATTATCATTGCAACACAAGTAGTATGCTTAAACCAAAACCAGTAACACTATCCAAATGGTGTCACTGTTATGATCAAAGCCAGTAGCCATTTGCAAATTAGAGGGGTGCCTTTCTTTTTGTGATAAATCCAGCACATTACAGTTTCTATCTGTTAGAACACTTGGCGAACATCTTTATTCTTGTGAAAAAAAAAAAAACTATCCAGAAATTTCTTTCAGAAAAAGGATAAGCTACAACAAATGGGGGAAAAGAAAAAAGGAAATTCCACCTTTGTTTTAATCACATTATTCTCAAACCAAAATCCTGATTTTGAGTGTTCCTTTACATGTTTTTTTTTTTTTTAACAATGTAGCATTTACCAGACTAATTATAATATTCAGCATACAATTGTGCCAGATTTCCCCTTCCCCTAACACTTGATTGTTTGTTCATAAACATTACCTTTTCACTTATACCTCCTATCTTCATCCTCCTGCACATACTAAATTTTCCAAGCAGAACCTTCTCTTTACTTACAATAATAATAGCTGCCCCAGGAAAATGAGATCACAGAAAAGAATCTTATTTGATATAGCCAAAAACTCAATAGGTTAACATGCTTACCTTAAAATCAGATTCCATTAGCACATTCTGTAACTTGGGAACTATATCATAGGAGATAATATTGAATAGGCCATCAAGATGAATGGTACCCTTGGTGTTTGATGATACTATAGTGAAACCACTTCTATTTGATCCGCTCCATTGTGATAAAACAACCTAGTAACCTTATATTGTTAGGAAAGCAGAAAAAGGACAGATGAAGTTCCAAGAAAAGTTTGGACAAAAAGAAAAGAGAAATAAGGCACAAGATTAGGAAAAGTAAGCATAAAAATTAAAAGAAAATAATGAAAATACATAAAAAGCAATAACTCATTTAAATTTACCAGTATATCCGATGAAGAAATATTTAACCATTGTTGAATCATCTACAACAGAAGTATAGGTAACTTGAGGGAAGTGCCTTCTAAAAAATCTGAAATAGGTGCTGCATATAATACTTACTAAAGCCCAATGCAAGCGCAAGGAAGATGGGGTTAATATAAGAACTGGCCAGGAGTCACGAACACATGCAGTGACAGCAATAGCCTGAAAAAAATAGAAATAAACCACAAAGTCCAAAAGCACGTTCAGAATACACTAATAACAAATTTAGAAAGAAAAACAATCACCCATTGTCATTTCTGCAGAAGCTGGGCCCTAGATACTCCAAAAGTTACATTTAACAATTAGACATAGATTGCTACCCTTCATGAAATCTCCTGACACAGTTCAGAGCTAAACTTGATACACCTAACAAACTTAAACAACTATAATACACAATTCAGGCATTCATGTTGATAAAGCTATCACTAAATGGATTCATGATAATGTATTATCAAAGAAACACCATACATAACATAGAAAACAGAAACACAAAAGAACAATTCTCACCTGTAAAGTCTTTCCCAGTCCCATTTCATCTGCTAGGAGAATGCGCCCTCCATGTTGTAATGCAAACCTAAAAGCAAAACATTGAGGAATTAATTGTGCTGTTTAGAGAGAGAGAGAAGGCAGTTAGACTGCAACTGTGCATACCACAAGCACAAATTATGTGTACCTCACACCTTCTCGCTGGAAAGGAAGAAGCCTTGACTCAATACAGTCAGGTATCCTATCATACCATTCTTGTGGTGGGAAAGAATTTCAGAGGCAGTATGCAAAAAAGCTAAAAGTATTTAGAACAAGTTTGTATCCAATGAGACCATAAGAGAAGAAAAGAAAACACATCTTCTATTTTATACTGGCAATAATGCCAAAAGCCCCGTTCTAATATTAAATCAATTATGGAATTCATTAGATCCTAACACTTACTTCAACCACTTTAAAATTGTCCCACTTTCCACTCTCTATCACTAAAAGGCTATCAATGGGTCCACATTTAAGCAGAAAGTTTTCACCATACATTACAAAAATCCAACTTAAACTGAGGGAAAAAGCAACAGCCATTTAAAGTGAATCTAATATAGCCTAATAGTTGAGGAAAATTTCATATTCACAATTTTAGCATTTACCTATAAGATCTTGAACAGCAGAAGCAGCAGTGAGAGCCCTTTGCACCAAAGGATCCAAGCTGTCCACCTGAAAAGATTATATCATACAATTACTTATGATGGAGCTTATTTCTTGAAATAGTCCAATGGAATACATATCAGGAAAATAATAATAATGATGGGATAAGATTAAACATTTGTATGCATGTGCAAGCAATGTCACATAACAAGGAAACTATTCTGCTGAAACATAGGTAATTATGATAAAAGGGGGAACATGAAGAAGAACCAATTTTTAAGAAGCAATTTAATTTATTTCGAAAAACTATTTAACAGACCTACCACCAACCATAATAGTGAAAAGAGGCAGCCATCACCTCTATATTGTAGCCAGATATTTCATTGAATACTTTTTCTGCTGATGACAAAGAATCTACTGGAAAAATCCATAACCTGTAGATGCAAAAAGAATGAAAAAGCTAAGGCTGCATTTCCCAACAATTCCACATGCACAAGTGCATATTACTGCAAAATATCTAGAGCATTATACAAACATATAGATAGAAAGGTGGACAACTATATAGACAGGGGAAGGGGAAAGGGGAGAAAGAGACCTTTCTTTTGCATTCCAAGCAGCTTTAGGAATCTTGCGGACAGCAGCTACCAGTGCCTAGAGCATCAAAAAGCAAAAATCATTTTAAAGAAATCAACTTTAACAAACTGCAACCTTTTTGCATGAAAAACTATCAACAAGCAGATAGAAGGAACTACGGGATCATATGGAAATTTGGCAGCAACATTTCCACTGGCATGAAGAAGGAATTTTACGGAGAGCTTTTGCAACCCTTTTGAGCTCTCATCTATTCAAACAAAACACCAGACATTACCCATAAAAACCAATAAGCCAGAAATAATTTTCAAAGCAACACAATGATGATTGCAAGTTGCAACCAGGAGAAAGCAAATAGCTGATGGCAACAACAATTCATTTACAGGCGAGAAGCAGTCCATGGAATAGCATATAAACCCTAGCAAAATCTTGATCCTGTCAAAGATAGAGGGAAGGAACCCCCAAATAAAACCTACAAATATGAAACAGAATCAAACATAGAGCAGAGTGTTGGATAAAGAACAAAAAGAGACTGACCAGACTTTGCCATAGGTGCAACTAAGGAGGGTAGTGTATTGTGCTCAGGAAGTAATGAGTCCACCTGAAATAGGACACGAGAAAATTAGTTCAGTAACCCAATTTAGATGAAAGCATGATGAACTTTCATCAGAAAAATTACGCAAATCGCTGCTGCCAATATCATATAACACTGTTTGTTGGTTTTGATTCAAGATACAAGAAGACAAGGTAGAAAGCGAGAAAGAAAAATGTAGCTAAATGAAAGAAAAAAACCCCATGGTCTCTCTGGGTGTCCAGATAAAAAATGAAACAATCCTTTGTTAAAAGAAACAGAAGTGAAATTAAAAACAAAGAAAAAAGAAAGAAATAAAGAAAGAAAAGAAGAGAGCTTTACCTTGTAAGAAAAAGAATCAAAGTTGGGTTGAGTGTTGTCACGAAGATTTTGTTGGTTTTGATTCAAGAAACAAGAAGAAGAGGAAGAGAAGCTGCATTGTTGCTGCTGCTGTTGTCGTTGTTGTTGAGCTATCCTCTGTTGAGCATCTCTTTCAAGAAAGTCGAAATCTTCTGCACTTAAACCCCAGTCGTCGTCGTCCAATTCCATCTCTCTCTCCCTCTCGATTTCCGTTCAATGTCACTCTTCCAATTCGATTCTTTCTTAAGGAAGATAACGAGGATGATGATGAGATACTGTTGAGGTTTTCAAACTTTAGGCAACAACACCAACAAGATTGCGCACTTTGTTCTAAATTCTAATGCCCCCGCTCCTTTTTGCCACTTTGCACACCTTTTTTACTCTTTTATTTATTTATATTTTTCATTAATGTTCCATTTTTTTTTTATTGGTATAATAATAAATAATTATTTAATTAATTATTTTTTATAATAATTTGATCAGTATTACTCA
Source organism: Rhizophora mangle (assembly GCA_037832345.1). Taxonomy (NCBI): domain Eukaryota; kingdom Viridiplantae; phylum Streptophyta; class Magnoliopsida; order Malpighiales; family Rhizophoraceae; genus Rhizophora; species Rhizophora mangle. The sequence goes on along the minus strand of JBAPLJ010001421.1, from coordinate 2,366,631 downwards.
CTAGAAAAAAAGGAATTAAAGGCATAATACTAGCTAGCTCTAAGATGGTGGAAAATATCCATTTAAATCAATGATTAGTGGTGGATTTTTTTATAAGAAAGATTAACTGAAGATAGTAAAATGTGACCTTAATTTTAACTCAAAATTAAGATAATTCATTTATTATTTATCTTTTTTGAACCAAAAAAAAAAAAAAAAAGAGTATCCCTCACTCATAAAAGGCCAAGACAAGAAAATAAAATGACTCGGCGCTAGCTCAGTTTATGCAAAAAGGCAGAAAACCGACAATTTACTGGGGGTTTTATTTTATCTTTTCGAGAATAAAAAAAAAAAAAGCCCAAAGTGATTTTGTTTTTTTAAACTTTTAATAAAGCATGATTGTACGGTTGCTCTCTGTTTGGACAACAATAACAATTTACAGGTAAATCACACAATTTATTACATAATTTATTTTTTATGTAATTTTTAACTTGATTTAGTTAAATTAATTAAATTTAATTTTATTATATATTTTTATATAATTAAATTTGTCACATTTTACTGTAAATAATAAATTTTTATCTAAAATAAATAATTTTCCATTTTATTTACCTCCCTTTCTCGCCTGTCTCGGTTAGCTCGTCGCGGAAATTTGTATGCTTAGTTCCTGTTCATGCAGAGGCGATATTGTCACACAAAGTTAAAAAGGTGGAAATTCCTCTACTTACGGTGGTGTAATTTATTGTATTTTTTATTATTTTATACTTACGTAAAAAATATTTATATGAATTTAAAAATAAAATTATTTAAATTTTTAATTTTTAATGTAAAATTTAAATTTAATTTAATAGACAACAAAATAAAAAATAAAATAAGTTTAATTTTATTTTTATTTAAAAATAAAGTAAAATAACACTTTTAAATATATAGTAATTAAATAAATTTACTTAAGAGACATGATAAAATTAAGGATACATGTTAATTAAATAGTCTTACTTTGAGACACAACAAAAACATTAAAAAATTTATAAATTAATTTTATAAAAATATAAATTAATTATATTTTTTTATAATAAATAAATAAATAAAATTAAAATTATAAATATTTATTAAATTATTTAATCTATTCAATTTAATTAATTCAATTAAATTATTTAAAATATTATAAATTATTAAATATAATTTAAATTTAAATAAATTATATTTAATAATTTAAAAATTATTAAAATTAAATTAAATTATATTATATATATAAAAATTTAAACAATATATTTTTTATAAAATTATAAAATTATAAATCATTATAAAATTTAATTATCCTTCTCATTTTATAATTTTTATATTTAATTTATTAAATTTAAATATATATTTAATTATTTATTTTTTTTTTTTAAAAAATTTATTTTTAAATTTTTAAATTTAAAAGTTTAATATTTAATTATTAATATTTTTATTTATTATACAAGTCAATAAAATAAAAAAATAAGTAATTACATTAATTTTTATAATTCAAATTTTTAGATCAAACAAATTAACACTTAAACACTAAAACAATTTAATTAGTATAATTTTTATATTAAGTTAATTGTAATTTAAAATTTTTTAAAATTATTATTAATGATTTAGTTTAAATATAAAAATTAAATATATTAAAATTAATTTTAAATATTATTTTAATATTTTTATGAATATAACGTAATTTAATAAATACGACATTATATCTGAAAAGTTTAAACGACAAAAAACGGTTTTGTGCGTTTATTTGTGCCTCAGCCGGCGGCAAGGTCACATAACTTGTCACTTGTCACCCCCCGCGTCAGAAAGTAGACGCATTAATGCGATGGTCAATCGTTTATCCATTTTCTGGGGCACGGCAACGAAACTCCATCGCCGTCATCGTCGTTGAGACAAAGAAAATACGTACATCTATGGTCATTTGTAACCATACGATCAAGGATGAAACATCCTACAATGGCTGCAGCCAAAATGGAAATTTCGCGGTGACTTCGTGCCGTTTTGGACAAGAGAAAAGAGAAAGTCCCGCTTCCATAACAACTTTTGCTATATTTACAGCATCAACACAGCAGCTCTCTGCTCCTCCCCCATCATCCAGTAGCCACCCTGTCAGAAGTTTCAGATTGACTGATTTGTTGTGGGACTGATTTGCCATTCCCTCTGCGTCACTCGCAAGTTGTTGTCTTTTTGGGAGTTGCAGCAAGCAGCGGGTGGTATGTACGGTGGCTTTCCGTGTCAATTCTTAATTAATTGAAACCCATCTGCATATAAAGTTGTGGGATGAACGTGCATATGTAGCATCGTCAGAGAGAAATTGCCTGTTACTAGATTTTGATTAAAGTTTAGCCCTTTGTGTTTGTTTTGCGGAGTTTTCATGCAGATTGACTGGCATGACTGTTGGGAGTATGGGAATCAAGTTTCTTCTGCTGGCAATCTGGATTGCTGCTTGGTTGGATTCCTTGGCTCTTGCAGATTCCTTTTATGGTTTAGTGAGAATCCCTTTAAAGAAGCGGCCTTTGGACCTCTACACCATAAATGCTGCGAGAATTATCGCAGCTGGCACTTCTCCTGTGAGAGGTATAGAGAATACTAACACCAGCTTTATGAAGACAAAAGAAAATATTGTGTACCTAAAGAATTACCTCGATACCCAATACTATGGAGAGATTGGCATTGGATCACCACCACAGAGCTTCACTGTTATCTTTGATACTGGCAGTTCCAATCTTTGGGTCCCATCTTCAAAATGCTTATTATCTGTAAGTCCTACTCGTACATGACTTAGAATCGATTAACAAGTAGTTGAATGGTACTTTGTTCCATTATCTCTTTTTTTGAGATTTCATACCAATGCAGATGAATTGTTACTTCCATTCCAAGTTTAGGGCAAGGCTATCCAGTACTTACAACTTCATAGGTAATTTTGCTTGAACAGCCTCTTAATATCTGTTCCCCTTTGAATTGCCACTCTGCAGTCACTTATCAGGAAGAATATTGTTTGGAATTAGGTTTGTTGTTGAATATCTAGATAACCAAATCTACTTGTTGGATTCTTATTCAGGAACACCTTGTAAAATTCATTATGGTTCTGGATCCATTTCTGGGTTCTTCAGCCAAGATTATGTCAAAGTTGGAAGTAAAATAGTTAAAGATCAAGTGGGTTTTTTCTTGAATGGAGTTTTATGCGTTGAAAAATGTGTATGACTTGTGCAATGATATTATGACCTCTCCCTTCATCCAGGAGTTTGTTGAAGTTACAAGGGAAGGATTTTTGGCATTACTGGGTACACAGTTTGATGGGGTACTTGGACTTGGGTTTCAGGATATTGCCATTGGGCAAGCTACGCCAATATGGTATCATTCTAGCCGAGTCTAAATTAATGTTTTATCAAACATGTTTATTTATTTTTGTCTGTTAAACATGACTTCTTTCCTCAGCAAAGTGTTCAGTTATTTTTTCCCAAAGTTCATTTGATTTGCTCAGATTCTAAACTAACATTTTACCAAACACTTTAACTTATTATTCATCTTTGTCTCTCTTCATTGCTGGTGCATTGAAATCAACAATCTTATGTTCCATGTACAGGTACAATATGATACAACAAGGTCATGTTAGCCAGCAAATCTTCTCTCTGTGGCTAAATCACAATCCAATGTCAAGTGTGGGAGGTGAGATTGTATTTGGAGGTCTTGATTGGAGGCACTTCAAGGGTGATCATACATTCACCCCAGTTACTAAAAAGGGTTACTGGCAGGTTTTTTTTGAGTAAAGTTTTTCCAATCTCCTCTAGTCTTTTCCTTGCATCCACAGAAAGCTGATATTCAAATTGGAATGGTATGTTTAGTTGCAGTTCTAGATTCCAATCCATTGACCTAACTGCCAATTTATTGTCCATTGCAGATTGAGGTGGGAAATATCTTTGTTGCAAACAGCTCAACAGGTGATGCCATAATATGTATCAGCAGTACTGGGCTATGACGTCTATCTTGCTTTTGGTTACTCATGAATAAATGCCTTCGATGTGATAGAAAGCTCACAAAAGAATGCTTAAGGTGTAGGGAACATAAGAAATGTGATTAGTAATTAAGCACACTAGCTAGAGAACTGTTTATTCTCTTTCTTTGCCAATGAAAAAACTATCCACAGTTGCAATTATTATAAGCTATTTTTCCTGCAAAAGAAATTGGCTCCTCTATCAAAATTTTTAACTTTAAGTGGCTTTTTTTGCAACATTTCCTTCTGAGTGTTCAACATCATGTTTAAGTCAACACTATAGAGTTCATTTTGCCAGGTCTGCAGGACACAATGCAGTTCTAGGACACTAGTTCCAATGTTATATAAGCACTAAACATGGCAAGCAATATCTAAATCAATTCTTGAAATTTTCAGGATTGTGCGAGCAAGGCTGTGCAGCCATTGTAGACTCAGGGTTATCTTTTGTTGCTGGTCCAACTGTAAATTTTCATATCATAAAAATTCTTTCTGATTAGTCAGCTGAAGCTTTTGTTTTGAGGCTTTAAGCTTCCTAAGAGCTCCAATTTCCAGGCTATCGTAACTCAAATCAACCATGCCATTGGTGCACAAGGGCTTGTGAGCTTGGAGTGTAAAAATGTTGCCTATAGATATTGGAATCTGATGTGGGAATACTTGATGTCGGGGGTTTGTTCTTTCTTTGCTTTTCCTCATTTGACCTTTTTATGATTCTGTCCTCTTGTTTTTGTCTCATAGATGGATTGGTCTTACTATTTACTACCAATTGTTGCAGTTTAGACCTGAAATTATATGTGCTGATATTGGGCTGTGTACATACAATGGTTCCAAGTTTTGGAGGTGAGAATTTCACTCTCCTTCTTATTAGCTGTTATAACCCCCTCCTTTTGTGTCACAAAACATGTTGAATCCTGCAGCACTATTTTAGAGACTGTAGTGGATAATGAAAATAAGGGCAGGCCATCAGTTGATGAGAGTGCTTTCTGCACTTTCTGTGAGATGATTGTGTTTTGGATTCAAGTACAACTCAAACAACACAAAGCAAAGGATAGAATATTCAAATATGTGGATGAGGTGATTTCTTCAAAGAAGTGTATAGCTTCCAATTTTTTTTTCTCAATTCATTGTATCTAATTGAAAGTTATATCCACATTATAAAGCTATGTGAGAGGCTTCCAGATCCTACGGGAAAGTCATTTATCAACTGCGATGATATGGGAACCATGCCGGATGTTTCCTTCAACATTGGAAATAAAGAATTTCCTCTTTCTCCAGAGCAGGTGTGGCTTTTACCGTGAGACATAAGAAATTTTGCTTGTGGTGGCAATCATTAATTGTTCTTCCTTTTTCTGAGATGAAATTTTTATGTTCATTTGATACTTTTTGTTCAGTATGTTCTTAGAATTGAAGACAACTGTGCTACAGTCTGCCTGAGTGGGTTTGCTGCCTTGGATGTGCCTCCTCCACAGGGTCCCCTTTGGTATGTCATACCTCAGTCATGCTATTGTCAATTGTAGGGAATTCTAGATACATTACCACAACGGACATTAAGGTATGAATCAGAGTATTCTTGTGCAGGGTTTTAGGCAACGTCTTCTTGGGAGCATACCACACAGTGTTTGACTCTGCCAATCTACGGATAGGATTTGCAAAAGCTGTAGGATAAGTGGACCGATTTTACTTTTCTTTAAGGGGCTCATTGGTGCAAATTTTACCCCGAATATGCAGTAGTCTGTCAAGAAAATGATAAGAGTCCTGGACCTTCAGTGACTGAATTGGATTTACATTTGCCCTTTTGACCTGCAGCGCTGGAGTGCTTTGTAAAGTTTATATATATATATATATATATGAATGATTGATAGGCCATTTTCTGGCAAACAAATGGGTTGAATGTCGATATATTTTGATACAAATAGCTAGTGGCGTTGTTATTGCGTGCGGAATACCAGTTGTTGCTGTTAATTGAGGTCGGCTCTGTATGGGGGCAAGCACCTTACATCCTACAAGGCTGCATCCATACACAACTGATGCTTCTGTTGGAAATTTAAAATCAACTGTTAGATGGTGCAGCTAATGCAGCCTCATAAACGGTGAACTGTCGACAATCTATGTCTATGGCTCAATACGGCTCGACATGGAAGCACCCTCTCATCTGCAACATGTGTGGTAGGCGAGATGTTTAGTCAATCTGAGCATACTAAATTTATTACTTTGAATTATATATACATATATATAGAGTTAAATTTTACTGAAATCTTTTTATTTCTTTTTTCCAACATCTGAAATTAAGTTAATTTACTTTTTAGAGGAGCTAAATTAAAAATCTCGATTCAATTCCTGGTTTGCCTTTAACCTTCACTCAGCCCATGAAAAGAGTAGCCTGGAACAGGGTCTCTGCTTTACCTAACCTTCAACAAACAAAATAAAAAACGGGCGTTTCCATCTTACCTAACCTTATAAAAAACGGGCGAACAAGTATGTGACCAAACCGTTGAGGAAAAAACAGGAAAGCAAGCCGGTGGCCTTACCTGGGCCAGGCCAACTTCCCCATCTGCAGTTCCCACCAGCCATTAGTGTTGGAGATCAGCTCCCATCGCTTACAATTCACAGGTCTTTTTACCTTAAAAGAGAAGAGAAAGACAAAGAGAACAAAATAAAAAGGGATTCCCCCAAATACCAGAGCGTGTCCTTCTGGATTGATCCGAGCGAATCAAACTTCCAGGAAATCGAAACAGTTTGGTTATCATAGAATTTAGAATTTCAACGCTTGACTGGAAGAGATTCTGTAACAGCAGAGGCGCCGACCCCATCACCACCACCACCAGCAGCACCACCAACATAGCCGTTGTGTTGCCTTCTTGTTCTCTTGTTGTCGGACTGAAAACCAAAGAAGCAAAAACCAAAGTGGAAAAGGGTATCATTGCAAAAATTATATACTACTACAAATTAATGGAGTCATCGTCGTTGAAGACGGAAACGAAGACGGAAACACTGGATGTGCCACTGCACTTGCTTGGTTTCGAAATTGAAGACTTGTCTCCCCACAAGGTCACCGGCCGCCTCCTCGTCACCCACAAGTGCGTTCAGGTCTCTCTCTACTCTCTCTCTCTCCACCCACCCTTTTTTTTTTTCTTTATTTTTTTAATTCCTTTGTGTTTTTGGAAGTTCTTAATTCATGAGTATATAAATTTGAAAACATAAAAAATAGCCGTTCAAGGTGTTGCATGGCGGAGTATCGGCGCTAATAGCGGAGTCGCTGGCGAGCATTGGGGCCCACATGGCATCTGGGTTTCAAAGAGTGGCTGGTATTCAGCTGACCATCAACCATCTAAAGCGCGCAGATCTTGGTGATCTCATCTACGCTGAGGCCACTCCCGTCAGTGTTGGCAAGACCATTCAGGCAAATCTAATTGTTTCCCTACCTATTTCTTTAAATTTTTGTTATATTTCCGCACCATTCGGCCGTATCTATTTTGAATTTTTTTTTAATAAATTTAACTCGCTTATAATTATATAATATATAATAAGTGAGATTTACTCGCAAACACCGCACCATTTATATCAGTGTTTCCATAAATAGTTAATCCTCTTTAGAATTTCTCTCTAGATGTTAATTATTCAGAAAAGGAAGACATCCCCATTATCTATTTCTCCCAAGTTCAGTTGTAGAATTGTGCACTTTTGAGTAAATTCCAACTGGGGTGTGTGTTTGCACACTTGTATATGATAATAGACCAACTTTATGCTCTCTCAATTCTTACATCGTTGATCTTTGTTACATTCTTGAAGATAGAAGTCATTTGTGAAAAAGATTCATATGGGTACAGCTACTCTATGCTTTGCTCCTCTGCTTCAATTGCTATGACTTAATTTAGCAGCCTATCCCTAGTACGTACTTTGCTTGGAGTTATCAACCAGGCAACGAAGATACGTTTAGAATTGGGTACGACACGGGAACTGTAATAACTCTTAACAATCCGCTCATGGGCAACTTTCTAAGATCTTCCCAATGCAATCTTGATTTTGGAATTGGTTTTTACAAAATTTCCTGTCTTGATATTTTAACATCTTACCTGATCATTATTTTTTGAATGTCTATTATGCCAAGATTGTATTTCTTTGAAGTACTAAGATGATGAGGGAAACGCCTGTTCTTTATATCATATCATAGTTTCCTAGTTTTATTCCAAGTTTTGTCTACTCCCAGTGGATTTTGTGGACTGTCATCTATGTTGGCGAAGCATTCTGGTAATTTCGTGCAATGCCTCTTGTTGTTTTTCAACTTTTTAAGAAGATGGTGGGAACTTGAGTTAGAAACATGAAGTTTGTTTAGCTAACACTTTAATCGTCTGTCATCGACAATTCTGAACAGGTATGGGAGGTGCGCCTCTGGAAGGTTGATCCTTCAGACCCAAAGAGCAAATCCATGGTATCAACATCTAGGGTCACTCTTCTATCCAACATGCCTGTGCCAGAGAATGCAGAGGATGCCAGGGAAAATCTCAAAAAGTATGCAAAACTATGAACTGTGATGTACTGCAAATGTTAGAACTTGTCATGAATGCAAATTCATCAAAAAATGGTTATGAATAACTTGTTGAAACTGCATGAATTTGACAATCATGCGCAAGAATCATTAATATGACAAATAATGGTTCCTCAACACTCTCGCAGCGTTTTTGCTCTGGAATTTTGATACACTGATACTGCAAGTTAAAGCTCGTCAAACATATGCATAGTCAGGGTCTTGTGTTCAAACTGTGATACGAGCTAACTGATCTGAACAAAGAAGGGATGATATAATGTAGGGTAATTAGTATCTGCTTCTGCTAAAGCAATCTCATTTGTCTGTATCAATAAAAAAAAAAAAAAAAAAAAACAAACAAACAAAGAACCATTGGCATTTCCATATTGCACAATAGTCTGAGCAGCGGCAGTTTTTTATCTCCTAATTGTAGAATAAGAGGCTCTTGTTGCCTCATTAGACAACCAGAAGCTTCTAAATAAATCCATCCTCTGTTCTCGCGATGATCCACACTTAACATCACAAGAGCTTCAGTCTGTAAGTTCCGTTGAATGGTTGTAGATGCGTAACCTACCCGGGATTGCAATAAACAAGAGGTATCGTGGATGCACGCTACATATCCGAACCAGCTATTTGGGTAGCAGCCTGAAAGGAATCTGCCTTCCGTCTGTTCGATCACTACGTCAAAAGAAGACGTACGAGAACGTGTGTGTGTGTGTATCATGTACGCGTAAAGATGTGTAAGGCCCACGAAGGTACCTAACTTTGGGGGAAAATATTAACTAAACATATAACATAGTATGCGGACGGCGAACACGTGTATCTCCCAAACTGAAAATTTTTAGAAATATGGTTAGTGATACGGCAATTATTCTTCAATTACGTGATATTAAATTTTAAATTTATTAATATTAAAATCATATATTTATTTAAACTTTGTCTGGGAGAGGCTTGGATGTGGATCACATATTGGTGAAAAAAAAAAAAAAGAAACTAGACCCCACCCAGTCTACACATGATGCGGTTGCTGGTATACTCCCAAAGTACTTTTTTGTTGGCAAACAAAAGAAAAAAACGTGGCACGTGTTAAAGTGCGTTTTGTTTTTTTAATGTGTAATTGCTCCCTTTCGATGATCAGGGTATCACAAGCAATGGAACAAAGTACGCGCTGTGATTTACGAGTCCTTTGTTTAACAAGATCTTATTCCAATAAGAGGAAGAGGAACGAAAGGCAAAGGAAAGGGGATATTATGCCTCTAGGTGACTCGAACCCATATAAATAAATACATACCAAATTCTGGCTGAAGTAGAGTACTATTAAAATTTGAATCCTAGGCGAAGTTTCCAAAAGGTAGACAGCTTGAATGCACTGTTCGGTGTTCAACAAAGTTGTTCTTGTAGGTGGTGGGGGCCCTTCTTGGAAAGTAAATTCCCTCCCCCACCCCACCCACAACAAACCTAATCAATAATAATAATAATAATAATAATAATAATAATAATAATAAGCTCCACCTCACATTTTGTGATCGATCAAGCATTATTCATACCTGATGGAATATTGGATACATTCACGAAACTATTTTTGGTTATGGGTTATGTGTCAAAATTGAAAACGTCCACTTCTATTTATAAAATAAATTTATGAAATTCGTTTCTGTGTAAATTGGAAAGCATTTTTTTTCTCCGAGGCCATATGCTTTTTGGACGAGTATGCATTAATTTGGCGGAAAAGACATGCAATCAATTATCAAAGAGTAGGGGGCAAAAAGAAACGGAAGACAGCCCCTCGCATTCGGATGGAAGGGAGGAAAAGAAGACTGTGATGTCTAAAGCCAAAAGATAGAAAGAATGGTTCGCCGGGTTTGATTAATTGAGTAAGCTAGGGCCTGCGAGTGCAGAGCACATTTCGGGCTCCTGGGGTCCATGGCCAAATTAGCCATAGGTATTAAAAACAAGAGAAAAAGAAATTGTTTTTGAACAAAGACTGAGGAAACAAAAGAAAAGATGGTCTTGCGGGTCATAGCCGCTTGGGGGGGGGGGGGGGGAGGGATCTTTTGTAGAAAAAGGAAAAGTTTCGAATGGACCTGACTTTCTAGGAAAGAAAGAAAAAGGTTGAGCCGTTTAGGCATCGCACCACTAACTAAACCTACATTGTAGACATATAGAAACTCTCACTTCACTGATACTTTAACTTCTAGATTAGAATCACTGATTAGGTGTTTCTTGTTAAATCATAAGTCTAGCGTTCAACAATAAGTGTTCAACAAGACTCAATTTCTATTCATAAAATTTTATTTTTTTAAAGGCACGATAATTTCTTAACGAGGTAATATATCACTTATATATATATTGGATAATAGAAAAAAAAATTCTAAATAATTAGAAATTACATTACCTACCTATATACACAACATGCGACAATGTATAAAAATTTATTAAATGGAATTTAAACAAAATTTCATTGAGACATATGACAAGTTAGAGTTTTTGATCAATTTTTTTTAAATAATTATTTAATCACAGTAATAAAGCTCATAATAATAATAATAATAATAATAATAATAATAATAATAATAATAATAATAATAATAATAATAATAATAATAACAATGGCAACAACAAAATCCACATCGCACGTAGTATTTGGGTCAGGTGGAAACGGGAGGACAAGAACGCATATGCTGTGTCTTGGCCCCGCGACCATGGTATGCATTATTAACCTGTCTTTTTCGACGAATCTCGACCGTCCATTGTCTATATATATATGTGCTCAAAATTTAGTACCCACACCAGAAGTATTCAAGGGCGTTCCTCAGTCTTTCCACTATAAAATATTTGTTGGAATTCCCTTGAATTTGCGGGACTACATCTATACACATGGGAGGCTACACGAGGCAGAGGAAATCATCATCATCAGCATGGTCCTGCTTGTTCAACATTTTCAAGGGCTGTTGCTGGCAAGGAAGTGATGATGTGAGCGAAGATGGTTACTATGGAGACCGAGCATGGCGAAGCGATGCATATGGGAGACGTGGGAATATTGCAGAACCCGGGATCAACGGAAAAGCCTCTGATTTCATTTCCAGGTTCCATGAGACTCGTGTTTCTGACCATGAGCGCCAGCCCTTTGCTCACTGATCGAATGTTACACGGCCTAATTATGTTACCATAAACCCATCCCTTGAACCCATATAAATATATGTATAATTCATGTATTAGCATTGTTTCAACCCAACAAAATTTGAAATCAAGGTCGTATTGTACTCGTAATGTTCTTCCTGTCCCTACCTAGCTCGAAACACCGTGTCAATAAGTTACTTCAACACACATCCTACTTTGTAATTAAGTCCAAACGATGGGAGAGAATTTCGTGAAGAGGCTTTTTCACGTTTAAATTTCTTTTCTATCTTTTGTCAGAAAAACCACAGTTCCCTATCCAATGTTCGGCTAGTCCTTCCACTTATGTATTGATCCTCCGTTGTGAATCGCGACCCCAATTTGTATTGTGGCCTCATAAGGTATGTCTGAAAAACAGTGTTTATTTTTATTTTTATTTTTATTTTTGTATTTCCGTTGGATCACATGATCTCTTTGTATATATCTTGACTCCACTAATTAAAACTTCACCAATAAAATAGAATGCAGACCCATTTTGCCCAACACGTTGCTGTTGGACACTTATACTAAAACTACAATTTTATTAATACGATAATAATTTTATCAATATCATACAAAATTTATATAATAATTAAAAAATATACGTAATAATATAAAATTTTTTATATAATTATAAATATTTAAATTTAATCAAATAATAAAATTTAAATTAAATTTAATAAAATTAATTTTTATTATAATAATTTTTTAATATAAATTAATATTAATATTTTTTTAATTTTAATTTAATAATATTCTTAATTTTAATATTTATTTAGTAAATATTTTATTTTTAATAAAATAATTTTTTTATTATCTTAATATCTTAAAAATTTAAAATAAATATTAATTTATTTATTTTATATATTATTAAATTTTTATTTAAATTAATTATAAAAAAATTAATAATAAATATTTTTATAAAATTTTCAATTAAAATATAAATTTTACTCAACAAATTATACAATCAAATAATTTAATAAAATACTTAATAACGTACTCTATTTCACAATGGGTGAAAATAAACATATATTATACAATTAAGTAATTATATATATATAATTAATTGCCATGTGCTTTGTAGTTAAATCTTGCTAGCTGTCCAACAATTAATTAATGAATGATAATTTCAGTGTTTTCCATCTGAAAACTTAAGAATGTTAAAAGGAGTATAACCCTTAGCAAGAAGACACAGCTAGCCAACCAAAGAAAGCAAACGCGCCTGAAAAAGTGAAGCTAAAGCCTTGGGAGAAAAGAACAACAATAATTTTATGGGTATGGCTTCTACGAGACATTCAGTTCAGATAGAGACCAGTGGTTCGATTAAGAGCACATTCACATTTGCGCTCTCCTTCACACAAAATTATTTCTGTAGTTATTTTTTGGTAGACATTCCAAAATTCCATACGACATATGTATACTTTTTTAACTTTTCATCACCCTTAAGTTGTAAACAATGATGTCACCGTAAGTGCCAGGCCTGCCTAAGAGTAACTCTAGTGTTAGGCTTTGTTCCTTTTCCTACAGCTGCATCGAAGGAGGGCCATCTGTATGAATGTGAGCGTCCCCTTTGGGGTACACCAGCGAATCTGTGAGTACAACGGGAAGGGGGCGGTACCAACACTCCCGCAAATACGTACTGTCGGCTGGAGCATTAGACCAGCGCGTAAGGACAAACTCTAGGGCTGTAACAATTATATAAATTCATAATAATCTTACAGTATAAATGAATGTTTTAAACTATTATATCATAATAATTGATAGAGTCTGAGTGAGTTTTCTGTGTTCTCAACAACCTCATTATTTAATTAAGAAAATGGTATAAAATCACCTTCTAGAGAATTAGTATTCTATTTTTTAAAGCAGCTGTTAGCACATCGATCCTTCCAGTGTTATACTTCTTTAACCTTGTTCTGCCAAATTTTAGTTATTTATTTATTTTTCAATTAATAAGTTATTATTAGTATTATTGTGTCAAACAAATCCGCGACACAGAAAATTGAGTAAATCCAATTTAATTTTTAAAGCAGGAGATAGATGGGAATTTGTTTTAGGTTCAGATCCATTGTATGCACAGTTCGATTGTAAATTAATGTTTCATTTGCCCGAGTTCACAGCTGGTAAATGCATTTACAGTTGGCACACACTACTGGAAGATTCCACTTTCCTTTTTTCTAACAGGCGGATTCTTCTCTCTTTAAGCCTTTGTTTGGTTTATTAGAAAAATGTGAGAAAGGTATTGACTGGAAAGAAAAGTGACTTAGAAGGAATAATTCTGTGTTTAGGTTGGTGCAGGAAGAAAATGGTTAGAAAGTGAAGACAAAATCAATTATGGGTCTCACTCAAAAATTTTCTGACCAAATTCGTCAGACAACAGGAGAAAAAGTTCCAGTCGATGGAAGACCTTGTTCTTGGGGTGCAGTTTTATGTTCGAAAATGCAAAATTGCCCTCTTTCTTTGACTTTATAGGAAGTTGCAATAGTCAATTATTGAAATTTGTTTTGCCCTTCCATTGGAATGTGGCAATCGTGTAAAAAAAGAACGAAATCTTTTTTGTGGGCAATTTTTATTTACACCCAAAAATACAGTTTATATACTCACAAAATCTTGTGGGTCTAATGTTATAGTGTGTGTGTGTGTGTGAAACGAATTTGTTTGTGTAAATGATATTTGCTTTTATACACTACAATCGCGAAACACACGACTTCCCTTTCGAGAATGACGAGACCATAAAAATATAATAATTTTACATAGTTCACTCTTTTTGGAACAAAGGCAAATGATTGGGCTATTTTATAAAAAAAAAAAATTATAAATTATACATCAATTTTAAGAGTATAATCGGTTATTTTAAAAATATCAATTTTCAAACTCTTTATTTTTCCACCAATCAAATTAAAAAGTTTACTTTCTATTCATTTCTAATTTATCTACAAAATTAACAAATTTTTTTCTTTTCTTTTATTATTATTAATTTTTCTGCCAAGAATCGCAAGAATTAGTATAGATTTGTGTAGATTAAGTTCATGAAAATGGTCACAAAAAATAAAAACAAATGAGAACAACAAACAACCCACCCCCCCCCCCCCCCCCCAAAAAAAAAAATCTTTTTTCTTGAGAAGGGTCACCAGAACCCATTACTAAAATCTTAATTCACCGGACAGAAAACCCACAAACCCAAAGATTTGTTCAAGAAAGCCAAAAAAAAAAATCATCATAAACCAAACAAATCCATGACAATCGACTAAGAAAAAACAATCAACCAATAGATCTTGATCATGATAAACAAAATTTAGGAAAATTAGTATTTATTATAAACAAGATAGGAGTCGGAGTCAGAGTCCGGAAGCGTGTTTTGGAGGAAATGAAACGCCGAGTCTTTCATACTGGATCGCGTTTGGGAAAGAGAAGGAATTCAGCCACCACCAATTAAAAACGATGTCGTTTGAAAGCCAAAAAAATGGCACTCAATTCTTTTGTTTTTTTTTTTTTTTTAGCTTATCTGAGTTTTAAAAAATTGGCGGAATTAACTTCCTTTTTTTTTTTTTTTTCAAATTATCTTGCAATTTTTATATTAACTCAGCGCAATTTAGTGTTCGATTCGTTGGGTCACCGAGCCAACCAGTTGAGACTGCAACGTGCATAGTTCTTTGATCAAGTTAATGTATTTTTGATTTGTTTTCCTTCCATATTGTTTCTTTTTATATTATTAAACTCTTTCCATCTTTAAACAATAAATGTTTAATCAATTCATTTTATTAATTATATGTAACTTTCTGTTTAACCTTTTCTATTTATTGACAATAATTTGATACTTTAAAACCTTATTAAAAACAATAATAACAATGACATTGACAATGAAATAAAGATATTTCCGTGACTTACTTTACAATACAAAGTAAAAGGAGGAAACTAATGCTTTTTTCTTTTTTTAAAAAAAAAGAAAAAAAAATCCTCTTTTTCTTCAAGAATAGCATACACCCCAATTTTGGTATTTATGGTATGTGCTTCTTCCTCTCTCTTGTGCCTATTAAGTTTTCATCCGTTTACATTTTTGGTGAGTTTCATCCTCAAACTATGTAATACTCTCAGTCTCGTCCGTTGTATCGCCGTTAAAACCCACCAACAAAAGCAGCCCTATAAGCCCATAAATAACTCAAACTCTCACGATGCCGTGTATGCTCTCTGGACGCAGCTCTCGAGCATTTTTGTTCGCTGCTTTACTTTTTATTTAACTTGTAGGTTGGAACCTACCGTCTTTACCCAAGACAGATAAAAGAAATCAGTGCCAAATGACTTCCTACTCTATAGGTTTGTACTTACTTCCCTTGATACAAAATACATTAGGAAGATTATTTTAAAATTTAAGATTATATATACTATTTGGCAAGTATGGATGGGAACACCTTAGAAATTTTTTTATTTTAATTTATTATATAATACTTTTTATTTATATTAAAATTATTTTTAATTAATTAATTGATTAAATTTAAAAATTAAAATATATCGATAAATTATCAATAAATTTTATTTAAATAAATTATTAATAAAAAATATTTTTTAAAAAATTAATAAATTTTAAAAAATATTTTTAAATTTAATAGAAAAATTGACTTTATTATTATTATTTTTTTTCATGCTTGCTAACATTTGGTAGTTGATATCAAAATAAATTTAACTTGTGTTCATATCAATATTGTAAAAATCAAACAATTTTTTTAATAATAATAATAATAATTGTAAAATATATATATATATTTAAATATTTTATTAAAATTATAAATATAATATATTTTATTAATTCTTTCTTTTTTTTACTATTATATTTCGTTAATTTTGATGTGTCAGATAATCAAATAAAAAATTATAAAAATAAAAAAAATAAAAATTTGTTAGCTTTATTAAAAAAAAAATCTTTAAAATATTTTTTTATAATAAAATATATTTTAATAATAAATTATATAAAATAAGTTATAAAAATTATTTTATAATTTAAAAATAATATATACTATTTAATTAATTTTAGTTATAATTATATGTACAAACTTAAAAATTAAATTATCTCATTAGATTATCAATAAAATTTATTTAAATAAATTGTTAATAAAAATTTTATTTTTAGAGTTATTATCCTTTTAACTAAATTTTTAAAAATCTTTTGAAAGTTGAAAAGTATTGACCATTGTTATTCTCTTTTCGCGGTTTTGTATTGTGTTTACCTGCTACGTGCATTATTACCCAACTCAAGTAATTATCATTATTTTTTTAAATAAAGAGTATAAAAATAAATAAAGAAAAGGAAAGGTATTGACTTATACAGTTCTGTTTGTAATTATGCTACATGTATAATGCTTTTATAATAAGGAATATTCAACGGCCTTACACGTAAAGTCTACAGAGAAATTTCCTTGGCTTGAAGGTTGAGACGTGGAAGCATTTTTCCTCTATGTTGTTGTTCCATCAAGGAAAAAGCCGAAATGGCAACATAACGCAAAGGAAACGGACGGATACATCAATGACTTCTTGGAAGAAATCGTTACGGCCCCCACTTTAGAAAAGCTTGCACTTTCTTTAACCAGCGGCTTAGTTGCAGTAGGGACAATAAGAAGTCCCACTCAGGTACATGATCGTGGATTAATAAGTCATACTCGATGTTATATATATACGGTCGTTTTCGAAAATTAATTAACCAAGAGTTTGTTTGGATATTTTTTGTTTTTTTTTTTTTTTTTTTTTTTTTTGGAAAAAAAAATTGTTTGATTGTTATGTTTAATTTTTGTTTTTTGTCAAAAATTTGAAAGTATAGTTTTTTTTTTTTTTTTTGGAAAAAAACAAGAAGTTGGGGAAATCGAAAAAATGAAGTTTTCTTAATTTGTTGGTGTCTCAATGTTTCTTCCACCTTCTCAATTTATTCATTATATATATATATATATATATAAATTAGTATTTCTCCATACATTATCTCTCTCATATTTATTATTATTTTTGGTACTCTTTCTCTCTCTACTCTTTTTTTTTCTTTTGATTATTTTTTTTTCTCTATTCTTTCTCTCATTATCTTACTTTTTTATCATTTTTTTTTTGTCTACCATTTATCTCCGTGATTTCTCTCTTTACTCTCTCTATCCTTTCTCTTTTCTATAAAAGTCTTGGCAGAAAAAAACTTGTTGATAAGAAAAAATAAATAGGCAGTGATAATAAATAATAAACGATAAAATTAAAACAGCCAACAACAAAAAAAAAAATAAAATGACAATATAATTGAATGGGTCTAACTAAGTACTGTTATGTAATAACACTGATTAGAGTATATATAAACATAAGATAATAATAGTAAGATAATTTTTTTTTTTGCTTATAATTTTATTTATTCATGACAATAAAAGAAATAAGATTGGTCCACATTTTTTTTTTTTGTGTTTTTCGAATACTTGATGTTGTGAATTAGTTTTTTGTTTAAGCTAATTTTTGAAAGCTGACATATTTGTGAATGGAACTCTGTCACAGTGATTTAATATTACAATTTCTTCAGGAAACTCAAATTGAGCAAAGTAATCAAACTTCGTCGGTTTGGTAATAAAGGCGAATAAATGCCGCATCATCATTGAAACACACGTTGAAGCGCTTGATTTCTTGAGGGGCAGGGCAGCAATCTGCCAAGCGCAAAGGACAATTCATGCTGGACTTTGTTGTGTTATGCCAAAAACGTTGACCAATAAGAGCCTTATAAATGCATTATGCCACATGATAAACCCCCACAGGACCACGGGGAAAGCAAATAATCAGAAAAAGAAAATAAAAAATGGAGCAACCACTGCTGACTGTTGCTGAAGAGAGGCCATTGGTGCCAACAAGGGTTGCCTTTGTGGAGGAGCTCAAAAAAGTGGGGTACATGGCGGGTCCTTTGGTGGTGGTATCCTTGTCCCAATTTCTGATGCTGGTTGTCTCACAGATGATGGCAGGTCACCTCGGTGAACTTGCTCTTTCTGGGGTTTCAATCGCTACCTCTTTCTGCAACGTTACTGGCTTCTCTATCCTGGTAAAGTTTTCCCCTCTGCTATTCACTGCCTTGTGCATATGTTACACACTTTCCAAGGAAAATGCTTTCTTTGCTGAAAGATGGCGTTACATGTAAAGACTGATGGATGAAGTAAAACTATTTTGAAGACAGAAGATGGAAAAGGTTATGGTACAACAAGTACTGTGCAACTAATTACAACCACTGATATCAGTGATCATTATTGAGGTCTATTTATACCGCTTCTACTAATTAGAGTGGATACTATCTATACAAGTGGGAAGATTCAATCTTCTAGATATGATCAATCAATTGGCAATGGTTAGCCTGTTCTAATAGGAAAACTTTATTTTTTAACTAATCTACTTGTTTCCATCATAATTGATATTATGTTCCAATTCCCTTGTAACAAGCAGTTTGGATTGGTTGGAGCTCTAGATACTCTATGTGGGCAAGCTTATGGAGCAGGGCAATATCAAAATGTCGGAACATATACCTACTGTGCTGCAATGTCTCTTATTCCAATCTGTCTGCTGATATCTATCTCGTGGATGTTCGTGGAGAAGGTGTTGATATTGTTAGGTCAAGAGCCTCAAATCTCAGTGGTAGCTTGGGAATATTCAATTTATCTCATACCTGCATTATTGGGATCCGCCCTTCTTCTTCCTCTAATGCGCTATTTTCAATCTCAGAGCTTGATTCTCCCAATGCTCTATGCATCACTTGCTGCCTTGTGCATCCATATACCCCTTTGTTGGGCTCTAGTTTACTTTTGGAAATTAGGATTCGGAGGAGCAGCACTTGCTATCGGTTTTTCTGATTGGTTAAACGTGATCATACTTGCTTTATACATGAGATACTCTTCATCGTGTGCTGAAACTCGTACCCCCTGCTGGGAGAATATTTTCACAAATGTTAAGCAGTTCTTCCGCTTTGGTGTTCCTTCTGCTGTAATGGTTTGGTAACTTAACACTCAAGCTTCTGACAACAATATGATTCCTTGAGCTTGTAATTTGTCAGTTTTCAATTCTTTTACTCACACATTTTTTGTCATAATTGTCATAGTCTTGAATGGTGGACCTTTGAGCTTGTAATATTGCTGGCCGGGCTTTTACCAGATGCAACACTCGAGACATCGGTTCTATCAATCTGGTATCTCTATGCATTTGCTAATTTTGTTCGGGGTAATTAGAGCTGCTTCTGATTGTGTTTTAACTTGTCTATTTAGCCTTTCTGTCACTACATTGCACTACTATGTACAAAGTGGGATTGCTGCAGCTGCAAGGTATGATTCATACATCATCTCCAGATGCAAGTAGTTGTGAAGGATGAATCAAATCAATGAGATAGGTCTCTATTTGGCAGTACTAGAATTTCAAATGAGCTAGGAGCTGGAAATCCGCGGGCAGCTCAAGCAGTTGTCCTTGTAGTGCTAGTGGTGTCACTTACCGAGGCAATTATAGTGAGCATAACACTCTTCTGCTGCCGATATGTATTTGGATATGCGTACAGCAATGACAAAGAAGTTGTAGAATATGTAACTGAAATGGCTCCATTCCTTTGTCTCTCCATCATTTTGGATGGCATGCTTGCTCTATTTTCTGGTTAGCTTCCCACATTTCTGTAATGAATTATGGCACTTATATGCTGCTCCATAAATTCCGATCAATTTAAGTTTTTAGTTTTGTTTTAGACAGCTGACACAAAGTAACTTTCCTACCACATTCAATTGACCCCAGGGATCACCAGGGGATGTGGATGGCAGCACATAGCAGCCATTGTCAACCTAGCATCATACTACGCTGTTGGGATTCCTGTGGCATTTCTGCTCTGCTTCGTTCTACATCTTAGAGGGAAAGGCCTATGGATTGGCTTACTTGCAGGGTCTACTTTGCAAGCAATATTGCTTGCTCTGATGACAGCTTTGACTGATTGGCAAAAACAGGTTCTGCTTCTTAAGCTTAGTATGTCTGTTTTTGGATGAACTTTGTGCAACATCTGGCTGCAAGGGTTTGTGGAGACTACGGGTTTAGTTTGTTTTGAACCTTTGGTTATCTTCTTTTTACCTTTTGTTGTTTGAATGAAGTTCTTTTTTGTTTTAGGTAAATTTTCATATCTTTACAACCACTGGCTAATTTAAGATTTGATATGGCAATCTCACAGGCTACGAAGGCAAGGGAGAGGATATCCAAGGGAACATATTTGGCTGAAAATGATTTGCCTTGAACTTTGAAGAATCAAGTGAATAACAAAAAGGCAAAATTTAGAAGCAGATGGCTTCAATTGCAATTTTGCTGATGTAGTTTTATGAAATGTTTGTTCAATGACACTTTTCTGAACACACTCTTATCTTGCAAATAAATGAAATGCAACCTTTTAAGTGCACCGTTGCATTCTAAGCAATAGACACAAAAATTTCTTGGAAACTTATTGTTCTACTGTTCTCTCTATTGGGAAACTGATAGTCAGGGTGTCCGTGATTCGTGGGAAAAAAGGGCAGGAACAAGCTATGGTGTCCATGACATTGGAACAAAATTCTGCCGTGTGCTACATAATAGCTCATATATTTCACCCCGCTTGTATAGAAGCAAGCACACAACAAAGACAGACTTGACTCGAGAACCCGTCTACAAACTTGGAAAAAAAAAAGGTGTGTTCAAGTACACGAGGCTGTTACAATGTAAGATATTAAAAAAGACCAAATGAAAGGAGAACATTCTGAAATATGTATTTGCTGACAAACATGGGTAATTCTAAAAAAACACCCAGAACTTGTCGAGGTCTAAATATATAATTGTTAACCATAATACTTTGAAGCATCAACCGAAAATTGTATTTTGCGATTATTCTTGAGTTTATTTTCGTTTAATGTTAATATAATGCCCAGTTGAACAAGCCGATGATCTCACTTCTAGCTGAGGAAGAAGGGAGACAGAGATGGTTAATGCAATTAACCTTCTTTCCTGATATTTTGAAATAAAATTTGGCTTCATATGGGTGGCTTTTTGTGGTGAAAAGCATCTGTTGTTTTTGTTTTTTTTTCGGGGAAACCAAAAAGTTCTCCAGGACACAGGCAAACTCACCGTGCAAAGATCTGATCATTGTGGATGGTGTGCTTGGCCCCAAGTTTTATTTCAAGCATCAACTGTTGTCGGTCTTGTGTAGCACTTTGACAAAAACAAAACGAAAAATACAATAGGCGAAAAATAACTTTGATTGATTGTGTCCTGGTTGTCACTTTGCTTTTGGCAGGTTAGGAACGCAGCTCTGCTGATTGCAACTCGTTCTCATTGTTATATGTTTCAGTCCAGAACTTTTCCAAGATATACAGCAACTGAGAACACAATTCACCTAACAAAGTGCTTAGGTTATGTAACATTTGGTTGAAAGTTACAGTAAAAAATCCAACTTTGAGTAAATTTGGTTGTTTTAAGTTCAGAAAAGTTGACCAGAGGATGTGGGCAGCCTTTATTAAACTGGGGGTGTATTATTTTGTTGGAATTCCAGTGGCTATTCTACTGTGCTTCCTTCTGCATCTAAGAGGGAAAGGCTTTTGGATTAGCATACTTACAGGATCAGTGGTGCAAGTTCAATCATGTATCGGCTTTAATTTCATCCCGATTAATCCATGGTTTATTTTCTTTTTGGGTCTTAGAAGGAGGTTTTAAAGGGCGGATTTGAGTTAGAACCCCAGCCTCCTAAAAAGCCTTGCTTGGGCGGCCGCTGGGTTAGCCCATTGATCTATGGTAACATTAATCAATTGCATGATAAGAGTCGCAATTAAACATGATCTGCACAATTTGATGTCATCTATGGTAGGAGGTATAGCTGGATGCTTCCAAGAATCAGAAAGATTGTGACTTACGCTGGAGAATCAGTTCCCAGAATCAGAAAGATTGTGACTTACGCTGGAGAATCAGTTTCCCTTGTTGCATCAAAACAGAGCAAATATTTTACATAATGTATGAATGTTTTCAAAGCGTACAAGCAAACATATAACCATAATTTCCTCACACATGCTGCGGTCTAATAATGATTAACAAGTACATATTTGAGAATTACTTTTGACAGAAAAAAAAAAAAAAAAGAAAAGAAAGAAAATTACTAATACCATACCATACCATACCCAGTGCTTTCTTGTATGCTTGATTAGTAAACGCTTGTTCCTCGCTAGCAAGGAGGAGGAGGAGGAGGCGGAGGGCGATGCCAAGGTGGAGGAGGTCTATAGGGATCGAAAAAGGGTGGTGGGGGAGGACCAGGGGCTCCAGGAGGACAAGGAGGAGGGGGTGGTGCAAAAAGTGGTGCGGGGGGTGGTGGCGGAAAGTAGGGTGGTGGAGGTGGGCCGTAACATTCAGCAGCAGGTGGAGGGGGAGGAGGAGGAGGAGGAGGAGGTGGTGGTGGTGGTGGTGGATAACCTAGATGTGCCTGTGGCCCTGGCCATGGTTGTACAAAAGGGTCCGGCGGTGGAGGTGGCGGCGGCGGATGTGGATGCCTACGGAAGTGCATATTTCCTTTGAAAATTGAAATTTAGCTGGGAAGATAGTACAGTTGAACTTTCGTTATATAGACAAGAGAATTGCTCGGTGCCTAGACAAAGTTCGGACGTTGTTTCTTAAAAAAAAAAAAAAATCGTTTGTTGACATATAGTTGGGCCAGGACGGTAGTTTTGAGCAGTAATACCTCGGCTTGGCGTCGGGCACCTCACACTGACAACAGAAATAAAGAAAGAGAGAGAGAGAGAGAGAGAGAGAGAGAGAGAGAGAACGGGTAGATTTGAACGTGTCTGTAGTTAGCTTTCTTTCAATTTTTTAGTCTAATTTTTAAATAATATCCAACTTTTTACTCGTACGTATGCCTAACTTTGTTTACGACTCTCGTTTTGCTAGATTAACAACATTTTTTTTTTATGGGTTAAATACAAAATTTAAATTATGAACTTTCCAACATTTTATCAATCTTAAGTTACCGTATTTTTTTATCTTTGTCCATTTAACTCATGAATTCCAAAATTAGAACGATTAAAGATTATTTCGTTAAATTACATCGTAGCTATTCAATCGGATTTAATTTCTCCAACAAACGTACTCGCAATCTGTTTGTACCAAATACATAGGGCTTAAATCAAAAGTAACAAGTAACATTAACATGTTGTTTGCTTTCTCGTTTTATTTTTCACACGAGAGCAACTCTCACTTGCACTCAACAGCATCTTCTCTCTCTCTCTCTCTTTCTCATGCCCACGTTGTCATGGAATTACTAATTTTGTCCGCAAACCCAAAGTATTTTCATCAAATATTAATTAGGGTTTATTGAATCCAATCTTTGATCAAACGAGGAACGTGTACTACTCGTACCTAATGTAGACAGGCTGCTCGGTCCTATGCAACAAGAAATAAGAGAAAATTCTTAAACGGATCTCCCTAAAAACTCTCTCAATTTTCAACCATGGCGACAACGATCCCCAACGCATCCACCTTCCCGCCCGCGATGCCAGAACTGGTGGATTATGTTGGCGCTCTCTGGCCCTCACAGCCTTGGTTGGAACCGTCGTCTTCCTCGCCATATTTTACAAGTATCTTATAGTTTGTACTCTCTAGTTGCCTCCGATGCGCAGGAAGAGGAAGAGATGTAGAGAGGAGGAAAAGAGAATAAATGAGTGATTTGTTAAAAAAAACAAGAAAGGCGTTGTGAGTGAGTCATCCGCGTTATATTATGTAATGTACCTTTTTTTTTAAGTCATTCAACTTTTAAGATGAATAGAATATTAAATATATATATATATATATATATATATATATACTCTTTAATCTTGTCATTAGTTATAGTATTTTAATTTAAGAAATTTAACTAATTTTTTATTAATATATTGGTTAATAAATATAATTACATAAAAATATATTTTTTAAAAATAAAATTAATAAATTTTTACTTAATAAAATGACATAACAATTAAATTTAAAATTAAAATTAAGT
This sequence comes from Rhizophora mangle, assembly GCA_037832345.1. NCBI lineage: Eukaryota > Viridiplantae > Streptophyta > Magnoliopsida > Malpighiales > Rhizophoraceae > Rhizophora > Rhizophora mangle. The sequence goes on along the minus strand of JBAPLJ010001421.1, from coordinate 2,341,974 downwards.
GATTTAATTAGAATGAATTTAAGTTAAGTAATAAAAATAAAAAATGAGTGATAAATTAAATGACTTAAAATATAAATTACCATAAATGATTTATAAATGTTCATGGTGAGTTGAAAATCCCACAATGTTGAGATTTGGGAATTTTAGTTTTGTTGCTTAATATATATATATTTTTTTTCATGTGCAATAAAGTTGTTTGAAAGAATATGCTATACAAAAAAAGCTCATTTTTGATTGCATCAATTTGATACATTTCATATAAGTTCATATTATGTTTTTATGATAGATAAATATATATTTGTAGTAGATACTAAAATATTAAAAGATTAAAAATATATAATTAATAATATTATAACAATTTTCTCTTCAAAAGTGCAATTTCTAGACACACGTTTGAGATATCTAGGTTTAACAATTTGATATATAATTTGTTTGTTAGAATGAAAATATGATTATATGAAAAATAAAAAAAAAATTGTTTTAAATTTTCTATATAATATAATTTTTTAAATAAAATTTTTATAATTGTACTAAATAAATCTGTGGATATGATTTATTTTTAATTTAAAAATGTTCAAACATCAAGATACTTGCTTATGTACAGCACAAAATAAATCAAATTCACTACGTACTTGAAATTCATATCCAAGTTCTCTTAAGTGACTGTGACGACTAGCTAATTCACTACAACATCATACGCCCCCAGCTAAAAATTGGGTTGCCAGAAGATATGAGGGATAGCGCCATGGATAATTTTGTGTTGGATTTTGGAGTGAAATAAGAGATATAATAATTGATGAATTATATATGCATGGAACTAACAAGTAGTAGCAACACACAAGAAATCAGCAAACATAGAGCTATAATAGTTGGTGAATTCTATGTCTGGAACTAACAAGCAGCAGCAAGACACAAGAACTCAGTAAACATCCTTTATTCCGGAAATGCTACGAAATGTAGACTGCGTGCTAAAAATGTGGAGGACCAGGGGGACCGGGAGGTCCTGGAGGAAAAGGTCCGGGTGGTGGAGGAGGACCCGGAGGACCGACTGGTGGAGGGGGATGACCAAATGGAGGAGGATGAGGCTGCGGACCCGGCGGGAACGGCGGTGGTGCAAAAGGATCTGGTGGGGGCGGTGGTGCAAACGGGCCTGGAGGTGGTGGAGGGCTGGAAAAAGGTGGAGGTGGGCCGGGTGGCCCTAGAGGCCCAGGTGGTGGTGGACCTCCCGGAGGTGGTGGACCGGGCGGTGGAGGATGGCGGTGATTTGTCATTCTCTTCGATTCTTGAAGTCTCAACTGTTACGTATAGTGGGGTATAAAATTCAGTGATCAGGCTGTGTTCGGGAGCCTGGAAGTGGAGGAGATGCATCTTGTATAGGCCTGGTGGCAGTGGGCTTTTGACTAGTAGTTATGACTCGGACCGTTTGACACTTTGCTTGCAGTTGCAACGCGTGCCAATTGGAACAACGTTTGGTTGGTCTTGATACTTCGATAGCATTTGCAAGCAATTTGCCATCATAGCACTAACGAAACGAGTTGCGACACGTTACCCGCTTGGTCGGCCCCAACAGAAAAAGGTATCTTAGCTATTAAGAGAGGATGACATGGATGCTTTATTTTGATATTGTTTTTGAGCTATCAGAGCATTCTCTGTTTTTCTAGTTTAATAAGATGATGATGTTGATTTTGACAAAAAAAAAGCAAAAAAAAAAAAAATTATGAAAAATCAATGCATTAAGAGGTATGAATTTACAAATATATAATTATAATTATTAGCAAATGTCTTACCATCTCCATTATTTAAATTTAATCTCATAGACTCCTGTTTATGTTACAATTATCAAATATACAGTAACTCTCACTAAGTTTTAATAACAAAAACTCAGTGAATCCAAAACCCTTCACAGCCTAGAATTTGTTCTTCCTACAACTGGTGTATCTGGCACATCAGACATGTCTCCATTTTCTTGTTCCTCAATGAGTGGATGAAGATTTGCATTCGGATTATAATGCTGGATCACTAGGGCAGATGCGGAGTTGGAGAAGTCCGAGGAGGCCAACAAGATTCCCACAGGCCCTAGTTCTGGGCTATCAGTTGTGTCCAACAAAGGAGATACTGGTGGCAATCTTCCTACTAAGAAGAGATTGCACTTGCTCATTGATTTCAATATTGCCACGATGTCTGCTTTACTTTCTACTACTTTTTCCTCATAAACCACTGACTCTTCATTTTGGCTATTTTTGATGAATTCAGAAAAGAAGGCTGCATCCTCCTCGTCACAATCATTGTCAATCATGATGTGAGCGGCTGTTCTGGCGTTCTTCTTACTATTAGTGGCCTCATTCATCAATAAGGACTTCCCTGGTGGCGCCACAAACTTTATGACGGTGAGTTTAATGCCTGGATGCTCAGCCATCCTGATCCCATACGCAAGAGCTTCAAGGTCATCACTTCCTCCGAAGAAAGGCACCACAATGCTGTAAGAAACATCACTTGATAGAACTTGGGTGGTGCCTCCAAAGCCGCGGTCAATGAGAATTCCTACAGAGCAAGGGGAATTTTCCAGGACCCTGCGGTTTACATGCTGTAATGACTGACCCAAGGACTCCATGGTACCATCAATCCGCTGGCTCTTGTGGAATGGGAGCATTATCATTGCAGCACGCTTCTGGTGTGCACTAGTGCAAATGTCCTCGTGAATACTGTTGAAAGCAGAGATGGCAATCATGGGGCGGATGGTGACACTGCTAAGTTGTTGATATGCCTCAAATGCAATAACCATTTCGTCATGATTACCAAAGCTTTTTTTGTTCCAAAAGGGGAGGCCATTGTTCCGTGCTTTATGAACCATTAAGATGGCTGATGATCGCTCTGAAAGTTCCATGAGGTGCATGGCATACACACAAAGGCGTCCGTATTTTCGGGTTCCTCGTGAGCACTCTATTAGATTAATCAGGGTTGGAATGTTGCGACTACTATGGAAACAACCCAGTAATCGAAGCTCAGTTTCACGATCCTGGCGTTTCACGGTGCGGTGGTTGTAAGACACTCCCTTTCTGGCGGGCTTATAGATGGCCATCACAGTTGGTGTTGTGATGAAGGTGGTGAACAATGCCATTAGCACCAGTACAGCGAAAGCCTGGTCGTTGAGCACCTGTACAAATAATTACTTTAGTTGTGGGAACAGAACCATGTCGATTTATGTACATGTCAACAGATCGAGACGGTTACCTTGCGGTCCTTGCCAATATTGAGGACAATGAGTTCCACCAGGCCTTTAGTATTCATCAAGAATCCAAGCGTCACAGCTTCCTTGAAAGGCACCTTGAATATCGTGGACACAATAACAGTGCCAGTAATCTTTCCAAAACAAGCGGTGAATATAACAAGTACTAGCAGGCCCCAAGACTGCGCTCCACTTATGGTTGCAACGTTAGTCTTGAGCCCACTCGAAACAAAGTAAAGTGGCAGGAGAAGCCCCGAAACAAGATCCTCTATTTTCTCTATAAGAACTCCAGCAAAAGGTCCATCCTTGGGCACCAAAATGCCCACCACAAAGGCCCCAAAGAGTGCATGGATGCCAATGGTGTCTGTGACGAATGAGGCAGCCAAGACTAGAGACAATGTGATGCAAATGTATATCTCCTTCACGGGCTCACCATTGGGTGAATGCCGAGCCATCGTTGCCAGTAATGGTTTTAAAGCAAAAACGGCAAACCCCACGAATCCCAAACCACAAAGCAAGACCCACAAGGAGACAAGTGGAGAAGTGTTGCTACCAGAGAGGGCTATAGCAAGTGCAAGGAGAATCCAGGCAACAACATCGTTGACTGCAGCTGCAGACATTGCCATACGGCCCACATCAGTCGTTAGAAGTTTTAGTTCAGCGAGGATACGAGCCAGAACAGGGAAAGCAGTAATGGAGAGGGAGACACCCATGAAGACAAGGAAAGGGCCAGTAGGGACTTCAGGGGATATGGTTGCACGGAGAACAAATGATGTGCCAATGCCGAGGACGAGAGGGAGGGTGATGCCTGCAACAGCAATTCCCAAGGACTTTGCACCGGTTCGACGAATAGCTCGGATGTCAAGCTCCAAACCCACCAAAAACAAAAAGAAGAGGAGGCCAATATCGGCAACTGTATCTAAGACAGTCATGCTCTTTGCTGGAAACACCGTGTGCAAGAACTTGTCAATTTTCCCCAATGCGGATGGCCCCAGCAGTATTCCTCCCTGAGCGAAGGTTAATTATGTGTCATCCTGGTGATTAATCTATACCAGTTACCTTAATTAACTACAGGAATGCAAGGGTTGATCACATTATATGCTCTGAAATTCAATTAGCTCCATCGTATTGCAATATTATTTGTTACTCATGACGAATGCACATGCACAAGATGACACTCTGTATGTGTTTGGGAGAGAGAGATAACTTACAATGATCTCTGCAATGACTCGTGGTTGTCTGAGAGGTCTCAGAAGAAATGCAAGGGTTCTCGTCAAAGTGACAACCACGCATATTTGAAGAATCAACAATGGAAGTGCAAAATCTAGAGGATTCTCATTTTGGAATGCTCCATTTGATGCAGCCTTCATGGGTTTGGGGCACGTTGCCCCTCCAATAGTTTCCATTATGATTGTGACCCCAACTCAAAGATGGAATCAAAAAATTCCACCACTTATCAACATAGGAGGAAGAGTCACAAAAACCCGCTCTCCCTCATTTTTTAAGGACGAAAGATTATCATGGATTAAATGAACGAACTTGGAAAAACAAAAATGAACAAAAAAAGAAGCTGAAATGAACAGAAGAGCAGTAAAACAAATCACAATGTTTCTGTCCACAGAATGTCAATCAATTATCGGTTGCTGTAAATGGAGAATATTGAGAGAACGAGAGAAGTTGTTGCTTCCGCAATTTCTGCTCTGTTTATCCTCTGGTTCTCTTCTTGTTTCATCGGGCAACTAACGAAGCTAACAACCTATATTTAGAACTTTTCCACGCCCCAATTAAACAGGTAATAATAATTCCAAAAATAATACTAACACGTGAAAAGATTGAGAAAAAAAAACAGCGTGCACTAATAATTGATTCGAAACAATTTGCTTTAAATTATCAACATGAAAACTTTCAATTCCGGAGAATTTAGGCAGGAAACATGTAATTAACAATGGCGAGTACCAAATGGAGTAGACCTCATGGCACACAAGTACAGAAGGCATTCAGGGTTGTTGGCATAGAAAACTTGATTAGTAATTACATCATTGGAGGAGGATATGATGACCCTCAGCTCTTGACCAACTTGTCCTGCTCTGGTTTAATGTTTTCATCAGCTTTGGGCCTAGTGTTCATGAGAATCTGCAAGAAGAAATCGCATGCTTAAACGATAGTAATACATAATCGACTTATTCCATGAAGCAGCTGAAGAGACCTCACCTTCCGAAGCATGTTGTTTTCATTGGTCAAAGTGGAAATCTTTTCCTCTAGCCTTGAGTTTCTTTCATCCAACTCTTTGGCTCTTAATTCCAGGTCATTGACATAAATCTTCTTCCTTTCGCGAGCTTGTTGGGCTGAGACCCTATTCCTTAATAGCCTGCTTGTACAAAAGTTTGACAAAAATATAAGTATGAGGTGAGGAAACAAAGAGATAATATAGTTGGATAGGCTAAATTCGCCCCAAGTACTATGGTTAATGAGTACAGAGTACTTTAAGAATGTCACATTATGTTTGATGATTATGTAGTAAGTGTATGTGTATGTAAGTATGAGTAATGCTTCTTGGAACCAATTTGGGAATCGTTGGCACTTTTTGCCTTTCGTTTTTGTCATGCAATTGAATGTTATTTATTCATATTTGGTTCCATTTATGTGCTTACCTGAGATTTTTTCTCCAAAAAGAAAGTAACTAGATTGAACTTATTTTTATTGTGCTGATGGCTGGTTCTTAAAGGTACATGATGCTCCATATTGGTGTCTGTGGAACCAATCATTGATATTCCAATTATGAATCATGAATCGCCTTGATCTTATTCTTATAGAAACAGAAAGTAACAAAAGTGTGTCCACGCACAAGTTTACTAATACACATAGCAATCAATGTGGGCAGACGCCTTAGTATTGACTCGATCCAGATTTCCATTCATGATAGCAGCTCCATTTTCAGTTACTTTATGAGACAGTGATTCCAAGTATGATTTTCCACCTTGAAAATTAAAAATAAACGCGTCCCACACATGATCTCAGTTATGAGATGATAATTTTGCATTGCAGGAGGCGACTAGGTCTTCCATTACTATTTGGCAGTAACAGGAACGTGAGAACCCACCTCTTGAACCGTCGATATTCTTTGTCGATGGGGTTTCGTCCCCTACCACGCTTCACAAGTTGAACCTCAGTATCATTGTGGGCATTACTGATGGCAGCAGAGCTCACAGGCGGTGTAGCCTCCACATCCGGGACCCTAAAAAGGTCTTCATCGCTCTCTTCTGGAAATTGTAGATTTGCAACCAGCAGTCTCAGAGCTTACACACACACACACACACACACACACACACACACACGCACGCACGCAGAGAATATGTGTGTATTGTGCAAGTAAGAATGGAGATTTGGCTTAAAGGGTGAAGCCCAAACCTGCCTGGACCTTCTGGTGTGAAATCTGCAGATTCTTGTTATTGTTGTTGTTGTTGTTGTTGCTGCAGCTGGTGTTACTGTTAGTCCCCCTAGAGGAACTGGCGGGTTTAGCCTCAAGCAACCTCTGCTGCTGCTGCTGCTGCTCAGGAACGTAATTCTCCGGCAAAGAACTGTTGGGTTTTCCATCCTTGGCTTCCGGAAGAGACATCCTTATTTGTCTCTCTATGGGCTGCTCTGAGAACTTGCCTCCTTATTTGTTTGTTTTAAGCTTCATTCGTTTTCTGTCATCTTCGGGATTTTAATTTTCAGCGGACACCCGTTTTTGGCCAGTGAGCGAACACGTTGATGCATGGAGAACCGCCATTTCTAATTCGGCAGTTATTCCCAAGGTAAATGTCAAGACCGCGGCAGCGGAGGATGCACGTGTTTATATGCAAGGCTGTGCAGGCAAGTGCACCTCTCAACAAACCAAAGCACGACATTTAATTTATGTGGACTCCACAAATTCTTCTTTCTCCTTCTGTCCCACTAATAATTCAAAAAAATCACATTGCTTAAATATGAATAAATAAATACAAATTAATATCATTTAATTATTATTATTATTATTATGTATATAAATATTTTTAAACCCAAGTGTACACAATATTCATTTATTTGTGTCTCTCGAAACCAAAATTGCCGGGATTGGTCCACTCCAAACCTACTTTTGTTTTTCCCTTTCCTGTTTTGATTGCAACTTCTTTTATTTTTTTGGCTTTCTTAATTGTTGAGAATAGAATCCGGGTTGGTGTTAGAAGGAGTACGACCATGGATACATGTATCTATGTATGTAATATGATAGTAAACAACATGAATCCCTCTCTTTGTATCGCTACCACAACAATAATAATAATAATAATAATAATAATTTTAGCAGAAAGAGAAGAATATTATTGTGATCAAGGGCTTAACCCACCATTTAAAAATTTTCTATTGTCTTATTTTTTTTATTTTCGGGTCATCCAGCAGAGCACCTAAGCCTAAACTAAAGGGAATTCCGTACTCAATTCATCTTTACAGAGCAGGGCCGAGCTCACCTGCAGAGGTCTTGTACCAGCAGAGTCAGCCCACGCCCACAGTTGTTGTGGCAAAAGATGAAGGCCCGATCCTTGTGTAAGGGCTTCTTTTGATAGCATGCCACTCGGTATTTTCTCTAGTCTAGAGACCAGAGAGCATTACAGTGTACTCGGGCTGGTCAGACCATCTAATTGAGCTTCCCGTAGGTAAGGTCCCAATGGGAATGGGTCCAAGATCCTCCACCCCAAGTTAGATACTAAGCAAAAACACAAAAAAAAAAATAAAAATAATAATATATTGATAAACATAAAGGGTGTCTCTTGGTTGCAGCAGCAAGTTCATTCAGCACACAAAATCTGAAGGCATTGAGCACGATCTACCTGTAAATCAAAGGGTTAATTAACGTTAGACATGATGCGGAACCCTCCATTACCATGAACATCTTCTTCAGCTCGTCATGTCATCAGCACTGGTTCTTGTTATGACAATAAATATTGTCAGCAAAATGTGTTCCTTTATCCCTGATAGCCAATAAAATTGGGGTAGTTAATTAATCCATTGCCTGCTTATGTGACTCAAAGTCTGGAACTTGATAACCCCTTCCACTTATAAAAGAAATAACAAAAGTGAAACATAGGGACGTTGTCTTAATCCCAAATCAAAAATTTTGAAGAGAGCCAGAGAGGCTAAAGCAGCAATGCTGAATTGTAGGTCTGAATCCTGTTCTTCAAATATGCCTTTTATGCAAGGTTAGAAATTTAACTAATAAGAAGGAAATCAAGGTATCTTTGCGTTGCAATTTGTTTCAATTAGCCAACCACACACACAAAGTATTTGAATGTGAAGCTCAGGAGTAAGAATTGGTGGGTATGTCACAGAATAGCCAAGAACCTTTTGCCCTAGGATGGTATACATAATCTCAGTTTCTATGTCTTCACATAATCTCATTTATCAGAGGACAACTAAGCATTGCTAGTAATCGGTCAACTTAGCCAGCCCTAAATGGTGAGGATTGTGGGATTAAATCCTATAACCCCTTCTCTCATCCTCCGAAATGGAGCAATTGTCGTGTCTGACACATTAATGCTTTAGGGACTCACATGTTGTAGTTGAAAATAGTAAAGATTATCCGAAGGTGTCCTGCATGCAATGAATTAGAATATAGGCATACTTTGGAGGTAATGGCACAAATACAGCAGTGGAACGTATTGTACAGCACAATAACAATGACTAGATCAGTTTAGTCAGATTGCTGACGAGTATAAGAAATAAAAAATAATAAAATAAAAGTTTAGCAAAGCAAAACAATAATAACCTTAAGCTAGAATGAAAATCAAGGTGTTGTTGAATAATAACTAATAAAATGAAAAAGGTCCTGAATGTGTACTAGTCTATAATTAGAAGATAAGATGAAGGGCTGAAGGAGATGATGACAGAAGTATAGAGAGCACAAAGGAGTGAGATGCAGAGTCAATGAATTTCATCATCTGTGCTCTCTATCTTCTGTCAACAGCATCACCAGTGCCTTCCCATAATACAATACTATAAAAGCTGCTTGTGCAAGTGTGAGTGTGCATGTGCTTCTATGGTGGAGGGGGCTGTGTGTGAAATGGCTGGATAGGAGAGAGACTCCCAAGCTCTCTCTGCGAGGGAAACCTGCGAGTAAAAGAGGAAAGAGCCATCATATATGTGTGTATTTTAAAGATTCTTCTGGACTCTGATTATCAGGGTGACTCCCAACACCTCTATATATAGCGAAAGGGCATGCCATAATGGTTGTGCTATACTCATGCTTACCACGGTATCAACACCTTTTTTATGAGACGAGTGAATAGACGATATGCCGACTTGAACACACCATGATGATAACGGAATATGCACTTTCTGTCACAAAATTATAATTCGTATTGACCACGGAAATTCCATGAAAAAGAAATAATTTTCGAGTGGACTGGCCACCATTATAACAACCCTATTCCTTTCTTTTTTGTGTCTTTCTTGTTTGAAGAATAGAGGCATTTTTGAGCTGTATAATGCTAGATGCCCATTGTCAATGTTCTGCTCGATAATTTCAATTAATGTGCGTCAAGTGAAAGTGTAGTCTCAAACCACCTTAGAAGTAGTATCAAGCTTTTAATCTGCAGGCTAGGAACAATATTGTTGTTGCAATGTGCGTTAGCGACGTGCATAGATGTTATTAGAATGATCCAACATTTTAATATATTAATGTACCAATACCTTTCCCACATATCACATTTGATCATTTAAAAGGTTATTATTAGCATATAGCCCACATATCGTTAACTAACTAGTTGTGTCGATACCGTATTTCTATCAATATATCAATGTAGCCAATGTCCAATGTCCTCTTGTGAGCCCATTTCCTTCATTGTAAAGAGTTGTACGAGGGTTTGAGATATAGAACCTGAGGGAGCGAGAGGGTGTCAGGCTGCAACCCACCGTTAGCATTATAGTCGGAGACTTGAGAAATTCTTTTAGATAATGAGAACTTTCTTGTTTATGGAGACATTCAATTTGATGGGTCTCATTTCCTCTTTGTACTTATGAAATTGGCAGTAGGATCCGTAGAATGTTATGGTTTAACTCAGTGAGTACGACTACAAGGTGAGAAATTTTGAGATGACCATTGGACCAAATTTACACTTTAGATATAGTTTCTGTGCAAAATGATTCTCCATAAATATTATCTTCCATTTAGAATTTTTTTTTTTTTTAATAATAACGTGGATCAATTAGTGCATTTTTGCATCCTAATAAATATAAGACATTAGACAGCTGCGAAGCACCTCTGTAATTTCTATTGCCATCCTTTCATAGCCCCTACCTCGAAATTTTCACATACAACTTTTTTTTTTTGTCTTATCTCTTTCTATATATATATATATATATATATATATGTATATATATAATATTATTAAAGTACTAATAGTTGTATAGTAAAGTTTTGATCGATTAGGCTAGCTGTAGGATATGGAATACCAAATGTTTTTAACTAATGACCCATTTTCGCACAATTTGCCTAAAAGCGTTTTGGTGTATGCAAAATCCAGAGAGCAACGCTTTTAAAATATGGAGTTATGGTTAAGGCACTGGACACTAGATGTAATAAGAAAAAACCCTTGTATGAGAAATCTTTTCGGATCTCACAATTTGAGAGTCTTATGGACCGGAAAACCTTTTTTTTTTTTTTTTTCTTTTTTTTTCGCTTTTTGATATTTTGTAATTAAGGGTTCCTAGCCTTTCTTGTTTCTATGGTGAGACTAACATGTTTATGGAAATTAAATTACCTTCAAACAGCGTTCCATATAAGGGCGTTTTTTGGTTACAAGCACTTTGAACTTGAAATCCTACAAGATAAAGCCTAGTCTCTTTAAACATTTGAGCTAACTTGGTAGCAATTCCTTTTTCCGGTGGTACTTTACAATTATGTGTAGAAAAATTATGCATTAATAAAGGAATAACTCTTTTAATATACGTTTAATGCCTTATACTCTTCACTATTGACAACAATGTTTGGTGGCAACCTTTTGTATTTATGCATGATGAATGTGCACGCGCACTCTCACAAGACAAAACCACGGAAAAAGGGATTGACGGCTATACGATTCCCTACTTTATCCTTCCTTTTCCTCCTCTCGTCAATTATCATTATCACCATTGTCCAAATATTCCAGGAAAAAGTTTGACAATCACAAAAGGAGAGAATTTGAAAAAATAAAAAAAACAAAAAAAAAAGTTAATTCAATTAATACAATACATCTTTTAATTTTAATTTTTTTTTCAATAATTTTATATTTTTATATTTTTAATGCCTCCAATAAAACACCCCATTAAACGTTTAAATTTTCTTTTTGTATAATCTACCGATTAATAAAATTTTTAATAAATTTTAAAAACGTTTTTATATTTTTAATTATTTTCATATTGGTGTTATTATATATGAGTTTCTTTCACCTTCTAATTTGCACTAAACAGCTTTGCCAGATTCCAACAGGGCAATGTTAGATGGAATCCATCCTGGGAAATGGCTTCACGATCAAATATTCAAGTCCGCTTGACGACGACTACTCTATTAATTAAAGGGTGGAATCGAAATCAGAAACGTCAGAAAGTAATCAGGTAAAGTAAGGCAGGAAAAGCCTTACCGATAGAAAAAAAACATTTTGGGAAGGGAATACATAAGTGGAAAAAAGGGCCAGCTATTATTCCATCGAATACAGCGTTATCTCTAAAGAGAGAATATATAAAGACAACCGGCCATTTGCCATAATTGGTAGGCTCTCACGCGCTGTCCCTTCATTTGATTGCAAATATGTGGCCTTTTTAACCCATTCCTACTCTTACCCTTTTTGGGAGCCTTACTTCTTTTAGACTGCATTCTGCTTTCCCATTTGGGCAAGAAGAAATTAAATCTCATGCGGGAGAAAAGAGAAAAAAAAAAAAAAAAATATATATATATATATATATATATATATAAAAACAAAAGTGAGAAAATTAAATAAAATAGCTTAATTCCATTTATCATACTCAGAAGAAAAAAATAAGTACAAACTAAATATAACACCAAACCAGTGGTTTGTGCAACAAATTGCCCATGGGCACAATTCCCATTTTTTTTTAACTTAACTTAAGTGGGAATCAGACCAAAAAAAAAAAAAAAAAGTTAATCGTATGAAACCCTTTGAGCTCATTTCTAGCATAGAAGTCGTGAAGGCACCAAGTACCATTAAGAAAACGTCTAACCCTCTCTCTCTCTGTCTAATGTTGCTCAGTTTCCATTGTGAAAAACTTATTATATAAAAGAACAATAGTCTTTTGTCTCTCTCAGTTCCACACGTATGCCCAAGCGTTAGTTAAATTCAACCTATGTCTTCCACCATATAATTAATTTGAGAGAAAGCATGCGAGTTTATGATTACAATGATGGTTTCTTCAATGTAATTGCCAGTGAGAAATCCGCACACATTACGGGTAGGAAACAATCGAAGAAGCCCTTAGCACACCAACTACGTGATATATTGGTAGAATTGTTAGACTCTTACTCGGAACGACCAAAAATCAATCTTGATAGCGAAATAGGCAGTGGAGAATCATTCTGGTGTTTGATTGCATGCCTTTATTCTAGCTTCTTTTTGATCGGTAGAACCATATCTCTCCTTGGGATTTTGTATTTTTTTTTTTTTTGGGGGGGGGGGGGGGGGGGGGGGGGGTAAAATGCATTCTGCAAGCTGTCCGGACACTGTTCAGCAATCCCATCTCTGCTTCATTGGCCAGCCAATACATGCATTTTGTTCTGGTCAGAAGTACATATGTTCTCGCAAATAAAAGCAGGTACAGGTACAAAGACTATACAATCGTACCAATAATAATAATTTGCTTATTTGGGGGCATTTGTACTTGCCTTAACAAGTCCGGTATTACTTGTATTGGCATTCATTCAACTCCAGTTTGTAGTCCAATTGGTGTAGCACGAATGCTTAAATTTAAATTCAAGTTGCATTAATAAAATAAAATAGTATGTACATTCTCAGTTGTTGATTAAGTGGTTTATTGAACTTCAAAATTAAAATTTTAAATTTTTTAAAAAATATAAATCTAAATATCAACGTTGCCCAGATCCTCATTCACTCATAGATGTCCATTTCAGATGCCGAGATGAGCCTAATATGAAGTGGGCACAAGAGACAGCACGAGCCCAAGCCTACAAGTATTTGTCATCAAATTGGGCCTACTTGTTTTGGGCCCAGTAGAGAGCCGTACTGATCACGGAGAATTCAAAATCATCGGGTACACCACACCGCACCACTGGTCTGGTGGTCGCTCTCTCTTTCAACCTCCCCACCTTCTGCAGATCAGAAAAATAACGATCAGTTCAATTCAGTTACAGTAGTAATGAAAGCTCTGCCTTCGACGTCTTCGAAAGCGCCCGTCAAGTTCCGGATGTAGGAAGCTTTAAATCGTGCTTTCCTTTTTCCTTTTCCTTTTCCTTTTCCCTTTTTTTCTTTTTTGATAATTTACTTGCTTTTTTCCCTTCTTCTTCTTCTTCTTCTTCTTTCGCATTAAATTTCGCTTAATTTTCTAACTTAAATTCATATATATATATATATAGAAAAAGATGATTAATTCATAACTGAGCCGATAATTGATTGAAATTAATATTTATTTGTGTGAATTAACAGGCCAACAGCGGATAATTTAGTTCCAATTCGATTGGACATAGAAATCGACGGCCACCGCTTCAGAGATGCTTTCACCTGGAACCCTTCTGGTTTTTTCTTTCTCCTTTTCTTCTCGTTCTTCAGCTAGTAATTGTAACATTAATTGAAAAGGAAATCACTTATTATAATAATAATAATAATAATAATAATAATAATTTATTATTATTATTATTATCGGTTGATTAGTTATTTTATTATCATTGTTTGTTATATTTTAAATTAACTATATAAATAAAATCGTCAAAAATAGATCCAGATTCGGAGGTGGTGATCTTTGCCAAAAGGACTGTCAAAGACTTGAAGCTTCCTCCTGCTTTCGTCATGCAAATTGCCCAATCCATTCAGGTATTCCTCAAATCTCCAATCTTTTCTTTTCTTTTTTTAATTTTAATTTTATTGTTATTTTTTTAATGTCTTCGTTTTGGGAAGGACTGTTTTTAAGAAGCTGTCTAGGGAAGGCTTAGAATTTTTACACAGCATCAATCTTATATTTATATAGAGACTGTTTCGTGTTATGTCTCTATTTTAGGTTGAATAGTTATTTTGTGTATTGATAATGCATTTATCTAATTCCATTTCCTTAATTCTTCTTGGGAAGTTTTTCTGATTATTGAACAATCATGATTGATGGTGAGGTTTTACCAATGTCAATAGGCTACTTATCTTTTGTTTCATGGTTTGCGTTTGGTAAGAATTAATTCTTATTTGTTATTCTCTCTTTCTTAGACACAGTTGACAGATTTTCGGTCTTATGAAGGCCAAGATATGTACACTGGAGAGAAGATTGTTCCAATCAAGGTTTCTCCTGAACGACAGTGTTGCTTGTTGCTTTCTACATCTGTTAGTTTATTTCTTGCAAAAACTGCACAGTTGATTGTTTTGTGCTAACATATGCAATGATGTTTTTTCTTTCTATCAGCTTGATCTTCGGGTGAATCACACTCTTATCAAAGACCAATTTTTGTGGGTAAGAGTAGATACTAGAACTTGCATCCCATGCTTACTTTTTTAAAAAAAAAAAACCTTTTGCGTGTGATGCAAAGTTATACATTAAATTTTTTCTTTTGGCTGTTCACTTGTACATTTCTGTGATTTTAATTATGATTTGTGTTATACAATGCAATCATTAAGGACCTATGGATTGAATGCATGGACAATGGATGCTTGGCACAAATGCATTTGGAAATATAGTGGATTTTTGGCATGAACTCATCTACAATTAATGGATTTCAGGACTTGAACAACTTTGACAGTGACCCTGAAGAGTTTGCTAGAACCTTTTGCAAAGATTTAGGCATCACAGACCCTGAAGTTGGAGTAAGTAAAACAGACCAATTATCAACCACACCTCATTATCCTCCCAGCATTCCTCCTCATTTTATATATAGGAGTCTTTAGCTCTAAGATGATTTTTACATCTCTTTTGTCACAGCCCGCTGTTGCCTTTGCAATCAGAGAACAGCTTTACGAGGTTATGTTTTCAATGTTTATTTGATTGGCATTTTGTGTCTTGTTTCATTGTACCTTATGCAATAATGTTACTGCTGGGAATATAGAATTCAGTAACTTTGTTTTTCCTTGTGTCCCTACGTTCTATTTGTGTAATAGATTGCAATTCAAAATGTAGCTACTGCAAGAGAAAGCAGAATAACAAAAAAGGGTCGCCGGGTTGCTGAACATGTCCCTGTCAGGTTGATCATATCCTTCTTTTTGCCTCAGATGAGAAAATATTTGAATATGATGAGATGGTTAGAATTAGGAACATTATCAGAGCTTCCCTGTGACTGAGTGTACCCTCTCTCTCTCTCTCACACACACAAATACACAGTAAAGCAGGTGGTATCCCTGTGGACTTGATGAAGATATTCAGCAACAAATATAGCGTTGTCCGGTATGTATTTACGAATTCCACTAAGTTGTGGAATTTACAAGTTTGCCAGCTCCTGAGAATATATTGTTTCTAATTTAAACAGCTCCCCAAAGAAAGGGAACAAGCCTGTAAAGATTCATGGCATTCCCTTTTTGCACCGGTGGGACAATCACTGGACAATTTTAATCAGCCAAAAACTTGCCCTGTGACATCCTTGTGCACACCTTATAGAATATTTCATTCTTTTGTGTACACCAATGACATGATCATCTGTTTTACAGTAGCTGATTGTGAAAGCCCTGTACTTCCTATCCCATCCTCAATATTACTGTGGTATTATTATTATTATTATTATTATTTTTGTTATTGTAATTTGCTACCCATAGGACTATGATGTCCTTTTGGGTTCCTTCTGCTGTGTTACGCTGACTGATGTATAACAGAAAGACAAGAAAAAGATAATAGAAGACGAGAGGGAAAAAATGTTTTGCGCAGGAAAAATCACTTTGAGGAGGAGGGGAAAAGAAGAGGGAGTCAATGATTAATGCATTATCTCAATTAGTCTTACTTAAAAACCCACTAAATGCTTATATTTTAATCTTGGAAGGAACTCCTGTTTTGAAATAAAATTCCTTTGTGTTGTAAAACTTTTGTTGATACAACTATATGCCAATTGTTATGAACAATGACCTAAACAAGTTGATTTTATAAACCTAGGCTTGTCTCCTAAGCTCTATAGGAACCTCATTGTTGACTGCATCATCTAATGATTAAGATCTCAAAAATAATAAGTGGCTGCAAGGGTGAAATGGAGAGTGATGTTGACTGAGCACTTCAGAGCTTGCAAAGAAACTAAGGATTTTGCTTTGTTATTCCTGTAACTCCAAAACAGTCTTAGGGCTCCAGTATGTCTTCCATCCCTATCTTTCAATCACCTTGTGATGATGAGTAATGCTGACACAACTGCAGCCCTATTGCAGTTGTCCCATCTATATGATCACCAGACAGAGTAGATTGTTTACAAGTGTGGTGCACCATATCAAGCATTTATGATGCCTTGACCCATTTTGTGTTACCTTGTTTGATGAACATTGCTTGAGACACCTTAATGTGAAAGGAGTGTTTTGTGTTCGAAATTTGTGCTTTGATCACATCCAGTGTTCATTGCTTTGAAACTTATAGAGGTTCTCCTATATCTCAGGAAAAGAAAAGAGTGGGATTTATATGAGCCTATTGTTGATCTTCTATCAAACGAGGAATTGGATGCCCTTGAAGCAAAGGAAGAGAGGAATGCTCGATGATCAAGGCATTTGGGAACCCAACTCAAAGGTGAACTATGCCATTTTCTTTGCCTTCATTTAAATGTCAGGAGTTTCAGCATCTTGCGAATAACCTGCACTGTTCTTATCAAATACACGCAGAACTCTGGAAACCAGAGGAAGAGAGAATCTTGGAGCTGCATAAATGGATGTAGCCTCATGCGGGTCTTGTATTTCATTCTGTTTGTTTTTTGTCTCCTCTTTTTTCTTTATTCTTTTTAGGTTTGATGGACGCATTGATGCTATTTGAGTTGTGACAATCTATGTAACCGAACAGACTGTTAATAAAAAAATTTCATAATTTAATTACATCCAAGCTCTGAGAAATAGTTATATATTACGCTCAGTTCGATTTCTAAGGCATGCCTTGCGTGTTGCTCATATGGGACAACATCGCCCCGAATTCACGCACTCGAGAACTTCAAATTCAAACAACTCTTCAAGTCCTGTTCAGAAATGAAATGCTTCTTCTACTTGCAACCAGATTTCAGACCTTGGCGGGTAGGGAGATTGCAATTGTAATTGATCAAAAAACTTATGTTATATGAATGCAATAGCGATAAATATACATGTATACATATGAATATGTACATCAAAAATATACTTGACAGATGTGGGGGCAGATACGAGAAAGAGACTTGCCAGAAGACAACAAAAAACATACGATGTTTATGAATCGGACTCATTTTGATACAAAAGTTGGCTTTCCCCCTGCTACAGAATTATTCTTTACGGGACTTCCATCACTGTAAATTCCTCCAACGGAATCAAGTCAAATTTTGAAGCCAACAACCATAGAAATACAAAGCAATTCATTTTGACCAAGATAGCCGCCTACCATGGGCTCCGAGATCAAATAGTGGACTACCTTTATTGGGAGTGTTTCCTTTAAGGAGTAGAGACAAACAGAGGCTTGCTAGAAGAATGTCAATACAGAATACATGCATGCCTTTGTTAAAAGCAAGCAACATCGGCTTTGAAACTATGCATTATAGAAAGCAATTATTGAAAACCAGCTTGGGGTAACAAGTAGTGTGTAGGATTGAAAATGGAGCCGGTGCAGGGTACCTCACCTGTATTGGGAGTACACAGTATCCAACCATGATGCAGCATTTCCTTTAAGGAGTACAGACAACTAGAGACTTGCTAGAAGAATGTCAATACAGAATACGTGCACGCCTTTGTTACAAGCAAGCAACATCAGCTTTGAAACTATACATTATAGAAAGCAATTATTGAAAACCACCTTGGGGTAATAAGTAGTGTGCAGGATTGAAAATGGAGCTGGTGCAGGGTACCTCAGTTCTTGTGCTGCAACCTCCCACTTTCTGCACCAGCATAAGGATCAATGGTGACATTTATTACAGCTGGCTTTCGTGCAGAAAAGGATTCAACAAGAGCAGACTTGAGTTCATCGGGAGTTGCAACGAGATAACCTTTGCCTCCAAAAGCTTCAATTAGGATATGATATGCAGCACCGGGAACAAACGAAGTGGGTGCTGGATCATCTTTGAAAGGTCCTGTTATTTCTTCGGGGGACCTCCGATCACCACCATAGACACCACCATTGTTAAATACTATCACAACCACAGGCAACTGGTATCGAACCAATGTCTGCCAATAAATAAAACAAAAAAAAAAAAAAAACCACATACCATTTAATCACTTTTCATGTTTAGTATGTTCAAGAAACAAAACAACAACAAATAAAAAAAAAAAAAAAAAAAGAGGACTGAGTGTGATCTAATCAATACTGCTTTGAGCAATTAAAAAGGATTGACACCATAAGAAGGAAAACAAATAGGCTTATCAACAAGTTGAAATGGAGAATAAGGGGAAAGAAATTACTGAAGATTGTAGAAGACAATCAGTTCACTGATGCAGAAAACAAATGGTATGCTCAACTATATTACCAGGGTATATTTATCCTTCTTACCAAACCTCACAAGAGATAGCTCTTAAATGACTGATTAGAAAATGCAAATCTTTGACACCAAAAAAAGAAATTTCATCAAAACTCCACAGAAACAAGAGTCAAAGGCAGGGAAGTTGACATGCTTAGTGAAAGAATTTAACTTCCCATGTGACACAAAAGATCAGAGAAACGTTATAAATTATTTTCATAACTCCATTGATGCACATCGAATGGGTATAAGAATAGGCAGTACTCTGTCACTGAATCCCACACATTTTTGCTATCAATATTTGGAAGATAGTTTAAAAATAGAAAAACTAGTAGACAAAAACTTTAAAGGAAGCTTGTGCGGGACAGATTGAGGGTTATCCAAGATAAATCCCAACCCTATCCTTAAGAAGGGACAAAAATTATGGATCAAAAGATATATCCTATGAAAAATTCCCCAATCTTCCAGTCCCTATTTCCTCACTGATGAAGCTTCCAAGCCTTCAACCTGGCAACCAACCCTACACAAGTTCCTAAGAAAACAAAGTACAAGATTATAACCATATACAACCCAGACAGCATGGGTCTTAATCCATGCTTCTTACAGGAAACAGCCCAGCAAAATCCCAATCTAACTGTGATTCCTACTGTAAAGGCACTTTGACTTCTAACTTCAATTCTTACCATAATCAAAGATCCCAAGAACTTCAATTTATTATATTTGATAAGCAGCCAATGCTCATATGTCTATGAAGACACACAACCCAAAAGATAATATACTTCTATAAAGTCAGCAAATCAGACACAACCAACATGGCTTGGACAAAATGTTTCATCAAATAGAAATGAAATATGTTACATATGAACTACAAACATGAAATAAAGAGCAAAGATCATTCAAGTTTTTCACACACTCGGAATTGTTATGACACCAAAACTATGGAGAAACACACACACACACACACACACACACACACACACACAGAGATACATTAAGCAATGATGAAATAGGATTTATAGCTGGCCAAACTAGATTATCTAATCAACAAACATGATGATTCTTGAGCTTGTACCAAAATGAAGTATGCATCCATTGGACACAAGCAACGATATACCTCCAATCCCTTGAAATCTTAATTTATGTGTAAGAATTTTTCCTTAAATGTACACACAATAAAAAAAAAGTGGAAAATGATAAAACTCAAAGCAATTGACATTGGAAATAGTTCACGGCCACACATGAATTAACAGCAAAAGGACTAAAATTGAAGCACCAGCCATTAACTATAAACATAAAAAATTCAGATGCTGTCTGTATGCAATGCAATGGACCATACCTCAACTTCCATGGCACTGAATCCAAATCCAGAGTCCCCTTCAACTGCAACTACAAGCCGCCCAGACTCAGCAACTGCAGCAGCAATGCAATAACCCAAACCAACCCCCATTGTCCCCCAAGTCCCAGCATCCAACCTCGTCCGCGGCTCTGTCTGAACCAACACAGCTCTTCCAACATCCATGGTATTTGCACCCTCTGTGACCAATATTGGAGCAGGGCTCCCCACACCTGCAATGGCATCTCTGATTATCCTCATTGGTGTCAAGAAATTAAATGGCACAACATCCTTTGCCAACTGAGCATCCATTCTCAACACATTCTCCTTGGCTTTCTTCGATATTGCCTCAACCCAAGGATGAGTCTTTCCCAAACAAAATGGGTCATCTTTAATCTCCCTATTTATCAATTCCAGCACGTTTTTAGCATCCCCAACCAAACCTAAATGTGGTTTCCTCAACTCAATCTCATCCTTACAAACATCCACCAATACAAACTTAACATCCTTAGACCACTTGGGCGGCGCCCCAAAATGCAACAACCAATTAAGCCTTGCACCAACCACAAGCGCAACATCACATTTGCCGATAGCAAGCGACCTTGCTGCACTTGCTGCAAGCTCATGAGTGTCGGGCAATAAACCTTTGCCCATTGGAGTAGGCAAGAATGGAATTCCTGTGCTTTCCACCAACTTCCTTAATTCACCCTCCGCCCGCGCATAAGCTGCCCCTTTCCCAAACACAATTAAAGGCCTCTCCGCCCTTTTAAGCAACTCCACAGCCGTCTCTACCTCTGATCTGCCAATCACATTTCCATTTTCACACAATTCTGTCTCTACGCAACTAATCGCTGCAGATAACAAACTGTCAGCCTCGGACTCGGGCAAAGTTTGGTGCAATACGTCGGATGGAATATCCAAGTAGCATCCACCGGGCCGCCCCGCAACAGCCCGTTCAAGAACCCGAACAACAGAATTAGGAATTTCTCTAATATCTCTAGCCTTTACGGAGAATTTGGAGAATGGCTTCACTGCCTCAATCTGGTCAAGCTCCTGAAAGTCCCCTCGACCGGCGTCGTTTTGATCACAGGAGCCGGAGATCATGACCATGGGCCAGTTATTAGCCATCGCATTGGACAGCCCAGCTAAGCCGTGCACGCAGCCTGGACCAGAGACGGTCAGCAGCAGCCCGGGTCGGGCCGTCAGGTAGCCATACGCGGAGGCGGCGTAGCCTGCCGACTGCTCGTTGTGGAAGGCCAAGAAGCGGATTCCTAGAGACACTGCTCGGTTAGCGAGAGACGTGACGGGGATTCCCACGACGCCGAACATGTGGGTGACGCCGCAGCGAGCAAGGGATTTGGCGGCGAGGAGGTTGCCGTCGACCAGTGTTTCCGGGGCATTTTGGGAATTTAGGGAATCAGAATCCGCCATGAAAAAGAAAAACAAAAATACAGTACTAGTAGCTGTGTGGCACGCAGAGGTAGTACTCTGACAGATTGAATGGGAATGGAAGGTGCGTTATAACGGAGACAAAAAGGGATTTGTAATAAGTGTAACTGGGGAAGGCGAATGCGACGGCGACAGCACGAAAGGACGTTATTGTCCCTCGCAACAAGACTAAAATTTGTTCTCTTTACTTCTTTTACCGCCGGCGGCACGGAATGTCAACTTCTCCCACCAAACCAACACACACTTAAAACAACTCAAATTAAAATTGGGTTTGTCTCCGACACGACACTCATCCGAAAGTGTGAATTTGGACGCATTTCTGTATCCTAACTTTTTTTAACAGTTTCCGTGTCTTTTGTGTTCGCGTTAGAATGTATTCGTACTCTTATATCTGTGACTGTGTGTGACAATAAAAGACATAGAAACCGGAAAAAAGAAAGGAAATATCGTTTTTGGCATTAATTTCAAACTTGATCCGCATTGGGGCATCAAGGGTTTTTCAATTTTTCTTTTTTAAGTACTCATATTTGAACCTTAAATTTAAAATTTAAAATTTGATTAATTTTATTATTAGATCTAATGAATAATGATTAGTAAAGATGTTTAAAGTTTTGTAACTATATTGAACATTGAAAATCAAAAACCAAATTAAGATTCTTGATTGACCAAAAATCGTACTGCCATTTTTGGTTAATTATTTGGTCAACTAAATATAATAAGAAAGTTTTTAAGTTATATATGTAAAGGAATCAGTTTACATAAATCGAGTTAAAAATTTTAAAATTCAGTTATTTTAATTTTATCGATTAACAGCAATTTTTTGATTTTTGAGCACACCCGATGTGTGCTCAAAACAACAACTTTAAATTGGCTACTCGGACATTTTGTCATAATATAGCATCATTTTATTTCTATTAAGATAATTTGATCATAGTTACAAAAAAAAAAAAAAAAAAAAAAAAAAAAAGAAAAAGAAAAGGACAAAAAAAAAAAGAAAAAAAAATACAAAGAAAGAGCAAAGGTAATTTCACAATGACCATGACGGGACCATTCCTGTAATTTTTTCTAAATAAAAACACGAAACACAATTATATTTTTTTATTTATACTAATCCAACGTTCAATTAACATTTAGTGTTGAATTTACATTGGAATTCAGAAATGGACCTGAGCCATCAAAATTCCGGGTCTGCCGAACCCGTAAATCCCAATCGGGTATTTTGGAATTCGTCAATGGGCTTAAACATTAAAAAAAAAACAAAAAAAAAAAAATCCGGTCCACCGAACCCGTAATCCCTCTCGGGTCTCTAGCTTCCTGAGACCTCCTAATTTGTAAACCCAAAACCTTCCTCTCTGCGTGCCGCCAGATTCCGTTCACTTTAATTCCAGTCAGCCATTCAATCTCTCTCATCTTAGTCTTGTTTTGTAGGTTTCGATAGAAACAAGATGATAAAGAGACGATTCTTTAAGGAAGAACACGGAGATGCAAATGACCCGTCTTTGGATTCTTCCTCTTCTTCCTCTTCTTCTTCTTCCGACTCTGAAGTGGAAGCAGAAGCAGAAGCTACAGAGGAATCGGATGGTGATGCAGTTGCAGAGTCAAAGGACAGCAAAGACTCCTGCTCCACTTCGTCTGGTTTGTTCTCATTCGCCCTTTTCTTTTCCCACTCCATGTTTTGCCATGTTGGTTGTTGAGAATCTAGGGTTTTGGTGATTAGGAATTTAGAAATAGGGATTGAGATTTGGGAATTTGAAATAAAAAAAAGGGATAGATTGATCTCTTCGAAGGGATCAGCCTCCAATGATCGCTTCGAGGGATCAGCTCCAATGATCTCTTGGAGGGATCAGCATCTGATAAGTTAAATATTCTGATAATATTATTGATTACTTGAAAGGATGGCCTCCAATAAGTTAAATAAAATATTTTGATAATATTATTGATTACTTGATTTAAAAAATTATAGGATATTATAAATATATAAATTAGATATATTGTTATTATGGATATAATTTTTTTTATTAATTTGTAAATAATAAAAAATAAATATTAAATAAAATAATTAATAATAATAATTTTAATTAAAAATATCTCATCATTGCACTTTGATTATATTGCTCCTGCTTGTGGTCAAGTGAGTTTTGGATTGTGTTGCTGCTATATGTATGAAATGCTTGTGGGTTATATTCAAATGGGTACCTTTGGAAACCATTTTTTTATTTCAAGTGGAAGCTTTGCAAAAGTTGTTTACTTTACTAAGAGAAAATGAAGAACAAAGAGGAAGGAAAAGGTCCCCACTTATTTGCTTTCCATAGGTTTTTGATGCAATACTCGTAGTCACCTTCTGGAGGCATCAATATAGTTATCAATTGTGATTGCATTTACTTTTGTCTACTAGGACTTTATTTGTTCTTGCAGATTTTTTGTTGACTTTTTCTTCTATGGTTTAATGGTGTGTTTCAGGGTATGAGAGTGAAGATAGCTCAGCAAACGAGATTGACGTTGACCTATCAGGTGGCTGTTCACTCTACTTGTATATTATGTTATATACACAACCACTATTTAACCACTTTTTTTTTTTTTTTTTGAGTTTATTGGAATTGAAGTTTCTTTTAAAACCCCTGAGAAAGTTTCCAAACCAATATTGTATCTAGCATTCATATGTATTTGTCATGCACCCAGCCCAAGTCATCCTGTGCCTTAGATGTTGTGATTCCATGTTTGAACCTAACAATGAATGGAAGTGTTCACTTCACTGCATATTCACCACGTGTTAAGGATCTCATCAGCTTGTTCCATCTGCAATGGGGGTCTAGTCTTGGTTATAACCTGTTGGATATTGCACTTGTTGCAATCTAATTATTATTGAGGTGTTTTCTTCTGTAGTTACGTTAAATTTATAGAGTAATTCTACTTATTATGTTGTCAGTGGGATGCCATTGGTATCCTTATTTTAATTAAATTTTGCATGGTGCATAAGTATTTGTCTTTTTTAAAGATTGTTTGATGAATTGTGCTCATTTATGATCTCATTCTTCAGTGATAACTCATCCTTTTTGTCCTGCTAGAATTGCAGAAATTTTCTACTGTGCCCTAACTTTTCATGTTTGTTTCAAATATTCTTATGTAGGATTGTAATTTTCTATGTATCCCTTGTCTGCTATTTCTTATTTGTTGCACGAGTCTCGAGTTTTTTGCACATTGAGGAAGGATGATAGCCTGCCTGTTGTGTTTGGTTTTCCATAAATCCACAGAACTGAATGTGTATATCAAATCATATGTCCTTTTCATGCTCGAAAAAGGCAATTATATTTTGGTATGTCTATCCTCTTGATGACATGACAGGTTTTATGAATGAAGATCATGCAACTGCAAATGACAGACGACTCTCTAATGGCCCTAAGTTATTGGGTAAACATGACACTGATGTTTGTAGAAAAGAGTCTTTTGACATGGTCAACAAGGACTCAGTGCCACCTGATATGCCAGATTGTATATTAAAATGCAAATCAGTTTTTAAGTGCAGGATTTGCCCTCAAATTGTCTGTTTGAATGAGGAAAGTATGAAGGCTCATCTGAATTCAAAGGTTAGACATGACTTGTTTCTTGGTATTTGTCAAAATAATTCTGTGTAACAACTGGATATCATTGCTACTTGCAATCAGCTAGGAAAAATCTTGTTAGCAGCTGTTAATCTCAGTTAAAGAATTCTACATTCATGGCACCTGAGTGTAGTTGTAGACTTCATACCTGTTTTCTTCTGAAATTCACTTCTTATATAGGGGCTTTCCAAAATAAATAATGTTACCTGCTGGAAATTGTGTACTCCTGCCTTGAATGGTTATAAGCAAAGTTATAATCATAACATGTGGCACATGATTGTGGCCAATGAAGCTTTTAAGCAAAAGAATGTGAACTAAATCAAATCTTGAGCATTACAACAAGCTTTTGCCTGCCTTTTGTAAAATGGGTTGTGTTTTACATTGTAATGAAAGTGGAAGATAAGGCTTTACTCTGTGCCAAAGCTAAAATGTTACAGAGCATGACTAATAAAAGAGCATCCTCTGAAGGCAAGATGCTGTGCCTTTGAGAGAGACGAGTAGCCAATTGGTTAATTATCATTGCCTGTCCCTTGATATTTTGTGCATGCATGAAATTGTTTCTTCTCTCTCTCTCTCTCCCCCCCCCCTCTGCAAAGATCTGTTATGCAAGAGCCATTTGTGATGTCTTCCATTGTTGAATGCACTTCATTAAAAGAGCTTTCTTCTCCCTCTGCATTTTTTTCTTCAAGTTAAGCAATGTCTCTATCTATTTATGTTTGAGGGGGTCCTTAAACAGTATGCTCCTTATGTTGCATTTGTTTATATTTTTGGGGAATGTTATTTATCTATTTTCTTTGAAGGAGATTTATTTCTGTTACTTGGACTTAGTGGATTGCTATTTCATTTTATGTTTAGTCGGATCCTTAGAAATTGAAGGTTGCCCAGTTTTTTGGAGCCAGAGACATATTTCTGTGCCTTTTAGATCGTGAGGAAGTTAAGTCCTCCTTGGAAATAGCAGTGTTCCCTAGGTCCACAGGATCATCTATGATCTTAGAGCATTTTCAAGCATCTCTTGAAATCTCAGAATTTTTTTTATTCTGTAGAGACATGCCCGATCTGAGAAGTTACTGAAGGAAAATAGGCTGAAGGCAGTGCTCAACAACGATGGGGAAATTGAGAACCAGGAGACACCTGCAGAGATGCATGCTCGCGTTGTTGCTCTGGCACAGGTTGGTACAGATAAATAGGCTCTCCAAATGGTATGAGAGGATTTTGGCTTTTGCGACCTGCTGTTTGTGCAGTTGAAATAGTGTATCTTTTTGTACAGGGGAAACCATCAAAGAAAGGCAAGGGTCGGCAACGACAAAGGAAGAGAGCACGAAAGAAGGTATATGTTACCATTTGTTTGCAATCATGTTTAGTGTGTTAAGTGTCATATGGACTTGTTTTGATTTGAGTTCAATCACAGAAATTAGAAGATAGTTCAGAAATGGAAAAAGGGAAATCAACAAAAATCCCTTCCAAGAAAAGGTGCAAGAATGAGAACTGAGGAATTCATCTGTGTCAGCTTATTTAACAATTATCATGGAGAAAGTCAGCGCAAGAAAGAATGAAGTTGAGCATAGAAGAAAAGCAATTGCTCTGTGGCCTTTAGACTTCCAATGTTCAACATCTTGTCCAGTTTTCAGATCCTGATATGGTGTCACTGGTGCAAAGTGTATTACCTTATCGATATTGTTTGGCTCTTGCTGTCAAGTTTTGGTTTTTGAGCTGGAATGAGTTTTTTGGTGGTGTCTCGTTTGTTACCCTGTCTTGATGAAGCCCCAAATTTTGGTGTACTAGACTAAAATATGATATCCACAGGCCTTGAATAGAAACAGATTTTGCATGTTGTTATTACGCCTCTAGCAATGTTGAGAATTTTTTAATGTTTTAGTCAGGTCCAGATTTTGTTCGTACACAAAAATATGGTGTTAGAGGATGAAATGAGGGAAAAGGCCGCATAACAATAGAAAATTTTGAATAGGAAATCTGCTTTCGACTTAAGAATTCGTTTAGTGCAGGGTCGGTTTCCAGATGAAACTTGGCGAACATTGCAGATACTGTTTCGTTTGTATTTGAAGACAGTATAGGTTAGAGCATGTAAATACCTAGGAAGAGGGATCTTATGACCTGCCATGTCAATTCTAGGCTTTGTTTAAATAATTTTTGACACATTTTGTTTAAATTATTGATCTCAAAACATTCATATAAAAACACCATTTCTGCCTTTATACATGCTGCACACAAAACCAACCCAAAAACTGAACTTGGGAGATGCAGAATTTTTCTACCATTAAAAAGCCCATATTGTTCGACACATACCCCTTGCAGTCTCAACAGGAGTTAGAAAATGGTTGAATTGAAACAAGAGACGAGGGCTCCACAAGATAAACCCCAGAAGAAAAAATAAAGAAAAATGAGCCTGAGGCGTATTTCATATTATCGTGAACTTCCAACAATCCATGTTCTAACAAAGAGACCAAGTTGAGCCTCATATCAACCATCGCCTAATGAAGCATCTTGTGGAGTGGAGACCATATTTGTGCATGTGGCTTCATCAGAAAAGGTCTCCCGAAATGACTGCCATGACTTGAATGAGATATCATTCAATAGAAGTGGACATGAAATTTAAGACTCTTCTTTATCTGTAGATTGGTCAGAAGGAGGTGGCGGCAATTGTTCCTGACTGCCATCATATCCAGCAGGTTGATCATGTGTGGGGGCTTCTTCAGCATTATCAGAATTCTCAGGATAAAAATCAATGGGGAACTTTGTTACTCGAGGTTTGTCAGATAGAATGTTTCTTTGAACTTTGTCAATCAACACCTTTGGTGGAGGTTCCTCCCTCAGGTGCTCATCCTCATAATCGTTGTTTACATAGTAGCCGACTCGGACAAATTCCTGACCCAGATAAGAGCAAGTCAACAAAAGCACTGTCACACCTATGATATCTTCTTCATGAATCTTTGACGGGTCTGGTGGGTCAGCCTGCAAGACACCCATCCATGAGTATGAAACAAAAAACATAAAGAAGACATGAGATTCCAGTTGGGAGAGCTTAATAAAAAGGTTTAGCAAATCTTGCCTGCAACACAAAACGATAATTCCCAACATTGACTGGCCCAACAAGTACACTCTCTAATAGTTGGTCACATGACTCGTCCTCAGCTGAACCCACATATATAAGTTCCATTCCAAATCTGCATTAAGGTGACAAAATGGGCATTCTTTACTTCCTCAAACACAAGTGACAGAAAAGATTGGAAACCAAAGCTGCAAAACAGACTGCAGTAAACATCATCACTTGCTTACTAATGAAATTTGAAATTTGACGGCTAAAGAAAAACAAAATATTATACAAGGACATGAAGCCCTCACAGGGCCTTAGTGAGTCAGTCAGATTGACTAAATGTTTTATACATTACGGCACAATTGTTCACACACCTAAAGATGATTTTGGGTATGGTAGAAGCTTAATGTCTGTACATCCATGCTTCATTTGGTAGGCTTTTACCAAGCAAATCAACATTTGTTTTTCCCAAAAAAATGTAAACCACACCATCCCTACCAACATACATTTAGACCTAAACTGCAGGTCCTCCTACTATTGAAGAAACAGGCATAAACTTATTTCTCTTATTGTACTTGCTGCTATTCCTTCAACACATTAGGTATCAGCATTACTTGACAGTAGCTGAAATAAAGTTTTAGTTTTTTCCCAAGTAAAACTAATTGCAGCAATATTAAGTGAAACAATTGGCATTTGATTGGATAAAGAAGATCAACTTAGCCACAGATTTTAGTTTGAAAAAGATGTTTGATAAAGAGGATTGGCTGATTTAATGGTCAATTATAAGCACCAAGGACAAAATTGAACTAAAAGAAAACATGAAGAAGCAAGCCAGATTTTTTTTTTTTTGTTTAATTTTAAATGTCACTATTCCATCTAACATTCATTTTGGAAGCAAAAGTTCTTCCAATTTTCCTGGTAGTCTCTAATATGGTTGCATGCTGCTGGTTATGAGATCCTTAACTCAAAATCAAACCTACTGGGACAACTGCTCAGTGAAAAAAACATCATAGCAGGGACTAAGAACTTGGTGACCGATAATTAAGTAAGATTAGAAGATGATTGTATTTTCCTCCAAGAGCTCAAAAAACAGTGACAAGAAGTAGGATTTCTTGATGATGGTGTTTCTTCTGATGGCTCAATCCTTTCTTGGTTACTCACGGCAGCATCCAAGAGAACAAAATGTATGCCATTTATCAAAGAGGAAAGTGGCCATCACTGTTTACATGGACCAATTATATGACAAGACTGCAATAGTCATAATAAAGTATTATATTCCACCTACTTGATAGATTTATGATAATGGACATTGACAATCCATATTGGATACCTACTAGAATGTAGCTACCACATTGCAGCTCAGAAGGGTCATCCAGTGCTGTTTTTATTTGTCCAGCCCAGATATGGAAGAATGACATGAGGCATTAGGAATGCAAAAGAGTGAGTGTAAGAGCTTTGTACAACAGAAAAATTCAAATTGCCGGCATAACAACATCTAGCAATGGAATGAACATCCCAGAATGATACTAGACATTCCATTTGATGGATTAGGATACAGGGAACTTCCACATAAGTAGGAAGGAGTTTGGTATAAGACCAAAAATCTCATGTTATTAACATTAGCTTTAATTCTCCCAAAGACAACCTCGCCCATGAATTTCAACTTAATAAGGCCTAAACAAGCCAGAAAGATATAGGAAAGTGGGAAAATATGAACAGATATAGCCACTTTTGTTAATCCTTTATTAGCACTCATATTTTTGGCTGTATTACACATTCCATCAGTTTCTACTCATCGACATGTCAAAATTTAAAATCAAATCCAGGAGAGCATAAACAAATGAACCCATCATATGTTCACGTAAATGTAAGGAAAGGAAAAATAATGGAAAGGAAATGTTCTGCAACAATTTTCTTCCATAACAATTTCATTCTCTTCGCATCATCAAACATTCCCTTCAAATATTTTCAATTGAAGACTGTGCAATGACTACCACTTTAACCAATTGAATTAGAACTGCAACAACCCAAAAACCTTGGAAGCCCTCAGGCATCACTGTTATAATTGTTGTATCCAAAACTCAAGCCCCAACTTTAATTAGCCCACAATTGCTGTTTAGTTCCAATACCCAGAAAACAGGTTCATTCACAGAACACTCAAACCCACATCCAAGAAACCAGAACTAAAAAATTACACTTAAAACGCCATTTCAAACGGCACAAATTCAATCCAGTTACTGTCAATTTTTCCTCATTTTCATCACCGAACAAACAAAAAGACCCAGTCGCCCCCCAAAATTCACACAAAAGAAAGGAAGACCTAAAAGAATGGATAACCCACATTAAAATAAACAGGAAATAGTAATTTTTTTTTTTTTTAGAAAAAAGAAGAAGAAAAGAAAATAATGTTGGAAAAAGAGGTACCGTCTTTGAGAGGAGTCAAGCACTCGTACGCGATCTCGAACTGGAAAGGGGACAAAAACGGCGCCGGGTTGTCCAACACTGTCACGTTCGTGATATTCACAGCACTCATAACGCCTCACACCTATGTCCAAACCCTAGCTTCCACAACAAACTTCTTGAACTTGAGATTTAAAAAAAAAAAAAAAAACCCTAAAAAATCCCTGAAAAACAAAAGAAAAAAGAATAAAAAAGAACAAGCCAATCTTCTTCGAAAATCCAAATATTTCGGGTCAGTTCAGAGGTTGTTTTGGATGGAACAAAAAAGAAGAAAAACGAACCAGAAAAGTGCATTGGGCACTAAGGGAGGGTTAGTTCGTAAATTGGGAGATTTGCACTTTGGCGGGAGATTGGAGAATTGTATGAAAACCCAAACAAAGAAATTAAAAAAAAAAAAAAAAAAAAAAAAAAAAAAAAAAAAAAAAAAAGGAGCCGACAGAGAACGCCTCCACTTTTTAGGGCTGAGGTGGAATATGACCCAAAAAAAAAAGAGCTTAAAATTTTATTTAGAGAGATCTGGTCAGGAAGAATGTGAAGATTTTGGAATGGAAGCTGGGGGGAGAACACCGACTTGTTTTCTTTTTTCTTTTTCTTTTGTATTTTACTTACTTTTTTCTTTTGGGTTCTTTGTGTTTTTTTGTTTTTTTTTTTTTTTTTTCCTTAGCTTTGAGTAAATTTTAATTTAGTTGTATTAGGAGAAGAGAGCTAGGAAGGGTATTAGATTGGATGTATCCATCTACGTGTGCAAACTTGTACAAATAGGCACGTAGACGATAGGATGCAAACTAGTTACCAAAAATAATTTAATTTATATTTTTTATTTTTAATTTATTACTCAAAGACATATATTAATTTTTATTATTAAAAAAATTTATTTATATTATAAATTATACAATAAATATAAATTATATATTTTTAAAAAATATTTAATTATTAAAATATTTTATAAAATAATAAATAATTATGATAATTATAATAATTTTAATAATGTATAAATATAATT
Source organism: Rhizophora mangle (assembly GCA_037832345.1). Taxonomy (NCBI): domain Eukaryota; kingdom Viridiplantae; phylum Streptophyta; class Magnoliopsida; order Malpighiales; family Rhizophoraceae; genus Rhizophora; species Rhizophora mangle. The sequence continues at coordinate 2,310,053 of JBAPLJ010001421.1, read as the reverse complement.
TAAATTAAATGATTAAAATTAATTATAAAAAATAATTTAATTTGTATTTTAATTTTAAATGTGTTACTTAAAAATATATATTATATTATTTTTTTTATCTATTATAAGTTTTATTAAATTATAAAATACATAAATTAAAATATTTTTTTTTTCTCATTATTATCAACTTCACACTTTATTTCTTAATTTTTAATCATTAAAGTAAACCAAAAGAGTTATAATTGATCATGCATTTTATAACACTGATATTCGATGCATTTTAAATTAGACCGGTGCAAATACAAGAGACATGGACGAACATTGGAAAATCACACGAATTTGTCCATCAAACATGTCGCAGGTGTGCGTTGGCATCGTGAGAGAATTATCTGTTTCCGTTTCATTTGTTTTTACTTGCAATTGTCAACTAATTTCTGAATGGTCTCCTCTCCTCTCTTGTTCCATTTAATTTTGCAGAATTTCAACACCAAATGAATAATTTTATTTTACTATTTCTCCTCCTCGACAACATCCTGACCAACCACCCATTTCGAATTCAATGATCCTGACAAGCTTTTCCCATCATGTTATCTACCAGGACGAGGGGAGCTCACGATATCTTTAGATACAGGCAAGACGGGGGGGACCATTCCATGTGAACTCAAAATTTGAGGAATGGAGCCCCATATTGTTGTTGTTCTGTTGTGCGTACACCATGTACAAGGCCACAAGAAAAAGACCCAGCAAAGCGTTGACAGCCTTGTCTGTCCTACACTAACAAATGCGTACGGGATCGTCATCATCTGCTTTCAGATTTCACATGCAAATTATCAAAAAAGCAGCTTACTTGTGCACACAATTGCCCGTAAAATTCATTTCTCAGCTGTCACGTCCATCTTCCGTGTCTGAGAATTAAACATTTCAGCGATATCTGCGGCTGTGCTACAGTCCTCAGGATTTCTGTTTGACACGGAGCCAACAAATCTGGGAAATCTGATAGAAATGCCACGTGACGGATGAACTAGACCTACAGCTGCCTGATGAACCGGTGAGATTGTGAAGTCTGCGCCTCTTATTTCCCAAACAAGTTCCGGAGGAAACCACATATCTGGAACCTCGGAAGTATGATAGTAGGGAGGCTTTTTGGCCAGAATCTTGTCCCCAGAAAAGAATTCTTTCATCTGCAAATTAGAACCGAGACTGAGTTACTCCGATATGCCTTCCGTTGCATTTCCGTAATTACCAGGAGCACGAGTGCTGGTAAATTGCTCACCTGTACATAAAAAGCATCTGAAAACCCAGACATTACACGGCAAACACTCTGGAATTCCTCAGTCTCAGGATTGTAACATGCCATGAGAAAAGGACTGTACCTGTAAGAAACCGAATTTAACAAATCATACAACTATTGTCGCTATTTCAACAAGTCATGCATTCAAGTGAGATGCATTTAGAATTTTTGCAATATGCATTAAACAAAAATCCTCCAGCTATTTTCATGATTTCAAAACAGCTTCATTACGTCACTAGAACAGCTTGTGTGATCGAAGGACAAATACAAAGAATAACAGAATAAGCAACTTGCAATGAACTTGGGGTTGTGACCAAAAAGGAACAAAATTTTAAATCTTTTACCATCCTGCTTTCCTCCCATTTCCATGCCAGGCACCAATTGGGACCAAATCAAGAGAATCATTCAACCCTTCCAAATAATCTCGCTTGACCTAGAAAACAAATTTCATTCACAATCATTGATTTCATTTATGAAAACATGATCTACTCTTTCTTTCTCCTTGTAATGCATCAACAAATTGGTAAACATGTCACACTACACCTTCAACCATGTGTCAGAACGTTTATCTGGAGAGTATCCAGCATCAACATCTAAGGGCTTCACCATAATCCCTTCACATGAAGAGCAGAATGCCTCTTGAAGAAAAGAGTTCAGCTTAGTTATGGTCACTGCATTGGTCAAACAAGCTTCGTCTGCTTCAATCTGAAAAGCACAAAGTTGTATGCACCATCAGAAAGAAGATTTCTATGTCTGTCTATGTGGACTACTAAAGGAGAGTAGATACCGTCATCTCCTTCGCAAATTCAAGATAACCTAACCTCTCATCACAAAACAAATCCTTCAAATCTACGAAGAAGCAAGAAGAAAGACAAGGAAAAAGATGGGTAAGATTCAAATCCCACAACACAGACAGGGGCTATGGGTTCCTGTTGGTAAAATCAAAGAATAAATATATCATTAATGGGGAAAGTGAATACATACATTTCCGTCTTTGGCGTAGAGGAAGCTTCAACAGCCTGCAACACAAGACTGACCTACTTAAAAAGATATTATCATCTAAAAAATATTCAAAATGCTAAAATATCGTGCATTGTTGTATACAGGTTGACTGACTTTCAACAGATAGTACATTCCATGGAACATGTATCCTGTGACTAAATCTTGGAAAATCATAAAACTAAATGCGCAAATTGTGTCGGCTGACCAATAACAGACTTACTGGATCAGTCATTAATGATTAAGTTCAAAACCATCAGCTGGGCCTCTCAAAATTTCTGTAGAGATAGTTATGGACCAGATCTGCAACCAATTCTTTTTTTTTTTTTTTAGGTACACGGGAAAATATTGATCCTACTTGCAGGCACTTTGATCAATGTTTAAACTGTGCGAGATAAGACATGCTCAACAATCCAAGCATATAAAATTATACATCTTCCAAGTACAATCTTAGCAATACAACAGACTTGACCTTATCCAGGCAAACACAGAAGGACAAAAAGAAGGGAAAAAACGAAAAAAAAAGTGCACAATAATGGAGTTCGCAGGACGGAATTGCCAACAACATAACATGAATTGGGTAAAGAATGCTAATAAGTTGCCAGGAAGGAAAAAAAAAGTGCACAGTTGCCCATGTTGCGCATTAATACAAAAAAATGCACACCAAGCCCGGTACAAGATATACTATGAATACCTATGCCAATCGGAGGCCCTGTTAATCAGATTGGAATTACATAGAAGAAAAAAGAAAAAATACTTAAAATTAACTGTGAACAAAGTATACCTTGAAGAAGTTTTGGCTTAGCTTGTTAAGTTTGCAGAAGCACTATTAACCAATTTAAATTAAGCAAATTAATCTCAGCAAATGTGCGTCTGTTCTCACATGCACATACATGCACTGAACAGAAGGATGTCTCACAAGTTTGAACCAAAGCCAAAAATCTTAATAAGAAAAAGCAAAAAATAACTTTTTAGATTGTTTGCCATTTGGATTTGCACAAAAGTTCTTAGTGAGTAAAATCATCTTAGTTATGTCAACTTATGTTTTACTAATCAGAATATAGTGCATAAGAAATCAGCTCAAATCAACCAAGGCTAATTCCAACCTACAACAAACCACATTATTTCAGGAAAAGGGGATGCTTCTTTAGGTGCAATCTCGTGTGCGCACACAATTAAGTGTTGAGAAATGCCCATATATTAGATATGTCACTGGTGTGGCTGCACTTCAGCAATCAATTAGATTGCCTTGTCTCCTGCATTAGTGATACACAGAGTATCTGATTGATTGCTTATTTCTATTTTTAAAGTGGATCCAATCAAGATAAACTGGTCTTCTTTAACCCCCAATTAGTTAGGGTCACTAAGTGATGTGATAAATAGAGAAACTTAACTAACAACAAATGGGTTAATACAGCTGCAACAAGTAATCTTATATCCTCCCCTGTGAGGGAGCATATGTTTCTCAAACTAAAACAATAAAATAATTGTCCAAGTATGCATGTCATGGAAGAGCATTACAACTGCAAATGAAGGTTATGGAACATTACTGGTTTCCGTTAGCAAACATTATATCAAAAACGACGACACAGATCTCGACCTGCACATGTAAAAACATTAGAAACATCAGGGCATATAAGAGAAATTCTTAAAAATAGAGCTACTAACATCAATGCAAAACCTGCATTTTTAAAGTAGCAAAAGATTTGCATTAGTACTTCATGAATCATCTAAAGAAATGTTAAATTCATCTGCAATTCTCCTCTCCGAGATTGTACAATCACACTTTAAATGTACTTAACCCACTATGATTAATTTAAAGCAAACCTTTATGTTATCTAATGCAATTGAAGAATTTTTGCTCCCTCTCTCCCTTGAAGATAGTTCTTGGAAGGACATAAACTTGCAGTCATTCTTTCTATCAACTGCAACTACCTGAAACCAAAAGTTATGCCACAACTCAGAATTAACAGTGCTCTGCCCAATTAAGCAATCACAGTTTACCAGTCGGAAGAGGCCAGATTTATATTAAAAAGCTTATTGCCAAAGGAAAAACTGACCTCTGCATCCAAGATGAAAGTCACAGCATCAGGCTTACAACATTCTTTAATTATACTGATTAAGTCTGGAAATCTTGATGTTGTCTCATCCCCATTCCGTGAAAAGACACAGATATTGCCATTGGATATTTTATGAATCTGGGCACGCTGGCCATCATATCTGAAAATGCAGATTGACCGGTACAATGAGGAGCCTTATTGTAACCTACCAAAGCTGAAAAGTGATCTCATCAAAAAATAAATAAAATATTCTGACTGTTGTAAAGATGCAAACTATCTTCTTCTTGTTTGCCAATCTTTGCTTTCCTGCCATGAGTTCCTCCAATCTTCCATGTGATTCCAGCCAACAAGCTGCCCTCAGTGGGCTTTAAAGTTTGATAATCAAAACAATAAACCAATAAATTTTCAACTTTTGGTACCCCAACCTAAGCACACCAAAAAATTCCTGTTGGGACATTCATTTTATCTTTCCTACATCAGAATGTCCCATCCAATTGTATTAATCTTATTGCCTATGTCAGATTTCTTTCGTTTCCATAGAAAGTTTCAGAAGGTTTGTCCTGTAGTTTAATTCTCTACCATCTGAAACCCATATTGGCTTATACATTGGGCCTTCGGAAAAATGATAGATAAGAGAAAGGCAAGCTTACTTGTATTCACATGTAAAGGCTTTGTTTTGAAACAGTTTTAATGCTTGAGATACTCCATTTGTGATTCTGACATAGGGAAGCACATGCAATAAGCTGAAGGCATCAATGGAATCAATATGCAACATGAAAATTTTGTTAGAGAAGTGAACCAAAATTTATACTTTGCAAGCATTGGTTTGATAGGTATTCCCGGAACCATTGATATGCTTGATGAAGAAAATTCCATGCCTTTAGTTATTAGTGAAGGAACAACCAAATCCTGTAAAACTTGTTACATGTGGGAGATCGGAGAAAATCTCCAAAGCATCAAGAGGAAAATGCAAAGAACTTGAAAGTCCAATAATAGAAACTTACTAAGCTTGGAAGTACATTATAAGCTCCAATGACAGCCGCAGAAAGGCACTACAGAGTGGCAAAAAGTTAGGGGTGGTCAATGATGGCAATTTGATTAAAAATTAAAGTTAACGCTATCATTAAGTAAGGTTCAAGGACCCATCATTATCTTTATGTACATAGCGAAAACCAAACTTGTTCATTATAACATAAAAGTAATTTACAATTACTTCTGTACATAAAACAAAAAGTGGAAAAAAAAAAAAAATCATCATTCCCAAGAACAGAAATACCTGAATTTTCTCCTTGAGAAGTTCAGCTTTTTGTTCATTGGAAGATCCCATGAAGGAATTCATGGCAACAGCTTGAGCCAAAGCAGGTAGAATAGTCCTCATCATTGCTCCAATCCTTAAATTCCTTACCTGTATTGAGATTAATTTTATAGGCAAGATGGACTTCTCTAAAGCCAGCTCAAAAATGTAAGGAATTAAGCAATAACAGAAACAAAAGGCATAAATGAAGCCCCATTTCTCATGAAAACCCTATCAAAATTCCCACAACTCTGACTGGAAAATTTTTGTACCAACTCTAGCATTGCTGTCTCTCTGCTACCCTGATCAAAGTATAGTTATCATTCATTATTAAGTAAACTTTATTGGCATTGCAAGGCAACGTTTTGAAACCTTTACCAATGCTACCCAAGTCACAACAGAAAAATAATTCTCTTGGTATCTATAATCTACTGGTGGAAGGCAGAAATCAGAACCAACAGAAGGCATAGGGGAAAGAAGATGTGAACTTCTATTAGCAGGATTCAGAACAGCGATGAAAAAATTTTAACCAAGAAACCTCATATGTACTCATAAAAAATTTCAAGCAGCAGACTGTTTCTGTCATGCCCAAATCTTCAAAGAAACAACAATAAGCTATGTAATAAATTGAGTCAATAACTATCAAGTCAAAAAAGGGGAAAAAAATTTTGTTTTCATGTCAGTCAATAAGAGCAAAGAATAACTATTGTTGAGACATTGGTACAATTATAAAAGAAACACTGTGTCCAAATCTCACCAAAGTTCTGACAATATACTTCATCTCTTTCTCTCTACAAGATCGCATGAGCCTCACAATGAGGCTCTTCTTTCGAGCAGTACTTCCAGTACCTGTTTGTAAGCTGATAAATAAACAAGACTAAGGCTAATGAAGTGCACAACAAATGACTTCCTAAGATAATTCTCTCAGGCTAAATATCGATGACATGGCTATGACTTTTTCATTCTATGGCACTGGAAACATTGAAGAGCAACCTGGCAAAATTTCTTCACAAACTACCACATCAGCACTAAGTGGTTTTTTAACAATCCTTTTATTGGCTAGAATAGTAAGGCATTGAACAAGATTGCTTTTGCATCTGAAGTTGTCCATGTTAATGACCTCTAGTGAATACAAACTTCAGTCATACGAGCAGATAACCTATCCCATGTCTCTATGTGTAAAAAGTAGAGAGGATAAAACCAAATAAAGGAAAGGGATGAAGGGGGTAAAAAGAAGTTGATCTGACTATGGTCCCAAAAATTTAAGGTCCCACCCACAATTGACCAGAAAAGAAACTTCACTGCACAAGAAACTGTTATACTTTTGGACTTAAATCCATGATGGGCATCATTATGCCACTATGATCCACAGAATATTTCATAAAACCACATATGACCATTACTATGCAGCCACTGCATCATGGCTATAATGAGATCAATAACTTGTAAGGAATCAGAACTTACCTAATATTCTGGAGCACAGAAAATACATCTTTAATAAGAATTGGTGGAGGAGAAGCAAGTAACTTCTGTGTTTGCCGGCATAATTGAGCAACATCACCTTTCATGATGGATGTATCTCATAAGGAGAAGTGAAATTTAGAATACACAAAACATTACAGAAGAACCAATAATCTTACCCAGATCCCCATAATTGTTGTACATATCTGTGAGTTTGGAACGGCTTGTCCCACATGCCTCTTCCAGTGCTGATATAACCAAGCTTGCACCAATGTTTAGTTCCTGCAATGTCAGTGCAGCATGGTTCAATGAAATTCACCAGAAAGCATAATGGAGTTCCCATCCCTAAGGACATGGAAGCATGCCAAATTACTGTATTCAACAAATATATGCATCTAAGCAGCACTTTGTGGAGAGAATATTTGTTGTAGCTTAGTTCTGGAAAAAGAAAATATTCCTGCTGTTTAACCATAAGCCTTTCAAGTAGAAATATCAGAAAATGAAATTCAAGGATCATCCAAGACCAGAAATAATATATAACTAATAAGTATACGTGAAAAATCTCAATCAAATGCTCTTGAAACTTTTGTCACAAAACTACAATTATATGGTACACAAAGGCACAACACCAAATGAAAGAAAAAACCAAACTAACCACATTCTCATGGTCAGCGGCAATCTTATTTGTGCATAAATACACAGCAGGCAGTACATCCTCTGGGGTCAAGGCAAGTAAACTGCATAAAACAGCATGTTGCAAACACTTCTCAATAGCTATTGACAATATGACATTATAATGGGAATTCTTCTTTATTAAGAAGGAGATTAACTTGGAAAATAGCGTATCACCTTCGAAACATGTTACAGAACATAGAAGAAGCTTTGATCTTTCCTTTTTCAGATTCAACAAGGTCAAAAGTTCGCGCAAGATAGATGTAAGGAGCAGGCTGTCCAAGCTTCCAGCATGCTGCATATATTTCTCAATTTTCAACTTCAAAGCATTAAATATTTACAGGAAAATTAAAAGTGTATTTAATTCTAGAAAACAGCTATTCATTTTCCATCTCCATTTAAAGCTACTTTTGCATTGATAAACAAACTTCTGTTTTCATGCTGAAAATATAAAAGCAGTTTTTTGGAATTTTTCTAACTTAAAAAAAAAAAAGAAGTTTGTTAAGAGAAACATTTTGCATTCATGGTTGAAAAATGGAAAACTAATTCCTCTAAGCCTCATATTTGAAAAGAATATCTACAATTTGAAGTCTTGAAAAAGCCAGCTTGCAAGGGGACAAAAAGAGAATTTTCCTTGCACATGAACATCTAACAATTTTACATTTATTGCAAAACCTAGGTAAAATTTCCCACTGAGAATTCAAGGAAGTTAATTTCTAAATGAAGAGGCAAACCATGTTTTATAGGATCGTACGTCTCTGTTGACAAAGATACAGAATTTTTGTCAACATATTCTATTGATGATTGCTGCACAGAAGAATCAACCAAATGGTCTGCTTCCTTCGAGATATCTGTCTCCTGGGCAGAAACACATTCACTAGCATGGCTTTCCAGATTAACTGAATTGCCAGATTCTACTAGCCTCTTTGTACTCTCATCAAGGTCACCACCAGGATTACCATAATGCATATCTAGTGCCTTACAGATATCCCCCTTAGTCCTGTCCAAGATGGTGGCAGCATAGCTTCTTGACAATTCATTGCCATCAATCACCTGGATAAATTGGTCTATCTCCTTTTTGTATGAATTTGTACCACCAATTGTCAACAAGTTTTCATCTACAGCACACTGCATCAGCCCACCTCGAGGAGGATTAGGTAAAAGCTTGTTGAAGAATTTTGTGATGGTAGACTGCTTTGAGCCATCAGATCCCACCTTTGAAGGGGCTTTTAGTTTCTTGCTGGCCTTGGAGTCAGTGCTCCTATTCTTCCTTTTTCCAGGTGTTATCCCACTTTTAATTGAATGCTTCACATTAGATGACTTACAGTTTGCACCCAAAGGAATGCCTAAACATCCAGGACTATTCTTAATAGAGTTTGGTTCTGAAAGCAATTCAGTGTTGTCAAGTGAACTAGTCTGGGATACAGAAATGCCAGCTCCACAAGAAAAGATTTGTTCATAAAATTCTGTTTCACGTTCATAAAAATTAGAAACCGCTTCGACAATATTGTTCTTCGAGATGCTGATCAAATCTAGCATTTGACCACGAGAAACCCAAGTGGGCAAGGAAGCACTTAGTTCCCTTAAAGTTTTTTCTGTTTCATCATCTTTTATCAGAGTTGAATTTTGCACACCAGATTCTTGCAGGGTAGATGTGGAAAGGACCTCCGCACAAGATGATTTTGCCTCTTTATCTTGGCCTGGCCCCTCATTCAGTCCAGATAAGATATTTACATCAACCTTTTCAATACTCACAGATGACCCACGATGAAAATTCATCAAAAACTCTTTCTTGTTGGCCATCTCATCAACTAATCCCACAAAATGCTTTTGCATTTTATTGGCATGTTTACTATCAACTTTTTCAATATCCACACCAACTGTAGGGATTACACGTTTAGGTCTCAGAAACTTCACATACTCTCTGAGCTCATCATAATTTGAATGTTCACTGTATGGCACGAGATGAATCTCAAAAGAATCTTTTAATCTCACTGCAAACTTATTACGCTTTACTTCATAGGTCCAGCCAGTTGGCACAAAACCCACAACCCGTGAATATCCTTTTTCCACCATAATCTCTTTAATTCTCACAAAATTTGGCCTAAAATAAGGCCAAGTCTCCCCCAACACATTCCATCCAACCACATGAACATCAGTTTCTCTATCATTCTCTGTAAACACCCCACTTTCCCCATATCCCAAAACACGCAAAACCCCCATTTTCCTCTCGTCTACATACACTTTCCTATTACACCTCCGTGCAATCTCAACCAAAATCTTCTCTTTCCCCACCACATAAGTGGCAACAAGAAACAACACACTCTTCTCAAAACAGACACCCTCCTTTCCTCCAATCTTCTCAATCACATTTACAACATAATCAATTGATTCCTCTTGTGAGGGAAACACAAACTTGGGATCACAATAAGTGGTATCAAGAAAAACTGCATCACACCCAACAAACTGGCTCAAGAAGCAATCTTTTTTCATCGAACAACAGTATCTAAAATCACCGGTATGAATGTACAATTCGAAAGATGAAGAAAAATTCTTACGGGGTACCTTGAACAGGAATTGTACCGCGCCTGGGCAGTGATTGGCGTGAATGAGGGTGACCTCGGAGCCATCAATAATTACAGGTTCGCGCAACGGCAAGGGGAAGACGAAGGGGGAAGGGACGCCGAGGACTTGGGTGAGGAGGGCGGAGGTTGTGGGGGAGCAGAAAATGAGCCCGTGGGACCAGGCTGCGGAGAGGCCGGAGTAGTGATCGGAGTGGAAGTGGGACAGGAAGTAGGCGACAGAGGATGGGGTCGGCGAGTGGAAGGCGTCGACAAGGAAGCGGGTGTTGGGTATGAACTTCGATGAGGAGGAGGAGGAGGAGGACAAGAGAGGCGGGGAGGAGAGAAAGGGCGGTGGCGGGAGGGAAAGGGAAGTCAAGGCGATGTGGTACAGGCTGAGAGAGTCTAGGGTTTGGGGTGATTTTGGTGGTAGTGCTGGTGGTGGTGACGACTGGAAAGACATTGGGAAGATTTTAAGCCCAGACTGGCAGAACAAGCATTTTTGAGAGAGAGAGAGAGAGAGAGAGGGAGGGAGAGACAGCTCTTATAGAAGTTTTTGTCTGGGGAATTTGAAGGATGATTGGTTTTATATGCTTAGGAAGGAAGTTTCCCTCTCAGGCAGGGCTCATGGACACGTGGAGTAGGTGGGTTTATTTTCCCGAGCTCGTTTGGTTACTAAGAAAATTGATGCTCAAAATAAAAAGCACATGAATTAATTATGAATTAAGGAACGAGAGGGTGAACAAAGAATTAAAAGAACGAGAGGGAGTTTCTCCCTTTTCCCTCCGTTTTTGCTTTATTTTGGATGTTACCGTACCTTTTCCTTTTTAAAAATGAATTAGGCGTCAAAAACTCAAGATGGCTCTTTTTAATCTTTTTGAAACACGAGGAAATCTCAATTCATTAACGAGCAAGGTCATTACATAACAAGCGTGCAAGTCGCACACCAATGGCCTGTCTACTTACATGCCTTAAATACTAAGCTAGTTCGTTGTTAGATGCAATTTCTGGATGTCCCTTATAATGGGCTTGATCTCCCAAGGGCAATTCCAGTTGTTGTGCTAGGTAGACAGCTTCCCTCATAGCACCAGCCTCTGCCACTTGTATTGATGTTGAAAGAGGCGTCACAATTGATCTCCTGACTCGGCCTTGAGATGTGGGGATCCAGTGGGCTTCCATTGTTGCTGGACAGTAATGGGCTTGCAACCTCATTCAATTTGTTCATTTCCTGCGCCACTCTCCAAATTGAGAGCTGTGCATTTAGAGCTTTTTTTTTTTTCGGTTCCATACATATATTCCAGCGAGTAATGGCAAACTTGTTGAGCAGAGAGGATTGTCCCATTCCTTCGAGTGCTGTAGCAATGCTATTCCCCCAATTCTGGAAGGAGGGAAAAGCCTATTGGTCGGGGAGAATACCCCATGGCCCCCCGCAAGCCATATCGCTTGAGCATGTGCACAAAAAAACAATAGATGCCCCAGGGTCTCCTTCTCCTTCTTTCCACATACAAAACAGGTTGCAAAATCACTGGCCCTTCTTTGATCCTAGTTTACCTGTATAGGCAAAGAATTTCGGATTGCTCACCATACAAAATGTTTAATTTTAGGCTGTATTTGGAGCCACGAGATCATCTGCCAGGTTTTGCTACATGGGACCATAGAACCTTCCCCTCTTTGCCCCTGCTTCTGTCTCTCCTGCACCCGTAAGTGGTATACTCATTTCACAGTATAGTTGCTTGTTTGTTTATGGTGCCAAATTAGCTGGTCTGAGCCTGGAATGTGACCAAGCTGGATTCCTTCCATTGCCTCTACTTCTAGTGGGTTGAATAGCGCTCTTATCTTCTATCTATTCCATCTCCTTGTTCTAGAGCAAAGGAGATTAGAGACCAGTAAGTCTTAGGCCTGGGGAGGCCATCCATATTGTATTTTAAAACTCAGGGTTGGTTACTTAAGTACCCACATATCCTCCCAAGTGCATATCTCTTTGCCCTCCCCAACACTTCATTGAAGACCCTTTGTGAGTAAAATCCTACTTTGAATTACATTTCTCCAACCCCAAGATGCTTGGCGACCCACTGAAGTTGATAAAAAGTCTCCCGCAGGGAAATAGATCCCTTCAAGAACTTTGACCCACAATTCGTCTTGGTTCTGAATAAACCTCGAACATTGCTTTGCTAAGAGCACGTCATTGATCCTTGCTAAATCCCTAAACCCCATCCCCCACCCTCCTCCCGCCGCTTTTGCCATAATGAGTTTACTGCAACTTTCCCAATATATATGACCCTCTTCCTTGCGTTGACCCCACCATAATGTAGCCAATCTCCTATTTATTTTAAAGCACAAGACTTTCGGAAACTTGAATATTGACACGGCATAACACAATATAGCAGTTGCCACTACCTTGATAAGCACTTCTTGCCCTACTAGCGAGAAAAGGCTCTGCTTCCAATTTATGTTTTCTGCTCTACCCTCTTAAGGATGAACTGCATTGCTTGTTCTTTTGACTTCACTAGAAGGACTAGATAGTGCTCTACGTTGTTCATTAATTTCATTCCTCGGATGTGACAAATTGCTCTCCCAAGCTCCTCAAGGGTGTTGGAACTGAACTCTACAACAAACTTATTCTAGTAAATTGCTTACCCTAAAGCCTGAAAATAGAATGGACCAGCTGCAACAATCTTGGGACCTCTTGTGTGGTCACTTCACCAAAGAGGAGGGTGTCGTCACCGAAGAATATATGTTGATATGGTAGGGTAATCAGGCTTGTTTTTTCTAACCTATAATTTGGTCATTTTCTATTGCTTTAGACAGAGATTTAGAGAGTGTATCCAATACCAGGAGAAATAGGGATCGAGACAAGGGGTCACCTTGTCTCAAGCCTCTCGTAGGTGCGATGAAGGGCGAGGGAGCCCTGTTTGTGTAAACCTGGTACTTAATGATAGAGACACACTGCATAATCCTTTGCACCTAACCATTGGAGAACCCTATCCTAAGTAGGACCTCTTCTAAGAAGCTCCAATCTATACAGTCATACGTCTTGTTCATATTGAGTTTGATCGTCACATTTCATTTTCCAGCCCTCTATATTTTTCAATACATGGAAGGCTTTGTGGGCAATGAGAATGTTATCTTGGGTTGAGTGTCCTAGAACAAATGTTGCTTGGAAATGGGATGCTCATTTATGCAGCCTAGGCTTCATCCTGTTTACATGAATTTTTGCCACAATTCGATTGGTAAATTTACACAAACTAATTGGTCTAAAGTCATTGACCTGTACAAGATGTTTACATTTCGGTATGTCTGATTTACCTTTTTCAGGAGTTAGTCCCCCTCGAAAAGGCTCTGGGCCATGGAAATAACTCCATTGACAATTTGCTAATATTTTTGAATAAAGAGACCTGAAAATCCGTCCGAACCCAACACTTTCATAACGCCTAATTGGATTATCGCCTTTACTGCTTCTTTTGCTAGAATCGGGGCATCCAAGGCTCCATTCATTTCAATTGTGACGACTTGTGAAAATATTTGCAAGTATTTCCTTAAGTTGCCTGATGTCTTGTTTCTCATATAGGTGTTTAAAGAAACGATGGACCTCAGCAACGATAGAGTTTCTTCTTCCAGCCATTCCCCTCTGCTGTTTCGGAGTCACAATAAGTGGCTTTGTTGTCACCTCCGAATTGTGTTTGGACGAAAGAATCTCTTGTTCCGGTTGCCATGGTTTAGCCATCCGACTCTGGATGGTTGATATCAATGCAAGTTTCGAGCAGTTGTCGAGTTCTTGGACCACATTTTGTTCCCCTGCTAATGAAGTCTCCGTTGTTGGGGCCTTTTGGAGTTCTACCGGTCTTTCCTAGTGTCTATCAATCTGTGATTTGGTAGTCCCTACTATTCTCCTACACCACTCTTGGAGTACCTTCCTGCAACTTTTAAGCTTATTTTTGAGCATTGCTCAAGAGAGATCCACCTGGACTCATTTGAATTTCAGTCAGAATCGATGTTGGATCAGATTAAATCCAAGTATAATGAGGCTATGCTTGGAGCCGATTATTGTTTCATTTATTAGAGCTACTCGCAGGAACATCTTGCTTCACTCCTTAGTAGTCATATCATGATCAATCCTTTCCTGTATATTTGCTCTTCTAGGTTGTTTGTTGGTCCAGGTAAGGTGTGGCCCTTATAAAGTCAAGCTCCCTGAGAGAGCAATCTTACAGGAACTCACAAAATCCTCTCCATCTCTATTGTTGACTGGGCATATCACCCTCTTATCTTCAGTGCCAACAAGGGCATCGAAGTCCCTTATGCTGAGCCATAGACCTGGAGGTCTTGACTTCAACTAGGAATCCCCCAAAGTTTATGGCAATTGAAATTGGTTGGACACCCATACACACAAGTCAAAACCCAATTATCTACGCCTCTGTCGTCTGGGATTTTAGATGAAAGAAATTTTTCGCTTTACAGTTTATGGCAATCTTTCATGGGCTCTATGTCCAATTGGATTTTGACTAAACTGGACTCTAGCTAATTTTTTCATTTTAATTCCTTTTGATGGACTCCCAGATTGCAAGGCTGAGCTTAACATTCTGCTGTGTTTCAAGAATGATGACCCTATTGGTGCAACGATACACCCATCTTCCCTGACTCCTCGTAGCAATATTTGTTAATGTGCCCCAACCTCCCACACTTGTAGTAGAGGTCAAGTAAACCATTCGTATTTGAAAGTCACCCATTTGCTTTTTCCCGAGGCTTCTTTGTTTTTGAAACATGCGAGAAGGGATTTATTCACTCAGAAGTCTATTAGCAACCTCGTATATAGCTGCTGCACCCTAGCCGAGTTGTCCAACGTTATGTCTACCTCCTATCAACCAGCAAATAGCTCGCCAATTCTACGGGGGCGTTCTCTCTCGTCTTTTGATATACGGATTTGATATAAAGGGAGCCCATGTACTTGAAAAGGTTTATCACCCGTTTCAGCGTTTAAATTACTCACTCCAACATACCTTTTTGTTTTTTTTTTTTAAAAAAAAGGAAAATGTCTACCAGCCAACAATGCATCTAAAACCCACCGTCCGTCAATCCACTGGAAGCCAAATACCTTAACACAACCTGCAATTTTATGTCATAATCTGTCAATTTAGTATTCAAGACCTATGAAGTAATACTACACCATGACACCGATTCCATTTTATGCAGGACAATTCCTACATGCTGTATCAGAGTTAAAAAGCTTTTAAAAACTCTAAATACACCGCCAAAGCGTCGATGGACTTCTTTCTATGAGTAGAATAGCATTAGATCGAGCTTAATCACACGTAATAACCTACGCTGTTCCTGAATCTTCATAAAGGTGATAAAATCAGCAAAGAAGGTAAATATTAAGTAACCAATATTTACACCTTATAACTAGGACCAAATAAAAGTGATACGGCCTACACAAAAATAAAATCACGTTTCTTGGGTCGGGATCATAAACTGAAGACTTTGATTACATTTTTTGTGAAATTGTGTCACTCTTGCCATGCGCTAGATAACAATCAAAAAGATGAGAATTCTGTGTGCAAAACGAACGCATTTCTCGTCCCTCATACCCTCGCAAGAACTCCAAAGTCAAGGTATTGCCTTGACAAGGACTTGGGTCTTCCCGTATGGTCTCCAGCGATGGCCTCTTCGACCTTGCCGCGGACATTCTATGTCGAAATTCAGGCGTCCAGACCTCCTCAATGCCTTCTAAATCCAGCCTTGGCACTGCTGTCCTCTCAGCCGTACCCAGCGAAACTTCCCCTGCAGATTCAGGCAACACCCTCGACGTGTCCCTTTTAGAAGCTCGTTTGATAAAAGAGTTGGCAGAGACCAATAGCTGCTCCAGGTCGTTTGCAGTGACAACCGACTTCTTTCTATGCATTGGAAAGAGTATGTATGTACTGGCCCTTTCAAGATCATCGTCGGCGTTGAGAGGACAGAATCTCCTGCCTATTTTCATGGTGCTGGCGTTAACGACGAAGAAATTTGGCGACTCCATCATCAGCTCGGCGGCTTTGATGGGATCTTGGAGTTTTCGGATTTCGCCTGTTGGGAGGACAACTTTAGAGGTCCTGGACAAGATTATGGGCAACGCTACTGGGTCTGATAGCTTGCATGACACATAGTTCCCCATCAGTAGTTTTGAACCAACTGAGATTAATCAAAATTCAAAGACTCAGAGAACTCAATAAAAGTCTTCTCCTTGGATGTGTGGAGGAATATCAAATTGAGAGAGAGGAAGGGAATTGAGAAATTGAGAGGGTGATGAACATGGATGGAGTGTTGGTGGGGGAGGGGGGGATCGAAGGTTGTGGCATTTATATTGGGGCACGGGTCAACTAGGAAGGGAACAGTGTCAGATTCTTGGGCATAGGTCGGCTGACATTATAGTAAAAAAAAGAGAGACACTGATGCACTGCGTTTTTAACGTGATTTGTTCAACTATCTGCCATTTAAGCAAATGCGTGTTAAACCTGCAATTTAAATAAAAGGAAAGAGAGACAAATGCGCGTCGGACGGATTCATTGCCACGGCGATTTGGAGACTTCGAGGGCTTTGCCAGGAAAGCTACTCCGGGGTCACCTTTTACTTTAAGAAAAAGAAAAAAAAAATTAACGAATTAATAAGGTTATGGTAAGCAAATATTTTATCCATACATAATGTTACGCATATGGTACCAAAATATATAATTGGTTATTAAATTTTGAGAAATCAAGCAAAAATATTCTAGAGATTAAAATTCAAGCAAAAGGTCAAGGTACAGAAAATAAGGAACAGATTGGAGGGATATTTATGTGAATAATAAATTTGAGAGATTCTTGCCTAAAAAATTAGGATAAGCACCTCAGGTTGATGAGTTAAGAGCTAACAAAAAGGGATATTACAGTGGAGGAAATAAAAAATCATTAATGATTAATACTTGAATCTCAAAATAAAATAAAAACAAAAAAGTAATGGTCAATACTTTTGCTTTATTTATTTATTTATTTATTTTTTATTTGATTGAAACCCACTGAAACTTGAAACTCACAAAAAATAACTCCAACACCATTAGCCTAAACCTCATTGTTATACTTTTGCTTTACATGATCGAAGGATATCCACTGAACACAAACAAAAGTTTTCATCAGATGTACGCCGGAGTGACACGTGTTTTTTTTTTTTTTTTTAGCTTTATACATTTTAATTTAACTAAACACAATATTTGCCATATGAGTTAATCCGACGGGATTATGGGGATACACAATCTCATATGAATATAATAGGGTCGTATGTAATATATAAAATATTTATATTATATTGATAATATTTCTACACAAAATAAATAAAGAGATTTTATATTAATATCTCCTCTAAAAAAAAATATTCATATCAACAAGGGTGTGGATAACATGTAGAAAAGCAATAAAAATGTAACAGGAAAGAAGTAGCAGAAGGTCTCTGTCCCCAACAAACATTCTATCCAAAATGTGAGGAAGATCAACCCGGGAAACTTGGGGGTTTGGTCCACGCAGGTTATTGCGCACCACTTGACAACTCCTTGGAAAGTCTGACAAAGTCATGAAGATATTCGAACCTTACTTGTATAGTTTCTTGGTCTGGCGTTTAATCAGCTGCGTAATGCAAACCAACTACTTTGATTCACAGATTATTTTCCATGGAAGGCAAGCATGAATGAGTAGCGTATTGAGCAGGTAGGGGAAAACTTAGAGCCCTTCTGTCCTAGAAGATGACAACGTGAATCCGAATTTAAGTTTCACATGAGTAGAAGAGTACCCTTTAGTTAGCAGTTCAACAAAGCATCTAGATTTGAAGAGCATTGTCTTTTATTGCAACTTTTGTTAAATATCATTGGACAATGCTTCAAGAGAGTTGCACATTTTTAATCACGCCTATCGCCTTTGGAAATTCAATGTCTTGATAGAAATGGCAAATGTAGAAGCAAAAAGTGCTGCAAAACCAACCACCATTGCTGCAACTACACCAAGAAAATCATGCCTGAAACCGAAGTATTCTCTAACGAATTCCTCCACCGTCTGACCTGTCTCCAGTGTGTCTTTTATATCTCCAAACTGTGATGCAACTAATCCATACAATGTCCATGCTACCGGGCATCCCCAAATGTACCATTTCCACCACACAGGGGTTCTCTGTTTAAACCAACAGAGATATGCAAAGACAGAGTTAGTTTATGCCATGATTACACCCCAGATGAAACATGGCATTGGAGCAAGAAATATTCACCGTTCGAGGGATTATGAAGCCAGAAAACATGTTCCACATTGCATAAAATGCAGAGGAAATAATTGCTGAAACTTGTTGGTTGGGCGACAAAGCCAAAGTCATCATGCCAAGGAAGGTGTAGTACAATACTGTGAAATACTTTATGAATAGATACCAAAAGAATTTAGAAGCAGTCCATTTGAATCCAATCATCGCATAGACTATAGTTCCGTATATCACGGCTTGCAGAAAACTATAGGGAAGTTCGATTATGATCTGCAATTAAAATAATAATTCCATAAGAGAAAACATCAAATTTTGCATGACAAGTATGATTTATCAGATTTGATTTACTCTTACATGTGCAATCGCGTAGGGAAAGGCTGCATACATCCCAGCAGCTCTCTCTCGGTAGAAGACTGTTCTCTCGATAAACACAACTGGGGCCACGGATAGAGCATTTTGGATGCCAAGAAAGAGAGTAGCAACATACATCGAACCCATAGCATTTAAAAGATCTTGTGGCCTTGTCCTGCAAGGGCATGGAATTAGCAAATAATGACAAAACATTAGCTCTAAAACATCCTCTGCATTTTTTCTGGTAACCATCTTTTACTTACACTTTCAAGCCAAGGTTCCAGAACATTGTTCCCAGTATTAAAGCTACAATGATGGTGAAGAGCAGTCGCATAGCTGTATATGATGGATTTTGCCAGTATGACCGATGTTGTTTCCATAAGCAAGCAAAAATTTGGTTGAGAAACGATTGCGAATACTTTGAAGGGAAATAAAGGTCCTGAGAACCAGCAGCCGGTGTGCTCAATTCCTTAATAGCTGTTTTGTTGCTTCTGCATATATGTTGCATGTCAACAATAGATTAAGACTAAGTTGTCTTTGTCCAAGTAAATATGACAAAATTACTGTTAAATATACCTGTACAGTTCTGAACTTGTAAATTGCAGTAAAATCTATTCCCAAAGCCTTTTCCTGTGTTGAATTGGTAATTTCCATCACCCAAGTTGCTGGATTATAGCCATCTCTAATTTTACATACTCCTTCAATTACCTTAATGGTAACATAGCATATGAGTTAATGAGTTATTGGTATGAATAAACGGTTCAAATCTGCATGCATAATCTGTATTTTTTGTTTATTTGGCGAAACCAATATACCTCAAAATACTTGATCAGATGGGCAGAATGGTGTCCCAGTGGCCCTGCATATATTGCTTGCCCGCCTCGCTTCAATAAAATGAGCTGCAATGCCATGTTGAGGAAAAAAAGAAAAGCTTTCAAACGCTGACAAAACCTCAACATAAATTCAGACATACTTCATCAGTTTTCACCTCATCAAAGGTTTCAAATATGTCAATACTTGGCTGATGGATGGTGCATACAACTGTTCGTCCTGTGTCCACCGTGTTCCTAATTGTTCGCATAACAATTGCAGCAGCTCTTGCATCTAGCCCTGAAGTTGGCTCGTCCATGAATATAATAGAGGGATTTGCCACTAGCTCAACAGCAATAGTTAGTCGCTTGCGTTGCTCAGTAGACAGACCACTTACACCAGGCAACCCAACTAGTGCTTGCCTTAACTGGCTCAGCTCCACAAGCTCCATGACTTCCTCAACGAATATCTATAACCAATTCATGCCAGCATAGAAGTCAGGCTACGCTAAGGAAAGCCACTTCACTCAGTCTTTATTTTTCTTTTTTAACAGAAGTCCTCTGTTCAGCCAAGCATTTGACCAGCTTTACATCTACCATTTTTAGTTGCAGAGAGCTAATGAGTAGTCAGGAGCATCAATGCTCATTCCATGTTTTTGATCAATCTCCGATATGTACATTGAACAAAAAGTACGAGATACAGTAGAAATGGCTAACAAACGGTGTCACTATGCCCAACAAGAGTTTTTACTAGATTAGGAATACTAAGTCATAAAGCATCTTAAACTCATTGATGTTGTGAAGTGTGAGCCATCTAAAACAGAAAAAATAGGTTAGAAGAAAAAAATTTTAAGCTTTCATGCAAGCCACAGGCTGTCAAAGACCTTTGATTGCATGCTTACCATTCTGGTTTGAGTATTAACCTCAGTGGGTAGGCGGAGCCAAGATGAGTAAAGTAGTGATTCATAGACAGTAACATGTGGAGAGTGAATGTCATTTTGCTCGCAATAACCTGCAATTCTTGCAAAGGTTTCTTGCTTCTTTGGGTATCCAGATATTGTGATGCTCCCTTCAATATATCCACCAGTTTTCCTACCAGCAAGCACATCCAGCAAAGTCGTTTTTCCAGCACCAGTAACACCCATTAAAGCTGTGAGAATACCAGACCTAAAAGCACCACTCAGATCCTTCAAGAGAACCAATTTATCTTCAACGACGCCTAGATTTTTCATTTCCTGTAAAATTCAGTTTGACAGCATCAAGAGTTATTTGTCTAGAAATCATGTTGCGGTGTATCATAATTTGAAACTTCGCATACCTGCGGCATGTCAATAGAGTAGATGATTTCATCAAAGGTGATATAATGTGGATTGAAGGGGAGAACCATTCCTTTCTTGGCCATATGGTTCTCCTTATCAATGGCCTTCGTTCTTATGGAACCATGTAGGCTATCTTTCCCATGTGCATCTCCACTCTCTGTTGGTCACTTGAAATAATTATATTTCGAATCACTAAAACAACTACCAATAACTAGCAACTGACACATATTTGTGAATGGATTCTACTAACTGTGGTTACTTTTTTGGTGATCTCTTCCGACTTTGTCATCAGGTTTGGTATTATCAGTTTTTCCAAAGACAACAGCTTGATGCTTATCAAATGCTGCATGACGTTTTTTGGAAGTTACAACATATGTATTCAGTTTGAGGGAATGAAAGCAATATGTTAGAATACTTACGATTTAGCAATGCAAGAGATATAGTGAAGAAGAAGTTGAATAGAAGCACAAATCCAAACAATGCCCCTATTCCTATCCAATACCAGTATGCTTCTGTGAAGAATGCCCGAGACTTCAAAACTTGAATTCCTAGTGATTCTGTTGAATTTGGGGCAATCTTTGCATTGGAAAAGGAAAAAGCGAAAAAAAAAAACACACAAGAGAAAGGTAAGAGAAACATATTGGTTGCATACATTGGCTTCATAGAGACAAGTACTAAAAGGCTACTTGAAGAAAATTACATGGCTCCAGCTTCTTCCAAGAAACTCATTTACTACAATCGCGTTCTGGGCATACATTAGTGGTGATATCCAGTAGCCCCAAACCCACCAATTCTTTATGCTATCTGAAGTATTGGGGCAAGCCAGAAAAATTTAAAACATGCAGCATTTAAGGTTTCATCAAGAAAAAGGAGCAATACTGAAATCAAATTTGCTCGACAATAATACCTTTAGACAGAACATAGCCACTCAGGGTAAAAAGCAAGAGCAGTGCACATGCTCCAAAGGTATAAGCAACAACCACATTTCTTGTAGCTGCGGCACCAAATCGAAATAGTGCAGAAGCCATTTGGCTAACCAAAATGAGCAGAAGGTACTGTTTAAATAACCTGTAGAAATTACACATTCTGTGAGTATCCACTGGATAGGGAGATATTACTCTTTACAACTTCAAGGAAAAATACATGAGTGGTATACCATGTGATTCCTACCTCCCAACATTAGGATCAAACCCAATGGCATAGTAAGTGAGGAACACCCAAACAGCAGCTTCCACAATCGTCATAGGGATTTTGAGTATCCATGAGGGAAGAGAATATGCCCAAGAAGGATAAAATAGGCAGTCTCTTTGCTTGTAAAACACAGGTAGCTTCTCAATGGTTAGGGATAACTCCGGCATACAATTAAACATTGTGATCACTATAGAATAGAACAACGCCCCTACGAAGGTTTCCCCATCAAAGACTGAATCTTGGTGCATCTCTGTTCTCAAAAAGACTGTGACTGTAATTATGGCTATTACAGCGATCTAGAAGTAGAGAAAAAATGCAAACGAGAGGGTTAATCCACATGATGAAAATTCAGAAGCTATAATATAACTCGATGAGAATACTACTGAGTACTTACTTGGATAAGCTTAAAGATGTAAACGAATGAATTTCTCTTCAGAAGCAGGCATTCTCGAGAGAAGCAAGCTTTAAACAACTCCATTTTTCCAGTACCATATTTTCTGGTTCCTAATGCAAGTGGATAACCATTGGCCTTAACAAATTCAGTTGACAGATAATCATTGATGCTTCGTCCTACATGGAATGACTGAAGTGCCTCAACAAATTCCTCAACTGTGACAAACTTGTAAGGTTGATCTTGATGCGCCCAATACTGCATTTGGTCCTTCCTAGATGTCAGCTGTAATTGTTTCATATTCACGAGCACAAAAGATGAGGACTCACAAATAGAGATATCCTTTTCATTGAAATTAAAAATCCAAAGGATGAGACTCTAAAAGTAACCATATCCATCCTTACTTCTTGTAAGAAGTCAGCTACATTTTTTCGCTCTGGACACTTGAAGCCTACATATTCAAAAAATTCGAGCACATTTTCACGGGGACCTTGGTAGATAATTTGACCATCTGCCAGGAGAATAATGTCGTCAAACAGGTCGTACGTCTCCGGTGCAGGTTGTAGCAGGGAAATGACAACGGTTTTATTGAGAATATGAATGCATTGCTTTAATGAGTTGACAATTTGGAAAGTTGTCGAGCTGTCCAAGCCAGTAGAAATCTCATCCATAAACAATGCTCGAGCAGGTCCAACCAACATCTCACCTACAAGAAACATGGTTTTTTGGTATCTTCAAACATAGTTATATACTATGTAATAAAATCTGTATTTTCTCAGCTGTTGGTAATGGATTTGTTCAGGTTTTTTTGCCTGCTGTAAGGCGCCTCTTTTCTCCTCCAGAGATACCCCTCAACAATTCATTCCCCACCAAGATATCTGCACATTCTTCTAGCCTCAGCATCTGCAATTTTAGAAGGCACAGTCTGAACTACTTGACATTGACTTAAGATTCCCAAAGTTTGTGGATTTGATATGGAGAATGTTGTGGTCACTTTACCTTGAGAATATAGTCAGTGATAATGTTGACTTCCTGGTCTTTGGTTGTTACAGCCTAATAAACAAAAAATGACAATGAAATTTGATTCCTTTCAGTCTATTTGTTCTGACCTGGTCACCCTCCATAACTTCTGTTGAACACTAGTTTAAGCTAATAATTTGGAGTAATGATGAAAGCCATTGTGAAAATAGCTGGGGTAAACATGATTATGACTTCAATTTCAGTTATCAAATCACAAGACAAAAAGTTCAGGAATTGTGCATCTTTAACGAAGTTTCTATAACCGGCTTAAACTTTCAAATCATACTTTACCTTCATAAAGGCGTCAAGATCAGGATCAGGCATAACATTCAGCATTTTCTCTCTTCTCAGTAACTCTGCTAGCATCTCTGCAGATTGCCAAAGTTTAATAATTAATATACTCCAACTACATTTGGCTCAACGAAACTATGGTATGAAGAACTTATCACGCAATATGGATTAGCACACTTACCGAATCGGGGTCCAACACCTTGGCATCTTGCTGAAAAGGCCAATGTTTCCCTCACTGTCATCTTTGCCATATGGACGTCATGTTGAGTGGTATAGGCTGCTGATCTTTGTGGTACAAATTCATCCATGGTACTACCATTGTAAGTCACACAACCAGAAACCTGCAACACATGCAAAAGTGGATCAGTAAGCTAAATATTCATTCTCATTAATTACATAAAGCTGCCACGGCTTAATTTTCCTCACTTTTAGTTTAGGATCAAGCCTGCCAGCCAATGCCAAGAGGAGTGTGGTTTTTCCAGAACCTGGGGGACCAAGAAGCAATGCCATTCTGCATTGAACATACTAACAACATAAGAGATTGCTAACCAATAATTCAGTTTGCAAATCTGAATTAAGAGCCCAGCACGTTTAGTTGATCCAACCTTGACGGCTTCAAGACTCCACTGACATTGTTGAGGACAGACAGATTCTTCTTTCTACTTGGGATGACATGAAGGTAATTCAAGAAACCCTTTGAATCAAAAGGAAATGTCACAGTATAGCATCATTATCCAAAGGGACAAAAATGAAAATAAAAATTGAGGAGCCATCATATCGCAAACTGGAATAGCACTAGGTGATCAATAGAGGTAGCTACCTGTATCATGTGGACATAGAAGTTGATGACCGTAGGCAAGGCCCTGCTTCCAACGTAAGCTTGTGCTTCCACGCACAGGTTCTCAAATCGAACTTCAATTGTTGGAGGCTTAAGCCCAACTCTAAGAAATTTGACAAACAAACCAGAAAATTCGTCAGCAATATCAATGTAAACAACATAACCAAAATTTGTTGTGTCGTGTCAATAGATGACTTGAAATAACCCGACTTCAGTTGTCCCCCAACTCGACTTTACCCACCACTTACTAACAACAAAAAAATCTAAAATTCCTATAATTTGAAATACTTAAAATTAAAATAATTTGAAACTTAATTGATTTGAATCTAAATGATTAACTTTGAAAGAATTAGATTGCCCTGGACTTAAATCCAAAACAATCTGAGTAAAATTGGACTTGATCGTTTGCCGATGATTGAACATATATTTAAAGCCCATCAAGGCTTGACGTACCTTCCTAGTTTCTAGTCCGTTGAACGAAAATACCAATTAACCCATAATTTGAACCAACATCACAACGTATGCTACTCTTCTGAAACCAACGTACATTTTCATATAAGATTTTTGGTGGAAACATCTCTTACACTCCACTAGCCAAACTGGTTAATCTCAATTTTGTGTGTGTGTGTGTGTGTGTGTGTGAGTGAGTGAGAGAGAGAGAGAGAGAGAGAGAAATAAATAAACGGTTAGGCTTGATTGCATGTAAATAGTTAACATTAATTTTGAAAATAAATTAAAAGTTGAACGAAGTATGAAGATTAAATTGAGGATAATTAAACAAAGCTAATAAATAGGACTTTATATTAGATTTTAACGTTATGATAAAATAATATTAGAATAAGAGTTTATGTTATCGAATTAATCGTACAAACAATGACCAGAAAATTAAAGGTTGGCTAAAATTCTGGTACGAAATTATTATTATTATTATTATTATTATTATTATTATTATTAGTATTATTATTATTATTTTGCCATAATGTATTTGTTTTTCTCATTTATCCTACTTTCGCATGATGAACATTAGGAGATATTTTGTTTCTTTTGGTAAACCAACGAAAAAGACAATATAGATTCCATCATAAAAATAAGTCAATAATACAAAATTTAAATATATATACACACAAGTATTCTTAATAAAACAATGCAATCATATACAATTTTTTTTTAAAAAAAAAAAGTGCAAAAAATAAATTTTTTAACAAAAATTCATCTAATTCACCAAACGATTAGATCAATTCGGTCAACTGAACTGAGCAATTTTTTTTTCGATTTTAGTCTTATTTTGTTTTTTAAGCAAACTGAATTGAACTAGGCGTTGGACCACCAACTGTCGATTTGGTACAATTTTTAAAACCATACAGAATCCTAATCTTCCGCCTCCTTATCAGCTAGCAAGTCAAATTAAACAGCGATGCTGGGGAGAATGAAGGGAGGGAAAAATCTACAGCTCACGTGCAGTGTTATTTAAGTAACTTGTACCACAGATTGCAAGTCAAACTAAGCGAATAATACCAAGAGAAAATTACTTAATAATATTAAAGTTATTAACACTGTCTAATACTTTTAGTTTGATACGTGATATGAATTGATATTTTTTTTCCCTTTTTTTTTTTTTTTTCAACCACGCATATTTCACTAACTATTGCTGTAATATGTCTTATTTAAACATCATTTCAATAATGCAAATCAATTACTAAAAACTAGAAGTGTAAATAAAATAAACCCTTGATTGTTGCGGGTTCGACTCATCAAAAGATTAATTAATACTTACTAATAGTAAATAATGTTATGTACTTGTATTAGTATTATCACCTTTTTTTTTTTTTTATTTGGGTAAAAACTCACATTTCCGAGGTTTGAACTCATGCACTTCCTCAAAAAATATTATTCCACTTTTTGTCTTTTTGATATTTCGACACCCCCTGGAGGATTGAAGTTCCCTCATTCAATCAAACTCATAATTTTATTTCTTTCATTTAATCAATCTTGTAGGGAACCTACTACTTAGATATTATTGGATCTAAATAACTTTTTTTTTTTTTTTTTCAATTTTAATATTAATAAGTTTATCATTCTCTGAAGACTAATATAAAAAAAATGTATATTAAAATACGTTCAGATTACTAATTCGAGTTGTAGAATATCAAAAGTTAATTAAGATGATATGGGATGTATGTTAGAATCGGGAAGGCAAAGTATATCAATTAGTGTAAGTTAACAATTTAGTATATTAATCTCAAAAGAGTAGAAGGTCTGAAACATGCCTATCCAAGCGGTTCCTCAGCTTCAACAAGAGCTTCTCGTTATCCTGCCCTGCAGCGCCCGCTAGCCTCTCGAGCAGACATTTCCTTACTGGGAATGGAAGGTTGTCAATATCGATCTCGGTGGCTCCACCTTCAGCTGTTGTCAACAAACCTTTCTTCAACCGATCGTATGTGGGTAGCCTTTCAAGTGCAGCCCATTTTAGGGCCACTTCATCGTCTTCCCCTTCTCCTTCCTTTGAGGACATAGAATATATGGAGGAGAAAGCAGCTTCCATACTCATGTAATGCTGTTCCGATCCGTGACCAAGAGGTCCTTATATGGCCTACATCAAAGACATATACGCAAGGTCTGATTCAATCAGATGAACAGCATGTGCGATTTATATATATATATATATTAATGGTGAAGTGTCGTCGTCCTAGAGATTCTGCATGGTAATATTTCTCCTTGCCTCTCCTACACAAACACACACACACACACACACACGAATATATGAATATACTCACTTTGTTCCAGAAGTTTGATGGAAAAAACATACGTGTGAAGTAAGGATATGGATGTAGGGAACTAACAGCTTGTGATTTACATGGATGTGAGTTGTGGGACTATGGGTGGGGACTTGCTGTTACTGAAAAAGCTGGGTGTGAATATGGTTTCCTGGGAAAAATGGGTATTTGTCTTGACGTGGAGTTGGGCATTTTATCTCAGTTTGTGAAAACAAATAGCCCTTGGATCTTGGAACAATGCCGCCCGTTCTTCCTGACTTTCATTTTTAATGCTATTCCCCTTAGATTACGAAACGAGGGCATAACAAAAACAAATCTTGTTTATTTGGTCTTCTTTTCTCTATTAAAGTTGTATATTCCATTGGCATTATATATATACACATATATATAAAAGGATTTTTTCTTTTGTACTCATTTAAAATTTCTCACTGTAAATCTAACTTTCTTTTATGGCTTTCTCCCCTCTTCATTTAACATGGCTTTGATATGTAGCTCGAAAGCATTTATAAAATAACACTTGAGGGAATAAACAATTTTTGAGATTCACAAAGTTCAGCAGAGAGAAAGATACGTACTTTCTATTTTTAGTATTTTCAGAAAATTGGATTGAACTTAAAATTACTTGCATTTTAAATTACTTAGCTTGAATTTTTTTTTTGTAGACTTCCTGTTTCAAGACATTTGACTAATAAATGTAATTGATTATTTAGTAATAATTCAAAGTCTTACGAAAGAAAAATAAAAAAAAAATTGAAAAAATAGAAAATAAATCACAAAAAAAGGCTTTTTTATAAGAAATTAAATTATAGTTATATTTTATGTATATTGAGAGTATTTTTGCCTTAGAAAATTTACAAAACTGTGCTAGGCTGATTACATTTTCTCGTGTTATACTAAAACACAGCAGTGCCCAAGCTCAGGTGAAGGTTGCTGTCATGTGTTTTTCCCAACTGCAAAATTTTAGAGTTTGCCAAAAACAAATAAATCTGCGTTTGATATGCAAATTGTAACTACGATGTCAAACACAATCACACCTCAGAGATGGTCTCTCCACTTGTAAGATCAAAATCTGTAGCTATGTGGCATAGTCAATAATATTTTTGATCTTATTTCTAGACCCATAAAAACAAAAAGAAAATACAAATTGTAGTTGATTTTTCAATTTTCACAGATAGGAAAATAAATAAATAAATAAATAAAAAAGGACGATGTTGATTTTAAATTTCTCCTTTTGGAGGATCCAAGTCCAGCCTCCAGTCACATGCAAATTAGACAGGAATGCCGGATATACAAACGAAAATCAATTATAAAAATGAAAAACGCTTCTTCATTCCTTGCGTTTTACTCCAACTTCGTTTTCTTTAATGAGTCAACACTTTGTTTCCATGTGCCACAACCCAGTTTAAAGGCTATAATGGTGGAATATATTTGAACATCTGCCTACGGATATGAATCCAAAGTTGAGAGATAAACCGACCCAAGAATCTGAATGAGGAAGATTATTATACAATTTACATTGACCCTTGGGTCACTACTCTTTTTTTTTTTTTTTTTTCAAAAAAAGGGTAAAAAATCTAATTCAGATCCCCATGTTCTGTTGCTTTTTTGGTTTTTGTTCGCAATATATATAAAAATTCAATTATTGACGTGTTTCCTTTCAATAATTTGATTCCTTTTTCATTAGATTTTTGTTAATTGTATCATGATAGGGTGTCACTTTAACTGCCCAAAGTTGCCCGTGAAGTCATCATTTTAGATGATGTGGCATTATTAAAAAAATAATTAAAAAAATTAAAAATTAAAAAATATATATGTATAAATTGAAAAAAAAACCCAAAAAGTTTTTTTATAAACCCTAAAATTCAAAATAAAATCTGAAAAATCATAAAAATGGGAAAATGTCTTGAAAAATCCAAAATGTTTAAAAAATTTTAAATAAAAAATAAAAATTATAAAAATCATAAATAAAACCCAAAAAAATAAAATTAAAAAAATCCTAAAATTTAAAAGTTAAAAAAATTAAAAATATCTAAATATTTTTAAAAGTTTTCAATTTTTGAATTTTTGAAAGTTTTACTTTTTTGGATTCTATTTTATAAGTTTTTATTTATAATTTTTCTAAGAAGCAACTCAAAGTTACTTTTTTTATTAGCTAATATTAAGAGGAAACAGAAAATTCAACAGTATACTCAAAAATTTAATTAAACACCAAATCACTCGGCTGTTTCAACCTGAACAACAAAACCAAACACCCCTTCGCTTTAACCTCTTTCTTTGACGAATGGAGGGCTCTAGCCCACAGCTATTTTAGTAGCCATATCGGCCTATCTGCCTGCATGGACTAGTCTATCTTACTCAGGAGCATTGGGCCTCTTTTTGTCAGGCTTACACTAGGATGTAACACAACAGCCCTTTCAGTTTGGCAGGTGGCTATGTCGTTCACCTCTCTTTTTTTTCTTCTTTTTTTCTTTTACTATTATTATTATTATTTTATAACAATTCTACAAAATATATAATAAAATTTTTAAAAAATAAATTTTAATTAAAATAAAATTAATATTTAATATTAAATATATAAATTTTTTAATAATATAAATTTATTTTTTAAAAAATTATAATATATAAAAAATATTTTTAAAATTTTTTATAAATTATAAAATTAATCAATTTATAAATTTATTATATAAATGATAAATTTATTATTTAAATATTAATTTTTAAAATATTTTATATTAAATTAAAATTTAATTTTAAATTTTATCAATTTAATAAATTAAATTAATTTAATTTTAAAATTTTTTTTCAATATCAAAATAAAAAAAATAATTAATTGTAAAAGACTGAAAAAAAAATCAAAGAAACAAAGCACTTTTTTTTTTTTTTAAATGTTCTTTCATGATACATTGTTTGGTAAAGATAATTATTAATAGTATTAAAATAACGAACAATTATTGCATTCCAAGTGCCTGCAAGGAGAACGTACCAAAGTAATGGCACGCCATGATTGAAGTCGATTTGTCAACGGTCAGCGGCTGTTTATTTCCTTATTTTTTGCGTTTCTCATTTTCCATAATGTGGTCCCGGGAAAGCTGCTGACATTCACAAGCTGCTGCTTAATAGTATATCTGCAGCGTAAGGGAAGCTAGAAAAACGTACGCATTGAACGTTGTCAATGACTTTGGTACTTTTTTTTTTTTTTTTTCTTTATCGTTTCTTCAATATTTATTAAAAATAAAAAAATAAAAAGAATGAAAGTATTATGATCAATTCCACAGAACAATCAAGAAAGGGTAGTTGAAGGCGGTAGAATTCCATGAATAGCGTATAAAAATATAATTTTTTTTCAAAAAAAAAAATGACAACATAATTTTAAATGTCTCTGTTGTGCATCCAAAAATGAAATTAATCAAAAATTTGACTAATATAATCAAATTCAATTGAATAAAATCTAAAGACAAACTCTATATGATGCAAGTTCGATGAAAAGATTTGATTAAACATATATAGGACAATAATAAAAGCGGATGCTATTTTAAGGTTTAGTTTTTCAGGAAAAGAATCACTGTTTTCGAATTGAAAATAGTGTTTATTAACTATATTCCAGTGCATAGTCTCTTTTCACTGTATGTTACACGCATTCAGATCCAAAATCGCATATCCCTCATGAAAAATGGTTTGGAACATGCACTTGGACAAGCTAGAGCCATTGTTATTGACTTTGTGCTCAATTACAAGCGTGTAACCGATGGATTGTCCCATTGAAGAAACCCTTCTAAATGCAGCTTTGTAGTTTATTGTCAATGATCTAAAGGTGGCAGGCTTCACATTAATATAGCTTGCCACTATTATTAAAACAGCCGCCAAATTTTCCAGAAGAAACTAATTCCAATTGGTAAGGTCATGTTACTTTTACAACTCAAAACCAAACAAAGTCAATTATGGCTTGTGTGTACCCTCAAACCATCCGCAACCGATCCACGCCCAGCTTGGTGTCCGGGACAGTTCGGCTGTGAATTGATATTTAAAAAACCCGTCAATAAGTAATTTGAATGTAAAATATCTTTTAAAATCGCTGACTCTGATCCACCGAGATTCTATATTTAAACTGGGTCATGCGTGGAAGCCAGCCAAGGGGCACACTCTTCTGTGGGCACTCCGTGTCATTCTACGCACTGGGGAGGAGTACTGACCGGCGTTGCACGTTGGACCAGGCCCCAAGGTGATTTCGTACATGTTTAAATTTTTGAAATATACTAGAAGGTCAAACATCCGACATCATATTCAATCTTAAGAAAAAAAAATTGTCACATACAATATTTTAATTATTTGTAAAATAAAAGGAAACCATTGCCGCATGCGTCCCAACAATTAGCAGCGACCAATGAAGAGAACAAGTTGGTCTCGAGTTAGATCATTTTAGAGTTTTAGATATTCAAGTTTTAATATTTTAAGTTATAAATATAATTAGGATTTGAGTTTATTAAGTCTTAGATTTATGTTATTGAATTTAAAATATTTTAAATTTTAAATTATCAAATTTGAGATTAATAAGGTTTCAAATATATTATATTTCAAATTTGTTAAATTTTATATACCTTAAATTTTAAATTTTTCAGATTTTAAACTCAAATTATTTAAAATTTAAATTTTATAAATTAATCAAATATGAGTTAACTAAATTTCAAATTATTTAATTTTAAATTATTTATATATCAAATTATTTTAAATAATTTAAATTACAAATTATTATTTTTTTAAATTTATATAAAATTTTAAATAAATTAAATTAAATTATTTTGATTGTCACCTTTTATCACATTTACTCTCAATGGGACCAAAAGGCCAAGAAGGGTCTCTCTCTGTCTCATGATTTTGTGTCTTTTTTGAGATGCTCTGAAAATCATAATCATCATCAATCAATCAACGTAACTCTCTCCGCTTGTTCTTTCTTTTTGGTTTTCTTTTTGAAGTTTAGTATTATTTTCAAGCTCTGAAATTTGAATGCATTATTAGGGTTCCAAGTAATTTTAATTTCTGGACGTTAATTATTAATTTCGGTTCTCTTTTTGGTATCGACAATTTTTTTTGCTTATACTCCTTCGTTTGGTATCAACAATTGACAAGCTCCTTTGTTTGTTTATACTCACCGGCGTTGCACATTGAACTAGATGTAGAATAGGTTTTGACTTTTAATTTATAAAATACACGAGGACAAACTTCCCACATAATATTCAATTTCAAGAAAAAAAAAATAATAAAATGTTATGGTTTGTAAATGCCGTGACTCAGAATTCATGCTTTTTTTTTTTCTGAAAGTTTCGTGGGCAACGTGATAATGTGACAGAAGGGGTCAACTTATGTGCATCTTACGTATACTTTATTTAATGGAGTTAATTTGAGACACACCATCTATTCTTAGTTGAATTTGGCGTATGATTTACTGTCAACAATCAGCTACTTAAAGCCATTAGAAAAAAGATGAGTTTGTCGAACACACCTAAGAAAATAAACGTTCGAGTTTCGTTCATCACATTTCTGAGATCAGAAATTTGGAGGATCTCCTCAAATGAATGTAGTGACCATATAAGGATATAAGAAAACCTATCTGTCTTCCATTTTTTGTACAAAAAGAAAAAAAAAAAAGAAAAGCCTTACTTGTAATCAAAGGTTTTATGAGCTGATTCCTAATCAATCTAGTTGGTAATTAAGACATAAGAGGGTTCAGTTGCCAATTAGAACAGCTTGTAGGATGCTTTAATTCCATACAACAAAAATAGTTGTTAATGACCCATAATTCTTGGCCCGCATCATTGAACTTTATTGAAGTTAAAATATTGCAACACATTATTATTTGTGTGTCTCTTGTTTTACTGTGTGTGCACATAAATATCCATCGCGATCTTTTAATCTAAAAAGAATTCGATTTGAGAATCTCGATGCTAGTTCATGAAAATCCATGTATAAGTTCCACGCTTACATAAATTTCCAGAAAAATTGTGAACCCATAAATCAAAACTTTAACTTCGAGACTCTGACATACAATCAGCAAAAGGTTCTTGAAGCTCTCTGACTATAATTTTCTAGTGCAATTAACCAACTTAGTAAGGCTATAAATAGCCTCTGAATCCTTGTACGTGGGGCAGGCAAGAAGATGTGAAGAAAAAGAAAGAGGGGAAAGATATTAAAAGTATCAAGCATTGATAATTAATGTCTTGCATCGAAAAAGAAAAGAAGAAACAAATAATTTATATAAGTAAAAAAAAAAAATCATAATTTAATATTTTAAAATTTTGAACTACCTTAAATTTTATTAAATTATCATTTATTTTAATTTATTGTTAATATTCTCTAACTTTAAAGTATGAATTCTCACTCAAAATTTTCAGGAAACTCCCATGGAATTATAATTAAAAAAAAAAAAGGAGGCATATAATTGTGGATGCTCAGTAGAGTTGTAATTCAAGAAAGGAAACGTATAATGGTTGATGCTCTCCAAGTTCGAAGTATGGATTCTCCATTGAAGACTCAGGAAACTAGCAATGGAGTTATAGTTGAAGAAAGAGAGTATTGTACGGTTCAAGAGGAGGCAAAGCCCAACATTGAGGCAAAAGCCGAAGTGAAAACAAGATGTAATGTAGCTCTTAGTGTGTCCAAGAAGAGCAAAAGAGTCCATAAAAGGCCCAGCATACTCTAGTGGAGTCGTAGTTTGAAAAAGAAAGCATGACATGGTCCAACGTGGAAGCAAAAGCCCAACTGGAGTCAGCTGCTAGTGCTCTCAAGGATATCAAGATTCAATGCAAAAAGATTCACACTCGAGAAGAAGTATCCAGCGCAGTCCTAGCTCCTAGTGCAAGAAAGCGCAAGGGTGGATGCAAACTGTAGCAATTGTAAAGAGAGCAAAATCTAACGTGAAAAGACTATTACATGTTAAATTTAGCCTAGTATCCCATATTGAAAAAGAAAAAAAAAAAAAATGCAAATAGCATACATATTAAAAGTGCATCGGTTGTTATCCGTCAAGTTTGAGTTTGCGTGTGTTCGAGTAGTTTCAAGAGAAATAAAAAACAAAAAGATCATCAGGTGAGCCTAAATTGAGGAAATACAAGGAGAAATAATTGGTTTTTTGGATTAATTTTAAAATATTGACAAAAAAAGATTATGATTTGTTATTTTATATTAGTATCTTCTCATGATTCTTAATGTTAAATTAAATAATTTTTTAAAAAATTGAAATATTTAGTGTATTCACGTGAAGTTGTAAAAAAAAAAAGAAAAAATATATAATAATCTTGTACGATGATGGTTAAAATAATTACTATGTAATATTTTTTAAGAAATATTTTAGTAATTAAAATTTAAATTTTTATTTTAAAAATTATAAATTTTAATATAAAAATAAAATATAATATTTTTAAAAATAAAAAAATATATATTTTTATCTTATTGAACTAAAAAATTATAATAAAAATTACTTTATAATTTAAGATTATAATAAAATTTTGTTTAATTGCTTTCTTAAATCTAAATACCAGTCTCTTTATTTTACTTGGCATTGTTTTGTACTAACATTGACTTTAGTATAAAGCAAAGCCAGCTGTTGGAAGGAAATGTTCGTAAGAAGTGCTCTTTCGAAGAAAGAATGGGAGATCAAGAGGCCAAAGTAAGGCAAGAACTACAAAAGACGAATGGTGGAGATGGCCGTTGCGACCATTTTCACATTTCTGTCTATCGGGTTTTGTTTCTCTATTTCTATCCTTGCAATTTTTGTTTTTTCATCTTTCTATGACGATGAACGCTCTCGGCCAAGGTGTCGCTGCCATGGCTTTACCGCCGAGGCTCCCACTTGTTTTGTAAAATGTATTTGGGATTTGAATCAGAAATAATGCGTCTACCCCGTCCAATCTGAAGTGCATCATTACTATTAGGCTAGTTGTGAGCGATTTTCTCCGTACATTATCGAAGTGAAATGTTGCTATTAAGTTCCCATCGATTTTAAGTTTCACAAATCTATCCTAAAGCCTTGAAAAGGGTGTTGGGATAAGAATAGAAATTACAAAAAAGCTGTCTTTTCTAAATGGATGCAGTCAACCTGCGGCGTTCCTTCTGTAAGTTACAATCATTACTTCTTCATCCAACTTGCGGAAACCAACCAACCTCTTCTCTACTTAGGCAAGCAATGAACAAATTGGGACATTCGTGTTGCTCAGGTGCAAATTTTAACTTCCAAATGGCATGTTTTTTTTTTTTTTCTTATTTTTGAAATTTATGGTCATATTTAGTTGACTTCCAACATCTTCGGAGGTTTTTTTTTTCTTTTTTATTGGTCTTTTTTTTTGGGTGGGGGGGAGGGGTCTTCTACAATTTATTTCTGATGAGTCCCTCCTTTTCTTTTCAATCTGAAACGACACCGCAAAATGGTCTGCAGAGCCTTAGATGTGCCAACAAGAAAATATGACACCTACAAATTCTTTGGTTATATATTTGTGTTGAAAATTAAAGATAGGATATCTTTGAGGTTAAAGATTAATTTGTGATAATTTTTCTCACTTTTTTTTTTTTTCATTGGTGGAATCAAGTTATTGGGATAATTTTTTTTTATTTTTACTAAAAATAATTCTTCTATTTGAAATAAACCTAATTGAGATTGAGTTTATCTACATTGCCACGTTGATTTTATCTATATTGAGGTTTTTATTTTAAGTTAATAAAGAACTCTTTTATTAAGTTAAGGATTTGTTCCCATTTTTTTTTTACTTTAAAAATTAAGGAGAGTAGATTTAATTTTTTTTATTTATTTAGCGTAACATTTACATGTATACAGATTATGGGGGAGTGAAGGCGATTAGCATTAAAAAAAAAAAAAAGTGAATTAATTCACCACAAATTACCATTTTCTTTATTTCATCACTCCACAGTGAAAATGCTCTCCTTATCTCTCTCCCTGTCTCTCTCTCTCCGTCCGACTTCTAAACCTCGATGGCTGGACTTTGGCTGCCGCCGGAAGAGTCAGAAAATTGTCAGCAGCAGGCCTCCCGATCTGGAGCCGGCGAGCTTGCCTCGGATGACGACAGGTCCGTGGCGGCGGACTCCTGGTCCATAAAGAGTGACTACGGAAGCACTCTCGACGACGAACAGCGGCACGTCGATGCCGCAGAGGCCCTCTCTGCCGGCAACTTCCGTGTCGCCTCTGATTATAGGTAGCTTTCATTACTTCTGCTATAATTCGATTTCTTATTCTTTTTTTTTTTTGGGTCTTTTCTGTTTGGTTGCCTCGAAAACGTTTGAAAGCAGAGGAATCTAATCGGTGGGACTTTGATAGAAGTACACACAATATTTTTAAATGTGGTATTGTGAAAACAGAAGGTGAAGGCAGGTAATGGATATCTGCATCTCTGCAGTAAGAACTTGAAACATGACGATTTTGTTTCATCAGAGCATTATGTTTCTCATGATGACTGTGTATTTCAATGACATACCAATCTTCTTAGCAGTAACTAGATGGTACGGTGAATTCCAGTGAAGGGGGTGTTTACAATATCAGCAAAAATTAAGCTCTTTATTTTCGTGCACAGCTCTGACAAAGAGGAACCAGATGCTGATGGTTTGACAATGCTAGGTCTCCACAGTTACTGGGATGCTGCCTATTCAGACGAGTTGGCAAACTTTCGTGTACATGGCCATTCTGGTGAAGTTTGGTAAATACTGCCCGATCCATTTGGTTTTAAATCTAATATAACCTTTATTTATCCATGATGTTTTTAGTTTCTGGGTCTTTCTTTTTTTTTTTTTCTTGTTTAATTGCTTTTGAGCTCTTGTTTCTGGGTACTTATAAAGGGTGCTGGCAGTTGGGGCCTTTTGGATTGTATCTTTCCCTTGTCTATAAAAGAGAAAGAAAAACAAATGTAAGAGTGAGATCCAAGATTTGCACCAGTCTAAGTATGAGAAATAAAATTGGCAGTTTGTAATTTTGGTGATATGCGCTTCACAGACCAACATTGAATCACCACCATCCCCTTCTCCAGGGGTGCAGGCATTCATGCTGTCCTTTTTTAACCAATATGTCCTTGAAGGCTGTAGGCTTTAAAAATTTCAAGGGTCGGTGGGACAGTTGAATGTGGAGGGTGTTTCAAGTTTAACATTTCCTTCGAAAATGTACATAATGAAGGAAGTTTAAAAGGGTGGTTTAGGGACATTAGGTTGAAAGGAAATAGGAAGAGAAGAAACACAGAATGGGCAGAGTTAGGCATGAGAAAGGAAGAGGAGAAAAGGCAGAAAAGAGCTGAGAAGTACAAGCAAATTCTTGATTCAATTTGTTGATTATCAAACCATTACCAAGCTTATTCTTTTACAGGAAATTCTAATGCAATCAAAGACAAACATAGACACAACTTTTACTTAAAGGTGAACTGTTGCAAACACAGAAGCAACTGAAGAGAGCAGATTGACTACAATCCAGATTTACCATGAATCATAGTAAAGTGTATGCCCAAATCTTGTAGAAAATGATTATTTGACTTAATAAAAAATATAATATGTTGCTTTTTGGTCCTACTTCACATCATCAACCTATTTTCTTCACCAATTGAGATTAAGGGGCTGAAAAGTATCTGTACATGTAGTCACTTGAAAGAAATGTTTGAAGACATGAAGCTTGCTTAATGCGCATATGCCAGTACCTCACCTTAATTAGCTTGGAGAAAGGAGATTATTTTTCTAATGGAGGTGTTACTCTCATTAACATTACAATCTGTTCATCACTCTTCTGTCTTGTTCCTTTGACTCATTGCTCCATCCCAAGAATGGAGTGTAATCAAATGAAGCTTCTTTGGGAGACTATGAGATGCATTTTCAAAAATTCCTTGATGATGTGAGAGGGTGACAATTAATTTGCCTTTTTGTAGGCAAGGATGACTGGATAGTGGATTCCATATTTCCTTCAATATGGCTCCACAGGAACAACATCTTTGAGATTTGTGATCAAACCAAAATAGTTGTGGCAAAGTCTGGGGCAGATCGTAGTGAGTTTACTACAAGTGTGGTGAGGAAAGATTGTAGGAGAAAATTTTGGAAATTTATATGAAATGTAGGTGAGGATTGTATTTTTCTGAGGTTTTATGTGTGTAATGGTTATTTCTTTCCACTTTGGCATGATCATCAGTGTGGTTCTCATCCTTTAATGGAGAAATTCTCTATTTTTGTTGGCTCTACAGATATTCTTAGGCAGGTTTTCTGTGCAGCTATCTTTTGTGTTGATTGCCATAGGATGTGCATTTGTAAGGAAGGATAGAGGGGGAAGTTGAGGCTGATGGATCGTAAAGTTGTGGTATTGGCATTGCTTAGGTGATGGCAGTTCAGTTCTTGCCCAGGTTGGGTGGCTTGGAAGGGCACATGTCTTGTACATAGGAAATGAGAGTTCCTTGTTTTCTCCCTCTTGCTAATTTTTTGATTAGTTAAGAGGAGTTGGGCCACTGGGTTTTTGAAAGCCTCTCTTTCCATAGACTGTTGTGGTAGAACTTGCAACTCTTGTTATTATTCTTGTTGTTGTGCTTGATGGCCAGTTCTGTTATGGTATTAGAATGTGGTATGTAGAAGTGCCTTTTAGCCATTGTCTCAACCATGATCTCAAAAGCACAATCAGGACTATTGAGTCATGTTCTGTAGCTTAAAAAATGCATGAATATTTTGTTCTAGCTATTTTGGACATTTGAGCTATTCATGTGGTTTCCTTTCACAGATCTCATATATTAGGTTGTAGAATTTTTTTAATGGTATAAGATTTTTGATAAATCAATTTGAGGATGTAAGTGGGGATTGATTTAAAAGAAACAAGTTTGGATTTTGACGTTAGCATACAATTTACTTATTGTCATACATTTTGCACTTTTGTTGCCCTAGTAATCACTGATATATTTATAACTCGTTTGCTTGGTCTACTCTTCCTCCTCCACAACAACGACCCCCATTCCCCCTCCCAAAAATAAGAAAGCCCATCTACCAATTTTATCTGTTCTTTTTCTCTGCCCGTAGGTTTGGTACTGACGTTATGGAGATTGTTGCTTCTTGGACCCATCAGTTGTGCGTTGACATTTCACAAGGTCACATCCCAAATCATTGTGATGACACAATGTCTGAACCTGTTGATCAAGGAGACAAATATTTGTCTGGCTGGAGTGTGCTAGACATTGGGACAGGCAATGGTTTGCTTCTTCAAGCACTGGCTAAGCAGGGGTACACTTTGAGCTTTTTCCTCCTGTAGTTCTGGTATTATATGATGAATCTAAATATTTTAGGCCACAATCTTTCCATTTCATGTTCCTTGTCTACCATTTGCCTTTTCATCCCATAATCTTTATGCATATTTACCATGAATATATAATTCTCAAAATCAAAATTAGAATTTGAAAAGTCATGATCCCCTACCAATTATGGTTTAGGATTTAAGATTGGCATCTGATGGGGATTTTGGCATGTTTATGTAGTCACAACACTGAAGAAGGAGGGAATTGTTTTGATGAAAAAAAGACCATTATCTATATTGGCAAGATTATGACCATGGTCTCTAACTTTCTATGTAAAAAATATCACAAGTGAAACAATTGCCACAAATTGCTTGGCAAGTTGACCATTATTATTAATAGTTATGATAGTCACATTTTGGGAGATTCTGAAATTAATCATCCATCTGTAATTTGTTAAGAGTAAGAAAGGATTTAAAGTGATGGAAATTATTGTATTGATATGCATCTAGCTTATGCCTTGAAAAGGAGAAGTATTGTTTGAATATCAATGTGAAGCATCTGCAATTTTTAAAACCGGTGTTTTCTAAATCATTGAATATAGAGGCCAACATTAAAATATAATTTGAAAAATAAGGGTATGGAAGGTAAGCAAGTTAATGGAAAAGGCCAAATTTCTGTGTAATTCACGTCCTTGTATGCTGTCCTTGGAGAATGCCAAATTGTAGATGATTTTGGAAACATATGGCAGAGCTTAATGGATAGCTGTCATAGAAAGAATGCTAGTGTATAATTGTAATGGTTGTATTTGGTTGAAAGGGAATGATGAAGACTGAAGAGATGTACTTTTATAGGTGACTCTGGTTACTGAGAGATGATGTATCATTGGCTTCAGGTTCCCTGAATTGACTGGAATTGACTACAGTGAAGGGGCAATTGATCTAGCACGCAGCCTTGCTGATCGTAATGGGTTTCCCAGTATAAAGTTTTTGGTATGCCAAAGTTTGTAGGCTTTTTCTCAATCCATTGCTTATTTTGCATAAAACCACATTCAAAAAATCTTCCACACTTTTGTCTTATGCTGCAAGACTCTTTTAAATTTCTCTAATTTTCTGGTTGTAATGGATATGCATATCCTTTTCTTTTTATGTGTCATAATGCTAAATATGGCATAAGTGGCAGATACTATTGTCATTTTTATGTCTTTCTTCTGGATTGACCAGAATTATCCATTAGTGACTTATATTTTTCTCTCCCTTT
Source organism: Rhizophora mangle (assembly GCA_037832345.1). Classification (NCBI taxonomy): domain Eukaryota; kingdom Viridiplantae; phylum Streptophyta; class Magnoliopsida; order Malpighiales; family Rhizophoraceae; genus Rhizophora; species Rhizophora mangle. Next base: position 2,269,012 of record JBAPLJ010001421.1, on the reverse strand, counting down.
TGATGAAATAAACTTTCAAGTATGCCCTGATTGGTGATGACACAGTTGTTTCAATATTTTTGTTCGTAAGGTAGTTGGTATAAATGTGAACTGAAGCTAGCAAGGAATGGGGTGTGGAACTCATCATTGCTAGATATTCCTTTTATTGTGTTATGTTTCTCGTATGGGCTCTCTGTAGCTTCTCTTATTGGAACTTTAAATAGTCTTATTAATAAATTGTGATTCAATTGCCATCAGTTCCTGATGTATCCAAACAATTCACACAAATATTTCTTCAAGTATCTTGTAATTTATCTATTGTTTCATTTTCTTGACTATTTAAATATCTTAGGTTTAACATGATGATGTTACTTGTAATTTGATCAGTTTGACATGAGAGTCTACTGCCATTTTTGTTTTGTCTTTAGGTTGATGATGTTCTTGAGATGAAACTGCAAAGACAATTTCGGCTTGTCATGGACAAAGGGACTTTAGATGCCATTGGGTTGCATCCAGGTGGTCCAAGCAAAAGGTAACCAATAACTTCTGCTAATTGTCAGGTTACCTTGGCCTTTGTATTTAGTAACATTTCAGTGATTTTCTTGTTAAATGGTGGGAATTTTGTTTTTTTTTCTTTTCTTTTGCTCTAGGCAACAAGAAGAAACTAATTTGATCTGTTGGTTATAGGGTCATGTACTGGAATGCAGTTGCAAAATTGGTTGAGCCTGGTGGAATCTTTGTAAGCATCCTTTGTGAGGCTGCTTTTATTTGAACAGTCCCTTATCATTTCATTGAGAACAATTCAATTAAAGGACCTGCACTAGTCATTTTAAATGAAAATTTTAACCTCGACAGGGATTAATCCTATGCACCTAATTTGTCATGTATTGTTCTGTCTTACCATGGATTTGTCCTTTGTGTAGATCATTCTATGTTTGGCAAGTTTGTTGTCGGTAATTTTCAGTGTTAAGCACTGTAAATTAATGTCCCTGTTTCTTGTTGCAACGCTAGGTGATCACGTCTTGCAACAGTACAAAAGATGAATTGGTGCAAGAAGGGGAAAATTTTATCCATAAAAGGGCAATTGATGTGCCACAGGAATCAGTGACCATAACGGACCAAGAAGTTCCCAGAAATGGTCCTGTGTTCAAGTATCTCAATCACGTCCAAACTCATCCCACATTCATGTTTGGTGGGTCAGTGGGATCGCGTGTTGCTACTGTTGCATTCCACCGAAGCTAGAAATCAACCTTCATTGGGAGACTGCAAGGTTTTACTGGCTGCCATGGTTTTGCAATGATATGGTGTGCACATGGAAGTAGTCGAGTTCACACGCTTGGTGGGCATATGGTGGGCAGTTTTGACGTGTTTCAAAGTTACTGAGAATATATATATATATATATTATCTGATTCATTAGTGTTTTTATTAGAGATGTTGTACTTTCTGATGTTGAAGAACTGAAACTTGTACCATTCTTTCCTTTGCATTCTTGCATATGCGTGCTGATATGCATGAACTTGTGACCAGTGATGCATTTGGCAGAGAAATGACAACTCTATGTGCATGAAGCAGTATCAAGAGATTGACGTATGAACTATGAGACAAAAGATTCGTTTATGTTGCAATTGGAAACTAGCCGGCCGGTTATCATTTATCCGGCTGCCACAGGAGAAGATGAAAATTGATTAAGAGATTGACCAAATCACCAGCATACGGTACCTTTGTTTTCCTCTAAAAAAATAAAAAAAGAATAAAGAGGGAGAGATCAAAGAACCAACTGCAATTAGCTTAATTGCCTAATATTCCTCCATGGCAATCGATTTCTTTGCACATCATAAATTTTTATGACTTGACGAAGTGTTATTGTCAATAATTGACGATTATGCAATTCGGGCAATTTTGAGTTCTCACGGTGAAAGAATAATATTAATGAGTGTTTTCGTGTTGTTAAGTAAGAATTTGTAGATTGAAGAACAGTAGGAAAATGGTAACTAGTAGTCTCGGTGTTCAATCAACGTGCCACCAACATTTTTGATTCCCATTGTTCTTAGAACCAATGGATTCTCCTGCTATTTAAATACTGTATTTTATCAACGTATGTATCATTGATTGAACAGCTAACTTTCTTTTTTTTTTTTTTTTTGGGTTTTTGGGATGGTTCAGGACAAAAACACTACTTTAGGTTAGGGTGTGGACCACCAGGATTAGGTTGGCAAACTATATACAATGTCATCTTCCACGGAATCATTCGATCAGCATCATTTTCCACCTAATTTCCCGATAGGTGGGGCCATCGATTAATTGCGTGATCAGACGGCAAGACTGTCCGAACTCTTAATCTTAACAATCAGAATTCAAATCCATTCAAAAAAAATAAAGAAAAACTCAAAATCCGCAAGATGTTTTGATTCATTCCTTTGATGCCCTCCCACTGTGGCCATGCTCAGGAGACGTCAGGATTTAAAATGGAATTACAGGTCCAAGTCTTACAGCAATTGATAAAAGTATGTTTCGTTTGCCTTTGCCTTTCGATTTTTCTTTTTGAGAATTTTTTTTTTTTTTTTAAGGAAAAAAGAAAAAAGGGTGAAAGAGTTCCCCTTGTTTTGAAGTCCCAATTTTATGCCTATTTATCACAGAACAACTGTAATTATTTAAATGCGTGGAATGTAACGAGCAGGATTATGAGTATCTAACAACTTGGCATATGTATATAAATCAGAAAATGTTGCTTATACATGACCTTCAGGCAGAGGCTTGATACAGATGACGTGTCCGCATTAATATATATATATATATATTCATTTATTTATTTTTTTTCTTTGTCTTTTTAAATTTAAGTTCTTGACGCAGAATGGGCGCAAAAAGTATGATTGAATACTCAATATTCAACAAGCATAGCATAGCATAGCATGCCAGCAAATTTTACGAATACATCCGAAGAATTATTGGGCGTATAGTCTTAGTAATAGGCATTTTTGTTCGCATGTTGAACATCTATTCATTTATTTATTTATTTATTTGCAAACACGTGTATACAGTGATATTAAAGAGAAAATGAATTTTAACTCGACGACATTAAAGTCGAAGTTTCAAGTTTGAATTTTAGTTTTTGTCAATTAAACAAAAAAAAAAAAAAAAAATTTGCCCAACGGGCAGGATTTACTTTTGAGAGTTTGTGATTAACAGCCAGGATTTGGGTAAAGATAATCCCACTGCTTGAGACAAAATTCTGACCATTCCAAGGCACTTTGTTCAAACGTTTAATGGGGGATATCTCAATCTATAGCTCAAAATTAAAAAATAATAGTAATAAAAAAAAAAAAAAAAGGAGTAAAGAAGTGGGTTGGTCAAAACAGGAACTGGGGTTTGAACCTTATCCTAAAATTTATCCCCATTTTCAAATTCTTCAGATCATTATATCATATTAATTAATATACACGTAATATTATCACGAAAGGCCTGCAAACATTGGAGTTGGCAAAAAAAAAAAAAAAATAAAAAGACTCCCATTTTCAAGAAGGTCTTGAGTCGAAAATGGCCGTCCTAGAAACCAGAATAAAAGGAAAAAAAAAAAAAAAAAACAGAAAATGGGGATGAAATATCATTGTGTGGTTTTCCGCAAAGAGGAAGAGGTTGAAGTCTGTTTATTTGTGTTATTCTTAGTATATAGAAGCCAACTATCATTGGGAAATTGCCTCTCCTTGTTTAGAGATGGTTCAAACAAGGCATGTCTTAGTGTTTCTAACAGTAAGTGCCTGCTGTATTCATCTTAAGCAAAATACCAAAAAAAAAAATTTTACTGAAATAGGCTTCCAAATGGTAGAAGCTTTGACATATCACAATTATTGTCGGGGCAAAGCTAAAACATAAAAATAAAAAAAAAAAGGGCATGAATTGCTTCTGACATTTATATTTACAGTTTAACGCAGTTGGTTCATGTACAATGCCTAAGGTTCCACATAATTTCAACAGGATTATAATCTGGAAAGGCCTCTTGGTTGAACCAGAAAAGGGCGTGTTGTCATTTCTTCAGTCTTTCTTTTTGGTGGTCAGCCATTTTTGAATTTCACATAAATATGAGCTATTACAGAATATGAATCATATCATGTTACAAATCCTCCAAGGACATGTATACTGATCTCTTTCAAAAATGTGCAGATGGTGATCACTGACACAAATGAAAGAACAGAGAAACAAGACAAAGGAGAAGCGTGCCACTAACGCAAGTGAAACCAATTGTACCAAAAACCAAACCCACAAGATCAAAGAACTGTGAGAACCCCACTTCATTTTTGAGCTTGTAATGATATTGGGGTGCATAATTCCACCCATATTCACATCTGCAGCACCTCTCAAGCCTCTCCTTAATCTTGACTTCCTCTATCCTCTCTCTCAGGACTCTCATATATGCGTCAGCAGTGTCATTGGACCTTCCTGCTGTCAAAGCAAACTGTGATAATCAGCTAATTCCCTCCCAAGTAATTAACCACGATCTAAAGCACAGGGCTATGTTTCCGTAAAAACAAAACTCTTGTGAACTGCACATGCAACATAAAAACAATATGTGCACTATATGGCATATTGGGTTACCTTCATCTCTTGAACCATGAGCTCTGACTTGCAAGGCCTGATCGGGTCTGCGCTTGAGAGACGGTTTGAACAAAGCCGAAATGGAAGCTACCGAAGAAGACGCTGCAGCCATATGCCTTGCTTTTCTGTATTAGCCTGAGCACTAAATATTTATGAATTGTCTTGTGATAAGTTGCAAAACTAAAAACCTCTCCACCAAATTCACAGCGCGCTAACTCATTTCTCGATAGTTTAATCAGATGTTCAACCATAAATGGTTGGCAAGCACGCAGGTTCCGATGACATTAAAATAAATATTTGTGATAAATAAGTTGGATGTAATCCGTTAATTTAAATTAGAAGTTAATTTAAATTTGAGATAATTTAAATTAGTAATTTATTATAATAGAAGTTAAGTTAAGTTTAAATTATTTAAATAAATTTATATATTTATTTTTATATAAAAATATATAATTTATATTATTAATATAAATATTTTTTAATTATTATTAATATTTTTTAATTATTATATATTTATTTTATCATATTAATAAAATTATAATATGTTTTATTAAAATAATATTTTATTAAGATAATAAATAATTTTTTTTAGACACATTTGATAATTTAATTATTTTTATTAATTTAATGGTGAGAATGTTAATATTAGAGTTGACTTTTAACGATTAATTGTGTGTTCTTTTTATAAGACAGCCCAAACACCACGAGTGGACCTACGCTCAAGCCCAACTGAACCAAAACCCAGCAGATCACATGCATTTTACCTTCCCATGTCCAATAGTTTACATTTTATTTTATTTTATTTTATCAAACTCTACAATTTGAGAAGATTCCTGTATTGTCACGTCTTTTTATTATTATTATTATTATTATTATTATTAATCAGCTTTCTTTTCCATGGAATTTAAATAATGCGGTGGCAGAGTTGTTGTCCCTTTCTAATTTGTAGGCTATATCCATTATCGGAGAATATACGAAATGGAATTTTCTCCGTGTCAGCAATCTGAGTGCGCGGATATGGACACCGAGACATCATTCCAAGTTTGCTGACAACAACAGCATCTCTCCAGCTTGCAGCCGGGCAACTAGTGTGTAATTGGCTGATGCAAATAACTCGAAGAATCTGTAGCGGTTCCATTAAAGTTTGTGAGGAAAGCTGGGCGACAATCAGTATATGGGGGTAATGTTGTCAATTTGTCGTGGATTCAACTACGCGACTATATATATATCCAATAAATAAGGTAGAAGGTAATCTTGTGATCTTTGTTTTCATTTTTATTGAAATAGATTTGATTTAAGGAGAGATTGACGGTTGACAATTTTCGAACGCGACAAGCCACGTACTCCAAATAGAGTCGAGCCAAAGCCGACTGGTCTCAAAATAATAATAATAATAATTATTATTATTATATATATATATATATATATATTTTAAAATCATTTGCATAAAGAAGCCAACTTTAGTTGGTCGCGTTGGCAAGTAAAGTATGATTGCTGATTGCTTGTTGCAGTTGAAAAGTATTATTGATTAATTTATATAAAAGTTAACTATAATTCGATCAAAATCGAATCATTTGGGCCGTCTTATTTGTTGAAACTCGATAGCTTGTCATATTCTCTGGTCAGCATTTAGTTTGTTTTTACGTTGCATTATTGACAACTTTCAATAGATAAATTCTATTACATCTACCATGTCGATTAAGTTGTGGAGAGGAGGCTATTTACCCCCCATTACACGTATCTCAAGTTCAAATCCCATGATGGGCAGGCTGAGAATTTATTATGAAAAAGAAGAGTACACTTTCGGTTGTCCAGTTAAGAAAAATACAAAAAGATCTTGCGAGAGCCACGTCAAGTTGAATGCTAGCAGCCCAGCCCAATTCAAGATTGGTCACCGCCCAATTCTCCTCCTTTTATTTTTTATTTTTAGTCTTTTATTTCCTGCATCGTTTCATTATTTATTAACCAGAGGTTCAGAGTCTTTTTTTAACTTGAATAGGTGTTCTTAATCAATAGTAGTCGACGCCGTTTGGATTATAGTGTATTCGAATGTAACAGAAAACAGATCCTCTCAACTCATGAAATAATTATATGTTTCTATGTTGGAATATTCAAGCAACTTCACTGCGCCTTATTCTCCAAGACAAACAGAAAACAGCTATGAAGATACTAAAAAACCTTCAATACATCAAAGGGCGAACAGTAGTTTGCCATTCATAAAAGCAGCCGTCAGGTGAATAGAGGACGCCCTGCTGAGATCAAAACAGCAGTATTAAATTCTCATTCATTCATAGCAGCATCCTCGGATGGACCACCTCCTCCATCTGCATGAACAGAAAGAGAAAGATATATGACATTCCATTTTGCCCGCTCAAAGATGCATGACTTGTGGAAATATTTGGCGTTAGGGTCAAACACTCGGGGATATAATAATCATACCTTCACCATCTGATGGGGCATAAGGAGACTTTCGGTATCGTGTTTGCTGCTGTGTGGGCTAGACAACAGAATGCCAAAAAATTAAGATTAAGCATCCAAGAGAACTATTGGGCATGGTTGAAAGGGTCACAGCAGCGCATCATAGAAATAACAGATGTATATAAACTTTTAATCCATGAATAGCAATCTTTTTTCTTACAAAAAACAAAAAAAAAGAAGAGAAAGAGATCGGTATGACTGCATTCTCAGCCTTTAAATGGCCAAAAAATGGTCAGTTGCTACGAAACAAAGATTTTCTCCTGAACTTCTATTTAGGATTGCAAATAACCAATGAAAGCATATATAATCACTATATATAAAAAAAATGAGTGTTCTAGCATACAAGGTTCCCATAGTGAAGGATTAAATGCATTTAGTATTGTTCCTATTTTCACAAAATAATTGTTAAAAACAAAATGAAGTCACACAATGCATGAGGCTCCCATATTGAAGAGTCTTGAAAAGGGTCAAATGCTATTTACATAATCCTTATGTACTCAATATAAACTATATGACAACAAAAAGGATTAAGCATTGCATGGACTGTCACATCATATGAATTCCTAGTATTCATTTTCACAAGAGACTGCTAAAATCACTTAGAAAGAAATAATCTTTACAATCAGCACAGGATTTGTTTGCCATCTCAGGCCAAAACAACAAATGCTCTTCCACAGAGAAGTAAGAGGGTATATATCACATCACGAGTTGCATGGAGTAACTATGTCAAGCTACTTTCATATTTACCTAGACTTACAAAGCCTGACCAAACAATAACTCTCTTAATGCATCAATTTGAATTTTTTTTCTCTCCTCTTCATGATCTTTGCTACTGCTTTTAGACCCCAAAAAAATTGATAAAAAAAAAAAAGAACACACTAAAGGAAGTTGATCTTCTAAAGGAGCACTATTTTCCTAATTTGGACCTACTGACATCATCAAGAACTAAAGAAGTTATGATCTTGAAGAGTATTCATTTTCCAGAGGGGCATAACATCATTCCACAGAAACAGGGCATGTGGTTGGAGGCAGATGGTTCATTGATCAGGCATCAAACTGTGGCAATTTATCTTTTTTTTTAAAAAAAAAAAAAAATTCTAATCACATTTCCCTGCTAGGAACTAGGAAGCATTGAAGTAAACTGGACTGGAATTAAGAACTAATTATAAATCCACAAAAGCAGAAAACAAAACTAATCACTGGATGTTGCCCTTGCAGGAAATCATAAATTAGGGAATATAATGCACAAAGAGTTCCTGGATTTTGGAGCTGTGCTAAAAATAGAAACCACTAGATCTTTAAATTGGATGCCTAATTCCATAGCAAGATAACTTCTTTGATCATTCACATGGGAAAAAAATATTGTTATAAATTGAGCAATTAAAGATTTGGAAATCATTAATTTGCCAATACTAAGGACAGAGTAGTTTTTCAGTCAACATACACATACACTATGTATCAGCTTTTCCATTTTTTCTTCAAACACTTAGATCTCTCTCTCTCTTTTTTTTTTCCTTCCATTCTAGGGAGAGCAAGATGATCAATATATAATGTCACAGTTTCCTTTTCAAAAAAAACTTGCCCGCAAGTTTAATGATTGGATGCCATTAATTATACAATGTCAAGGACAGAACAGTTTTTCAGTCATGATTCACTTACACTCTATCAGCTTATACAGGTCTTGTCTCAAAATATTGATCTCATTTTTTTCCTTCAATTCTAGTAAGAACAAGATGATCAATCTATGAATGTGACTGTTTCCACTTCAAAATATCTTGCCTGTAAGTTTAATGCATGAACCACATTTCTTACAACAAAATATCAATTATTCCTAATCAAAAAACTCTTCTATTCACTTCCATACATAAAATGTATGAATAACCAGAGAGCCTAAGCTTGTGAGCTTTTCTTCTCCTTACCAGCATAAGTGTCACTCAACTCGTCCACCAAAACCTGTAACTAATTGAAAATTCAGGACCTAAAATCACAATGCAAAAGAAAGTATTTGAACAAGCGTGACTCAAAAGAAAAGATCTAATAAAATAGATTTCATCTCAAACTGCTACTTCTGAAGCATAAAAAGCAATCTTAGAGTCAGACTTTAGAGGAAGCGCCTTTTCTTCCAAACAGCCATCCATGGAATATGGTCTTTCCCATTGGAAATGATCTCAAAATTCTATTATGTCAATGCATTCTCCTTTATCCACACTCATGCTAACTGACTTACTCTTTTATACCACACCACATAGAAACATTCAAAAGGATTCCAACTTCCAGCCCCAACAACAAAGCATATATTACATGCTGGATTGAAAAAAAAAAAAAAAAAAAATCCACTATGGGGGTTTTAGGTTCAGGAGGACATTCCTTTCAATGCTTACCCTTCTGTTTCCCTACTTTTTATTTAAATATCCATCTTGTATACACTTCTTCCTCCTTATAATAAATGGACAGCAAATTAAAACAATTGTATAAGACCTAAAACTTCCAAGACAAAGTAATCCCCAATTCTCTACCTTGTCAGAAATCAACTATCATTTAATTGTTCCATCCAAAAAAAGAAAACATTTAATTATCTAGCAAATGGTAGCTATAATAAAAATGTCGACAATTGCTTGAGAAAATAGAAAGAGTAAGCAGAACAATAGATCATAAAGGGTCTGTTTCTGTGTGTGTGTGTGTGTGTGTGTGTGTGTGTGTGTTAGAGAGAGAGAGAGATGATCAAGATATTTACCTGTAACTTGGGCCGAAGGGCTTCAAGTGGTCCTTTGGGCTTCTCAACTCCTTGCTGTTATTATTTAAGAGCACAAAATGAGAACAGAAATTCCTCAATTCAATCTCAGGTATAAAGAAGCAGACACTCATCTATGGCAATACCTTTCCAAGCGCCCAATCAGCTGAATCAAAGTATGCACGTTCATGATCCTGGCATCCACTTAAAAAACTTAGCATGGAAATCATCATATACCAGAATTTCTGCCAAGATTTCACATAAAAAGGTGTAACCAGAAATCACCTTAGAAATTAGTGGTGGTTTCTTAGGCATGATTCCTCCATATTTTTTCTTTACAGCTTCCTCCTAAAAAAATGTAAAAGAAATTGGATTGCAATAATGAGAAATCTTGTAATGAAAGCTCTCTGGACACATAGTTCCAGGTCTTCATCAAATCATATGCATTCAAGTCAGGATGCGAACAAAACCTCATCTTGAGACGATGGCATGGAGTTTTTGTCACCAGGGGTGTTTCCACCTACCTGCCCTTGCTCTTTGACATCCTCCATGCCTGACATAACCTTCTTACACCGCCCAACTGAAGCACAGCTGCAACCATATAACAGCTGTTCCAGTAAGGATCTCAGTGGTATTGAAAGACCATAATATGCACCATGGGCAACGGAAATAGAAGTTTACCAATTACCTTAAGAGAATAAATACAGGCAACTGCACAAATATGGCAACTCAAGGTATGAAAGATAGCAATGCTTCTCTATGTGCATTAAAAAAAAAAAAAAAGAAAAGCCCATCATTTATATAGTCATTGGAAAACAAATATAAATACCAGTATGCCTAGCAGAAAAGTAAAATCATATAACATAGAATTGCCATGAAAGAATAAAGATCAGACCATGCCATCAAAGAAGATGCAATCCATCCCACAATCATTCAGAGATTAGATGATTCATCATCACAATCGAATGAAATCTCAAGAGGATTACTCTTTCTCTTCGTCATATTTTTTCTCACAATCTTTCCACATTCTTCCCTCTCGTATGCAGAGAAATTTATCCCAAAAGGACCAGATTTAGCTATGGCCTAATCAAATTTCCCAAACTCATAGTTCTCCTCCTGTGCTTCTCCAAGGAAGAATTTGGAGAAATTCTTTAACTTAAATCTTCAAGTCAAAAGGAGCCAAATGTAAGGCATCTACCAAAATCAAATTTCCATCACGCGATCAACTTCACCCGTGCAACCAATAGTTTTTAGCAAGTTTAATTATTGATTTTCTTTTTTATTCATTCTCCTTCTTATTCTTATTCTTTTTTTTTTTTTTCATTAGCTCCGCAATAATCACATGGAACTGCCCAGCTAAAGATCCATCCAACACCCCAAAAAATATTTAAAAAAATTGAAAAGAAATACATTGAATTCCAATTTCAGAAATGCACAAAAACTAAAGGCCCAGCTAAAAAAGATTTAAAATTCAGATCGATAAATAATATTTTAAAAAAAAAAAAAATCGAAACAATCGAACAAATTTTTAAATGATACTGAAAACCCTAAGTGCGTACCTTGGATCCAAGAGGTGAGTCTAATGGAGATCCAAGTTTAGAGAGAGACAGGAGAGAAGGACACAAAGAGCTCTTGCACTTCAGAAGACGGAGGTCGGAGCGAGATTTTATCAGGTGCTACGGCGTGTATCGTAGACGTTATGGCCCACTTTATTATTATTCCGTATGGTCCAGGCTGTAGTTTTCTTTTTCTTTTTTTTCTTTCTTTCGAAATTTTTGGTTAAACTAGGATAGACTCATTTTATTTTAGTTTCTTTTTTTTTTTGAGAAAACTTTAAATGAGAAAAAGATATGAAATTTATAGAAATAAGAAAAATTATCTTTATTGTTTAATAGGTGCATTTTATTTTTAATAAAAAAATAATTTGTTTTGATTTACCCATATCTGTATTAAAAATTTAAATTATTTGGATTAACTTTTATGAAGACATATTTTTTTTCTTAACTCATATTGGATTATAAATATTTGGAGGGTTTGTTTTTTTTTTGGGGGGGGGGGGGGGGGGGATTTAAATTTTTGGGAAGTAATTTATTTTCATTGATCAATTGAATTGGCTGAGTTTGCTGTAAATGAGTTGATGCCTGTTCAAGTTTTAGTATTTATGAAAATTGACGCCTGTTGCCTTGATGATCTGTTATAATAGTTTCTATTTGTATTTTCTTGCTTTAGCCGCATCTGGGGAGGGTCTACGTGACAATTGCTGACGTTTTAAGTGTTTGGCCTGCAAATTGCACTTTTCTTGTTTACAATTGTTCTCGAGTCTGTCAGCACTTCCACACACTTTTTTAGGAATACCAATCTCATTTGTTTCTTTCTTTTTTCAATTGTCCCTGTAGGACTTTACAATTGCACATCAATTGTGCATTTCTCAAATTTCCCACTTTTAATTCTCTGTGATGCTGCACTTGAAATATAGTTTAGCGCTCTGATATTCTAATTTCCAGATGTGAATGGCGATGCAAGTCATTTTTGTGCTGTGCTTGTTTTCTGATCCTTTAAACAGTAGTGTCTAGCAACCTATGTTGGCTGTAACTAGATGTGTGGTGCTTCCAATATCCTTTATCATTTTGTTGTGAAAGTTCACCGATCTTTTGCATTATTGATATCCGATGGTTCTTTGCTTGTGGATTTAGACTGTGCTTACGACACCGACACTTTACCATATTTTATTCAGAGGGCTTAATTTGGATTGTGGTTGTGTTTCTAACAATTTTTTTTTTGCTCAGGACATATATCGTCAACGCGGTTGATATTGCAGAAGCTTTAGCATGGCCAGCTGCTACCTACACAGCAAAGCATTTTGGTTGTGAGCTTGGTGCTTAATCTAAGTTTGATGAGAAAACTGGTGCTTCGCTTGTCAATGGTTCTCATGAAACTGCAAAACTTGCTGCCCTTTTCAATTTGCCACAACGTTTTTGGTATGACCCGCTGTAGCAATTACTTTCTTTTGGTGGCACTTTTGCTGTAATTTTGTTTGGTTTGCGTTCCAAAATGTGATTTTCTTTTGAATTGCTGAGAAATCAGGAAAAAGAAAAGGCTGCTTTGACATGTCGAGCAATTTTATTTTAATGAAAACTAAAAAGGATTGCACTTGTGCCAATTTATAAAAGCAAAAAAATGGTCTTCTGTTTGAAGATTATAAACTTCATGAATTCGTACATATTCGTAACTGCCACGTATTCTTGCGCGTGTAACCCTTTCTGAGTAGTAACAAAGGGAGCTTCAGCCAACGCAATCCTAGAAACTCCATTTTATGCCCATTTTGTTTCACTTGCACCATCCACTCGATGGTGGGTACTAGTAGCGGTATCAATGATTCAGGAGAAGTCTTGATAGTCACAGAGTTACAGTGAAAATAGGCCAACTTTACTCATTTAAACTCAAGCTACCAACATACTTTAAGCTAATAAAGTGAAAGCGTCGCGTCTTCGTCCCCGGAGAAATGTTATGGGGTTTTAAACAAATCTATCATTCGTTGGTTCAACAATCACCCGGTGGACCGAGTTTATTTAAGAATTTCTGTTTCTTTTTTCAAACCAATGTGGCTAATACTTTTTTTTACCCTTTTTGCTTCTTAGTTTTCCCTACCATTTAAACATTAAACAGTGACTTGTTTGCTGGCAAATACATGGCGGCCATTCTTTCATCATAATATCTTCACATGGTTATGTGTTTTCTCCTTCCAAACTGTTTGAATGAACATTACAAAGTTCCTTCAACAGGGAATAGAAAAATAATTGGGAAGTGTGAGTACTCTATATCTGATAGCCAATGCTAGAATTTCTCAACGATCTCCTAATAATCATAAAACAGACAGGACAAGGAAGCAAAAGAGAGAGCCTAAATAGCATCAGTGATTTGTATTTGTCACGCAAGATAAAGTATTTGGGCAGAATGGTACAGTCAGATCTAATGCATTTACAAGTTAATTATAACCCCAATTTTTTGCTAATATATGCTGATAATATCATGCTTTCTATGGAATCATTGATTAAATTTCAGACTATAGACATATCATTCAGACAACTGTGTCTTGCATGTAGCCCTTTTTCTTTCCATTTTTTTTTTTCTTCACTAGCCCAGATGATGTGGAATTCACTCACTGCAGCATGAAATACCAGCCTGATCATCCAATGCTATGATCTGTATATGCTACAAGCAAGCCAATGTGACTCTGGGATGAAGATATCACAGCTTTTCTTCAGAATGACATCAAACTTGTAGATACTGATCTTAGATTCTCTTTTCTGTACACCTTTCTGACTCTGTGAGGTGACACAGGCAATCATTGAATGAGAACATAATGTGGCCGAAGCGGCAGTTGTGGCGACTCAGTTTCTTCATCGGATGATGCAACAAGGGAGAGACGAGGGTTCTGGTAGATAGGAACAAAGAACAATCATTTCATGGCTTAGCATATAAAGAGGATCTAGCAACATAGAAGAATGAATTTTTGGTAAGATATGCAGCTGATGACACAAGGAACTTCATTGTTAAATTGATGTCTATACTAGAAAGGGAAGCAAACATTACAAGCAGCCCAGAAACAGTCCAAGAAGAGGCTCAGGGACTCATAACATGTCTGGGAGCTAATTTCTAGAAGTTAGCACAAGTAAATGTACAAGAATTAACAGACCTGCTGGTGGCGGCGATGCTGGATTGCAGTGAATGCTTTAACCATGACATAAATAGGCAAAAGTATCCCAACTGTTCTTAATATCAATAGCTGAAACAAAATGCATAGTTTTTAAACTTTGCACCAATTCATACAGAGATCACAATATATATAGAAGAGAAAAACTTACCATAAGCAATGTCAATGAGTAATCACCAGCTCCACTGATTATGATTGGAAGGGTATGACGTAGGACCAAAAGAACCATAAACTACAAATTAAAATGACAGTGAACAACTTTACAATAATAAAATTAGGATCTAATCAGTTAGAAACAAAATTTCTGGATGCGAAAATATGTGGGGTACACATACACATACACAAAGAATATAAACTTGCAGAGCCCTTATGTTTTATTAATGGTTACTGACAAAGCTAGTCCTTGGCTGAGTAAGATACTTGTTTCTGCTAATAACTTGGAGATACCAGATCATTGCACCATATATTAGCCATACCATCTGGAAGTCAAGATATTCTAGCAGAGGAAAAGAGGTAACACACAAAAAACTCATCTTGATTCACCTCCATCAGCTCTACTAATAAGTCCTTCTGTCAGATATACATTGAAGGTAAGTGAAGAGCTCAAGAGTTACCACCTTTTACCCCATCACATGGTTGTCCCAGTAATAAATCAAAGATACAGAAACCAAGGATCTAACTTGCAATTATGGTGATCATTAATTAAAGAATACACATGATCTAATGAAGTTCTAAAAAGAATTCCATATGTATCACACAATACACAGACCTAGACAAATGCTTGCACACATGAGAGAGAGAGAGAGAGAGAGATGTACAATAATGGCAACAAAACGGCATAATATAAGGCTTCTAGGTGAGGGAGCTGAATACTCATCAAACTCAGGGTCCAGATACTCCAGGTCATTGCTAACCAAATCCAAAAATCGATGATTATGTAGCTCCCTTCTGGGTATCTCCCAGTTTCCCCTAAAATTCCGGTGCCGAACAATAGCATTCAAAAAGAAACAAATGCATTAGTAAAAATATTGGAAAAACTAGGTAGGAAGACTACACGGTGAAGCACACAACCTGAAGTTCACTGAAACACCACCATAATGGAACAGAGGAGGGGGTGCTGTGTAACCAGGCTTAAAATGCTGCAATTGAAAATTGTTTGTTAACAAACAAATTTATTATTTCTTAAAAATGATTTCCCATCTCTCTATGTTTCTTCACATGTGGCACAGGTACACAAAAAATGCAGAGACCATATACAATATCATGGTGCACCTGGTGGCATATCTCACAGATGGTGTCACCCTTCTCATTGCACCACCTCTGTATACAGTTCCGGTGAGCATACTGCAATTCAAAAGAACAATTGGCAACTCGTGAGCTCTTCAAATAATTTAAAATTAGCAACAGAATTTAATTTGCAAAATAAAAGTCAGATTAAGGACTATCGCTACTATCATTGACCCTTTTAGGTGGCTGCTTCAGCTAAACTAAGAATCAGAATTTGAGCACATTTATATGTACACGCATAGTATCTCAACTAAGGGATAGCTTAGCAAGACAATTCTTAGAATCAGCAGAACTCTTTAGCAAATTGGTGCTTCATAGTCAACCTGACATGAGATGCTCTTTATTTTTCCAATGAAAGGTTAAAATAACTGGAAAACATTTAAAAAAAAAAGAGAGAGAGAGAAGGAAAAACTAGCTGCATTTTTGTTCTGAAGTGACGTGGTGGGTTAATATAGGAAATCTTGAAATCACTATCCATTAAGACATATTAGGAATAGTCATCAATACAGTAGTACAACAACAAGGCCACACCAAATGAGCTCTCCGCCTCACTGAGAAACTAGTCTTGATATCAATTATGTATGTAGCATTAATTATGATATCAATTAAATTCCTCATGGACTGATACACTTCAAGTGTTAATAGACTTGCTTGTTCCAGTATAGGATGTCTTAATTGTAAAGCATTGCATAGCTCATGTAATCAGAAATGGAAAAGAGCAACTTTTACAACTAAAAGGATGCAAAATGGGCACAATAGTCCATTTAATTCAGGTAGATTTTGAGATGTTACATTGTCATGAACCAGAAATTTTGAGGAATAACTTCAAAAACTTAGCAAATAACAAACAATAAAGAAGTTCAGAGGAGATAATAGTTGCATTATTTGACCATTCCAAAACCAAAGATATTTATTTTCTTTCAGTAGGATTGTATAGCTGTTATTAAGACTTGAAGCAATTGGAATTTCGGTTGATCATGAGACAATTATAATAAACTCTGAAAGTAAAGTGAATAAGCCAACTAAGCACACTCTGATTAATAGCAAGCTCCATAAACTAAATCAGACTGACCTTCAAGCTCCCACAACAAGAACATGGTACCTCCATATTTGCGTCTTCATCCTCTTCATGGCAAATCCTACACTCCACCATTTTCCTTGGACATGACTTAAAATCTACATCCATGCTATTGTATGAAATTTCAGAGGTAATACTTCTGCTTGCTGAGGGTGCAGCTGGATACAAGTGCCTTTGGTTTTGAATAACTGCTTCAAGAGTGGACTCAGTTATCAACTGATTCATCAGCAACACAAAATGATCACCCATCCTTCAAGTTGCAGGATGGTGAGAATTAGGAAAATTCACAAAGCACAACATGTATTGAAAACCAAAGTCAGCTGCAATTTTTCCTTCACCAAGTCCCAAAATTTAGGCCCCTTTAGAATTCCTGCAATACAAAACAAAATTTGAAAATTGTAAACATTAAACATAAAATATAACAAAAGAAAGAAAAAAAAAAAGACATTAGACGTGACAAAATGTATTTGCATTATTTTGAATCCTCTGCCAGTAATTTCCTTGCGCTTTTTAACATTTTACTTGGGGTAAAAAAAAGGTTTTATTTATTTCCCGCTTACTTGTTTTCTCAGCAACCAAGCAAGATGAAAAGGATTAGATTACTAAAATCGTTACGCAAGAAAACAGATACAGTGGAAATGCAAACGTTGAAAAAGGAGTTGTGGTCGGTTGGTCACCGGTTGCAGTGTTTAAAAAAATAAAGGAAAAAAAAAAAAAAGAGAATACACACACCCTGCAGATCAAAAAGAAAGAAATAAAGGCACCGTTTTTGCAACTGGAAAGACATCGGATTTTCTGTCAAATTGGAAAACCAAAGATAGGAAAAGCCCAAACAAATAAGTATGAGCATAAGATTTCGGTCACAATGAACCCACATTGCAAACATTGATCATATGAATCCATACACTCGAGAGAGAGAGAGAGAGAGAGAGGGGAAAACAGATGAACCCATGTTAAAAAGAGAAGACCCAGAACCTAAAAAAGTGTCCAAAGTAGATATCTTTAAAAATGCAAGGGGAGAAACCATGTAAAGCCATGACCTTGGGGATTAATGCACTCCCCCAAAACCCAAAGTGCACAACATCATTGAACAATGCAAAAAAGATCAAAACTTTTAACATATAATGTATGTTGCAAGAGAGAGAGTAAAGAAAGAGAGAAAAGACGGAAGAGAAGCTTGCCATGGCAGGAATGGGATTTTTCTGCAACAGAAGAAAACAGCAATCTTTTCCCTCTTTTCCCTTTCTTCCTCGTGTTTGTTTCTTGAGAGTTGAATCAAAGCAACAGATTGAGTGTCGCCGTTTAAGATCTCAATTATATTCCCGTGCGCGCGTGTGTTCGTATAATTATTTCTATATAAAATTTTTATTTTGTGTGTGACAACTGATAATTCAACCGAGTGAAAATAAAGAATATGTTAATTGATAAATTTTAAAAAAAAAAAAATTTAAGAAAGACCTCCGCACATATTGGTTTGTTTAATATTATTAGATCTATTATACAGAAGATTAGATTCTTAGGATTAAGTGGCAGTATGCATCATGTGGAAATTATATAAAGAATTTTGGCACCTAAATCTTTTTTCGCTTTAGAAATCTTAGGAAAACTCATGATTTAGTGAACGAATTATATACATTGAATAAATTTATTTAAAAAATAGTATGAATTATAGTGAATAATGTAAAAGGATTTTTAAAAAGTAGTTTATATTATTTATAGTTATATGTCTTATTCTTAAATAAGTTTTTTTTTTTTATAATTAGGTAACCTGAATTAATGAACTTTAATTTAATTTAATAATATTAAAAATATCTTAATAATTAAAGATATTATGTTTAAATTTAAATTAATATTAATTAAATTAAAAAAATAATTAGGTCACAAAAGAAATTAATTAATTATTTTAAATTTTTTAAAATTATACTTACATTAAAATTTTTTATAATTTTTTATGTTAATATTATTATATACATATTTTTCTTATTTTTACTTTTTTATAAAATTTTTTTATTTTATTTTGATCAGATATTATATAAAATTTAAAATATTAATTAATATAATATTAATATAATTTTTTTTAAAAAATTATATTTTTTTAAATTATTAAATTTATTTTTTAAAAAATATTATATTAAAAATAATAAAAATATTTTTATTTTATTTTTTTAATTATAAAAATATATATATTTTTAAATAATTATGTTTGACATATAATACTACTTAATATTACAGTGGGATGGAGAAGGAAAAGTAAGGGAGATTCCGAGGGCAAAAACCCACGAGGACATGAACCATCAAAGTTTCCGTTTCCAGACTTTCATTTTGTCATGATAACTCGGGATGATCTCGATTTCTCCTTGTTTCCCCGGCATAAATGGGAATGGATTGGCAATAGGATGTGCGGCGTGTCCTATGGATGCGTAACGCTGATTGGGTGCTCGCTTGTGTCATGTCGTGGAGGGCCCACGTTCAGATCATTACACGGAGATCATCAGGTACGATTTTGCAGAGGTTAACAAGTCCTATGCTGGATCCGTAATCAATTTTGGGCCACTGCATGTGGGCTGGTAGGTCATAAAGCATTTTGAGATCCAATGGATGAGGTTCCGTTGCTCGGTATCTGTGGGCCATTAAAAAGTCATCTGAGGGAGGAAGCCATGATCGTTGATTACCCTTCAATGAATTGCATGCTTCAGGGCTTAACAGTCCTTCAAAAAATATCTCAAAATTTTAAATTTTAATTATAAAATTCATAAAAATTAAAAAAAATATAATTTTAATATATAACTTATAATTTAATAATTTTTTAATTTAGTGAATTTATTTATTGTCAGAAAAAAAAAGTTTTACATCCTTAATTAATGTTAGTTAATCAATTTTATTAAGGGTCCCTTTTAATCATCTGCAGATCATCGGTAGCTCTGCCAAGCAGCCCTCAGGACATTTCGACTAGCCTCACTCCACCATTGACACAAGGGAAATTCTATTGCACAACAATTAGGCCACTCATGTTGTAAGAAAATGAGTGTTGAGTTTTCGAGAATCATGTCCTTTAAAAGTAGTGTAGCGGAGAAAAAAAAAAAAAAAAACAAATGCGTCACTTTAAAAAGAACTAAATAAAAAAATAAAAATGATAACATGAGATGATACTTGTGTTAGGTTAAATATGTTTAACGGAGATTTACAAATGTCATAATCAAGAGGTTACCAAATTTTAATAAATAAGGAGAAAAAAAAAAAAAAAGAAGAAGTGAATGATCTAAATTTATTAGAGAGTTTTTCATTTGAAAGGATGTGAAAATAAACAAATTTATTTCAAATTATTTTATAATAAAATTTCAATTAAAGACTATTGTTGCTTAGCTTGAATGGGATTGATGTATCCCTTTCCTCCAATTTCATTGTCGGCTCCCTCATGTGATAAACAAGACTGTACACAACCAGAACAGGAGCCCACATCGCTATAGACGCTTGACCTATTCCAACTCCGTCACTCTCAATACCAAAACAGAGGACCACCCGTCCAGGATGATTGCAAACCTATTAAATTTGTGTGGCGGCAGGCACAGAGAATCAAATCAAGTTATTAAAAAATATTGTTTGAGACCGACCTGCATAATGCAATATTTTAAGAATGATGACAGATTGACCAATTCAATTAAAAAATTCAAAAATTATTTTATTATTTAGTTTATTTTTTAAAAAAATTATTAAATTAATAATTAGTGTAAAAATCAATAAATTAAATTCGATTTTGATAATTAGAACATCCCGGTTCTAAGAAAAACACATTTTTTTTTAAATGACTTCGTTTAATGAAAATAAAATGACATAGTAAAAACAAAAATTTAAAAATGTATAATTATTAGTACATATTATTATATTTCAGTATAATATACAATTATTAACCATTATATGTGTAGAGTAGTTTTCTTGTAAAATGAATAAAATTCCTTTTGTTAACAATTCACTTCTTCGGGGCCCTCTAAAAATCAAGAAGTCGGGGGTTTTCAGCAATGGCAGAGCAGAAACTTGAGACTTGAGCGTCCGCAGCAGACCTCTAGCATCCGGCACTCTAGCAATGTGGTCGCACCCAAAGAGAAGATCAGAGTAATACTTCTGGCAATAATTTTTAACTAAAAAGACTCTTGACAATAATATTTAATTGTAATTATATTATTATTTTAAAATTTTAAAATATATAAATTTAATAAAATATTTATATTCTGATTAAATCAATTAAATTTTAAATTTTTAAAAATTTTAATTTATTCATAAAGCTTAGTTTTTAAAGCTTTGGCTTAACAAGAGTGCCGGGCCAGATAATAACCTCCCAGGTAAGGTTAGATCAGAGGATTGTGCTAGAAGAAATCGTGGACCCATCATCATTTACAATTGTAGTGGCGTCAGAAATATGTGTCGGGAAGTGCACCTGACAGATGTCCCAGGCTCTTTTGTCTCTGTTATTTCATTTTAGAATATTTGAATCTAATGCACATGGCACATGTTCTATTGGAATCTTCCCCCTTTTTGTTTTGGGTTCTTTTTTTTACACAATCATTGAAATGCATTTGTATTGGATATGTGTATTAAACAAGAGCCTAACACATGCAATTCTAATTTTATGTTCTCCAATCAAACTCTTAAATGAAACCACACGAACACAGAGGAGGAGTTAGAAGCAATGGTCCCAACAAAAGTACGTATGAAGAGCAACTTTGAAGATCAATTAGAGTAACCCAAGAAGAGTTGATGGAATGAAATTGAAACTATGGGAGGTCTCGGGGTTCGAAACCACACAATCTTGGGACTTGAATTAACTTTAACGATTTGACTACCAGTCTAAAAGATAAGGTAAGCCATCCAAGCAATACGTAAGTAGCAGCTATCAATCTTAATCGTGACCTTTGTGATGGAGGCCCTGTAATTATCATACTTTCAAACTCTAATATCAAACAAAAGTTCTGCAACCGACTTCTGGCATACTTCTTTTGTACTTTTATGTCAAATGGGGTGGTCTCAAAGCAATATTGGTATCTTAGCACTGGACTGTCTTTTTTTCCTGATAAGAAAGCTTGAAAGAAGAAAATATTGCAGACTCATGCCTGCTGTTATTTTCTGATATAAAAGGAGCTTAACATGAGAATTTGCAGCAACAACTGAGGAAATTATTATGCAGGAAAAACATTCAAGTCTATGTGGATATGTTTATGGAATTTAGTCATACACATGCCTGGAAAAAGGAAAGCCATAATAGCATGAGAACATATCATAGAAATATGCAGACACTCGAGTCCAACTCAGGAACACAAATCTATTTGGCAGATTTCTTCTTTGTTTCAAACAAGTGACTCGTTTCGCTCTGATGCTGCAGTTGGCCAGAGAAGGTCTTTCTTAGACGCTTTCCTGATAGAGCTTTTTCTTGGTGGATTGGGTAGCTTTCTGCACCTCAAATCTGCAGTAATGCACACCAACAAGACAGCGTGATTATCTTTTTTGATCCTATGTTAAATTGGAAGGTTCTCTCATATGAGGTCTAATTTCATCTTAACCCTTCTTCTAATAACGAAAATTCATCTTCCCAAAACCATCAAGTTATTAGCTTTGCATTTGTTTTTGCTCCTAGTACACTAGTTTATATAAGGAAAGGTTTAGGACAAACATTAGATGTATGAAAGCAGCAGCTCCATGTAGACGACTATGTACAATGAAAAAGAGATCACGGCGAAGACGTGCTGCCAGAAGATGAGTGCCGAAGCCTCTTTAACCGCGTAACCTCTCAAGCTCGCAACTGCTACCAGCAAGATGGCACTTGGTGTTGTGTATTGCAGCAACAGCACAAACCGGTACAGTAGGTCTCCAGGGATTAAAAGATGCCATTTATCAGCCAAATAAATAATCCCAATTCCAATTGCAGGAAGCAACAAGAGCCTTGCAACAATGATCCCAATTGTGGTTCGAAGTCCAAGTCTTGATTCATTTGGACCCTCGGCAAGCATTCCTCCAAGAATAAGCATGACTGAAGGCACCATTGCGCCAGACAAAATGCTTAAACTGTCTGTGAGGAATTCAAGCGGTGAATTGCTGCCATAAACAAAAGTTTTGAGTCCAGGAATCACTCCAATGATGACAGCTAACAAAGAAGCAACTGTTGGAGGCTGAAGAATGTGTTGAATTGGTGTTTTTCCAGCCACCACTCTAATCTTCCTAACCACCTTGGGCTCTGCCAAGCATCTGATTGACTTGGGACTGTTTTGACCTCCTTCACCTGCATTCTCCTCTATAATTTCGAGATCAGGAACATTGGAGTGTGATACTCCAGATACGCTATTGAAAAGCCTTCCAATGAAAGGCGTCTTGCAGTGTTCGGTCTCTTGGTCTTCTACTCCTGGCCACTCGGCTTCCACAAGGAGTGGCCTGCTGATTTCAAGAGACACTTCCTCGATCTCTCCCTCCTCTTCATCAACAATCTCATAAGACTCAAGTGGGGGCTCCATCATGTGATAAACTAATGTGTAAACAAGAATAACTGCAACCCATTGTGTAAAGGATACATAAGCAACACCATTGGCTTTGCAGTCAGAACCAAAAGGATTGCTATTGTGACAGACCGAGCCAATCACTGCCAATTTTATGTTACCGGTGTTTCCAAATCCAGTGAAGATGATCGTGAACCGAACATATTCCTTCGGCGGCCGGCATATTAATGCCACTAGCCATCCCAGTATGCAGCCGATTGCAGTACTAATGAGAACATTTACTGGAATGAACCACCAGTGCAGAATTTTCTCGAGGGTTATGGATGGACCAAGGTATGTGAATATCAAGCAAGGCAAGAACAGGACAAAAACAAGCTTACTAAGGGTCTTGTAAGTAGCTTTAGGAACAAGTTGGACTCTTGAGTGGGCAAGAATCACACCAAATAGAGCAAGGGTGATAAGCTTCAACAGAGGCAGCACTGCAGCTAGTGCAATTTTTCCTGCAGATGATATCTCCCCATCATTCAATAGGGCTGTTGGATTGGAGTCCATTTTTCTCCTTTTGTATCGGACTCCCAAAAGGGTCGCTCTAAAGAAGTTCACGCACTCTAAAATCCAAACCACTTTTGGATTGGATTGGATTGGATTGGAGTTCCACTTCCTAAACTGCCTTTCAAGCAGAAGCTAACTCAAGGAAGTTCACTCTAAATGGTAATATTTATAACCTTTTTGAACCCATAGACCCGTATGAGAAAGAACCAGAAATGCCACGTGAGGAAGAACTCAAGCAATTTGACAACCATTATTTGCTGTTGTTTCAAAAGAAAATAATAATTATAAAGCAAAAAAAAATTAAGACCAAAAAAAAAAAAAAAAAAAGGATAAGTGCTACTATATATCTCCGTTTACAGAAAATCTTACAAATTGAAATTACTGTTTTTTTTAGGAAAAGTCAAACTAATTAAGACATGACAAACAAAAGCAAGTGCTCCAGACAAAAACAAATAATATCAATAATGCTGATATGCACAACCTCTAATCTAAAAACAGTGCATGTAACTGAAAAACACTCTTGAAAAATAAAATTGAAAACGGCTGCGGCATGGCTGATAAAAATCTAGAAGAATTTAATCTTGGATGCCGATAACACATCCACGTGAAAGAAGTTGGTTGATTGCGATGCGTTGTCCTTACCATTTTTGACTAGTCTACTTATAAAATATCAATGCTCGTTGTGCCGTGGAATTTATATTGAAAAATAAGTATAATTTGAAATGTTTGTACCTTATATTGAAAATTAAAAGTTTTTTTTATGTTTGTTTAGAAATCAACATTGGTTCTATATTATACAAATTAAAAAAAGACTCAAATAAGGTGTTACACATAGGTGAATGTCTATTCAAAATCTATAACTGATATAAGAGAGAACTTTAATTTAAAATTTTTTGAGATATTATAAATTGTGTTAATTAAATTAGTTGTTTTTAGTTGTTAAAGTAATAAAATTATTATAATTATTAGTCATTATTTTTATTTTTGATATTTATTTTTATAAGATATTAAACTATAAATAATATAAATTTTTTTTTCTTCTTCAAAATACACTTAAAAAAACATTCCTTTTTACTTTCTCCCTTTTCCTTACTAAAAGTTATTGGGTTAATCATGATAGTTTTGTTTCTATTATCCAAATGTTTGAAATACACATTAGTAAGAATGTTTGTTGTATCTTAGGATGATAGTCATACGAATCTATTACATTAAGACATTGTTTTAAAGGTAAAAATTATCTTTAAAAATAATGTCAAATACATATATATTATATTCTTCTTATCTAGTTTGACTTCATTTACATCTATATTTTGAATTTTTTTTTATTTTTATAACAATCTTAAATATAGTATTTATTTTTGTTATTATGGATACAAACACTAGTCAATTTACTTTTTCTACTAATCATTCTATTTTTATTCTTTTTCAAACTTAGTTAATTTTACTTATTTCCAAGTTCTTGCCAGGCACCTCAAATATTGAAATTTTTACTTGTTCTTACTGAATGTTGGTAAGAACATGTTTTTTTCATCTTTAGATGTATTAGGATTTGTCTTTACTCTTTCTAAACCCAAACTAAAATATAATTATGAGAATTATAATAAAATATTTTCTATTTGGTATCAAATTAATAAAATTTGTTATTGCACTATTTTAAGTTCATTATTTAATATTCTCTTTGATGTCTCTTGTTCTTCAAAAGAAGCCAAAGAAATTTAAAAGAAAATGAATAAAAAATATATGATAAAGAATGTTAGTACACACAAAAATTATTGACATTAACCATATATCTTTTCATATGTCTAATGAAAAGAGTATTCACGATCATATTAATGAATGTCATAAACTATTGGATGACTTAACAATGAGAACATTAAGCTACTGAAGGAATATGTAACAAATTGTCTCATTGAAAAACTTCCACAATTTTGAAATGACTACAAGTAGCAACTCAAACACAAGAGGAAGCATATGTCATTGAAGGATGTCATTGTGTATATCCCAGTTAAGGACAAGTATAAAATGTATTTGAGGAAAGCAAAGGAAAAAAGGATAGTATTAAAGAAAAATGTGGTGAAATAAAAGAATTAAAATAAAAGCCATCACAGTCATCATCAATATCATAATAAGAAAATGTATGATTATAAGTCCTAAAAGTATGATAAGCTTAAGAATAGTAATCAACCTTCAAGAAGAAAGATGCTTGCTATGTGTATGGGAAACCAAGACATCATTTCCTTTAATACAAACATAAGAAAGGGAGTGACATACATGCCAAACCATATGTTAATTTGGTAGAAGTAGATGTTATTGTCATTATCATTTCCCTAGTCAACATTGCAACTAACTCCAAAGAGTGGCCTATAAATTCTAGTATTATAAGGCATATTTGCCAAGATAGAAGTGCATTTTTTAAGAGATTCAAGAACAACACTTGTTTTAAATAAGAGTAAGGTCCTTATCAAGTTTACTTTAAGAAATATATTGTCCTTAAATAATATTCTTTATATTATAGAGATTTACATTAATATAGTTTCTATGTCCCTATTAGAAAAGATTGGAGTAAAGATTTTTATTGAGTTTGACAAAGTTATTATGACAAAAAAATGATGTATTTATGTAAAGAAGTTATTATAACTAGAGATTGTTCATTCTAAATGTACTTAGTGTTATAAATAATGAAATTATATTTACTTCTTTTGTTTTTATTATTAACTCTTATGATTTATGACATTTGAGTGATTTTTATATTTAAAAATTGAAATAGTTTAGTTTGATTAAAAGTTTACATGATGACATTGGTAAATGTAAGGTTTGTGTGAATGTCAAATTATGTAAGAAATATTGCAAATTAGTGTAACAAAAGATTTAATTACTTAGCTTAATCTATTTTGAATTGGGAGATTTAAAGAGTACTATAACTAAAGGTGACAAATAATTTTATGTGACTTTATAAATGACTTTTCTAGGTATATTAGAGTTTTCCTGCTAAGAAATAAGGATAAAGTGTGTAATGTATTTATTAAAAATAAAAGAGAAGTAGAAAATCAGTTAAATAAGAAAATAAAGAGATTTAAATCAGATAAAAAAAGAGAGTATAACTCTTAGTTATTATTCTATTTTTATTAAAAAAAAGGGAACATTATTTATAAGATTACACTTTTTTACTTATTTCACCTTTAGAGGTGGAGTAAGATTTTAGAAGTCTACTAAGTAAATAATTATTACTTAATCCATCATGAATTTTAAGTTTATAACCTTAAAAATGACTAATATATAGGTAAATTGGTCGAGGAGTTTCCTGATGGATGTTTCATTATGGGTGCAACCAACACTATCCAAGTTGATACATTGTGATAGCCAAACGACTATTATTAGTGCAAAAAAAAAGTTATATAATGGAAAAATAAATAGATTCATCTAAGACATAAATAAGTAAAATAGTTACTAAATAATGAAATGACTAATATATAGGTAAATTGGTCGAGGAGTTTCCTGATGGATGTTTCATTATGGGTGCAACCAACACTATCCAAGTTAATACATTGTGATAGCCAAACGACTATTATTAGTGCAAAAAAAAATTTATATAATGGAAAAATAAATAGATTCATCTAAGACATAAATAAGTAAAATAGTTACTAAATAATGGTATGATATTATTTGATTTCATATGATCATAAATGAATTTGGCTAATCCTCTAACTAAGTTGGTTGACAAAAGACTAATGAAAAATATAACCAGAGGAATGAGACTAATACTAAGAAAGCATGACTAAGAGTGATAGGAACTTAATATATGTGATAAGAGATCTTTTGAAATAGGTTTTTATAGGTAATAACAAGTTATTAACTGACCTTATATGAACTATTAAAACTATAAAATCCTTTCCTTTAATGTAAATAATGTAATAATTTTAATGTTTGAGGTTAAGTTATATTTTTAATGAATTTTATAACTCTTTTAAGTGGTATGCTATTGGAATGCACGCATGATAAACTTAACTACATAATAGTAGAATAAGGTTGTTCTTGTGAGATGTTAGGTAAGATTTCTAGAGTTCTCATACAAATAAACAAGATAAGTCCAAGGCTTAACAAAGTTAAACTATGTTAAATAATATAATTTCAGAGAATATGACATAAAGGTAAGTTTAATATTATTCATCAAGAAATTATGATTCATAGAAACTTTAATTTTACCAACTTTCTGAATATCAAACATGTACATCTTAGCCTTTGGTTCATAGTTCAAAAGGGACAAAGAATGATGTGTTATATACTTATTAGTTAATCTAACAAAGTTTAACCTTTTAAAATATATGTGGAAAAATGTTGAAAAAATAATATATTTTAAAAGGTTTGTATTTCACATAAAAAATGAAAGATCTTATTATATTCATTCACAAGATAACATTTGTTTAATATCTTATAAAATAAAAAGGACCCAAGTAGGGCCTTATGTAAAAATGAATAACTTAAAACCTAAGCATGATATAAGAGGCTCAATGTGACCGTAGCCCAAAATTTTTTGTGACTTTTTAGATTGTTTTAACAAATTAACTATTTTTGATTGGTCATTTTTAGTTGTTGGAAAACTAGTTGTTACAATAATAAAATTACCATTTTGACTAGTCATTATCTTCATTTTTATTATTTATTTTTGTGAGATATTAAACTATTAAAAATATAAATAGAGTTTCTTCTTCATCTAAACACACTAGAAAAAAACATTCCTTCTCATTCTATCCCTTTTTGTTATTGAAAGTTATTGGGTTAACTAGATTAGTGATATTTCTATTATCTCACTATTTAAAGTGCACATTAATGGGAAGATTTTTTATATCCTAAAAGGATAACTGTTGTAATTTGTCGCACTAAAATATTATTTATAAAGACAAAAACTATTTTTACTATTTTTAAAGACATTTCCAAACATGTTTCAAATATTATATCCTTTCTATTTAGGTTGACTTTAGTTACATTTATATTTTGTAAATGTTTTATTATTTTTTATAACAATTTATATATTTATGGCTTTTTTTTAAATAATTATCTTGTAAATACTTGCTTAAATAAGTGCAATATGAGTTTTTATTATGTCAATAACTCAAAATGAGTAAATGAATAAACAAGAAGGAATAACAATTTTAGGTAGCTACCTATTATAAAATGAGTCTTTGGCCACAATTTTTATATTTTTATTTTATTTTTGTTTGTTAAACATAACATGAGTCCAAATTGGGATAAAATCATACTAGTTTTGATTTATGCATATTGTTAAATATACAATTTTTATCATTTTGGTATCTAAGAAACTATAACAATAATGCATATTGATTACTCATTTTAATTTTGTTATTTTAGTGACTAGTAAATTATAACCTTAATACATGCATATAAAAATTTAACCTAATATTTATAAACATCAAAGATCACAACATTAAAATTCATAAATATGTATTTTTAAATTTCACTAATTTATGTGATCTATACAAACTTGGATAAGGCATAGAGTTATGCAATATATGAAATTATGATTGTTTTTTTTTAGTAATTATGATTATTTTTAATCCATAAAATATGAAATTAATAATTACTTAGTTTGCTTGCCTTGTTCTTTTATTAATTTCTAAAATTTAGAATTCTTTGACCTTAATCTTCTTTAATATTTCAAAAAAAAAAAATTTAGTTATATGTTAAATAAGAACTTTATAACATTATTATTATTATTATAAATAAATTTTGTTAATTTTTATATTTTTATTACTATTATATTTTCTTAGAATTATTTTAGTTGTTACTTTTTTATTCAATAAATAAAAAATTCCTTTATTATTAGTCTTCATGGCTCAACTATGAGAAATTTTTTTTTAATTATATAAAAATCAACTAATAACATAAAGTCTTATTATTTTTTTTATAAGATCAAAGAATAATCATTAATAAAATATATATTTTTTTTATTATACATAGAAAATATTCACTTTTTAAAATATATATTTTTAAAACTACTTGTTAGATTTTTTAATAAAAATATTATTATTAAATATTAATTTTTTAAATTTTAAAATTAAATATATTTTTACATATAATATCAAATAATATACATAAATTTATAAAATTTAAAATTATTATTATGTTAAAAAATTATTTAAATTTAATAATTAATTTTTTTATCTCAAAATTTATTATAATTTATATATAATTTTTATCTGTATTAAATATATATATATATAATAATTTTTAAATTATTTAAAAATATTTATTAATAGATAAATTAAATTTGAAATTATAATTTTTAATGATATATATATATATATATATATATATCTAATTATTTTTTAATTAAATTATATTATAATTAAATTTTTAATAAAAATATTGTTTAAAAATATTTAAAGACGACAAAAATTTTAAATGGTTGCGTATCTTTCCATTTCTCGATGCACACTCTCCTTTTGGTTTTTATAGCATCAATTCAATGAATGTTTCATCTTGTTGTGGGGCCGTATGTTTTTTCCTTCTTACTATCAATGATTCTGATAAACTTATGATAAAATATTTAATACAGCATCATGTCCCTTAGCTTTTAGTCATTTTAGAAGGTGACCAGACGTAAAAAGCATTTTCCTTTTTTTTTTTTAATCTATAACACAATAATTTCATAAGATTACACTTTTTTACTTACTTTTACCTTTAAAGGTGGAGTAAGATCTTAGCAATCTACTAAATATACAATTATTACTTGATCCATTATGAATTTCAAGTTTATAACCTTAGAAATGACTAATATATAGGTAAATTGGTCAAGGAATTTCTTGATGGATGTTTCATTATGGGTGAAACCAACACTATCCAAGTTGATACATTGTGATAGCCAAACAACTATTATTAGTGCAAAAAACAAGTTATATAATGGAAAAAATAGATATATTCATTTAAGACATAAATAAGTAAAATAGTTACTAAATAATGATATGATATTATTTGATTTCTTAGGATCATAAATGAATTTGGCCAATCCTTTAACTAAGTTGGTCGATAAAAAACTAGTGAAAAATATAACAAGAGGAATGAGACTAATACTAAGAGAGCATGACTAAGAGTGATAGGAACTTAACATATGTGATAAGAGATCTTTTGAAGTAGGTTTTTATAGGTAATAACAAGTCATTAATTGAACCTTGTATCAACTATTAAAACTATAAAATCCTTTCTTTTAATGTAGATAATGTAATAATTTTAATGTTTGAGGTTAAGTTATATTTTTTATGAATTTTATAACTCTTTTAAGTAGTATGCTATTGGAATGCACACATGATAGACTCAACTACATAAAAGTAGAATAAGGTTGTTCTTATGAGATGATAAGTAAGATTTCTAGAGTTCTTATGCAAATAGACAAGACAAGTCCAAGGCTTAACAAAGTTAAACTATGTTAAACAATATGATTTCAGAGAATATAACATAAAGGTAAGTTTAATATTATTCATCAAGAAATTATGATTCATAGAAATTTTTAATTTTACCAACTTTATGAATATTAAAACATGTACATCTTAGCATTTGGTTCATAGTTTAAAAGGGACAAAGAATGATGTGTTATATACTTATTGGTTAATCCAACAAAATTCAATCTTTTAAAATATATGAGGGAAAATGTTGAAAAAATAATATATTTTAAAAGGTTTGTATTTCATATAAAAATTGAGAGATCTTATTATATTCATTCATAAGATAACATTTATTTCATATCTTGTAAATAAAAAGGACCCAAGTAAGGCCTCATGTAAAAATGTATGACTTAAAACCTAAGCATGATATAGAAGGCTCGATGTGACCTTAGCCCAAAATTTTTTGAGACATTTTAGATTGTTTTAATCAAATTAGCTATTTTTGACTAGTCATTTTTAGTTGTTGGAAATCTAGTTGTTATAGTAATAAAATTATTATATCTACTAGTCATTATTTACATTCTTAATATTCATCTTTATGAGATATTACACTAGCAAAATTATAAATAAAGTTTCTTCTTCATCTAAACACACCAGAAAAAAAAAAAAAAACATTCCTTCTCGCTTTATCCCTTTTTGTTATTGAAAGTTATTAGTTTAACTAAATTAGTAATATTTCTATTACCTCATTATTTAAAGTGTATATTAGTGGGAAGATTTTTTATATCCTAAAATGATAACTGTTGTAACTTATTGTATTAAAATATTATTTATAAAGACATAAACTATTTTTACTATTTTTAAAGACATTGCCAAATATATTTCAAATATTATATCTTTTCTATTTCGGTTGATTTTATTTACATTTATATTTTGTAAATTTTTTATAACAATTGACATATTTATGGCTTTTTTTTAAATAATTATCTTGTAAATACTTGCTAGTGAAAACTCTTTCACTTTTTAATTATTTTATTAAATAAGTGCAATATGAGCTTTTATATTACCATGTATTAGAGCTTGTACCAACAAACATATACAGATCTTCTTTAATTTTTCTTTTATGTCAACAATTCAAAATAAGTAAATGAATAAACAAGAAGGAATAACAATTTTAGATAGCTACCTATAGTAAAATGAGTCTCTGGCTACAATTTTTATTTTTTTATTTTAATTTTATTTGTTAAACATAACATAAGTCCAAATTGAGACAAAATCATACTAGTTTTGATTTATGCGTATTGTTAAACATACAATTTTTATCATTTTGGTAACTAAGAAACTATAACAATAATGCATATTGATTAATCATTTTAATTTAGTTACTTTAGTGATTAGTAAATTATAACCTTAATACATGCATATAAAAATTCAACCCAATATTTATAAACATTAAAGTTCACAACATTAAAATTCATAAATATGTCAATTACGTACTTTTAGATTTCACTAATGTATGTGATCTATATAAACTTGGATAAGGCATAGAGTTATGCAATATAGTTATGCAATATAGACCATAAGTAACTACATTTTTTTTTAGTAATAATTATGATTGTTTTCAATCCATAAAATATGAAATTAATAATTACTTAGTTTGCTTGCCTTGTTCTTTCATTAATTACTGAAATTTATAATCCTTTGACCTTAATCTTCTTTAATATTAAGAAAAAAAATTTCTTAGTTATGTGCTAAATAGTAACTTTATAACATTATTATTATTATTATTATATTAAATATTTTTTTAATTTTTTATATTTTTTTACTATTATATTCTTTTAAAATTATTTTAGTTGTTACTTTTTTATTCAATGAATAAAATTCCCTTTATTATTAGTCTTCATGGCTCAATTATGAGAAAAAGATTTTTTTTTTAATCATATAAAAGTCAACTAATAATATAAAGTTTTATTATTTTTATAAAATCAAAAAATAATCACTAATAAGATATATATATTCTTTATCATATATAAAAAATATTTACTTTTTAAAATATATATTTAATATTACTTGTTAGAATTTTAAATAAAAATATTATCATTAAATACTATTTTTTAAAAATCTTTAAACTAAATATATTTTTATAAATAATATCACATAATATACATAAATTTACAAAATTTAAAATAGAGTAAAAAAAAATTATTTAAACTTAATAATTGATTTCATTATCTCAATTTTTATTATAATTATATATATATATAATTTTTAAATTATTTAAAAATATTTATTAATATATAAATTAAATTTAAAATTATAATTTTTAATAATATATATATAATTATTTTTTTAATTAAATTATATTATAATTAAATTTTTAGTAAAATTAATGTTTAAAAATATTTAAATACGACAAAAATTTTAAATGATTGCGTATCTTTCCATTTCTTGATGCACACTCTCCTTTTGGTTTTTATAGCATCAATTCAATGAATGTTTCATCATGTCGTGGGGCCGTGTGTTTTTTCTTTCCTACTATCAATGATTCTGATAAACTTATGATAAAATATTTAATACAGCATCATGCCCATTAGCTTTTAGTCATTTCATAAGGTGACCAGACGTAAAAAGCATTTTCCTTTTTCTTTTTTTTTTTTTTAAATTTTTTAGCATCTATAACACAATAATTTCTCATAGGAATATATATACATGATACATTAATTTCTCGGTTTTCCATATTATTATGTCGACATGTGAATATGATTTTAGTATGTAACACGTCTTTGCCACCCAAAGTTTTGTTTAAATTATCTTTTAGTTTCCATCAAAAGGGCCACAAGAATAATGCGATGAAAAGACCAAGAAACAAAAGAAATCAAAATGAGAAAGCAGGAAGAGGAGTAGGCATTGAGATAAGGTCATTTAACGAGGATTATGACATGCATTCAATTATGTGAATTAATATACAGAAAAGAATGACCGAAAAGACATTGTTGTTCTCTGGTTCTCGTTATAAGATCTAAAGGGCAAAACCCATTAATTCAAAACGATAAAAAAGAAAAAAAAAGAAAGGGAGAAGCGCCCTAATTAATCACAACTTTATAGGTATAAAGGGCCCATGCTAAGGATTCCTTTAGCTATATCTACTGCCTTAGACAGCCCGAGTCCGGTGGATGTAACGACACTAAGGGTAACAAGTGCTAGGGTTCCCAAAGCCAAACTTGGCCTAACATTCATGAGATAGTTTTGCAAGAGTCCCATTGCTTCGCAAATATCTGCGTTGTACTGCATGTAATACTTCTTCTCCCACTCCATCCAATATGGAGGCGGCTCGTGATTCGTCTCCAACATTTTCATTTCCTTTATTCGCATTCTAAGGACGATCATGTTCTCATCCACAGTATCACCCCCAAAATCTCCTCCATTCATCTCTCTCATCGCCTTAAAAACGGGCCGAACATGGTCTCTTCGCCGCGGCGTCCGAAGCGAAAATGGGTGCAGAGAAAGCTTAGAGGAGGCGCATAGTTTCGTTGCTTCCATTGATGAACAAGGCCGCAGAAGCTGAAGAACAAACTCAAGGAAGCTAGAAATTAAAGTGCAACGTTGTTTTCTTCGTGAAAGTAACGAGGCAATTTATAGGACAAAAGTGGAGAGTTACGTGCACATAACGTTTTGATTAATGTCTTTCTCCATCGAAAAAGGCACGCCCACCGCCTACGGCGTGTCATATTAATTCAAAAATTATTATTATTAAGAGTTAGTTTCATTTATTTATTTATTTTTATTTTTATTTATTTAAAATTTTATATTATATAAATTTAATATATTATTTTTTATTTTAAATAACTTTTATTTATTATATAATATAAAATTATATGTGAATTATATTTTTAAAAAATAAAAAATATATTTATTATTATTATTATTATTATTCACTTATAACCCAAAAGAAGGAAAAATTCGAATCCCCTGCTCGGCCTGTATCGGGGGACCCTCGGTTGATGAAGGATGAAGGAACCTTGTCCTAAACCATTATGAGGTTGACACGTTGCAATTAGCATCAACACGCGTGCATTGCGTGTTGGCTGCTCCGTACAATTTTGATTCCCGCAAGTTTCAAGTTAAGAAAATCATTTTAAATTAGAGCCTCAGCTCTTCAACCACACCGCTAAAAAAAATAAGGAAACAGAGACGATTCTACCAAAGGATTGCTGGCCTAATTAAGATTTAAAGAATGATGCGTTGTGTTGCAAGGCTTGATAAGAAGTTGCACTGAAGTAACCTTTAAAGCTCCCGGAAGGTGGACGCAAATGCCAAACACATGTTATTTAAGCACGCGAAAAAGCTCAACAGAGCATAAACAATCCTCAAAATTTTGGGCCGTTAGTGTTTTACTCAAGTTCCACGTCAGGCCTTTGAAGGTCGATATCAGAATTTTATGTCAAAAATAAATTATAGTTGATTATTTTTATTTTTTATAAATAAAAATTATATAATAAGTTATATATAAAAAAATTTAAAAAAAATTAATAAAATTAAAACTTTATTTTTATGATTTTTATTTTTAATATTTAAATTTTGTTAACTAAATTTTTAAATTTTTTTATATTTTTAATTTTAATAATATTTGTTTTTATTTTTTTTTATAAATATAAGTCATATAGACCAAATTATGTAAAATTTATTATCTTTTTCTTTTTTTAGTTATTTTTGTTACTTTTATTATAATCTTTAAAGACTATAACTCGAAAGTCATCCCCACCAAATTAATATCAGAGTTTTGTTTTGATTCGAAAAATTAGTAATTATGATAATAACTAAATATTATTTTGAGAAATTTGACCAAAGTGTCAACTTTGAAATATGGCAGCTGAAAATGAAGATCATGCTGATTCAAGATGACATCAATATAACATTGTTAGGGAGACAGAAAGAGTCTGAGAAGATGTCAGATGAATAGTTTACTGGTCTTGATAAAAGGGATAGATGAGATATCATTTTAAATTTTCTGATAAAATTTTAAAAGAAGTAGGTATTAAGATTACTGTTAAAGATTTGTAGAAAAAATTAAATTTTTTGTATATGAAGAATATAATGGAGAGTAGACTTTATTTAAAATAGAGTTTATATATGTTTTGTATGCCTGAATAATTATTTATATTGTCACATTTGAATAAATTTGATTCTTTATTTATGGATTTAAGTAATATAGATGTTCATATTAAGGATGAGAATCAAACCCTATTATTATTATGTTTTTTTTCTCATTCGTTTAAATATCTCAGAGAAACAATACTTTATAATAAAAAAATTATTTCTTATAAAGAAATTAAGTCTATTTTGAAGTTGAAAAACAGATCGACAGGGATATAATTGGAGAGAATAGTAGTAGTGGTCCAATTGACAACTTAGTTGTTCAAGGTAGATCAAATAAGAGAGATAAAGATAGTTAGAGGTTCAATAAATCTAAATCCAAATATAAAAATTTGATATGCAATTATTATAAAAGGAAAGAGTACATCACAGTTGATTGTTTGAAGTTGAAAGAAGGATAAAGAGAAGTACAAAGGTAAGAAGTCAATTCAAGTCAGTGTTATAGAAGATGGGAGTGATGAGATTATTTTCTTTGCTAATAATAAATCAAGGTCTACTTATGAATTGATCTTAGATTCTAGTTACATATATCATATGTGTCTCAATAGGGATTAGTTTTTTATCTATGAATTTGTTGAAGTTAAAGTTATCATAATGAGCAATGATACAGTTTACAAAATTACTGGGATTGTTATAGTCATAATCAAGACTCATGATGGTGTTGTGAGAACACATGGGTCAGATATGTTCCAAAATTGAAGAAGAATCTTATCTCCTTAGGAACACTTTAGACTCTTAGCTATAAGTACACTAGTGAAGGTGGAATTTTGAAAGTCAATAAAGGTACTTTTGTTGTCATGAAAGCTTGCAGATCTGGAAATTTATATATTTTATAGAGAATTACAGTTGTGGGCACTATTACAATCTCTACAAAGACAATTATTGAAAGGAAGGTTTCAATTCAAAAAATCGATACCATAAACAATCCTGCGAATATGCTTACAAAGTCTCTCCCTGTTGTTAAATTCAAGCAAAGCTTGGACTTAATTGACGTGCTGTGATGATTTGAGAGTTTATGAAAAAGGTGAAGCATTGTTACTATGGCTACATGTTAGACTTGAGTCAATGAGGAGATTTGTTAGTCCCACATTGAGACTTTTGAGAGTGA
This sequence comes from Rhizophora mangle, assembly GCA_037832345.1. Taxonomy (NCBI): domain Eukaryota; kingdom Viridiplantae; phylum Streptophyta; class Magnoliopsida; order Malpighiales; family Rhizophoraceae; genus Rhizophora; species Rhizophora mangle. The sequence continues at coordinate 2,231,464 of JBAPLJ010001421.1, read as the reverse complement.
AGGCCAAAATCTCATATCGTGAATAAAAGTATGTTTGATTACCTTTACTCTTTATAAATAGGAGTTATGTATAAAAAAATTAAAGAGAAAATTAAGGGAGTTAAAACTCAATTTCCATAAGTCTATAGTCTCAATGTTAACTAAGGTCTTAATTTTATTTTTTTTTGTATTTGTATATTTGTTTACAACATATTATATTATTTCTTATTTATAAAAAATAAAATTAGTTAATTTTGCTCAATTTTCCAATGTAGGACTTTAGCCACCAACTTAGGCTAAGATGCTTGAAAATTGCCATTAAGAAGTTTGAGATTGTCTGCCACTAAAAAGTTTGAGATTGTCTTATTGCATGCATTTAGCAATTATATAGTTAAACAGACCAATTACTTATGTAAAAAATAAAAAATAAAAATAAAAAAATAATGGTGTTAAAGAACTAGATTTTAGGTTATATATAGTGTTAAAGCCTTGGATATTATTGGCAAAATTGAAACGAGAGTCATTCTTGTATAGATCATTATCTATCTAAGTTGGAATGTTCCAAAGAATCTATGTTTGATACATGTGTTCCCATTCCTCCTCTGTTATCTCTTAAATAGTGTTGGAGTTTCTTTTATGAGATAGGTTCAGATAACATAATTTTTTTTCTGTGAAAAAAATTGAAATGAAAGTTTTAAAAAATGAAAAAAAAAAAAAAAAAAGAATATCAAATGCTTTGGGTAAGACTTGGAATCCAAGCAATAGTTAAAATCCAACTTGCAAACAACTCAACTTACTTCTTCTTCAATTTTTTTGCTAAACTCTTTAGACTAGACGCCAATAAATAAATAAATAAATAAAGCATCTTTTGCATCCCTTTCATCTTTTTTTTTTTTTTTTTTTTAACGCCTAAGAATAATCATTATAAACAACATAAAGACAAAAATTTCTTAGGTCAACGTAGAATTTAAACAGGAGTTTAAAATGATGGGCTGAGAGGGTTATGGGCTTTATGTCCTCAAGCCCAGACACCTCATGTTTTCTGTTGGGGGCTCTGATTAGCCCCACAGGTATTGGAGCTCAGCTCTAATGGATTTTGTGAGCCCACAACCAACATTGAATTTCTGGTGAGATCTGATTGGCTATTAATCTAAAAAAAAAAACAAGACCATAATTAAAATATACACATAATAATATAAATATTATGTCTTTAAAAAGTAGAAAATATATAATTTTAGGCCGCTTGACCTCGATTGTTAAATTTCTGCTGGCAATCATCATACCCACTTTCGTTTGAGTTTTATATTTGATCAATATTAATGCGAAAGACCAGTGGGAAAATTTATTAGTACTAGCGTTATTTCTAATGTTAAAAATTTTGAATTTATATGATGTCAATTAAACCTAAAATAAATTAATGGAAAGGAATTCAGTACCAAAAAATCTAGCATCCACCATTGTCTGTAATGAGATTGATGTAATTCATGCATATATGATTGACTTACTGTCTCTTATAAACAGGCATCGTGGGAGGAGGTAATATGCGCTCGATGGTACAAGATAGGGGGATTAATCATACATAGGCAGCGTGAATGAAAAAGAACATATATTTAACTGACTTTGCCAATCTTATAATATGACGATCTTGGAACACTCAAAATGATTTTTTTTTTTTTTTGTGTGTGTGTGTGTGTGTTTTGAGAAGATGCTCAAAATGATGTTATCTAGGAGGAAGAATAGCCTAATCGTTGATTTTTTTTTTTTTTCGTTTTTTTTTTTGAAAAAAAGAACAAAAAAGAAAAAGAAAACAATATGAAATGTTATCAAAATTTAGAATTATGATCTTAAAAAAGAAAAAAAAATGTAAATTAATTTAAAGATAATATTAAAAAATAGAATGATAATAAAAATTTAATAATAAGAATGTGATGTTTAGAAAAATAAAATTAAGGATGTTAAAAGTTTAAGTGTTAGGAAAAAAGAAAACTTAAAAAATGAAGTGACTTGTGACAATAATTTACGAAACATTTGGGTTATCAACATATCTTCAGTGTGCACTCGTTAACGCCAATCTTGCAACCCTCAAGAGTGAGGATACAAAGAGAAAGACGACGAAATTAATAAATGCTGTTGTTCTTTTCCTTTGAAAAGATTAAATTGTATATACCTCCAAGACCTGCGAGAAAAATGCCTCAACGATACATTTGGCTCGAATTGCAAGGAAATGATAAATGAAATAAAATAAAATAAAACAAAATAATTGCAATTACTTTGACTTGGTGGAAAGCGACAAATTACATGCCGGGGTTGAGTAATATATCAAAGGAAATAAATCCAACTAAAAAAAGAGAGAGACTTGTCCTCTTTTCGGAGTATATATTTACATTGTAATCAAATTCCACAAAGAAAAAAAATCATGACAAAGCAAAATCAACCTAGATGAACGGCTGAGCATATCCCATCAGCTACCTCCATCAACCGCAGGGCAATAGTGACCGCTGATATGGGTAAACTCATAGCAATGAGCAATAGCATCCCAACAGCCAAAGAAGGTCTAGCATTCATCAAACGCAATTGCAAATACCCCACAAAGTTGCACACCAATGCATCGTAGTGTGCATAACATTGCTTCTCCCACTCCATCCATTCTGCCGGAGGCTCATAGTTTCTCTCTGCCATTCTCATTTCGCGTATGCGTCTCCGTAACACAATCATCTCTTCATCCACGTTTGACTTTCCTTGATCCCAATGGAAAGAGTCTCCTCTGGTGGCACGTACTGTCATGCCGCTAGACCTCTGACCTCGATGCCCAAATCCCATTTTCCTTGAATGTATTTGTCTTGGCAGAAATGGCAAAGAAGGAAGCATGGAGCAACAAAGGGTAGTTGATTCCATTGCCGATTTGTGAATTGTCAAGCTGCAACTACACAACTCTGGTGGGGGAAGGTGCTTTTGGTCGTGCATTTATAGGCTCTCAAGATCCAAGCGAGCGCCGAAGCCATGTTGGGAAGTCGACACTTGTCATTTCCAATGCGTCTCAGAGTTAATCTCCTGTTCTTCAATCTAATAGCGAGCCGTCAAAAAAGAAAATATTGGATCATATTGCCACATGTTGGTATCTTATTGGTTCTCCTTGCCTCGGGAAGCAGACAGCCGTTAAGGTCGGTGCCTCTGTTGAATGATTAAACCATTAAAAAAGACAAATAATCTACCGTCCAAAAAATAATAATAATAACTACATAAAAATGTAAATTTATAAATATAAATTTATTTTATATTATATTAATAATTTTTATATAAAATATTTTTTATATAGTATAAGCTTTGTGAAGAATTTTTTTAATTTATTTGACTAAAAAACAAATAATTTAGTCAAAGATTCCACTGCCAACGAGGTCAAAGCCTGAATCAACAACACGTGGTAGTAAAACATGGCGCCACATGGCAACCTTTTATACGGTAAACCCGAAACCCGTTCAATGCGAGCTCCCATGTAGGCGGGTGAGGCAGGCTCCACGGGACGGGTATAATTGTCATCCGGATATGTTACATGTCAAAATACCAGTAAAGAAACGATGTCGTATCTATGGGGTAATCAAAATTCAAAATTTTCAGCCTTAGAAGTCGAAAGCAACATAAAACGATATCTACTATCCTTTTGGTTTAAGATCTCTACCTTCGTCAAAATATACTCAATTGATGAGAAGAAACGTGCCGCCGTTCATAATTTGATAAGTCTTGAGATTAATCAAAATATCATAGTGGATTGAGTTATTAAGTATAACAAATTTTAAACTTAACTTAGACAAATATATATATATATATATATATAATTATTATAAATAATATTTATTATATAAATATTATTATTTTTAAGTAATTTTTTTATATTTAATTTTAATATTAATAAATTTAAAAATAATTATTAAATTTTTAATATTAAAAAAATAATAAAAAAAATTAAATTTGTTAATAAAAAAATAAAAAAACATATTCATTTATAATTAAACTTCTAACTTTGAGCAACTTAAATTTGTAACATATATTAAGTATAAGACCTGTAATAATTGATTCAAAGTAAAAGTATAACCTAAAAGGTTATTCAAAAATCAAACATAAATGATTAAAATATTTTTCGAGATGAAATTTATAAACATTTTTGTAATTTTATGCTAATAAAGCTCCGACTTTTATTTGACGTTTTTATTTTTACTTATTTATTTTTGTTATGTTGGTATAGAATTCAGATTTAGCAACTGGGAGAGAGAGAGAGAGAGATGGCGAAATTCTCAGTTGGCGGAGAAGAAGATGGGGAAGGGCGAAGCCCATTTCCATGGCCGAAGAGACAGAGAACCTCTTCCTCCTCATCTTCTCGTTCGCAGCAACAATCAAACCCACAAACCCAGCAGCCACCACCACAAGTCAACCCTCCGTTGCCTCCTACTCTAATGGAGGCAGAACCTGAGATAGAAGAAGAAGAAGAAGCGGAAGAAGACGATGCAAGGCTGCGGGAAAATGAGGGACAACAGGAACAAGAAGCAACTGGAAATAATCATGATAATCAGGTGGCAATCGCGGGACCCAGATCATCAATCGGTTCATGCCTTCTTGGACCCACCACCAGAACTGGGGCCATTTTTGTCACCCTAACCGACCCAGAGGTTCTTGACTGCCCCATCTGCTATGAGCCCTTGACGATTCCCGTCTTCCAGGTTGCTTGTCGATGACTTCTTTTTCTTCTTCGAATTTTGTTGTCTAATTAGATGGGTTTCCAATTTCAAAGACTGGTTTCTTGAATCAGAATCTTTTTGTTTGTTTTTTGTTCCCTTTTTTTTTAGTGCTAATTGAAGCTTAGTTTTTTCCTGCCATTACTAATACTGCGAAGGATAGTGCCTCTTTGTTAGTAAAAGAGAGACTTCTTTTACTGTTCCGATTTGGATGGTCAATCCCGTTCCTGCTAGCAAATTTACAATCAAATCATTCAAACACCATATCTGGCTAATCAAATTATGGAACATTAAACGAATCGATTAGATGCAGTCATGCCGCATGTGTTTGTGAGAGTTGTTTGTAGATAGCTCTAAAAGTGGGGTGTGGTATATTACGGCTTTTAGACTGTTCCATATTGGGTAATCATGCTGGAATTGTGGACAATTTCATTGGGGTTTTTCTGCTAGTGAGTTAAAGTATCATATTAATATGGCTTCCCTGGACAAGTTTGATGCTTTTCTGGGAGCAGCAACAACTAGCAGCTGGTTTTGTGCTGCATTGAAATGAGAAATTCCTTGGAGGAGAGTTGATCAAGTTGAACACTCCAAGCATGATCTTGGAGGAATAACTTATGCAGAATTTAAGTTTCGGTCGTTCAGCAGACACTTGGTTATCCACATTTACTGTAATGGTTGGTTGGGTTGGATTACAACTATAAGAAAGCAAGTATAGTGCCAAAATATTGGTCCGAGGATACAATTTCCTGTTATTTTATTATCATATTGGCAAATATGGTGCTAGGTTTGTTGACTAAATGGGATACATTGGTCCAAGTTCATAAGGTTGATGACATCTACAGGTTGCAGCTTCAATTGTAACCTTTGTGGATTTACAACATAGAGCATGAGTTAAGGAAGAGGGAAATGTTATATGGATAAGTGCTATTCTAGAAGTAGGAAGTTGAACATAAAAGATACTTGTAGAGGTAATTATGGCTTGTGTACACACAAAGGTGATGGTCAAATCATGAATTAGCTGCTAATGCTTTTCTACTGGTTTAGTCATGAAGAATGCTATCCTCTGCCATATTTGTTTAAGCAGATGGGATATTATTTGCCCCATGATGGCATATTTTGGTTTGGTATGGACTGTGGCTCCTGTTGATGGGGCCTTTTGTCTTTCCTGTAATGGAAGGAATGCTGCTTCTCTGTATTAATGAGTTCATTTTCATTGGAGTTAATCTGTATTTGTATCTTTTTTTTTTTTTTTTTTTGACTTCTTAAAATTCTATTTAAGAACTCTTCTTGCTTTTCAAGTGAGAGCTATATATATTTATTATGGAACAAAAGGCATAAAAGAGGGGGCCTCCTTTTTGAGGAAAATGAGGGCAAATGGTGTATATCTCTTATCACCACTGGGAAACTTTGTATTGTATAACTTAACTGATATTCTGGGAATTGGTTTCAAAACCCTTGATTTATCTTCTGCTGATTCATGTTGGTAGGGTGTGTATAGCCTGGTTTTGTCTGGTTCAGAGAGGTTTTCAAACCAGAACAGTACACTTATATCTGGTGACTATAAAATGTGACATAACCATCTTTGACCAAATGAAAGATGTCTTAGTTTGCGAGAGTCTTACACTGTCGGGTTTGGGAAGGATTAGATATGCGTAATTTTATCCTATCTTGACCTAGTGAAACCAAGCTTAAATATTATGGTCTGATTTGGTTTTAAATAGGTTTTGGGCCTAGTAAGCCAAAAAGAGATACATTTGTTGTTGGGTCAAAAAAAAACCTTTTGCAACTGCAACCTGTTTGCATTTGTTTGTAAATATCTAAAATCTAAGAATAGCAAGAAAAATGGAAACATGTTGCATTTATTAATTTACATCGAGGAACAAAACGGAATATTCTTGGTAAGCTTATCTAGGTAATTCCAATGATGAGAAATCTATATTGTATGATTGCCAGAAAATGCACATTTAAGCACTTGCACCATTATGTCCATAATAAAGCTTTCTGGATGTTAACACTTTTGATAATTTAACTTACATACAGGTTATTTACAAAATTTTCAAAAGCCAAAAAAGTTTAGAAATATTTAAAAGGTAAGATAAATATGCAGTATTTGGTGCTTCAGTTTCAAACTTTTAGTTGCTTTGACACATATGTGAATAGATTACGCATTGTATCTCATCTCATTTCTCAATGTGCTTTCTCGCGATTCAGTGTGATAATGGACACATAGCTTGCTCTCCCTGCTGCAGCAAACTTCTGCAAAAGTGTCCTTCCTGTTCTTTGCCTATTGGCTACAATCGTTGCCGGGCCATGGAGAAGGTCCTTGAATCAGTGAAAATACCATGCCAAAATATGAAGTATGGGTGCAAGGAAATTGTTGGTTACGGTAAGAAATATGGCCACAAGGAGACTTGCCATTATATACCATGTTCATGCCCACAGTCAGGTTGCAGCTTTATTGGCTCGTCTAATCAGGTGTATGAACATTATGGTACTAAGCATGTGCTCTCACAGGTACGCTTTCTGTACAATCACCCCTCCCCTGTCTTCTTAACAACTAGTCAGAAATTCCTTGTTTTTCAAGAAGAGAAGGAAGGTGTTTTGTTCATTTTGTACAATAAGGAGGAAATCCTGGGGAATATGATGACAGTCTGCTGTATAGGGCCTCCTTCATTGAAGGGAGGGTACTTCTATGAGCTCACAGTAAAAACAGATGAAAGTAGTCTCAAGCTTAAGTCTCTCATGAAAACCATACAAACTAGAGTCAATGATCCTCCTTCTGCAGCATTCCTTCTAGTTCCAGGCAAGTTCTTTGGTTCTTATGGGCAGGTAAGCTTGGATCTCTGCATTTGGCGTCACGGTGAACACCCTTCTCTGGTCTGAAGAACTATCAGTGCTGTTTCATGCAATTGTTAGTGTTGTGATATGTAGCAATGTAGCATGTGCTCTAGAAATTGACCCAGGTCGCAGCTTTTGTGTATATTGAGTAGCTAGTCTTTTTAATTGTGGCATTTTGTGGCCTTTGACATGCTTGGAGTAATAGAGCTGCGAGTCTATTTCTACATGATAATCTTTCCATATGCATATATGTCTTTTACCGCAAGTTAGCAACATTTTCTTGGATTTCCTTTTTCCACGAGGTAGTCTTTATAAACAAGGAGAGAATATATATCTTCTGGCATATGCGAATCGGCTTTTTATTTGCTTTTGGAGTGGAGTTGTGGCCATTTTTAACTCATAGAAGAGAAACTGCTTACAAGATAACATAGTTGTAATCAGTTTGCTAGATAATTCTTGTAATATAATTGATGTTTAGGCTCATGATCTGTATTCGGCTCAATTTTAACTAGACTAGATGACAAGGGTACCCTAATATAGTTTTTTTTTTTTTTTTTTTTGTCTTTTTCCTCAGAGATGTCGAAACCTAATTTGAGATGGAAAAAAAAAAAAAAAAAAAGATTGCGGAAAATGTATGAAAAAGGTTGACATGAAGTATAGATATACTTGCACCATGAAAAAAAAAAAAAAAACTACGTATAAGTCGAAATAATGAAAATATTAAACAAACAAATAAAAATAAACCATAAAGTATAGACCCAAACGTATCTATCGTCATTTATTATTTTTGGTGGTACCTTGCATTGGGGACCCCTATTTTATTTTATTTTATTTTTATTTTTACCTACAAAGAGGGTCTTAGTCCGAACGAGAGGCAGAGATGGTAGGGGTGCGGGAAGTCAAACTCCGCTGCTTTGCACGAGAGAAATGCCCCATGCCATTCGACTAGGCAACTTCATCTGAGACGCCAAATTCATTGTTGTCCAGGAAGTACAGAAACCCAATTGCTTGATTCTGCAGAGAAGTCAGAACGCTTCATTATCAGTCTTTCAGGCTGGCTTTCTAAAACTTGCACGGAATTGGCGTTTTCTTCTTTTGTTAATTTGGGTTCAAAACTCTGGAAATCTATTTTTGGTTTCTTTACTCACAAAACTTCATCTTCAATATGGAGGGACAGTCCATTGTTTGTCGTATTAAATTCAAAAACTAAATCTGGCCTTTTACTACTTTTATCACTTACTTTATTATTAATATAGTATTAAAAATTCTATTTAAACTGATTAATGAAACAGATTAAATTAAAAATTAATTTAATTATAAATTTAATTTTTTAAAAAAATTGAAAAAAATCAAAATTGATGATCACTTTGAGATCTAAAATACCAAAAATTACTATTTAACTTCTAAATTATGTTTAACATATATAATTAAGTCATAAATTTTGTTCAAACTTAAATTCGCCTACAAATTTAGACTCTCTAACACAAAGGATGGGCTGGAGCCGCTCTGGCACCATGCGTGTTATTATTTTTTCTTTAATGGAAATTTGAGACTGAATATTGTGTTTGTCAATTGATCATGTTTGGAAAACTGTTTTGACCTTTGTGTAGGATTGTAGGTTAAATTCTTAGTTAAGTCGTTAGAGCTGGTTTTACTGGGCTCTGAATATGATAATGTGGCACGTGTTTCCAACGTGGCCCCGATTTGATACTTATTGTGTGACAAAGAAAGAGGCTGTGTGCAGGCTTCCATGTGGGAATTATTTAACATAGATCAGTAGACATGAAGTGCAAGTAGTTGCTGTATGAATTTACTGATTTGGTGTTTATTTAGGTAGCAGCAGTTGTTACTCAGCCCACCCGCAAGAAGAGGTTGGGGTAAAAAGCTGATGCATTCGCCTGTTGCTCAGCATGCTCTAGACAGAGGTCTTCCCTCTGACCTCATTTTTACACCAAAACGAGCTGGGGAGGTAGTTAACGATTTTCGTCTTCTAAACGTGATATTGGTTGAATGAATTTAACCTTATAAAATGGAAAAGTGGGTGTGTTGACATTTTTCTAGTGATTTTCTAGATTATGATTCTGTGAAGGATTCAGAAAACTTTTTTTTTTTTTTTTTTTTTTTTTTTTTCTTCTTCTTTGAAATAGAAAAATAAAATGCTTGTTCTTTTATTAAGTAAACACGTTTGTTACATTTTTTAATGGAGAAATGGAAATGAAAACATGAAACCAAAATAGACATAAAAACTTAAAAGTAAACACAACTGTAAAAAGCTTGTTGAAGACTTTTCTGATTTCCATTAACACCAAAATGATAATAATATATGACTGAACAGTAGACTTACCAAAAGGTATTGAGGCACAAAGTTCTATATTGTGGTGTCATTAGAGTAATTCATCAAACCAAGGAACATATCAACCAATTTCTTTCAGTTGCTGATGTTGATGCTGTGGAACATTAATCAGGTATTGGAAGTTCAGTTTCATAGGAAGAAGGTGGTAAATGCGGCTGCGTTTTGGAATGGTTTACGAGGTCAAAAGCTGAAGAAACTACGAACAGATGAACCACTTCATTTGATGGCTGTATAACATGTAAAGCTAAGAGTTTGGTGGAGCAACCTCTTGGATCACTTTAGTCACATTATTTTTTTTTTTTATCAAAACCATATTTTTTTCCCTCTCTCCCATTCCTTTTTGATAAATTCATTTCTTATTTGATTCTTTAATGAAGCATATGCTTCAATCTTTTAATTGCATCATTCTTTGGATTCTTTAATGAGGCATTTGATGCTTGCATGTTTAAGCTATTTATACTTTATTTGTTTTCATGACTACTCGAATGTCAGGGGCTGTGTTTCCTTTATACTGCTTTGCTGTTGTTGCTGCTCAAATGCTAGGTCCACTATTTGAGCTAAAGTTTGTTTGTTGATATGATATGGGTTGAAATCATCTACGTTGCTGACATTGTTCTTACACCCATGGAAAGTCCTTTCTACTGGACAATCCCATGCTGGTTAAGCTTGGTTCTGCAAAGTGAGTTTCTTGGTTGTTTTTTACTTGTTGGACAAGTGAAAATTTTCTAATCTAAGAGACACCGTGACCCAACAGATTTGGGTGGAGTAACAAAACTTTCGTTGCTGTATTTTTGTTACGATTCAAATGAAGTCAGAAGGACTTGCGAGCTGACAATTTCAATTTCGTTGAGGCAAAGTTTCCTAGGTAGCATTTGTTTGTTGCAATGCTTTCCTTTCAGCTAATTTTCCTGTCCCTATTTCCTTTTTCTCCTTCCATACGTAATGGTACCATCCTCCTGGCTGCTTGAGTATCTGTGGCCACCAGATCATTCCTCAAACTTTTCAGTTTCATTTTGTCTCTATTTTTGTAGTTCAAGACCTCTTAATGCCTTAAAATGAAAGTGCATGCAGGCAGAATATGCAAGTAAATATATCCGCACTTACAAACACACACATATATATCCTATTGTGGGAAAGTACTTGATCCAAAGCCTCTATATCACCATATCTGTTCCATGCACCAGATTTTATCAGTGCATTGACATCTTCATATATCAGCATTAGTAATGACAGGACAAAGCTGATGCATTCTGTCAGTTTTTTAGCACAAGCGTGCATGTAATGCAAAGATGTCTTGAATGTATCACATTGGTTATGGCTGTTGCAAAACGCTTTGTTTTTCCATGCCTAAATATTAGACTCAGAAAACCAATTTTAATTTCAATAAGCTGTCTGTGCATGAAAGCAGGCAGCCTCTCTAAACGCTTTGAGCCACGATCTCATCCCTGGCACCCCACATGACAGACATGCCTTCCTGTTGGCCACAATTCTGATCATAAACATGTAAGTTGCTCAACAGAGTATTCCTTATCATGTTTGTGCGGCTAATCGTGATAGGTGTACGCAATCTGTTAGCTAAGCTTAGAGGAATAAAATTTTCAAGTAGACTGAACTATGACTATTTTCTGTGTCATATAGTTGCATTTTGGAATTGGATGTTTGAGACACTGGATTATTGATTACCAAACGTTTCAGAAGTTGAATGGACGTCAAGTGGCGACAGATTCAATAAACTGATCCATCTAACTAACTACACGTACCATATATGTAATGTCTGGTTAAATTACAGTGAGATACACAGAACTCGTAAATAATTGTCAATAAGAAGTAGGATCCTCAGTGTTGTGTCATCAATGGAAGTGAATTTGACTTTGATCTCAAGCCAAGCCTATGATTGTTCACATTGGCTCTTTCAGTAACCGAGATTTTATGTTGAGCTTGAGTATCAGTCGTTTATGCAATTGAATGAGTTCAAACAAGTAAATCGAGGCATGGAAGTCCTTGCCCCTGAACTAGTAATTCTTTACTAGCATTTGGCATCTTTTAAATGAAAGATTTAGTATCAATACCTTATTCGTGCAATCAACAGAACAGAGTTCTGGCTGTGGTGCCGGAATTTTCTTCAAAATGAACAGCAAGGTAAGGTGACTTGGTGGATAAGTTTGGCAAATAACTCGTCGCTTGGGAGCTTTCATAATTTGACAGCAGCAATTTTGCGTTTTTGGGAAAATCAGTTCATATATAAGGGGACAGGAGAGGAGGGACTAATCAAAGAGCTTGGCCAATTATTCTTAAAGACAATGTTAAGTATGTTTTATATGTAATATCTTTTTTATTTGGTTTAATTTCATTTGCATATTTTTTTCAACATATAAAGCAGAATATTTACGTGAAATTCAATACAGTAACAAGCATAAATGGTTTGGTAGCCCCAAATGGTAAACTCACAGTCTTTTACTGGCAAACCAGAGTCACAGTTCAAACCCTCTTCGCCAATTATATTCGAGAGAACAAAACATGAATGAAAGTATAGGGGCATAAATAAATTTATGTATGTGCATGTACAGTACGAACAAGCAGGTAAGGAACCTAATTGGTTCAGACCATTTGTCCTTCAAGCCTAAATGAAAATTAACTTTCACTGGGGCCGTCCTGTCCTGATAGTCTACGCTATTCTTCTCTAGTCAAATAGAAACTGGTCCAGCTTTCTGTTTCAGCTTTCCAACTTCATTGTACCTTGCTATCAATGATCTAGTCTTGTTGTTAAAAACAAAAAAAAAAAAAATCTTGGTAGTACGTTGCTGGTGATAGAGGGCTGGATCAATGCCAAGAGTTCAAGTGCTGGGACCTATTGGAGTTGCAACGTAACCGATACAAAAATGGAAAATTCCCTTTCCCGTTGCACATTATAAGAATTGAACTGGACTAGTTGGTAAAGGGAATTGGTAAAAATCAAAAAAAGTGAAAATCGGTAGAACACTAGCCATACCAAATTAAATTAAAAGAACGAAAATAACTGGTGTGATTCATTATTCGACAAATTTTAATTAAAAAATGTAAAAAATTAATACTTGATACAAAATTTGGTCTAATTTATAATTGAAATTTTAAATTTTACTTAAACTTGCCATTAATTCATAAATTTTGTTTAAAATTATGGTTTAGTCATTTAAAACTAAGTCTCACTATAGGTTTCTTTAGTTAATAACTTTTAAATTTAACCTTTAAAAATAATTTTAATTCAAATAGATCATATATAAATGTTGTTTTTATTTTTTCTATTTGCTAATAAATAATTACATATTTATTATTAAATAATGGTTCAATTTTTAGCTTCAGTGATTTAATCTGTTAATTCTTGACCCTTTGGATTTTCTTAGTTCAAAGATCATTTCAATTTTAACAACTTTGTTCGGGGATAGGACCTACCAATATAGCAATTATTGTGTATTCTTATCTCGGTTTATTAAGAAATTTATTAGAATATGAATTATTTAATTCGTAAGTTTCTTTAATCTCATGATTTTTGCACTTTTTTTAAAAAAAGTATAATTTAAAATTATTGAAAATTATTGTGTACTCTTTAAGGGGATAACTGGAAAGCGAAGCCACACCCACTGCACATAGTTGAAAGCTAACACAAAGCACTTTACAATTAACATTTCCCATTAAGCTATTTGACTAAACAATTAAGGTAACCCCAAAAGCACGGTTGCAGTCTCATGATTTCAATGCACTTTGGAATGGTTTATGGGCATTTTTTTCGGTCCCTCCTTTTATTTTCTTAGGTATACCTTTCCTCCAATATATTATACCCTACTGCATTTTCTAGACACTGCCTGTTCAGTGCCCACATTTCTTCTGCTTATACTCAACCCAACAAGCAGCTCCCCTATATAAATCCCAACACTCTCAATCTCTCAATATCATATTTTCCTTCCCTCTCTCTCTGTGTTCTCTCTCTAGCTTGCTTTCTTCAAAAGAGAGGCAAAATGGGTGCTCTTGATTACCTCTCCAGCTTTTGCACGGTCAGTACAAGAAGCAAACGCCGACCAATGCAGGTACTCATTAGCTCATATCAACCCCTTTTCTTTACTTTTCTTTAGTGTTCTCTCCCTGTGGTATCTTTAAGGGTAATTTCATGTGGCCCTTTTGGTAGAATAATAGTGATGAATTGTCTTTTGGTTCTCATCAGACAGTTGACATCAAGGTCAAAATGGACTGTGATGGCTGTGAAAGAAGAGTCAAACATGCAGTTACCTCCATGAAAGGTTCTACTTGAAAAGCTCTCTATATGTCTCCGAGTGTGTGTGTGTCTTTGTGCGCGTATGTATCTGTGTGGAGTTTCCTTCATTAAGGCTAAGACACTTGTTTTCATGGAGTCATTGGCCTATCGATTCTGACTCTGCATATTTTGAGAAGCAGTCATAAAGCACAAAGACATGTCAATATTTCTAAGTAAAAAAACACAAAAGCATCTTTTGCTCAATTACCAAAAATTGTATCATTAATGAATTTTAGTTTAATGGTATCAGAATCATCTCTACAGAACTAGAGTTTTTGATTTCGAGTCTCGGTTGACACCAATTAAATAAATTTAAAAGAAAATAAAAAATGGAAAGGAATGAATCTATTGTGACCCCTCTCTCTGGCAGTTTTCTTTTTCCCTTAATTTGTTTTTTCCTCTTGCTATTTATTTTGTGAAAAAATTAGAGTGACGATGAATATCTAAATTTGATGCTTCTTACGGGTACAAACTTAATACCTTGACGCTCGTTGCACTTACATGGAAACATAGCTGGCAAGATTTTTTTGGATAAGTGAAAGAGGGTCTCACCAGGTTAAACTAAGGAAGGAAAATAAACGGGGAAGAAAAACAAAAATGGAAAGAAGAAGACGTATGACATATTATTCTTCTTCTGGTTTCTATGACATGTGATTCATATTTAAAAGAATATATGTGGAGAAGAAAACTTTTTGTTAGATTTATTTGTTTTGGCAGCTACATAGTATTTATCACATGTTTGAAAATTATGTTATAGTTGCTGGTTTCTTAGACATAATTCAAATCTTGACATCAACAATTATATATATATATATATTACAACTTCATATGCTTATAAGTCCAAAACCTTTTTTAATCAAAAAGGGTTCCAAAACCTTAAAACGATGTTTGGACAAAAAGTAATAAAGGTATAAGGAAAATTAGTGGAAAGAGAATGAGTATAAATTAAGGGAAATTTTTCTTTTTAATGTTTGGGAAAACATGGGGTGGAGGGGGGGGGGAACTATAAAGAATAAGCTTTTCATTTTACTCTTATATTTACTACATTTTATTTTTCAATTAGAGTATATTAGTAATTTAAAGCATTTTCTACTCATATGTCTAACTTTCCCTCCCCTCCCCCCTCCATAAAAAATGGGAGGAATAATTCTGGTGGGGCAAAGAAAAAATTTTTAAATTTCCTTTCCTTCATCTGGTCTTCTAAAAATAAAGCAAACAAAGTTTACACCATTTTTCCTACCATTTTCTTTCCTCCCTCCACTTGTCCCCCCGGGGCCCCCTTTTCAAACAAACCATAAGAGAACATCGGAATTTTATATTATTGTTGATCCATTATATGAAATTGTTAACTCTTACAATTACTCAAACAAAACATGCAAGTTGAGCAATTCACTAGCTAAACTTTCATGACATGTGTACAAGGCGTAAAGACAGTGGAGGTGAACCGAAAACAAAGCAGGGTAATAGTAAGTGGATATGTTGATGCAAACAAGGTCTTAAGGAGAGTGAAGAGGAAGACTGGCAAGAGGGCTGAATTCTGGCCTTACATCCCTCAACACCTTGTTTACCATCCTTACGCCCCTGGCGTCTATGACAAGAGGGCTCCCTCTGGCTATGTCCGCAATGTTGTGCAAGCATTTCCGGCCTCCAATGCACAAGAAGATAACATTGTCTCTCTCTTTAGCGACGATAATGTCAACGCGTGTTCTATAATGTGAGGAAGCTAGTTCAAAGGATTCCAGAATGTATTATTTATAAATAACGATGCAAAATAAACGAATTAATTTTCGTTGCTTCCACTCTTATTTTTTATTATGTGTCTCCAATTTCTAGGATGAGTAGGCACTTGGCATGTTTAGGCTATCCATAAAAGTGCGTTTTGGGAAGATTGAATGTAATTGGACTTGTGATCGTTGCCTATATAGTAAAAAAATATCGTCGGGGAGTCACCACTTTCATTCCCTTACATCGTAATGGTACACTGTTGTGGTTTTGAAAGGCATCATTCAGTGATTTTGAAAGGCATCATTCAGCTCTCCAACCAGAAAGGGAGGGAAAAGTGGAGAGAAGACTACCAAAGAAGCTATTATAGAATAGGGATACAACAATGTTTGAGGCACTCTAATGTGTTAATGAAGCAATTGGATTCATGACCACTCGAAAGGCATATTCCCTCCCTTTTATTTGCTCTCTCTTTCCAATCCATGGTGATTGCTTTTCTTTGATGTTCCAATCGAGTCTCCTCTCAGTTGCAAATGTTGAGATTTTATTACTTTGATGGCCATCTTAATGCATTAAGCTTTAAAGGGTTTGTGGGAATTCAAATTTCAGTCTCTTCTAATTAAAATTCATCTACAAAGAAAAAAAAAATTACTAAAAAGCTGATTATATCACAGCATTTGGTAGCCTTGTTTATTTTTAATTGGCCAATTCATGTTTTGAGGAAAAGGAAAGACGTATCTCGGTGATTAGAATAAGGTTCCTCATGCCTGCCACAAATACAAGCAGAATAACATAATGAAATGACGTTGTGGAGTAAAAATAGACGGGGAAAAAAGCAATAATATAAAGTATGTAATATAAAATATTTTATGCATAGTATAAAAATTAATTGTATTCATTTGAACTCACCGCACCGCTATTGAATCCACTAAGATTTTCCCTACAAATAATTGTTTGCAAATAATGTGCAAGAAAGAGAAAACATACACACACTCAATACTCGCTCAACGAGACAATGGAAAGAGTACACATTAATACCAAAACCAAAACTATAGGGATAAAGGAAAAATTCCCAGTATTTGTATTTGATTTTCAAATAAGGTGAAGAAAAACACACTCCCAAGACATCAAGAAGGAACAAGCCATTAGGACCAACTTATTGCTTAGACTTGAGTTTTATGAATTTTGCCACTTCAAATCATTCCAACCGGTTCCCATGATGCCGTGTCGTTGTAATCATCGTCTCATCACCTGGAAGCAGGCGAAAATGGGAAGAAATCCTGCTTTATAAAGCAGATACATTATAACCAAACCGATTGTGATCATGCATATCAAAAAAGTATGGTGCAGACAGGCTTCCTTGGTAAGCTTTTCGCTCTTTTTACTTTATGCTCTCTTTTACCCATACTAGGCTCGTTCAAGACCGGACTAGGCCGAATTTTTGTTAAGCTTTTTGGTCGGCCCAGATCCAATCCAACTTTAAGCTTGGATGGATGGGGCTGAGTCTACAATATCCAAATAAAATAAAATAATATACTTGAAATTTTACTGTATGAGAAATGAGTGTGTGAGTGTTTGTGTGCCTCTTATACTTCTGATTTCCCATTCGTGGATTTATTCTAATTGTCGATGATGATAGAGATACTTACATCAGAACTGTATAATTATTGAGAATGTGATTAACAGACCTAAAAAAAGAAAAAAAAAAAAAAAAAAGAAAAACAATTGTTTTAGCAAAAAAGCAAATAAAACAGTCAATAGCTTGTTTTATGCACTGCTCATATAAAGAATATATATATATATATATGAACGGGATTTGCAAAGTTAAATGCAAAAAGGGACTACTAGGACCAGTTGATTAGTAAAATTTTGAAGGTAAGTTTTCCTTTACATTGTTATGAATTGGCTGGTAAAAATTGAGTTTGATTGCACTCCTTTGTTCAATTTCAGTCAAAATTTCACTTTTAGAATTTAATCAGAAAATCCTTATTAAAGCACACCTCAAAAAAAAGTGAACATTGCAAGCTTTGTCAATTCTGTATTTATGGAAAAATTTTGATTAGGAAAAAATTAAGTAACAAAACAACTTGTAGTGTAATGTAATGACCAAAAATTATTAGTATTTTAAAAAATTTAAAATAACATTTGTCCTCATAAAGTTTATTAAAATATTGTAAAAATATAAACAAGTAAACTGTTGACAACCCAAAATAAATTGATTTTACATAAAGTAATAAACAATTATCATTACTATATTTAAATTAACAAAAAAAAAATAAACAATGCATGTATCAAAAAAGCTAGTTTGCAACATAGCTCTACTAGTTAGGGATGTGAGCAAAAAGCTAGTGTGCGGTGCTCAACACTTTATTTAAATCAAATTGTTGGTCGTGATTTGAAAATTTTCAAAAAAAAATGCTAAATAAGAGTAAATCAATTAAATCCATGCTCTTGAAGACACTGCAACACTCGTTACCTTGACCATACCTACTGATAATAATAAGACATTTACCTTTGAAAATCAGCTCTTTATGTGTTGGAGAAAGAAGTTATTATTATTATTATTATTATTATTATTATTATTATTATTAAGCAATGCAAATTTTTATTAATAGCAATAAGGGATTATAAAACACATCATACTTACGAGACAGCAACACCATAAGGGCAGCACACACAAATGAAAACCCAAGATCAATTTGTGTAGACATGGACAAAAAAAAAAAAAAAATATGAGCAAAATCAACTAGTCACAAGATCTAGTACTACTAGCAGTGTCACTTAAATTCTTAAATTCTTGGTTTGAAGTTTAGAGTAGAGTTTTTAGGCCTTACAAACTAAAAAAGAACATAAGTAGACTTAATGAGTGTCCGTGGGAGATAGGCCGAAGCACTAAAAAAGATTCTATCATAAACTGTATGCTCTTGGTCCCCCTTTTTACATGCTTGTCAGCTGCATGTCTTAATTCAGTGAGTTGTTAATTTTGTTACAGTGCTATCCTTTTCTCCTCTTGCGGATGTCAAACAACTCATATGTGCGTGGTTATTTGAGGGGGACGCTCATAGATGCATGGGGACCAACAGAGAGCTTGTGATCATGCCACCACATGTGCGCTCTGTTCCTCTTTCTATGAATATGATCATCACTTGTTGAAAAAGAAAGGTCGGGACAGCTACTCCCATTCAATGTGTTGCGGCCCACCCGGCACAGGTCTCAACGCAATCCCTCTCATTTCTGGCTTTGATTTTAGCGACGTAGCGGTGCCCTCAAATAATTCTATCTTGCAGTGGATATCGTTTATCTGCACCTTTGTCCATTCTGTTCATGGTTGCCATCTTCCCTTGCTAACCATAGACAAGATAAAGGCTCTAAAGTGTTACAATTTTTTTCTTTTTTTTAATTTGTAGAGATTAAAATTTGAACTATAAACTTAAAATTAAGAATTCATGTGATTATATCATTAGATTTTATATGATTAGTGATGGTGTCATAATTTTAAAACTAATACCTTGGTTTTTTTTTTTAATTTCTTGTTTTTTTTTTTTTTTTTTTATCAATCAACATGGAGTGGCATTTTTGGATTTATATGATACATTAACATGAAATATATATATATATATATATTAGCCATTATCTCTTTTGTCTAGCCCATTGTCGCCGCTAGCTATATATAAATGAGGATTCATGCGCAGTGGTTATGATTGTATACGAAATCATGCTTCTTAGTTCACTGAAATGGTCAACATATAAGAAGTCACATTTGTATGTGAAAGCAAATAAGATAAAATTGAGTTCTGTGCTGTTATTTCGCCTTCTGGGGACTGTGGCCTTACGTCAACCACATTACTTGGTTTCCACAAAATTTAAGAATGATCCAAATGACTTTTGGAGAAAACAACAACAGCAAATTTTGTTACTATCTCCTGCGGTCCAAGTGGAAGTGAAAGAGAATATATTTGTTACGTGATGTCTTCTCTCGCTCTCGAAAGTCGATTCTTTTGGGGTTTACAGAAGCCATGCATTCAATGCTTCATCAACTGTTTATAAGAAGATATGTTGTGTCTTCGTTGGAAACCCAGGGGTGGCTTTTTTGTCTTGTCTGCTAAAAAGTTGGTGTGCATTTCCTCAATCGCATCGTCAATATGGTTTAGAGAAAGTGTCGGGAGGAGTTTCATTGTGCCAGGGGTTTAATTCAGGATGAATGGAAAAGTGAGTTGCGAGGTGCTGATTGCAATTTATTTAGATTAGTTTGATTTATGAATATAACAATTTGTTTAAAAATATTTGAATAATGATATTCCATGATTTGTTTATGTAAATATATCAAATATTAATTATTCAATTTAGTTGTTTTTTAGGTGATAAAATTTTTAGCATTATTGTAAGGTAAAACTTGAAATTTGTAATTTTAGTATTGCTCAATTTCATGGTAGAAATTTTCAAAACTGGTTAAGGGCCCTGATGTGAATCAGGATCAGATGAAGTAAAAGCAATAAAGTAGACAGCTTTTGTGCTTGTGTTTGCATATGCAGCAGGGTCTTGCATTGTTAAAGCCGACGGGGGAAAGGGTGATGTGAAGGTTCATTTTAGATTCTCGGCAGATGCAGCCAAACCCGTGATCCGGTATGAACTAAACGATGGTGTTTTATTCACGGTTGCAGAGTCTAATGCAGACTTCAACCATCTCTCAGGGGATAACATTCGTGAAGCAGTTGAATCACACCCTTATGTACCCCAGTTGTCCTTTTTGATTCAAAAGCATCAATTACAGCCCTGCAAATAACCCTGTTTCCTAGCCAAGGATTTTCCATTGGCGTCTCTGCCCACCATACCATCCTAGACGGCAGGAGCACAACCATGTTCATCAGAGCGTGGGCTCACATTTGTAAACGGCAGAACGAGCAAGACAAGAACGTGGCTGGCTTGTTGCCAGAACTAGAACCATTTCTCGATTGACCAGTGACTCGGGACCCAAAAGGGCTTGAAATAGAGCACCTGAAATTCTGGTCAAGGCTAAAATGACCCAGTTGGGAACCTACTCCAAGAAGCTTGGAACTATTGCCTGCAGTAGACGTATCCAGCTTGGTGCGAGCAACGTTCAATATTTCTTGCCGAGATATACAAAAGCAATAAAATTATCAACTTTTGTGCTTGTGTTTGCATATGCAGGGTCTTGCATTGCTAAAGCCAAGGGAGCAAAGGGTGATATGAAGGTTTATTTTGGATTTACGGCAGATTGCAGAACCCGTTTGGACCCTCCAGTGCCCGCTAATTATTTTGGAAACTGTGTTTCTGCCCTTCTTGATTGTATAGAATCAGAAACCCTGATGGTAGAGAATGGGACTGCCATTGCAGCAGAGATGATTGGCCAGGTAAATAAAGGGCTGGAGAAAGCAGATGTTGAGAAAGTAACGGAAACTCTTGGACAGATGAAGATTTCTGTAGGAGCTCCAGTAATGGTATCCATTGTTGGATCACCTCGGTTCAAGGTGTATGAGACGGATTTCGAGTGCTGAGGTCCTAAGAAAGTTGAGACGACTTCTACAGCTAGGACTGGAGCAATGTCTTTGGCAGAGAGCAACGAGGGAAGTGGTAAGGTGGAGAATGGCTTGGTATTGAAGAAGATTGAAATGGAAATGTTTAGGCTTTGTTTGTTAGTGGCCTCACAAATCTTTCAAGTACCTATTGAAGATTATCTTTGTTCATCAAAAAGGAAGAAAAAACAAAAAAAAACGGAGAAACTCTTGATCGGCCTCAGTGTTGGAATAGTATTCAGTTAGTCGAATTGGACTGAAAATTATGAAATGTTAATTTGTTTTTTTTTTGGAAAAAAAAAAAAAGGGATTGAGTAACCATAGTAAGGAAATCAGACCTGGGTATCAACGGTAAAAGAGATGGATGACTGGTCCAACAAAAGAGAACATTGATATCATTTATGCATATATTATAAATTCCTTTTACGTTTAATAAAGTTTTTGCGAAGACGATAAATATTCTCTGTGAAAAAAAAGAAAAAAAAAAACCTTCTAAAACAGTTGATTCGTTGACCTTGTTATTAGAAAAAATCGACCATTTCCAAAGCCCATCGCTGATAAGAGCTTCCAGGCATCACCGAATGCCTAACAAAAACATCAAACTTGAAGGCCCTGGTCAAAGACAACAGCCTTGATTTTGTAGTAGAGATGCAAGATTCCTAACTGCTTGCATCCCATCACAACGCTCCCCGCAGAAATACAAGTGTTGGAAAACATACTAAAAGTAGACAAAAGCTTCAGAGAGAGAAAGGGAATGGCGATCTTTATCTTTTTGATTGGCAGAAGCAGCATATAAAACAATAAGTTTATCAAGGTGAAGAAGGGTACAAAAAGCAAACGTCTAAAAACACAAAACACGATGAAAAGTAGGAGAGCCAGGGAAAAAGCCTAATAATAAAAAATTTTCAGGTCAATCCTCTATAGAAATCAGATCCCAAATTTTTTGAGTAAACTTATACCCATGTAAAACATTGGTGCCCCCAAAATATAAACATTTGGATCATCCCCACCGCAAAAACTTCACTGAGGTGTTGAAATTCTATTTGAGCTGATAAATTGTTAAATTTATGGGTGGATCTCCTGTCAAACTCACACACAGATACAAAGATCCATAGAATAAATTTTGAATTAAAACAAAATCCTCCTCTGTAAGCTAAGTCAGGTGATGCAGGCAGCAAGGAATCTGATTCTAATTCCAAATCCGGATAAATTTTCCTTTTGGACATAATCCAACTGCAGAACTGACAAAAACATGATTTCTGTATGCATATTTTGGTCCCCAGAGATCTGCAAAATCTGCTTTGAAGATAATCTGACCTCTCTAAAATCACAATGTTGTAGGAAACATACCATTTGAGGTAGGAATCGGGAGACAGAGATTTTAGCCAGGAATCAGTCAAGCAGGGACCAACCCAAGTCCTTCACTATAACCACTAGACACTCTGGTCCTTCACTATAACCACTAGACGCTCTGGCTCAGAAGCCATACTCATCGCAAGAACCTGATGCGCGCTTGCTAAGAAGAAGGGGCACAAAGATAGTCTTGTCAGGAATATCAATTAAATGGGCCCATTTATACAAATCACACTTTTTCAGTCCAGCTTTTCTGTTTCGGGAAAACTCCTCCCCAACACTCTTCTCTCTTCCCTATGGTAATGACTGGGGGACTTTGGTTTTCTCTTTATAAGCACTCAACACAACTGGCCTCACATAGAGGAAAGTAGACATTGTAAAAGAATCAGAAATATAGGAAGAATCTGTTGATAGGTTCCTAAATTTTCCTTTTTCTCTAAAGAACTTTTGAAAATGTTGAGAAATGATTATGACCATGAGCTTGAAAGGATTAAGGTCTGCCTATTTGCTTCTCTCAACAATTTTCTCTTGATCCCTTTTGCTAGATTTTCCACATTTGCTTTTTGCCCTTTTATTTCTCTAATTAATTTGCCATTTACCTTACAGACCCATGTACTCAGAGTGCACATTAACTGTGATGGATGCAAGCAGAAAGTGAAGAAACTTCTCAAGAAAATTGAAGGTAATAAGCACCAACATATTATCACATTTTCCATTCTGCATTGGCACATGTTGCAGAAGACACTCAACCAGGAAAATATGATTCTGTGACAACTAATGATTTTTGCCTTTAATTTCTCAACAATTCAACATTATTTATCGCTTGACTTATTCCTTATAGTTAAATTGTACAGTCTCTCCCTTAATAAGGCTGAGGGTCAAGAGTTGCAGTTGGTTCATTTAGTTTATGACTATAGTGTTAGGGCTCTTGTTGAGATGTTATGGAATGGTAAACGGGAAACACCAACAATCATAGTTGATTCTTGCAGTGTGATTTGCTTCTATCATTTTGTTCTTTTTAACTTTTCCTTTTCTTCTCCCCCCACCACACCCCCCCTCCCCCCCCCCCCCCAAGGCGCGACTCCCCCTTGTCTCTGGTGTTTCATTCCCTCACTTGTAGACCAAAGTATTTCATCTTTGAATTCAGGTGTATACTCAGTAGACATCAACATAGAACAGCAGGAGGTCCTAGTTTCAGGGCACATAGATTCTGCTACCCTAATCAAGAAGTTGGTCAAATTTGGCAAATGAGCAGAGCTTTGGTTTCCAAACTACAAAAACAAAATGTACCAAGAACAAGCCAACATAAACCAAGTGCAATTGCTAGATGATGATTTCAATAGTGACAAAAGCCAGCACATGTTTCCTGCATTGTTTTCTAATGATATTGAGCAAACAGGGAGGACCAAAAATTATCTTAACCAAAGCCAGAGCATTGGAATGGAAGTTGTGAATGACATTCAGGATTCAATGGCAGCAGCCAGTATGGGGGATAACTATATTGGTGGCAATGAGTTACCTAATAATAGCAGATTGGCAGATAATGTGGCATCCATGATGCATCATGGGGATCACTGTGGAAATGATCCTGGCTACCTCATATCAGAAGGCCATGAACCTGGTAGGATGCAAGTTTATGAACATGACCATCCATCATTCATTATGATGACCAGCAAGCAGCAAGTTCACCACCACAACTATCCATCTGTGGCAATGAACAATATTTCAAGCGAGAAAAAGAAGATAGATGATATTTACTTACCTCAGCCTTACATGACATACCCCCACATTGGAATTAACTTTCTCCCAGCACAAGTCTTCTACTACAGACCATAAAAAAAGTAGTTGTGCAAACAATCTGAGGTGCTTTAGATGCTCTACAAAAGAAATCAAGTGCATGGCACTTTTGATTGATATATTGTATGGGATGGATTTCTTTGTACTATATCTCATCTACTTTCACTGAATGTTGGCTTGCCTTTCTGTCTCATCTGCTTTTAGATCTACATTGCATACCCTGTATTTGAGGACTATAAGAGACCAATTTGAGTAACAATATCTAGGCAAGTCTTAGGCCATCTTAGAGTCCTTAGCAGCTTAATCTAGAGTCCCCACTAAACTCCAATACAACTAATCATGCTAGTAAATCATGACAGCAAAATAAACTTGCACATGTTAAAATAGCTGACACAATAAGTGGAAAATCTGGTACATGGCTTAAATGAAGTTCTTTTGCATCTCCACTCATGCTCTATATCATTACAAGCACTTGACACATTTTTTCATTCATTCCAAAACCCATTAGGGAATCTACATTAAGAAGATCAAACAACTGATGAGGGATACCATCCAATCACAGGGCATGTTCCTAGGCTAGTGGCTTTAGCTAGCATATCAGCAAACTCAAGACACAGATGAGAAACAATCAATTGTTCATATTACAATTTTATCACTGTACTATTGCTGATTCAAATAAACTTGCATCACCTTCAACATAGAAGGGCTAAATTAACTCAGCCAGTCAAATAGATTCATTTGAAACTGCATAGCTCATCACCTGATGAATAATTTTGCATGTTAACTACAAATCTTATCCTGCTTTAGGCGACCAAATCATTCTTATTGCAGGCAATGATCATAATCTTTAATTCTTTCATGAAGTTGACACAATATGCCATATTAAAGACACAAGCAAGCAATAATCAACTAACAATCACATAAAGAGATTGATTCAACTGATTAAATTAATTAGAAAATGTTAAATACAACTAGACCCTGGAGTCAAAGTCATACATGGTCTAACATAGATAGAAGACTTTGCTTTTCTTCTGAGCAAGAAATGCAAATCAATGGAGACCTATAATAACAAAATCAATGTTCAAGAGTCAAATCAACATACAGGTAAGTTGTGCAATTTTCAAAAGGGGAAGGCAACTTAGCGCTTTTGTGCTTTCCTTCGTCTAGACTGGGCCTTTTGCCATTTCTTTCTTGGAACAAGTTTGCTCTTTGGCTTCAACTTCAACTCAGGTGAGAACTGATAATTTGGATCCCTCATACGTGCTTGTATATCCTTGAAGAACTCCATATTCAATTTCTTAGGACCTCCCTGTCTAAGCTCCTCATACTCTGGTCCAGAAACAATGTTTTCAAATGCTCCAATGAGAATGTCTATATCACTCATGACCTCCCACACATTGGTGTATCGCCCATCTGGCCCTTTCTTCAATTTTTTCAAGGCATTCTCGACTGCAAGTTTCCTAGCCTGCTTCCCGGGTGACAATTCTTCTGGCTCCTTTTCAGACTTCAATAGCTCCGAGATTGTCCGAAACTTGGGTTTCCTCAAACTCAAACACTTTATCTATGTATTTATCGCTGGCATCATTCGGGTATGCTTCTGTTGGAATATCATCTTCATCATCGCCTTCACTGCCGGTCCACAAAGTTTTCTCTTCGTCACTTCCAGACCACACACTTCTTAATTCGTCACTGTCATCAGCATCTATACGTTCAGAGTGCTCCTTTGCCTGCCGTCTTACTTTCCGGATCTCCTTCTCAAGAGGGTTTTGACTCTTATCAGAACTACTCTCATTTTCACTTTCATCTTCACTTCCTGTCCACAGACAATCATCTTCATCCATCTCCCTTTTCCAGGCATTCCTGAATTTCGCATCTCCTGGCTTTCCACTACCAAAAAGATCATAGGGCTTCTTGCCACTGTTGCGAGCATACGAACGCGATGCTGCAAGACATCCAAAGCCCACGAGCAATCAATCAAAGCGATTCTTTCAGGACTTTCCGCATACATGTGGATTGCGTTATAAGTCCTTACAGTACGTATATGCCCACATGTAGGTACCTGGTGAAAGATGTATGCGAAACTAACCTTGTAAATGGGGAAAAAACCCACTATAGATATTGTTTCTCGCATTAGAAAGAATGTCTAACCTGCAAGAACCATAAACAAGTTTTCCAGATTTTTCCATCAAAGCTTAACACCATAAAACATAAAAGAAAATAAAAGCAATACATGAAGGACATGCAGTTGTTAAACAGAAACGAGAAAAGAGAAGTGACCTTGGAGGAGGAAATTGGGGCTTTGGGACTTTGAACACTGATGAAAGAGAGGAGAAGCGGGAACAAAGTCTTCTGGCCATTTCTTCGAGATTACCTCCTCTTTTTTTTTTTCCTCCAAAAAACCAGTGTGTAAACACCTCTAAGAGAGTCTTCCTTTGCGAAAACAAGAACACCGTCTCATGTGCTTGACACTTTATAACCAGAATCGAGTAGTAATTCAACGTATACTTTTTTTTATTAATTTGAGTTTGGATGTTGGTTTATATTAATTCTTAATTATTGTTCCACTCTCAAATATTAAAATTTATTTTAAAAGCTCAGAGTTTAACGAAAAAATATTTCACTCAGATTTATTATTATTTAAATAATAAATTTTTATATAAAAAAATTGAATAAAACATAAGAAATAAATAAATAAATTTAAACTTAACCTACAAATACGTTATGCATTCTTTAGATTAATACCTCATGATATACAGTATAAGCATCCTTTTAGCCGGGATGAGATCCTACGACTGAAATTCTTTTTCTCTTTTTTATTTGGGCCTTTCTAGTATCATCTTCCTAATGATAACAACTTTAACTTCCATCGACTAACCTGTAACGCTGCTAAGATTTCAAGTTCCAAAGCCAATCCTATTTCTATTTGTTTCACTTAGAGTTTTGTGATTAGGGAATTGAAAGTAGGGGGTTTTGGGGGATTGAAATAAGAAAAATAAATAGAATTAATCTCTTTAATGGGATCAGCTACCAATGAGCCCTCCAATGATTTTTTCAAGAGATCAACCGCCTTATTAATATTATTAATTATTTAATTTTAAAAATTAATTATATAAATTTAACAGATTAAATATAATTTTATTTATTAATTTAAAAATAATAAAAAAATATTAAATAAAATAATTAATAATAATAATTTTATAATTAAAAAGATTTTATCATCGTCTCGCTTTTTAAATTAGTGTTGTCATCAAGATTTATCTTCATCAACTGTCTATATTTTTTAGACTGACTTTCTTCCCTAAAACTTCTTCCACATAATGCTTAAGTATTACATTGACTTTAATATCATAATTTCTGTTTCAAATATTTCATAAAATATCTTATAATAACAAATCTTTACAATTGGGTCATGCATAATGAACCCTTGTCCTACTTCTTGTAGGACTCGCTCCATCCAGTGATTAGTAATAGTAGTTTTTTTATCATTACATCTTCCCTGTAACTCTATTGTGTGTTCATTTAATAAAAATTTCATTTTTAATTTGCAGAAATTCTAAGTAATATCTCCTAAGGTCTCAAACCAATCAATGCCAAGAATAATTTTATAATCTTCTAAAGGTAATAAAAAAAGAGATCAATATAAACAAATTAACCCTGTAACCAAAGTTTTACCTTTATGCACTTTCTTTGACATGTTAGATTTCTTTCATCTACAATCTTTACATCAAACTTGTCACGGTCCTTTATTAGCAAAGCAAGTTTTTTGACAATCTTATCATTTATAAAATTGTTAGTAATATGTAAGTCAACTAACATTGTTAGTGATCGTCCTTTAGGGGATCCTTATATTCTTATAGTTTATGGATTAAAATATCCTGTCAAAGCATGTATTGTGGGTTTGACTGTATATTTAACAAAAGTGTCACCATTACCTAGATATTTGTTGTCATCATCTGCTTCTTCCACTTCCTCCACAAGCTCAATCATTAAAAGTTTCCCTTACTTACATCAATGCTTTATGCCACTTCTCATCATAGTGCCAACATAATCCTTTTGTCATCTACTCTTTTAATTGTTCTTGAATCAAACGTCTAGTATTAGAAGTACATATAAAAAAGTATGAGTTAATGTTACCCTCAGTAACTTTGTTGAAGCCTTTAACAGTTGGGTGATGAATTTCTACACCTAGCTTTTCCTCTTGAATGTGAGCAAAGGAGATTGCTGCTAACATTATTCGTGGTTGTCAAGCTTTAACTTTACATTGAATGTCAAGAGTAAGCCTTTCAATGAAGGTTCCTATCAATTGCCTTTTGAACCAATGTTTAGCTTAATTGGCAAATTGCTTAAATCGATTATGATATTTTAAGATGGTGGACGTTAGATAAATCTTTGCAAGTTTTCCATCAATATTGTGATATTTCGAAAGTCAAAAACATATAAGAAGGCCTTTAGTGAATTCAGTCTATATTAGAACTCCACCACATGTTTCAACCCAATCGTACCATTGGATTACATCACTTTTTAATTGAATAGAAGCAATTTCAACTTTAGAGAGTTCTGACGTATAATTGAAACGAAAATATTTTTCAGCCCGAGAAATCCAACCTACAGGATCACTCAACTCTTATCCCAGCAAAAAAATTCTACTCTTGTGTATGGTTAGATATAATTAGGATTAGTGCCTCCACAAGACTCCACATGTTCTCTTTACTTGCTGGTAGATCCAAAAATATTGTCTCTTAATTAATTCAATAATTCAAAAAGAACTATATACTTGAGCCACTTAAATGACTTTTACATCATTTCTTATATCTGTTTGAGTTTCTTGACAAATTCTTCAATTCGAGATATTCTAGTATTAGAAGTGAAAACATATTATAAGATTACAAATTAGTAATATCCAAATTTTTCTTTTGTTGTCAAATAAAAGACATAAATAATATTTTTATTTTTTCCTTTTTTGTAGAGAAAGAAGTAAAAGTAAAATTTTTAAAAATATCACTTTAATAACAAATATTAAAAATTTAAGATTTTGTATTTAGTGATAAAATTAATTTTTTAAGAAAATTAATTTTCAATGATCTCTTCAAAAAAATCAACCTTCAATAATATAAATATTTTAATAATATTATTAATTATTTAATTTTAAAAATAATAAAATATTAAAATTATATTAATAATATTATTAATATAATCTTATTTATTAATTTAAAAATAATAAAAAATAAATATTAAATAAAATAATTAATAATAATAATAATTTTTTAAATAAAAAAATCTCATAAAAGAAAGACAAAAAAATATGAGCCTATCTTTCTTTCCTATTTTTCTCTTTGCCTGATGTTGCGGGACGCAATAAAAAATTTGATTTATACTAACTGCTAACTTAGCACTACGGTCGCTTTACCCAGACCAGCCCCAATGTTTAGTTGGATCGAAAAGTAAAATAAATATCACATTTCCAGTCCTAGCCATTCAGAATTCAGACATATATTTACATATCCTATTCACATTGTAAAATTTTACAATTCTCTGTAAATGAAACACGTTAGCCATCACAGTTCCATGGGAAGCCGGAACAATACAGAAACGATCATGGTGGCCATCATTTCATGCGTACTATGGATTTATAGGTCATCACAGCATAAAGAGAAGGCATCAGCCATGAAGCAGAAGCATTTCATCTGGTTTCAATCCCAACTGCTACGCTGCCGGGCCTTCATAGGTTGGGCCATCCAACACCTCAACAACAGGAGCAAACTGCGAAAGAATCAAGTGAATAACCATTAAGAGAGAGAGAGAGAGAAATGAATTTAAATGTATACTGGCAAACTGACCTCGTCATCTTCTTGAGAATGCATTCCATCAACAGCACTATTCTGATTGAAGTCCCATCCGAGGCTCTTCTCAAGCATTTCTGCGAGTTTCCTAGTCTGCAACAGTATGGAAAGACACAGATGAATGTAAGACTTTTCCTCAATCATGCAACTAAACTAAAAATCGGCCAAACAAAAAAAGTATAAGTTGGCATATGATGATTTCTGAACCATCACTGACTATATAGATCTTGCATTCATCCAAGATCTCACACCTTACAGTACAAAAATGTACTGACCACATCATATAAAGGAATGGATCATATACAGGAGGTAGGTAGAAAATCAGGGATGATAGTCAATGAATTTGTGCAGTCTGTGAATCCAATTTTCTACCACTAGCAAGAACGAATAGGGAAAATCATTCCATGACAGAACTTTGGGCTATCAATAAATTTGACAAGAATTGAATAAACCAATGCCAGGCTTAATGTACAGACCCAAGACAAAAGATCTCCGTCAACTACTGAGGCACCTTGAACCAACAAGAAGAAATCCTGCAGATTCCGATAAACATTAGTCAACAAGATGTCCATCATCTAACATGAAAACCAAACAATATTTAACCCATGCAGCAAATGACACACATTTCTTATACCAATACGTTAGGAATTCAGCAGGCAGAGACCTACATAACTTAATGCGCCACAGTTTGATAATCTTGCATCTTCTGCATGACAGCCAGCCAATGGAACTAATTTTAAGATAAACAATACCTTGAAGAGTCGTTGCAAAAAGCTATCAGCAAAGAACCACGACTCGTCCAACAATGTAGATGTTCTTATGCCTGGACCACTAGTTTCCACTTTATCTTTCTGAAGCCCAAATTTCAGTTGATAGTAAATGACCTTGATAAACTGTAGGTTCACAAGTTTATCACACATCAGTATCAATGGCAGTATATAGCACTTGAGTACCATCCAATTTTCTCTCAAAGTCAAGACCACAAATAACTGTTAGCACTGCCATGTTGAAAAGGTTCAATAGCTAATCAAGAATGCTGAAGACAGAGGACCACCAAGTAGAAAATTGACATGAAGAAAATGGGGTATGGTAGGAAAAAAAGACCCCAAGATTAAACGATTATGGAACACTACTAAAAAAAAAAGATAAAATAATTAGGTTTAGAGAAACAATGCAAAAAGAAGGTTAATTTACTATAGCCACCAATAATTGAGTCCATAATCAAAGCTGGGAGAGAAGGTAACAAAATCAAGGCTACAAATGGGGATAAAAAGGGCCCAAATTTAATCAAAGAAACAAAAAGATCGGTTGGAAGACTTGATGTAAGATCAAGCCCCAAGAAGCATAGTTCAGCTGTCAACAAGATTGCCCCTGGCCAATTCATTTCACAACCAGCATGTTGGAAATTCTGAACAGGGCAGGACAACATTCAAATACTTGAACAAGTAGAAGCTTACCTTTGTAAATAGCTGGCTCCTTGTACGGAATGGCTACAGAGAAAGAGCATAAAGCACAGACATTAAATAAACTATACTGAAACCTTGAAGAAAGTAAAGCTTAAATAAAGCTACCAAGAAGTATAAGGTGTTAATTATGTACCAAGTGATGTTGCAAAATAACAGGGGAAGAAGAAAAGAACAACAGTTTCCAATTAAGTTCATTCAAACTTTACCACAGAAAATAATATTGTCGAGCTCTCCTCACTGCACATCAGAAATATTTTTAAAGAAAAAGTGCATTACACTTAGTTATGTTTCAAGAGTGCATTGAGCTCCAATTATGCTCAAACAACACGTGAAATAATTGGTTTCAAGCAGTGACAGATCAAGTCAGTAGGAGCAAAATTCACATAGACGTATAAATAATAATGAATTTCAATGAATTTAAAATATAGCAAAAATGATTTGCTTCAAACATTTAATATAGAAATTACAATTGTTCCCTATGCATTTCTACATTTTAGACTCATTCTATAATTCTTTTCATTAACAATGCTATCAAATGCATTTCAACCTCATTGAGGGTCTAACGTGCAATTTCTTTTCAAGGAAAAAAAAACCTGCATTTTCAAAATAAAAAAACCTCTCTAATGCACAGAAACTTTTTTTTTTTAAAAGCTGAAGATGAAGAACAACTTTTTACTTTGTGATAACACCAATTTCTTTTCACATCTATAATTTTGATTAAAATAAGGATATAAGGGCAAAATAAAATTTCTATGGGGCAAAACAAAAATTTGAGTGGGGGCAATAATATAAATTTTACCTTCACTCTTCATAATTTCCTTTTTCCTTTTTTCTTTTTTTTTTTGAGGGGAAAATGCATAATTTTTTGTCGGTGGCACTTGCCCCCACTCAACAATAAGTGCATCCGCATTGGTTTCAAGTTCACAGTGAGGTATTACACATAAGGTGATATATTGACGCTAATCAAGCAAATCTCTGGATTTTCTAAGTCATTCTAATCAACGGTAAATAATACATCACAAGAGACAAAAGGAACAATAAAATATTTGCAGAAAACAACCCAATGTCAAAATGGTGGCAACTAACACCCAATAGAAAAGATAATTAACCACATGGGTCATAAACTGATACATGATTTACTTATCATGGGAAAAAAGATCTGAACAAAGGTAATAAATAGGAACTCAAAATAAAATTGCATAAAACAAGGAAGAATTAATCATAATATCTCATAAACATTGGAAAATTATGATACATTACTTACAGCCTCAATGCATCCAAGGAGAAGGCTAACCATAGATTTCCACTGTAAGAAACCTTCAAGTGATTGTCCCATCTGCAGAACCCTTAAAATATTAGGGAACATTTGAAAAAATTGATGTACTTGGCGAATGTCAGATTGTTCTGTGCCCACCAGAAATGCAATGTAGGCAAATTGCAGCTCCCCAAGAAGCAGGTCTTCAGAACTGCCATAACTTTTCATCAAAACACTTTCTAGTAGTTCTGTCTGGACATAACAGTTTATATACAAACTCAATAAACAAAAATAAAATGAGCTAAACAGAAACAATGTTGATCAGGGATCAACAACAAAGCAATGTGCACAGATAATTACCTTGTCCAGATTCAGGGCAGTAAGCATTTGACCTTCAATTCCTCTGCGTTTAATGACATTAGGGATTGGAGTATAGTAGCATCTGCTCCTCTTAGAGTTATTAACAGTTGAGGAGGTTGAAAACTTACTGCTCCTCAATTGTTCATTTAAAGCCTTCTCCATCACGGTTTTATGACTGTTTTTAACCATCTCAGGCTCACATGTAACAGTAATTTCTCCTCCAATTGGCTCTGTAAATTCAAAGAATGATTTAGAAAAAAAAAACTCCTCCAAAGGATTATGCTAATAAACAATTCAAAGAGAATTTATCAAGGGAGATTTGGAGATTGTCCTTTAAAAGCCACAAAATAAGCACAAGAATCAGAATCCAAGAAAAAGCAGAAGCATTGGAATTGTTAAAAACCACAATCAGATCGCTAGAAAAAATGGAGCAGAATAATAAATGAATATCTAATTCTTATGGCATTGCTATAAATGAGGACCAACTTTAAAGCCCCCATACCATGAGAAGATAACCACAGGACACATGCAGGTTCTTTGTTCCCCTTCATCACACAAAAGATGCATACCACAACAACACATAAGTTTGAAGCTCATACATTTGAAGATAAGGATCTACAGAAGAAGAAAGCTTCAAAAAACAATTGAAAATGTCAAAACTCTTCAGCATTCCGACCAAAAAACAGTGGCATAGCATGTGACAAGGCAGATATTTATTCAACCTTTGACTCCGCATCTAACATTACACCTTCTCATTATTTAGTTTTGTGAATAATTTTGTCCAATTGATAAAGGGTATTTATCTGCAAATTGTAGATCATTTAAAATAACAGAAAGAAAATTTAAAATAACAAAAACATGTAGATCATGCATCCAGAATTAAAACGAACCAAAGTAGACTCTTGCCAGGAAACCATGAACCAAAGTAAACTGAGAGAGGTAGAGAGCCATAAAATAAGAAAATGCAACACTAAAAGCTTCAAATCTCTAAGGCTACAAAGGCAATAATTAAAAAAACCACCTGATAATAACTAAAGCATGAAAATGTTGATCACAAGAGGAAGACAAATTACCAATTCGTTCAATGATACTCTTTCCAAGGTAACTGGACAAGGACTTCCACTCGCCATATTGACTTAAATTATAAGGACCAAGATGTTGGTCAAACTCTAAACTTTTAACCATTTGACAATATCTCTCTTCCTGGATAATAAGAAAGGATGGACAAACATAAAGAAAAAGAGTCAAAACTCTGCACAAATTCTAACCCAAAGGTAGCAAGTTAAGTGCAATGTACATGAGGCATCACTCTAATTCCACAGCAGGATGCATATGCAATTATGAATATGTACAGTTAGGCAAACGCAAACCTCTTCTTCTGATACTTTAATCAGTCGTTCCTCCTGTTGATCCCACTGGCGGACAATCACCTGTCCCAATGATAGAAAACATGGGAAAGACTAATCCCAAACTTCAAGGAACTTCAACAATTAATTTACTCTTGTGAAATTCTCAGTGTTCACAGGGTTCAAATAATATGAGACATACACAAAAAGTAATTCCAAAATCTCACCCAACAAGTTAAATATATCAGGTCGAATGGTATTTTGATCAAAGTCTATTTAATCAACTGGTCAAGAATACAAACCAGAAGATACTGATTCTTCTCATTAAGTTTCAATTCTGGCATAAGATACAGTGGACTGCACTTTATCCACATGCTTCAGCCTAATAGGTTAGCACATGAACAAGTTTTGGGTGAAGGGTGTCAAAGATGACTATAAAAGGTAATTGTCCGACCTCAGTGAATGGCTGAAGTACGTCAGAGTAGTCCTTATATAAGTGCAATGTATGGCCCAAATAAATGGCCTAGAGCAAAGGCACTTGAGCCAATTACCAAGCTGCAGACTAGTACATGTTGAACTGATCAATCTATAGTGTTACCAAATCAATTATTACACTATTGTAAGATGAAATGAGACATAGTGTGTATGGTAAACTAATGATAAATTCTCAGAGCCATCCAATTAATGGTACTCCTATGATGCATTCATGAAGGGGAATACTATTCAATTCAACTCTCAAAGTTACAGTGTGATTAACTAATCAACCACAGAAAAGCTTCGAGCCTCAAACATGCAAGAAGTGAATAATTTCCTTAATCTCTCTCCACACAATTACAATTTCTCACTTCCAGATACTATTGTTTATGGTTTTTGAGTATTTATAATATTTTCAATGTAGCTCATACAATCAACTTTTTGCTGATTGATATATCCAACACCAGTCCACTAAACTAGATTGTTCTCTTGCCTTAATATGCCCATGCTTAATTCAAACCTTCGTATCACCAGTGATTGTCAAAATGACAACCCACTCAGTTTTCATCTTCCTGTGTTGGCACTGACAAGCCATTCGTTGAATAAAGTTCAATGAACAGACAAAGAGGGACAGTCAAAGTAGCCAAGACTACATGAAATATCACCAAGTATGATACTCATAGACAAAAAATTAGCCAAAATTGGTAAAATGAACAGTTAAATAACATAATAGTTGCTGATTGGAGAAAAAGATAAAACATAAAGTCCACAGACCTCAGAGTGGCCAGTGTCAATGAAGAAACCAATAATTGGTGAGAACTCATTGCCATGCCTGTGTATTCATGGTTCCAGTTGTAAGAAACAATAAATCATGGTCAAATGATCAAAGTTCACATCACAGATAACTAACTCTAGTCAAAATCACTTGGGAAAACATAATGATTGCTACCATTAAATCAGAAAACATTTATTCTTTATGATTGCTCATATCTTGCAACAATTACCTTCTCTCCCCCACCTCCCATCTCAGGGCACTGGAAGCTAAGGAAACAATTGGTAAGTATTCCTTTTTTTTTTTTTTGGTTAATTTTGGTAAGTGCCATTGAGTGCATGAAGGATGCATATTTGAAGACAGTACTGAATTGGCTGTAAAGCATTTACTCACCGCTGGCAACTACTAGCGTGAGTTTGGGAATTGAACAATATTTAGTTGGCATTTGACAAGTAAGAACTTTATAGTTTATTGTACAGTTAAAATCCCAAAATAAAATCAAAACTATGAAAGTTGTTGAAGAGCAAATTGATCCACCATCATACTTTTCCCAGCAGCAGAGTGGAAAAAGATTGAAGAAGAAAAATAATAAGAAGCAACCTAACATATTTCCTGATTCAAATTGTATAACCTTGGTGGACATGTTGAGAAATATAAACTCTTAGCTCATAAATTAAAAAGAAACTAACCTGCTGCAGGAACTGTAATACACAAAATGAGGCCCAGGAGGAATCATCTTCATCCCCTTAAAGAGGGGGCCTACTATGAAGACCTGCAAAATATACCTACCATGAGAAATTCCCTTAATAATTAGAAGCATTGTTATCCAGAAACCTTGTCAAAGCACATAAAAGCATAAAAATTTCAATTTCAGATTCAAAAACACAAGAGTCTATATACAGCTTCCATACTTATGAAATACTAACTCGAAAACTAGAACGGCAAAAAGGTCGACGCAGACAGCGAACAAAAAATAATACAACAAATCGTGCACACACTCGATTATAATTTACTTTGATTACAGCTTCGACTTTAGTCAAATTCAAAATTCACCTCTCACACCGCAAGTGCCAGGCGAGAAATAATTCCCAATATAAACAGAGCGTAGAGCATTTGCAGACTTTCGGTGTATTTTCCACCAGTGCGTGCAAGTTTTCCTCAGGAACCAAACGGAAAATGAAGAGTGGAGTGGTACAGGTACCTGAGTGTCGATACCGATAAGCGTATGCTGAGGAACATCGAGGAGCAGAAGCGCAGCTCCACGCTTGACCAGCTCCAACGCCGTTTCTGGATCCATTGCTTTTAACTTCGGCTGTGAGCGAAGAAGTTTGAAAGTCCTGCTGCTAAATGTACTTGTAGTTTAAATGAGTTTTCCAGAAGAATCTCGGGCGGCCGCCACTAGGCGTACCTGTGAAAAATAGATAGAACTTTGGGCGAATGCTGGCAATTTTACAAAACTTGAAAAAAATCTGAAAATTACAAATCAGACTTTTGTTTTAGTAAATTGCATTCCGCTCGTAATTTTTGTCTTAAGTTAAATAACTTGGCAATTTTTCACGTTTTCTTTTGTTCAGGAACAACACGAGTTTAATAGAATTCTTTTGGCTCTATTGTGATAGAAAAGAGTGATGCTTTACACTATTATTGCTCATATCTCAATCGAACTTTCTGATAATTTTTTGAATGATTGCCGATCCCAACCATCAATAAAAATGGAGGGCTGTTGTTGTCACACCCAACTTCTAACAAACCAAGAGAGTTGGAATGGGTTGCTGACCAACGAAAAATTAAGCAAACTCTTATTATATGAATCTTTTAACCAATTGCATTATTGTTATAGATCAATTAAATGTTTGAGTCATACATATTTATAGTATGTATTTATCTGAAGTAGTGAGATTTTAAAAGTTGAAACATTGGAGATGCTTCAATTGTTATGAATGGTTTATTTCAAATTTAAGATGCAATAATAATTGTACCAAAACAAAATCCATTTGTTATAAAAGCGAATCCTCGTCATTCAGATGATGTGTCGTTGGAGCAGAAACCATTTCTCTTGCACCGTAACCTACCACAGCCAAAATACCTTATGAGGTCCTGCAAAACCAGATACATTCAATAATTTATTTTAGGGACAACAATTCACGCTCAATCCCAGATCATAATTGATTACGACCCTCAAAACAATAGGGCAATGCAAAATCAACTGGAACAGCCAAAAGCAGAATGGGATCACACGTAGCTTTTGTAAACAACATTCACTGACGAATCTTCTAGCAATGCCAGTGGCTGACAAGAAAGGGAAGCTTAGAAGTTGATAGGCAGTTCCCTTAATTCAACTACCAGAATAGATTGGCATTACAGGCCTTTATGCAAGACCATGGCTGGTATGTCTTTGAAAAGAGTACGTATAGCAGCAAAGTCAGCCACATTTAGTGGCTACTCGGTCCTCTCAATTGCAATGGGCAAATATCCCATTTAAAAGGCTTTAAATAATCCAGGCAACTAAAATTGGTTCGCTTAACACACGGAACATCTCAATACAAATACATTTGAATAAATGTCACCCACCTAAGTGTATTTTTCAGCTTTAAATTTGACTTGTGGATGGCGAATATCATCCTGGCTTTGGATCAACCTTATCTCCAAGCTGCTTGACTGGGGATCATATCCAGCGCTCTTGTAGTCATTCAGCGTCCTGTGAAGAAGGGTCTACAAATGGGGTAAACACCCAACAGTTTCCCCACCATAATTTGAATATTAATATCACTAAATAAATATTTCCTTCATTCCTGATTCTTTCAGATGAAAACCTTCATCAGTTTCTACACATTTTCCTGTCTTTCCAAGATCTTTTCTTTAAAATGGATGCATAAAACAATGGACAGGAAAGACGTGCTTCAAAAGCAGATTACATAGGAAAAACCTTCCTAAACCATTCAAAGCCAACAAATCTAACAGGCCTCCTGCCTATTTTACTAAAAGTTTCTGGTCCAGTCTAGATTTGAAAAGAATGTCTCTGGTCTGGTCTGGTCTGGTCCTCCAGAGTTCTTATGTAATAATGCTACATCTAATCCCAATCATGGATTTTTATATATAAAAAAATGTGAACATATACACATATATTGGTTTTAAAAATCCACCAGGGTATGCAGATACATATTGTTCAGCCCTTTGAACATGGGTGCATTACCTAGTTTGGTGTCTCATTAAAAATCCATTACTTAGAAATGGAATATCCATTTCTTTCTCTCTCTTTTTCTCTCTTTTTTATCTTTTCATTTTAAAAAGAGCTATTTATTATCATTATGTGAAAATATATTCTACTATTATTATCTTTTTATTTTTAGAGCTTCTTCCAAGATACAGAGATATTAGGATATAATTCGGGTCTGCTACAGTACTTCTATTCATTGCAGCTTGGACCTCTGGAAGGTTTTGAGACAAAATCAAACAGTAATTGATATCCCAGAGCAGACCGACCCAATAATTTTATTTATGATCAGATCATGCCAAACAAACAAATTGTGGTCTACTTTTCCTTAGCTTAGCTTGGGATAAAAATTTGGAAAATTTTCAAGAACTTTGATGCATTCTCTACAGCAAGTACAGAGTAGAGACTGGAACACATGTCAGAAAAACTAAAGGAATACCTGCAAGCTTGACACCGCAAGTTCTGCTGCCTTGCCAAGGTTATCAGGATATTTCTGAATTGCAGGAGAAGAGAAGCTATAAGAAATAAAGCCCATATGATAAAGATATGGAAAAATATTAGGCTGCAATAGGCTAGAATTAATTACATTGCTCCATCCAAGGAGAAGTGCTGTCATTAGATCTCCAGTGCCCTGCAAGCATATTTACATGCATTCATCAAAGAATTAGTATCTCATGGAAGGAATGGATGGACCATGTCTTCAACCAAATTTAAGCTGATTAACTTATTATAGTATATTTATTATTAAGCTAAGCAAATATTGTCCCCATGAAATCCTATATTACAATAAATTCTTGACAGTATAATATCACATAGTTTTTGAGGAGATAAATAGAGGTGACAGCAATAATTTGCCCGTGGCACTTGATTTTAATACAAATGAGTATGATGGAGTCTCTAGAGACTTTGTTCTCAAGGATGCCCTCATAAACGGGGAGAAGGAACAAGTTAAGTCCCATAAGGCAAAGCAAATGCTCATGGTCCAATATGCAAGACAAAAAAAAATTCAGTTACATAATGAATTTAGATCAACAGATGTTCTGACAGGATTAGTTATCAGTATCATGACAGTTTTTATTCATGTACAATGGAAGCATACAAAAGAGAGAAGATAAATGATAGTATTGACTACAACTAATCCATTACATAACACTAATTCATAGCATTATGCCTATCCTGTAGCACAGCCATGCTAAGTCCAAATGCTTCACATACCGTAAAATATGCCGAAATTTTAGGTATCACAATCTTAAATTGCTCAGGAGTCTGACCCTAAAATGTAAAAGGAGGGAAAGAGCATAATCATGAACAAAAACCATATTCAAGAGAAAAATTATAAACCAAAATTCATGTCTGCCACTGGAACAAGCAAAAAACTTAAAAATCAAACAAATGATATTCATTTCTTTTCCCCAGATACTGTGGAGCTGACCTTTTCCTTTTGATCACTTCCAATCAGAAAAAGATTGCCATCTATGTTAATGCTTGTGATCACAACCTGAGATTCAGATTCATCAGAAATTACAATATGAAAATTGAACAAGACAAATAAAACTCAGAGCATGTCATTTGAGTACTATTTTAACCTGTCAACAAAATACCCAAAAAATGAGTTAAACAAGAGAGAGAGAGAGAGAGAGAGAGAGAGAGAGAGAGAGAGAGATTTGCCAGACAATATCCTTTTTCTGTAAAGAAAAAGACTATAAATAAACAAGTTTTGTTATCACCTTCAACAGACAAAATATGCTGAGAAGGCAGGAGAAGAATCTGATTTCAATAATGTATGTCCACCAACTACAAGCACTTAAAATCATACCAGAAATAGAAAAAAAAAAAAAAAAAAAAGAGACAAAATAGAATATCTTATGTAGCTCAACTACTGAAAATGGTGATATGAGTGGCCAAAGTAAAAAGCCTACAACAAAAGGGATAAGCCATCCACACGTCCTATAGTTTTAGAAATTTTAGCAATTGAATTCTAAATTTTTTAAAATTTTCAAATTAGTTTTAAACATATAATTTTCATTTCATGTGAATTTTTTTTTTTATAGGAACTGGTCAAATCAATAAATACATAAGTTGACCTAATTGAGGAAGTATAAAAGAAATACCCAAATACACCCTAAAAATACATCAGTATGTCTACATGCGTAATTCAATAAATTTTCTTCCTTCCTCTCACATATAAAAGACACAAATTTCTTCCTTTCTCTCACATATAAAAGACAAAAACCATAAAATCTCATAAGCGAAAATTAAGGTATTTTGCCTTTTATATGTGAGTGAAAGAAGAAAAATTTAATGAATTATGCACATTGACCTATTTTTCTATTTTTATAGTATATATGGGTATTTTTTGTAATATTTCAATTAAGTCAAACAACATATCTTCTAGTTTGACCAATTCCTATCAAAAAATGACTCATATGAAATGAAAATTAAAGTTTTAGCATTAGTTTGAAAACTCAAAAAGGTTTAGAACTCAATTGCTAAAATTCTTAAAAGTTTAGAACTTTTTAAGGACTTATCCCTACAACAAAGATGTTAAAGATGAAAGGATATCAATAATAGGCTCATAATGCACAAATGTAACAAACCTTTGAAGGACCAGCAGCGTGAAGAGTGTTACAAGCTTCCCTGCCATCTCTTTCAGAGACAATCCTGCAATAAGATTCTAATGAGGAGAAAGCCTGTGTACATAAAGAGACGTAGAAGAATAGAACACCCATTCTTTCTTAGGCAATGGACAAAATGAATTTAAGTTTTCACACCTAAACTTCATAAAATACAAATATTGACAACTGAGCAAAATTAAGGAATTGAAAACCTTCATCTTGGAATAGCTTGCAACATAGAGATACAAAAGGAGCATCTATCTATCAGAAAATAAAGGATACAAAAAAAACAAGAAAGAACAAATAACATGATGTTAAGGAGAGAAGGACAAGCAGCTGGTCCCCTTGATAACCAGCTATGAATGATAAGATGTTGCACAGTGTAAACAATATAAGCCACAAATAATCCCCTCAGCGAATCAATGAATTTAATTACATCCAGACTGATAAATAAGCAAAACCTGAAATCCAGCATGCTATCCATTGATTACAAAATCTACTCAATACAATGGTTTATGATGATATTTTCGGTCCTCCTTGAGATCATCTAATTTTTGATAAAGACAATCATAGGTGAAATAACCAAAACAGCTCACAATGGTAAAGGCAGTCTCCCAGAGAAAGGTGCCTAGGGTACTGCAGAAAGAAATACTTAGAGAGTTAAGAAACAAGCTATAGAGCTTCAACAGCTTTACAGCAAAGCCAACCACACTTATTTAAGGTTGGAGTTTTGAATAGAAAAATGACATCCATGAATGGAAAACTTGGAAACTGAGAAGGAACCAAGGTCCTGGGGCTAATTTGAACTAAGCCTCGTGCCAAATCCTTAACTTGAATTGTTTTGAAGGACTAGACACATTGATAAGATTTGAAAAATGGAAGACAAGCAGGAGCTAAACTCCAATTCCTCTGCCATCTAATGAAGATATTTCTTAGTGATATATGGGGACCCCAATTCAGAAAACAATTAAAAAACAATATGCTTCACCATGTCTCAAGTACCTGGACGCAGTCAACTGTTCTGCTTCAAACTGATTAGGAGTCAACATTGTAGCCAGAGGAACAACCTAATCATATACAATGTAATCAAAATTATCATCATGGCATAGGTCAAAATTTAGCCAGACGTCTATTTTTGCGTCAAAAAGTTGTAAACAAATGTATGTGCCTAATTGAACACACGAACAATTTCTTAGGTTGTTCAATTCAAACAATTCTTCCAACCCAAATGCAAAGATGACTCTAAGGTCAGATAAGAGGCAAATAGCATTGGCCAAAGAGTTCCAATGTGTCAAAATCCCTATACAGAAGACATGAAATAAAAGCTCACCTTCTCATGGTACACTGCTACCAGCTCTGCTGGAACATAAAGCTTTCCTTCATCTCCCAGCACTGGATCACAAACTAGAAAATAGAACACCAAGTTCAAAAAACAGAAATCTCTAGCTTCTTTTTGAATGCGTGGGATATATGACACCAAATGTATGAAGTAGAAATTGCCTTCTTCTATTACCATGGCAGAGCTAAGATTTAAAGACACACAAAACACACATACATATAGCCAAGGAAGTCTAGAATGATGTCTAGTATGATACTGTAACTTTAAGGAAAAGAATAACAAGCTTGCAGCTTTCGTAACCAAATAATAGGCAAGTCCCCAGAGCTGCTTGGAAAAACAGTAACTTCTACGGTAAATAACAACAAAATCCTTAATAACACATGCTTAGGCCAATTATGTTATTCTTTGCACCCTGGATGTTTTGCTTCACATAAACACTTAGGCACCTAATCTTCATTTCCATTAAAGCTTTAGTTTCTAGGGGTCAAGGTGTTTAAAAATAAAACCCAGTGGACCAAAGTATTTTTATGGGAAAACTCCAGGCCTATTTTGTATTTTTCCCTAACTTTTAATTTTAACAAAAATAGAAGAAAGCATGTCCATCACAACTCTTCTAGCTCAAATTTATGAAAGGTTTATTTTTCTTCACTCCCTATTATCAGACTTATCCATGAGCTTGGAGACATGAAACTTTTTATCTAACAAAATGCACACAAATCTACATAACCATATATCAACCAAGAATGATTCATTGTTTCAAGCCAAACTATATCCACTGAACTAACTACAAACACACCAGATGTGCTAATGTCAAAGGGAAACACTAAAATGCTTGAGTAAAGTAAAACAAAGGCTACAAATGGGAATTATTAAGATGCTTCTATAAAGTAAAACAACAAAAATCACAATCAACAACACAAGAAAGACCTGATGTGGCCATAAAAAAATTCAGGTCTTAGACAAATCCACAACAGAGAAGGAGAAAACAAAAGTATATGTGTCAGGCTGTTATATGCACAGAGGCTGCCTTCGATAATTGACTTACCATATTTAAGCTTAGGATTTATGGTGCGAAGCTTATTGATGACTTTTAATACAGTGTTCAGAAATGAAACTGAACCAATATAGCCTGCAAAACGTAATACGAAGATCTCAAGTAATGTTATAGGGGAAAGAATTATTTCCAACCAAAGAACAATAATGAAGGGTGCCAGACTGTAGGATGCAACATAAAAAGATTCACCAAAGTTTGTCATATCAAAGCAAGTATTATCAGTTAAATGCTCTCTGCTTTTGTTATTTTTGACAGCCAGTACACTCCTTCCCTCCCCCCCCCCCCAAAAAAAAAACCCCAAAAAAGGTGAATTGACATCACATGGAGATAACAGGATTCGTAACATTTTTGGAGCATGGCATAACAATGATGAAGGTGATAAATGTGGCTTTCATTTTCATCTTGGCATTTCTATCATTACCCACTAGGAAAAAAGAAATTTCTGCCTACATGAGAGCAGAAAACAGTCAGTTATCACACTCAAACTCAAAAGGTATCATGCCATACCCTTGAATTCAATATAAATCAGGTATTTAGGGCCAGAAAGGACACATATAAGATCAAACAATGAGTAATAGCCCAAAAATGACAAACTGAATGAGTTTTCAAACTCCATTGGCTTAAATCATGTTCCAAGCATA
The DNA here is from genome assembly GCA_037832345.1 of Rhizophora mangle. Classification (NCBI taxonomy): domain Eukaryota; kingdom Viridiplantae; phylum Streptophyta; class Magnoliopsida; order Malpighiales; family Rhizophoraceae; genus Rhizophora; species Rhizophora mangle. The sequence goes on along the minus strand of JBAPLJ010001421.1, from coordinate 2,186,500 downwards.
TATCATATGTCTAGACTAATGAACACATTTTTTTCACTTTAACAAAATGAAAGTCATCAGTTGCTGAGATGTTTTGGTTAGCTGATGCAAAATCCTACGAAGAAAAAAAAAATTGTGTGCTGGGGTGAGTGTGGGAACAATGTTTTGCAGGTGGAGGATTTGGGAGCATGCATGTGCTTGTTCATCCACTAGTGTGCATATGTGATATCCAGAGCAAGAGAGAGAGAGAGAGAGAGAGAGAGAGAGAGAGAGAACTTCCAACACAATTGCCACATTTTATGCCAGTTGCTAACAGCCCAATATGAACGGGATGGGAAAAAACCAAGGAGCTTAGAAAGACATCATTTGAACAAAATCCCAGCCACAAGAATACCATTATTTGTGTCCCAAATTCCTCATTTAGAAAATGGAGTATAGAAATATGTTACTGCAGTGCAAGTAGGAAGATTTAAAATAAGATATGGCAGTGAAATAAATAAAAGGCACAGAAGACATATTCCAATGTCACATTCCCTATACCTCACTGACAGGTCATTGTCCTAATTTCTTAATGTTTTGCATGTTCTTCAACATAACAATTTTTGTTTTCAATAACACCACAAAATCCTTCTGCTTTTTAAATTATGATATGATACAATCCCTTGAGAGAGATGAGTCACCTTACAGAAGAGAAAGTTTCTAGCATATTAAAAAAATGTAACATTTGCATACCTGTTAACAAGTGAGTGTAGTACAGCAAGTCATTTGCCTCAAGTCCTTCTATCAATTCCCATAGTTGTTGTCCATTCAAAACTTGTCCCTTAAATGTAGGGTATCCTGCCCATAATTAAGCAAAGATGACCAATAGTTTAACCAGAATTCACCTGAACTTATACAGATTGACAAAGGCATCGCACCGCATGTCAGGCCTCAGAGTCCTGAAAGAGTGAAGTAGTATAAGCAGCTTGCCTGTGTGATTTGAGAACTGTACAGAATTGATAGGATCTACATCATAGCCCAGCAGTTGGAGAGGAAAGATGGCTGATTTATTACCAACATATCCCTAAAGGAAATAGAAAATATGGATGGCATTAAGATACAAACAGATGTAACATAGGTCTAGAACCAAGCAAATTGCATACATTGAGACAGGATTTGTATTGCACATGATTTCAATTGAAGAACCAAGTATGCATATCTATTACTCTGTGTGACTGTTGTGCACACACACATGTGAGAGATATCTCAAAAATGGTACTAAAATGAATGCTTCATTGATTTTAGCCACTGGATTGGAATAAGTTGCTGAACTTATAAGTGCCTGCTCATTTTGCATTGTAGGACGCAAAACCACATTTTCCACTTGCACTAAAGAATTCCTTTTAAATAGATTTGAGTAAAATGAAGGTTTGTATTAACTTCTATAACTGAAAATTTCAAGTAGCTATTTCTCATGTAAGCCTAGGGCTACTTTTGAAAATCCTAGGAAAGAACTTCAACTCTAATTTTATTTGTTTTTCAGAAAGATTACTACATAGTCCTCATTTGTCATAAATAAAGCATAAGCACAGTTTCCTATTTATGCTAAATCCTATTACAAAAACCCAAAAGACTTAGAGAACACTTTCATTTTCTCTTTTTCACCTTTTTTTTTTCTTAACTTTATACAACAATAACAAAGCCTTAATTCCAAATTTAGTTGGAGTTAGCCACATGAATCTTTTCTCATCATTCCATCCTATTATGAACTGGGTTTGTTGTGAGGTATAATTGTTCTAAATCCTTTCTTAACAAAAATTCTCAAGTCACCTTAGGTCACCCTCTCTCTCTTCTCTCCCCATCCACTTGGATTTGGTCCCCTATTGATTGACACATTTGTAGGACTATGTTACACAAGTCCAAACCAATGCAAATGCCACTCTCTCAACTTGTCACCATTCTCCGATTAGAGCTACACCTACTTGCTATGAATATCATGCAAGTCAAGCTGACACACAAAGGAATTGGAACCTACATATTTTTGCAAAGCATGTATCCAAATGGAAATATATGACCCCATGTCTTGATACTTTTATCATGAGAGTGTTGCATTTCCATGATGAAAATATGACTGATAAATCCTGCTGCATGTTGAGGCACATTATGGACATGATGGAATTTCTTCCTAATATATATTATTTTTCAGACCACCATACTATCAAGTATTAACAAAACATATAATGGACAATCCAACAGTTCAGACATAATGACTAACTAAATCAAGATAGAATCGAGAATCGCAACAAAGGGAGATGTACAAATGTCATATCTATAACTAAGTATTCTGCATGAATGCACTATGGCAGCACTCCACCCACCCCATATCCTGTTTTCTAGGATTACCTTACATTTTGGCCAATGCTACCCCACAGCAATAGCGCTGGAATGAATATCCAATGAAATTGGGAAATTGTGTACTGCATTGTTGGCCAATGACAAATTACAGAGAATGTCGAGTAGCTAAGAACTTCCATATTGTCAGTATTCCAGCTTAGCTAAAGCAATTAGAAAATTTCAACTTTCCAAAACATAGTCTTTTTTTTTTTTTCTTTTCTTAACCAGGTTGATACTTTAGAGATAAAAAAAAAAAAAAAAATTTCATCCAAAAAAGCATAAAGAACATGTAGACAGACATGCAGTCACCTTCGAATTGACTCCAGAGACAGTGTTCCACTGAATAAATAACGAGAGATTAGAAGAGTACAGTTATTCTAATAGAATCCAAGTCAATTTCACAGAGAAGGTGATCTTTTCAGTCATTTCGTTTACTTTCTGTCAATCAATTTTCTCGAGAACCAAACAGAAATGCGAGCGAGGAAGCACCTGAACGGTGTGAGATTGAATGCTGAGAACTCGACCAGTCTCGGAGGGAAGAGCCAACGACAGCATAGGAGGTGCCATTGTCGACCTTCAAATTCCAATAAAATTATTAATTCACAACAAAAAGACATTTAGTTCAAGAGAGTGACGAAAGAGCAACAAGCTAAATTCGGTAAAACTTCCAAAGCTTAACGATACGATCAAAAGAGAACTGAGATTCTGGCTCAAATCAGCTCGCCGGAAATTACCGTTGCCTTCTCCGAAAGTTCCGAACCGACGACTGCTAGCGACGAGCTACCGGAGCGTACAATTACACAAAGAATTGCTAGTCTCGTGGTCAAATGCGAAACAAAAAGTTAAGGACGCTGACTTGTGCTTCAATTTACCGAAAATGCCACTCAAGAAAAGATTGCTGGATTGCAGCGATTGGACGCGGGTGTTTGGTTCGTGGAAAACGAAAGGGCAGTTTGGGGAATTCGTGGACACTTTGGGAATTTGGATGTTGGTGCTTGGACCTGACCCGTCAGAGCTGATCTTATGGTTGCGCCCTTTTGGGTGGGTTGGAAGTTTGAAAATGTAAAACTGCACATGAGAAGAGGGAACTGAGAAAGGTAATGGGCCCAACCCACTGTAAGGCTTTAAAATTTGGAAAAAATTAAAGAAAATAAAAAATTAAGTCAACAATAAAGAAATCTTATTACGTGTAATTTATGATTTAAATGTATCATCTATCCCATGTAATTATCAGGAGCTCATCTTTTAAGAGATTTATTATTAGTATATAATAAATTATTATGAATAGATAACACTAGAAAACTTTTTAGAAAAAAAAAAAAATCAATTCTTTATGACTATTTTAATTCTAAATATTGTAGTCTTTAAAATCTATTTCTTATGATAATGTCTAATGTCGGTTTCCGCCTCGTGCTATCAATTATATAGGATCAGCGTCGCATTTTGAACAATGCAAAATCCTGGGGGTAACGGGATTGGGTGATAAGCTTAGAGTCCACAAATTATGGAGTTTGATTTTTTTTTTCTTTTACAAACGGATCATATTTTATGCATGATAAAAAAATTATAATAATATGATAGATATTTGTATAAAATTAATTTATATTGTACAAAATATCATTCATGTAAGTTATTTTGAATTTAATAGAAATTATTTTTCTTGTTATTTGTATCCACAAATATTTATGGTCAAATGTAATGCCTCCCATCGTTAAAGCCCAAAAAAAGGCAATAGGCTATATGGGAAGAAAAGTAATTATTTCGATTCTATGACATGGTTGAAAAAAAATATATTGATAATTTCCTTAAATTGGGGTTAAGTGGGTTCTAGCCGAATCATTTTAAAGTTACATTAATTATAAATTATTTGGTTAAGATTTAGATGGACCAAAGTTACATTAATTATAAATTATTTGGTTAAGATTTAGATGGACCAATTACTCATATGTGTCAGTCAACTTGTTAATTTAAAAAAAAAAATTTAATTTTTATTTTATTATATATTAAAATATATAAAAAATATATTATTATTTATTATTTATATTTTATATATTAATTTATATTAAAAAATATATAAATATATTTTATACATAATTTATATATATATATATATATATATATATATATATATATATATATATATATATATATATATATATATACTTATTATTTGTGTTTGTATAAAAAAAAATTATAAATTTATATATGTGGATAAAATTTTTAAAATTTTAAAAATATTAAAAAAAAATAAAAAATAAAAATAAAATATATATATAATATATATATATATATATATATATATTAATTAAAAAAATATATAATTTAAATAAATTATACATAATTATGTAATATATAAAAATAAATTAGTGTATATATATATATATATATATATATATATATATATATATATATATATAATATATATATATATATATAAAATAAAAATATAAAATTTAAATAATAAAATTTCTTATGTTTTTTTTTGAAAAATAATATTTAATTTTAAAATTATAAGTGAAACGGGTGTGTTGAATTCAAAAATCATTTGAATTATTTTATCAAATTAATTTAAACTTTTCTGAATAAATTTGGTTGAATAGTCCAATTGAGTTGAGTTTTAAAACTCTAAACTGTCATTCCAAACGTCAATGGGCAGACACATTAAATTCCTGCGCGTGGTGTCACTAAAATTGATAAATGAGTCTATGGATGTGAGCACATAGTCCTTGTTGTTAGCGAAGTTGTCGGCGAACTGACACAAACGAAACTTTTTTAAAAACTGGTGTGAATTTTATGTTTGAATTAATTCAAACTTAATTCCACTGATATATGCTTATAAAAGAAAAAGTGTGTTTTCGGGCAGAAAATCACATGTGTCTATGCCTTGCAAACTAGGCACTAGAAAGTTAATTTAAAGAAGCATGTGAATGTATATTTTCCTTTCTTTTTTTTTTTTTTTTTGCCACTTTAACTTGAACCTATAAATAAGAATTATTTGATTCAGTGTTCTTATAATTATTATTGTGCTACAAATACAATATATTCTGTTAATTGAGATACTTAATTAGGCATCAGAATCTAGAGCGTGTCATATACCAATTTACGAATTGTGCACTTTTCTTGTTATAATAAACTGCTAGTTGAGAAAAAGGGTCAATAAAATTTGAAAAGGGTTAAAAAAGGGGAGGCTTACAATGAAGTCACGAACCAAAAACTGTAAGAAATAATCTTGAGACCAAAATTAAGATTCGTATGCAATACACTCATTGACTATTAGAAAAAGGAAAAGAAGCTTTTCTAAGCCAAGAAGAATTAAACAAGAACATATGTATTAGAATGGTTGGCTGGCTGCACCCTCAGGCCCCCAACTATTGGTCAAGCAAAGACTATTAATTTGCATGCTGCAAATAACCGTAGTGGCTAAATATCTGGCTGGGCCATTGCGACCCCAGCGATCCATTCCCATGTTTGAAAGGTCAGGTTTATTCCAGCTCATGCACACTCAGTCTTAATTTTTGGTCCACAAGGAATATGGGTTGGGGAAGAGGAAGTTGATTGTGCGTTTTGAAATAAAGAAAAATTAAATAACAATATTTAGAAAATAATAAAATATATGAATCAATTATATATTTTATTTAATTTTACAGATAAATATATAAAAATAATTTAAATACTTCTTGTATTTATCATATTATTCAAGAAACATGATAATGCTCTTTGAAATATACAAAGGCTGAAGTGGCTAGGATGTTCGAGGGTAGAGGTGGCAAGAGAGGATTCAGAATTACACAGTCCAAAACAAAAACAAAAAGTTATAGAAACGTGACTGTTAGCTAGATTGTGTGCATCATGCGTTTTTCTTAAAACCAACCAGTCTTGAGTGAAAATGGAATCGTGTGCCAGGATTTTAAATTCAGAGCCAACTTTGTCAATCCTGGCAGTTGTAATTGGAATTCCAAAGAGGGTGCTCAAAGTCAGGTGTGCTCTCCTCATATTCGAGTCTCTTTATAATTATTCGCTCTTTAGTATCAAAAATATTATATTAAATTTTAAATTTATTAACATTAAAACTAAATATATTAAAAATTTATTCACATGTGGAATAGTAAATTTTTTATAAAAAATAAATAAATGATAATATTAACAAATTATCTTTTAATGTTACTCCATAAATTAGCTCAATAATGTACAATTTTTGTTTTTTTAGTTAAAGGGTCAAAATCATAGACTGAAACTGAATGAAAGAGCCTACAAAATAGAGTCCGATTGAATCACACATCATGAAATGATAGTTGAATTTTATTTCATTAGATGTCTGCTCCCTAATATTGTAAGTACCAAGCTTAGCATTGCTATTCAATGTCATCATCCAACAGTCCTGCACCGTCTTTCATTTGCAGCTTTTAGATGAACTTTTAGAGAACGCACCGGACAGGACACACACACACACACACACACACACACACACACACAAAAAAAAAAAAAAAAAAAAAAATTTAATGTTAGACTTTTTTTTTTTTTTCTCCACTGAAATAGGATGGTTGAGTTAAGGGGTTTTAAAAAATTAATTTTTTATTCAATTCGGTACATCCATCGAGTGCCTTTTTTCCTTCTATTTTATATACCGGGGCGTGTATCATGCAACAAAAAGCGGGTTGAGTTTCTTTCAGCCATTTCTCACTTTCATCCATGCGGCGAAGAATTATGAAAGACAGACAGATTAAAACAAGTTGTTGGGGAATAATCATATGTCATCATAAACTCTTGTTTGATAGAATTTGATTTGTCAATGAATTTCGATTATCAAAGTCTAACTAGGCTTTTACCGGCGAAAGTTTAATATTTGAAGTGAATTGAAAGCAAGCAGACAGTTAATTTGGTCCTAAGAATAAATGCTGCCCAGATGAGAACTATGAATTTAGATCAGAAAAAAATATTCTCATGCTGGCGCAATGAAGACATGGGCTGGAAAAGGCCTCCCTTTTTTTCTTTTTCTTTTTTTTTTTCTTTCTTTTATATAAATTGCCTTTGGCAGAGCAATTTAGGGGGAGATGTAGACGACTTCAATTCTACTGAGACAAAACTCATTGGTTCAATTTAATTTTGATTCTTAAGTGTCAATTATAGTTCTAATGTTAAAGAAAATTTTAACTGAATTGTAATTAATAATTTAGTTATTATTTAGTTTAAAGTGTCAATTTTAATTTGATTTTAAATTTTAATTTAGTCAAATATAAAATTATTTAGTTCAATCATATATAGTCTTATTCAATTTTTTTAATATCTAAAATTTTGAAATATCTTAATTTTTTAATAAATAAAATTTATGCATATTGTTATATCAAAAGTATTTTGATTGTCTATTTTTTTATTTCATTATTTCATTGTTTATAATATTAACAAAGCTCATCAAATAATCACTGTCGAATTGTTGATAAAAGAATAATTAACATATTATTATGAGTCTTGGTTGCAAAACGCTCTCCTCCTAGCTTCCTTTTCTGATAATTCATTTTCTTAATGGACAATCATCCGTTTTAACTCATTTTCAAAATAATTTTTCCTTTCCACTGTCAAGTTCCAGCCTGCATTTTATGTTTTCTGAAAAGGCTCAAACCTACAATTACGGAATTTGTTTGCGTAATTTTTTTTTTTGACCGAATTGTCAGGTACAAGCCTACTTTTCTCTTTTATGAACAAATAAATAAATAAATAAATAATCAAATCAGTCAAATCAAAATTTCTCTCGTGTCCGCTGGGAAGGTAAGCGGTAACTTCAAGATTCATGGTCAAAAGGGGAAAAAGAAAAAGTAGGGATTGGGGACCATAGGTGAAAATAAAAGCATTTTTCTTTTCAACATTTAGCTTTTTCGATAGATCGGTTCCAAATTTTAATTAAGTGGAAATTATAATTTTCAAATTTTAGTTTTCTTCTCTTTCTTTTTTTCATTTTTTATTTTGCTGTTTTACACTTTTTTCCTTAGACTTTTCTTTTCTTTTTTTTTTTTTTCCAATTTCTCCAATTTATTTATTTCATTAAATATTTTATTTATCTGTTTATATTATTTTTTTGAAATTTAGATTTTTATTTTTTAAAAATAATTTTTTTTCTCTTTTATTATTATTTTGTAAGATAGAAAAAAAAAAAGTGCAAATTTATGTTGCAACTAGTGTTTTAAATGAAACTTAGGCATCCTAAATTTGTGTTATTTTTACGTTCATGAATTAATATAGTATGCATATAGCCATGTCTTTTCTTTGATTAAAAATTAATATCAACGTGCTTGTTCTCACATCTAAAAATTAAATTCGAAAAAACTGCAATATATATATATATATATATGAAGACACGGTTATTTTTTTAATTCAAATTTTTATGTTTCAGTCACCAAATAATTATTAAAAAAAAAAAAAAATCCTAGCCGAAGGAGTCAGCTTCCGAGTAAAATATATAACTCCAATATTTAAATTTTTAAGTACCAAGGTTAAGACATAGAAAAATTTTACAAACTCATACCTACAAATGGAGGAATAATCAAGCAACTTTATTGTTTCTCACATTTGCTAAATTGTCTTAATTATCGCTTCCCTTCATGAGTAATGGAAGTTAAAATTTTCCTTGGAGGCAATTCCAAGGCCAATTACACAAATTTTATAAAAAACAAAAAACAAAAAGCAAAAAAAAAAACAACGACCATCATTATTGAATACAATAAATATAAATGGACAAGCCACTTGGATTGGATGAGGACTAAACGCGGTCACGCGGTAACATTGCCTACATTGTTTTATTTTTTTTTAGAAAACATATAATATTCAAACAAATAAAATGTGTAAATAAGTATCATACAATGTGCAAATAATTATTAAAATATATTAGATACACATTATTCATATATATTTGTACATTCTATTTTATGCATGCACATTGTGTATATAAATAAATAAACAAACAAACAAAGGACTGGTACGAAACTCATGCTATTGCGTCATTAGTCCATCAAGAGCCTCTCCGGGTAACGGGGCTCCAATGAATACTAAATATCAAGTACTGATGCACAGAACCATCACAGCAATAGTTTGGCCAGCCCACCTAGGAAATGAAATCAGTGGATTTAAAGAGGGAGCTTTGCAAATGTTGGTGAAGAAAGGGACGGATACTTAACGGTAAACGGTGAGAGACTCACAGGAGACATAAGACCTTATCCATTCCAACCGCAAAACATTTGCAACCAACACACCCAACTTACCTAAGCACCTAAAACAACCAGTCTAAGTCAGATCCAGCCGCGATGACACATCTTCCGTTCTCAATTCCCACTCTATAAAATTCCTGTTTTGCACTCCGAATGACTTCGTTTCACTTTATCTTCCTTCCCCTCTCTCTAGATATCTACACTTCTTGTTGTCTTGGAAAAGCGAAATTCGAAAGGAGAAGGGTAAAACGATGAGAATGCCTTGCTGCGATAAAGAAGGCAATAATAGAGGGGCTTGGTCCAAGCAAGAAGACAGAAGCTCATCGATTACATTAAAACTCATGGTGAGGGTAGCTGGCGTTCCCTCCCCAAGGAAGCAGGTACATGAATAATTCGTCCGTGTCAAAAATGGCAGTGGACAAATATGCCGAGTAATTGCATTTGCACGTCAACAATTTGGTTGCTAGCTAACTCTGGTCAGTGCAATTCAATTTCAGGGTTACACCGTTGCGGTAAAAGCTGCAGGCTAAGATGGATAAACTACCTTCGGCCAGACATCAAACGCGGTAACTTTGCTCAAGACGAAGAAGAACTCATTATTAAGCTCCATGCCCTCCTTGGCAACAGGTATGTATATATATATGTATATATATGCATTCAATTCCTTTGCAATCATTGTTCATTTCTTGTTGATAATAGAAACGTTTATATACAAACATTGGATTTAAGCTAAACAGTATGCCTACTGGTCGTGGGGCTGTTAGGTGGTCATTGATAGCCGGAAGATTGCCAGGAAGGACAGATAATGAGGTGAAAAATTATTGGAACTCACACATAAGGAGAAAGCTATTAGGCATGGGAATTGACCCTAATAATCATCGCCTGAATCAAATCCTCCCTCGTCCTCAACCGGACCATGCTTCTGGGACGGTTGCTACTGCTACCTCCTTAGTGTCCCCGAAGAAGACATGCGAAAAACTCAAGAAACCTAAGCACGACAACGATAGGGTTTCTGACTCGACAAGTTGTCTTGAAGATGAAACCTCTGCTTCTTCCAAAGTAAATCTCGATCTCACCATCGCAGTTCCTCCTCCTCCTCTTGTCGGCAGTCCCGAAAAGGCAACGCAAAATAGCGAATGGGCCACGGTCACAAGAAGTGAAGTCAGCATCAACGATGCATTGCCTACCCTGCTTCTTTTTAGGTGATAAAAGGACTGGTGTGATTTATAAGCTTTGCTCATGGAGTTATTGTTAGCTGAGAATCTAATTAGCATGAAGAAACAAGAATTGTATTAGCATCTACCTAAGGGAAGACAATCAATCTAATTCAGTGCTCACATAAAGATAGCCCCGAGAGGGAAAAGGTTCTGAAACGCTAGACGTTTCGTGGGCAGTGATTCCAAAGGTTCCATGTGTAATTTATTTGTTTTACATGGGACAAACTAATGTAGACTGATAAAAACTAGCTATCGACATACATGATTACCGGTCAATTATTGTAAATTTCTCTTTTTATTTTTAACCTATCATTTCTTGTTTATTTATTTATTTTTTAAGAATAAGTTACGTCATTAAGGAATCTAATACAATATATTACTTATTTGAATTCTAAATATAAAAAGAAAAAAATGAACCGTACATATTTTTTCTAGCGTTATTGTTTATTCACGGTTCCTAAGATATGTAAAATTTTATCTTGGATTGAACAAATGTATAGGTAGAAAATTGGAACTTGGAAACATCACATAAATCCCATTGTGAAACTAATAATTAATTAAATGAGAGAAGGTAATTAAGGGATGAATCCAGAGCAACACGCGCGCGCACATTTGCATATAGAGTTTTCCTAGAAAATGATAGTTCGAGAGCGAGGATCTCATTGATTATAAAAGCTGAAGGAAAATCAGAATTATGTATATTGGAGAGACTGTGACAAAATGTCCCTTAGGGTTATAATTAAGGATCCATTTTCAAAGATCACGCGAGAGGCAAGTCTAGACAAGTATTCACAATGGGTCATGAGAAGTTTCATTGCCTCCTCCAACGGACAACCAATTAAGTTTGAATACAACGAAGTGAATGCACACACATGCAGGCACGCGCCCACACACACATATGTAGAGAGAGAGAGAGAGAGAGAGAGAGAGAGAGATTTGACTTCCAGAAGGCTAGACGCCTTCAACCTTTCATCTTCCATTTCCATACTCCATAAAAAATGTTTGGCGTTGGAAAAATCAAAAAACCTTAACTATTAGGAAGAATCCTTCGGCTTGGGTTTGGAAAACAAGAAGTAAAACACAACTTCACAAATCGAGGAAAATCTCCCTTTTCGAGTAAATAGGTTTCTTTTTAATTATCAAGGAGCGTTCTTCGCGTAGTAACTTTGTTTTTATTTGTGAGAAAATTGACAAATATATGTTTTTAATAACTCAACTAAAAATCAAGTCTAAATAAACTAAGTGGAGTGATCGGTGACACATTCTCAAACCGTAAGTTACAATATCGTATTCCGAACCAGCTAGACATTTATATTTTATTCTATGATAATAATATTGTGGTCAAAACTTAATTAGTTCTAGTATCATTATTAAACAATTATACAAACACTTACAATTTTATTAAATTAATAAAATGTCACACAATAATTAAATAAAAAACATGTACAATAATATAAATATTATATTTTTATATAATAACAAATATTTAATTTATTCTAACAATAAAATTATAACTCAATTAATATTACTTTTACTATAATTCTAATATACTCTTTATATAAACTAATTTTAACAATTCCTTTAATTTTAATTTAGTGATATTTTTAATTCTAAAATATGTTAATATATGTTTCAATTTGACAAACACTTTATACTTTAACTACTTATTCTTTTCAAACTTTTACTTTGACTTCTTTTTAGTCTTAAAGTTTTATTTCATATTAATAACTTATTGACTTTATGAAATATTATTAAACTCCTGTCACGGGATAAGTTTACGGATACTCTAAACCTACGCGGCACTAGACAATTTTAGGAGAAAGTTGCTAATAAGCCTAAAGAGAAAGGGCAAAGTGTAAAGAGGAATTTCAGAGGCTTATAGAAGGAGAGATTGGATTGATTGCTTGAATGCTTGATGATATAAATGAATGAGGCTTGAGGTATTTATAGTTCTTTGCCTTATATCTAGAATCTTCATATCTTAGATATTTACATGGAATATGCTGAGAAATATTATATTCTAGAATTGTGTACATGAAATATGTTGGGAAATATTGCATTCTAAAATTGTGTACATGGAATATGCTGAAGAATCTTCTCGGGTCCTTTGGGCCTTTGATAGTGGGTTTAGACCCCTTTGATGGATTGGGTCTGCATTTGTCGTCCCGTGACATTCTCCCCTACTTAATTCGGCGGCGTTGTCATCGTTATTTTATATTTGTAGCGCTGGATTTCGTCAGGAAATTGCCATAGTGTGTCCTCTTGTTCCCAATGGGCCTCCTTGTGAGGATGTCCCTTTCATTTCACAAGGTACTCCATATAATTAGGTACACCCCTTTTCTGGATCCTTTGATTTGTAAGGATGCTTTCTACTTCCTTGTTGAAGGTGGTGGTAATGGTTGTTGGTGCTCGTTTGGACTTATTCCTCTCAAGGTCTTCCATGTCTTCATGGTATGACTTGAGGAAACTTACATGGAAAACAGGATGAATTTTGAGGTTAGGCGGTAGTTGTACCTGGTATGAGACTTTCCCAATGCGTTTTATGATTAGAAAGGGGCCTTCGTACCTTCGAATAAGTCCTTTGTGGACTTTGTGGTGGGACTTGAACTGTTATGGGAGTAGCTTAATAAGCACTTTGTCTCCCTTTTGGTACTCAATGTGCCTCCATTTGTGATCCACCCATTTCTTTATCTTCCAAGCAGTTTTATCTAGGTGAGACCGGGTAATATCAGCTTGCTCGTGTCATTCCTTGGTGATTTGATATGTCATGGGGCTCTTGCCGTTGTATGTGGAGGTCATGGCATATGGTGTCATGGGTTGTTGGCCAGTAACAATCTTAAAAGGGCTTTTACCTATGGCCTCGCTCCTCTAGAGATTGTAGGAAAATTGAGTCATATCAATCAACTTGGCCCAATCCTGTTGATAGGCACTTGCATAGTGCCTCAAATATAACTCTAATAGTTCATGGATCCGCTCAGTTTGGCTGTCACTTTGAGGATGAAAATTAGTGGAGAAGTTGAGATTGGTCCATAAGAATTTGAAGAGTTCTGTTTAGAACCTTCTAGTGAAACATGGGTCTCAATTACTTACAATGTTGCACGGTACTCCCCAAATTTTGATAATGTGTTTGAGGAAAGTGCGGGTAGCTTCCTCTGCGGTGCAGTCCCGAGAAACTGGAACGAATGTAACATACTTGCTGAATTGATATACAATCACCATAATGCTCTCATAACCTTCAGACTTGGGCAGGGCCATGATGAAGTCCATGGATAAGCTTTTCCATGGTCTTTCAACAATTGGCAAGGGTTCCAAAAGACCTACAGGGTGGTGTAGATTGACATTATCTTGTTGGCAAACAAGACATGTCCGAATGTATGCTTCCACATCATCCCACATTTGGGGCCAGTAGTAAGAGGATTGAAGAAGGGCAAGGTTGCATGCAACACTAGGATGTCCTACCCATCGGGTATCATGACACTCTTTCATGATCTCCCTCCTTAAATTTCCATATCGGGGAACCATGATTCGATTGTTGACGGTCAAAAGTAGCCTATTATCTTCCCAAAACCATCGAGTCTTGCCTTCATGGGTTAGTTTGACAAGGTTTTGCATCTTAAGATCCTTGTCTATGCCTTCCTTGATGCGAGAGATGAGAAGGCCCTTAGGTTGATTAAGAGTTAATAAACTAAGCTCCCCTTTCCTACTAAGTGCATCGACTATCACGTTAGCATTACCTAGTTTGTACTTCAGCTGGTAGTCGAACTCGGCAAGGAAATCTTGCCACCGAGCTTGCTTCGAGCTTAACTTCCTTTGAGTTTGGAAGTAAGTTGTAGCCATATTATCAGTTAGGATGGAAAAGTGCAAGCTAAGCAGGTAATGTTGCCATGTTCATCGGCAGTGGACAATGGTTGTCATCTCCTTCTCTTGTATAGTGTAACGACACTCCGTATTATTTAACTTCCAGCTTTCAAAGGTAATGGGGTAATTATCCTGCATAAGAACACCTCCAATGGCAAAGTCAGAAGCATTAGTGTGTACCTCAAAGGTTTAACTTGGATGCGGAAGGCTAAGGACTAGCTCCTCAAAGATGACTTTCTTTAAGGCATGTTGACATTGTTCTGTCCATTTCCATGCATGATCCTTCTTCAATAAGTCAGTCAAGGGTGTTGTCCTTATTGAGTACCCTTTGATGAACCGACGGTAGTAGTTGGTTAGACCGAGGAAGGATCTTAACTCCAGAATTCTGGTTGGTGGCTCCCATTCCATGATAACTTTTACCTTTACTGGATTCATCATAAGTTGTCCATCCCGAATGCGGTGGCCAAGGAATTCTACTTCTTGTGTGGCGAATGAGCACTTTTCTCTCTTAACGTAAAGTTCATTGTCATGTAGCACTTGGAAGACTTGTCATAAGTGCTGCAAGTGTTCATCGAGTGTCTTGTTATACACCACGATGTTGTCTAGGTATACTATCACGAATCGATCGAGGAAAAGATGAAATAGTTTATTCATAAGTGTGCAAAAGGTTGTCGGTGTATTGGTGAGACCAAATGGCATAACTAAGAATTCAAAAGAGTTGTATCTTGTCACGCATATTGTCTTAAACTCCTCTCTAACTGCAATGCGTATTTGGTAATATCCCGAGCGTAGGTTTAGCTTCGAGAACCATCGCGCATCACCAAACTGGTCGAAGAGATCCAAGATCAACAGTATTAGATACTTGTTCTTTATGGTGACCTTGTTCAATACTCGGTAGTTGATGCACATGTGGAAGCTTCCATCTTTCTTTTTTTAGAAGAGCATTGAGACATCATAGGGAGACTTCGAGGTTGGATATATTTTTTTTTTAATTATCTTAATTTCTTTATTCATAATATTCATATACTTTATATTTTGAATTATCTTATCAAATGACATAAGTTTATAATATGTAAATATGATAAAATGTACCAAATTCATCATCATCAATACTAATATTAAGGATTACTCATAATCTCGCAATTTAATTAATTGTTAATAATTTTTTTTTGGTCTTTCTTTCTCTTGTGAAGTATTGCATTAAGGATTGCAACTTGGGTTTCCTTTTCTCCTAAAATCACAACTAAACGTTTCTAAGAGTTATTTTGCTTTTTAGTATCAAAATTTCAATTTTCATCTTTAATAAATATCACATCTCATCTTATAATCACTTTCTTTGTCACAAGATTAAATATATTATATCATTTTTTAAATATTTAAGAAAAATTATCTTCACTTATCAATCATCTAATTTTGTTCTTATCTATACTGGAATGTGAATGTTAGCAATAAAACTAAACACTTTAAGTTATCTTACAGTAACTTAAAATTATTTTATGTTTTTTTAGAAGTGAAATTTTGAATACTTATTGTTAAAGATCTGTTTAACAAGTAAATACAATACAAAACAATTTCTTTCTAGAAAGGTAAGGTGCTTCTTTGGCTTTTAACAAACTTCTTATTATGTTTATGATCGATCTATTTTTTTTTTTAACAACTCTATTATATTATGAGATATAGAAAATTATGACTTAATATTTTATTCCATATATTGCATAACACTTATTGAATTCATTTAAAATATACTCACCATCTCTATTATTTTATAGTATTTTAATATAATACTCACTTTGTCATTCAATATAACTTTAAACTTCTCAAAATAATTAAATATTTTAAACTTTTTTTACATGCAATAGACTCACATTTTTCTTGTAAAATTATCAATAAAAATAAGAAAAAGTATATATCTTTTTCATTTAATGATACATTTATTGGGCTATAAACATTAAAGTAAAAATATTAGAATGGTTGCCTTGCATGCCAATTCCATAACATAAAGGATTATTTATTTTATTTAGTAAGAATATATTCTTCATAAATTTAATTAGGATTAAATGTTTTAGATAAATTGGTCACCATATTTCCTTGTATAAGTAGTTTCAAGCTATAAAAATTTAAATGACTAAAATGAAAATATCATAACCAAAACTCATCTTTTACAACAACATTAAAATAAAGATGAATATCAATGACAATATCATCTTGAAATATTTGATTTTTTGTTAAAAATGACTTTAAAAATGAGTATACATTTCCCATCAATAAGTAAGAGACAATAATTATATAATTACATGTTATACCCTTTTTCAAATAATTGACCTAAACTAAGTAAATTGTTCTTCTTATCTGATATATAAAATATGATTAAAATGTAAGTATTATCTTTATTCTTTAATTATTGAGAATTCACCCTTTTCTCATTCTCATCACTAAAACATTACTATCATCAGTAAACTTGAATGTGGAGTAGATGGACTCCTCAATATCAACAAAAAAAACTCTTTATTTTAGCATATATGATTGATGCATCTGGTATTAAGAAATCATGTATTATAATTTAATCTTTCAACGACTATAGTAACCATTATGAGGACCTAATTTCCATCATATGTATATCCTTTTTGTACACAATGAGCTATTTGATTATTTTTCTTAGGTCTACACTCATCAACATAATAATCATGCTCAGAACATAAGTAACAATCAATATTAAATTTGTTATACCTTATTTTACCATAACCTCTTCCTTGACCTTGATCTTAACTTGTGTACATTTAGCCTAATCTCCATTAATTATTATATTAATTGTCTCCATCTTTAATATTATTGTATTGACTTCTTCAACTTTAATTATTTGAGTAATTACTAATACATCCTTGTCTTTTACATTGAGAGGAATCTTGCTTTTACTTGGATTAATCACTTTGCTCACCTTTGGTAAGAGTTTGACCTTAAAGTGTTTGCTCTACTAGCTTTCAATGTGCTTTTCATATATGCATTGTGCATAAGCTTGCATCATATAAGTAAATGCATCAATGAACATCTAGGACAAATCATATAAGTTTTCTTTTGTAATCATGATTTACTTATATCATAATGTGATTATCTTTCAGAATATTTCATCTTTTACCTAAGCATTCAATTGTTTTATATAAATTTTCATTTGATTCATCATAGTAAGAATTCTACTTATATAAATTAAAACTATTTTTTAGGTTTTTGTTTACAAAAGTCTAAACTAATATCATAAGATTTAGAGGTTTACCTTTTTAACTTTATTTTTACCTTAAAATGACGTCATTATGATATCTTATACCTATTTGACAAAGTTGCTCTTATATTCTTCTCAAAAATTCTATCATTCATCCTTTAATGAATGAAATATAATGTCTCTGTATCCCTTTTCTATAATTCTCAGTGAGAAATTCTCTGTGCTTCTTTTATATCAGGTCTAAGTTTTATAATTCTATTTTCCAACAATATTTAGTAATTCATTGTAATCAAACAACAATTTTATTTGCACATACTATAAATTAAAAATTTTCTTATCTAAAATGAGAACTAAACTAAAATAATGTCATTCATATTAAAATTCATGATTTTTCATATTAATACCTAACTTTTATTTATTTGTTTGTTTATTTTATTTGGCCTTTTAACTTTTTAATTTTTTTTAAAATTTAGTCCCCTTTTTTTTTCTCTCTTCATTGTTGATGTTCACAACAACATTAACTGATAATGAAAAATGGCACTGGCAATGAAGAAACCTAATAAACGTGTAGTTAGTGGTGGCAAACACAATAGACAAAAAGATTGATGAATGGTGAGTCATTATTAATAGGAAACAAAGTTAGGAAGGGTTGGCAAGTTCAACCCTTTTTTGTTTATATCTTGATGTGTCATTAGTGCAAGGATATGGATTAATGACCATTAAGTCAAAAAATAAGAGTTCTTGAGAGTCAGCAGTGGTTAAAAAGGGTGCATTTAGCGATATAAGTTGATGGCTAAACATTAGATTTTCTTCACATTTATTGTATTCTTGTGACTTTCTGGGCACATAAAGGCCAAATTCATATCATTGGTATACGTTAGTGTGAGAGATAGTCTCTAGTGACAAAACAATGACTTTTAACAATGTGTGTGACAGTGTATGGTGGTCTATGGCGATGCTCTAGTGACAATAAGTAGTGGCTCCAAAGGCTTTTGTCACTTTAATGACTCTTGTAGTAGTTATGATGAGACTTAATGCTTTATCTTTATTCAAACCAAAATGCCTACTCTAATATAACAAATTGATTATATAAACTTGTTAACTTTGAAAAATTCTCCATGGTGGTTAGCAACATGTGATGGTAATTAGTGGCAACTTCTTTTTCTTTGGTTCTTAAATCAAACGTGCTCTTATATGATTTTATCTGATTTTGATGAATCTCGAATTGAATCAGCTCTAATACAATTGTTATAGTTAGAACTCAATTAGTTCTAACACTATGTTAAACAATTATAAAAATATTTATAATTTTATTAAATTAATAAAATGTCACACAAAAATAAAAAAATACGTATAATAATATAAATATCACATTTTTATATCATAACAAACGTTTAATTTTATTCAAATAGTAAAATTGTGTTAAATTAGATTTAATTAATATATTTTTTATTATTATTTTAATAAATTCTAAATTTAAATTAATTATAACAAATAATTTCTCTTTTTTGATATTTTGTAGTAATGGTTAATTAAAAATTTTAATTTTACTATGAATAGGTAAAGATAAGAGTGCTATTTATTTGTTCAAAAAGAAAAAATCAGAGATGATGAAGAATCAATTAAGATGACACCTAACACCAAAAAGGATACCAAACTTGACTACGAGCCTAAGACCTATATAAGAACAAATGGCTAAGGATTGGAAAAATTCTCTGGCATGAACACTCTGATAGCGAAGTTAGTTCATGAAAGGACAAGGCGAGACTGATAAGAGCACAAAGTGGGCAGGGAGGCAGTATCTTTGAATTGTTGAGGTCTGACCCTATATATATGTCCATGGTGTGTAGTGAATGAATTTTAACGATACGAAACTTGTGAAGGAGCTCGACCTCAAGACATGGGCTGAACTGGGTGCGTAGTTCTAGGTTCAAGGTGGGAATTTTCAAGACATTCCGACATGACCGTTAGCCCACAGCCATGGCTCGTAGGCCACAGGTCAACTCATCCTTCCAGTGCAGGGCCTATTGGGCCTGATAACCAAGCCTGGGCTTTCTTATCAACAGGCATTCCTAGACAACTATTATTCTCTGGCACATTTAAATTGGGCCAGTTCGTGATTATAAATTAGGCCGCAATTTTAACTCTAATTAAAAATTTAGGATTAATAAGGAAAGAATTAATAACATGAGCCTTCAGATCCCACCAAAAAGGGAAAAAAAAATTATGAGCGTTAAAAAACCGTATCAGACATTTTTGGCTTCAATGGTCCTTAATTAATTATAAATTAAATAAATTAAGGACTTATTTTTTGCATTATTACAAAATGTGAAGTTTCCGCCTCAAGTGTAACGATTGTTCATTGTTTAATAGCCTTTTTTTTTTTTTTTAGCATTGCTCTGATCCCAATATTATCTCATTATTACAAAATAGATTTCTTTTTTTTTTTTATAGTTAGCTCAAGGTAGATTGTTAATATTATTTGTTCTGTTTATTTTTTCTTAAAGAATTACGGGATAGTAACAAAAAAAAAAAAAATCTCCATGCAATTTAAAAACAAATTTTTAATGTTATATATTTTTCTATCTCAGTAATTGATTTTTGCATTTTTCATGGCTTGGTGTTATTATCATTACTGCAAAATCATTTTGATAAATCCACGTAGGTTGTCATTTATTAGTTTTTTTTTTTTTTTTTTTTTTTTTTTTTTGTACTTTAGACGACAAATCTATATTTGATGCTTAGCAATATCTAGCCATTAACCACTAGCGGAAACTGAAATGAATAACAAAGAAAGTGACGTACAAGTGGGTCACAGGCCTTGTCAGATTACACCATTTTCTCTACCGTTACAACCACCATCCCTTCAATGACTTACAAAACCGACACTTATGCTCTACGGCTCAATGATCCAGATAGCACGGTTGCAATGTTCTCGTCGAGGAGTTCATGTCCGTTATATCAATTATTTCTGAACTTAGGTGTGTTTCTTGTACGTTAAAGCAACAGAGTCATTTATTCTAGTTTGCTGCTCCTCTTCAACAATACCATTTGCTTTTCATGTGTTCCGATTGTTTGCAATTTTGTGTGTGTGTGTGTGTGTGTGTGTGTGTACACTTTTTTTTTTTTTAAACTCTCTTGAAGTTTTTAAGTCTTGTTAAGTTGCAACATATGCCAGCAGCAATTCGATAGTTGAGTGGTCCATTATGACATTTTTACATCAAGAATTTGTGATGGTGATTCAATTTGTTGTGAAACACATGTTACAAGGATTGTGTAGAATTAAATTGATTACAAAAAATTGTCAACAAAATTATTTAACTTAAAATTTTATCTTTTAAAAATTTAATACATAAATATATATATATATATATATATATATATATATATATATAACGTAAAAAATTAATATTATATTAAAAATTATTTTATTTAAAAATTTAAATTATTAATTAAAATTTAATATATAAATAATATATTATACTCTAATAAAAAAAATTAAATTGAACATCATGTCCCAACAATTCATCTCATTTAACTTACTCACCCATCTACTTAAACTTAATCCTCCCAACCTTACTTTTCTTTACTTTTAATCTATAAATAAAAAATTATTATTATTATTATTATTAAAATTAATTCATATTTTTTTTATTTCACATAAAATAATTAAATTAAGTTATTTTTAATTTTTAACTTAATAAATTCTTAATTTTGAGATTTTCTTTAACTTTTAATTTCAAAAACTTTCATATTTAAATTTTATAAATTTTATCACTCAATACAATTTTTATATATTTTATTAATTTAATATTTTTTTTATATTAAAATCTTATATATGAATTATTAATATAAATTAAAAAAAAATGTTAAAAAAAATTACATAGTCATGTTGGTAATTTAAAAATAATTTATTAAAATTTGAACATTATGTCATATTAAAATATATATTGTAAATGATTATAAAATTGAATTAAGATTAAGAAAAAATATTTGAAATTAATCTAAATTTGTTATAAATTAAAATGTAGTATTTAAATAAAAATTAAATAATTAAATGTATATATTTTTAAATTATTAATGAGTTAATATTTGAATAAAAATTAGATTAATTGTATTCAATTTAATATAATTTTAATATTAAATAAAATTAAATATTTTTTATTATATAATTATTAAATAATATTTATATTTATATTATATATATATATATATATATTATTTATTAATTTAATAAAATTATAATTATTTATATATAATTATTTAATAATAACATTAAAATTATAATATTTTAATAATTATATTTTATGAAATTATAATAGTTGTGAGTGAGATGACATATTAGATGGGACGGTGGTGGCTTCAGCTTGTACAGGCTGATTCTCAGGCATGTGGACCTCAATAGTTCAACCTCAGTGCTATTACATCCTGTCCTGGACCACCTGAACTGGGCCTGTGCTATCTGACTAACAGTTCTTAAGAGGCCCATATAAAAACTGGAAAATGCAAGATGAGAACATCTGGGTATGGTCTCAGTTATTTTGTCCTTTTGAGTTAATTAAAGTGTGAAAAATTTCATAGCATATCCAGGTTCAAAATGCCATTTAAGAAATAAATAGAGTCACCTGAGCTCTAATGATAGAATTGCTTAAATTCATAATTTTAAATTTAGGGTTTGATTATTGGTTTCTAAAATCTGAAAAATGAATTGTAAATAAAATAGCCAAAACTCTTGATCTTCAGGTCTGGTAGAACATTCAACAAAAGAATTATTTCGTGATCAGAAGTCACAGCTTGCAGGGATTAAAAGAAATCTCTCCAATAAATCCTTCAACTATCAATATGGTTATTTGTTCCACACCAATCTCACTTCTTTTGTACAACTTACAGGTTAAAAGCTGATAGACAGTAATTAGCTTCCCACAATTGGTTAATCCCCTGCTGCCAACCCAACAAACATCCACACACAAAGTGGGAATGGGAAAAACATAACTCTAATGCATCTGTGATAGAGAAAAGTAAGCCGATTAAAACTGGGGAATTAAGGAACAATCTTTTATTTCTTTGGCCTGGATCCATCAGGCGATTCTTGCACAAGGTTACCTTCAGAGTCATACACAATGTTTCCCGAGAAATCGAGTTGACGACACCGTTCCCCTAAGATGATGGTCCTCCTCCAAATTGCATCTTCGCTGTTGTCATCATCACCATCACCTTCTCCTTCTTGCAATTTCTTCCACGATATCATCTTCACCATCAGATGGGTCTTACTACTAATATCACTACTCAACCTTGAGAGAATCTTTTTCTTACTTGATTGTGATTCTGTTCCTTCTTCCTCCAGCATGTGGGGCGACTTTTTCTTTCTGTGAGAAGCACATAGGAATGTCACAATAGAAAGTACACTAAAAAATGTTGCCAGAGCAACGAAAAAAGTGATGGGCATATAAGATAAGAATGGAATATTTGTGATGGGGGGAGGCCTAGCCATGGCATATATTGAATTCAACAAGACAGAAGTTGCAGAGAGATACTTCTATGGATGGGGATGAAAATTAGAGAAGTAGGGTTGATTAAAACTCTGCTTTGCAATCCATATATAAGCACACACTCTTCCAGGAACCTTCTCTCCTTTAGATAACAATCCTCGGGACTAGGTCAAGTGATGAGTCATATTTCACTCTCTGATGTAGCAGCTTTGGTCCACCATACATGCTGACTTGTCAAACTTCGTTTGGTTGTAAGGTCAAGTGGGGCTCGGCCGTATGAAGCGGGGTGAAAATTGTCTTGACCGGTGACTTCAGTTCTATCGTCCTTGACGGTTTAAAATGAAAAGCTGTTGTTAGTCCAAAAAAATAAAAAATAAATAAAAAAAAGATCAAATGGCATATAGGCTACGGTTAAGAAGTCCTAGGTTTTATGGCCCTCGCACCTTTGCTTGTGTTTGGGTCTGAAGATTGGAGAGGCTTCTAAGCAAAGACCAAAACAGTACCAGTAACCAGCTAAAGTTTCCTCTTTTATCAGTAGGGGTAGGAGCTAGGAAGCTGATGTAATCTAATGATTATATGGGATTTGCAATAAAAATTTAGGAATTATTTAGAAGGATTTCAAGAGAAATAAATATACATCAAATTAACAATATCTGGAACAGGTGTAGGCGAGGGATTGTGGCTGTGGTAGGCCTTGGGTTTGTTTGGATCGACAAAGGCAAAACGTTTGGACGCGGAAAACAAATCCCATCACGGCAACTACCTCTCCAACATGGAATGTACGCCACATGATACTAGCTAGAGCTGACCATGAGTCAGTTTCGAGCTAATTCGGAATCGGTGATTCAAGTCCCCATCAACCGTGGACATATTATTTAAAAGATGATTTGAATTCCGCTTCAATTAATTAACAGTTTCGATTTTAAATCATTTTTAATTTCAATTTAATTGTAAGTTTTAGTTTTAATTTTGAAGTAATTATCGATTTGATCCATTATAAGTTTAATTTAATTTAACTTCTTTTAAAATACAAAAGTTGAAAATTCAAAATTTTTATAGAATGAAGGAGTATTTTAATTTATTTTATTTGAAAAAATTTCAAAACCATTTAATTTTTTATTTTTTTTTTTCATAAATTACCAATCAATCACCGGTTAACCTCCTTATTGAACTTGCAATTTAATTGATGATTAGAACCTTGGGTTAGACAATCCTAGAATGGTTGAAACATAGTTAGCTCGTCCACGTAGCCAAGTACACAGTTAAAAACTGGAACCAGCTGCAGTTTCCCATTGTTTTGTTAAACCACTTCCGGTCCGTTTCAAGGTCAAATCAGCCCAATTATCAGGCCTACTTTACACGAAGAAAAGTATCAAAAGACAAACGACAAAAACGCTTCATTTTAAGCGCAAAAATCCAATTTCATTAAAAAAAAAAAAAAAAAGAGAGAGAAAAAAGAGGATTAAATTTAGATGAGATTTAATATTTACAATTTCTATTTCAGTCTCATTCCTCTCGTCATCCCATGAATTTGCTCAACTCTCTTATTTTAAGTGTTTATAGGTCTATGTTTCATGTGGTCCGACAATAAAAACATTACTCCTTTAATTTGCCTCTAATTTTTAACTTTATAAATAGTTGTCTCATTTTTTTCACACTAATTTCTGCTTTTTTTTTTTTTCCTCAATCCCTCTCAATTTTCTCTAATTGTTGCATTTATTTGCTTAAATTGTTATAATCCAAAAAAAAAATATTTTTTTATACTCATAATTTTTTGCATAATATTTAATTATTATTTCAACCCTACTATTAAATCTTTTTGTTTTTTTTTTTACATTATTTATAAAATGTTTTCAAGCTACACATCAAAACGAGCCCAGTAAATGATAGGAAAATAATTAGTATCTGTTGTCCCATAAAAAAAAAAAAAAAATTTAGTGTCGGTGTCATTATTCAACAACTGAAATTCTTCTCATCCCACGTTATTGATAAGATAAAACTAAAAGATGACAATGATTCCGAGCAGAACAGAAAATAAATTCGAAGACATAATAATAATAAAGAAAGAGACATTTCGAAAAGTTTGAGGACAAGTATTTCCGTCTTATTTAAAAAATAAATAGATAAATAAAGAAAAAAGTGTGAGGATGATAAATCCAACCGTCGTAAATGATAGATGGCCGAGCCCTTATTTATATGCAGACGGTCCATATGGGCCACTGTATGGGCCACTGTCCAAGAGTGTCTTTCAGCCCTCTCCTGCGAAACTCGTGATGGCTTTGGATTTTGGAACGACTATTATCTTGTACCCTTTCTCTTCTTTTCCCTTTTACTTTTTTTTTTTTTTTTTTTTTTCTTGGGACTTTTTCCTTTTCTTCACTTTCTTCAAATTAGCTAGCTTTAGTTTTCTTTTTTTTTTTTTTTTTGGGGGGGTGGGGGGGAGAGGAGGGAGAAATGAATATGGGAAATCAACTAAAAATGAGAAATTTCATTTATTTATTTCTGCCCAAGGGGAAAAATCAATTTTATTATTATTATTTTTTTTGAAAAAATTTATTGCATTGTGATTCAACTGAAGCTTTTAATTAAAGTTCTAAGTGTATATTTTTTTGCTTTTCAGATGCTACAATGTAAGAGTTTGATACACTCAGAAACATTTTTTAATTAATACCGAACTAATCAACCTGTATAGACAATGGAAATTAATTTGTATGCTAAGTAAAGATTAGTTATCCCTCATTTCTAGTTGGCCAGATAACTTAGCTGAATCTTTTTTTTTTTTTCTATATACGGAAAAAAAAAATGAAATGTTTGTTTTACAACAAGAGGAGGCAAAGGGTATACAATTTCAATGCGTCCGATAGAATGACGTCATGTCGTTTTGATAGTGTAGGCAGTAGCAATCTTAGTTGGTTGGGAATTCATTCTGCAGCTAAAGAGAATGGATCACTGCTTCGATGAAAAAGGGAAAAGAGTTTTGCTTTGAGAGGGCATATGATTCTATTCATGACGCGAATGTTCCTAATGCACAAAACCAATCGTGAGCTTTTAGGGCTGATCACCATTAATTGGAAAGGCTATGACAACCCCTTTTTTCAATTGGATCATCGAGAAGTTTCACAGCAGATGAAGATAGTGGGAAAGTGATCAGCTTCATGTATAAGATAGCGGGAGGAAGAAGTCTAAATAACATAAATTGTGAACATTGTATTCCGCAAGATTGGTCTTTTCTCCATCAAAAGTCTTTTGACTGTGTTAATTTGTGCTGATCGCCGTTAATTGATTATTGGAGCTTCTATATTGCAGTTAATCTCATGATGCATTGCAACCTTGTAAGCCGACTGGAAGCCCTTGAAAGTATATGTAATTAAATAAGACTCTTGAGTTGCACAGTGCCTGTATTGAAGTACAAATTGACAAGCGAACCAGAAGATATTATGCCAACCCTGCACTCACTACAAAAGCAAGCTTTATCAAATACGTTGGACTCCTTTAGTTTACAGAGTCATCTAATTGTACTTGCTGACATCCACATACATAAATGGTAGAGTTCCATCGGATGAGGAAAATGGACGAAAACGAAAAATGAAAATCGAAGATGAAATTAATGTGATGGAGATTAACAAAGATTCCACGCGTGTTATCGTTGCTATTGCTATATATACACGACAAACTAGCTACGTGTTAGTTCTTTGTTTGATTTGATATAAATCCTTCTTAGTACATATCATCTTTATTTTTCAATTGTGTTCCAAACAGCGCAATTTAACTATATTAAGTGAAAATTAATGAAATTAAATTGATCTAATACTTATCAAAAAAAAAAATGAAAAATAAATCATTTTCTATGCATCTCCTTTCAGAATTCACAATTTACCCCTTGCGCATGAATGCCTGACACAAAAATAAATTGGCGACACAAAGGGTCCAGTACATTTACCACATCCACATGCGGTTCGCTTTCAAACACTAGAAACCCCAATCCCCATCTGGAAAAGTCACACATGTCAAGCCTATCACTGCAATATTTTCCCTATAATAACTACAACTTGCTAACCATATCGCCTGTGCCCAAGTGCATTACTCAATAATCCAGGCATGAAATAATTCCCATACACCATTATAACCACCCCATAATTCTTGTCTTGAAGATTTCATATACTCTCTCTCTCTCTCATTCTCCTCATCAATGAAAATGTCATCATTGGTAATAATGCATGGAAAGAGCTCTCAATTGCTTCTTGTGATGCCCCTTTTGATCATGTACTCATCCACAATTCTAGGCCAGACGTTGGTGCCACAAGAAGCAACTGAAACTGATCCCGGAACCAAGTGTGGATCATGCCCTTGTGTGAACCCATGTGGCCAGCCGCCACCTCCTCCGCCACCCAACACAGTGTGCTGCACTCCTCTACCGCTTCCACCACCCAACACACCGTGCTGCACTCCTCTACCGCCTCCACCACCCAACACAGGGTGCTGCACTCCTCCACCGCCTCCACCACCCAACACAGCGTGCTGCACTCCTCTACCGCCTCCACCACCCAACACAGCGTGCTGCACCAATCAGCCTGGCAATTTGTATGTGGCTGATCCTTATGATTGGGGGCCTTATAATGGTGCTGGACAGAAAAGTGCTACATGGTCGCTGCTTTTGTTTGCTTTCGGTGTTGTAATTGTCATGATGATTTAGTGACATAGTTCCCGTAAAATAATATTCTTGGCCTAATTTATAGTCTTAACGACACAATATGGAGGTCTTGTATCTGTCAGTCCATCACTGGTCAATCAAGCATGTTTGTTATCTTTCAATTCGCATAATAATAATATATGTAACAGTGCAACTATTTGTGCTTGTCAGTGTGTGTGTGGACATTGCCACTTTCTCAATCCCTATATGAGCATATGACATAAAAAAATTATATTATATGATTTATTTGCACTCTTTCTCTCTCTCTCTCTCTCTCTCTCTATATATATATATATATATATATAGATTTGTGTACTTTATTTTGCTGTCAAGATTTAATTTGGTAGTTGAGAATTAGAGTCTAGCTCTACCCACGAAACCAGGCAACTGGTGGCTATAGTTCACTTACTTTGAAGGTCATTACTGATTGTTTTGGTTGCTTGTGGCTTCAATCTTTAGACCGAAGGGTCCAAATCAAATTTCAATGCATAATAGCCCATTTGCTTGGTTCTTGCTATTCGGCTCAACATATTAAGTCTAGATATCTATAGGCTGCAGCCTGAAACGAGTTAGGGCTCATAGAAGGTCGGGCAGCTCTTCTCGAGAGACTGGATCGTCTAAGCTCAAGCAGTGATGAACAATCGAGTATCGGGCCACCTATATAACAATTTAGGTCTTCCCTGGCACAAAGCACTAAAACGTGTCCGCTTTTTCCAACTGAGAATAAATTCCAAGCACTAAAAAAGTGAAAACGAAGAAGATGACGACAAGACCTGAAAAAAAATTAAAAAAAAAAAACTGATAATACTTCACGTTTTAATACGTTGTCCCTACAATGGTTATTATTATTTTTTTTACCTTCTTCCCCTTGAATCGCTGTGTTTGTGTAGTACAATGGGAGTGAATTGTGTATCACTACTAGATATATCTTTTTAATGTCAATTTCCAACAATTTCGTGAAGTCCTTTTTTTTCATAGTGCCCATAGGTCAATTTCAACGGGAATTCAAGAAGTTACCAACGAAGCATAGACATAGCAATTAGATAATATTGCTCAAAGACTCTTTTTCAGTAGTGACACTTGCACCCACTCCCGTGCTTTATCCGCAAAACTCCATATTTGGAGCAAAGAGAGGTAAGAGCGGTAAGAGCCAATTTTCAAAGTGTTTAGTATTCTTTTATGTATGTAAACATACACATAATTTTATATAATATAAATTTATTTAATTTTTATTTCAATTAAATTTTATAATTTTTTATGTTAAAAATTAAATTAATTTAATTCATATTTTATATAAATTAAATTAAAGATTTTTAATTTTTTATAGTCATTCAACAAAGAACATATGCTTAGGAGTGAAGAAAACTTGAAAGTCTCTTAGCCAACCAAATCAAAAAAATTGAAACAAAAATCCCAAAATGAGATGGAAGGAAATTTTGTTGAGTCAACATTAAATATAAAGGTTAATAAAATATATTGTTATATAACCTACTTTGTATTTATCACCAACAGTTACTTTTCACAATTTTCTCTTGTATGAATAGTTCTAATATGCATCATAATCTCTAAGAATAATTTTTTTATATCAATAATTGTCTTTCAATCTAACTCAAATTTTATACTAAAAATTAAAATTTTTTATTAATTTTTTTAATAAATAAATAAATTTTGTTATAATTAAGAGTTTTGTCACTCTTTTTTTTTTTTTTTGTAGAATTAAAGAAAAATAAACGTGAGAGTTTATTTTGCTTGACATAATACTTAAATGCATATAAATATAGATGATTCTCACTTTTAAATCCATTTTGCCAAAACGGATGATGGCTTTGCACTAGAAAATACCGATAGAATGCCAAGTGCGAAACTCTGAATAAAGTTTAATGTTATGTACCTTTCAGAAAACGTTGTCATATTGATATTGTTATCAACACCTAAATTCATCATTCAATTACATATCAAATAAAACTAATTCCATCAAACTCAATTTTCACAGCGAGTCTTTTTCACTATTATTATACGATGAGACACAACACATCGCCAATCTTACTGCTGCATTTATATTTTCAACAAAACCGTTCCACTGAGTGGCTGTCTGTTTGTCAGTGCTGTAATGCACACTAACTGTCACCATAAATTAAATCTCTTAGTTGCAGTGCTCTGGGCCATGTTTTTCGTTTTTCTTTTTTTTTTTTTAATTAAAAAAATCCTTTTCCAATAAGAATCATTGCAGTAACATTAATTTTTTCATATAATATTTTAAATAAGAAACTGATGAAATAATATTTCAAAAATAAAAAAAATGGAACTTGGACCACTAAATAGTTGGACCTGATGCGACTGAACCCCCCCCCCCCCTCTTGACCGGGGGTCGGGCCATGCTATGTCAAGCTATCCGGGTATGACAATACCACTCAATACGTACACTATAGGCTCGGCAACCGCGTAATTTACTGGGAAAAAATGGATGCGTAACAAAAGCGTCTTTTCCTCCTGCAATGAATTATCAATAAAGGGTACTTGAATAAAAAAACAAAAAAGAGAAAGAGAGAGAATTTATCAATGGAATATATCAACATATTTTGTTTTATATTGGACTAATGTTCCATGATTGCGCACGTGATTTTCCACAACAGCTATCTACCGCAGCGTAAGAATCTTCACCACGAACGCGCAAAAGGTTGTACCATTACCTCTACATTTCCCAAGGACAAAGGTCAAGACACGTGGGTCACTTTCTCCGATTGGAGCTTCTCTGAATGTCCACCTCAGGGTTAAATCCTTTTTTTTTTTTTTTTTTAAATGGAAATTAACTGTTTATTTGGGTTCATATTCATTATTTTCGACCAACCCTCGCCACTTTCACAAATTAAGTTCTCATTATTCGTACGCTATTCTGAATTTTAAAAAGTACCGACTTTTTTTTAATTTTATTTTGTTAATTATATTTAGGTGTACTTGACTACTTCTACTTTTTTGCTAATTTTGTTACCAATGTTACACGAAAATGAATTTTTTTAAAAAAAATAGGGTAAAGAAACAAAGAATAATATAAAAATATCAAAGCTAAGAATCTAGAAAGAGTCCAGATCGTTTGAGGAAGGGGACTTACTGCAACATCTCAGTGACAAATTTCTTTACCTTTTCATGTATTTTCCTCAGATTTAATGTCAATTCCTACACTTTACTTTGGGTGTGCGTGGCCCCTGAGCCATACTCTTGGGTTATGTGAGTTGTTCTTCGTGATATTAATTGTTCATCAAGAGAGTTCTTTTATAAGTTCTTGAGCGTTTCTAGAAAACATATTTTGCTACAATTTTTTTTTTCGATTTCCATTGACATCTAGCATTATTTATTCAATAATATTTCATCTGCTTTACATCCACCTCTCTCCATTATTTCTTAAGCTACACAAAGTACAATAAATGAGGCCAATTATTCATGATAATTTCAGAAATTTAACAATCTCACTCGCCCACGTCCATGTCAAGTGGGCCAAATACACCCTCCCCAGCTGAGGACAACTCTCTTGAACTGTAGCTAAAGTCCATAACAAGGGAGAATAATTAAATCACCCAATTTAACATTATATCTATGCATGCACGTTGGGATACTTTCAAAATCTCCATTTTTAGCCATTCTTTCGTAACAAAAGCCGGATAGCGTTCTATCATCTCGCACCACACATCCCCCACCCAAGTTGCTTTTCACTCGGGCACCTCTCTTAATTCTTTTTTCACTTTTGTGAGGCCAGCCACACTTATCTACACAATGGCCAAGAAATTTATGCAAGCATTTCCTATCCTAATTTGGATCATAGTTTTCTTTGATTCACCAGCCAAATTGGCGTCACAAAGTGCAGTACTCCCTGGCCAAAAGTCAGTCTACTACTCTCCACCCCCTCCTCCTTATCCTTATGCATGCTCCTACCCTTGCCAGCCACCACCTGTTCCCACTAAATTTTGCCCGCCGCCGCCTTCATTGCCACTGCCACCGCCACCACTGCCACCTTTCTATCCACCGCCAGATTGGAATGTGCCATATCCACCTCCTCTTTTCTACGCTCCTCCGCCTCCAAACCCAATATTGTTTTACTTCCCGTGGTATTACAAGAATCCTCCACCACCATTGGATTATTCAGACGCGATGACGAGGCCGAAGCCAAGAATGCTCATCTTTCCATGCATGATTTTGGTAATGTTCTTGCTGGTTTTGGGGCTCTAGATTTTTACATGAAGGTTCGGTTTCTGACAATGAAGTTATGTCCATGGAGCTGCAGGAATCAGCAAAATGGTGATTTGAAGCGTCAGATAACAATTAAAGTGGCTGCTGTTACATGCTCATTGATTGCATAATTGAATTGCAACCATCTATTGTATCTTTAAGTGCTCATTTTATGACAATTTTTTGAAAAGTGAAAATCTTTGCAGCTGTTACATACGCTTACCAAAGTTTAGCTGGAAGCCATTGGTTCTTTCACATTGGTAACTAATGGTATCAATTTAATGATTGGAAAAAGTTTGTAACCAAAAGATCCGGCTAAAGAGCAACCAGAATGTGGGCTCTACCTGATTAAAAAAAAAAAAAAAAATCTTTGTCTTTTAAATTTTAGTTTTCTCGTCCAAAATTAGTAGATTTGCAACTAAAATTATAAAATAGCAACTCGAAGCAAAAACTATACAATCAGACATCATTAGACAATTTTATAACTTGTTGCATATTTTATTTTGTATGTTGCATGTTTTGATATTGTAGTTGCAAATCTGCTTATTTTGGGAGAAAAAAACTGAAATTCCTAAAACAAAATTTTATTTTATTTTTTTCTCTTATTAGACGGAGTCCACGTCTGGTTGCTCTCTGACCGGACCTTTTGGGTATGTATTGAAACCCTTTAATTTGCGACTAAACAAACTGTCCAATTTTGATTTACCAGCTTGATTAGAGATTTTTATGCCATGATTGACATAACAGTGGCCTTACTGAGAAAAAAGATTATTAAGCATATTTCCAAGGTCATTGATGCTTCTGCTTTTTGATATTTTAGATCAATATTTATTAATTCAGTAGGAAGACACGTATAATCAATTTCCGGGGGGCCATCACGGCATCTGCCTTTATAAACCCGCAACTAAAGCCAAAGGTCTAGTGGTCACGTAAGATTCGTCTGTTATATGAAAAGTTACAAAGTACCAATAGGTATTTGTCACCTAAAAGATTGAGAAAAAGAACTATAGATAATTTGATTCCTCCTCTCCCCCCCCCCCCACAAAAAAAAAAGGTACTTAACCATTTCATCATCAACAATTTAACATGGTTGGAAGTAAGAGATAAACGTGACGCTTTCATCATTTATAGAATGTAGGATAGTCTACAATCTTATACACCTTGTGATGGACTGAAAAATTCTGTGATTAGTGAAGACCACTGCTCAAGTTAATGCTTCATGACATCTTAAATCGATCCATCCCTTCTCTCTTAAAGATGATGATGCCTTCGCATTATTAGATAGCTTATTACTTTTCTTACAATGAAGACGGATTGTTTTATGTGGGTGAACCACATTCTAACACATGCAAACGAGACCATTGAGAGCGAGTGATTGGAACATAATCTTCCTATTTTTGCCCAAAATAAAAATGGATAACTACAAAAATATCTTTCTTTTTTTGTAGTGAACACTTTGATCCAATGGTGTTTTATATCTGAATACTTCGTGTTTATGGGACTAAAATAATAACAGAAGCAAAATTTAGGATTAGAATGCATTCATAAGATCAAGTATAGCGGTCAAATTGTTGAAATTTCTTTTATCCTAAATTGACAGTTTATTTTGGCTTGACGGAAAAAAAAGTGACAAAATTTTACAAAGAAAAAATAATAATAATGATAAAAGGACCAAAGAGTAGGCGTAAAACAAAAGTTTGGGCAAAAATATTCAGAAGGAAATATTAGTGGACTGAAATGTTAGCCACGACATGCCTTTTATCAGTATTTTTGTAATGATTCCAATTATAAAACCCGAAGACTTTTCTTCTTCTTTCTATTTTATTATTTATTTATTTATTTATTGTCCTAATGGAGGCATAAAGCCTAGAGACAATACCAAAAGGGAAAGCTACGGGGTCATTTCACCTCAATAAGGTCCAGCTATAAGATTGGAATCACTCCAAGTGGTGCTTAGCCACAAAGTAGAAACCTCAGTCTAGTAATGTAGCGAAGTTTGCAGTTCAAGTGAACCAAGTAGTTCCCTTCACGACACGCATGGGATATCTACCCTTGTCAGCTTTAATGAGGTTCACATGTGAATGCACCAATGAGATCTACCAGCGAAGACTTTCAATTATAACCATGAAATCTGACTCAATACATATTTTCTTGTAGCCGAATTACCTGTTAATATTAATCAGATTAATACTAAATTTAAATTAAAAATTTATTATAATAAAAATTTAAATTAAATTAAATTAAAATTTTAATTATTTAAATAAATTTAAATTAAATTAAATTAAAATTTTAATTATTTAAATAAATTTAAATATATATTTTTATATAAAAATATATAATTAATATTATTTATATATTTTTAAATTATTAATATTTATACTTTTCAAATTATGATATCTTAATTATTATTTATTAATTTTATTATATTAATAAAATTATAATTTTATCAAAATTACTTTCCAGCGGCATGAAAACCACTTTTTTAACACTAGTATCAGAGCCCGGTCCCAATCGCTCCGCTCGTGTTTAAGCTACAGAGGGTGATTCTGGTAATTGACCTCGTGTTCCCAGACGGAACGCGCCCTGTTGAAATCCTTCTGAGACTCCTCCCACTACACGTATTTGATCCACGTGTTGGTATTACATCTGACGCGCCGAATCTGATCCTCCGCTTCTGCCGCCGCTGCTGTTGTTGCCGCTGTTGTTGTTGATCCTCGAACTCCTTCCGCCTGCAGAGCCGGTAAAACGGCAAGCTCAGTTGCCTCGGTGATTATTTGGGAGGCTAGATCTCTGCCTCTCCGCCTCTTGTCGTTCGGGAGGTTCCCGGAGAATCTGCTCGGCTGTGATATAGAAGAGAAAAGTACAGCGAATTGTAGTAAGGGGTCCGATTGCAAATAACAAAAGTTTGAGGACCATATTAAAAATAATAAAAGTTTGAGGGTCGAATTGAAAATAATAAACGTTAGGGGTCAAATCAGAAAAAAATCATGCATTTCAACATGAACAACACAATTCCTATTTTAATTCCCGTTCTAAATGGAAAAAAAATTATAATAGATAAAGTATGCAAATGAAAGTTTTATTTAATTATAATGAAAAATTAAATATTGTGTAGAATAAAGTTATATAATTCACAACAAATGCTATAGAAGTACAAAAGGTCACTCATCGGACGTTACAAAAGAAGGATAAAAAGGCATTTTATTTCATTTATCAGGAGGTGAATGATAAAATTTTTAAGAAGATTGCAAAAGCAACCTTGTCAAAGTACGTATGAGATATCTTGATGACATTATTCCAAGGTGCATAAAAAGTTAAAAAGGTGAAACTGCAAACCTTACGACGTTAGTTTGAACTTTTGCATATAAAAACTTCAGAACCAGTTTTAGTTTATATAAGTAAAGTACTTGCTATAATAAATCAAATAAGAATCTATGAAGAGTAATTGAATGATCAAGTGAAAGTTGAAAAGATCTTGTGGACACTCACATCGCTGTATGAGCACATTGTGGTTGCTATAGAAGAAGCACATGATTTGTCCCAAATGTCAGTTGATGTACTAACAGGCATGTTGCAAGCTCATGAACAACACATGAATGAGAAGCACATTGAAAAGCCAGTATAATAAGTACTTTAAAGTTAGACTCCTACCAAAAGCAATCAAAGTGATCAATCAAAGCAGATGCAAGGTTCTTCTTATGGAAGAGGATGAGGATGTAATAATAATCACTATAACAATAGAGGTCGAGGAGGTCACTATAAAAACTATGGAGATGGTGACAATCAATACAATGACCAAATGAAATCAGACCAAATGTATAGAGGTTGAGGTCGAGGCCAAAGTAGAGGTCGAGGTAGAGGAAGGCATGACAAGTCTCATGTTGAGTGTTACTCTTATCACAAGTATGATCATTATACTAATGAGTGCAGGTCTCAAGAGTATAATCAGATAGCTCATTATGCATAAACAGGAGATTTAGATAGTAAAAATGAAGCACTTATGATGGTTATTATAACTATTAAAAAACCAAACTATAATACTTAGTTCCTTGACACCAGGTGTACCAATCATATGTGTGGAACAAAGGAGCTCTTTGTTGATTTTGATGAGTCAATCTGCTTGACAGTCAAGTTTGCTAATGATAGTAACGTTCCAGCGATGGAAAAGGGGCAAATTCTCATTAAGTTGAAGAATAAAGATTATAATTACATTTCAGATGTATTTTATGTACCAGACATGAAAAGCAACCTTTTCAACTTGGGTTAATTACTTGAAAAAGGGTATAACATGCATTTATGTGATAACTATCTCTCAATTTTTGATGAGAGAGGTACACTTATTCTTAAAGCCCCTTTAACAAAATATCAGATGTTTCGAGTTGATATTACCACTCATGTTTACACTTGTCTAAGTGCTATTGTCAAAGATGAGTCTTGGTTATGGCATCTTTGTTTTGGCCATCTAAATTTTTGTAGTTTAAAGTTGCTTGAATAAGGAAACATGGTGACATATCTACCTCGAATACATCATCCTAATCAAATTTGTAAAGCATGTCTTCTTGCCAAATAGAGCAGACAACCTTTTTGTGACAAAGACTTAGTGTGCAAGACAACCACTTTAAGTTATTCACTCTGATGTTTGTGGCCCAATGAGTATGTAATCACATGACAATAATATGTATTTTCTTACTTTCATTGATGATTTCACTAGGAAGACATGGGTTTATTACATGCAAAGAAAGTCTGAGGTGTTTGATTATTTTAAAAGTTTAAGACTTATGTTGAAAAACAAAGTGGATACCATGTTAAAATTCTAAGAATTAATGAAGGTGGCTAGTATATTTCTAATAAGTTCAAAGAGTATTATGAAACACAGGGAATAAAGTATAAAGTTACAATTTCCTATACCCCACAATATAACGGAATTGCTAAAAGAAAGAACAGATCAATTATAAATATGGTGAGAAGCTTGTTAAAGGCCAAAGGAGTTCCTAATCCATTTTGGGTAGATATTGTTTTATATGTTGTTTACTTGTTGAATAGGTCTCCAACAACAAGTTTTCAGAATGTCACTCTTGAAGAAATTTGGAGTGTTTTTAAGTCTAGTGTAAGACATCTCAAGGTGTTTGGTTCTATTGCTTATACTCACATTCCAATAAAGACAAGGATAAAGTTATATGATCAAGGAATGAAGACAATTTTTCTTGGCTACAAAAAAAGAGGATATAAGTTATTCAATCTTATAACAAAGAAGGTAATTGTGAGCAAAGATGTAACTTTTGCTGAAGATGAAGTTTAGAACTTTGATATTGAGGAGCAACATAACTCTCAGTGACATCTAATTGCTATTTTGGGAAAAGAAGAAACTCAAATTGCTATCCCTACTGTAAATGTGGAAGTCTCACTAGTTGATACACTAAATCCTGTACCACAAAGTCTATAAGAGAATAAAAGACTGAGAAATTTCCAATAATCGGTTAGATTGTAAGATTATGAGGTAATCCCTGATAATGTTATCAATGATGATGGGGATTTGGTGCACTTTGCCATGTTTACAGATTGTGAACCAATGACATTTGGTGAGACGATTCAAGATACAAAGTGGGTAAATGCCTTGAATGAAGAAATTAAGACCACAAGGTCAAAAGACTATTGATGTGAAATAGGTCTTCAAAGCTAAGAAGAAACCTAATGGAGAAGTAAAAAAATATAAAATAAGATTAGTTATAAAAAGATTTAAACTGCGACCTAACTATGATTGTCACAAGAATCATTGAAAAACTCATCAGGTGGATGTGAAGTGATATTGGGATTGAAAGTATCACCTAATCAGGATTAAGAGAAATGTTGATATTAATCCAGATTAGAAATCAATTTAAATTAAAAATTTATTATAATAAAAGTTTAGATTGAGTTTTATTTAGAATGTAACTATTTAAATAGATTTAAAAAAATATATTTATATTCTTATAATTATAAAAAATATGTTTATATTCGCTTAAAATTCATAAAATTATAACATATATGAAAAATAAATATAAAATATATATTTAAGTTCAACAAGTGATTAATTGATTAAATTAATAATTGATATAATTTTCTCTATGAGTTGTTGAACAAATTTATGGATATATCTATTAAGAGAATTTACTTGCATCCTTTGAACTTAACCCGACTCCCTATTAACTAAAAATTAGAACGCCCAATACAAAACCTTAGAATTATCAAACAAGGCCTGCCCTAAATATATATATATATATATATATATCTATAAACCCTCCCATTTCTCCTTGTTACCCTAACAAAGTTTTTGTCCCCATACAACCTGAGAGCGATCACCATGGCCAGAACAAGAACATTATGCCAACAAGTCCCCGCCCTAATTCTTTTCATCTTGTGCTTGTCTTTTATAGCCCAACCAATGTCAATAGCAGCACATGCATCACAATCATCTAATGTTCCCGGGCTGGCTTGCTGGAACTATCCACCATCTACTCCCATCCCTCCACCTTCACCACCGTTCTTGCAATTTCCACCACCTAGTCCCATTGATAATACGCCACCTCCACCTCCATTCGCAAACATACCAGAGCCACCTCCTGCCGTGGAATTTCCCCCACCACCCGGCCGCATCGATACCCCTTCGGCACCTCCACAAGGGACTGCACCAGCACCACCTTCATCGAATGTGCCAGG
The DNA here is from genome assembly GCA_037832345.1 of Rhizophora mangle. Lineage (NCBI taxonomy): Eukaryota > Viridiplantae > Streptophyta > Magnoliopsida > Malpighiales > Rhizophoraceae > Rhizophora > Rhizophora mangle. The sequence goes on along the minus strand of JBAPLJ010001421.1, from coordinate 2,147,567 downwards.
GACTCTGACTCCCACTCCCACTCCCACTCCTTCGCCAAACAAATCGTCAGCAGCTAATGTTAAGCTTTACTCTCATGCAGGCAACATAGTATTGGCTTTGCCAGTTCTATATATGATTCTCTCTTTCCTACCTTCATGGGAATTATGCAACATCAAATAATACTTCATGGAAAGTACGTGTTTTTTTAAGTAAGATTTTTTTTCTGGTTTTCATGTTTCCTACCATTGAAGCTTTTCCTAGAAGATGTAAACCCCCCCCCCCCCGCCCCCACAAAAAAATAAAAATAAAATGCTTTCCCCCTAGGGCTTCCTATATTTCGGTTACTATTATAATTCATAAAGACTTCCGTTTTGTTCCTGGTTGTTACAAACATATAGATATCAATGTTAGAATAATGATAGCGGTTATAATAGCTCTTTAATTGCATTTTAATTCTATTTGCTTGTTTAATTATATCCTTTAATCAGATTTTGATCCGAAGGTTGAACAATGTAATGATTCTTAATTGCTATATATAACGTTGACATTAATAAGTTTGACTTAAGCGAGAGTTTTTCGCTTTCCGAAAAGACTGGAATAGATGTATTCTATTTTATCGGCTTCTGTCATGTGTTTGGCTTTTAGATTTGAATGTGTATGAGTAACCGTTGACGATCAACCAAACGTGAGGAGATGGAGACAATGACGATAGCACAATAATAATATTAATTAGAACTCCTTATCCCAAAAAAAAAAAAAAAAAAAAAAAAAACTGTTAGCAGAATTCAATCCACTTGGGGATAGTTTAGGCCCTTCAAACTTAGCCAGATTCCATAAAACAGAGAAAAAAAATCAAAAAAAGAAAGAACAAACAACTGTGGATAACACAAAGAGTCAGGCATCAGTTATCTGTCTGACCTGACAAAGGATTACTCTTTGGTCGTTCTCTTAAAGGAGACCCGTTTGGTCAACTCCCCGAGGGGCTTGTCTGTGGGTCTGAGAATGTTAGACACCAATCCTCCAGCCACACCCCCAACAATTGGGCCCACTATGTAGACCCATATTCCTCTATACTCATGCTTAACTATGGCTGGCCCAAGGCTCCTTGCAGGATTCATTGAAGCTCCTGAAACCGGCCTGCACCAAATAATTATAAAAATTGTGTTCATTTATGTTCACGGACACATTTGGCCAATTAGAGATAGCAATCATCCATGTCTTTTAAAGAGAGGTATGAATATTAGTATAGCTTAGTGACTATTAAATATTAAACTTAGGGTGAGAATTTGGAATTTAAGGTTTAGACCTTACTTATACCGAAATGTCCCTTCTCTAATTCAACTGGCAACCAAAAGAGCTAAAAAGAAAAAAGAGGCACATAACCAATGTACATAAAGTATTTAGCAACTTCACCATTTTTCAGCTATGGTGCGTGAGCGATGAAGAAACCCCAATTGGTGTGTCCAATAACAATTTTTTACTTATGGTGAGTCAAAAATGAAATCTTTTATGATAATACTATCAATTAGAAACATAAGCATTGAAATAGTTACCCGGCCACAAAGACATTCAATAGTATGGTCATGCCAACAAGAATTCCTGCTAGTTTGCCTACCTGTTGAAATACCAGAGGAAAAAAAAAAAGAAACTAGCAGTAAAACCAACTAATAAGCACTGGTAAGTGGGAAAAAGTTGTGTTAGAATGACGCACTGTCTTATTATCAGTTGAAGCGCTACAAATGACGAAGAGCAACAGGAAGGTGATGATGATTTCTAGCACTAATGACTGTCCATTAGATCCAACTGGCACGGTTCCAAAATAAGCTTTGGGAGTTACTTCAAGCGCCATTGCCAACGTGCCACTGGCAAGAATTGCTCCTACTATCTGAGCTGCAATGTATAGGGGAACCTACAACAACATGAAATAATAGACTGACCCAAGAATCAAAATATATGTAAAACGTCCATCTGCAACCGTACTCTTTTTTTCTTTGTTTTGGTGGGCTGTTTTAATTTTCTTATATAAGTTTAAATAATGTCTATGAAATCATTGGTTAAAAGATTCACCTGCCATAATGGAAATCCGCGCAAAAGGAAAGAAGTGATGGTGACTGCTGGATTGAAATGGGCACCAGAAATATGTCCAACTGAATAAATCATGACCATTGCAATCAGACCCCAAGTCACACAAACGCCTGGAAACGTGACTGATCCATATATCTTGTTCACCGCCACAGCCCCACATCCAGCAAATATCAGAAAGTATGTGCCAAGAACCTCAGCAATTAACTAAAAATAATGCAGCATAAACATTTAGAAATAAACTAACTGTTAAGACAGCAAGTAACCCAATTCTTTAACTTGATATGGTACTTGGTGCACAGTGCACTGATCATTAATTCATTTTGCTTAGTTGATTCCAAATCCCATTGATATTAGAGATGCAAAGCATGATTCCACTCAAATTAGAAATGGGACCACGGAGTCTTGTTTAGGCACAAACTTGATTTTAGTGTGCTAGACTTACTAGTAAAATGAAGGTTACATGGAGGAGGAAAAAAATATATACATGTGTGTGTGTGTGTGTGTGTGTGTGTGTGTGTACCAGGACCCAAGACTCATACAAAAGGAGCTCACAAGTTACTGACCTTTTGTGTGACGGACACCACTGCCGGCGATGTGCAAAAGCTGGGATATTCATCGTCTTCGGACTCGTACTCAGGGGACTTAATCCCTTCTTCCATCTTGGAAATCTCATCCACTTCTGTAGCCATTGTTTTGTTGATTTGAGATAAGGCAGTGCAGAGAATTAAAGATGATCAAGTGTGAAAATGAAAACTATAGAGCTATCTGGATAATGTAGGTTTAGTCAGCTTAGAAATTTGGGTCCGTTGGGATACATCTCCACTACTCGAATTTTATGAGAGATTTTTGGCAACTGCCTAGAACGTGGTGGACTCCTGGACCATGTAACAATCACAACCGCACCAGAATAAGCACCGCACACCCCCAAAAGGGAGGGAAAAAAAAATATAGATAATAAATGGATTAATGTTTCAATAATCAATTTTGTTTTCAGTTGAGGTCGAAAGAAATTTAGAGATTATGCCCCATGACACTTGACACTTTAAGTGCCCAAAAATCCAAATGTCTATCATATTTAAATTCCAGTAAAATTTTCACTCTGCTATTAAGAAAAATCATGTTATAATAGGACTATGCTTGGCTTATTTTCCTATGACGAAAATATGAACAAGTTATAATTCACTAGTATTAAAATTGTTTTTAAAGTTAAAAATTTCAAATCTGAGTTTTAGTCAAAAGTCAATTAACAAAAAAAAAAAATTATAAATAATCAAACGAGAGAAAAAAAGTCTTATGTGTCAATTTCTTTTGGATATATAAACTCGGATTAAAGGCATAGGGTGGATTTGCGCATTTGCAAGGAGTCTCTTCTATCTTAAAAAACGTTTGATTCACCATTTTTCTTCTTGGAATGAGAAAAAAAAATACAAAAAAAAAAAATTTATTTGCATTCCTTTTCTTGTAAAAATGGAATTCTAATCACAATTCTATTCCTCTCCTAATTAATCTCATTTTCATTTCCCTCCATCTTCTCTTTATAAATTAAACTACATCTTATAATTTATACATTTAAAAAATATAAAAAATATTATAAATATAATCAAATAATAAAATATATTTCACTAAGTACAACCAATAAAATTTTATAAATAAAATGATTAAAAAATATACGTAATAATAATTATAATATTAAATATGTATTAGTGTATAAATTTTTTGATTTTAAAAATAATATGAAAAAATAATATATTAATAATATTTTAATAAAAAAATATAAAAATTATAAGATATTTAAATTATTAATTAATAAAAATTATTATTTTTAAATATTTTATATTTTAAATTTTTATTTATAATTATTAATATAAATTATTATTATTATCATTATCAAAACGTCATTTTCATAATTTACATCATTTTTATATTAATTTTTTATTATAATTTTTATTTATAAATTTATTTTAATAATAATTTTAATATATTTAAATTATATTATGATATTTATAATAATATTTGTATACATAAATTTAATTAAATTTTGTAATTTTATTTTTTATAATTTATTTAGCGTTAAAATATCTGAAAATTCATTGGAGGGGGATATTATTATGTATAACTTAAAATATTGACAGCACTAATAAGAGCGCACGGCATCGCTTCATCTCTATGCGAAACCCCCTCATCAGACGTGGATTTTATTTTACCTTTTCTGTTTGAAAATTTTTCGAAATCCTTGTTGGCGAGACGCTGCTTTGGATTTCGACACTTAACCCTCTCTGTTTCTAAGCAAAACGCCATCGTCTCAATTAACACATTGTCATTCATCACGTTCACGAGGGTAATATCTTGCCAACTATAAACTCGACCCCGGGCCCCCAACCATTACAACAAAAGCCAATCCTATCCTGCACATACCTTAACCGCTCAAAATGTCCAACCTGATTAAATCAACTCAATTCAAGCAAAAATCGCTAAAACAGCTCAATCCAAAATAGAAAATTTGGCCATACATGACAAAAGGAAATTTTATTGGATGCGGATTTGTTACAAAATCATCAAAAAAAAAAAAAGAGGGGGGGGGGGTAACGGAATAACAATTAAGAGCTTTAATACAACTTGGCAAGCAGTCATTCCTTCAGCTGCCCAATTGGAGATGAAACCATGTTAAGAAAGAAACTCATTGAAACAAAAATAAAGTTGAAGGCTACAAATGTGATTAACTACGAAGAATTGGAACACTGACCCCAGAAAAGAAGTAAGTTATTGATATCTAATAATTTCAGCTAGGTTTTTAAATGCCATAAGAAATGAGCCACCGGATTTTGTCCATATACTATATATATATATTAATGCTTCTTGACAATACTATAGTAAGTGCACTCGTGAATAGGGCCTATTTAGTACTACTCTCCATTTAGCAAATGAGATTTCAAGGCGCATGAAAGCTGGACTTGCTAATGCGAGAGGGGGAAATGATTCCTTTGGAGATGCGGCTGCACTCTGACAACTACTGGAAGACCAGGGAAATTAATTGCCAATTAAACGCCCCGCAAATGCCTGACTTCGAGTTTCGCCAGATTGTGACATTGTACCAACAAAAGTTTGGTAGAAGACCAGAAATGAAAAGGCCTATATACCACATGTCTCTTTAATACCAAGCCGCATTGGTAGGTGGAGATAAAACTTTCCAACCCTTTTATGGTAGCCCCATCATTCCTTCCAATTTATTCTACCCAACCTATTAAGAATCCATACTACAAAGGATTTCTGAGTATTTCTTAAAACAACCTAAGAAGGATTTCTGAGTATTTCTTAAAACAACCTAAGAATCGAGATAAGGAAGTTTTGGAAGCCTAAAAGAGTCAACGATAAGGAATTTTTGGACTGAATGGAAACAAAGATCGGTCTACCTCCTACCAAACTCAAGATAAACAATCAACGATTCATGGGTTGAAGGCCATCAACCTTTGAATAAGCAGCAACCCCATTCCACTGGCAATAAGAGGCATGAAATGAGAAACTGGTAGCATAGGAACATAAGGAATTAACTGGGGATCAACGCATGTAACGCATACAACCTTGGAATTAAAGATTTAGTACAACAGTTACTTTACAACCCCCTCCACACGACCTTTTCCTTTTGATTTTGAAGCTACAAAAACCATAATTCTAGACTCGTACAACTGCCAATTTCTGATGTAGCAAGTGAAAAAAAAAAACAAAAACTCATACAACTGCCAGATTATTTGACATTTACCAGTCACCCGACACCAACACAGCAGCCTGGACTGGCATTCTTCCTTACACTATTGTATTTTCTTTTTCTTTTTCTTTTTCTCACAAATCCCACATGAAAAATGAAAATACAATGAGAAAACTGATTGCCAAAACAATCATTTTGAAGATACTTCTGAAGCACAACTACTAATAGGCAGCTCACTGGGGGTGCAAATAAGGGCCCTTTGCTGCAGATGACTTAAGCTTTGTTCCATGCTAACCTGCACCATCTCAGACAGCATCTTCCTAGCTTTACCAGATTGATCATCTCCATCCATCCGGGAAATGATATTACACACAATATTTTCTAGTGTGTCTGGTTGAAGCTCAGATCTTGGATATGGAGTGTCTCTAAGCAATCTCAATAACATCTGTGCTTTTGACTGAGACTTGGGTGTTCCTTGAACTGTGAGCTCAAGAAGTCCAGGGATTACACCTTCTCTGAGAATTGGTTCCCTATATTTAGATCGATCACTCTGGCACATTGTCAGCAACACCCCAACTGCATGTTCTCGGCTTTGGAGAGACCCATTTTCAAGTATTTCAACAACAGCAAGAACTCCACCTTCTTCAGCTATCAATGCAGTTCTAGCTTCTTCAAAACCCACTAAAGACTCTATGAGTGAACAACATTTTTCAGCAGTTTTAGAAGATTTTTTACATGTCTTCAGTAAACTAACTGTAGGAGGGATTGGATTCATTTCACGGATGACTTTGAGATTATCTGCATGTGTTGAAAGATTCGAAAGAGCCATCATGGCATCAACTTTTGCCTGTGGACTTCCATGTCTGAGGATTTCCATCAAGAAAGGGATGGCACCAGAGGCACTAATGACTGGCTTGTTAATGGCAGAAGCAGATAAAGTAAGCAGAGCTGCTGTTGCACAACCCTGCAAATCTAAATTATGAGACTGGAGGAAGCTAATTATCGGTTTTAAGGCTCCAGCTTCCACAATGCTTATTTTATTCCTGCAAAATACAAGAGGATCATAAAATTTTGATCAAAAGAAAGACAAAATAATTATTAAAGCTTTAATTCTAAAATTACAAGCTTAGATTTTTCTGATCTACAGTTAAAAGTTACAAGCTTAGCTAATACAAACAGACAAATTACATGGAGAGGAATATCAGATGGAAGTCAAAGAGACAGTTGAGACTTTGTGAAAATCAGACAAACTTCAGCTCCCTTAAAGTTTGTTCAGAACTCAGAAACCATGCATACCTTGCCACTACTAACTTCAAATCAACACATCATGCCTTCCATAAAATTTGAACTGCACTCCAAGCAAAATCAAACATGCAACGAAATGATCACCTAAAACTAATATATCTACTGCATGCTTATGCCAAAGTTAAAAATCCATCACACAAATGCATCAAACCAAGATTTTCACCATTTCAAACTCATTTTGCAGAAAAAGACCTTTCGATATCATTTGGCCATTAGAAACCATGCCTAGTTTGATTGTATTTTTCATCTATTAAACAGATATGCATTTTCCAGAGGATCCGCTTGTATCAACTCATCTAAGTATGAAACAATGGGAGTTAGAATGAAATATCCTACTAAGAGCAATCCTCCAAAAATTTGCAGGATCCAAGCTTGTTAATATGGGAAATCAGCCAGAATGAATTAATGAGGTGCAAGTCCCTCACTGAAGAATAAGCAATTTTAAGTATACATTTTCAGCTGTTTCAATCATTACTCATCACTTAAATTAGAACTGAGCTGATGTTTGCAACAAATTTTCCATTGAAAACATTATGTTGAAAGCATGGCACTTTCCACCAATAAAGATTAAAGATTAACAAACCTGCAGAACAGGGCCCATTAAAATAAGAAAGAGAACTTGATTCTATCTGTCTTTACCTTAACATACTTCAAAGGGAAGACAAAGGAAAAAAGTGAAAAAACAGAAAAGGGAAAGATGAAAACATGTGAGCCAACCAGTCTCCAATCATATTGCCTTCAACCATAAAGGCATCTGGTTCTTTGTAAAGGAGCACCAAATTCATGACTCAGAAACCCACCGACACATTTTAATAAAATAGATTCCACATCATTGCACCCAGGCAAACCATTTATCTGACTCAATGAATAAAATTCAAAATCAGCAGCTTCCTTTCATTCATTTTCCCATGTTGCAAATTACAGCCCCACCTGATCCAAGGATGATCAACTAAAAATTTTAAAAATCTCATCTGCTCCTCAATGGGTTTCATGTTCTTATTGCAAAATGGTCAACTCACTGTCCATTAGGTACTTTGTTCTGGTTTTCCTTTTTTCTGGTCAACATGTAGTACTCTGTGTGGCTTAACAGAAAATGGTAGATGACATAAGGACCAATTGCCAATTTCCAATGAAGCAAAATGAACAAATTCCCATAAAGGAATACTTAGGATCCCTGTCTTGTCCCTCTTTTTCCCTTGATCAACTAGTCAAAAGATATACAAGACAAACCAATCAGATGCAAAAGAAAAAAGCAAAGAGATCTACAGACTAGAAACTGAAAGATAGAGATAGAGGGCGAAGATGGGGAAATAAAGCATAGATTCTCGAAGTGTACGACGGGGATTGGATTGGATTGGATTAACCCAAATTGGAGAATCCGAATACAATCGCTAATCTTAGAAAAGCACTTTCAAGCAAAGAAGAATCATCTTCAAAATCCCCAAAACTCAAACACCCAGGTCCAATTAAAGCTTCAATTCCCAATTCCCAAAGGTCAAAAATGGTCCCAATCAATGAGCAGATTTTCCTACAACCGCATAACCCAGTAGCAAAGCTTCAAATTGGACTTCATAAAATTTTAATTCAAATAAAAAAAATCATTAAAAATATTACCCAACAGTGAACACCATTAAGCCATTAAAAAACCAATTCTCTCAACCCCCCCCCCAAAAAAAAAGGGGAAAAAAAACTTAAATATGTATCATATGTATAGAACTACAAAATACTGGAAAATTGAAATTTTCTAAATGGATAAAATAAGCACATAAACATAATCAAAATTTGTGAAAGTAAAAAAAAGGGCAAAGACTGTTACTTGCTCACAAGTTCCATCAATAGTTTTACACAAAACCAATTACTTTGCCAATAGAAAATCAACCTTGAACAATTCATAGATACACAAGTAAATGAATCATTATTTGGCTTTTATGATCTTGATGAATCCTATTAATTAATATTATTTACTTGCAAATGGAAACAAAAACAACAACAACCAACCAAAAGTATAAGCAAATCCCAAATTCCAATAAACTAAAAACAATAAAAAATTTGAAGAAAGAGAGAGAGAGAGGGAGAGAGAGAATGAGAAAGTACATACTTCTCGTCTTGGACAGCGAGATTGAGAAGCGCAAGCAAAGCCGGCTCGTAGAACTCAGGCGAGCCGTGGACCTGGAGCATAGAGACCAGCGGCTCAACGGCTTCGGCTAGCTGCCGCCGACACCTCTGCGAGCTTTTGGTGAGGCGCCGGATTTCCCGGGCAGCTTGCAACTTGGAGTCGAGGTCATCGGATTGGATCAGGCGGAGCGCTCGGCGGACGGCAGAGGACGCTCCTTCTCCTCCTCGTCTCGGCGTGTCGGCCTCCGAGGACGAGCTCTGATTCTCTGCGCTCGTGTCCATAATAAATGACAATAATAAAAAAAAAAACAGAGAAAGAACAGAAAACAGAGAGAAAGAGAGAGAGAGAGAGAGTAACAGTCGTATGTTTATGGCAGTTGTTGCGTGTCTTTGTTGTACGCAATGAGTTTAGAGAGAAAAAAGAAAAAATCAGAGTTATAATTATTTTAGAGATAGAGAGGGCGAGAAACGTCGGGTGGGACTTTGTGGGGCTGCGGCTGGTAGCGTTAAGCGGACAGATATTTTTTTATGGCAGCTTGGCCGTGAAACTGGGAAGCTACTTTGCTTGCTTTTGTTTTTGCTTTTTACTCTATTATTATTATTAAATAAAAAAATATATTTTAAATATATTTTAATTATTATATTTATAGTTTAAAATTAGGGTTAATAAATAATTTTAATTTTTTAAAATAAATTTTATTATTTAAATATTATTAAATTTAAATTTACTAAGATTAAAAGAATTTTCATTATTTTTAATTTTAATTAATTTTAATATTAATAAATTTGAAACATAATCACATAAAAAAAATAAATAATAATTAAAAAAATTAAATTTAAATTAATGTAAAAATAAAAACTATACATAAGTATCATTTATACTACTAACTCAGATAAATAATTATTATTAATATTTTTTTATATTTTTCTCATTTATTATTTTTTTATATTATTTATTATTATCCATGGAAATATCTAGAGCCAAGTTTGGACTTTGGATGCAGGTTTGCTCAACTTTCTAATGCATGGAGTGGGTAGTTAGTTTGCTGTTGTTGTCTGGAGGTTGGTAGTTGGAGTCTCCACGTTCCTCTTGTTTCTCAATATATATATATATATATATATATATATATTGTAACAATTAGACACAAAATCAAAGGGAATTGTCGATTATGCGTCCTATTGTAATGTATAATGTCATTTTCTTTTTCATTTTTACAGTTAGGTGATGCCGTTCACTTTACGCTTAACTTCCCTAATCGCGTCATCTTGCGATTGGATTAAAACTGGATTTGGATAACAACGGAAAGAAATTTGATTTTTTATTTAAACTTTGTGCACCGTGTAAATCCAATTTCTCGATCCGATCAATTGAATAATTTCTTCATCAATTTGAAAATTTTAATGCCTAACGAGAAAATATAAAATAGTATTTTTCTTCTTAAATTAATGGGGAACTAGGAATTCACGTTATAAAATTGAATTGATTAGATTGTATTAAGGAATTCATGTAAACTGGAATAAAATTTGCAAACACCGAAATGCCAGTGACCAGAAATACAGGAATTCCTCTAATCCGAGAATTATCGGGTTTTTCTGTTCAGATAAACCCCAAAACAACAATAATAATAATAGACCAGTGCCTCGGTGGATTAGGTGGTCAGACCAAATTAACAAACGTGCACCAAATACCAAAAGATCGAGGAAAGATTGCCAGTTGGTAAGTCATTCTCATTTGAATTTTCTCCACTAAGGGGGAGGAAAAATTAGCCGAATAAAAGGGAAAAAAACGATAAAAATTATATAATGCCTTGTTTATTGAATGCGATGTACGCAACCCCCCCCCCCCCCAAATCAATCTTTATCTTGCTTCTACTTTTTTCATTCAAAAAATGGAATGAAAAGGAAAATTTTGTTAAGTCACAAGTAGTAGGTGTATAAGTAATGGGTTTGACACTTACATTTAAATCAAAATATTTAGGTAATTTTAATTTTTTTTAATTTACAATGGATCGGTCAGTTTGATAGTTTAAACTATACTTAATAAGAGTAAAATTGTCATTCACGCTTTGCTATTTTCTCAACTTGTCGAACAAGCAATGTGATATCCAAGAAATAGAAATTGGGCACACTTGAGCAAATTATTAACTTCTCATATATAAAAAATGAGAATATAAAATTTAAAGCACGAGTAATTGAACACTTGATGATCAAAACTATATGAATACGATGCCTGTGGCCGTGTGTTTTGAGTGTGAGTGGCCGTGTGTTCTTTGACCTTGGGAATGATTGCGTTTTCTGTGGGGTTTATGTGTCTATAAAGTGCAATTTTAGAATTTGATATTATAAGGTAGTCGGTTTAGTTTTCACAATTTTTAGACTTTTAAAATTGCAACTAAATTATCATATATATTTTACTTAAATTACAGATAATTTTAAACTCTTTCTCCACAGTTATAATGGCTCTAATTCAGTCAAATTAGTCGGGGTTGTACGGATTGGATGGATTCCCTTTGCACTCCTACACTAAAGTGCTCTTTATAATAGGAGAGCACACATTCAGGCGAATTCAGTCCCACGTTGTTTGAGCATTTGAGCTGCTGGATTCAATTTTACAAAACCTCGAGGGGTGAAAGTAGTGAATTCCAAAACTTATGTTTTTGGACCGAGCAAAACGATGGGGCGTGAAGTGACACATTGTTCTCGAATGAAAAATTTGCAACCAAAAATGAAGAATATTCGTGTCAAACATTGTTCAAAAAAAAAAAAAAATGTGTCACACAAATATGGGTACAATGCTAACTTGTTATATATATTTTTGGCCATTACCCGCCAAAATTATCAAACCTCGAAAAAAAATTTTCTGTCTGATTTTGGAGTTATAATACATTGTCAATTAGGGGTTTGTGTTCTTGCTGAAAAGTTTGCCGTGTTGTGCTTCATTAGAAAGCAAATGATAAATGCACTTTTTTATACCTTAAAGTTAAGTTAAGGATCGTATTTTAAATTTAAAATTAAAATTTAAAATAATTTTATTATTAAATTTTATAGTCAGCGACATGAATACACTTGTAGGTTAAATTTAATGGTGATGTGATGTTTGCTAGTAATCTTTTTCTTAAAAAAAAAAAAAAGAAGAAGATAAACTACAAACCAGAAAAAAAAAAAAAAAAGGCAATAAATAAAAAACGAGGGCAATGCTAGTTGCCTGTAGGCAAGACAACATCAAGCAAGTCCCGGTACAGTAGGTCACTCAAAACCGGTGAAGGAGCCTCACAAATAGTCAAAAAAGCTTCAGTAGAAACGCCTAAATTAGCAGATAAAATCTACACAACAGTTTCCCTCTCTCAGTGAATGCTATAACTGACACTCCCACAATTGTTTTAAGTAGCGCAGACATTTTAACAAAAGGGGTCGACACAGATCATGCTCCCAGCCAGCCTTCTAATTTTTCCCCTAGCAACCTTAGAATCCAACTCAACAGTAACAGTTCGAGAGCCTCCAAGCTGTTTGAAAGGCAATACAGAATAGGAAATTAAAAAAAAAAAAAAAAAGATCTTGGCCACAAGCTCCACCTAGCATCATATGAGGCAGATAAATTATTGACAAATGGGGCCTAATGGTAGAGAAAAATATGTCACGTCAAAAAAATTTCATTTTACGTACATTCCTCATCATGTCACTGCAAAGCTAATCGTAAGAGTGCTTTTAGCTTGGATTAAGGAAAAGATAGGCATTGAGGTATAAGTGAGGAGGGAGAGCCTAGAGTTGATGTAACAACTAGAATTTTCTCTTATAGAAAATTTATTCTGTTACGGGAATCATTATTGAAGAAAGACAGGCGCCACCCCTACAGGTTGATGATTATGCTCAAATCAAACGCCATGATTCTTTCTCGGGTGATACTTCATCCGTTGAAATGAAAAGATTCAAGAAAGGACAGCACCATTCGTGTTAACTCTACTAGAAAAATTTGCGTAGAAAACATGATGCAATGATTTTTGTAGGAAATAGAAGAACCTATTTTCAAACCCCATAACCCTCAAATTCCAGTAAACTTTTAATTTTCATTCCGTCAGCAATTCTTGGGACATGTTGGATGCGGGAACTCCCTCAAAGGATGTAGAACAGCCACGAACATCCGCCGCTAGCAAATGTGTAACAGATGTCACCGGTTGCGGCCGCTGGACAGCCATCACAGCAGAGAGGCAATCACATACACTACAAGCAGATGATAAGATTGTAAATTTATGTAACCCTTTGCCTTGAGAAGCATTGAAATTTACCTCAAAACGCTTTTTTCCTCCTCTCTCCCTCTCTTAATTTCATTTGTTTTCTTCTCATTGCGTATGCTGATTGGCTTTTGCATAATATACTTCAATCGGTTAGTAAGAGATTGGTGGCAAAGTACACTTAGAGAGACAAAATGTATGACTTTTGGAAATGCATGTTGTGGAGATCTCAAAATTTTTTTGGAAAAAAAATAAATAATAAATTAAGATGTATGCATAATAGAGTCGGGTCAAAATGTTTCATTGACCCCGGAGTTGAGGATAACAACGAAACAAAGAGACAGGCCGACTACGAACTGTGTAAGGTCTTCACATGTGGCGAACGAGTTCCAGGGATTTGTATCTAACTAAGACGGTGATTGTGTTAGGCCAATTACTAATTCTGTAAGATCTTTAAGAAAATTTTGATGGTGAATTTTTATGTATCAAACTCGAAAATTATTCAAGCAATCTGCAATTATTATTATTATTATTATTATTATTATTTTATATATTGAAATGAGACTTATAAAACTCATTCTACTTTCTAAGAACCAATGTCCATCAATGAGAACAAATTTTAGTCTGAAAATAACTGGGATAATATTAACTTAAGACATTAAAAAGGAAATTTAATATCAATATTGTATTAGAGAAATTGAAATAAAATATTCTCGCAATCCTAATTAGGTATGTATACAAATTTGAAACCTTTCTTTGAAATAATCAAATCAATTAAAATAAAATTTGATCAAAAAATCTCAATCCCAGACACCGTGAATATTAAGTCCTAGTCAATAATATAAATGCAAAATTTTAGCGTTAGTAACTTGTTTGAAGATAAAATTTATGGGAAATCAAAACATAATGATTTTATGGAGATTGGCGCAAAATCCCAAAGACAAATAATCACAAGCGATCATATGACCAAAAAAAAAAAAGACGAATGATCCACCGCACCACGCTATTGGGATATGGTTTGGACCATGTTGTTTCCTTACCTAATTCTTGTCCCCGCAAGAAAGAAAGAAAAATATTGTGCCACGTGCATGCTCAAGCATTATTTATTGTCACAAACTCTACTAAGAAGTATTATTAAAAAGTAGTATCTTCAATTAAATCTTGAGTCAAACCCTAATAAATACACAAAAAAAAAAAAAAATTAGTAATCAATAAAAAAATAAAAACCTGCTGAACCGCCCTCTGACTTGAATCTCGGTAGCATTAGGTGATGTCTACAATAAGATGTAACTTTTTCAAAACTGGCGTTGCCATTATTCCCCAAATCTCTTTCTAAAACCATTCCTTGTAACCTCTCTCAGATTAGGCGCCACAGTATCCCCAAACCTCTCTTAAAAAACCATCTCTTGTAACTTGGATCATATTAGGAAAAAGTAATAAAAAAAAAAAACACATAAACTACTAGGCGCAACATTAAAATTGTTCTATGTGCCGAACTTACATCTGAAGAAAGTGATTGAAATACAAAATGCATACTTCTGAAAGCCCCTCAAAAATATTCTACTTAAAAACTTTCAGTCTTCACTGTCAACACTGAATGGAGTGAAGACTAAGTAAATATTAATAAAAGACCCAACATAGGAGGATGTTTAAAATGTACTGTGAAAAAGGCATCCAATATCTGCACATATTAATGGACACTGAAACTGCATAACAGTGTAAAAAAAAAAAAAAAAGATAAAAAAGCAAACAATTAAAGTTGAATGACACTATTTTACTGACAAATGAAAAAAAAAAAAAAAAAAGAGTATCAAAATGTTAATTACCCCAATGATAAACTTGAAGTTTTGAAGCCATGATTTGTTATTATTATTATTATTTTACTTTTTATATTACAGGTCCGAAGAGCAGAAATTTTATCGCATGGAATGCTTCCCTTCCCCAATCTCCGGTAGGGTAGTTATAATGGTAAGGTGGTTTGAGAATTTGTTGGATGCTGCTTGCACGTCCGCTTCTCCCACAACATTGTTCGGCGCATGATCTCGAGTTTGGGTCTCGTGGGAGAACAATAATTTTCTTTTTTTTTTAAGTAAAAAGGTTTTTTTAATAAATTATCAATTACGGTAAATGAGTTTTTTCTCTTGGATAAAAAATATTGGAGGAATTTAAATTTGATCCAAATTCTTTTCACATTTTCATAGTTTTTTTTTTAAAAAAAAATTCTTAAATTTAATAATTTTGCCCTGTAAATAAAAAAAATAAAGTAATATTTTTTTTAAAATTAATAAATACTATATTGTATAATATAGATATTTGTTAATTTATACATTTTACAATAACTACATTTATAAATTCCCTCTATTGTCTATTGTCTAGGCCTTTGAGTTCATGGGTGTATTGCAAGTTACTATATTTTTTAAAATTAATTACTTTATTTTTAAAATTTAGTCAATTAATTATTTATAATTATTAAATTAATTATTTTATAATTATTAAATTAACTATTATATAATCATTAGACTAATTATTATGTGTCAATTATTAGTAATTATATGTTTATTATTAATTGTTATATATAATAATAATACAAAATATTTATTATTAGTAAAAATTATCGTCAATATTATTTTATTTTTATAAGTTTTAAATTATAATTAATATAAATTTACTTATTCCTTTTATTTTTAGAAGTCACTACTCTTAATAATGCATAACATATTATTGGGTTAATAAAAAAAAATTAGTTATTTCTTTTACTTTATTATGTAAAGTACATATTAGTGAAAATATTTATTATATTTAAAGAATATAACAGTTATAATCTATAATATTAGAACAATTTATCTATAAGGGTAGAAATTATTCTTAAGAAAAGTGTTTAACATACTTCAAACATAATATACGTTTTGTTAATTTATTTTTATTACAATATTATATTATTTTATTAATTATTTTCTTACAAATTTAAGGTTAGTTTTTCATTTTTATCATATGCATATGCAAGATATCAAGTAGGTTAACACCATATGTCCACATTGACATAGGTCCTTGTGACTATAACCAAATAAGTTATCCACATCTATAAGCCATATGAGACTTTGGTTCCAACATCTCTCTATCATGTTTATGATATCAACCATTTGACAAACTACATGTGTTCATTGTAAAGTTGGTTGTGGATATTGCACATCTATACAACATAAATCAATGACACTTGATGTGACATATAGTCATGTAAGGTTCATTATTTTTGTGATAATTTATGTCATACTTTGTTGATGAGAAGTACAAAATTATATTGTATTTTCTCTAATTGTGTATGTATTTTGTGATTATGGTCTAACAAGGCTTTTTTTTGAGTTAATCAAAGTTAATGTTTAAGAGATAATATTGATATTCTCCTCATAAGGTGAGAAAGGTTGGGGTTAAGTGTGACCATAAAGATGTTGGTAATTGTTAGACTTATGGTGACACCAACACGAATTCTTGTTGTATTGATGTTCCCCCAACATTGCATTAGTAAGGGTTTAAACTTAAGTTTGAAAACCTTTAAGTTTTGCAAACATTTTTTATCATATTGTTATATTAATTTTATAGTACATAGTAAATAAAAAAATTGATCCAACTAGAGAGAAAATGGGTATTTATTCATTTTTTGTTTTGCATATTCAATAAGTTTGAAAGGTTTATAATTTTGTTCTATCATTTTGATAAAGACAATCCAGTTGTGAAAGATTATAAAGCTTATGAATAGATAATTTTTAATCGATAACATTTAATATTTGCATTGTCTTCATTAATTGTTTTATCCAAGAGTTTTGAAAATTATTGTAATTACCCATGACAACCAAGACAATAAGGGATAAAAAGGTTTAAATTCTAAAACTAATCATTTTTAATTGTAAAAAAAAATCATAGTTGCACATTCTTACCATATCATGGCTCCATTAGGGAATGGTTATGTGTTTTTGGATCACATGCATCATTCGTTAAGTTGTTATCAATGAATTGTTATTGTGTCTAACTTTATGGATAAAGATCTTTAATGATATTTAATAGCCTAATAATTTAAGTATTTTGATATTATCTAATGATGTTGATCTTTATGTGTGTTAATTATGCAATTTATGAGTAAAAGTAAGAAAAAGTTTGACTTAAAAAAGGGTGCACCATCTTACATAACCCTTTATTTGACAAGACACTCAATATATATATATATATATATATATATATATATATATATATATATATATATATATAAGCATTTTATTTGGAAAAATGAAAGTCCTTATAATATTTATTAGTCACATTTATTTTATCATATTGTTTATCGTTGAAATTATTTTATAGAATAAATTTGGTCACTTTCACACCTAGTAAATGTTAGTTTTTAGACCATTTCATTAATATTTTGCAAGGTTAATGTTAAACCATCAAGAAAATTATGGGCCAAAGCTATATACATTTTAACAT
Source organism: Rhizophora mangle (assembly GCA_037832345.1). Classification (NCBI taxonomy): domain Eukaryota; kingdom Viridiplantae; phylum Streptophyta; class Magnoliopsida; order Malpighiales; family Rhizophoraceae; genus Rhizophora; species Rhizophora mangle. The sequence continues at coordinate 2,129,677 of JBAPLJ010001421.1, read as the reverse complement.
TACCATCTCTTTGACTTCTAAGGCTTAAGCTTCATGTAACAAAGCAATGATGCTATATTTTTACCTTAAGTTCATTCCAAGTACTAATATAAGAGACTATAATGTTGCTAAGGTTAGTATTTGTTGACAACATTTATTATTTTCCCTTAATATCAATAATTAAAGGCTTGGTTTGTTTCCTAAAAGGCAAAGACAAATATGACCATTATTTATAATTTGCCTTTAAAAATGTTTAAAAGATACTATAAATTATAATATATTTTATAGTAAATTATTTGTTGTACTCTAAAAGTATATCGATGGTAATTGAATTTTTTATTCAGATGAGATGTATATACCATTAAAATAAGTGTAATGACTTGACAACAAGTCAAACAAATAATTATGACTCAATTCATCATGAATTGTAAGTTTAGAACCTTGGATGGTTAATATTAAGACAAATTGACTAATTTTTTTTTTTAGATAAGTATCTTATTTAGGTGAAATTAACATTATAAGTATCGATATATTATAATAGTTAAGTTTTTCTTACTTATATTAAGACTAAGTTATACAATTTAAAACTATACATAATTTGTAATTCATAAGGTGGTAAAACAAATTACTGAGTAATAAAATAATCACTTGATTTTATGAGATTATAGATGAATTTGACAAATCTTTTGACAAAATCACTAAGTATAAAAGTTAATGCAAATTAAATAAAGAAAAATAAGGTTAATGTCAATAAAGTATGGTGAAGAGTAGTAAAAACTCAATATATATTATAGGAGATTCCTTAAAATAAATTCTTATGAGTAATAATAAATTATTTATTGACTTTAGGTGTACTATTAAAATTATAAATCATCTCTTATAATGTAGATATGGTGTAATAATTATAATATTTAATATTAAATTATATTCTTAATAAATTATATAACTATTATAAATGTTATGTTATTCAAATACACATTTAATATGCTTAATTATATGATAGTAGGATGAAATTACTACAATAAGATCTTAAATAAGTTATTTAGAATTTTCATAAAAATAAACCAAGTGTGTGCATAACATGAGAGCAAATTTAATGATATATATAGATAAATTCTGGTTTATAAAATTTTTTATTTCACCATAATTTTGAGTATTAAAATTTATAGGTTTTATTTTTTAATTCATAATTCGAAAAGTAAAAATAAAAATGATGTATTATATTATTGTTAATTAATCTAATAAAATTAATTTTTTAAAATAATAAAAAACTGTTGTAAATTAGTATAATTTTAAATTTTAATTACCTTATTTTTAAACTTGCTAACTAACTATTTATAAGCATTGGAGTAATCGTTTTATAACTATAATTACTATTAAAAATATAATAACTAGAATATTTTAAACACAATTTTTTTTTTTTTATTATGATGTTATAGTATTTTATTATTTAAATTTCTGTCGGTAGCTCAAAATGGAGAATTTGCGGCCCTGGCTTTTGCGTGCAGATGCCTTAATTGCCCAACAAAGCTAAATGACAGATGGATAAATTGACGGCCACAAATTTGTGAAGCCATGTTCTGGGCCCATTTTGAGCCTTTCAGAAACAAAATTATGTGATCTTTCGACTTTCTTGGCGGTGGCGTACATGAATAATTGGACCCGGTGGGTATTTAATGCTCGGTGCATTTGTTGTTATCATGTCTACATCATTTCTTATTTTCTCATATATTCCCAAACCAATTTTTCACATTTATCTTTCATGTGGCATTGGTACCTCTCATAAGTCTACTTTGCAATTATGATTAAAAAATAAAATAAAAAATTGCACTCAATTTGGCACAGTCCAATTATGGTTCGATTGTCTTATAGACCAACAACTTCCATGTTTTGTGCCAAGCGTACTCTCGCCAATTGGGCAAAAATGGGTTGTCTGTCTGCCTTTGTTCTCTCTCCCTCTATAGGTTTGAAGATAATATTTATAAAATAAATATCTAATATTTTAACTTATGTAATTGTAATTTGATAATAATTTAGTGTATCTTTTTTACATTATTTCGAATTCAAATTTATTGATTGTCATCCGTCTCCCATTACACGTGAAGCACCTTTTTTTAAAAAAAATAAAAAAAAATAGAAAATAAAAATAAAACTCTAAAGTCACCGTCGCAATTCATTAATTAATCGTTAGCAGCTAACTTCTTTGGGCCTTGCTTATTTAGGTGCAGGGACAGGCCCATCATGGCTTATATAGTACATAGCCCCACAGATTTTGCCCCCCTACTCTGTTCCATCACATTAGCCTACTTTGTCAAATTTGGTTAAGTCTTGTCATGAGATATCCTCGCCAAACTTCGGGCTTTTGTTTTTAAGATTTCAAATTTTATTATTAAATAAAAAGTAAAAAGAAAAATTATAAGAATGAATAAAATTGTTTTATTGTATATTTAAGTTTTAATAAATAAAAAAAAAAATATAACCTCTCGATCACAATAGACATACTATTTGCTGCATTAGACCGAGGCTTATCTTTCTTGTCTCTACTTTAATGTCTATTGTGACCTCTAAATCACAATAGATTGTTCTGCCAGTTGGAGCAACAAGCAAGCATTTGGCTAGTGCAGGCCATTTAACAAATGTGGCATATTAAATGTTATTTCCAACTTTCTAGGGTCATGACAGAAACCTTTGAATTGAGCTGCAAGTGTGATTGCTTATATGAACTCTAATAAGCTCTTCAAGGACAAATCTGTTTCTCCCTCTCACCTGCTGGCCATTTTCTTTTCGTTCAGATATTTAAGGTCACAACAACAGTTGTTATGTTAGTTTAAGGGTTAAAAGATTTCAAATGGGCTATTGTATCTTTTTGTGCATATGTAGCTGCACTGTTTTGAGCTATCGGCTATAGGCTGGAGGCATTTCTCTGAATTTTGGGCAGATCCTACTTTCAATTGTTATCATCTTCAATTTCATGGAAACTAAGGAAGAAAACAAAATACAAACCAGGAATGACATGAAGTGTTTTTTTGTCAATGTTCAGAGGAAGTTTCACCTGTGCGCGCATAAATGCTTCCTGTGGTTTCCAGGTGGATAGAAACATAGGAGATTTGAGAATTAGGCCATGGATGGGAAGTAGAGCAATTTGAGAACATGGCTGGCTGGTGTTTGATGTAAGCCTAACATAGATTTTAAACAAATTTTTTATATTACTTTAATGTCTTTGTCTACATATAGTTTGGATCCATTAGTTTATGGTTTTGCAGGTTATACGGTTGTTAACTAGCTTTCAGTGTCATAATATATTCAAGAAAATTGGTAAGAACTAGAAAGCATTGAGAAGCAAGCAGTACAGAACAAAAGGAAATTGCAGGAGCCATTTAATGTAAGCTTAAAGATTTTGGCTGCTTGTTATAAACTATATTAGAGCGTATATATATATACATCGTTTGCAGGCTCTATGAAGATCACCATCCACATGTTCTCTTCGTCAGACAAGAAAATTCTAAAGACCATTACGAAAGAATAAGAGCAATTCCTTGTCTCAAGTGGATGTGTTGATTCTTTGCAATGATTTGGAAGACCCACAATCACAACTCCTGCATCCATGTTTAATTAAGCAATCCTGATGGTCAACGGTTCATTTCCATCCATCTGCAACCAGGATTACAACATTAAACAATCCAATACTGACAGGTAAGTCAGAGCCCTAACAACAGACATACGCGACAAACAAGTCATAGTCCCAGTAACAGCTACGCAGAGGTAGAACTATTCATTGAGTTATTGGACAAGGTGAGGCTTGACTAAGAGGCGTCAAAGAGATGGATGATCTGCATGTTACAAAAAAAAAAAAAAATTATTGGACCAGGGTCAGATGCGTGCAATCACAAGCAAATACATCACTAAATCCGAAGTTCCAAACTGCCACACTAAATTAATTTCATAGAAACAATTTAGCTTCATTATTTCCAATTTTATCTATTTAAATAATCACTCCCTTTACTAGAGATCTAAGAGACCAAACAAGTGTAATTCACAGTTTTGTTTTGAGTCCTTGTAAAATAAACCAAATGCTCAACTAGTTTTTCAAACTTACTGGGCATCAACACGCAATTTCTTGTCAGACTTTTTCTTGCTCTTTCTCCTCTTTTTCGAAGAACTAGGACCAGCATCCAAAGACTGCCCTAGAACTGGACTTACAACCTCAATTGGAGGATTGACAGCTGCAGATGGTTGCTCTGGTTTTGACACATTGAGTTCATGGTGCGGCAGATGCATTACTGAAGGTGATTGTGCTGTTGAACATATTGGCACATTGATCACAGTGGCAGGAGCTTTATTATCTATGCTCGTGCTCTTGGAAACATGTCCAATGTTCATTGCGATGCGCAGAGTATCATGTTGGGCAGAATTTGGATCTTTGACTTTATCCAATGCTGCATAGAGTTTAACTTTGGATTTGATGATTTCTGATAGAATTGTTCCCAACCCAGAGTCACCTACATTAAATCTTCAACGGTCAACCACCCAAAGCAAAGAAAATGCAAACATGGTACTTAAACGAGAACTCCTAGTCGACCACATAGTTTGGGATACCTAGAAGAGAAATAATGGTGGCACGTGCTGCCAACTGCTCTGCCTCTTTCTTGTTTCTACCAGTTCCACCACTGTAAATCACACCATTGAAAACCAAGGATGATGCAAAAACAGGAAGCAGACGTTGTGGCTGAACAGTGTCATATGTAGGCAGTTGCATGTTCATTTTCACTGCAAATTCATGCAGGATGGATTTGCAAAACACTGTGTCCTGGAAAAATATTTTAAAGGGAGAATAATTAAAGGGAATGAAGAAATCTCTACAAAATAAGCATAGAGGATCAGAATGTGTATTATAATTGACATCTACAAATTACTAATCATTCTTTTATTCATAACTATGAGTCCAAGTTTATCGAGCACATTTCCAAAATAGGTGCACCAAACATTCCAAATGAATGCAAGTTTATAGTGAAGATTGCCTGCCTAGGTGCATCAGCCACTTAAAAAAAAAAAATTATGACGTTTGTGTTTCAACTGTTCATAGTCAAACTGGTAAAGTGTCAATTTCAGCTGTTTTCACAATTAGATTGATCAAGAACTTCTAAACAAGATGCAAAACACATCAAAATAAATCACATTTATTTCAAAAGTTAAGCAAAGCATAAACAAACCTCAAGAATTAGTGGGCACCCTTCTTCCCTAACCTTTTCAGAGATTCGCTCCAAAGCAAGTTTTGCTACATCTTGCTCCGCTTCTTTTCGGTGTGAAAAGGTATTTGGTGAAGTATACTCTTCTCCTTCTATCAACACAGTCGCCCTGAATTTTGGTGCATGTGGAGATCCTTCATTGATTACATAATAAATAGGCAATGGAAGAGATGATCTCTGGGCATATTCTTGTAGTTTATTTTTGTGCGAGTGTTCTAGGACATCTAACAAAATTAAAAATTTGTTAACAACTGTTATTTATGAGAAAATGCATCCCAAATCACAACTCATTAGTAAGTAAAGTTGATACAAGTGAAGCCAAATAGTGCAGCCAAGAATATTGCAACTGCATTAGGCGGCCAATGGTATTGCTAACATTCTTAGCCTTGACAACTAGAGGCAGTGGTAGCCCCACCATTGTAGGAGGTACCTAGTTAGTGAGAGAGAGCCGGGTCCTTTTCTATACTTATTACCATCACAATTGTTCTTGCCCATATGTTGTATTATTGACAAAGGCATTTCTATGTTCTGTTCTCCAAGATAACTAGCAAATCTGAATAACAAAACTGGTCACTTACTAGCAAAAAAATTCTTCAATTCAATATATATATATGAAATTGTAATTTGTAATAAAGGTCATAAGCAAAAATCTGTGGGCAATATAACAAAAAAAGGAATTTTATTTATGGCCCTTTACAATCAAGCAAATAAACTAAGAAAGCAAAGTACCAACATATTGATTCAAAAAAGGACAAAGACACAATAAGATGAAAAAAGACAGAGTTTTCCTTTTGTAGCTGTTTAGACAACATAGAAAATTAAAAAATTCTAGCATCAAATGGTAGAAAGTTATGATTCATTGTACAAGCTTTGAGTAGAGAGATTTGTGTCTGAAAGTCAGACTATGAATATATGTGGCCGACTCTTTGGACTAGACTGAACTAAATTTATAATTTTCTCAGGGAACAAAAGAAAAAAAAAAAAAAATCTGTGAGTGCATTTTCTAGGTTTAATTTACTGATCTCCCATTTTACATTCTCACCAATTAGCCCCACCCCTATGTATTGATAAGTGGCCTACAAAGAGGAAAATTCAACAATACTAACAAAATCAACCTTGTGTCCTTACTCCTTAGGCTTTTTCTTATCATTGGCTGTAAACTTTAATTTGTTCTTTGCGATTGATAGCTAAATAACATTTCCAAATATCTTCCCACATAAAATAATAATAATAATAATAAAAGATTTTTTTCCCTTTTAAAAACATTGGAGTGATTATTTTACTTGGAACTTCAAAATTGATTTCACTAAAATTCCAAGGAGATTTTTTGGTTAATGTCAACTTTTTTTAATAAAATAACAAAACCTAATACATGCTAATGTCTTTGTGTAAATAGGCTTTATCATTTTTTTTTCCTTGAAAATTGAACTCAAGAATGAAAAAAATTGCAATGATTCTTCAACATTCCTTTGCCATTCTTGCAACATTATTATTGCTTGATTCAGCTCTTGTATCAGCTTTACCTGGGACTGCAGCTTTCAGTCCAGGTCCCTTTGGATGCAAGTACTCATATTCTACATTTGGATCATGACCTTTTCAATCTAAGAGCATTATCATTCAACAAATTCCATGATTTTCTACCTGTACATCGTCTGTTCCCCTCATATTGTTTCAGTCTCAGTGTTTTAGCCTCGATCACAAAAAGGGACATATTGCCAAAGTTTGAAACTTGTTTCTTTTTCATTTTTCTATTTTTTTTGTACTTTACTGTTGTGGCTGTTTAGACTACACAGATATTGTGCTGACAAGCAAAAGCCTAAAAAGAAATGAGATTGGTATACAACTATTGATTTACATTTAAAAATGTGAATAAAAAAAAGTGGCAGGACACGACAAGAACAGAAAAATGAAATTTAGTCCTACTTGGTCTTAACTAGGAACATGATAATAATAATAGTAATTAGAAAAAAGTAAAACCCCAGAAATTCACTAAAACATAGAACACAAAACATTATCACCCAACAAAGTCAACGCTTTCTCGCGCTTTCCTTTGTGTCCACCATTATAAAATATAACAGGAAAAACCCACATAAAATCAAATTTTTAAAAAAAAAAAAAAAAGAACCCACAATTAGTATTTATAGGCAAAAGCCCAAAATTTGGTACTATTCTGTTTCTTACTTTGATGTACTTACTGGTGGAAGTGGAGGCAGCCGAAGGCTGAGCTTGAACCGGAACCGCAACCGGAGTCGGGAGAGGCAGCGGAGAAGGAATGTTTTGTGAAGCTGCTGCCGTTTTTGGCAACTTGGGTTGCGGAAGCCCCGGCGGCAGATCCCTGGAAGAAAGGTAAGCAACATTGGTTGTAGATAGAGACGGAGTCTGTTTCAGACCCGGAACTTCAACCGGTTTTGGCGGATCGGCGGCCGGCGGGCTGGCTATCGGAAGATGGGAAACCGGCAAGGACGGAGCAGAAATAGAACCGGGCGCTGCAACCGGGTTCTGGAGCTCCGGATTGGGTTGAATCCGGGCCTTTTTGCTTTTGGATTTCGCCATGAGAGACAAGTGTAGTGAGACTGCTGGACTACGTCAGGTTAAAAAGTAAGATAAAAATCAAGGCAACGTATGTTGGCACCGTAGGACGGTGGGTGGTTTTTCCCCCTGGGGGGTGGGGTGGGGGATTTTTTTTTTTTTTAATCAAAATAGGACAAATTCGGAATATGTTCACTTAACTTTTTTTTTTTCCTTAATTTTCATCAAAATTCGGATTTTCTGTTAATTTCAACGGATTGTGATTCACGGTTGGATGGTTGGATCCGGTGGCCCAAGATTCATAATAGAACAAATGAATCCACTTTCATTTTTTTATCATGAAATTAATTAAAGTAAAAATTAATAATTAAATGTGAATAATATAATTTAAATATAAAATTAATTAATTATAAAAATTTTAATATTATATTAAAAATTATTTTATTAAAATTTTAAAATTATTACATTATATATATATATATATATTTTAAAAATTTCCGTCGAATGCCGAAGCGCACACAAACGTGGAGAGGAGATTGTGTGTGGATTGAATAAGAGTAGTAAAACTGAAATCTCACCCTAAGTCATTAAAAGAGCTTTTGGAAGTAAAATAAAATTTAATATGGTATAAATACTCATTATAACAAGTTTGAAAATATCCCAAAACAAGATAATTATTTACGTTATTTTAAAAAAACAAATTGAATTAAATTTCAATTTAATGTCATCTGAATTATTATAGCTTTTCGACTCTTTTTATCATCCTAATAGGATATAAATCCTTGGTAACAATACGCTCATGTAAATTTAATATATTAATAGGAGTATAATAATAACACGGAAAGATCTAAAATTCCCTGTGTTTCTTGTTATGGAAAAGAAAAAGATTTCAACGATTATGGCAAGTTGATAGGTGTAGAAAAAAAATATTGTTATAAGCTTGAATTTTTTTTTATTTTAATAATTAATTTTTAAGGTGTAGATTTCTAAGATTTCTCTCATGTACCCATAATTTCAGCACAAAATCGGATGATGAGCAAGAGCTTTGAACGGATAATCGTTACAAAAGCACAAAATTTTATGTTAAGAAGAATAAAAAGGAGGAAGTTAAAAAAAGGGCAGGCCATGAAATGAAATAACTTTTAAACACCGTAGGTCCCAGACCCTAAATGTCACGTTGGGTGATAAATGGGCCCTACTCCTCTTGCCATGTAGGATGCCAGCATGTACTTTAACGAATGTTTCGTTCAAAGTTTAGTTGACGATTTAAATGGGACAAATTGTAAATTAGTGACCTAAATGGACACTTCCTTTTTTTTCTTTTTTTTTTTTTTTTATTGGTAGGGTTTGGTAGGGGATGGGGACTCCGAGTGTCCCCATTGCCAGGATCACGTGTATCTCGGGATTGGTCTCTCTCTCTCTCTCTCTTTTTAATTGCTTATGCCTGTTTCAATTAATGGAACAGGAACATAATTTTTAGAAAATTTTCTTCAAGGCTACAACACCAGTGATTGTGAAATTCAACATGCAAGAGCCGTAAACCAAATGAGTCACACTTGACTGGAGCAATGCAAACATGAGAGATAGTTCAAGGAATCAAATAATCTGGAGGGAAATGAAGTTGTGTTACAAGTTCAAGGTGTACGTTTAGCACAAAACAAAATAAATAATAATAATAAATAAGTAAATAAACCCATCCATATTATGAACAAGGGGTATGAACGTCTTGTCGTCCCAGAGGATGTGTTAAAACGATGTTCATTAAATTGGACAAACGTGTGAAGATGAGAACCAGCTATCTTACATCTTTATCGGCAAGGGATCGTAAGCGTAAAGAATAATCATTACCCAGCACGACCGAAGTCGAGTCCACATGACACAAGATTAACATTCCGATATTCAAAATTGGTTCATTCTGCAACACAAAAGTTCCGAATGATAAACAGTGCAAAAATGCCGGGGTAAAGTTAACTGTTCGAAGCACAACAACCATTATGTCGCTTGCGGAGTAAACAATGTAACCACCAAACATTGCATTTGCATCGACCCTGTCAATTGATGAAGCGAGGACACAGTGATAGTGTGGTTGTTTAGACGATTAAGGCAACTGGCAACAAAACACTAGGAGTCTGAAATTTGAAACTGATAAGAAAACTGTTAGAGAAGACCAAAGGAGTAAAAGAAGAAAAAGAAAATTCACTTTATTTGATGATTTACTTCCACACCCATATTCATGGCTTCCTTTAACGACGATGCTGCAACACAGAGTAATAAATTGCTACGAAAAAGCAGAGTACAAATGACAATCACAAAACCGAGGAACAGGGGATTTTAGAAATGGTTTAGTCATTTTTCCTAGGAGTTTTGCCATACCTAAGGATAATCCCTGGATGACATTGAAGCGAGTACATGTAAAACCAAGGTCTTTTTAAAAACAGGATTTGCTATGCTGCAGGATAATGAGACGAAATACGGCTTAGAAAATCTTAAATACACCTTCGAACAACACAGTAAACCAGCACAACTTATACCTGCTTTGTAGAGAGCAAGTGCCACTACTGAAATAGTTCATCAACAAAAAGTTGGTAGAAAAATTAAATAGAAGGAGAAACCCAATTCAATACCTTCTCTTCGGTTTCAGGGACCTTCAAGACCTTGAGAATGACATCCTCTTTATGAAATTAAAAAATATGAAACCAACAGAAAACAAAACAAAACAAACAAATAAGCCATTTGAGATAAAAGAATTTTGATTAACTATAGAACTTTTATGCAAATGGGGGGTGTAGTTTTTACGTACTTTAAACTTGTTCGACATGTACTTGCCTGTTTACTCTGTCATATGAAAACATAAAGGGGCTTACTTACTTCAGTTTTCACTTTAGAAAACGCCTCCTTCTGCCATTTAACACTAACTGCAATAGCTCATTGAAAATTTCACATTTAACAACCAGACTTTTAGGAATAAACAGAAGAGAAAACTTCAAAGAGTGCCCAATTCAATCTACCAGGTCAGTAGTTGAGGCAGACTATGCTTTGACACTTTTTTCCCGAATGTGTTTCCATAAATTTCAATCCAAATGTAATGACAACCTATAGCAACAAATATACTACACATAGTCTTCCATATCCTTTCCAATATTTCGGCATAATCTTCCACCTCCATCTTCTCTCTCTCTCTCTCTCTCTCTCTCTCTCTCTCTCTCTCTCTCTTTTCTCTTAATTTTTTCAATAAAAACTTTCGAAACTTGAGGGTTTTGCCACCTTGTGAAAAAAGGTCTTCAGAATTAGGAAGAGAGCAGCCTCAACTTTCTCTCACTTAATAAAATACTCTTGTATACAGATAGATATAGATAGGGTCAATAAGTAACAAAAATATAAATATTGTAATGTATATTAACAACATGTTGCACAAGTAAATTTACTAGTTTCAAAATTATTACAACATCAATTTAACCATTTAAATGCATATAGTTTCAAGTTATTTAGGAAATATTAGAGCTTAGTTTTGTAGAAACATACGACATTAGAGTTCGTGGCTTAGAGTAACTAGTGTTGCTGCAAAATTATCAAAGAGCTATTATGTGTCATGAACAAAAGCTGTTGTCATGCAGTAAGCAAATGTGCCAAAGCCATAATGAGTCACATAATTTGGTAAAATTATTATATATATATATTATTTATTTATTTATTTTAATGTAACACTATATCGTAACATATAAAGGGTAATACAAGAACAAGATACAATTAGTTTATATTTTTTATCACTGCTATGTTGTTTTTTATGTGTTTTTTTTTTCATATATATAATTTAAATTTTGAGATTCAAATTTTAAAAAAAGAATGAAATTTCCGAGAAGAAAGGAGCCAATTGCAATTTAGTCCAATTTTAGTTAATACGTTCAAGTCCCAGCTTCGATTTCCGCGTCCTTGAGCAAAGCCCAACGCATTGTAAAGTGCTCGGGTAGGCTGCAAGCCTCGCATCATTGTAGCCTTCAGAAGCATTCATACCTTGAACCATTGCTGTAAATATAGGGTATTTACTTGGTCTCTTGATCCATAACACGAGGAGACCCCTCCTCGCACAGATATCCGAGAGTCTCCAACGTGGCTCGCCTAACATGAGAAGGTAGCTGGTGAAAATTTGACAACTCAGGCCATTGTCTCTGTGACAACTCAATGCCTTATTCAATTCTTTCTCCAATTCAGTATCTCAGCGGAAAAGGAAGAAGTCAAAATTCCCTTCTCCATCCTAGAATCTTCAAAATCATATCAACCTGAATCCTATCCATAAACCTACTTCTAAGAACTAACATAGACAACCACGAAACTATCAACGACAGCAAGCAGCAAGAGTAGCAATTCCTCCTCATTTTCTTTTCTTTTCTTTTTCCTTTTGCTCCAGTCTTCAATTTTCTTTGGCAGCTTTCTATTCCTCTTCGCATTGACAATGAATATTCCAGCTCACCGAATCACTTCAACTGAACTAAAACAGTCATAGCCCACTAACTGCACATGAACCGCTGGTTATGCCTTTCATTGAAGAAAACATAACAAAACCAGATTGGAAGCAAAGGGAGGCAGCCACATATGCTTTTGGGTCAATTTTGGAGGGTCCATCCCCCAAAATATTTGACACCTATTGTGAACATGGCTTTGAAATTCATGCTAAGTGCCTTAACGAAGGACCCAATTAGCCATGTGAAAGACACTACTGCTTGGACGTTGGGACGGATCATTGAGTTCCTTCATGGTTCAACTATGGAAGCACCCATCATCACTCAGGCAAATTGCCAACAGATTGTTACGGTTCTTCTTCAGAGCATGAAAGATGCTCCAAACGTAGCTGAAAACGCATGCGGTGCCCTGTACTTCCTTGCCCAGGGTTTTGAAGATGCAAGCCCTTCATCTTCACTGTCTTATTATTTTCCGGAAATAGTTCAGGCCCTTCTCACTGTTACTCATAGAGAAGAAGCTGCAGAGTCTCGGTTAAGGACAGCTGCATATGAAACACTGAATGAAGTGGTTAGAAGCTCAACCGATGAGACGGCACCCATGGTGTTTCAACTAAGTCCCGTCATCATGACAGAGCTTCACAAGACTCTTGAAGGCCAGAAACTTTCCTCTGCTGACAGAGAGAAGCAGAGTGAATTGCAGGGCCTTCTTTGTGGGTGTTTACAAGTCATTATTCAGAAGTTAGGGTCATCAGAGCCAACAAAGCGCATTTTCAGGCAGTATGTGGACTAGATAATGGGACTTTTCCTAAGGGTATTTGCATGTAGAAGTTCAACTGTGCATGAGGCAATGCTGGCAATTGAAGCCCTTGCCTGTTCAACTGGCCCAGATTTTGCAAGACACATGCCAGAGCTCTATAAGTATTTGGAAATGGGTCTCCCGAATTCTAGGGAGTACCAGGTCTGTGCTGTGACTGTTGGTGTGGTGGGGGATGTTTGTAGGGCTTTGCAAGTTAAAATTTTGTCTTATTGTGATGGACCCATGACACAACTTCTCAAGGATTTGTCAAGCAATCAGTCACATGGTTCAGTGAAGCCTCCCATATTTGCGTGCTTTGGTGACATTGCCGTGGCAATAGGTGAGACTTTTGGGAAGTACTTGATGTATGCCATGCCCAGGCTCCAAAGTGCTGCAGAATTGTCTGTCACACATCAGGAGCTAATGATGAAACAATTGAGTATGCAAATTCTCTGAGAAATGGAATTTTGGAGGCATATTCAGGGATTTAAGAACTCCTCGAAAGCCCATCTCTTGACCCCATATGCATCACACATTTTTCATTTTTTGGATAGCATATACTTGGACAAAGACGTGAGTCTGCTGAACATATATAAAGTAAAATATTGTCTGCTTTATGACTTATATTATCTATTTGAATGCAGCGATGTTGTGGTGATGAAATCTGCCATTGGTGTCCTTGGAGATTTAGCTGGTACACTGGGAAGTGATGCTGGTCCTTTAATCCGGCAATATATTTCTAGCAAATACTTTTTTAAATGAATGTTTGTCTTCTGAAGACCATATGGTTAAGGAATCTGCTGAAAGGGTTAAGTTGGCTATCAGTCGTGCTGTTTGAATTGTTGCTCCCTGCATGTTCATTCCCTCTAGAAGCCCATGCATGCATTTGCGTGTGTTGAGTTGGGGTCTGGGGATGCATTTGCATCCCGCCATCAGTCATTGTCGAATAGCAGAAGTTCTGGTCATCAGGTTGTCTCTAACTGTTACATCAACACCATGGTTCGTGCTGTTTGAATTGTTGCTCCCTGCATGCTCTCTCCCTCTAAAAGTCCATGCGTGTATTTGCATGTGTTGAGTTGGGGTCCAAGGTTGCATTTGCATCACGCCACCTGTCATTTTCAGAGAGCAGAAGTTCGGGTTATCAGGTTATCTCTAACTCTTGCATCTACACCATGGATTAGGTTCTATTTTCTGTGCCTGAAAAATTTATAGATGGTCTGAAGGCATCAGTTGGAAGCTTGAGAGATATTGTCATAGGCCATAGGATAGGTACAGTTGAGTGAGAAGTCAAATTGGATCGGCTGAAAGCATCCGTGGCAGGCAGCGTCTGGTTGTTTGCTGTTTATTTGGTCCTGTAAGTTTGAGACATATCCCTGTAAGTCTACCAATGGTCTTCGTTGCTGTCTTTCAGATATCTTCACTTGTTGAAGTTGATGATTGCAATCAGCTCATTGAAGTTTTTCGACACTTAAAGATTGCTCAGGTGCCACATGTCAGAAGACCGAGATTCATTCCTTGTTTTCAACCCCGGATGTGTCTTTTTTGGGTTTATTCATGGCTGTTTCATCCCATCATTGTTAAGTCAATGCTCGGGTTGTATTTTAACTGTTTTACTCTTTACGACGGTCTACAACATTTTATGAGGGTATTACAACGTGCATTGCAGAGTCCTTTTTTCGCTTTTGTTGACTATGCCAGTCTCACTGTCTCAGGTCAGTTGTCACGTATCTTCACGTACCTTGCATTCATTCTTTTCTCAACAACATGTTTCATCTTTCTTCCAATTTTGTACCATTTTGGTTAATCTCTGCATGTAGAGAATGGTTATTACAAATCTAATGTAATGTAATGACATCCCAATGTCGAAATGAGGGTTCGAGTATCCATGTTCGCATTACAACAGACACAATGCAGAACAATTTTATACTGTTGTCCTTCATCTATGGAGTGATCATATGGGCTTTTTTTGGGTTTTTTTAAAATCGTTTTTGTGGAGTTGGCACTTCTGTCCTTGTGCATGAATTACTTTATTGTTTGACGCTCCTTGAAATATTGATCTCTGGCATGTGGGCAATTACTTAACGCAGGCGGTGGAAGCGCAGCACCGTGTAGGGTGCATGGATGAGAGAAGCAAGTGATCCTACTTTAAGGTAAATTTCTCTTGTTTGAGGCATGCCGTTAGTGGGAATCCCCACGTTGTCAGAGATGGCATTTTCTTCTATGAAATAACTAAAAAAAATTAGTAATTTGGGCTGGCCCAAATTCAAACGGTCCATTCATTATTACTGAGTACTTACAAAGTAATTTTACCGAAAATAAAGTATTATTTTTTAAAAATCAAGTTAGATTTGTAAAAATATAAAAATTTGATAATTTTTTTAAATATCAACCCATATAAAAAATATGTGAGAGAATGTGGAAAATTTAATAAACAGAAGAATTTTAATAATGAGAGTTGAAATAAGAGAAAAGAGGCTTAGAAAGACACTGAAGATTCACTGTAGATTGTACAAATGTTTTAGCTGAAACTTCTTTCGCTCTGCCTCTCTCATGCTATTAGAACAATCTATTCATAGATACATATTTCGAATTTCCGAGGCTTTGAAATTCAGATGAGATAAGCTCTTACATCATAATCTTAATAATTTTTAATAACTTTATCTTATATTATCCTATATTATTACATATAGACCATATAAAAATTATGACTCTTTAATTATTAAATTATCTAATTAAATTAGGCCTGTAATTTAAATTTTCATTATTAAAATATGAGTCAATCGTATGATTTTTTGTCACTTCTTAAGGTATCTGCGATGAGTCTTCTTTTAACTTTTTCTTGTAGGGTCGAAATCATGTCATGCTCGTGTGGTCTCCACTAATATACAGAAAAGAATTATAATAATTATATTCAAATATAAAAGCAAGTAAATGTTATTTATTATTAAAATAACTAGAATACGTAAACACAATTATAATATTAAAATAATTTATATGACACAAATAATATTTTGTATAAAATAAAAAATATATATATTATATTATTATAATTTTTTTATATTATATAGAATATATTTTATTTAGTATAAAATATTTTTCTTTTGTAGACATTTATATCAGTGAAATTTGTGTTGACTAAAACTTTTCTTTGGGATAAAGCAATCATGACTAGACTAGAATCACCACGAAAGCGACCGCCTTTGGCAAAAAATTCTCTATTTTCCATTGCAAATAGTTGCCATGGCGCTTTACAGTGAGGTGGACACAGTTGACTAGTGTGACAACTAGATCACAACCACCTCTTGAGAGAAGATGAAATTAAAAGGTTAACAATAATCTACATTGAAGAAAAGGATATAATTTTTTTTTTTTATTGTAGGGCTCTGGAAGCATGGAATGTTGTGTCATCATCACCTACTCAAACCGTCTGGTGGAATTAAAAAAAGTTCACTTGGGAAGTTGGGGAGAGGAGGAAGATGTGACGTAATATTTACATTTAATACCCTTCTATTTATAAATTGAGCCCAGATTTGATGGCATACCAGATGGTGATTATAAGTTGGGTTTTTCTACCAATATAGGAGACATGGAAAATTTCACATTTTGTCAATCTATTAGATTCAATAGATATTTCTTACTTCAAACTGAAAGTCATCATATAAAAATCTGAGTTTAGTTTCCTTATTTATAAAGAAAAAACCAGTCTAACTTTTGTCAATGTATCCGTGTGAGACTTTAGCCACTATTTCAACTAATTCCCGTCTTCATGACGGAGCTTCACAAGACTCTCGAAGGCCAGAAGCTTTCCTCTGTTGACAGAGAGACCCAGAGTGAATTTCAGGGTCTTCTTTTTGGGTGTTTACAAGTCATTATTCAGAAGATAAGGGTCATCAGAGCCAACAAAGCACATTTTCATGCAGTATGCGGACCAGATAATGGGACTTTTCGTAGGGGTATTTGCATGTAGAAGTGCAACCCTGCATGAGGAGGCAACGCTGGCAATTGAAGCCCTTGCCTATCCAACTGACCCAGATTTTGCAAAACACATGCCAGAGTTCTATAAGGATTTGGAAATGGGTCTTCAGAATTTTAGGGAGTACCAGGTCTGTGCTGTGACTGTTGGTGTGGTGGGGGATATTTGTAGGGCTTTGCAAGTTAAAATTTTGTCTTATTGTGATGGAACCATGACACAACTTGTCAAGGATTTGTCAAGCAATCAGTCACATGGTTCAGTGAAGCCTCCCATATTTGCGTGCTTTGGTGACATTGCCGTGGCAATAGGTGAGAATTTTGGGAAGTACTTGATGTATGCCATGCCCATGCTCCAGAGTGCTGCAGAATTGTCTGCTCACACATCAGGCGTTGATGATGAAACAATTGAGTATGCAAATTCCCTGAGAAATGGAATTTTGGAGGCATATTCAGGGATTCTTCAGGGATTTAAGAACTCTTCAAAAGCCCATCTCTTGACTCCATATGCACCACACAATTTTCATTTTTTGGATAGCAGACACTTGGACAAAGACATGTGAGTCTGCTGAACATATATATAAAGTAAAATATTGTCTGCTTTATGACTTATATTATCTATTTGATTGCAGGGATGTTGTGGTGATGAAATCTGCCATTGGTGTCCTTGGAGATTTAGCCGGTACACTGGGAAGTGATGTTGGTCCTTTAATTCAGCAATCTATTTATAGCAAATACTTTTTCAATGAATGTTTGTCTTCTGAAGACCATATGGTTAAGGAATCTGCTGAATGGGCTAAGTTGGCTATCAGTCGTGCTGTTTGAATTGTTGCTCCCTGCATGTTCATTCCCTCTAGAAGCCCATGCATGCATTTGCTTGTGTTGAGTTGGGGTCTGGGGTTGCATTTGCATCCCGCCATCTGTCATTGTCGGATAACAGAAGCTCTGGTCATGAGGCTGTCTCTAACTCTTGCATCTACACCATGGATTGGGTTCTATTTTCTGTCCCTGAAAAATTTATCGATGGCCTGAAGGCATCATTTGGAAGCTTGAGAGATATTGTCATAGGCCATAGGATAGGTACAGCTGAGGGAGAAGTAAAATTTGATCGGCTGAAAGCATTTGTGGCACAGGCAGCGTCTAGTTGTTTGCTGTTTTTTGGTCCTGTAAGCTTGAGGCATATCCTTACTGTCTTTCAGATATCTTCATTTGCTAAAGTTGACGACTGCAAGAAGACCAAGATGCATTCCTTGATTTCAACCCGTGATGTGTCTTTTTTGGGTTTATTCATGGCTGTTTCATCCCATTATTGTTAAGTCAATGCTCGAGTTGTATTTTAACTGTGGCACTCTTTATGTGGATCTACAGCATTTTTTTGAGGTTATTACAACATTCATTGCCTAGTCCCTTTTTCCTTTTGTTGACTGTGCCAGCCTCACTGTCTCAGGTCAGTTGTCACGTATCTTCACGTACCTTGCATTCATTCTTTTCTCAACAACAGGGTTTCATCTTTCTTCCAATTTTGTACCATTTTGGTTAATCTCTGCATGTAGAGAACGGTTATTACAAATCTAATGTAACGTAATGACATTCCATTATCGGAATGAGGGTTCGAGTATCCCATGTTCGCATTACAACAGACACAATGCAGAACAATTTTATACTGTTGTCCTTCATCTATGGAGTGATCATACGGGCTTCTTTTTGTCTTTTTTTTTTTTTGAAAATCGTTTTTGTGGAGTTGGTACTTCTGTCCTTGTGCATGAATTACTTTATTGTTTGACGCTCCTTGAAATATTGATCTCTGGCATGTGGGCAATTACTTAACGCAGGTGGGGGAAGCGCAGCACTGTGTAGGGTGCATGGATGAGAGAAGCAAGTGATCCTACTTTAAGGTAAATTTCTCTTGTTTGGGGCATGCTGTTCGTGGTAATTCCCCCGTTGTCAGAAAGTGTCGTTAGATTACTCATTCGTTTGCTTTATATATTTCGTTTTCCTAGTCTGACCCATTTTGCCAGTTTAACTCGCCCAGCCAGGCAAAAGTAGTTTTAAATTTCAGAAAGTGGAATTTTTCCCACATGGATTAGCCTTCTACTTTCAAAAAAAAAAAAAAAAAAAAGGCTGTCCTTAAGGTCATACTACAGGTAGAGATGGCATTTTCTTCTATGAAATAACTAAACAAATTAGTAATTTGCGCTGGCCCAAATTCAAACGGTCCTTTAATTATTGAGTACTTAGAAAATAATTTTAATGAAAATAAATTATTATTTTTTAAAAATCACGTTAAATTTATAAAATAATAAAAATTTGATATATTTTTTTTAACATTAACTCATAAAAATATGTAAGACAATGTGAGAGATTTAATGAAGAAAATAAATTTAATAATGAGAGTTGAAATAAGAGAAAAGAGGCATAGAAACACACTGTAGATTTTACAAATGTTTTGGCTGAGACTTCTTTCGCTATGCCTCTCATGCTATTAGAACAATCTATTCATAGAGATACATATTTCGAATTTCCAAAGGCTTTGAAACTCAGACGAGATAAGCTCTTGCATCATAATCTTAATAATTTTTAATGACTTTATCTTAGATCATCTTGTATTATTACATGTAGATCATATAAAATTATGATTCTTTAATTCTAAAATTATATAATTAAATTATATTTATAATTTAAATTTTTATTATTAAAATATGAATAAATCGTTTGATTTTTTTTTTTGTCACTTCTTAAGATATTTGCTATAAGTCTTCTTTTAACTTGTAGGGTCGAGATCATGCTCGTGTGGTTTTTTAGTAATATACAAAAAAAAAAAAAATTACAATAATCACATTCAAATATAAAAAGTAAATAAATATTATTTATTATTAAAATAATTAAAATATGTAGATAGAATTATAATATTAAAATAATTTATACGATATAATTAATATTTTGTATAAAATAAAAAATATATTAATATTTATTATAATTTTTAATATTATATTAAATAAATTTTTTAGTGTAAAATATTTGGTGTGTAATATAAATAAATTTTGTGGGCATTTATATCAAGGAAATTTGTGTTCAGTAAAACTTTTCTTTTGGATAAAGTAATCACCACGAAAGCAACCGCCTTTTGGCAAATAGTTGCCACGACGCTTCCCAATGAGGTGGATATAGTTGACTAGTGTGATAACTAAATCACAACTACCTGATGAAATTAAAAGGTTAACAATAATCTACAATGAAGAAAAGGATGCAATTTTCTTTTTTCTTTTTTTTTCAGAAAAAAAGAATCTTATTTTTTTTTTTATTGTAGGACTCTAGGAACATGGAATATTGGGTCATGGTCACGTACTCAAACCATCTGGGGGAAGAAAATGGTGCATCTGGGAGGAAGGTGTCACGTAATATTTACATTTAATACATTTCCATTTATAAATTGAGACCAGATTTGATGGCATAGCAGAAGGTGATTATAACGTGGGTTTTTCTACCAATTAGAGGAGATTTGGGAGATTCCACATTTTGTCAATCTGTTGGGATTCAATTGATATTTCTTATTTCAATCTGAAATTCGTCTCCTGAAAATGTGAGCTGTGTAAGTTTGCTGCCGGGTGAGGGAGGGAGTGGCTGTTAGGAGTTTGGAATGGTGTTGGATGGTCTCTAAACTACATAGGTAAATCTTTGTGTGATTCGTGTCTAGTCTCTCTCTTTTTTTTTTTTTTTGTCACGTAATCCTTTTCCCTAAAAAACCCCATATCAGCCATAATGGTGTCTTTCTTTATTATTTTTTTTTTTCTTATTATAATAACAACAAATGGTAAGAGCTTGCCTCCCTCTCTCAATCTATCTATGATTGTGATCATTCTTAAATTTAATTCATTACTCAATCAGGAAACAATCATTAAGCCGCAAGCTTCCCCTTTACCTTGTTGGTAACTCTCTCTCTCTTCTTACCCACTTTGGATTTGGCTGGTTGTGGGTTCCCTGTGTGTCAATTTGGCCTTGGGATCAAGATTCCCTCTTTCTGTACGATCAGCTCTCAATTTCTCCCTCTAGTTTTGAATATTAACATTAACTAAAACCAAAACCCAATCAAATCCATTTCTTTTTTCTATGGACCATTAGATTAACCCAATCACTTCAGCATTTCTCCTCCATTCTAATGCACGAAACAAGCTGCATTCGCTCCATAATTCATTATTTTATCTAAACATGGTCCATCCCCCTTTAGTCCATTTGCATCTCGCTCTCTCTCTCTCTCTCTCTCTCTCTATATGAGTATATCACTAGTGTTTAGAAAATAGAAATTGCAACTCCCACCGCTCAAGCAAAGCGGCTTTCACTTTCTTGTATGCGATTTCTCTTTTTCTGGTTTCTGGGTTTCTGTGCTCTCACTAAGATCTGCTTTCACTAATGGGAATCTCTCAAGGGTCTTTTAGAGACTCAAAAGAGCCTCCACATGGCACAGGTTCTCTCTCCATTCCTTCCTCCATAGCCAAAGATCACTACTTTGAAGATAATGAGTTTAAAGTTAAAGCCTTTTTGACAAAAATGATTTGGCAGCTTGGATTGGCCTGCTTTCTCCCAGATGAAATCAATGGGAAGAAGAAAACCAACAAGGTAAATTTGGAGAACAACAAGGCCTGGCTACTGGCGGAGTCTGGTGGCGCAGAGCTCACAAATGCTGACCCACAATCGGTGCATTCCTCGTTTAGGTTCAGTCTCTGCTCTCAGGTGGAGCTTGAGTCAATGAACATGAATTCTTCAGCTTCTGCCACTGTCTTAATGGTCAATTTGGACAATGGATTTAATGATACTCGAGCTAAAGAACTCAAATGGAGGAGAATTCAATCTCTTGAGAGGAGTATTTCCCCTGTTGCAAATTATCTGGTCAGATTCAGTTACAATGAAATTGTTGCTGCCACTTGCAATTTCTCTAAAGGTAATGTGATCTACGTGGATTTTTTCTGTTCTTTTTTTTTTTTCCCTTTATGTTTTCCATCTTATGGTTTATTGTTTGCCATTTTAATTCATTTTCCCTTCTGGGGGATGGGCAGGCAGAGTTTTGGGAAGGGGAGCTCTGAGCTTTGTTTTTAGGGGTAGAGTTGGGTTATTGAGGACTGCAGTGGCTGTCAAGAAGTTGGACAAAGAGACAAGGAATCTTCAAAGGCATTTTGCAGAGAATTAATGATTGCTAGCTCTCTCCACAGCCCAAACATTGTGCCCCTTTTGGGTTTCTGTATTAGTCCAGAAGAGGGTCTGTTCTTGGTGTATAAGTATGTTTCTGGTGGAAGCTTAGAGCGCCATTTGCATGGTAATTTCCCTTATTGATTTGGATTGTTAATTAGATGAAACTTCGTTGAACTCAAGTTATTTGCTGATTACCCTTTTGCAGAGAAGAATAATGGATTTAAAGGTAGCACAACACTTCCTTGGTCTGTGAGGTATAAGGTTGCACTTGGAATTGCACAGGCAATTGCATACTTGCATAATGGAACTGAGAGATGTGTTGTTCATAGAGATATCAAACCTTCAAACATACTTCTCTCTTCCAAGAAAATACCCAAAGTAAGGAATTATCTTCTTTTTCTGTGGCCTACTCTCTTGATTTGAGAGCATTCCTGTTGAGTAGAATTTGAAGACTTATGCAAGTTTTGGTTGATAAATAGTGATAATGCTATTTGCAGTTATGTGATTTTGGATTGGCTACCTGGACTTCTGCACCTTCTGTCCCTTTCCTTTGCAAAACTGTTAAGGGAACATTTGGGTACGACAGCAATACAACTTACCGGAAAGGAAAATATTTGTTGTTTAATTTGCTCAACAAAATGATGCATTTTTCCTTTTGCTGAAATTAACAGTTATTTGGCTCCCGAATACTTCCAGCATGGGAAAGTTTCCAATAAGACCGATGTTTATGCCTTTGGTGTTGTCCTATTGGAATTAATAACAGGAAGGAAACCCATTGAAGCAAGAAGGCCAGTAGGGGAAGAGAATTTGGTCCTCTGGGTAGGTTACTGAATTAATTGTCTCCACTCTGAATTCTTAAATGGAAGGCCCCCTGCAAGCTTCTGTAAGATATGGGAGCCAAACTGTTATTTTGATTCTGATAATACCAATTTTTTCAAACTGTATATTGTTATTAACTATAACTGATATGCAAATCACATTTTGAAGAATCACCGGTTCTTCCACTGGCTTCATTTTTCTATAGTTTTGTCTATATATCTTCATGATTTGATATTCTGAAAATTACGGATCATACTGTGGCATTGAGTGTGGCCAAGTAGAAAGTATTTTTGAAACCATAACCATTCTGGTGTCTTGATACTCCAGGCTTTCCCTCAACTTTTTAGCTCTGCACTTTTAAAAAGGTTTCTCTCAATTTTGAAATCAAACCAAGGTTCTTTTCAACATCATCATGCCCGAATTTAGAGAGGACAGGTTCAAGTTGAGCTATCATGCAGAATCTCATCATTCTATAAGCACCCTTACAACTTTTACCTTCAATGATACACTTGTTTCATTATTTTCTATGACAGCTATTACATAGTATTTTGCTGCATTGCAGTCATGATACCACTGTACCACAATTTGACCCTGGGCAGTGGCATATGTCCAATGGACCAGGGAATTGTTTTCATGTCTCGGTTGCTAATTTCAAAACATCACTGTCATTATTGCTTATGCACACATGTCAATTATTCCATTTTTGTGCTGGCAGAGGTGCAGCACATATTTGCAGCAACAATCTATGCCAAGAAAATCCTCTTTTCAAAACATTAATCTGTTGTCTCAGAGCATTTTTTAAGTGGAAAATTAATTCTTGGATGTTGAATGTTTATCCAAGATTGTCTCATTGAATAGTTAATTATCAAATTCAACACTAAAGCCTTCAATCCTTCTGCTGCATTTCATGTTGTAAAAATGTCCTTTGCAATTGTTTCTCTTTTACAGTTAGGGCATTCAATTCTGTTTAAAATATTAGGGATTTGTCCTAAATTTGCAAGCATTTGTGATTGTATTATTGTGCTAGTCTCTTTGTGATATATATTTTTGGGATGGACATGAGAAATTCTGTCCTTTTTTTTTTTTTTTTCTCTGGGAAAATTAAAGACAGTAATAAAGTAACAAGATTACGAAACCGCTAACCAAGTTAGCATGGAATGTACAAAACTTGACTCCATACAAAATTCTTCATCATTTTGCAGGCTAATCCCCTATTGCAGAAGGGAAAAGGGGCCATTGAGGAGCTGCTTGATCCCAGAGTGAAATACAACCATAGAAACACAGAACAAATAACCCGGCTGCTTCAAGCTGCTGCTGCCTGCATAAGTAGTGAAGAGTCTCAAAGGGCTAGCATACTCGAAATTATTTCTATACTTAGAGGTGGAGAAGAACCAATCTACCCTACTAGGAAGAAGTTAAATTATTCTGGGATGATTGATTGCTACACTCAAGTACAGCAGACAAACAGGGAGATGAATAGTCACTTGGCCTTGGCAATGAGAGGAGTTTCAGAACTTGAGGATGACGATCTCTTTTATTCTAGTTAAGACGTAGGCATGGCACATTTAACTCTTTTTTTTTTTTTTGTTCCCCTTACTGTGATGTGTTTATGATTTTTCTGTTGATTGCTTCAAGAGAGAGTGCAAGAAACTGGACCTAAAAGATTACTCAAAACTGTAAATAGGAAAAGGGGTTTCTTGAGAAATTGTGTAATTATCTTCTAACTGACTTCACTATCTTGGAGTGAAAAAGCACGAGATGTTTGGTTCCCAACTTGGGATTTCTCGTTTCATAAAATTATTGAACTCTCTATGCATTTAATATGCTTCTTTGTTTCCTTAACTGGTGCTCAAGATGTCTAAAGCATGTGTGCATGCGCAGGGCAAGGGCCAAAAAATAGATGACATCCATTTAAAATTTATAAGTGGAATAAATTTATATTCTATGTGATCAACTAACAAAGCAGTTTTGTTGTGTGATGCAAAGTCAAATGTTTGATGTTTGATCGCAGCAGTCTAATAGTCACATGGCACAGCTTGTTCCCCTAATAATCTTTAGCCACAATAATGAGGGATGAAAGCAAAGCTTTTTGCACGAATTGAGCACGAGTTCTTCCCCGAAACTTGGGACAACATGAATTTAAACATGTTTTAAGAATCTGGAGGTGACAAAGGCTGATGTTAACCATGTAATTCGATTTCACATATTCGAAGTGCAACTCGGTTTGATCTGCATCGGTTAAAAATATGACTGGCAATCTGAAATTGATTCCAAATTCAAATAACTCAGAACTCGAATAATCCAAAACGAATGTGTTCGAAACTAATGTTATTAATTTATCTGAAATATGATAAAAGTTGAAACCATGGACCCTAAAACTTGAGATACGTAAAATCCAAATCAAACGAGAGGCGAAACAAGCCGGCCTTCCATTTGCCCCCTCTGGACTCGCACGTTTTCACTCATATGACTATGTCATAAGCAACTCAAGCTCAAATTAAACTATAGCAGAAGCAATCTTTTGGAGGTAAAATGTGATTTTCCAAGTGGTAGTTTTAGTGTCATGTTTTGAGAATAAGAAGCTTAAAAGTCTTGTTGCTGTACCCAACAAGAAAAGGGAAAATCGTGTTCCTAAGTAGATATTAAAATTACCATTCACAAATATAAGAAATCTGAAAAATATTGACTGCCTGCCTATACAAGGTGACAATTTTCAACTAGTAGGCTAGTCGCTCAATAGAATGTAAGATTATTTAATTTAATCTATCAAAATAATCGCACAAACTGCTTTTCCGACCAAGCAGAATATGCCACATTTATTAATATAATTGCCGCCGTTGCGATGACAATTTTTTGTTTTGTATTTTTTTAATAAATGTCGTTTTCCTTTTAATGTACTCTAAAAAAAAAAGTCAAATATGGTCTGTTAAAAAGAATTAACTAAGCAAAAAATAAAAAATAAAAAAGGACAAATACTAAAATAAAGGGCCAAATATAAAAATAATCAATCAGGATCAGAAAGCATATAAAATCAAAAGTTTAATTGGTTGCACAACTACTTTCTTGTTAAAACATCTCATTCGAATTCAACGACTTAGCAGGCCACATGCCGTAGGCAAGGGGTCACAGTTTTAACTGCCAAAAGCAAGTCTATGCCATTAACAAAATGCAGTTGGAAACCCCGTGAACCTATCACATCTACGGACTAAGCCACAAGTCCTACAGGGGAAACAATGGCATAAGAATGCATCAGGAAGCAAAAAAGTTGTTGTGTAGGGGCTTTCAAAAGATCTTGGCAACATCCTTGATAAGGCCTCGGTTGGCCGTGGCAAACGCTGTGAACTCCTGGAAGGATATGAAGCCGTCCCCATCAGTATCAATCTCGGCCATCATACGTTTAATCTCATCCGCGGTGATGGAACCAAGGGTCTTCAAGCAATCCCCTAGCTCCGCTGAGGAGATTTTTCCGTCACCGTTCAAGTCAAAGCGCTTGAAAATTCGCTCGTTTTCGGCCTTATCAGCATTCTCGGCCATGTTTAATTTACTGAGATGTGAGTTTTTTTACGGTGTTGCTCTGGCAATTGAATGTGAATATTTAGAAGAAATGAGAGTTGGGGTTTTTAAAGAGATGGTTTGTTGGTGTACAAGGTTACCCTTTGAACTCGGGAGCATAGCTGCAGGAATGGATCACCCGAAAAGTCTCCAACTGTTTTGACCATAAATGCCATTGCATGGAACTGAGACCACACATAAGGGAAAAACATTGTACACACCTGATTGTAATGGAGTTGCAATTATCGAGGCCCATCAAAATATTTCTCAGGAATTTCTCATTGGGATATCTTGGAAAATTAGAAGGGAAAAGAAAAAAGGCTTACAAATTTGGCTTCCTAAACAAATCACATCAACTTCCCTGTAGCATTCTCAAGAACCAGAAAAGGGTGGAGAATGCCTTACGAAATCACGTTGCATATCATCATTCATTGAACAGAACAACTCAGTCACATTGACTCAAACGAAACTTGATCTGAGTTTCATGATATATGTGAGACTATTTAAGCAACTAGCCAGATATAAAAACGTGAATACGTACTCAAAATGGTGAAGTCAAGGTTTAGGATTTTCCAAGGTCAAGGAAGCAGCAACAAAGCATACATAAGCATCTAATTTAATCAAGCAATAACTAACCATGTCAGATTCAATGTTTCCTGAGATTGCCAGCATTTCAGAGAGTTGATAGGAATGTTGAATTTCTTTGGCTTTTGCTATCATAGTTGTAGCCTTGTAGGAAGAGAGAAATAAATTGCTGAATGAAAGGCAACAGATATCTGAAAATAGTACGCTTATCTTAGTGATTGTGTCCCTCAGCATGAGTGCTTCCAGTATGGAGTGAAACAAGGACATGGCAAATCTGCCCAGTCGAAGTGATTTTACTTGAACAAATTATGGAAAAGCTTACAACAACCTATATTTGGCAGTATGAATGCATTATTAGGTGATCTGATCCTGTGCTAGAGTCCAGCACTCCAGCATTGTTGCCAACTCATGGGATTCATGCAAAACTTCAAAATTTCTACAAATCCCAGAATTCCAGACCTTATGCTACAGACTGCAAGATGACATTCAACACAGCTTCTTTAGTTGGCAAAGCTGGGATTGCCCCTCTCTCTTTCACAGTCAATGCACCACAAGCATTGGCAAACTTCAGAGCATCTCTCAATCTTTCCTCATTCTACCAAAAAAAGTCGGTAGTGTTTTTCATTAATATGTATGAAGGCACAAGTATTGTATGAAGACAGTCATGTGAAAAGTACGCTGCAAAGCATCAGTTCCATAAGTATTTTCCAGAAATTGCATAAGTCCAGCAACACTTTCTAGATTCTTTTCCCCCGAAATTCAGCTCTACAACTTCCAACTTGTTAAGTTTTAGCATATTTTCTTATCATGCACAAGGCTCACTTTACTAAAGAGGAAAAAAAGAAAAAAAAAAATGATGATGCTATCATTTCAATAATGCAGGCTGAAAAGAGCAGGTCAAAATGTCATATGTCAGGATTGAAAGTTCATATGGTAACAGAGGTAATTTTGTAGAGAACAATAAAAATGAAGAGCACTAGAATGGGTTTCTGTGTGCATGCTTGTCAGTCACGCACTAAGTGTTGGTTCAAACTGTTCATGGCCTTTTCACAAGCAAATGTTACTACCTGAATCAAGGAGGCATCCTTAGCTAGATGTGATAATATTCCCGCTACAAAAGCATCACCAGCACCAGTGCTATCCACAGCATCCACCTTTAGACCTTGGACTCTACCATTGAACTCCTGTTTAATTATTATAACAGAGACCAATGAAAAATAACCACATGATAGAATCATTGCCATGCTTAGAAGAAATTTTGACAGTGTTACCAACATTCAGTTGGCCAAATTTTCATTACTTGACATACACTTTTTGGAAAGTGAAGCGTGAGTCTTGGAATAACGGTAAGGTTACTCCATTGTGATTTGGAGATCACAAGTTCCAATGGCAGAAAAGCTTCCTTGTGAAAAACAAGGGTGGCTACCTACATCTTATATGACATCCCTTTTCTTACACTTTTTGGAAAGTCCAGTAAAGCACAAAAGGGCAAGAATAATTTAAGACTTACCTTGGTGTAGTACCTGCAACCATTACTGCCCTCAGTAACAAGAAGTAATTTAAGATTTGGATGGAAGAGCTTACGAACAACTGCATCATCAAATGGATCTTCTCCTTTGGTTAAAAAAGATATTTCTTCTTCACTTATCTGAGGAAAATAATTTAGTGATGATCATCAAATACAAAGGTAACATCAATCTATGTGATGTTATGCACCATAAAAATGACATGAAAACAATCACAAGAAAAGGACAAGGCATAATCTGCATCTTAAGAGATGAGTACCTTAATGATATCAGCAATGTCCCAAATGCCAAGAATGCCTTCTCTGGCACTCTCTGCAGAAGGCCAAAGTGGTAGCCTCAAATTAGGATCATAGGAAAGAATGACACCAGCACTCTTGGCAGCTTTGGCTGCTGCAATGTGGGCTGATTTGCATGGCTCTGTTATGAGGCTTATGGAGCCATAATGGAATATTTTTGCCTGCCAAGGTACAAAAACAAAAGAATAAGCTAAGAAGAAATGTAACCATATGTAGCCTTAGCAACCAACCAAATTGGTAATGCAATTTGTAAATAGATGTAGGCCGATATGGTCCATGGGATAAGATAATCCATTTCTAATTTCTTTCCACCATCTGACTTTAGGATTTGAAGTTTCAAATTGCTTCTTGCCTCAAGGTTATATCAACACATGCTCCAGACTGCCTTTATGGTTCACATATCTTCTCCACTATCCATATTGCTGTCTACTCAGTTTGTGTACCCTAGTACTTATTGCTTATTCTCTAACCAACAATTTGCAAGGAGCTGAATAATAAACAGGTGATTCATGTAATGTTGGAACCTAGTTTGAAGAGCATTAGAAAAAAAAAAAAAAAAATAGAAGAAGCAAGAAGTGATAAGCATATAAAGCAAGTGGAAATAGTCAGCCTGAACCAAAAGTTTTGAATGCAAATATAAAAGTTAAAGAAGTGAGCTAGGGACCTCAGAGTAGAATTATATCATGAGAGACACTTACTGAAATACATATATTTGTGGGTATCAAAAGAAATATCATGTAATAATTTGCAATTAAAAATTTATTAGAAGCCAGCTACATAACATTACAATATATCAAGGACGTAGTGAAGCCCAGGATGCACACATGCTGGTGTTTTTAATTGAAAGAGAGTTATAGTGTCCAGTAACCAAATAGCTCATTATTAAAGATAGCTGCAGCTGTGATAATTTCTTTCATGAGGCACATTTGATCTATTGCTTTCTTCTTCATTATTCTGATGACCACAAGTCACAATGGTTCCATACCTTCCTAATTAAGTCAAAATCCAGTTCAGTCTCTTGAAGCAACATATCTGCACTGGGATTGCGGTAGAACATGAACTCACGTTCTCCATCACTCCTTAATGTAACAAATGCTAAAGCAGTACGTGCACCAGGATCAAAACGCATGCCTTCATTGTTGACATTATTCTCCTTCAATATGTCTGCAAGCATGTATCCAAATTCATCTTCACCAACCTGTGTATGGACTCAAAAGGATTCTAGATATCAGCCAATATTAGATGCTAAATGAAACAAAAATCCTTTCTCTTCTCCCTTTTGTTGAAAACTCATGAAATGAGTAACATAATATGTGAAATTCAGCATAGAACAGCAGGCCAAAAAAGAGTATATAAAATGCTGCAAACACTCTTCCAGACCATGAAATGCAGAAGCCTGAGCATTATGAATTTACAATTCCCTTTTTTCGGGCAGGGTCCTTCTAGACTTAAAAAAAAAAAAAAAAGAGAAAAAACTTGAGCTCAACTGACAAGTTTAATAGCCATAAATATTCTATCCTCATCCCATGCACTTTCTGTTCACTCTTATATTCTGGAGTATCAAATTTACTGCCTCTATCTGAACAGTAAAGTGCAACCAGGCAGATATATAACAGTAATCCTCTATCCCTTCAGTTACACGGACAATGCAAGATGTACCATAAAGCAAACTTTATGAGATATTCTAATCATGATGAAGATCGAACAAATATAGAATGGCACCTTCCCGATAAAAGCTGTTGAACCACCAAGACGAGCAATGCCAACAGCAACATTAGCAGGTGCACCTCCTGGAGCCTTTTTAAATGCAGGTGCATCAGCCAATGACAGCCCACCGACAGTTGGAACAAAATCAATTAGCATTTCTCCAAAGCAAACAACAAGAGATGAGTCTTTTGTTTCAAGCAACCCATCACTTGATAAGGCTTTACCTAATGATTGAAAAAAAAAAAAAACAGGAAAAGAGAAAAAAGGAGATGAGTAAGATAAATGGAACCAAGACAATCAAGCAACCCATACCCATGCTGTCATATTTATATGGTTGCACAAGCCTGGAACATGGCATCTATGCTTGAAACCTTGTAAGGTCCTAAGGCTCTAACATGCATTCAATCTTTTCTATCATTGGACATATCCTGTACATATCATAAAACTTCTACGAAGCCAGAGAGAATGTGTTGATTCTATGACATTTCAGTTCTGCAACAGAGATCAAGGTGTATGAGTTCAATAAGTTTTTGGTTTTCCATACTTTTCTGACATGGAGCTAGAGTAAAAAAAATTCTTAATCTTTTCATATTAACAACATACACTAGTAAGTCTACCATGAACGAACATGTGGATCCCCCTCCACATTGCAGTTGCCGTTTTAGCTAAAATTGCTAAAACTTGACTGCAATCACGATGTTTTTTTAGTACTTATCAATAATGAATAATTTCATCCTCCAATATAACCATTTTTAATCATGTTGCAGATCTCAGACTTCTTTATCTAGCCATCATATGCATTTTGATTAATCAAAGCAATTACAGTTTTTTCTACAACTATGTCGCAGATTTTGGCTCAAGCCCATCTTAAAAACCAAGCAACCAGTTAATTTAACATCTCCGAGGACACGGCAAGAACCAGAAGCCTAACATGACACAAATCATTCGACACCTGATCATGAATTCAGAAGTGGGGCCAGATACAAATATGTGAAAGGCACACACACATACTGACACTCAGAGTCAAGCCAAACTCCAAGGAACAGACTTTTACCCTTGAAATTGAGCCGGTGAATGGGAACGAGAGGAGGGCAAGAAAAGGCAGAAGTTTTAACATTTCCGCCACTGAAGCTAACAGAATGATGGCGAGAGGACCGAACCATGCCAGCACCAAAGCAAAAGGCGGTAGTGGAATGCAGAGCCATGTGTACTTAGTTCTCAGACACACTTATATAATTAACTGACCCGATACAATTCTAGCTCCCTGATGAGAGTTGTCAAAACTACCTGCCTTACTTGAATTATCAGCAAAAAGCTACGAACTTTTTCTTGTTTCCTTTGTGGCTCTGGCTGTTAAAATTGGTGGGCAGAGGCCGTTAAAAGATGGGTGTGGAGTGACTCCATGAACATTTGGAATGCCCCAGAGGAAAAAAAAAAAACACAAAGATAGGATTTTTAGAGATAGAGAGAGATGCGTCTTGGCTAGGCGTGCTTTAAGTTGGGTTACAGGCAAGACGGTGGGGCATGATGTCAGCGGAGAAAGCAAAGCAATTGTTTATCGAATTTGTTGTAGCTCCTGTCCTTTTTGCTTTTTTCGGCCATCAAACTTGCATTTGTTTTTGCAGGTCTTTCGCTTTTGTCCGTTTCTGGTAAAATATATTTTTTCATATCTTATATCTTTTTATTTTTTTTATTCGACAAGTAGTTAAAAAAAAATAATTATTCTACTCTAAGTTGAATAGGAAGCGTTGTAATATGCGAGAGAAAGAACGAAGGAAATTGTCTTTTTTGTCAATCATTGACCAACATTATTATTATATTTATCTATTATTGGTTGTCAGGGTAACTTTATTATTATTACCATAAATTATTTTATTTTATTATTTAATATTAAAATTTATTTTATCTTATAAAAATAAATTAAAATTTATTCTTTTCACATTTTTATTTATAATAATAATTAATGTTTATTAAAATTTTTAATTTTATCATTCTAATTTTATTTTATTACAATTAAAATCAAAATATATTTTTAATAACACAATTAAATAATAAAAAATAATTTATTTTTTTAAAATTAATAAATATTTTTTTATAAATAAATTATTTTTTTAACAAACAAACAAAATTTAAGATGTGGTCGGATTTCAGCCGTACATTTCACGTAATAAGGATAGATTATTCATGTAAAGGTGTATATATATATATATTTCAATGGATCTGCTTGTAAGATAAATTAAGAAAAGGTTTTCAAACATAAGACTATTCTTCCGGTATAAGATTGCTAAAAGCATAGAAGTTTCTAATTTAATTTAGAGTGGCCCAATCTCCTGATTTTTTTTTATGACTAATTTATTTAAAAAAACAATTTTACCAAGGAAGAAAATAAGTAAGTCTACAAAGGTATTTGGTTTTCTATGTAATATAATTGGTAAAAATGGAGACATTTTAATGATGATAAATATCATCATTATGTTACAACTATTTTCACTCTCATTTAATTTTTTTTTTTTTTCATTTGAGAAACAAACTCACCCCAAACTCTTTTTGTAGGGACCTTTTTTTTTTTTTTTTTGTAACAATGTTTTAACTTCTTCACGAATCAGAGTGTTTCTAAATGAATTTTAGTGCACTATAATATGTTTTAAGGTAAATTGAAGAATTCTTTGGGAATATTTGCATAAAAAAATCTGATTTTTTAATTAATTGCTCAAATTTTGAAGAATGAAATACATAGATATAATTTTTTTGAATTAATTTCTCTAAACCCTTAAAGTAACTCAATTTAATTCTTTTATTCTAAAGAAAAAAAAATAATTTAATTTTAAAGAGGTACAAAAAGTCACAAATATAAAATAATTGATTATTTTTATTTTATTTTATTAAATATAATTAATTAGATTTACTGATTTTTTTTTGTTCATTTGTGCCTCATTAAGTTACTTCCGCTCCAAAATCAATAGCACATATAAGAATTCAAATACCGAATCATATTAACCAAAAATTTTTGAGAAGGTAATTTTAATGTAATCGTCTTTTATATTTATAAATTGTTGCTGATTTTGTTGCACTATATAATACTCTACTTAATGGTGGTTTTTGGATTGCAATTGTAATTTAAAAACTTATTATTTGAATTAAATATAATTTATTAACATTGAATAAATTATAAAAATTATATATAACAAAAATATATAATAATTTAAATTTATATTTTAAAAATATAATATTTTAATATAATAAAAAAATAAAAATTATATTACAATTTAATAATTTTTATTACTATATTAAATAATTATAATATAATTACATAAATTTTTGATGAGTTTTTATTTTCATATATTAATGAAAATAATTATTAATCTATGGATTATAGTTATTAACCATTGCAACATTTAAACTCAATTTCAATTTTAAACAGACCCTAATTGTCCACCGTATTCAAATACAATTTCTACGTTATAATTATATACAGTTCTGCGTACCAATTTTACCTTTAAATTGATTTCAGTTCTATGGAAATGAATATCAAAGAAGATTTAATGAAAAAATGAATTAATGTGACGTTTCTGTTTTGTTTATTTGCAAATTGCACCTTGGATCGCTAGAGGCTGTTGTCATTCGAAATCGTGATGTTTCTCTCTCTGTCTTCTCTTCCACTTACTCTTGTTCCTTTGTTTTTTTCTCCCGTCTCTGTATTTTTTTTTTTTTAATTCGAACCAAAGACATTATTTAAGGGTATTAACTATTTATTCAAAATTAACAAATTAAATATTCATGTGATGCTCAAATTTAAAATTATATTAATTTAAATTTAAATTTTTATGATTAATATTTATTATTAAATAATAATTTTTTATTTATTAATATTAAGATTAAATGTAAAAAATATTTATTTAAATTTAATAAAAAAAATTCAATAAATACGGTGGAGAGTGACGTCGAACTTATCCTATGCACCTCTCTTCTGTTGTCAAAAATAAAATAATAATAATAATAATACAAGTCTAAAAACCCTAAAGGCTAGTTCCCAATTCCAGTGCTCTGTGTGAACCTGGCTGCTCCACCGAGGTCCCTCTCTTGGATGCGCTCGCTTCTCGTGGCATTCCGCCATCTTCTCTGTAGCCTCCCGCTCGCGTCCTTTTGTTTTCCCCGGGTATCCCTTCTAGTTCTTTTGGTATAGGTTTCTAAATTTTATAATTTTATTCAAGTTGATAATAAGAATCTGCTTTTCTCCGATTTACCCAGTAAGCTAGTTAATAATCTGTTAATAAGTGCTTGTGAATATGGCTGATCATTAGATTGCATACTGGCATGTTTGCTTGATCGTTCGTTTGCTTCGTTAATTGTCTAATGAATGAGAATTTTCACTTCTGGGTTGGGTCATATATACGTGTATGTGTATATATATGTATGTATAAATTTATTTCGCAGTTTGGCACAATTAAGGCCGAAATTGGCCTGGTACGTGCCCATTGTGTTTGTGGTGCAATGCACCTACTGTATGCGTGAATTATCAGCCAATGCATATTCGTTGCAGTTTTGTGTTGTGAAGTAGACAATAGCTCCATTCCAGATATAAAGGTCGTTCAGCCATTTGTATTGCTTTTTCTGTTTTATCTTTCGTTATTTGCACTTGTGTTTCTATTATGGAGTTCAAATTTCTGAAGCTTTTTGTTTTTTGGCTGAAATGTTTCCAGATGAAGAGCATGCTGTTCGCAAGTTTTTTTTGAAGAGTCTTCAATCTTAGTTGTGTCGAATCCTTGTAAAATCTGTTTGTGAAGTTGATGATCATGGGGAACAATGACTGCACCATGGAAGCAATTGTTAATGACAGCAACACCTCGAAGCCAAAACCAGCACCAAAACGTTTTGTGAAAAACCAGGTTCCAGATTCAATCCTCAATGACCCTTCTCTGAATGCTGCCATCTCCCTTTTGCCACCCAACTACAACTTTGAGATACACAAGTGTGTGTGGCGCATCCGCTCTGCCAAGGCAAAGAGTGTGGCCTTGCAGCTCCCTGAGGGCCTCCTCATGTATTCCCTTATCCTCTCTGACATCTTCACTTCCTTTGCTGATGTTATCCACTGCTTTGTCCTTGGTGATGTGACCTATGGTGCTTGTTGTGTTGATGATCTCTCTGCCCTGTCCTTAGGTGCAGATCTTTTGATCCACTATGGTCACAGCTGTTTAGTCCCTATTGATGTTACCAAAATCCCATGCCTCTATGTTTTTGTGGAAATTAAAATTGATGTGGATCATCTAGTTAACACCATTAAGCTCAACTTGAGTGATAAGAATATTGTCCTTGCTGGTACAATCCAGTTTGCCTCTGCAATTAGAGCAGCAAAGCCTGAATTGGAAAACCATGGGCTTAATGTTTTGATCCCTCAATCGAAGCCATTATCAGCTGGGGAAGTTCTGGGTTGCACAGCACCAAAAATTTTTCGAACTACAACGGCTGTTTCTAGTGGTCATGAGACAGTTGTGGTGTTTGTTGCAGATGGGAGATTCCATTTGGAGGCATTTATGATAGCCAATCCTGATATCAGGGCATTTAGGTATGACCCATACCTGGGGAAGCTGTTTTTGGAGGAGTATGATCACCATGGAATGAGAGAGACGAGAAAGCGGATGATAGAATGTGCAAGGAAGGCAAATAATTGGGGAATTGTGTTAGGGACATTAGGAAGGCAAGGCAACCCAAGGATTTTAGAGAGGCTGGAGAAGAAGATGAGAGAAAGGGGACTTGATTATATTGTTGTTTTGATGTCGGAGATTAGTCCAACACGAATTGCATTGTTTGAGGATTCAGTAGATGCTTGGATACAGATTGCATGTCCTAGGCTCTCCATTGACTGGGGGGATGCATTTAGTAAGCCACTTTTGACACCTTTTGAGGCAGAGATTGCATTTGAAGAGATACTAGGCTGGTGGGAGAAGGGTTTGGTCTGCAGTAAAGGCAATGAGCCATGTTGTGGGTGTAGCAATGGATCTATAAAATGTCTAGGGAATTTGGACTGTGATTATCCTATGGATTATTATGCCCAAGATGGTGCAGAGTGGAACTCTTCATATGTGAAGAAGGCCACACGGCCTGTCTCCCGAAAGCCTGTATCTTCTAATGGTAATGGTACTGCTCCAGAACAACATTGGCTCCCCTCAAAATCTGTCTAATATGGCAAGAATGGGTGCTGAGACTCTTCTAATTCATTTGAAGGCTACTTTAGTCTCCACTCTTCCTGCCTGACCTGCAAATTTTTCATCAAGGAAGTGGTGGTGGGGCATTGTCTAATCTGGAATTTGTCAACAAATGGACCAGACAGTGCCATATGGAGTACCACAATGAGACAAACACGTCTAATTGGGGATTATATGTATAGTAACTATTCAAATATAGTGATCTCATTTCATGTAAAGGTTGATGGGTGTTGGAATTAAGAGATTTTTTGGTTTGGAGTGAGGGGTGGGGGTGAGGGGGAGGAGAAGAACTGATTGCTTCCATTCAGGCATCTTGTTTGAATGTTGCAAAGGGCAAGTCTAAGCCTCATTTCACAAGGTCAATAGAGCTTCCAGACCAGAGTAAGTTAAGACTGCAATAATTCTTGCTAAAAAGAATGCCCATGTTGTGGCAATTCCAGTAATGAGTCACTTTACAGGACATCTTTGTGTAATGCTTGGCTGTAGGCGAAGCAGTAGGAGCAGCCTTTAATTTACCATGAGCCCAAATCCAACCCTGTACCTATTTGCACAAAATCTTCTAGTATGCATCCTTCGCTTCCTATATTGGAAACTCATCATCTTAAATTGATTATGGTTAATGGAATTTTGGCATATATTTGTTTCCTGTTTTGGAGCTTTTTAATCATTTGATTAATCACTATTTGGAGATTATTTAGTTTCCCAGACGTAGGTAGTCCTGGAAAGGCTGGGATCTACTTGGCATTGAACACTCAATCAAAAATTAAAAATGAAAACAGAAATAGTTAGTCCTGAAGGTTGAGCAAATCTAGGTAAGGGGTTGTGTTCTTTTTAAGTGTCTCAACATTTTGAATAATAGAAGCTAGCTTTGGTTGAAGCTCGAGGAAGTGGTCCAAGTGCAGTCTTAGTGTATAAACGTTTGGTTTAGGAAAGTTCTCTGCTTATTTATAAAATGTCGGAACCACATGGTGAGCCCAGGTTTTGAAAGGGGGTAAAAATGTTGAATTGTTTGCATCGATAATCTTTATGAATTGGATGTTTAATGTGTGTATCATTTGCATGACTTGAATCAGAGAGGGTTGCAATGGAAAGAAAAGAACAGTTTAGTAGTGATCTTTATCCTAGTGTGACGAATTTGTTGGCCTACTGGAAGCCAGGCAATCAGAGGATAGAACCGGGGTGTCAGCTTTATTTGAATGGCAAGAGACATGGTTTATTTGTAACGAAATTTTGGATTAATTTGGGAAGAAAATATTGTACTCATTTTGGTATCTTACCCTTGTGAATTGTCGGTCATGGTCTTTTGGACTCTACTACCTTTCTTTCGGCAAAGGTTACCTTCTTGCTAGCACTGCATAAGCTTCATTGGAGCGCTAAAGGCGCAAAGCTATAAGATGGCAATGACTTCTGGTCTTTCATCAATTCATTGTGAGCATATTTGTTTGTGTGTTCCTATTTGATTAATTATAACCCTTATTTAGGAGAAAGAAGGGTAGTCTCTTCATGTCTCTGGAATTTTGTCCTGCTAGATTAGCATCGCTAAACTATTGATTGTGGAGGGGATTTGAAATTTAATTATGAATTAAACATGTAAGTCATGAGCACAGCTGAAAATAATAAATAGTTTTTTAAAACCTTTTTTTTTCTCTATTTATTCACTTACTCTTTGCAAGACTTCTTTATTATTATTATTTTTTTCTTCGGTAATGTAGTTTTGTGTATACAAAATCAGTGTTATTTGATTAATTGCCTCTAAATATGTCCATCAAGTGTAATTGCTTCCTGTAATTATTACTAGTACTAAGTGACATGTCCACCATATATAATCCAATCAAGACCACTTCCAAAAGTTGCACTCTCTTTAAAATGTAGACCAATTTAGCTAACATCTAAAATCAGTAATGGACAAAATCACTACTATTTTGTTAGAGTTGCTAATTAACTATTAACTATTGAACAGTAACTTTTGTCTTTAGATATTTTAACTAAAATGTTATTTTTTCCAGGAGATATCTGAATAATTAATATCTCATGAAGGAAGTCAAGGTTAATGAAAAAAATTATTCTTATTGGGTAATTGATAATCTAATGTACTCTTAATAAAAAAATTTAACCTACGCTGTTCTAGAAACTCAAAATAGTTTATAATGTTTGGCACAAACATGTGAGAAAGAGAAGTAGGCAGCCAGATAATTGAATAATGCAGCTAATAATATGTGTGTCCTTTTCGAAGGTTGCTTGTACTTCAGGATAACCCGATTGCATGTCACATAAGCCACACGGACCTGAAGATTGTTATGCGGATGCCCCTGCCCCCGTTTCACTTTATCTCACTTTTCTTCAATTGCCTTGCTTTCTGGCATGTTTACCATTCCTGGAAGAAATTGTCTGTTCCTTCGTCATTTTCGTTACATTAATAAAAAGAAAAGAAAATTACAAGACCATTCATAGAGCTTCACATTAATTACTTTTGACAGATCAAATGCAAGAGAAAGCAAAATTAGTGAATGAGATGAGACGTAGGTAATGAAATGTAAATTGTTATCATGATTTTTTTGATTTTTATATTTAAATTCGATAGTTCAAACCTTATCTCTTTTATTCTGTTTATTAATTTTGTGACTCAATCATCGGGAAAAAAAAAAAAAAAAAAAAAGAAAAAAAAGAAAAGAAAAGAAAAGAAAACATATGAAACACGACAATCCTAGCTTAAAAGTACAATAGAAGACGTACGGTGGTTGTCTAGAGCATCAGAAAACCGAAAAATGGAAAGGAAAAATAATTCTTTACGATTGGCCGCTTAGGCAGGCACATACCTCAGGTTTCTTTTCAACATTTTCCAGATGTCATGGAAACTTGAAACTGAAATTACCGAACTTACCACAACATACATTCAAATGCACGTCAAAATGCAACTCGCTAGCACCCATTACTTTCAAGCTGAATGCTTTGATTACTTCGATATCAAACACTTGCAAATTGTAGAAAGGGATGATAGAAACAATTGTTTATTTGCTATTTTAGCCTTAAAAAATAATTATATATATTTTTTTCTTATAGATATATTTGTAATTTTAATTTAATTTAGTACTTCTTACCGTTCACTCTATTCACAAAATCACAATTCTGATTAATGAGAAATGGAAATGAAAAGAAATATGTAGAAAAGGAAGGGAACGAAGGAGGACCCATTGGTAAATAATTGATAGATCAAAGGTTGGACGTGTCAAGCAGTAGGACCTTGTATGCTGTGGTGGATGCATGTGGCTTATTTTGGATATTCTCATGTTCTAAAGCCTTCTATGTTTGTGGCTTTGTGCAATTATATGTACTATCTTATTAAGTATTGTTTTTGATCTATAGATTAACATTATAACTTAATCTTAAAAAAAAAAAAAACACATAGCTGAAAAAATATATTTTTTTATCCATAGAAGTGGGGAACACAGCTGAAAATAATTAATAAAAGTTATTTTTTATGTTTTTTTTTTCTATTAAGAGATCCATTAAGAGTTTTTTTTTTTATTATTCACTCAATTTCTTCTTTAATTTCTTCTTTATTAACTAAGTTTTTGTATCATTATAATAATATATTTATTATTTTATTAATTGTGTCCAAAAATGTCCCTTGGTTCCTTTAATTATTACAAGTACTTAATTAATATGTACACCAAATAAAATCCAATCAAAAACCACTTCCACGGTTGCATCCTCCAAACGTAAACCAATTTAGCTAACATCTAAAATTAGTAATTGAAAAGATCACTACGCTTTGGTGGAGAGTTGCTGATTAACTAATTGCTACTGAGCAATGACTTTCGTGTCTTCCAACACACTTGAACTAAACATAACCTACGCCTTTTCTAGAAACTCACAGTCTGATTAACTAGTTTATGAATTGTTTCCCACGAACTGCCGTAACGAATAAAACCATGTGAGAAAGAGAAATGGAGAGCGAGAAAATTAAATAGCGCAGGCAAGATGTGTCCTTTTCGAACGTTACTTTTACTTTAGGATTACGCGGTTGCATGTCACCTAAGCAACAAAGACTGAAGATTCTTACACAATGCAGATGCCCTTGCTTACGTTACACGTTCTCCCACTTTTCGTCAAATAGCCAGATTACCATTGTTGGAATATATTTTTAACAAAATAATTAATAAAATAAAATAAAATAAATTTACAATAAAAATAAATTAACAAAATAATATTACGTGTAAAACTTATTAAGTATTAATTTTAAAATTAATTTATATTTTAATAGATAATTTATTTTAGTATGATAGTTATAATGATTATTATTTTAAAATATGATAAATTTTTTTATTAATGTGTAATAATATTAAATATAAATCTTTAAAATAATAAATAATTAATATTATTAAATTTATTTAATAATATTGTGAGATAAAGTATTATAAATGAAAATATTATAAATTAAAGTGTTAAAAGTACAAAATTTTATAACTAAAAATTGTATATCATTCGATAATAATAATAAAAATATTATGATAAAAAATTTAATAGAATTATAAATATTTGGTAAAAATATTATGAAAATAATTGTTAGTTTATAAATTAATTATACAAAATATGATGAAAAAGTTTATTATTTTTTTAAAAAATATTACTACTATTTTTATATTTTTTAATTTGTATATTTAATATTATATATATTAATGATAATTTATAATATTTATTTTATTTTATTTTTATTAGTTTGAAAAAAGGATAAAAATATTATTTTGGTTGAAAATAATTAAAATAATTTTTTAAAAAATAATTATTATTTTAAAATAAAGAATGATAAATATTATATTTATTAAATATTAAAAAATACTAACTTTGCATAAAATGTGAAATAATAACAAAACTTTAAAACTTATCTCTAATAATATCTGATTCAAAGAATGATATAGAGACAATAAATAAGACTTATATAGTGGCAAAGTTATAATTTTTTTTTAAAACTATTAGGAATATTTTAATCTAATAAAATAATAAAGTATCTTCATTATTTTTTATATTTTCTAAAAATGTCTTATCACTATTTATCTAAAAGTTGAGTTTTAAAGGCATTGAGGTGTAAAAGCTCAATTTTCACGAGGATAACCAAATAACCTTTTAATTGTGCTTTAGTTTAAAAGTATTTTTAATCACCGTAACACATGTTAAAATGCATTATTGAACAACTAGTGAGAAATGATATCCAACAATTATGAAACTGTTAGTCTAATGGTTATAAAACGGTTAGTTGATTAAGTTTAAAAACATGATATTGAGCCTTTAAAAATTTACTAACTTCCGACAATCTTTCATCATTTTAAAAGATTAGTAAATATATAACACATCACTTTTGGTACTTTTTTGGCTATAAAATAAAGATTAGGACATATAAACTTTAATATTAAGAAATATGATAAAATAAAAATGTTTATAAACTATAAATTTTTTGTAAATATCAATAAACTTACTTTATATTTGCTAAGATTATACTATTTGATATGGTTAGACATTGTTAGGTTATACACATGTCTAACTTATTTTCGTAAGAGTTATAGAGATTTTACATAAAATCTTATGAGAATAACCTCACTTCATTCTTATATAGTTAAATATATCAAGTATACATTTTAGTCATACACCATCTTTAAGGTTTATAAAATTTATTAAAAGTAGTATAACTCAATTTCAAATATTGAAAATTTTTATATTATCTATATCATAAGAAGGGATTTATAATTTTGATAGTACATCCAAAGTAATAAGTGACTTGTTATTACTCATATAAATTTATTTTAAAGAATATCTTATTACATAGGTAAAGTTTCCATCATTCTTGGTCATATTCTATAAGAATTTGTCTCAATCCCTTGATGTATTTTTTACTATCTTTATATTTAATGGTTTAGTCAAAGAATTAGTCAAATTAATCTATAACCCCACAATATCAAGTGATATTATTTCATTATACAACTATTTAAATATTTCATGTTCTTAATAAATATGTTTATTCCATTTATCATATAATTTACTCTTGACATAAGTAATAAAGACTTAGTTATCACAATAAATAAACATTTATAATATTGGTTTAACCCATAAAAGAATATCCATAAAAAAAATTGTTAATTAATTTGTCTCCACATAAACCATATATATGTCTATAAACTCATATTTGATGTAAATTGAGTAATAATTATTTATTTATAAAGTTTTCAAATCATTGCTTCACCTTTAAATATAAATACATTTCATCTGAATCAAAGATTTAGTTAACACCATTATATTATTTTAATATAATGGAAATTTATTATAAAATATATCATAATTAGTTTTAAGCATGAAACTTGTGAAATAAATCAATACCCCTCAAATATAAACTAGCACACTCTTATTAATAGTTATAACTTCTTGCATTACAAGTATTAGTTAGTTCCCATTATTGCATCATGCTTATTAAAACATCTCTTTCTCTCTCCTTTTTTTTTGTTATTTCATTTTCTTTAGGTTGCATCAATTTTTTGTTAATTATGTACCATAAGATTAACACTACAATATAATAAATAATATTTATAAAACTCAAAGATTATCAAACCTAGGTTCAGGAACCATCCCAACTATTTTCAAGGTAAGAATCTGCCAACAACCATATATTTGTACATTTTTCATGGCTATAACTTTCTTAATTCAATTTAGTATTCTTTAGATTATTATGACTATCTTGCCAAATTGAAGGAATACAATTGCTTGTTATAAACATTAAGCCAAAAAATCACTTTAATTACCTTCAACCACCTTTAACTCTTCCAATGTCACTTCCTAGTTACTAGAGAATTTCACAAAAATTCTAATACAGACAATCTCACATCATTATCAAAATCAAGCTAATCTTGTTAAATATTGTTTAATAAGGTAAAATGATGCTTAGTAAAATAATAGGCTAAAGTTGAATTAGTGATATATAAATATTTTAGGCAACTAACCACTTGACAACCTTAAATTGACATCACAAAATAAGTTTTTCAAACAATAAATTAGCTATATAAGATTAATGGATTTTTCTTTATGGTAAATACTCCCTAGCAAAAGTAGCCATGACACTTAAGATTAATCCCAATTTTGACCTTGAGTTAGACAAAAGGGTCATAGAACTAGTTATTCTCATTTGATAGATCAAAAGAAATACATGTTGTAATTTAATGTATTTAGTTTAAGATGATACAAATACAGACATCAAAATTGAAAATAAGCAAACAAATTCTTAAAATATGAAACCCCACCACAATTGGAATGAAAGTAACTAATTAACACACCTTAAGAAGTGTTAGTGGATATTCTTCAAGAAAATTAATTTCAACTTGAACACCTTACACTTATAAAACTCTCATATTTTCCTTTTAATAATCATCTCTAGTAATCTAAACAAAGTAAAATATAATAATTATAATAATATAATATATTATAATAATTATTTTCCTATAATATCATATTCTATTAACATACATTACACAATACAAATATCTTAATTTTTTAATATTATATTATAAATTATTATAAATAATAATTATTATTATTTTTTAAATAAAAAAAAATAAATTTAAATTTATTATAATTTAATAATTTATAATAATAATAATTAATAATTAATATTATTATGATATATAATAATTAATAATAAATAAATATAAGTTAATTAAATAAATAATTAATTAATTATAAAAATATAAAAAATAATCTTAAAAAATATAATAATTTACTTATATATATATATATATATATATATATTTCCCTTATCGTTGCAGCCA
The DNA here is from genome assembly GCA_037832345.1 of Rhizophora mangle. Classification (NCBI taxonomy): domain Eukaryota; kingdom Viridiplantae; phylum Streptophyta; class Magnoliopsida; order Malpighiales; family Rhizophoraceae; genus Rhizophora; species Rhizophora mangle. Next base: position 2,085,021 of record JBAPLJ010001421.1, on the reverse strand, counting down.
TTAAAAAAAAAAATTGCAATAACATTTTTAAAGCTGGACATTAATTGCTTTAGATAGTACAGATGGCAAAAGAGAAGGGCACGATTAAGAAAATAAATAAATAAATAACTATAGCAGCCCTGGTTCAAAAGTAGCATATAACAGGCGCGGTGCTTGTCCCAAAAGTACAATATAAGCCTTTTCCTTTCTTATCGTCCTTTTTTTTTTATCTACGATTAACCTTATAACTGAATCTCTAAAAAAAGAACAGAAAATCCAACAAAAGGCATATATTGTTCCATATGTATCTCTTCAGTGTAGAATATAGCCTATTTGTACCTGTTTTTTCTTTTTTGGTTAGTCTATCAGGAGGTCTATGCTACAAAAGTGGAGTATAACATTAATTTTATTCTTACTGTTAGAACATAAAATATCAAAAATAAAAATTTAAATTCTTAAATACTAAAAAAAACTACTACTTATTATTATTATTAAATTCTTAGGAAACACATGAATAATTAATGCGTCCTGTGTTCACTCTACGCGTTAACAAATAAATAAAGAGTCCTAATCCGAGTGGCAACCCATGAGCCAACACCAAAAAGGAAAAAGATTTCCTCACCCACCTGTGCCACTTAGAGCACCCAGTTATTGCTAGAATTTAAACCAACTACGATCATTAAAATTCACATGCTGTCACGTTTCTCTGTAGTGCTGCCCGTCGCTTGGGGTGTCATAACCTCATAGGTCCTTAGAACTTGTGTTTCCCACGAGATGAACCTTTTGAAAGCTGCCAACCCACTTGAATTCCGTGGATTCAAATGCATCCTATCTTTTCTTTCTCTCATACCAAAAAAGTAAATATTTGGTCTTTTATTAACGCGTACAAAACGCGTTGACCCACCCAAAAAAAAATAATATACAAACGGAGACGCGATCGAACCTTCCCGATATTATTCCAATGCCCAAACGCGCACACACACACCAAAGGTCTTAGGTCTCTCAATAATTTTTGCAATGGCAGAGTCGAAACAGCCGACAACTTTTCTTGGCTCCATGAAAGAGCTAAGGTTAATATTCAACAAGTTCGACAAGAACGGCGACGGCAAGATCTCTTGCGCGGAGCTCATAGACAACCTCGGAGAACTCGGAACCCAGATATCCTCCGAGGATGCGCAGTGCATAATGCAAGAGTTCGACAAGGACGGCGACGGCCAAATTGATTTTGACGAGTTCGTCGCGTTCATCCAGCACGGCGGCCTCGAAGGCAGCGGCGACGCCTCGTCGTGCGGGGAGAAGGAGCTGAAGGACGCCTTCGACCTCTACGACATTGACAAGAACGGGTTGATATCGGCGGCGGAATTGCACAAGGTTATGAAGATGCTCGGGATGAAGTGCTCGCTGAGCGACTGCACTAAGATGATCCGGCAGGTGGACGAGGACGGCGACGGCAGCGTCAATTTTAAGGAGTTTAAGAAGATGATGTCTAACGGGTTAGTGTAATCAATTGATATTACTAAAGATTAGGGACAGTTAATTAGCAAGCAATTAATTTCTGTTCTTGCACATGGCTTGTGAGAATAGTGCGTTGCTTGCTTCTTTTATCTTATTGCAAGTCAATTGCCAAATTGGATTTAACTTTAGCTGACTGATAATTGTGTTTATGTTTTAGTTAAATTAAAAACTTAGACTTCTTGTTCATTAATAAAGGTTTTTCATTCGGTGTCCGAATGACTTGGCCTGTGTTCTCTGGAATTGCCAAATAGAATTTTTGGCGATTATAGGAGAAGTATATATTTTGGTAAGGCTTTTAGATACCAAGATGGTAGAGGAAACCTAATTAAGTGCCCTTTTTGCCGAAAATGTATTTTTCATCTTCAGTGTATTTGGGCGAAAAAAAAAGAGCCTGAAAATATTAATTTTACCTTTTGTGTAAGAGATTCTTTTAAGTGGTATAGTTGTAAATTAAATAAACTCTTATTGGCATTATAATCTTTTCATAAAAAGTTAAGGGTTTAATTATTTATCTTTTATTTTTAGAGGAATTAAAAATTGTAGACTTGGAAGAAAAATAACCAATCCTTTCATTTTCACTTGCAAAAATAAAAAATTTCCCGAATAACACCATTAAGCAATTTTCACCCTTTTTTTTATCTTTTCTCCCTACACCTTTTACGTCCTTCCCAACAAAGCATTAATGCACAAATAATTTGCTGCTTTTTACCGATGCTTAAATTTTATTGCATTTGACAAACAAGAGCAATGGATTTTATTACAAGGACTTGTTAGCTGCTAACAAGTTTAGGATTTGGTAAAATACTAACTTTTCGGGCTGTTTAATTTGTTTTGCGACCAGTTTGTACTCTCCTCTTTGTTAATTTTGTTAGGAGTACTCTCCACTTTATTAATTTTGTTAGGAGAGAAAAACAAAGGAAAAGGAGGTTTATTTTTCTGACGGTTAGATGCTTGAACAATGAGTTAAATGAGTTAAAGAGTAATGGAGGAGAGAAAAAGCTTTTCCATATAGTTAACTAAATTTGTTTCTTTTAAAATTAGAAAAAATTATTTATTTTATTACTTAATTTGTAGATTAATTAATTTATTCATATCAATTTTTTAAAATTAATTCACGTATAATAAATTATTTATTATTATTATTTATTTTATATTATTTTAATTTAATTAAAATTTTAATTAAGTTATCATAAAGTATATAAATTATTTAATTTTTTTATTTTAATTTGTCATTAAATTTTTTAATTTAATTAAAAAATATTTTTTATTAATTATATAATTTTTGTTTATTTTTAAAAAATTATAGAAACTGTATTTTATTTTTTGTATTTTCATCCCATATTATTAATATTTATTAATTTAAATATAAATATAAAATTAAAATAGTAACAATTATTATTTTCTTTTCTCTCAACTTCCACTTTTCCCCAAACAAAAAATTTTCAACTTTCCTTAATCTTATTATCCTTTTCTAGACATAGAGCATAAAAATTTTCATCTCCTCCAATTTTTGTTCATCTCGTTTTTCTTCCAGCTCACTTCCTCTTCCACTATTGTCTTATCCAAACAAAGGATTAGTTTGAGAATAATCAATATTGCTACTCAATTGTGTGCTATATACCTTATTAAATATACTTGCATTTTGAAGTTAGGAGAATTTAGTTATTGCTCATTTCCTAATTTCATAAGAATAGTCAATAGAAGAGAATGACGGTCTTTGATTAGATCAAGAAAGTCTGGGAAGGTGAGCAGCTCGGTCCCAAGAGGTAAACTCTGTTTATCGTAAACAAATGTTTAAAATTATTGGGATTATAATTTTTAGTGTGCTTCAATCCTTTCTAAAATTATAAGGGTAAAATAATAATAATACTATATGAGATTAAGATTTAATATGACGTGTGACTTAAATATAAAGTAGATTATGTGGAATTATTTGTATTGAGATGGTGATTTTTTTTTTTTATAAAAAGTTGAATTAATACGTTGTTTTCAGTTTATACTCATAGATGATGGTTAACAATAAGTGTTTTTTTTTCTTCTTAAAAACCAACAGGGTTGGACTTTCCCTGAGCACTAAAATGTCTAATTTTGTCAAAAGAAACCAATAGGGTTGGATTTTCCCCTCGGCACAAAAAAGTCCACCAAGATAAAAGAAGTGGTTCCATGTCTAGTGGTCTTTAGTCTATTTATAGTATTATTGAATTTGAATGCCTGTCAAAATCCATTCTGTGCCTGGGCGCATGACGAATTGCTGAGCTCAACGCGGAATTCAGTTGCCGAGTTCAACTCTCGTACATTGTTTGGTTTTGGTAGTTAGCTTATTTCTAGAATTCAATGACACACCGTTGGGCTCACAAGATATATCTTTAGGGCCAGACATGGCCTTCTTAATCAAACGACAAATATGGTGGCTTTTTATGCCTAGCTTTCATTTGTAGTGAGAGTCCTCTGACCTCAGATTTAATGTTTAGAGCAGGTAATTATAATAGAAGTTTCAAACTTCAATGACTTACCCTGCCTTACCTTTCCTGTGATAAGAGGGCGAAAAAGGGGAAAAAAAAAAAAAAAAAAAGGAAAAAACGTTTTTCACTTTAGGGTCAATGAAACATTTTTTTTTTCTCTCTCTCTCTCTCTCTCTCTCTCTATTTTTTTATGGGTGTGATTGCAAATGCTAAGAAGTGAATATTTGTGAAATAATTATTGCCTTGTTCCCTACCGATTTATGTGATGGAAAGAAGAAAACATAAAATTTTTTCCCCCATCTTCAAGTAGGAGGACTTCTGTGTTTTTTTTTTTTTTTTTTTGATTGACTAAAATTTAATATAAGGATTAAACCATCAGATAATTCCTCTCCAACCCTCCTAGCTCTAGCGGATAGCTTTTTTGTACTGCCTTAAGATACCGTTAATTACAACGACAACAAAAAAAGAAAAAGACATTTTCTCTTTCGTGTCATTTTCTTTCCCTCTTTTCTCTAAGAGTAAAGGGTTGCTCAAAAAATAAAAAAATAAAAAATAAAAAAAAGGCAAAGTTAGATGTTTATTCTTGATACAGAGTTTGAGCTTATAAAGTACCCAAAATAAAGTTTGCAGTGCTGCACATACTAACAAACCATATACCGAATTGCCGCGGTGTAAAGTTGGGCTGGCCCAAGCTCGGTCCATGATTTCAGGTAACTAGAGGTGTTCAGTGATCTGCTGTGTGATTGTGTGTGTGTGTGTGTGTGTGTGTGTGTGTGTGTGGAAGGAAGATGGAGGATGGGTTGGGTGGTAATACCGAGACAACCTGGCCCAATTTGATTTTGTGTTATTGCACAATTATGGGAGAATGAGTGTCAGGCATGCTCCGAAAAACAATGATATAATTGGCATCATTTCTTATCTAATACATATAATAACCAAATCGTTCCTTCCATATCCATATAGTCCAAACAAATATATATACATATGGAGAGGTTAACGGTACGTATCTTCCTTTGGCCTTTTCATCTCACCTGTCTCTTCCATTGTTAAACAAACAAACCAAAATTTGGGGTAGGAATAAGACCGCGCCACTATCAGATTGAAATCGTGCGACATAGAATCTACTGTGCATTAGGTGGATCAAAAGATAAGCGGCCAAGGAAAGGAGTCACTATCAGCTTCAGTCGACAAATATCATCCCTAGGCGAATAGTCCAACATTTGTGTTTATTCTGCCCAACTTAGTCTGTTTACATTTTTGTCGTGAAGACTTGGGTCCGCATAGTATTCCCTCGTTTCATAGTTTCAAAAATTAAACTGAACCGACAGTTGCAACAAAAAAATTAATGACTCAAACATGAGTCAGGTCCAGTTTGTTTAAAAAAGTCGAAGCAGATTAAAATTTTAAAAAAAAAATTACTCAATTTATCTATATGATTCAATTAGATTGTTTGACAAAATAATTTGACTAGTGAATTGGATAAATTTTAGCCAAAAAAAAAATATTATTATAATTATAAAAATTATATATATTATTAAAAATATTGTGTATATATATACTTAAATTTTATTTTAATAATATTTATTTATTTTTATACAATATAAAAATATCAATTATTTTTTTGGAACAAAATTGATCCACTTGTTTAACCATTAGGTCTGCAGTCGGTTTAATGACCCACCAAACTAAGCCCATGAGATTAGGGTCTGATTCAATTTTAAAAACTATGATTCGTGTTTTATTATGTTATGTTCTTAGGGGGTGAAGATTAATAAAATTCTTTAAATCATTATAACTTATTGTTATAATTTAGGGATGAAAGAAAAAAGAAAAAACCTCATTTTGTTATAACTAAGAGTTTAAACATTCATATGGGAAGTTTCAATTTAAACATGAGATATATATATATATATATATATATTATTTAGTTTACAGCATAATAAATCTTATAATAAATAAAATACACTTATCTAGCCATGCCCAAATCGATGATCTTAAGGTCAAACCTTGCTGGTTGGGTTCAAAGTTGTGTTTAGGGATCGGCGACTAAGGTCGAGAGTAGAGATAGTTGAGCAATTTGATATTGGACGGGGAAAGGGGCAGGCAAGATGGTACTAGCAGTCCCGCATCTTGCTTCCACCCAGTTACAGTTCTAGTTAGTCCTAGAGAGGAGATCTTAAACATAAGTCTGCAGAGATGTTACGAGAATTTTTATTTAATTAACACATGGTTATAAACGTAATTTGGGTCTTCTGCAGTAATTGAGAAATATAGCTAGCAACACATTTGGGTTCTAAGTAATTTCATGTTGGGAAATTAGATGACGTGTGGGTTACAATTTCAACGACTGGCGCTATCTTGCACGCAAGACTGTTTTTTTTTTTTTTTGCAGAGCGGGAGAGACACGGAAACGGAAAAAAAATGAGAGACGGAGTGATCACTACGTGAGTTGCAGAAAGAGACAATAAAAAATTAATTGATTGATAAACAAATGTCCTGGCTAGATTGAAGATTAGTTAAATAATGATCTTTACAAAAGTTCTTTTTTTTTTTTTTTTTTTTTTAGTTAAACAACAAAGAATTATTATTTTTTTAAAAGTATAATTTTAAGTATTTTCATTTAGTTAAATAATACACGTATACAGTGTCCAACTAAATCTTTGTACTCCGGAAAATTGGGACCGTGAAGTCCAAAAATCACATAAATTAATCATGTGAATGGCATCACTCAGTAATCTACCTTTTTTTAATTACTTAATTTTTACTGAGATTCAATCATAAAATTTTTACTTGTAAAGAATCTACGGATGCTTTAAAAAGTGTTAAATTTTATAAAATTCTATTTTATCATAATATAAAGAATTAATATAATTTATAATATTTATAAATCTTCTTACTTATAAATTTAACTTCATAGATGACTTAGTTATTTAAATTAAATGTAATATTTTAAAAATTATTTGACATAATATTTAATCAATTAACTCAATAATAGTGAGATTTAATAAATGGGTTAGATCTATTTTAATCTCATCTTATTTTATTATGTATTAATAGGACGTAGTAAAAGACTTATTAAAGACTATAAAATGTTATGTCTTTCAAATATTAATAATTAAAATAATTAATAATGATTGAGTAATTATTAAAATTAAACTTAAAATTAAAATTAAAATTTTTATTTATAAAAAAAATTCCCTCTTCACTTAATTGAAAATAAATAATATAGAGACCCTTCCTGTCTACTTTGATTAGACAAAAGAAAAAGGGTAAAAAAAAGGCTCGGCTTAACTTTCTACCGGAACTGTTAGTTTCTCGCAACCACCTGAAATGGTCAAACTCAAAAAGAAAATCACTATCATTTTTCTCATTCTTCACTTCATTGGTTAAATTTAATAATAATAATATTTTTTTTTGAAAAAGAAGAGATGGACGGCAATGGAAGTGACCCCGGCACAAATGAATCTCAGCCGTGGATATGATCCAGTAAACCGGATTGCAACCTGAAATTTAGCAAACCAATCAAAGTTAAAAGGCCTTGATTACCAAGTCGGCAACCGGATGGTGTTTGACAAACAAAGAGACCCTCCCATTCCCAACTTCCCTTATCTTTCCCCACTCTCTCACTTTGGAAACTGGGAAACTTCGTCTTGTGTCTTTTCTAGTTGTAGCGGTTGTTAGCGGCGAGCAAGCAAGTGAAAAAGTGTTTAATAATAATAATAATTTTTTGAATTTTTCGTAGCAGTTTGAGCTAAGTTTAAACTTACAATGTAAGATCTGGGAAAAAAATTTGTGATGAAAACGGAGATGGGGATGGGAGGCAATGCAATGCAATGCAATGCAATGCAGATCAGCTACCACTAGCTTCTTCGTCCAGCCGTCACCCATTTCATTTATTGAACACTCGTGACTCTTGTTCAATTTAAATAACAAACAACGATTGTAGCCAATCTCTCTCTCTCTCTCTCTCTCTCTCTCTCTCTCTCTCTCGTCACGCGCATCCATCCCATTTGGTTCTTCTCCGTCTTCGCTTAGATCACTCAGTCTTTGGAATCAGAGGTAAGAGCGTCTTTTCATTCCTTTTCTAATTATTTTTTGATATTTTATTTTTTTATTCTGTTTTTCTGCTTTTTTTTTCTTTAGTTAAACTTTTATCTGCTCGTCTTTCTTGGCTTGGCTCACTTCGTCGGCCGATCTATGACTTCATTACCTCCATTCTGGCTGGTAACAAAGAAACCGACGTCGTTTTTGTTCTAATAACACGAACTCACCTCAGACATCATTGGGTTTCGCAATTCTTTATTTTTTATGTCGCGGAGTTCTGTCTCTTTTTGCGTTCTTTCATCTTTTGATCTCCACTTATTTTCACTTGTGTTAGGCATTTATCTTTTGTCATTTAAAGTTCTTTGTTTTTTTTTTTTTTTAATTTTCATTCTATTTTGTCTTATTCTCTTGATTCTGCCTCATTAGAGTGTAATATCATTCACTGACATTAATCGTTGCTACTTGCTACTAGGTTTATAGAATTTGGGTATGTTTCTAAGAGGAAAAACGGCCAAAATCTTCCATACATTTGCGTTTCCTTGTTCTCTTTGCTTAAACTCAAAAGCTGTTTGCACATAATTGTGTTCCGTTCTTCAACTAACGCTACCCTTTTGTTTGCAGTTGTCAAAAACGATCACTGGAAGCATATATGGTTCCTTTTTGATTGAAGAGATTGTTATGCGAAACTTACCATTACCACCTATAATTAATTGGGTGATTTCTAATTGAATTAAAAAAAAAAAAATGGAGCCATCGATGGCTCAAAATCTCAGAGCAAGTCTGTCTTCCTTTGTCTCAACTAATGGAAACGAAGACATTTCTTTGAATTCTTCTGCTTCTATTTCTAATGGAGATGGATATGACAGCGATGGTGCCAGCTTCACACAACCGTAAGTCCCATGCTTCGGTGTTAGGATGTTTCTATTGAGTTTCTTGCTTGCTTTTTTATAGCTGAGAATCCAATCATCTAATGGTGAATTAGCGTACATGCTGACCTAGCCGAAACTTTCCTTCTAAATGCTACATTTTGGTCTAGAAGTGTTTTTACATGATGCTGCATTTTAATTGACAGTTTTGGGATTTTTATTCTTTTTCATTTTTTTTTTTGCGTTAACCCATTTCGTCCCAGCATTCATGTCATCACCTTATGTACTGATACACTGTCTTTTTTCTTTGCAATTGTATACATTTGTTTTATGCACCCCATTGTATATCTCCCTGTGTCTTCTGTATTTCCATTAAAAACTGAGTAGAGAAATTTACATATTTCTTCAGTGATTTCACTTACTTCGGCAAAAGTTTGTCTAACTTGTAGCTTTTGTTTCTTGCGTTTTATGTTTCTTACAGTGTGCCAACCGTCCTTTCCATGTCTATTCCAGCGGAACTTGCTGGTGCCATACCTTTGATTGAAAAGTTTCAGGTAAACAATTTAAGTTCTGTTGCCTTCGATGTAATCCTGAGAGATTGGCTACTTTTAGGCAATGATCTGGCATATTGGATAGAAAATTTCGGCTTGACTCATGTCATGCAAAAGGAGGTTTTTTTTTTTGTTTTTTGAGTCAAATTTAGATGTCTGTGAAGTATCATGTAGTTATGTTCTACAGGTTGAAGGATTTCTAAGGATGATGCAGAAACAGATTCAATCTACTGGGAAACGTGGGTTTTTTTCTAAAAAATCTGCAGGCCCTCAAGTTAGGGATAAGTTCACATTTGAGGACATGCTATGTTTCCAGAAGGTAAAGCATTATATGGCCTTTTGTGGATGTGTTTTATTATTTTTACCAATCTTTTAAAGAGCTAAATTTCCAGTGTCTTGCAGGATCCCATACCAACTTCATTGCTTAGAATTAACAGTGACCTGATTAGCCGAGCAATGAAACTTTTCCAAATAATTTTGAAGTACATGGGCATTGATTCGTCTGATCGTGCAGCTCCAACCAGTTTAGATGAACGAATTGAGCTTGTTGGAAAATTGTACAAGCACACTTTGAAGCGTGCAGAACTTCGAGATGAACTCTTTGTACAGATTTCAAAACAAACTAGAAATAACCCTGACAGGCAAGCCCTTCTAAATTCAAGTTAACTTTTGTTTTTTCCCCTTTGCACTGGACTGTCTTCCCACACCCCCCACCAAACACCCCCCCAGTCAATCAGAAGCAAATGGACTGCCTTTTGGGACCTGTAAATTGTGAACTTCATGCATAGTCTCCTTTTGTCTTTTTTGACTGGAGGGCAACAATCCTTTTATGTTGACTGTGGTCTTTGATTTTCATTGCAAATTTCATTGTTTCCAACTCTAATGATTTCTAACTGCTTAAATTTCAAAACTTGATAATTTTGTAGGCAATACTTGATTAAAGCATGGGAGCTTATGTATTTATGTGCATCGTCAATGCCTCCTAGCAAGGACATTGGTGTATATTTATCCGAATACGTGCATAACGTAACTTATGGGGCAAGTACAGATTCTGAAATTCAAATTCTTGCATCAAATACCTTAAATGCGTTGAAGCGTTCTGTTAAAGCTGGTCCAAGGCATACAATACCAGGACGTGAGGAAATTGAAGCTCTCCTGACTGGTAGAAAGCTTACAACAATCGTATTTTTTTTGGATGAAACTTTTGAAGAAATCACTTATGACATGGCAACAACAGTATCTGATGCTGTTGAGGTACTCTAGGCCCTTTCACCAACAATTTTTATCATATTTGTTTTTGCTAGGATAGTTGCAGACATGCAAAACTAAAACCAATCACAACTGGACAAACTAAAGAAACCTTGAGCAATTGACCTATTCTTTTCCTAGTGCCTTTGGTGTAACTATAGGAATGCTGGATTAAACAACACTGAAGTTAGACTACATAAATGAAGTTTTGATAGGCACTGTTACAATTCATTTCAATGTGAACAAAGTAAACAAATTATTGGAAACTGATGACTTAATTTTGCACTTCATATATTAAATTGGCAACAATCCATGTATATGCCTGACTAATTTACTTGCAATGCGACCTGGCACTTAGCTGCAGGGTTATTGGATACTAGGAAATATCATCATTTTGTGGACTTTTTGTAGCAGTTGTTCAAGGGAACTTGCATGGATCATAGTCACTACTAGATATTGACATGAATATTTTAGAACCATGCTGATGACTTGGACTTTCTTGTTATTTATTTATTTATTTTATAGAGAAGATGACTAGAATATCTATGACACTTTAAGCATGAAATTTATCCAGTTGTGTGAAGGTGGACAAACAAAGAAGACTAAATTGCAACTGTGATTTAATTGTGGCTGGTCTAAGTTGGAAATTTTGACAATTGGCTAATTCAGTCTCTCGCTCTCTCTGTCTCTCTCTATCCCTTGAAGTCATGTGCACACACATTTGTGTGTGGGGTGGGGGGCTGGGGGAAGACACAGACACTGTGTGGAACCTATTTTTTTATATTAACCAGATTTTACTTGTTTCAGGAGCTTGCAGGGATAATTAAGCTCTCAGCCTATTCTAGCTTCAGTCTTTTTGAATGCCACAAAGTTATTACTGGTTCCAGGTCACCTGATCTTGGAAATGGTATTTATTTTGTTCTTTTCATTGTATTATGCACAAAGATCAATTGTGGTAGTCATCTGATATGAGCTTTCATGTTGTGCAGAGGAGTATATTGGATTAGATGATAACAAATATGTAGGAGATTTATTGACAGAATTCAAGGCAGCCAAGGACAGAAGTAAAGGAGAAATATTGCACTGCAAACTGACATTTAAGAAAAAGCTATTTCGTGAGTCAGATGAGGCTGTAACAGATCCAATGTTTGTGCAATTATCATATGTTCAAGTGCGTACAACCAGTTGGTGGATTGTTGAACAGCTTTAACTTTTATATTTAGTTGTGACCTTCATCAATGCTCATTTCTGACATATAATCAATTTTAATTATTGGATTTTCCAATCTGTGGTTGTCTTGTTACAGTTGCAGCATGACTATATATTGGGAAATTATCCAGTTGGAAGGGATGATGCTGCACAGTTATCTGCTTTACAGATTTTAGTAGAGATTGGATCTGTTGGTAGCCCTGAATCATACCTGTTAGTTTTCATTTCTCTAGCTTCACTTCTGTAGAGAGATTTTAATTCCCACTTCATTTTAAAATTGGGCTTGCTTGCTTTTTTAAAGTGTTATAAGTTACTGCTTTAGAGTGATTGTTTGTCAAATGTCTGGCTACTCATTGTACTTATGAGTTTTCATCATTCTGAAATCAATGTTCTGCAGTGATTGGACTTCTCTCCTCGAACGATTTTTACCCAGACAAATTGCAATCACTCGAGGGAAACGGGAATGGGAATTGGATATTCTTTCTCGTTATCGTTCCATGGTAATTAATAGTCATCTCTATGCTTATCTACTTCTGAAAACAATCTATTCTGATCAATCATGAGGCTACCCCAAATTTTCTTTGACAATTGAGGGTTTTAATGCTGTGTAGGAGCATCTAACAAAAGATGATGCAAGGCAGCAATTTTTGCGGATAATACGGACTCTTCCTTATGGAAATTCAATTTTCTTTAGTGTTCGGAAGATTGATGATCCTATTGGTCTTTTGCCAGGACGGATTATTCTGGGCATTAATAAGCGGGGAGTAAGTGTACATTTTATATATCATACTGAATTAATCCCTTTCTATTAAAAATTTATGGTATGCCGCATATTCAATTCTCTTCAATTTGTGTTCATTTGTCTATAGGTCCATTTTTTTCGTCCAGTTCCAAAGGAGTATCTACATTCAGCAGAGTTAAGAGACATAATGCAATTTGGCAGTAGCAATACTGCTGTTTTCTTTAAAATGAGAGTTGCAGGTGTTCTTCACATATTTCAGTTTGAGACTAAGCAGGTTAGATACTGTTATGTTTCCTCTATTAGTAATTCAATAGTCAAGAAAAAAGTGCTCTACTTTCACAATCACTGTTCCTCTGTTGATCAGGGAGAAGAAATTTGTGTGGCTCTCCAAACTCACATAAATGATGTCATGTTGCGGCGCTATTCTAAGGCTCGATCTGTTGCTAGTGGCTCTCTAAATGCAGATCTCTCCAACAATTCTAAGCCCTCTAACATGGAAGTGTATGAGACGTGCATACAGGATTTGTCTAAAACTTTGGAAGAATGTCAGAAGAACACTAATCGAGTAAGCACACAAATTTTCCAATATATTTAGTGTTGTCCTTTAAACGTTGCTGTGGTGGAAATTGTGATTCTGTGAATGGAAGTAATCCTAAAGAGCAAGTTACATGTCTTTTGAGTCTTGTATTCTTTGGAAACAACATTCCAGCTAAAAGACAAATTTAACCTATTTTGTGCAATATAAAACATAATGTTGCTGTATGTACATCATTGTTGAATTGCATTTCAGTGCATCTTACTTCATGGTCCCCTTAGTTTCCAGCTTTCTAGAATATTGTGTCTATATGTTGGGTTAGGACAAGGTGAATGCGAAGCAGCCCGAATTGAGTTACTAGGATCTAATTGTTCATTGATGGCCTTAGAATTGGAATCTGACATTCTTAGGAGCCAGAACAGCCCCCCTTAAATGGCTGTTCCATTGGAGAAGTAATCAATTGACATTAATTATTTTCTTATGAATGGAAGAAAATATTTTTTCTTGTCTTTTTTCTTTCTTGGAAATTACATTTGAATTAAATGGTTATTTACATATAATGTGTATCTAGTTATCAGAAGAATTGTGCGAGAAGCAAAAGCAAGAATTGAAATTGCAAGCAGAATTGGTTGGCTTGAAAGAATCCTTGAGATCTGAGAGGCAGAATTTGGCTGAAGTTGCACGTGAACTTGATAAACTTAAATCATCATTTGATGAAAAGGATTCAGCCCTTCAGGTCTGTATGATTCTTTGAGTTAATAGCTCACTCATTTGTCAGTGTGCTTATTTAATGTTCAAAGTTTTATCTGTTGATTTCTGTATATGTTAGGTTGCTTTATTGGAGAAAAGGAATATGGAAACACGATTTGCAAACCTCACTAATCAAGCAGCAGAGAAAAATGCCAAAAAGGATTTTGTTGGAACGAAGAACATGGTACACCCCTGCATTTATGCTTATATGTTATGAGCTTCTGTTTCATTTGCTACTAAGGTTAAGACAATTGTTTTGGGTTCTTACCCTTAATTAAATGTGATCCATTCTTGTAACTTATGTTGATTTTGGAATGTATAATGCCACAGGCCTTGCAGAGACTTGAAGATGAACTGAAACTGAGGAATGGAGAATTGCATACAGCAAATGAAAGTATCAAGACATTTGCAAATGATAAATTATTCCTGGAACAAAAGATCTCTGGATTTGAAAAGGAGAAAGTGGAGGAGGTTGTGCCTGAACTCTTTAGTCTTCTTCCACAGTTTTTTATTTTTTTTTTTTAAATTTTTTAATAAATTTTTGAATGACAAAGAGATCAATTTTCACATTGGTTGAAGTGTAGATAGAAGCTCTTAAGGAAAATTTTGAGCAAGAGCGCAAAGCCTTAAAGCTACAAGTGACAGAACTTGAAAAGAAGCTAGAAGGAGTCACAAAGGATTTGGCTATTTTAGAATCAACCCTTGCAACTAGGAATGCAGATTTGGTTGTCATGCAAAATAATTTGGAGGAGTTAGAGGAGTTAAGGGGGATGAAAGAGGTATCATCTTGTAATAGGCTTCTTATTTCAGTTCTATTATTTTTCTAAATTTATTCATCATGAATTTGAATTGCAGGCATCTTTACTTGTTGGGTGTTGATATAATTTCAGGACATTGATAGAAAGAATGAGCAAACTGCTTCCATATTGAAGATGCAAAGGGCCCAACTTGCTGAGTTAGAAGTACTTTATAAGGAAGAACAGGTTTTACGAAAGCGCTACTTCAATACCATAGAAGGTAAATACACTTAAAAAAATAGTTTACATATACTATCTGTTATACTGGATATTTAGAGCATATGTGAAATAAACCTTGTAGAAATCACATCCTCTGAACTGGAGATATCAAATTCAAGGGGCTTGTCTATGTATTGATTCTCTGTGATGTAGCTGTAGAGTTTGTAAATCTGCAGTAGATTTAAGCAATGACTTGATGAAGGTAAAATAATGAATTACTAACAACTAAAATATGCTACTCTTCCAAACAGAATCAAATAGTTGTAGATTCCTTGGATCAAATTTGATGAGTTGGAACTCTCCAATCACAATTCAACTTATTTAGACATAGTTACACTGCAACATCAATTCTGCAACATCAGTTCTGCACGATCAACTAACTTCAGTGACAACTTGCAAATATCAGTTAGCTTTGGCAAGGAAGGGCTAGATGCTTAGGAAAACAAGAAGAATGTCAGCATGTTATGCAATAGACTAACCTAAGGCTACCATTCAAAGTTATAAAGAAAGTGCAAATTGATACAGTAGAGGACAAAGTATCAAGCAATAAGTGTCACCTAGGTTTTCATACTCCAAACTACATAAATTTCATAACTTTATTTACTCTTTCTCTAAGACCATTGGAATATTGTTATTGAGTTTTTTCTCCTGAACTTCAATTATATCCTTTCACTGATGAAACTTTTTTCTTTTAATGCATTCAATGAATTTAGATATGAAAGGTAAGATCAGGGTATTTTGCCGTTCTCGGCCTTTAAGTGAGAAGGAGATTGCTGAAAAGGAAAGAAGCATCCTTAGTAGTGTAGATGAATTTACGATTGAACATCTGTGGAAAGATGATAAAGTGAAGCAACATATATACGATTGTGTTTTTGATGGCAATGCCACCCAAGAAGATGTGTTTGAGGACACAAGAGTGAGTTTGATTCAGTTTTTGTGATTTATCAACACCTTTACTGTTGATTTATAATGTTTGACCAACTCGTAGTTCTCTTTCTAATGTGATAATTTTATAATTCAGTATTTGGTCCAATCTGCTGTGGATGGATACAATGTTTGCATATTTGCTTATGGCCAAACTGGTTCTGGGAAGACATTTACAATATACGGCCCTGGTAGCAATCCTGGACTGACTCCACGTGCAACTACTGAACTTTTTAAAATTTTGAGACGAGATGGCAACAAGTTCTCATTTTCATTGAAGGTATTTTGGTTTTAATTAAGAATTCAAATGTAAGATGTATCTTCATTTTGTATGCAAGTGTAATATGCATTAGCCATTGTTGTAAAAGTTTAACATGATTCTATATTACCCAATGTAAAATAGTTCCAGTTGTTATTTATACTTCTGTTAGGAGACAAGAAGGCATTAAGCATCTATGTTTCAATTCTGTGAAACAATACAGGCATACATGGTGGAGTTATACCAAGATACACTTGTGGACCTTCTATTACCAAGGAATATGAAGCCTGCAAAATTGGATATTAAGAAAGATTCAAAGGTGATCGTTTACTTAAAGTGCTAGTTTTTTTTTTTTTTTTTAATAAATCCTAAGGATTTGAGCATCATTTGCCTATTGGGAATCTTGTGTATTTTTCAATTTGTAATGTTTTTTGATCATTCATTTTGTAATGTTTAGGGTATGGTAGTTGTAGAAAATGTGACGGTGACACCAATTGCAACATTTGAGGAGCTACAAAGCATCATTTATAAAGGATCTGAACAACGACATACGTCCGGGACTCAAATGAATGAAGAAAGTTCAAGATCCCATTTGATACTTTCAATTGTTATAGAAAGTACTAACCTCCAAACACAGTCTGTTGCAAGAGGAAAGGTATGTTTCCATACATGCATAGAGAAGATGATTGTTGTGCTCATTTTGATGGAAGTGATGCATATATGACTGTGTTGTGAATCTTATTTTTAGGTTGTTCCACTTTTAAATTATGACGTATAAACTTTTCTAATACCATGTGCAGTTGAGTTTTGTGGACCTAGCAGGATCAGAAAGAGTAAAAAAGTCAGGTTCTTCTGGTTGTCAACTTAAAGAAGCACAAAGTATCAACAAATCGCTGTCAGCGCTTGGAGATGTTATAAGTGCTCTGTCATCTGGTGGCCAACATATACCCTACAGAAATCACAAATTAACAATGTTAATGAGTGATTCCCTTGGTGGTAATGCCAAGACATTAATGTTCGTGAACGTATCTCCATCGGAATCAAATTTGGACGAGACACACAATTCTCTAATGTATGTTGATAATTTCTCATAAATTTCATTCTGAGTGCGTGAAATATCTAACCCAAATTAATGTTTGGTAATTCTTATTGATATAATAGAATGAAAATGTGAATAAATTTGAGTTAGAGATTCCATCCTAACACAGTTTATGAGATTTTAAATTTTGACTTGGATTTTTCTATTTTTTTTTGAACGTGTTAGCATTCTGTGGTGATGCATTGATTATCATCTAAATTGTGAAATTAGTAGTGCTTTATTTGGTTTGTAGTGAAGCTATTTCAAGATTATTGATGATGTGTTTTTTCAAGTTTTGATGACATTTATTTTATGCATATTTAGGTATGCTTCAAGGGTTCGATCAATTGTTAATGACCCAAGCAAAAATATTTCATCGAAAGAGGTTGCTCGATTGAAAAAACTGGTACAATATTGGAAAGAACAGGCGGGCAGGAGAGGGGATGATGAAGAATTTGAAGAGATTCAGGGGCAAAGAAACACGAGAGAAAAGACTGATGGTCGGAATTCCGTGTAGACACGGTAAACTATTTATCTCTGTCTTGGGCTGATCTTTGACTTGTGATCACTGCTCATCCGTCACGCAGTTATCACGGCACTAATAGAGCCATAGTATATGCCGGCTCATGAGATGGGTCATTGTCTCAAAAATATGTCAAGTTGTATGGTTGATCTGTTCAAAAGACAAAAAGAGTAAAATTCAGGTGGGCTTGTACACCTCTGATGCTTATTATTATCCTCAGTTTATTCTACGTCTAATATTTTTTTTTTCTCCAATTTCATGTTTATGTAATTTTTATATTTTTAACTTTTTTTTTTTTATAATCATAAAGGAAGAACAGTTTCCTACTTTTGCAAGATTTTTTAGGCACCTTCTACACCCTCCTCAAAGCCAAATTCATGTGTCAACCGTTAACCAAAGTAAGTTAGTTGGCTTTTCACACGTCTACTTTTATTTTTGTCGACAGTTACCTAAATATTGAAAAGAAAAAAAATAAAAAGGTTAGAAAGACTAAACATAAAATGGATCGTAATCATAGCTATAGTTTATTATCTATGAAATGACATGTCAACAACAATGAATCATGATGAGTTGTGTCCATTTTGCATATCTTTATAATAAAAATTTATATTGAAATACCAATAATTGAGACAGAGAAGCAACAGCAGTAATGGTGAAGCTCTTCCTATGATTTTAATTAGTAATAAAATTTTCCCTCTTCTCCGAAGGACCAAATAAGAGATAAGCGAGCTTAATTTTGCATTAACCAATATTTTGAATAACAATTCTTAGAAACAATGAAGGGCTATAAGGTTGGTAATAATATAAATTTTCTCTTTTACAAGTGGGGCACGTAAACACTAAAAAGGCCAGGGTAATGTGAAACTACTTCCAGTGGCAATACACCAAATTAAACTACGTCATCAACGAGTCAAGTGAGAGGATATTTAAAAGATGATGTTAGATTTTTTTAATAAATTTATTGTCATAAATTTTAATTTTTTTAAATTTTAAAATTAAATATATTTATATAAATAGTACATAATTAATATATTTAAATTTATAAAAATTTAAATTATTAATATATTTTAAAAATTCATCATACTATAATAATTAATTTTTTTTTCTTGAATTTTATATAATTATACTTTTTTAAATAGAATTTTGTATGTATTAAGAAGATAAAAAATTAGTTTTATACACACACATTTATTAATGTTTGAATCAAATTTAAGATTATTATTATTAATAGTGTAATAATGTATAAAATTATTTTTTATTAATTGAGTTACATGATAATTAAATCTTTAATAAAAATATTATTTAAAAATATTTTAATATAATTAATTAAAAAATTTTAATATTCATTGACTTGACTTAAATAGAATCTATTAATTATTATATATAAAGAATAATAATAATTTTATATGATTTTACTATAATGTCATAATCTGATTATAAGTTATGATTTTTATGTATTATAACACTTATATTTTACTACTATATAATCACCATTAATACAACCAAAACCTATTAGAATAATATGCAATCTATATAATGTTAATTATAAATATTCATATTGATTTACTAGTATGAAATTAATTAATTATATTTTATAAAAAACTTTTTATTTCTCGACTTTCTCTTTAATGAAGAAAATACATTAATTCTCATGAATTTAATATCTTTCAAATATTTTTCATTTTTAGAGAAAAAAAATTGCTGTACAATTATCACATAAATATTTAGTGGATTGCTAATGACGTTAATAATCCCAAATCTTGAAATAAAGTTTCTTAGCCATAATGCATGACTTATAACTTTAAAACATATAATAACTTTGCCTTTATAATAGATAAAATAATGATAGACAATTTTCTATTATTTCATAAAATTACTCTAACAGATAACTAAATGTAAATTTTCTACTATTAATGCATCTAATAAAGTCTAAATTCAAATATCTAATTTCTTTTAAAAAAAATCTTTAATTTTATACAATATACTTAAAATATTAGTAGCAAATAATAATATATCATCAACATGTAAATTTAGAAAATAAACTTACTCTCACTATTTTTTTTTGGTATACACACTAATCAATGATATCCTTATATCATTAAATGTAATATATCATTGTAGAAAAATCTGTTTTAGTTCATATATTAATTTCTTTAATTTATACACTATTTTATCCTTATTTTTTATAAAAAAAAAAATTTCAACTTGATCCATGTAAATTTCCTCTTTAAGAATTTTATTAAAAAAGATAATTTTCATATATATTTAGTATAATTTTAAATTATATTAAGTCACCAATGTTATAATTATTTTTTAACAAATATATGACATGAGAAAACAAAACTAGATTAATTTTAATTTTAATATTAAAATTTTGACTCTTGCAAATAAATTATATAATATTTCAAAATAGTTAATCTCTATTTTTTTTTTGAGATTACTTTTATACTACTTATAGTTTATTTATCTTAGTTAATTGTAAGTTACTTTCTTTGGAAAGTATTTCTTTAATTAAATATTTTTCAATTTTCAAAACAACATTTAATGTTACCCTCATTTTTTTTATATTCACATTTTGACATTTATTATTCTCATTAACTTCACCATTATTAATAAATGGTTATATATTCTTTAAACTTTTTACTAAAATACCTACTAATTGTAGTATAATATTTTTTTAAGTGAAATTTTGTTTTTTTTTTTAAATAACTTTAAATATTTAAGTACTTTAAATTAGATTTTCTTACCATCTATAATTCAATAGGAGTAATTTGAACTATTTTACTAGAAATCTTATTTAACAAATAGTTTGTAATTTTAAATGATTACATGCACAAATATTTGGGTAGAGAGGTGTTACTCATTTTACTCATGATCGTTACTCATTTTACTCATTAACATATTTGTTAATGTCCTATGTTCATTTTACTCATGCACAAATTTTCACATAAGATCTGAACAATCAATTATAGGCTAACATAAAATTCTATTATTTTCACAAGGTTAAAGAACAATCATTAATTAAGCATACATGTTCCCTTATCATATATAGAAAATATTTCATTGTAAAATACATACTCTAATACCACTTATTAAATTCTTTTATTAATCTATCATTATAAACGTTAATATGTTGGATGCTGAGTTTGAATATGAGTATATTCATTTAAATAAACCAAACGGCTACCTTATCCTTTTAAATGTTAGAAATTTAGTAGATAAACCAAACAAGTTGTAAATCGAGGGGTCCAAATCGGTTTTCCATCTGTGGCAGCTCATCCGATCTCCTCTTTCGTTTTTTACTCTCCACATCTCCACATCCGATCTGCGGTAGCTTCAAATCTAATCCAGGACTGTTTTCTTTTGCCTGTTGTATGCTTCTATCCATGGATCTCTTGGAGTTTCAGATTTCACAATTTTTTGATTTCTATGTAAGTTGGGTTTTCTGATTCAAGTCAGGAATCAATAATTTTGCTAGCAAAGAAGCTTCCTTCCTAATCTGACGTTTCTGCTTTTGCTTCAATTTAGAACCTAGGGTAGGATTTCCCAAAACAAGTTTTCTTTCACATCGCAGTTCTGCCACCTCCAAACCCTAGTTCTTCTCCAAAGCCTGTGATAAAGAAGCACTAGAATCAATAGATAGGGGAGGAGAATATTGGTGCACACGATTACCTTTGCCATTATTCTTCCTTTTGGTGTCTTTGCCAATTCTAGAAGGCAAGAGTGGTGCCGGTGGGTTAGGTGGCTTTTCCGGTTGGGCCTTCCCTATTGACTTGGGAACTAGTTATTATTCTCTTATGTTATACTTATTTTTTTGTCTCAGCAAACACACCATGGCATTCGTGAGAAATTTTCCTTGGTTTGTTGATAAAAGTAGCATGCTTGATGCAAATAAAAAAAAAAGAAAAAAGAAAAAAGAAAAAAGAAAAAAAAAAAGGGATGCTTGCTGTGGATTGTGTTGTGAAATTTCTGTAGGCCCAGATTAGTAGAATTTAAGTGTTTTGATTTCCCCTGGTCTTTATTTGTAAAAATATCCAAAGAGAATTTCTAATCTTTGGTTGGGGAAGGAGGGAAGAGAGATAGAGAGAGAGAGAGAGAGAGAGAGAGAGGGTAGAAGGAGAGACAGAAGAGTTTATTCGTAAGTTTTAATGAAACTGATTGAATAGGTGTCCTGTAGTTGAAGAATTGAAGAATTGTCTCTGGTCAGGACTTCTTTGTTAGAGCATTTAATCCATGGGATGAGACTCAGTGGTCCTCCTTGCTGTCAGAATATATACTGCCCTAGAAAGTTGTTTAAAACAGTATTTTCACCTTTGGGTTCATATTTTGGCATCCTTGAACCTGGTTTTTGCTTTTCGAAGTTGGTGTTTGGTTTACTGCATTTGGAGGATTTTGGCATATGGTTTATTTCTTATTCTGTGCTCCTGCCCTGCCCCGCACCCTTTTTTCCCGTCACTCACCCACTCGTTACATCCACACAAGCATGTTTTTTAGATTTTTTGTTTTTTGTTGTATTTTTTTTTTAAAATTTTTCTGACAATGTTAGCACCCGAACCATAATATAAATACTTTATGAATATTATTTTTGACACATATATTATTTATTTTTTCAAACTATCAGCTCACACATAATAATACTTTTGGTGACTTAAAGAGTGCTAATATCGAGTTAAAATTTAGTATTTGGATCCAACCCTCCCATCCGGACCAGGCTCTCCTCAATCCATCTTTATTGAGTTGCACAAAAAAGCACAACATTTAACGGTTTGGAATCATTGGACTGGTAGTTGACAGATTGTTTGAGGACTGCATTCATCTTTCGGAAAACATTGCAGCATCCGGACATAACCTTTTAGTGGACACAAGGTGTGCACGTCACTCATCTTAGCGGAGCCTTGGAACCTTTCAAGCGTGCCATCAGGCAGGAGCACATGCAAATGCCTGCCTATAAGGAAGAAGCAATGAAGAAGAAAGCAAGGAGTTTGCCAGTCACACTCCTCGCTGACGGCGCTCACACAATTTGTCACTCAACTCACAGCACTGGGACATTTGCACACACTCACTCGATTTATTAAACTTTCTCTCAATGTTACAATTACGCAGCACACACTAACCTACATAAACTAGTTACTAGTCGGTGAAGGAAGCTTGTAGGTAGAGGCCATTACTAGTGTCGGTGCAAGCTTCAAGATTGGAATTGAAAACAAAGGTTCAATTTTCCTGCACATGCTTCAAGAAATGGACACAAGCTTCAGTTCTCTAGCAGCTTCGAGATCTTGTCGGTGGAAACTTGCGTTGACTATCAGTCCTCTCTCATGTCACAAATCAATACAAACATATGCAACTTGAAGAAATTATAAAATAAATAGAATTAACTAGCAAAAATGGCGTATCAAATCGAGTGAAGTGTGTGCTATATAATAAACTTGAGTTCTATAGTGAAAAAGGAAACATTGGCATGTCTTTAAACAATAAAAAATGCTCTTCCCTTTATAGTCTTTCCCTTCTTATGAATACTTTAATCTCACGTTTAAACAAAATTTGAAATTAGTAAAACAAAAATAACATAGTGGAGCCTTGGAACCTTTCAAGTGTAGCATTAGGCGAGAGCAAATGCAAATGCCTTCTTGTAAGTTTTTCTTAGAAGAAACGGAGATGAAGCAAGGAGTTGAACTTGAAGCATATGGAGGAGCAAATGACATATGATACAGGCTGTATGTGGGGCTCTTTCGGAGTGAGAAAAGGTTCATGGACTGAAGAGGAAGACAAGGTTCTGAGACACAGCATTGAAAGACACGGCGAAGGAAAATGGCATCAAGTTCCAATCCTTTTTTTTTTTTGGTTTTTTAAATGGCGAAGGTAGTTCAACCATCTCAGTCTTGATTGGAACTTGATGCCATTTTCCTTCGCCGTACCTTTCAATGCACTGCTCAGAAGCTTGTCTTCCTCTTCAGTCCATGAACCTTTTCTCACTCAGAAAGAGCCCCCATACAGCCTGGATCATATGTCATTTGCTCTTCCATATGCTTCAAGTTCACTCCTTGCTTTATCTCCAATGCTTCTAAGACAAACTTATAAGTAGGCATTTGCATGTGAGCTTGCCTGATGGTACATTTGAAAGATTGATGAGTGACGTGCACAGCTTCTATCCAGTAAAAGGTTATCTCCGTAGGCTGCAACATTATCCAAGGCTCCTCTAAGATGAGTGACGTGCACAGCTTCTATCCACTAAAAGGTTATCTCCGTAGGCTGCAATATTTTCCTAAAAGATGAATGCAGTCCTCAAGCAATCTGTCAACTACCAGTCCAAACAATTCCAAACCGTTAAATGTTGTGTTTTTTTGTGCAACTCAATAAAGATGGATTGAGGAGAGCCTGACCCGGATGTGGAGGTTGGATCCAATATTATGCTACTGCAAGATACGGAGAGGTTAAAAAGTACTGAATTTCAACTCGATAATAGCACCCTTAAGTCAGCAAAAGTATTATCATGCGTGAGCTGATAGTGTAAGAAAATAATTAATATATATGTCAAAAATAATATTCATAGAATATTTATATTAAGGCTCGGGTGCAAACGTTGTTAAAAGAAAAAAAAAAAAAATCTAAATAACGTGCTTACGTGGATTAACGGGTAATTATATTTATTTCAATGACGTAAATGTGGGATCAAAACTTCAAAATTCAACAAGCCAAAATGGATGCGTTTTTTCAAGTTTTGATGACGTTTATTATATATATATATATATATTTTTAGGTACGCTTCAAGGGTTCGATCAATCGTTAATGACCCAAGCAAAAATATTTCATTGAAAGAGGTTGCTCGATTGAAAAAACTAGTACAATTTTGGAAAGAACAGGCAGGCAGGAGAGGAGATGGCGAAGAATTTGAAGAGATTCAGGAGCAAAGAAACATCAGAGAAAAGTTTGATGGTCGGAATTCCGTGTAGACACGGTAAACTATTTATCTCTGTCTTGGGCTGATCTTTGACTTCTGATCACTGCCCATCCGTCTCGCAGTTATTAGGGTACTAATAGAGCCATAGTATGTCGGCTCATGTGATGGTCATTGTCTCAAAATGATGTAAGTTGTAAGGTTGATCTGTGCAAAAAGGACTCAAAGGGTAAAATTCTTTATCTTCATTCTACTTGCACATTTCATTTGAGAGATGCTTCTCTATAGGTGTCTATTGGGATTTGAACCCGAGATCTTTGAGTCATGAGCAAAGGTCATAATCGGTCTCTATTATCATCTTTGAGTCATAAGCAAAGGTCATAACTAGTGTCAATTATCATTCTACTTGCAACTGTAGCATTCAAACTTATGACTCTGTCAAGTTGTTAACTATCAGACCAAAGACATCTGTTAACAAAGGGTTATCACTATATCTATAAATACCCTAGACTTGTCATTTGTTAATATTATCAAATTTCTTCTTTCTTCTCTTAGTTTCCTCATTTCTATATCAAGGATTAGTTTGTCTATATTATTACTGCAAGGATATTATAGACATTTTAGAGAGTAATTCTGAAAATACAACTTCTTGAGAGCTTGATTTCCGTAAGTACAACCTATAATCAAGTATACTTCATTTTATCTTGTAAGGGAATTCACATAAACTTATGTTGCATATTAGTGAGGACAAATTTTGCTTTAAGGAGAGTGACATTGGATACACAATTTGAAATAATTATCTTCTAAGTTCCAAGATAATCAAGGGGTTTGCACCAATAATTTTAAGGCAAAATTTTGACTATAACTGTAATGTTGAAAGAATTAGCTTCAAACTTTATGAAATTAGAAAAATTTGATGGAGGAAACTTCATATGTTGGTAGAAGAGTATTTATTTTCTATTAGTATTACTACAAGTGGCTTATGTTTTGAACACGACAAGACCAGAAGAGTCTAAAAATAAGACTATTGCTGATATCAGGAAGAGACAAAAATAGGCAACCAATGATGAGATATGCAGGGGACACATCCTCAATGCCAAGAGTGATTCATTATTTGACGTCTACTACAACTTTCAAACTGCAAAGGAACAATGAGAGAAATTAAAGGCAAAATACATGCAAGAAGATGTAACAAGTAAGAAATTTCTGATTTCTAAATTCAATAATTATAAAATGATTGATGGTAGACTAATAATGGAATAATTTGTAGAGATTAAAAGAATACTCAATCATTTCTCACAACACAAGATGTTTATAGATGAAACCATTATTGTGAGTTCAATAATAGATAAGTTGCCTCCTTCATGGAAAGATTTTAAGAGAAGCCTTAAACATAAAATAGAGGATATTTCTCTTGAAAAGCTTGCTAACCATCTTTGTGTAGAAGAAGAATTTCACATGCATGAAGAAACCAAAGAACAAGGCTCTTGTGTTTCAAAAGCGCATGTAGTTGAGGAAGGATAATCAAGCAAGTCCTTCCATAAAAGGAAGAATCAATCCAGTGATGGCAAAAACTAACATAAAAGGCAAAAGAGAAATGATAAATGTCATTTTTGTCAAAAGAAAGGATATTACAAATATGAGTGTCGTTTGTTCAAAAAGAAAAAAGAAAAAAGAAAAACAGGCCTCTTCTAGAGCAACAAATGAGAAGATGGTTGCTATGATCACAAAGATCAATTTAATTGAAGATGACACTACATGGTGGATTGATTTTGGGGCTACTCAACATGTTTGCAAGAAAAAAAAGTCTCTTTAAAGGATTAAATCCAGTAATTGATGATATAGTTGTGTACATGAGAAATTTTACTGTAATTCTTGTTATGGGAATTAGAGAAATAAAATTATGATTCACTTCTAGGAAAGTCATTACTCATACCAATGTATTATATATTCTAGAAGTTAAGAAAAATTTGGTTTCAGGTAGTTTGTTGAATAAATATAGGTTTAAACTCATATTTGAAACTAATAACTTCATCATCTCCAAAGGAGGTATGTTTGTGAGAAAGAGTTATATTTGTGATGAGATGTTCAAACTCAATATTATTATTAATAATAATACTAATATTTTTACTTATATTGTTAAGCATGCTTCTTTATGGTATAATAAATTAGGATATATAAATTTTAGAAGATTATATGATATGGTTAAATTGGAATTGTTGCTACATTTTAATGTATCAAAAGATAAGTGCACACTTTGTATATTAACAAAAATAACTAGAAGTATATTTACAAGTATTCAAAGATTTTCCAATATATTAAAATTAATTTATAGTGACTTATGTGATTTTCATAACACATAAATATTAAGAGGGAAAATATACTTTGTGACATTTATTGATGATTACTTTAGATATTATTATGTTTACTTATTGCATATTAAAAATGAAGTTCTTGAAAGATTCAAAGTCTATAAATTTAAAGTTAAATTACAATGTGAATCTGTTATTAAATGCTTACAATCAGATAGAGGAGGAGAATATTATGACACTGCATTCATTGAGTCATTGAGAATTATTTATCAAACAATTGCTCCTTAAACACCATAACAAAATGGTATTGTTGAACGTAAAAATCAAACATTGATGGAAATAATTAATGTCATGTTGTCAACTTCTAGCTTAAGCCATGAATTTTAGGGAGAAATATTACTTACTGCATGCCATATTTTGAATAAGGTTTCAACAAAAAGGAACAAAATAACCCATATAAATTATAAAATAGAAGGAAGCCAAACCTTAATTACTTAAGAGTTTGGGCCTGTAGAGTAATTGTTAGACTTCTTGAATCCAAAAGAAAAAAGTTAGGTAAAAGAGGAATTAAGTGTATTTTTTTAGGATATGCTCACAATAGTAAGGCATATTGATTCATGGTCATAGGGCCTAATAACTCTATACCTGTGAAAACACATAGAATCAAGAAATGCTATTTTTGATGAACATAAGTTCATTTCTATTCCTAAAATTTTAGAACAAAAACAAGTTCCTGATAAGGAAAATGATGTGTTAACAAAAGGAAATGAAAATGATGAAGTCATTGAACTTTGTAAGAGCAAAAGAGTAAAGAAAGTAAAGACTTTCGTTTCTGATTACTTCATGTTCCTAGTAGAAAAAACAAGGGAATTATTGAGTAATCAAATTTTTTATTGTTTCAATATTGAAGATAATCCTAAAACATTTGATGAAGTGATGAAATCGCATGATGCCATGTTTTGGAAGGAAGCAATAAATGATGAAATGGATTCTATTATGGGTAATAACACCTGAAAATTAGTAGACCTCCCACTTGGTTCACAGCTAATTGGATGTAAATGGATTTTCACAAAGAAAATGAAGGTTAATGGAACTATAGAAAAGTTTAAGGTCAGACTACTTGCAAAAGGCTTTACACAAAAATAAGATGTCAATTATTTTGACATATATTCACCAGTGGCTAGAATTCCCACAATCAGGCTACTTATTTTACTTGCTTTGATTCATAATTTAGTAATCATCAAATGGATGTGAAAACAATATTCTTAAATGGTGAATTAGAAGAAGAAGTATATATGGAGCAACCTAAGGGATTTGTTGTACCTGGTCAAAAGGAAAAGGTTTGTAACTTGGTTAAATCCTTGTATGGGTTAAAACATGCACCTAAGTAATGTCACCAAAAATTTGATCAAGTGATACTTGCTAATGGATTCAAGATTAATGAATTAGATAAATATGTCTATAGTAAGTTTAAAGAATGAAAATGTGTGATTATATATTTGTATGTAGATGACATGTTAATTTTTGGGACTCACTTAGAAAAAGTTGAAGTTACCAAAAAGTCTATGTCTAGCAATTTTCATATGAAAGATATGGGTGAGGCAAATGTCATCCTTGGAATCAAAATCTTATAGGACTAAAGGAGTATAATACTTTCTTAATTACATTATATTGAAAAGGTTCTCAATAAATTTAATCATATAAATTGTATGCCAGCCTTTACCTTGTTTGTTTCCAACATGAATTTTACCAAGAATGTTGACAGTCCAATATTATAATTAGAATATGCTAAGATGATAGGATGTCTAATATATATAATGACATATATAAGACCAGACATAGCCTATGCAATTGGCAAAATGAGTAGGTACACAAGTAATCCAAGTGACATGCATTAACATGGAGTAAAATGAATCTTAAAGTACCTAAGAAAAATAAAAAATTATGGTTTAAGTTACACCGATCATCTTTCTATTATAAAAGGATACTTAGATGCTAGTTAGATTATTGATAAAAAGGATCATACTTCTACTAGTGGATGAATCTTTATACTCAGTGGGGGTGCAATTTTTTAGGGTTCCAAGAAACAAACTTGCATAGTAGATTCTACTATGATTGCGAAATTTGTAATATTAGTTTTAACAAGTAAAAAAGCTAATGATAAGTCCATTAGTACCCATTTATATATATTGTGATAGTGCTGTAACATTGGTAAGATCATATAGTCAAGTATATAATGGTAAGTCCAAACACATTGGACTTAGACACAACCATGTGAGAGACTTGATCACAAATGGAGTGATCATAATTGATTTTGTAAGATCAAATCAAAATATGACTAATTTTTTAACAAAAGGATTAATAAGAGATATGGTAAATAAGACATCAAGAGGGATGAGTTTTAAACCCATAAATACAAATTACCCATGATAGAAACTCAACTCAACACTTGATATAATATAAAGTCTTGAGTTTAATGAGTTAATGTACATTATCAGTGTGATTGAAGCACTATAATTAATTTTTATTTCGATCCCGGGGTTATATAATGATTAGTTCCTATAGTAAGTTGGGAGGATGAGTGTTTAACACTCTTAATAAACTTAAAAGGGTGTCTTATAACGGGGGCTCTAGTCTGACTATATAAATGTGGAATGTTTAAACTGTTCCATTAAGCTAGAAGGCTTGACTTTAAAGCATTTATGAAAAGGATATGGACAAAATAACTTTTAATGTGTCAATTACTAAAAAGAGAAGTATAATGTTGTACCGTCATATGTGTGAATTGTTTTTGCAATTTATTAATAAGAATAATTGGTTCAAAACTTATCTACCATATTATTCAGATTTGTTGTAATGCACTTTTTATTATGTAAGGTTTAATCTTTAAGACACATTTACTTATTCATATAATTATATAATTGTTGGAGATTTTTTATATGTTTCAATATTTTGAAAATGGTGAGGGATTGTTGGAATTTTCAAAATAAAAAGAAAGGAAAAGTTGTGGCTCTTAGGATTTGAACCTAAGAGATGTGTGTGGTGGGTAAAGGATGCAACCATCGATCCAAATTTTCAAATAATTATTTATTGTATTCATTAAGTAATAAACATGATTTTTAATAAATAATTAAAAATTGTAGTGTCTACTGAGATTTGAACCTAAAACTTTTGAGATACAACTAACTATTTTATATGTCGTTTTATAACAAATGACAAAAAATAAAGAAAATTTGTGTTCATAGCATAAGTTAAGTTGTTAACCGCCTGACCAAAAACATTTATTGATAAAGGGTCACTACCATGTTTATAAATATTTTAGACCTGTCATTTGTTCAGATCATCAAATTTCTTCTTTTTTTTCTTGATTCCTTTATCTTTATATTAAGAATCTGTTTGTTTATATTATTATCATAAAAATATTATAAATATTATAAAAAGTAATTATGAAAATATAATAATTTTTTAAAAGTTTAATTTCAATATATACAATATATAATCAAATGTATTTCATTTTACTTTATGAGAAAATTAACGTAAACTTCTATTGCATACTACTGAGAGTGAATTTTACCTTAAAGAGAGTGATATTAGATACAATCATCTACCAAGTTTCAAGATAATCAAAAGGTTTGCACCCACAGGACATGTTCCATTGGTGGCCAGTCAATCTCATCGTCTGCCCATCTTCTACTGGACAATGTTCTACACTGGAGCATATGGCAAGTTATACTGTCATTATAATTCATAGCTTCAACTTATTTCCTTGCATCAATTGGATTATAATTGTCACATAGATGATCGATATTATGCTCGGGAAAATCTTAAACTGTCCATTAATATAACAGAAAAGTTTTGTGAAATTAAGGGGTTGAGCAATGATACGTTCGAGGAAGAGCACTGCCATTTTAGGATGTGATACCCATATAGCTTGAAAAGAATGAAGTATGATTAGCGTAGCCAGTTATGCTTACAAACTAGGAGGCATATTGAACTGTTAACAAACGGATTGCATTACTTAGCATGTGGTTGTACACAATCGTCCTTGAAATCGTAATGTGACCACCGATTGGAGGAAAGAATGTCAACGTCGAATCTCGATGTCGATATCGTATATTAAATAAACTGCCCGGAGAAGATAAGCATACCACTGAATGGGGAACCCATTTTCTGGCCATGCACACTGAAATGTCTTCAAAGGGTCATGTGGTGAATTGAACCAAGACTTTTATGAAACAAATTAATAATAATAATAAAGGAAAAAAATGCTAGGAACATGGACGTTGCTAAGCTTTTTTCTTCAGTCTTTCTATTGTTGATGGGCTGCCCATTCTTTTTTTTGTGACGACAAATACCTCTAAAAAGAATTTCGAAATAGTTCATACAGATCTCACTCTCGTTGTTGTTATCTTTTGAGTTTCACAGAGATTGGATGTAGGCTTCCGTTGTTAAATTTTAATTGTTTATCACAGTTGACCTACAATTCATCAAAAGATTTAATGATGTGAATTTATATCTACTTTTTTTTTCTTTTTTTTTTTTTTGTCTAATTTCATGTGTATGTAACTTTTTTATTTTTAACTTTTTTTTTTTTTAATCATTAAGGAAGAGCAATATCTTACTTTTGCAAGACCTTTTGCAGCACCTTCTGCTCCCTCTACAAGGCCAAATTCATGTGCTAACTCTGTGAACCAAAGTAGATTAGTTGGCTTTTATTACATGTCTACTTTAATTATTGTTGACAATTAATTAATATTGAAAAGGGAAAAAAAAGGGGTTAGGAAGACTAAACATAAAATGGATGCCAATCTATCATAATCATAGTTACAATTGATTAATTATTAAAATGATGTATCAACTACAACAGATAATTACGATGAGTTGTGCCCATTTTACCTATTTCTGTAATGAGAATCTATATCGAAATACCAAAAATTGAAGCAAAGAAGCGATAACAATAATGGTGAAGCTCTTCCTAGAATCTTAATTACTGATAAAAATTTCATTCCTCTCTTAAGGGCCAAAAAGAGTCATATCCGTGTTAACTATCCTGAAGTTCTCCTTAAAGGTACTTGTCGTCATAAAAAGGGAGCGGGCAGCCCATCAACAATAAAAAGACTGAAGAAAAATGCCAAGCAACGTCCGTGTTCCGAGCATCTTTTTAATTTTTCATAAAAGTCTTGGTTCAATTCACCACATGTCCCTTTGAAGGCATTTCACTGTGCATGGACCACAAAATGGCCTCCCATTCGGTGGTATGCGTACATTCTTGGGGTCGATATACGCAACTTCCGTTTATTTGATATATGATATCGGCGTCGACGTTGATATATTTTCCTCCAGTCGGTAGACACATTACAATATCAAGGACTATTGTATACAACCACATTCTCAAGTAATTTATGTACGCATTCAATTTTTTAACAGTTCAATAAGCCTCCTAAAAAAAAAAGAGTAGGATGCCTAACACCCATCTCATCATCTTCAAATAACAACTGCAGCGGCCCACGTCCAAGTTGAATAATTTTTTTTCTTAATTTGGAAGCACGAAGTATTTCCCTGCTTCCATTGTAATGTATTTTCTGGTCCTTGTAATTCTCTTGGGTGTAAAGCGGGCACAAGTTGAAGTCGTGAGAATGCCACTGGGCGGCCTAATATGACGGCCATGTAATTTAATTGGTAACATTTCATAATGTTATTTTCGTTTTACTAATTTCAAATTTTGTTTAAACATGAGTTGAAGGATTTAGAAGAAGGGGAAGACTATAAGGAGAAGACCATTCTTTATTGTCTAACCTATGACTAATTAGGGTCCCTAATGAATTTTTTTTTTAAAAAAAAAAAAAAAAGGAACGGGTACCTGCAAAAGAAGACTTTGTTTTTTTTGGGTATAAACAACCGGCAGGCCATGTATCCGAGACTTAGACAAACCTGTGACTAATTAGGTCTCTAATGAATTTAAAAAATTAAAAAAAGGAACGGTACCAGTAAAGGAAGACTTTTTTTCTTTTATTTTTTTTTTTTCTTGGGGTACAAACAACCGGCAGGCCATGTATCCGAGACCAAGACAAGAGCTCTATAAAATAAATCCAGTAGATAAGACACCCCCAAGAATAAGGCACCTAACATCAGATGCCAATAGTAGGCAATGATTAATGTTCCTAGATAAATGCAAAGAAATTGAATTATGTATGTGAAACAAAATATTAAGATTCTTTGGTTCTCAAGAAAGATTTCATGTCTTCCAAAAGGGGGAAGAATAAGAGCGTTACTAACCCTATTTGCTTCACCGTGTTTGACTAATTATTGAACGTGATTACTTGGTTATCATAGGATTCTAAGATAGATGGCATGCAAATGCAAATTTGTGGTTTGGTGTAACTGATTGCAAAATACTGAAACTACTGCAAATCGAGAAGTGAGCGACTGACAGTCAATTAGGAGACGAAGCTTGAATTGTTTTCCAAGAGCGGGATCGTTTATATAGTTGGGAAGTCCTAGTTTTTTAAGCTTCCCAGAAAGGGGGGTCAATATATCATTTATAGGTAACTGCTGAACTTGAAACTTAACATATTCTTGACGGAGATGTAACATGTTCATTAACACTAGCTGTCTTGGTCTCGATGCTTAAAAGAATTCCCTGCTTTTCACATT
Organism: Rhizophora mangle; assembly: GCA_037832345.1. NCBI lineage: Eukaryota > Viridiplantae > Streptophyta > Magnoliopsida > Malpighiales > Rhizophoraceae > Rhizophora > Rhizophora mangle. The sequence continues at coordinate 2,051,459 of JBAPLJ010001421.1, read as the reverse complement.
TTCGGCATATCTGCGTGTGCACCAGATGTCCATTTATTGTGCTTTTTACCCTCTACTCTTTTTCTGATCACCAACGACATGCCAATGTTCGTTTTTGTCCATATAGAACTCAAGTTGATTAAATGGCACAGAGGTCACTCGATTTGGATACACCATTTTTGGTAGTTATTCTATTTATTTTACAGTTTCTTCGAGTTGCATATGTTAATATTGATTTGTGACATGCGAGAGGAGTGATGGTCAACACAGGTATCCACCGACAAGATCTTGAGGCTTCTAGAGAACTGAAACTCGTGTCCATTTCTTGAAGCATGCGCAGGAAAATTGAACCTTTCATTTTACTTCCAATCTTGAAGCTTCCACCGACACTAGTTATGGCCTATCGAGTGACTGTGTGCAAGTGTCCCAGTGCTGTGAGGTGAGTGACAAATTGTGTGAGTGCCGTGAGTGAGGTGTGTGACTGGCAAGATTGAGAGTGAGTGCAATATCCATACATCAAAGACTGTTCTAGCGTTTGTGTTAGTGACAAGGAATTCAATTCAAGTTAAATCGTGTCCATGTAGCTCAACAGGGAAGGGTCGGTCGTGGGCAAACTCATGCTTTGTCTCCATTGCTTCTAAGACAAACTTCTTCGCACGTGCACTTGCCTGACGGTGCACTGGAAAGGTTCCAAGGGCTCCCCTATGATGAGTGACGTGCAGACCTTGCATCCACAAGAATCGTTATTTCCGTAAGCTGCAATATTTTCCGAAAAGATGAATGCAGTCCTCAAAGAATCTGTCAACTACCAGTCCAGACATTCCAAACCGTCGATTGTTGTGCTCTTCTGTGCGACTTGATAAAGCTGGATTTAGGAGGGCGTGAGTCCGGGTTGGATCCAATCAATCAGTGGCCTGTAAATTAAGGGGAGGTTAAGGAGTGCTAGATCTCAATCTAACGTTAGCACTGTTAAGTCAGCAAAAGTGTTATTACGTGTGAGTTGATAAATGTAAAAAAAATAATTAATGTATATTTGAAAAATAAAATCAATAAAGTATTTATAATAAAATTTAAGTGCTAATATAATAAAACTTATCCTTGTCACCGTGGTGGCTCCGTTTGTTTTTGGACTTGAGTCCTGTTCAATAATTTATGGCATGCCACATATTCAATTATCTTCAATTCGTGTCCATCTGTCTATAGGTCCAAATTTTTTTGGTCCAGTTCCAAAGGAGTATCTACGTTCGGCAGAGCTTAGAGACATAATGCAATTTGGTAGTAGCAATACGGCTGTTTTCTTTAAAATGAGAGTCGCAGCTGTTCTTCACATATTACAGTTTGAGATAAGGTAGATTAGTGGTGAAGCTCTTCCTAGGATCTTAACTACTGATAAAATTTTCGTTCCTCTCCTAAGGACCAAATAAGAGACAAGCTAGCTTAATTTTGCATTAACCAATATTTTGACAAGCAATTCTTAGAAACATTGAAGGGCTATAAGATCTGTAATCAAAAATAAAATTTGTCTTTTACTAGTAGGGCGCAGATACACTAAAAAGGTTAGAGTAATGAGAAACTACTTCTAGTGGAAATACATCAAATTAAAACTACATTATCAACGAGTCAGGTGGGAGGAGATTTAAAAGGAGGATGTTATAAATCTATTTCTTAATAATATATCAAAATTTGTTAAAATTGAAACTATTGATCCATTTAAAAAAGTTCATCTTAGGCTAATAATTAATTTCTTTTTCTTAAACTTTTCTATAATCATATTTCTTTAAATGAAAGTTTTGTATACATTAAGAAGAAATAAGAAGAAAAATGATTGGTTACATATATATATATATATATATATATATATATATACACGAATACAATTATATGGTTTAAATTCAAAACATTTATTAATATTCGAATTAAACTCAAGGTTATTATCCTTAATAGCATAATAATATACAAAATTATTATTCATTTATCAAATTACATTATCATTAAATTTTTAATAAAAATATTATTTGAATAGAAAATTTAAACATTCTCCTACTTAACTCAAATAAGATCTATTAGTGATAATATAATAATATGATAAATTATTTAATATGAGTTATGATAATTATACCTTATTTATAATATATTATATAAGACTAGTAAAATATATATAAGCCCTAGAATTTTAAGAAATCTCACCAATTCTATGAAATCATCCTTATGGACACCTATTCAGTAAAGATTAAACATCATACCCAAGCCAATAAATATGTTTATTCAACCATGCAAATTCTCAAAATTATCTACTCAAACTAATGGCTAAGTCACCCAAACACTTTAAAACTCTTTCAAAATCTTGTTTGCCAAGTCTCACCATTTGCCTAATATTATAATTATTGGGATTACAAGTAAGTATGACCTAAGATTTTTTATTATCAAAATTCACAATTTCGACAATTCTGGTTATTCTTTTAGGAATCATAAGCATGAATCATCTTCCAATTATGGTTCATTCACTAATGAAGCTGGTTTGGTTCAATACAAAAGTCTTTCCTGTATCAATACAAAAAGGTATCCAAATGTTCAAATCCCAATATGTAACTCCATCACATAAAGATTTATATTTGAATTTATTATATTTTTGCTATTTATTCAAGCTCCCATAGTGTTATGCATGAGAATTCTAGCAAATGCCAAATTTGTTTACAAGCACACTAGTCTTTGGTAAAGTCTACAAGGTCAAGTTCTAACATCAATTTTCACTATGCGATTAATAGAAAGCACATAAAGTTGGTGTTCTACAATGGTTCAATTCACACCTAAATCATTCTAACACCATTGAAGCAAGTGCATCTTAATTTTTTCTACCCAAATCCCAATCTCAAGCACGTTTAGCTAGTGTAAAGTTTTAAAAGGAATATGTTTACTCTCTAAAGTATGTCCTCAGGGAGACAAAACAAGTACTAGTTGAACAATCATCAAGTTCTTCATTTTAGATCCATTTTCCAACCATGATTTAGATAAAGATATATTTTGCCCTTTAATTATTAAAGGTGACAAAGCAAAAGACAAAAAGGACAAACATGATGACTCGTAGACAAGTAATGACAAAGGTAAAAGCATTTGGTGAAAGAATCTACTTTTCTTTCCATTAAAAGTACTTTTGTCTTTACCCTTTGGTAAAAAAATAGTATAAAAGTAAAAGTAAATTCTCTTACCAAAAACACTTTTATCTATACTTTGTCTGCTTTCCAGCTTAACAAGCTTCCAAAGTAGTTCCCTGCATATAAAAGGATCCAAGCATTTTAAACTTTGGCAAAACATAAGTTACCTTTTACTTTCTCCTTCTTTAAAATTCTCTTGTAAAATTTTGTAAAGCCTTAAAAAATTTCAACTTTAAGTTTTCAAAACCTTGTAATTTGTAAGTTAAAGTTTAATAAAATTTTATTTTAAAGTTTTGATTGCATTCATTTGCATTTAAATCTAAGACTATTGTATATTGTCTAGAAATTGATAATAGTCCATAATGACTATTGTCTAAGACAACTTTTGGTGTAACAATGCCACATACTAGCTTCTAAGGTGTCAACCATCAAAGTTTGTAGTTGAGCTTGAACAATTTCAAGAAGTTTAAGGGCTTGAGGTTTTTTTTTTTTTTTATGGAGTTTACAATATTTGGATGTATGGTTAGACTTTCTATAGTAGTAACAAAGATATTAAAGATATTGAGATGTTTGGGTTTTAGTTTGTTTATGCCTGTTTCGTTTAGGCATATAAGGTGTTTTTGGCTTAGAAACTTGCTGATTTTGTTTGGACTTTGGCTTTGAGTAAAAAGAATTTTTGGATTTAGTAATGGGCTCATGCTTCTTTTTAGACTTTTCTTTTTGGTATAGGTTGTCATTAAACTAGGTGCTAAATGATCATAACTCCTTCTGAGTCTACTTTTATTCCCGCTTGATCTACTTTTAAAGTTTTAAATTAGCACAAATTTGCAATCTTTCCTTATGGATGAAACTTATTAGTTCTCTATAAGTTAATTGATGATAAGGAATTTAATCATTATATTAAGTTTAAAGCTTAAATCTTACCTTATTACCAAGTAACCATAGCAATCTTGCTAAGAATTTTTCCCTCTAGAAGACTTAGTTGGCATTATCTCATTGCATGACACATGCTGAAAACATATCTTTGTACCTACAAAAATTATGTAGATACTTACATTTTAAATTATATAAGAGTTCCACATTCTTATCTTTTAGGTGCATGGGATCACCTACAAAATGCTTTGTAATGACAAATATCAAACTTGCCACAACATCAGGAATTGGTTAGTTATAATTAAGGAAGGGTTCTTTATGAACATCCCATTTGATAGCTTGGAAAATGCTTGTGTGGTCAACAGGAGTAAGAATATGATCCCACCAATCTTTGAGTTGTCCTAAGAATCCTACAATTAGGATCTCAACAATTACTTGGTTAGACGTGTGACTATGGATCCCATAAGCATTGGATACTATGGTTATTTGTTGAAGGAGATTCAAATTCTAGTATTTTGAAAATTCATCAATGTTTTATTCATAAATTGAATTGGAACTATATTTTGTTTGAAGAAAAGTAGGCTTTTCTTTAAGGGCAATGTCAAGAGTAGTAAGTCTAAGGTAGTACATCTTGGCAAATGTTTCTAGTTTTTCTTTAACATAATTTACCTTAAGAGATTTTGTATCAGATATAGAAGCTTGAGAGGAATTGTCATTAGGTGTTGTTAGGGCCTACATCGCTTTGCTTGTTGATATCTTAGGCTTGGATTCCTGAAATGCCTACAACTTAAGCATCAATGCTTCATAAAATTCATTTGATGTTGTGTTTGAAATTTGAAAAGGTTTAAAAACAAGTTTTGTTGAAAATTTTATAACAAAGGCTTCAAATTTTGAAATTTCTTTCTAATTTGAAAGACTTAAAATAGTGGCATCAACACTTGAAAGTTGATTTCCAATTGTTTGTAAAATTTTATTTGTATATCTTTTGTTGAAAAAATTTTCATATTCTCTATATACTTTGAATGGTGACGTTAGAACAAAAGAGTCTATGTGTTTAAATTAAATTTCGCATGGTAGAGGGTAAACTAACTCAACTTTAGAGTCATTTGCCAACTTTCATTGTTGTGATTGGAATTGAGCATATAATTCTTCTTCCTTTATGGAAGACAACCACAGATACTTATATCCCCATTGAAAACAATATTCATCAAATCAATAAAAAAAAATGCTTATATATGGTCATCCAGTCATAATAATCTTATTGGATTTCTAATTTCTTATTTTAAAATTGCTTTAAAAACTAAGTTCCTTTTTTAGCATTGTGCTGAGTATAAAATTATTTTCCTAAAATTTCCTTATCTATCATAAAATCTTTTTCCAAAACATTAGACTCATTAGGAAATTGAACTCATGATGTTATAACTATAGGAGACTCTTGTTATGTTAACGCATAAGTGACTTGTGGAACCTGTCTGCGTGAATCTACACCTACAAGGTTAGATCACAAGCTATTGGATTTAGTATAAGCACTAAATGGTTGTTGTGTGGAAAGACTTCGTTGTAAATAATTTGAAATTTTGGCTTCAAAATCCTCATCTTTATTGGATTCAAATCTAATGCTTGTGAAGTGTAGCAAATGAGATGCTGACATTGCCATCCTTACGCTGTGTGATCTTGTTAACATTTGGTATTACATGAGGCTTTAGGGTAATGACATTTTCAAGTTTTTAGCTATCAGGTAGACTTATTCATGTCATTTAATGTACCTAGGCATTTATAGGTTAGCTTTGCCCATATTTATTTACCATAAACTATTACACCTCAGTCTACATGATGAAGGGCTTTGGTATTGAATGTTATTTTCATTTCTTTGTAATGTATCTTGTATACTAGACTCAGTGGAATCGATCCATCTGTGAATCAATTATTACAGAGCTTGATTTGTAGAGTAAAAACATCAAGAATATTCCTATTATGCAAAAAAAAAAAACTATAAAATGTAGAATAATTAAAATAAATTAGACTAGAACATAGACTTGTTTCTAGAATACCTTAATTTTTACCTAGGCAAGGATGAAGTGTAGGAAATTGTAACACTTTTAATAAAGATTTACAGAGGCTTAGGAATGAAGCTTTACCATTTCAAAGGAATTATGAAGATAACAATTCCTTTCCTTTATCTTGATTGTGTTATTGGTGCTTGATAAGAACTTAAATCGACTTGACTAATAGATTTTCCTATTGGCAAGGTTTGGGATTTGTCATGTATATATGAATTTATCAAAATCTTCAATAAGGATTTCTTCATGATTGATGACTATTAAGAAGGAGGCTTCAAACTCACGACTTGTTGAATAAGGTTGGAAGATTTTAAACAGAGTTAAGCTTTAAAAGATAAACCTATAATTGGAGTAGATGAAGGTTTTTGAAGATTTCCCTACATATGCCCTAGGGCTTACCAATGGTCTTATTATCTCTCATAAGACTTATTACCTAGAACACCCTTATTCAGTTCCTTTCTAATCACACTTAACTTTTTGTTACTTATACTCAGTTTCTCTCTCTCAAGATAACTATTCCTACTCACTTTGACTCTTTCAAATAAATCACATAATCATTCGAAATAATTAATTTCCCTTTTCTTTAAGACTATTTTTATACTTCTCCTTGTAGTTTATTGACATTAGTTAGTTATGAGTTAGTTTCCTCACAAAGTATTTCTTTAACCAAATATTTTGTAATTTTTAAAATAATATTTGATATTATAATAGATAAATAAACTATTATAGGTAAATAAATATTTACCTTAATTTCTTTTATATTCACATTTTGACATTCATTATTCTCCCTAACTTCACCATTATTAATGAATCTTATATTACTAGCTTTTACATTTCTCAAGTTATATATCCTTTAGACTTCTTAATTAAATAACTATTGATTATTCAAGAGTTTAATTTCTTTTTGTGTGGATTCTTATTTTTGTTAAGTAATCTTAAACATTTAAGTACTTTAAATTAGATTTCCTTTTTATCCACAATTCAATAAAAGTGCATTGAACTATCTTACTAAAAACCTCATTAAGCAAATACTTTGTGATTTTGAGTGAATACATCAACAAATATTTACGTATGAAGGAGTTACTCATTATACTCATGATCATATTCATTAATGTCTAATTATGCCTTTCTACACACTTTTTGTTAAGGTATATTTGACATAATTTATTGTATACATATATTATGGCATTTATGAAATTTCATAAATAGACTTGGACATTATCCCACATCATTATATTTTTTATAATATTTCTCACCATTATAAGAACTTATGATTTACTTTTTGTTTAATCTAACCTCCTTTATATATATGTTAAGAGTATCTAATGATTGAAATTTTCATGAAACAAATAAATATAACTAGAACACAAAGAAAAATCTATAAAGGTCTTTACATATACTAACATTAATCTAACATTCTCCCCCCCCACAAAAGTCCTAAGAAAATTATTAAACTTATATAGAATTTGCTCATTTAGGCCTACAGGTTGATTTTTGGCATTTAGAAAAATAAACTTTTTCTCATCCTTATGTCTTGCATGTACTACACTTATTGTTATTAGTCCTCTATTTTTTTTTTTCACATTAAAACAATGTTAGTTAACATTTATAAATCTTCAATCTAAAAATAGAGATTTTAATGAATTATATAACTAAGAGATATATGTTTTGATTGCCTTGGATATCTCCTTCTACTTTTTATTGTTGTCTTAATTCTTTTGTTATGAAAGGTTGTGTTCCCATTTGACCATAAGCTATCCCTCTCGATAGTTGATTATTAGAATTTGAGTCCACTTGAATTTATTGCCCACTTACACCATTAGTACTCATTATTGGTTGTTTACCCCCTTTTGCAATTATCTTAATTGATTTTGACCAATTACATGGAATAGAAATACTTTGTCTCACAATATTTGGCTATCGAGTTTGCATCTCTTCTTGTGCATATTCTTCTTATGTTAATGTTTTCTTTCTTAAAATACTCAAGAAGGAAGTTGCTACCTATATTACATTAGATGAAGCCTTCTTTCTTTGAATGAATTGTTTCTTCATGGGAAATGGCTGCCAAAAGAGAGGAGGAATTAAAAAGTATATAAACAGTAAAGTTATAACAACAATTGTGATTTTGCAATACTATTCACACACTAAGCACATTATATTTCAAAAAATTAATGTATGGATTGTAAATAAGAAATGCAACTGTAATAAAAAAAAAAAAACCACCAACCACTAAAATTTAAAATGCATTGAAGATAACATCTTAATGAATAACACATAATAGAATGGATAGATATGCATTTTAAGTCCTATTACGTTTATGCATATGAAAGTAGAAAGCAAACAAGCATAGTCAATTCAATTGTATTTCAAATGAAGTCAGGACAAAATATTATCATAACCTCAACGTGGCAACATTTAATTAACATATATCAAAATATTTCAAATGAAGACATGTTATTGTGTTTAATATCATAATATTTTAAAGATTAAAATGAGAAAAAAAAAACTTATTAATCTATTTTCTCTAATTATATGATATCAAAAAATATACTAATCAAAGTCAAAAATAAGTCATTACTAATTATAGTCATACTTCATTCATTAAGTATTATAAGAATATTTTACTACAAGATAAGTTTAGATTTATAGTCTTATGTTATCCCAAAAACTAGATGGACTACCACTAGAAAGATATGTATCAAATAATAAAATTCTACAATCAATGGAAATTAAAGTAGAATTAAAAAGGCTAAAATAACAAACTGAGTGACTAATGATCCATCCTTAGTAAGATTGCAAAAAAGTAATAAATAAATAATTAAATAAAAACATTATGTAAAAGCAAATGAAAGTAATATACTTGAAGAAAAATTAAGTTGATAGTGTTTTCTCCTCTTGTGAATATTGCTTACTATCATTTAAAACCAAAATAATATTAAAACATAATAATAATAATATTTAACTCATAAAAAATTAAAATTGACTAAAAAATTAAAAAAAAATTCCAACAACTGAAGTTTGAAATCCCAAATCCCAATTTAGGAAAGAAAGTGAGGACAAAACAAAAGGGATGAGATGCCGTTAAGATAAAAGAGGCCATAGGCAAGCGCAAGGCAAGTAGGTAAGAGGAGAGGAGGAGGAGGAGGAGGATGACAATGATGACTAGGTTTTCTAAGGGTAGGGTGGAATGGAGGAATGGATAAAATTAATTTTGTCAATTTTAAGAGGCTTGAGGCTATGGCTAGGTTGGACAATCTAAAAATAGAATCAGAGATAAAAAAGTAAGTATGACGTTTGTGAGGAGAGATAAGAGAGGCAAATGGTGGTGAAAGATAGTGACAATCTATTGTGTGTGTGTGTGTGTGTGTGTGTGTGTGAGAGAGAGAGAGAGAGAGAGAGAGAGAGAGAGAGAGAGAGAGAGAGAGAGAGAGAGAGAGAGAGAGAGAGAGAAAGAAAGAGATAGATAGACAAATAGACAAGCATATGGAGCAAAGAACAATGGAGACAAAGCAAATGGGAAAGCATAATAATGGCGACGAGGGTTTTAGAGGAGCACATGACAAAAGAATAAAAGGGGGTTTTTGTTAAACAAAAAAAAGAAAAGGAAATGCAAAAGACAAAAGAGAAAAAAAAAAAGGATAATACAGTGGTTTTGGACCATTGCATTGCCTTTTAAAATCACTATTAACTTTAATTTAATAAACCGCTACCTTTTCCCAGCACAAGATAGTGGTTCAAAATTGTTACATTAAAACTTTACCTTCAAATTAGTTTGTATTAGAAGCCACTATGTATTTCATTCAAAATTATTGTATATGATTATAAAAAGCATCAAATTTGTTGTGTTGCATAAAAACCACTACTTAATTGTAGTGTGGGTTTGAAACTATTGCACCAAATCATTACTTTTGAACATATATCACATTGTTTAAAATTACTATCTCTAAATCGCTACATAAAATTTACTATTGCCACATATTATGAGGATATATTTATGCGACAGTTATAACCATTACCTTAAGAGTTTGTATCAAATTGCTGTTATAGGTAAATTATGGTGTAGTGAAATACTTTTTATGACATAAGAAAATGAAACTAGATTCTTTTAGATTTAAATATCAAAATCTTGATGATTGTAAATAAATCACATAATCATTCAAAATAGTTGATCTGTTTTTTCTTTGAGATTTTTTTATACTACTCCTTATGGTTTATTTATATTAATTAATTATGAGTTAGTTTCTTTAGGGAGTATTTTTTCATCCAAATATTTTTCAATTTGTAAAACAACATTTGATATTATATTGGATGAACAAACTATTATAGGTAGAAAATATTCACGTTAATTTCTTTTATACCCACATTTTAACATCTGTTACTCCACTAATTTTACCATTATTAATAAATCTTATAATACCAATTTCTATAATATTCAAACTATGATTATATATCTTTTAGACTTCTTAATAAAATAACCATTGATCGTTTAATAGTCTAATTTCTTTTCATATTGATCTTGCTTCTATTAAGCAACCTTAAACATTTAAGTACCCTAAATTAGATTTCATTTCTATCTAGAATTCAATAGGAGTACTTTAATTATCTTATTAGGAATCCCATTTAAGAAACAATTTGTGATTTTGAGTGAATACATTGACAAATATTTGGATAGAGAGGAGTTACTCATTATACTCATTACCATATTCATTAATATCCAATTATGCCTTTCTTCACACAATTTGTTAAGGTGTGTTTGACATAGTTTATTATACACATATGTTATGACATTTAAGGAATTTCATAAATGGACTTAGACATTATTCTAAATCATTATATATTTTTTTATAATATTCATCATTATTATAAAATCTTATAATTCACTTTTTTCTAATTACTTATAACCTCCTTTATGTATACATCAAGGGTATCCAATAATTGAAATTTTCATGAAACAAAAAGATATAACTATAATACAAAAAAAAAAAAATCTATAAAGGTAATGGAATACAATTCTTCATTAGGGTTGAAGTGTCAAAAGTTCTAAAAATATTTGTGTACATAATTTCGAAAAGTGAGTGCTTCTTATGGCTTTTTTTTTTAATGCTATGATTAGTTTGCTTACACATAATATAATCTATACATATTTTGAAATCAACAAAATTTAAATTCAAAAAAATCTCATTATTGACCAATTTTACTAATCTTTCTTTGGATATATAATCTAACCATTTATGTCACATGTATGTAGAATTTTCATTTATTATATTATACTTAATTCTAATATTATGAAACATGATATGCAAGAATTTTTTTTTTTAAATTTTATCATGTTTTTATTGACATAAAACATTAATAAGATTAAATTAAGAAAAAAGTTAATATTCTTTTAACAATTAAAACAATCAGACCATAATAAGTCTTTATATCATTAAAAATGCATGAATGACAGCATTGGAATCAAGTCACCAAATATTATAAGAAACTTTAATTAAATTTAATTTAAAACATACTAAGGTATTTAGTTTACTTTTATTTTTTTAACCAAATCTTATGTTTTGAATAATCTTTCTAAAAATGTTCAACCTTCCTTATAAAGTGACATTTATCCCTTTTTCATTTCTTTTGTTTTATTGTAATGAATTTGAAGTGGCCTATGATTAAGAGATAGTGAATTCAAAATGAATTGCAATAAAAAGGAGTCATTTAGTGAATTTAAAATGAATTGCAACAAAAAGGAGTCATTTACCATTAGTTTCAAGGCCTTAAGTCTTGCTGTAAAAATTAAGCATCTTAATAATATCCTCTTGCATAGTTCATTATCTAATAAATTTCATGGTTATGAGTTCTATCATAAGAGCAACACTGAGTGACTTGTTCATAAAATTAAACTATTATTTTATAAATTGCAAATATTCTTTTGTATTTTAGTTTCTTAATGTTGTTGGTAACAAAAACCTTTATAAATATAAGACTAAACCTATATTTTGTTCTTACGTTTATAATGTAACTTATCTTCCTTATTGCTTAAATTTGTTATAGCAACAAATCTTACTTACTAATAATATAGGTCAATATTTATAAAACTTAAGTAACATTGACTTGTTCATGTCATTATGAGAAATTTAGTTCAATGAACAAAATAATAAATAAAACATGCAAGTGTAACAAATTAGTTGCATGACTGTAAATGTTCAGAATTAACTATAAGTCAAATAAAACAATCAAAGTATATTATAATTCTCCTTTGAAAAATCCTACAATATATTATCATCAATTTTAATAGATAATTAAATATTTTTTCAATCAAATATTTTTAATATCTTTGAATAAATATATATGTTTAACCAAAATATTAATATACTTCAATAATGCTACTAATCATGGACTAATAATTTAGTTTTGGGTAAATTTTGAAATTCTAATAATTAATAATGTTAATTTATTCAATTATTTTTTATTTATAGATATTTCATTAAAATTATGAATAAATAACTTGTTATGTATGTCATTAAACATATTAGTTTAATTACTTTAGTGACTAATAAACTATAACAATAATGCACACATATAGATTTAAACATTCTAATATAATCACTTTAGAGACAATTAAACTATAATCATAATATATGTATAATGGTAAACATACTAGTTTAGTTACATTGGTGGCTAAAACAAAGTATAATTTTAATATATGCATCTAAAAATACAACCCAATATTAATAGTAACAAATATCATAATATTTAAGTTTATAAATCCATCAAGTACATGCTTTGGAATTTCTCTAATGTACGAAGCCTATATGTGTCTGGTCAAGACATAAAATTATGCAATATAAGCCATAAATTACTACATTTCTTAAAGTATTTGTGACCATTCTTTAACCCATAAAATATGCAAATAACAATTTCTAACATACTCAACTACAAAATGAATTTGCAATCCCTCACATAATTTGACTCCCTTAATTCTTAAATGAATTCACAATTTCTTAAGTATAAATAGTTGTTATTCATTATGTGATATCCTAATTAATATAACTGGCTTAATGGTTGCAAATAATTCCTTCCTTGCAAGAAACTAGAGTTTCATTCTTACATAACCAAATTTAGTGTCAAGGAAAAAAAAGGAAAAAATTAAAATTCCTTAAAGTGAAATAACGAGACATACTCCATTACCATTTTTTGTGTGGCTTATGTTGATAAAGTTTCAATAATTCTTTTTTTCTTTTTAATTTTTGTTTAAAATTTGAACAATCAATCATAAGTTAATATAAAATCTTATTATTTTCATAAGATTAAAAAACAATCATTAATCAATTATATATAATTTTTATCATATATGAAAAAAAAAATATTTTGTCATAAAGCATATATTCAAATACCATTAATTAGATTTTTTTTTTTTATAAATATATCATTATAAATATTAATCATTTAAATTTTAAAATTAAATATCTTATATAAATAATATATTTAAATTTATAAAAATTAAAATTATTAATATATTATAAAATTTACTTTAATTTAATAATTAATTTTCTAAATTTTTTATAATTATATAATTTTAAAAAATAAATATATATATATATATATTAAAAATTAATTATATACATATTCATAACCTCCCAACATACACTCGCTCGATTTGTTAGACTTCCTCTCAATGTTATAATTACGCAGGACACAGCAACCTATGTAAACTAGTGGCGCGTCGATGAAGAAGGCTTGTAGGTGGACGCCATTACTAGTTTCGGTTTAAGCTTCAAGATTGGACTTAAAAAGAAAAGTTCAATTTTCCCGCACAGGCTTTGAGAAATGGACGCAAGCTTCAATTCTCTAGAAGCTTCAAGATCTTGTCGGTGGAAATTTGTGTTGACTGTCAGTCCTCTCTCATGTCACAAATCAAAACTAACGTATGCAACTTAAAGAAACTATAAAATAAATAGAATTAACTACCAAAAAGGGTATATCAAAGTGGAGTGACGTGTGTGCTATATAATCAACTTGAGTTCTATAAAGAAAAACAAACATTGGCTTGTCGTTAGACAATAAAGAATGGTCTTCCCTTTCTTATAAATCCTTCAATCTCATGTTTAAACGAAATTTGAAATTAGTAAAACGAAAATAACATTAAGAAATATTACCAATTAAATTACATGGCCGTCATATTAAGCCACCCGATGGCATTCGCACGACTTCAACTTGTGCCCAAATGACCGTGTTTTGGGCCCATCTTATTCGCTTTACACCGCAGAGAATTACAAAGACCAGAAAGTACATTACAATGGAAGCAGAGACATGCCTTGTGCTGCCAAGTTAAGAAAAAACAACTATTCAACGTGGAACAACTCTTCAACATGGACGTAGACCCAATAGGTTGATTATATATATATATATATTTTTTTATTTATTCTAACATTTTAGAAAATAATTTAATTTTTCTTCAATAATGTTGCGGAAATTTTAGGGGCCGTGTGCCCGTGTGCTGGGATGCAGCAGCCCCTAATGATGGCCTTAAATTCATTGTCCCTCCTCAAATTGGAAACCCTCAAACCAAAGCAACCCACAAATAAAGGAAAAAAGGTTGGCAGGAAGGGCAGTTGAAGACCCTTCACATCTTTGCTTCATCTTCTGCGTGGAGGAAATTCCAAAGGTCCATATCGAGGGAGAAGTCATTCCAAAAACTCTCGCTTTCTCCACCTATAATTAGAGTGCCTTCTTCCACCTTCCTCTTTCTTGAAAATCTTTCACCATAAGTGTCTGCAAAGGTCGCTTCCTCTTCAGTGACTAAAGCCTCGCCGATGGTGCTGTTGTTTGGCTGATCATCAATTTCAGGGTCCTTTAACAACTCTTCCCACCACATGCTTTGCTCATTATTGTTATTATTATCATCCGATGCTACTTGTAATGCTGAAGAGGAATTGTGATGATGATGATTTTGATGACCCAATTGGACGTCACTCGGAATTTGAGGCTTTCCAGTAATCGACCAGAAAAAGGTCTTGGACAACGACCGGGGTTGAGGTTTTATAACGTTGGTTTTTGTTATCTGTTGTGTTTCTGCTTTCTCGAAAGAAATTTCCTTCTTTTTGAGATGGGTGTTCCAGTAGTTTTTTACATCATTTTCTGTTCTCCCTGGAAGTCTACCAGCAATCAACGACCACCTGCGCTTCGATCATAAAGAAGAATTAGATCCCATTACATAGCTTTTCACATTTTCGTTATAATTAACGGGTGTACTTTGGGCTCTTACTCCTAGTAACTACAGATATTGACACCACTAAACAAAAAAAAAAAAAAAACAGAGACAAGTTAATATTGTTATGAAAGTAAATGAGTACACAGATGCCTGCGCATATCAGCGTATGTATATCTCTATGGCTCCGCTGTGCAACAGGATCGGTGCCAGATAAACTTTTCGGGGAAAACTCAAGTGTCAAGGTTCACCCATCCTTTCCTTTTTAAGTAATAATTCCCGTGAACAGTCCTACTAGAACAGAACATACCAAAATGTAACCTTTTTATTTTTTTCCGCAGGAAACAAACGGGAGAAGTTTGGATATTTGAGATTCAAATTATTTTTGGGACGGAAGGATTAGTGAGAAAAGACAAGTAAAATCTGAGAAAATTGTCTAGTACACAATTGTGTGTCAAAAAGGAAGAAATAATATTTTCAGTTTTAGACTCAATTTATCTAATTTCTTTTCAGACTCGATGTTTGTCCATAGACTCTTGAGCACTTTTATTTATTTATTTTCCTCTTGGCAATAGAGAAGCTTTTGTATGACGTACCTATTTCAGGATTTAAAGGGCATTTGACACTGAACTTTTAGGCAAATCTATTGTAGTTTAATACAAAGATTTTTCATTTCTTGGTTCAAATTGTTATATAGTTCTGAATGATTGTTGTTGTAGCACACAAAATGCAGACTACAAACAATATTGCCGTTTTAAACAATTACAATCACACTGAATCCCCTGACGACGATCTTGTTTGGAGCTCCTAGTTTTAGTTTTCAAGCCATTATTATATATGTTTGTATGCACGAGAGATTTTTAAGTAAAATCTAGTGCACTGCATGGCTGTAATCTTATCAAATGAAACTAAATGTGACCTTATTTGTTGATTTGATGGTTATATTATCGGCAAACTAAATTTATTTAAGAATTTTTCAATATGCACAACACTTAGCTAGGCGTTCATGCACGTCAAATAATTTCATTATCTTGACAGTGCACTCAGGCTTCAGCTGGGTGGGAGCAACTGACAATCCTCTTTCCTGCTTTTTATTTGCATGCATTTCGGAGTTACACTTGCCTGTTGCCTAGCAGCTTATGAAGCCTGATCATCAAGTCAACTTCATCTACTTCGAACGCTCCTCTCTTGATATTTGGCTTAAGGTAGTTCAACCATCTCAGTCTACAGCTTTTCCGGCATCTATTCAACCCTGCAAATTCACGCCCAGAAAAAAAAAAAAATAATAAAAAATAAAAGAAAAAGAAAAAGAAACAAACAAACAAGAATAAATAGTTAAAATTGTAATTAATTAAACATCTATAATTATATAGCTACCTGCTTTCGCCGGAACTTGATGCCATTTTCCTTCACCGTATCGTTCAATGCACTGTCTCAGACGCTTGTCTTCCTCTTTAGTCCATAAACCTTTTCTCACTCCCAAAGGGCCCCCCATAGAGCCTGTATCATATGTCATTTCCTCTTCCATATGCTTCAAGTTCAACTCCTTGCTTTAGCTCCAGTGCTTCTAAGACAAACTTATAAGTAGGCATTTGCATGTTCTCTTGCCTGATGGTACACTTGAAGGATTCCAAGGCTCCTCTAAGATTAGTGACGTGCACACGTTGTATCCACTAAAACGTTATAGCCGTACGCTGCAATATTTTCCGATAGGATGAATGCAGTCCTCAATCAAGCTGTCAACGACCAGTCCAAACAATCCAAACCGTTAAATGTTGTGCTCTTTGGTGCAACTTGATAAAGCTGGATTTAGGAGGGGCTTGAGTCCGGGTTGGATACAATCAGTGACCTGTAAATTAAAGGAAGGGGAGCTTAAGGAGTACGAGATCTCAATCTTAAATCAACACCGTTAAGTCAGCAAAAGTGTTATTACGTGTGAGCAGATAATTTAGAGAAATAATTAATTCATTATTAAAAAAAATAATATCTATGAAGTATTTATAGTAAATTTAAGTGTTAATATAATAATAAAAAAATAATAATTTAGATGGGTGCTTATGTGGAGTCTAAAAAGTAACGGATTCGTCTCAAGGACCAAATTTTTTTCCAAACTGAGTCCAAGGGAAACGTACGGAGAGCATTATTGTGTCGGAGGGACCCTTGAGAATCCACAAAACTTATCTTATCACCTTGGAGGCTCCGCTGGTTTTTGGACTTATGTCCCATTTAATAACAACTACTATTCTCGAATGTGTGGATAGACGGATCCCCACTCGATATCGCAGCAAATGCACAACAATATCTAAAATTAATAGTGCACTTCAAGCTCCGTCAAGGTCAATTAAAGGAGGATTTGGTTATGCTTTTCATAACCGAGTTTTACTAACTCCCCCGGCCAAAAACCGAGGATGTAGTATAGTGACCATTAAATTTAAATTTTAAAATTAAATTTAGGGTAAGAACTTAAATTTCATTAATACTTAGGATTTCTCTCCCGCTCCAAATGGACAAAAAAAAACAAAAAAACAAGAAATTTGAAGTAACCATAGGCTTACTTGTTAAAGATTCTTGGCATCCATAAAAATACTTCATATTGTATCATTGTAATTAATTAGATGATGAATTTTACACTAACGGAAGATTCGTCATAGAGCTCATGATTTTATTTAATTGGCTTTCAATGACCACCACTATGTGCAAAATGTAGACTGTGCGAGATCATTTGGGGTTCAAAATCACGATGACATACTATTACAATTAAACTCCACTCACAAAAGCATATGGGCTCAACGTGAGCTTATAATTGAATTTTGTTATTGTGGTTAGCAAAGTGATGATAAAAAATTTTGATAGTAATAAATGCAATTGATTGTGTAATAATTTTTTTTTTGTAAACTTTGAAAGAAAAATAAATAATTTTTAATAAAATAAAAAATAATTATAGAAAGAACTTTTTTATATAATTAAATTATAATTATTTTATATAATAATAAAGATTATTATTTTAAAAATCATTAAAATGTAGTGTGTTTTTTGCTTTTATTTATTTTTAGTGTATCAAAATATTAAAATTTAAAAATATAAATTTATACTGTATTTTTATTAAATATAAATTTTATTATTTATCAAATATTAATAAAATTATCTTTAATTTAAAATATAAATTTTCAAAATATACTCACAATTTTAAACACATATTAAAAAGAGTGAAAATAAGGACAGAAAAGACAAAAGCAATGTTAAGCTGCAATCATTGAACTTTGAAGTTATACATTGAATTTAGTTAAAAAATCTTGCAATTTAAGAAATTGATTCAAATTAAGAAATTAATTCCTTATTTAAGAGAATTCCATGATACTTAGGGGAAATATATATAGCCTAAAGGTCTTTTAGGGATCTAAATATTGTATTCGGGAGAAGCCAATTCAAATCCTAAAAGGAACAACTAACCAAGTAAATCCACGTTTCGAACAACTGGTATTAGCGCATCTAAGAGTCAGGATCAAAACTTCAAAAGCCAAGGAACCAAGATGACATGCCCGCTATTCCCTGCTGCGCTGGAAAGCGATTGGACACACACTTTTATAGTACTGTTCTGTCCGCTTGGCACAGCTTTGCGTAGTTTGTGGATCAAATTCTGACAGCATTTTAAGTTTCTCTTTTGCCTTAGTTGGTTTCTATTCATCACAACACGTTAAAACACATTTAAACAAAATCTAGTTGTTGAAAATCATATATAACCATCCAAACCCGACACGCATTTTTGTAATAAACTTGCAAGGTGAGCTTCCGGGACACTTCCTTTTAAATTTCCTCCCACCCGACTCATTGATTATGTAGTTTAATTTGATGTACTGTTACTGTGAGTAGTCTCACATTACCCTGGCCTTTTTTGGTGTGTCTGCGCCCCACTTGTAAAGGAAAAAAAAAATTATTTTGTTACCAACCTTATAACCCTTCATTGTTTCTAAGAATTACTAGTCAGAGTATTGGTTAATGCAAAATTAACCTAGGTTGTCTCTTGTCTAATCCTCTGGAGAGAAGTGTGAAAATTTTACCAGCAACTAACCGTCATTGGAAGAGCTTCACTATTACTCTTGTTGCTTTTCTATTTCAATATAGATTTCTATTATGGAGATACAAAAAATGGACACAACTCATTATGACTGGTTATTCCAGTTACTATATTATTTTGTAAATAATAATTGATTGCAACTATGATTATGTTGAATTGGTATCATTTTACGTTTGTGGAGAGCAGAAGGTGTCCCCAGAAATCTTGCACAAGTAGGAACCTGCTCTTCGTTAATAATAAGAAAAAGAAAAAAGTAAATTGTAAAACAATTACATAAACACGAGATTGGACAATAAAAAACAAAAACAAAATTAAATGTAAGCTTATATCATTGAATCTTTTAATGAATAGTAAATCAATTATAACTAATAATTAAAATTCAACAATGTGAGTGAGCAACCAATCTTTATAAAGTTCAAAAAAATAACAACCATAAGAGTGAGATTCCTATCAATTATTTCGAAATTCTCGTTAAAGGCATTTGTCATCACAAAAAAAACGAGTGGGCAGCCCATCAACAATTGAAAGACTGAAGAGAAAAGCCAAGCAACGTCCATGTTCATGGCATTTTGTTTTCTTTTTTTCCTTTTTTTTTTTTTTTTTTTTTTTTTCATAAAAGTCTTGGTTCAATTCACGACATGACCCTTTGAAGACATTGTGCATGGGCCAGAAAAAGGCCTCAATTCGGTGGTATGCTTTTCTTCTCAGGGCAGTTTAATTAATATATGATACCGACATCGAGAAATCGACGTTGATATTCTTTTCTCCAATCGGTAGTCACATTACAATTTCAAGGACGATTGTATACAATCACATTCTAAGTAATTGTATATACAATCAATTTGATAACAGTTCAATAAGCCTCCTTTGAACCAAAAAAAATAAAATAAAAGGGTAGGATGCCTAAAATGGGTACCTTTTAGATGAGATAATTTTCCTTTTTTTTTTTTTTTTTTAAATGTTTTAACTGCTCCATCTCCTAATGGCATCCGCAGTGGCCTACGTCCATGTTGAATAATTGCTTTATCTTAACTTGGCAGCGCAAAGCATGTCCCAGCTTCCACTGTAATGTACTTTCTGGTCTTTGTAATTCTCTGGGGCATAAAGCGAACAAGATGGCCCAAAACACGATCATATGGGCACAGGTTGAAGTCGTGCGAATGCCATTGGATGAACTCATGTGATTCTCGTCTAATTTAATTCCTAATTATGTAGCATACGTTACTAAAATTATTTTTTATTATTATATAAATTATATTATAATTATTATTTTATATTTTATTTATTTATTTTAATATAATTATAACTTTTAATTAAATTATTTATAAAAATATAAAAATTATTTAAATATTTTAAAATATTTTTTATTTAATTATTAAATATTTTTTATTTAATTTAAAATATTTTTTAATTAATTAAATAATTTTACTTATAAATATATATATAAATCTAAATATATATAAATCTAAAAGTTATAAAATTCAATTAAATAAATATATTAATAAAAATATTGACTTAATCTCTATTATTCTTTTTTAAAATTATTATTTTCTTAAATTAATTAAT
Organism: Rhizophora mangle; assembly: GCA_037832345.1. Taxonomy (NCBI): domain Eukaryota; kingdom Viridiplantae; phylum Streptophyta; class Magnoliopsida; order Malpighiales; family Rhizophoraceae; genus Rhizophora; species Rhizophora mangle. The sequence continues at coordinate 2,030,558 of JBAPLJ010001421.1, read as the reverse complement.
AGTTAACCTACAAAGGAAATAACAATCATCCTTCTATTGAAAATCATTGAATGCAAGTCACCTAATCAACTACATGTGACTAGGAGGTTGCACTACAAAACCTTAGTTATATGATTAATCAATTGGAATATGAATTAAAAGTCATCAACTTGAATCTCTCTAAGTGGGAGGTGCCAGCAAGAACTGGAGAGATGAAAGGAATCAAATAAAAAATTTTGCTCATAGTCAACCTCTTACTCGACTTGTCTTTGCAAATCTGTAGAGATGTTAAACTAATGCAATGGATTCTGATGAAAAAACAAATGTACGTATGCATTAAATTTTCATAGTGGACTCTAGTGATGATGATGGTGGATTTGATAAATACCCAAATTATGCTAGGTATAAACAACAATAACTTCAACATCTTTGAATATTAGATGAATTTCAACTAAAGGTAGAAATTCTCATCTTTAATGGTAAATTAAATTTTAAAATTTTATAGATTAATTAACTAAAATAAAAAACAAAAGATTAGATTGGTAGCTTGTCAGCTAAAAGGAGAAGCCTTTGTTTGGTAGAAATGAACAAAAGATCAAAGAAGAAGAAAAGAGAAAGTTTCAGTTAGAAACTGGTATAAAATGAAACAACTCCTAAGGGGAGCATTTATTACTACAAATTATAAGTATATCTTATTTCAAAAATATTAATATTGCAGTTAAGGCAACCAACTAGTTCATGAATATTCAATAGAATTTTTCAAATTATTCAAGTGTAACAACCTAATAGAATCAGAAAGCCAGTAAGTTATGAGATACTTTAATGGACTAAAATTAACCATCTAAAATAAAATTAGAATTTAAATGTTGATGAACGTATATGAACCTAAGAATATGATGTTGAAAGATGAGATCATATTATAAGAAAAGAATAAAGTTGAATTTTCTCATCAATTTTATATTTGATTCTAACAAATTTGTTACAGAAAGAATTAAAAAAGAAGAAGAAGAAGAAGAAGACCTCAGGCTAGGCTAACATTAAAGAATCAAAAAGGGTTCAAGTGCTAATAGAAAAAGTTGAGCCCAAACCCACAAGTCCAGGATCTTGTTATCTCAATATCTTATTAATTTTTTATATATGATATTCTTTGATTTTCTTAGAAAGGATACTTTAGTAGATGATAATTTGATATTATTATTTGTTAATGTCATTACTCATATGATAATTTACAAAATAAGTTGTTGAAACATGTTGAAAATATCAATTTATTGCAAGTATTTATTTCTAGGGTATGGAAACATTAGTTCCTCATTATCAACTTTGAGGGTGAATTTTTTTCAAGTGAAAGAGTCTAACGTAAAACACGTTATTAAGATTATTTTTTATTTTTTTTCTAAATTATATTATAATTATTATTTTGTAATTTATTTATTTATATTATAATATTTTAATATATTCAGAACTTTTACTTAAATTATTTATGAAGGTATAGAAATTATTTGAATATTTTAAAATATTTTCAAACTTAATTATAAACAATTTTTTTATTTAAATTAAAATATTTTTATAATTATTTAAATAATTTTACGTATAAATATATGTAAATACAATGGTTAAAGAATTTAAATAAATAAATATATCAATAAAAATATTAACTTTATCTTTATTATTCTCTTTAAAAATTATTATTTTCTTAAATTAATCAAATATTAATTTTATCTCTATTATTCTCTTTTTAAAATTTATTATTTTCTCAAATTAATCGAATATTAATTTTATTTTTACTAAATGTCACATTAATAACATTTCTTAATGTTATTTTCGTTTTACTAATTTCAAATTTTGTTTAAACATGTGATTGAAGGATTCATAAGAAAGAGAAGACTATTCTTTATTGTCAAAACTACTAACACACCCTTACCAACAACTATAACATGGATCGATTCATAAAAGTATCATATAGTGTAGGAACTATCAGCATTCAAAAAACATTTCACGGTTATTAAACTCTCAAAAAAAATTTCATTAGACCTTTAGAGAAGAAAAAAAATATAATTAATAACAAACATGAAACTATATGATTATGACTCATTTAGTCAGCATATTTAATATTCTTAGCCTTTCAATGTTAAGTGAACAGATGCTAACAATATAACAATTGTCATGAAAAATTATTATTTATTTACCATATAACAATTAAATATTTTTACTTAAATTGCATCAAAACTTTAAACTTTCATAACTTAAAGCACATAAAAATATGTATAGAATGACTAATATCTTAAAAATGGGGAATGTTTAAAGGGCTTAATGTCCCAAGTCATGTAAATTATTAATAAGACACAAAAAGGCTGAAGGCTTACATATAAGAATTCATCAAGGACGATATCAATAACCAATAAATATAATTTTAGCAAAAGTAAGATGGACATTTATTATATTTTTACGTTTATCTTGAGACTCCAAAGTGATAGAGACACCAAGAAAATTTAAGTAAATAAATAAAATCATAGGATAAGGTAATGTCATATGCCAATGAATTTTCGCGTTATCTTATCTTCATATTATCATCTAGAATCGTAGATATTACATTAGAAATATGGTTACTACCTCTTTGATTGAAGTCAGCAAGACCTATGCTAGATGCCAGGAAAAGGTTGATGCAGCTATTGGTGCATAATTCTCGACATGGCCAACCTTGCATGTCATTCCAAAACACGTCACAGTACACGAAACCCATAAAAAATGCGCAAGCAAACTTGTTGGCACATGTATCAGTCGCTATACGTGGGCACCATCGTGCAGAAAAAGAAATGATTCTGTTTTCATGCTGGAGTAATCCATCGGAGTGCGAAAATGGCTCTATTAACCAATCATTGAAAAATAAATTTAAAAAGAAAAAAACATAAACTGCACCAACCCAATAAATCTCCCAGAATCATGGGCAAAAAAGTCAGAAAACATGGCCATGAGCCGAATTTATCATTTATCTTACATGCATGCTTAGTTAAGTCAATTTTCCTTACACTCAGTTACTGGGTATTGGGATCCATATGGCGGTAGATTTGAAGAATGTAAGAGGGAAAATTAAAATACCAAAAATTCATTCATGTGCTTGAGGTGATAGTGTAATGATAATTAGATATATATTTTTTTTATATTAATTTAAATTTGAGTCTCTTTACTATTGTGTTCTCTAAAATAAATGAAGATTTTAGTCCACAATTATGAAGATTTGATATATTTTCAAATCATTTTTTTCTTATTAAAAAATAAAGAAATTCAATCATGCAATGAAAATATCTGCTTATTTTAGGACTTATTCTTCCTTTTGCTGTGGGGTTGATTGCATTTGCTGATCTTGCTTTGCTGGATCTGACACGGGTCGGGGAACCTTCTCTCTCATTTCCCTATACAGTATAATTATTCTTTAACAAATAAATGGTGCCGAGCAGGCATATGTAGGCTCAAGTTATTATGGAAATGTAGATCCAAGTGGAATGGACGAGGCGAAGAGAAAGAGAAAATGCACTTTCATGCTTTACTATTATTATCATTAATTTCTATGATATTACACTATTATTATTATTATTTTTATATCTATAGTCATTTAATGTATAATTAAACTAACAATAGAAATTAAGGCGTCTAAAACGCTTAGTGTCAAAAAAATAGATTAAAAGAAAAATGGTCATGTAATAAGCTTGTACATATTTTTCTCTCTTAATATCACAAAAATAAAGAAAATAAATAAATAAATAAAATATAATTTTTTTAAAAATTTTGATAACTAAATTAAAATTAGATTGTAATTTACTTCATTTTATTTTTAAAATTCTTAATTTTTTCACGTATATGTAAAAAAATATGAGTTGTTTTTTAACGCCATATTACGTTTTATATATATATATATATATATACAACAATTCCTTCCTTTTTAATTGTTATTTCGCGGGAACAACATTAGGCTGAATGCATGAACTTATGGCAGGTCCTGACGCACATAATAAATCAAAGGAATAAGCTTGCGGACCAGCTTACGTAGAGTAATGCGATATTTCCAACAAAAAAAAAAAAAAAAAAAACTGTTGGGTCCTGATTATGTTTTTGATTAAAGATTTGCCTATTATATATATATATATATATATATAATATATATATATAGGACAAGGGGTTATGGATTTTAGAAACCACGGGGGCCTTATCCGTCTGTATTCACAAAATGCATGGCTCATGGCTGTCCCCTTAAGCCTCAACTCTGATATTTCTGACAGGCGTTACAAAAACGATTGTTACTTCATATAAAATTATTAATTTGTGCGATTGTATTACCAGATGCATCAACAGGATCTTAGAGTCCAATTAAGAACCACTGAATTGGCTGTATCATGGTTGATTCATGTCATGTTGTGCTCGTCAACATCCAAAAGATATATATGTATATATTTGATTAATTAGCTCAAAACCACGACTTGAATTCAAGAGCTTGAGTAACGGACTCAAGCTACAATTCATTGGTAATATCCAAAACATAGGTAACACAATGTGAAAATAATTGTTCTTGTTTTAGTTACCTGGTAGGTAAAAATTGAATTCTCAATTCAAACCAACCTCATCAAATGATTTAAATATTTCTTGCTCGTCTATAATTTTGATGTTGGATAGTATCTTCGTTGAAGTTTATGTTCATCAAACAAATGAGAATTTATCCACTGGCTCCATGAACTATATACTGTTGAAATGCTAAGAATATAATCGAGGTTAGGAGATATCACTCTTTGGATTACAAGTACTGTAATTGGGTTCAGAAACAATCACCATTGGGATGCCGATGACTGTACTCTTTAGATGCTAAGGAACGATGGATTTGGATGCCAAGAAACGGTACTTGGGTTTTTATGCTAAGAAATGATACATGGACGACTTTGAGATGCTAAAGAATACAAAAGATTATACTTGGGCTTTAGACGCCGGGGAATTATTCTCGGGCTTTGGATGCCAAGGAATTATTACATTTGGGCTTTTGAGATACTAAAAATGAGATGCCAAGGACTTGTAATCGGGCTTAGTTGAAGGACCTAGGATAAGATAGGTGCAGAAAATGTGGAGATGGGTTGCCGAAGGCGCGAGCTTTGGGCTTATGGTGCCATGAAACTATGAGAGAATGCTAGGACTTCAAAGTGACCAGACAAGAAACCAGGGACAGGTGGTGCCAAAGGGCAAACGCTAGGACTTTCGAGTGATGAGATAAGATGTCGAGAACTTGTGCTCGAGCTCGAGGCGCCAAGAATGAATGGTAGAACTTCGAAGTAATGAGGTAAGAGATATCAAGGACTTGTGCTCCGTCTCGAAGAGTCAAAGGCGAACACTTAAATGTTCATTACATCTGAAGCCCCCTAATTGCCTATCATCACTTGGAACCGTCATACCATCCAAAGGTTCGGAACATTGGGATGCATCTTTCTCCCTCTATTGTAACATGCAGCAAGGGTTTCTTTTTTTTATCTGTTTCCCAATTTCTTTAAGTCCCTCCCTTTTGGAATGAGATGTGGCATGAAGTCAACATCAAAAGACAGCAATTTGGAATGAGGTTTGCCAACAATTAGGGGAGGGGAAGGAGAGCAGGTTAGATTTAGTATTGGAGATGTAGTTTGAAATGGGTACTATAGTGATGACAACCCGGATGTTGAGGAAAGACTTGAAGTATGAAGCACACAATTAACTTAACACTACAACGGAGATTCAAAGATGAGACCCGACTTAGATTTGACGCGAGGAAATAACCGTAAGTTATTACAAGGATGCAAAAACTCAGCGGAAACTTACTTTGCATAAATATGCAAAGCCGGGGGCATAACTTGGAATTAATTTTAGGAGAGAAGTCATTTCTAACCTACTCTCATCTAAAGTCTAAAGAAGATGCAAAGGTGAGACAAAATCTATATTCAACTCGAAAAGAATGGGAATGGGATTTTAGGATTGACTTGGGGAAGGGACTTACGATCAATTTGACTAAAAGATTTATCGCATAAGGTTTAAACCCCCCCCCCCCAAAAAAAAGGATATTTGGGATTAATCGACTTGTTACAGATTTTTTTTTTTTTTTGTTAAGTTCACGTTAGCGAGAAACTCTTTTTTTTATTTATATTTTTTTAAGCTTACAACATAAATGGAATTTCTTATCTTTGAAATAACTTGAATAAATTTTTAGTACAACTCGTACTATACTCATACAAAGATATCAAAGAAAAATTTATTTTTTCCCAAGGTTTCACAGGTAAATAATTTGTTCGTTTAAACTAAAGATTATAGTTGGCCAAGATTAAGCTAGAGTAAGTTTTTTTGAAATTGAAGAAATTCGTTTTGGCGAAAAATTCCAACATCTCATTGTTGATTTTTTTTTTTTTTAATACACAACATTGATTTTTTTGGCTCAACAAGGAAAAAAGAAAAAAAACAAGATTTCATTGCTATAATTTTTTAAACTACATAATGTTTACTTTTTGGTTCAATAAGAGAAAAAAAATTCAAAACCTTAATACTAGAATATTTTTCAAATTACACAATTTGCACTTTTTGAATCAACAAGGTGCTAAATTTAGAAACTTTGGATATCATAATTATGTGTCTTACGGCATGAGATTCAAAATTTGTCATTCGAGAAAAGTTTCTTAACCAAAATCTGATTTAGAAACTCAATGGCTTCTTGAGCTCCAAACCAAAAGCCCTTCAAATGAGGATCTGATTTGAAAATTCTATTTATCAACCAATGGCCACTTTGATATCCTACAACGTCGTTTCAAAACGGGCTCGTGCCCACTACTTTGAAATATAAATACTATCCCATGCGATAGCCTAATGAACCCTAGTAAAAAGTTTATATCAAAAAAATTAGTACAAAAGAGATAAATGTTAAGAGTAAGTGTAGTTTCAAAGAAAATTTTTGTGAGCATTGTAAAATTGTAGAAGGTGAGATTGAGAGTTTTAAAAAAACAAAGAAAAATTGTGTGACTATGTAACAAAATTGTAGACTTTTATGTGATTGTAATCCATGGTCACATTATTACTATAGTTGATTTCTTCTTTGTTATGTAGCTTGATTGTAGACTTGAAGCTCTTAAAATGGTAGTTTGGGAGAAAGAATATAACAATAAGAGTTTCAATTTTATATAAATTATTATGTTTTATCTTTATTATTTTCAACTATTTTATCATATAAACTCACACATTTAGCAAACTTTCCACCATAGCAATTTTAATTATTATATAATTCTTTTCATTATGCAAATTAGTTACTAGTTACTAGTTGGACAAATTAAATTTGGTTGATTTACCAATATAAGTATTTTTGTAATTGCATTAATCTATTTATATATCATATTAAATTTTTTATTTATTGTGATAAGAAATAAACTTTAAATTATAATTTTTACCAATAATAACAAAATAGTAAATAAAATATAAAAAAAAATAACTGAATGCAATGGATACTAAATATCACTAAACCTACATCTAAAGGTAAAAGTGAAAACAAATATTATTAAACTAAATAATTAAAACCAAAAACTATTCTAGAGTTCAATTGGCAAAAGTCTATATAATGAATTAAAGGCTCTTAAAATTTAATTATTTTAATTATAAAACCAATTATATTATTTCTTATTTATAAAGAAAAAATTAATTAACTTTGCTCAATCTCTCAACTTGGGACTTTAGCTATCAACTTTGTTTAATCTCTTAATGTGAAACTTTAGTCACTAACTTAATAAATTTCCACCTTAACTCAAGTTTCACATACAAATATAGTAATAATACTTCACCTTTTCCATAAGCTCCTAAATTATTATACCACATCAATTAAGTCTAAGTATTACTTAAACTTTGTAACTGAGAGAAACTTCATAAATATATCTACAAAATTATTTCTAATAATGATTTTTTGGACTAAAACCTTCCTTACAGCAATTATCTTCCCAATAAAGTGATACCTCACATCAATATGTCTCATCCTCTCATGATACATTTGGTCTTTAGTCAAATGTATTGCACTTTGACTATTACAATGGATAGTAACATCTTGATATAAATTAAACTTGTCATACAAATCTTTCAATCATAAGGCTTCTTTGATAGTCTTAGTTATCACCATATATTTTACTCCAGTAGTAGACAAAGAAATAACATATTGCAAAGTAGTTTTTTAATTAATAGTAGAACCAGCAATACAAAATACATAACCTATAAGAGATCTTCTTTTATTAAGATCAGTGATGTAGTCAAATTTAACAAAACTTACCGTTATGCCTAAATCTTTGCTAAACTCCAAACATATATCTCAAGTACCTTACAAATAGTTAAAAATTCATTTTATAGCTTACCAATGTCACTTTATTAAAGAATATATATACCTACTAAACACACTAACTACTTGTGAAATATTTAATATGCACAAATCATTGCATATATAAGATTATTGACTACACTCAAATATGAAACTTTTTCTATATACCTGTTCTCTTCATCTAAAATTTGGTGACTGAGTAGCTGCTAACCCAAAATGACTAGTAATGGGAGTATTACTAGGTTTAACAATTTTCATGTCAAATTGTTCTAATCCCTTTTCAACATAATTCTTTTAGGAAAAATATAACTTGCCACTTTTATGATTCATTTTGATCTCCATGCTAAGAATCTTCTTTGCTATTCTTAAGTCATTCATCTCAAACTCATCATTCAAAAGTGCTTTAAAAGTGTGAATTTCTAACAAATTCTTGACAACAATGGGCATGTTGTCAACATAAAGTAATAGATAAATGAATGAGTCATCATCTAACTTTTGAAAGTAAACATAACTATCATAAATGCTCCTAAAATAACCATGACTTAATATAAAAGAATTAAATCTCTTATATCATTGTCTTAGAGACTTCTTCAACCTAACAAACAAATATGGTTATTCTTATGTTCAACTTTAAAATCTTAGGGCTACCTCATGTAATTTACTCCTTAAGCTCACTGTATAAGAAAGTTATCTTAACATTGATTTGCTTTGACTCCAAATCATACATGGCCACCAAAGCAAGTACGATACGTATCAAACTATATTTGACAACAAGTGAGAAAATATCATTAAAGTCAACACCTTATACTTAAGTAAAGTTTCTCGTAACTTAATATGCCTCATACCTTATATCTTCGACCCTTCGTATACCTTTTTTCTTTTTGAAGACCACCTTATATCTTTGACCCTTAGTATACCTTTTTTTTTTTTTTTAAAGACCCATTTGCAAACAATGATTCTTTTTTTTTTTTTTTTCTGAAGACAACTTTACAAGAACTTATGTGCTATTCTTGTTGAGAGATTATATTTTTTTTTTCATCATAATCAACCACCTAGATGAGTTAATACTTGAAACTACTTCTGAATATGTAAATGGTTTGTCATTTTCATTAGTTTCTTGTGTAATTAGAAGAATATAAGCAACATAATTGTTATATCTCTGAAGTGGTCAAATCTCTCTTTTTGGTCTATATTTGGCTATGAAATGATTTGCCTCTCTATTTTTAAAGGAATCAACAATATCTAATGAATCTAACTAAATATGAGAACTCTTCTATGTAGTGTCTCAATTCATAACTTTTAACTCCACTTGCTTGTATGCATTATCACATTTACATGCATCTAAAGGATTATAAGACTTTCCTTTTAGATGTAATATAAAAGATTCATCAAATATAACATATTGATTGATCAAAAATTTTGGTAGATCAAGACACTACAAATAATATTCCTTCACTTCATATGGATGTTTAAGAAAAATGTACTTTTTTGCTCTAGAATTAAATTTCCAATCATTAATATGCATATATGTAGGACAACCAATTAACTTTAAATCAAAGTAATTAGTATGAATACTTGACCAAACTTCTTCTAAAGTCCTGAATTCTATAGATATTGAAAGTGTATGATTAATGATATAGTAAGTTATAGAGACTACTTCAACCCAAAGTTTTTTAACAAACCAACTTTGGAAATCATACAACAAGATTTCTTTTAAAATGTTATGTTCATGCATTCAGTAACATCATTCTACTAATGAGTCATCCTCATTGTGTAGTGATGAATAATACCTTCATTTTCACAAAATTCATCAAATTCACCTTTTAAAAATTTCAAGTCATTATTTGTCATAAGTCACTTAATGTACTTCCCTATTTGCTTCTCAATCAAGGCCTTTCACTTCTTGAATGTTTAGAAAGCATCGTTCTTGTTATTCAAAAAGAAAACACAAACTTTCCTTAAATACTTATCAATAAAAGTCAACATATACCTAACACCACCTTTTGATAGAATGTAAAATGACTCATAAAGATCTGAGTGAATATAATCTAAAATGCATTTTATTTTGTGAATTATTGGAGATTTGAAATTAACATGCTTCTACTTCCTAAAGATGCAATGCTTAGAAAAATCTAATTTTTTAGTATATTGTCCATACAAAAAGTTTCTTTCACTCAACATAAACAAACTCATCTTACTCATGTGCCCCAACTACATATGTCATAATTTCATAATATTTATCTTTAAATTAGATGATATAGAGATTATAATAGTATTTATAACTATAGATACTTATAGAATGTATAAATTTCCAGATCTACAAACTTTTGTCACAACAAGAGCAAATTTACTAAGTTTTAGAACTTCACCTTCACTAGTATACTTATAACTAAGAGTCTTAAGTATTCTCAAAGAGATGAAAGTTTTCTTTAATTTTAGAATGCGTCTAATCTATATAAGTGTTCTCACATGAGTCTTGATTCTAACCATACTAATCTCAACAATTTTGCAAACTATATTATTGTCCATTATAATAACTTTACCTTTAGTAGATTGATAAATGGAAAACCAATTTTATTGGAATACATATGGTATGTGTAACCAGAATCTAAGATTCATTCATTGATAGACCTTAATTTATCATTAGCAAAGAAAATAATTCGTTCACTCTCATCTTTTACAACACTAGCTCAAATTAACTCATTACTTTTATACTTATGTGCTCTTTATTTTTACAATAATTACATACCAAATTTTTATATTTGGAATTAGATCTAAGTTTAGATTTCTAACTATTTGCATCCCTCTTATCTAATCTCTCTTAGACCATTAAACTATTAGTTTTACCACTACTACTTTCTCCAGTTATAATTATATCAATTTAGTCTTTAAATTTCAAAATAAACTTAATTTCTTTATAAGAAATAATCTCTTTATTATAAAACATTATTTTTTAAAAAAATTTAAATAATTATGGAAGAAAATACAATAATAATAGAACTTAATCTTCATCTTTAATATAAACATTTAAATTACACAAATTCATAATTAAAAAAATCAAATTTATTAAGATGACAAAAATTCACATAATGAATTAAAGAATTTTAGAGTTTAACTTTTAAATTACATTATTCCTTATTAATAAAAAAAAAAATCAGTAAACTTTACTTACTATCTCAACGTCGGCCTTTACCTATTATAAGTACATGTTTTTTATCTACTCAATTGGCACATCTTTTTAACTATTTTTGGACCAACAGTTTTGCACATCCAAATATATTCTTTTCTTTCCTAAGGAGAGATATAAAGACACAAATTATGCTGCTTTATGAAAAATTTAAAGTATCAAACTAAATTGGTTGAGTAGTAATGGCATTAAGGGCGGCAGTGTTATCAATTAGACTCGATTAATGTCTTTGGAAAAGTCAGCATGACTCAAATGAAAGTCGGAGGACTCGTGTAGAAGAGACAAAAATGTTTTATGTTTATCTCCAGTTTAAAGTTTCCTTCGATGCTCTGAGTTTCCAATTCGGCTATGAAACTCACAGCAAATCTTCCTACCTCCCTCAGCTTGAATCGCCCTAGAGTTGTCACAATCAAGAAAGCCCTGACAATGGACAATGATACATTTATTTAAAAAATTCAGATGATCTAAGTGAACAGTTTGGTCTAGAATCCTGAAATAGACAATTAAGGGCCTATTTTTGTTGAATTAATGAATCATGTGAGAATATTAGCCGCATAAGGGGTGTCTTGGGCTGTGGAGGACTTCAGAAACCACACTACAATAACTACAATTAATTATAAACTCTCCTATCTAAATTTAATTGGAATCAATTACATAAATTTTTTTAATATTTTATTAAGTTTTGAAAATTTGAACTATGACTTGCAGGGTGCGGTAGGTGGGAAGATGTTTCTGTAACAATAAAGTATTAAAAGATCGATTATAACTATTAATTATAGTGTATAAAAAGATGTAGAACTATAACTGGTTATAATTAAATAAGGTCTACTTTTGTATTCGATTCTCCCGTCCCTGTGCAAACGGAATGCCTTTTCTCGTCATGGGTGAAAGTGTACATTGGAAGACGTGACCAAAATCAGCCAAGGGTTCAAGCAGTGGAACTCATGGAGATGTCTTCGCATGGAAAAACACAGTTCCACTGCCAAGGTTAATTTGACAAACCAACAACCATGTAGCTTGATAGTAGAGTTGTTAGTCTTAGAACCTTTCAACCCAAGTTCAGGGTTCAAACACTGGTAAACAAAACGTTGACATCTGGAGCTAATTCTACGCATGTCTTTAATGTCTTTGTTGAGTTTGCATTCATAGTGTTGAGACAGATTGGCAGAAGAAAACCCAAATGACAATGTTTATTCAGAAAATGCGACATTTAGTTGCTCTGTAGAGCAAAAACAAGAAAAGGACCTTTCAAATGTAGCAAATTATGGCGCTCACGCTCTCTGTACATCTTGTAAGCAATAACAAATAGATATAAGGCTATTTCTTTCTTAAGTACATTTGTTTTTGTTTTTACAAACCCTTGGAATCCGGAACATCAATCCATTCCAACTGGAGTTTCACTTCGCCACATTCCACATTTTTGAGTCTAAGGCACATATGCTGGACCACTTTGCCATCTTCCCAGACAATGTGGCTCTCTTCAGCAAAGCAATTTCCCCTGCTTGGTTGAATTCTTGTAATTATGGTTCCTGGAGGCAGGTCTAACAAGCGCATCCTCACAGCTTCTATGAATGGACTAATACTGAATTCTGCAACCCCCATTTTGTCATCTGGGCTGAATATGTCTTTGTCATATACTTCCTGTAATTGCATCAAATTGACTAGACTAATAAGCAACAAGTTACCAATCCAGGAAACAACAATAAGTACAAGCTTAAACCCATATCATGGAACCCTTTTCTGGTCTGATACTCACAAGTCTTACTGGAAGATTTGGATCCCCAACAGAAAGGGTCAAACATTCGTTCCACTCAGGATTGATGTTCTTCTTCACCACCCGAGTCTTCAGTTTCTGCAACACATCACAATATATTATAAACATCAATCAATATGATCCACATGGAAAAGGACTGAAGACTATACCCACCCAATATTGGAACTAAAATCCAATAAACCTAAAGTTTGGAACCCCTGTGCCTAAATAATCAAAGGAAATAAATTGAACAAATACACAAGCAAAGAAGCACAAGAAAAAGAGAGAAGAAAAATCTACCTGTTTTCCCATCCTGACCACAACATATGGGTCACTGCTCCTGACGTCTCTGATAGCAAGATCCACCCCTCTCTGCACATGAATCCTAAGAAGCCCCAGTATGTTCTCCATGTTTATTGAACAAGGATGATCAACAAAAGAAAGCCAACAAAAAATGAAAATGAAACAACAGCTGCTTGATCCAAAGCTCTAAACTTTAGCAAGTCTTGAACATGTGCGTGGTTCCTTAGCTTCTTTGCACTGCAATCAACTGGATGAATTGGATCAGAGTTGGTGGTTGCCAAATTAAATTGATGCCTCAATGGCTACTCAAACTCTGCTTCCCAAATCCTATACTTATATATCCCAAAGGGAAGGAGGTGTGTTCGGGGAAGGTGCAATAGCCTGTGGCCGTGTAGCCTTAACAGGACCTCCCCGCGTTATTATTGATTTTTGGCAACTACCATTCTATGGGAAAATGGGATCTTAAATTTCACATTGGCATTGCCTTAAAAATCATGGTAAATGGGTTGTGCTTGCTTGTACACGGAGTGCCACACGCTTTCTCATGTGGACTCTTTCACTTGGATCTTCCTAATTCGAATTTTGAATCTGACTCACTCTTCGTTCCCTAATTCAATTGAATCAAAATAATTATTTTATACCACCAAACAACTAAAAAAGGAATGACACGCCTTTCTGAAATTTAATTTCGGATACCTGCGAATCTTTCCGAATGTGCTAAAATAATCAAATACAGGATTCTCTGGCAATTGAATTAAATGGACATCAATGGTGGAAAGTATAATAACTATTTTTTTTTTTTTATTTCAATGTAAATCTCACGACAAGGTCCAACAACAAGCTCAATGATTTCTTTTGAGTTAATATGTAAATAAATTTTCAGCTTTAAAAATTATAACAAATTTAACCTGATTTTCAAAGTATAAGAATTTTGTAATTATACAATTTTTTCCTATTTGGTCTCGTGTCCTGTCAGAGTTTTAGTAGTTCATGCCTTTTCAATATTTTGCATTACCACCCATATATCTCTTTTTGGGTTTAACTAATTAATACAGTGAAAAAAAAGTGCAAAAATATACAATTCATTTGATGTTTTATATCTCTGACTAATGGTTATTAGTCTAACGTAATACAAATAGTAAAATGACATGTCTATTCCTTGTACACACTCATTCAACCCTTAGTCGCGGCTGCTCGGTCCTGACATCTCTTTAAACTTCCTGGAGTCCATTCTTTGTACCCTTTTCCAGCCTCAACGTCCGCCACCGGCGATATAAGGACTGCGGCTGCCAGGGCACCTAAGATAGAAAGCGCAACAAACATTGAGTTCGGGGGCGCTTCATCGTTTAAGTAACTGCCACATTGATCGCCTAAGCTACTGAACTCCCAGGGGTTGGCCTGAAAACAATTAACCTAGCGTACTTTGTCTGGAACTAGCTAGTGCTACGGGATCATGAATTAATTCATGCCAAACGTGCCAGTGTCCATGACAAAGAGAACCCAATGTCTATTTTGAGTTAAGTCTACGAATATGTTTGCCAATGTGTTGTCTACTCAGATTTCAATTGAATTTTCCTTTGATTTTGACCTCTCGCATTCCAACAAATTTGTTCATCCATGTTTCGAACCTGTGGGGGAGCTTCCGTTTCCTGTTTGTAATCATTATAGAGCGTTAGGGCCACCTCAACAACCAAGAGTCAATCGTAGGGGTCCCTTTCATGAGCAAGTTATTGCGCATTCACCGCAAGGCCCAGCCAATCATAACAACGAACTCTAGGACCTCTTTGTTGTCATTAGAAGGAAGGTAAGGAAACAAACCATTCAAAAAAGAAAAGAAATCATCGTCACACTTTCTTTCAAATGCAGCGTGAGGAAGCTTAAAAGCCAGATCCTTGCTGCCCATGAGCATTGTAGTAGAACATGGGAGACCATTTTCGAAGCCTGTCCGCACCTAGCATACGTTGGATCAACCATGATTGCCTTGTTAGCCAAGCTTGTGTTAATTGAAAGATAACCTTTGCTAGCTCTGCTTTTCGTATTAGGATCCACCATTTTTCAAGTCAAGTCTTGGGGAAAAGGACTCTGAAATCGTGCTGGTCCGGTAACCATGGATCCTGCCGTATGTTCACTTTTCTTCCATCTCTGATTGCCCACCAAATGCCCGCTAGAATCAATTACCATGATTCTATAATGCTACACCAAGTATGGCTTAGTGTATTGCCCAATTCTGCTTCAAAAAAATTCTTCCATGGAATCAAGCCCCTAAAATTCTTGCAAGATGAGAAACACTGGCACCGGGAAAAATATTCATGAAATTTGGCGAAACAAAGGACCCATCTAAACTTTCTTGGATGTTTCATTATTTGCTCTACCATTCGTTTATGTAAAGTCAAAACCGTTGAACCCCATATCAAGAAGGTTGCAACCTTCCATTGTGTGCATGTAAGCATTCATAAATTCCACCGCCCTAAGAATACATTATTTCTTCAAAATCTCTCCCACAAAGTTATGGTTTATCTAGCTGTTTCTTTAGATTATGAAGCAAATCCTATGTCAAAAGTTTATTTTCATCATCTAGCCGACCATAAATTTCGGCAAACCTCCATCTTTGCAGTTTCCTTTGCAACCCACAAAATAGCCATGTTCAAAACGAAAATGTGGTTTTAGTTTCTCTCTCTCATGAGCCTTCAATCTGGTTTCCATAAGAAAAACTAGGACTAGATAATTGGTTGACTACACGCAGGTTCCCAAGCCCATGCAGTTCCAAATTAAGAAATTCATGGTGTACGGCAGGGCTGCATCGTATCCTCTGCCAACTTATCTGAAGGAGGTGGTTGACTTCGGAGCTGTGACCAGCACTTTGATCTTCTTTGAAGCTTGAAGAGTCTCATGGTTGTGATCAATCATGTTGAAATAGAGAGATTCTCTTTTGCCGACTATAACAACATATTTGCATTGCTGAAAAGTCTCCCCTGTTTTCTTATCCTTCTTTACTCAGGCTTGGCTTTAGTCTCCACAACTTGAAGAGGTCTGGAGGGGCTGTATTAATTTGAGTAGTGTGATTAATGATTTGATTCAGCCCAAATGATGGCAAAGTATGTGCTAGATATTACTTTTGAATTTCAAATGATGCTGACAATCCCTCATGCTCTCAAGAATTCCAATCTTTGAGCTGGATATTGTCGACTAAATGAGACATATTCTCCACAAAATTAGTCTCCGAATTATGCACAACAATTGGGGAATGTCACGTTTCAAGGAGAGATCTAGTGGGAAAGGCTGACGTAAAGTCACCATCCATGGCCGGAGACTTGCTTCAACTCTCCTTTCAAGGCTGAGAGGAATGTGAAGTCATGCTGCTTCCCCTTTTAGGCTCACCAACATCCGTCTTTAAGCTTTGTTCGTTTGATAGGCGAAGCTCACAAACTTCCACCATATGCCGAGATAGAGGGAATAGTAGATTCTTCAGTATTTACATCATCTAAGATCAGTTTGTAACCCGCCTAAGCAACCATAGAAATGGTATAATTTGGACACAGTTCTTATATTTAATATCAATCTAAACCGTATTATCTCTGTGCATTTAAGCAATGGGTTTCTAAACATCGAAAAGAGCACGAAAGCATCAGAAATTTTCCCACTTTCCCAAGCCTTCTTCATTAACTGCTAAGAAAGGTTCCGACTTGATTGTCCCGTGCAGCAGCGGTAGAATTAAACATGGCGTTTAGTGACAAATCATAAGCTCTGATACCAAAATGGGACCTATAACAAATCAAGTTTAGAAGATGGTTCGTCACCCATATTTCTTTAAGAATTAAAACTTGTTTATTACACGACCATGACCCTTTGTCCAAGACGAATTGTCTGTCCTTGAAGCTGGAAACTTGGAAAGGAAAAAGGTTATTATCTTGGTCTTTGACCTCATAACTTCTTTGGTTTCTAGAGTAGCTCCATCGTATTGCCGACGGCTCGTACATTAAATGACTTCTCTATCCACAGACAACCAAGAAGATGGTCGCCAGCCTAGGATGGCGTTTCATTACCAACAGTTTCAATCTCAATCACATCTTCATGGTCAACAGATTGTAGGTACTGGTTTTCCATGGGCGAGTCGAGATCAAGAACAAAACCGTCAACCTACGATTGACTCTCAAATAGCTAGACAGAAAACTCATTGAACAATGAGGAAAAGACTTGTAGACGAGAAAGAGCTGCGAGCAACTCCCATAGGACACACCACTTTTCACAAAGCCCTGGAGAGAAAAGCTTTTTCAACTTTGCTTTAATTTAATTACTTTTAGCATTATCAATAACAAAAATGTCAAAAATATATTAGCAAATACTAAACAATAAATAAAAATTAAATAAAAAATTGAAACTATACTTTTTTTTTTTTTGGATAAAAAAAAGTAGGAAAGAGGAAATTAAAGAGAAAAAAAATTTTTTATCATTTCCGTATTTTGGAAAAAGTGATGTATTGAAAGAAATTGATTTTTTTTTTATTTTTTAAGAAAAAAATAGAAAATGAGAAGAATAAAAATAATATTTTTTATAATTTTAATTTTATTTTCATGATAAAATTGAACAACATTAATTAAAAAAGAGTTAAGTTAATAAATTAATTATTTTGTGAATCATTTAGAAGAATCAATATTTTTTTTTTCTTAAAATTAGAAATAATAAATTTATTGGATCAAAAAAAGAATCGATAATTTTTTGTACGTTGTTTAGATATTTTCCTACTGCAAATAAACCCATGTCTGCCTTTTTTTTTTTTTTTTTTTTTCTCTCTCTCTTTTTCCTCTTTTTTAACTCTTACAATCACAATGCAAAGGAGTCGGGCTGGCGGCTCTATTGGCCAATATCTTAGTGTGTTATCCATCGTGTTGTTCATCACCTGCCACCTGGCCTTTTCTTTCAATTTCCAGGAATCTGATCACTTCTAACGCGCCACGAGGACCAGGTAGTGTTTCACTGCCACACGCGCCGAGTCCTCACTACACACACCGCTACGTCAGAGCTGACAACCTTAGCCGAGAGTATCTCCAATCAGACTGTTCTACTGTCCCCTATGATCCAAAACTGGTTTCTTAGGTAAGTACCCAATAATCCCCAATTATCCACTTGTTCTTTCTGTTCTTTTTTCTTTTTTTTTTTGTTAATTTTTTTAATGCGCAGCTGCAACTCCCCAACCCCTCTTAAATAGAGTTTTGAGTATAGCAGTTCAAGTCTCTAGAGTGGAATCAAATACTGTCCCAGAATATGTTATAGTAATGTTGAGCATTCTGATCATTTCTCTTTTGTTTTGTTCTTTTTTTTTTTTTTTTTCATCTTTATTCACGCCTTTCTAAATATGTTATTGCTGCTTGCTACAGTTTTATATGTTAGTTGCAATTGGTGTTCAGTTGGGAACCTTAATTATTCTAGACGGCTACTGAATTGTGTGGTTCACGGAATTTATTCTTGTTTATATATATTTGGGTAAGGCATGCTATTTTCTCTATGTTTTCCTTTTGTTCGAAGACAAAAAGGGTGCATCTTGTCTCAATGTTTTAATACAACAGTAATCAGTTCTTCGTCTGAGACAAATGGGGTCTCCTTGTATCTGTCCTGCTTTTGATCTTTCCCCATTTTTTGGCAGCAGGACCCTTTGACATGGAGATAGGTGCTTCAAGTGCAAGGTAAGCATTTTGGCTACAAGTTCTACGATAAAGTTTTATTTCTTTCTACTATGTTGAAAAGTAATATCCAATACCAAAGTTGACCATTTCGTAATGCTGTTATCATTAGTTTTCCACCATCAAACTCTCAGTCAAAGCTTTAGTTATTGTCTTCAAGTGTATGTCAAAGGAAATTATAATTTAGTTATAATGAGCCAGTGCAATTTGCAGAGGCATGGTTAGTTGCTACTGCTAAGCAGTTACTCATCAACTTAGAGCTTGTTCTATATCTTTTGTTGGAGTCATTGTCCAATTAAAATCTCAATCTCAGCATTCAAATTAAATTTAAAACTTTCTTGTGGTGATTACTTCTGATATGATTTGGTAGGTTTTGCGTAAGCCAACAAACATCATGTTTTCTGTGGAAATTCCAAAGATTAAATGATGAAAATGGCCATAAAATGCTTCATCATTCTGTGGCTGGCCCAAATATAAGGATGGACTATCCAAGGTTAGCTTGTTCGTATGTTGTTGCTGCTAATAAGCATTGGATGAGCAAAGTTTTCTGGAGAACAAATGCCACACCAGCTAGTCTGGAGGAATCTTCATCATTACAGTCAGAAAATTATTCTCCTGATGAGAAGAATGCATCGACAGGTTCACCAGAAGACCTTCTTGCGCAGCCGTTGACAAGTGATGAAGTGAGCCCACATCTCCACTATTATCATGGTGTTAGCAGTACTAAGTAAGATGTTTTATTGCATCTTGTAACTGCATATGCATTGAGGAACTAAATGTTTAGTTATGAGTCTCATTTGAGGCTGAAGAGAGCCAAAGTTGGATGCTAGAGGTAAGACACTAGCTATGGACTAGGATGTGGTAACATAACTGTGGGCTTTCCATTTTCACGCTAGTAAAACAGCTGTACTAGCCTTTACTTATCATAGGTTGTAACAAAACAGACCAATAAATGATTTTAAGGTAATTGCATTGAATCCATATCACATAATGTATAGGCCTTATTACATAAGGGATCAAAAAATTTAAATGTGAGAAATGCATAAGAGGAGGTATCCACTTACATTTCTCATTGGAATGTAGTGATATCCTGATTGTACAAGCATTGTTAATATGGTGATGCATGTGTCATTCATTTAAATACCTGTCCAACACAAATGTGGCCTAAGATGTTCCTTTGATGTCATAGTTTTATCCCAGTGGTAAACATATAAGAGAGAACATACAATTCACTCAATTTCTGTTAATACTGGAGGTGAACATTCAAAGTTCCGTTACCGCTTATCACACTTGATAGTTCATGCTTATAAAGGGTTACCTTTTGATGAAGGCTTCTATCCCTTTATTCCTAAATTTCGATTACATAAACTGCATGCACATCAGTGTCAACTGCAGTCATTCTGTGGCATAATTTCCATATTGACTGGTTGTGGTACCTAGGTCAATTGAGATTATTGATTTTACTTGTTTGCTTGGACTGAGATCCCATAACTTTTAACAGTTGAAGTCACTGCTTGCTGATTCAGAAAGAAAAAAGCTCATTAAGAAACTAAGTGAAGCAAATCAACAAAACCGCATCCTAAAACGACAGGTGTGTAAGTTCACAATTGAGTTTCCTTTTCATATGTGTGTGAGTGTGTGTGGAAAATACTTTTTTTCAGCTAACTTTGTGTTAGTGTGTCTATTCTCTTCAGCTTCTTGCAAAGGAGGATTCATTGGTAAACTTCAAAAGCGAGCTTGCTGTAATGGAACTTGAACTTCAGGTCAATTGTGTTCTTTTTGCATTGTGATTTTTCTTCCACTTTTGATAAAAGCATATGATTTTCTCAACCTACGTAAAGCAGGTTTTACACTTGGTAGATTTGGTAGGCCACCTGTACATTAACATGGAAATATGTCATTGTTAAATATCATCCATGAGACCACATTTCTTGCAGTTACCACATTGGACATCCATTGATTAATGCATATGAGACTAGGCATAGATAGCATCAGAAAAGACCCCTAATGGATAAATAACCCTACCAAATTCAACAATTAAGTGTCAGGGATAAGGTCCACTCACCAGTCTTTCATGAATATGCAGCTGTTTCATGTGCTTAATCTGATTCCTAAAGAAGCATAACCTTTCCACCTTAAAGCTTTTTAGTCTCAATTGTGACTCAATATTGTAAGCCATTTAGTTACACTTCTTTTGGAGCTTCTCTTTTTCAAGCATTAGAAGGAGCATAGAATTCTAGCTTAGTTATCTGTTAGCAGAACCATAGTCTGTTAATCACATTTGACTGATTTCAAGATAATCTATGTAGTTTATTAATGTTGAAGGGATACTTGCTTGCAAACAGCAACTTTAGTTTCACTTGCCCCCTGCAAAGTGGGCTTTAAGCCACTTGTAAATAAGGATGGACCTAAGATGCATCAAGTAGCTTTTGATGGTAGCTAATTTAGTCGTAGTGGAAGTTTCCACATGTCTTGACAATACTGGCCTAAATAGGAGATTGCTTAAATGACTACTGCAAGCAACACAACCATGTCTCTTGAGATTGGTAATTTTTCCCTTCCACAGTTTACATTTTCAGTTAAAGGTTATAGCCCTTTAGCAATGTAAATTGCTCTTAATACACTTAACAAGCATGTACATTTCACAGCTGAAATTTAAGGACACTCCGTTTTTTTTGATTAATAAGATGATACTGTTCAAAAAGAAAAACATCAGAGATCTGAAACTTGTTATATTTTCCCTTTTTAATGATTGTTATACACATGGTCCCCCCAAAATGGTGATTCATTAAATTGGCAGAGATCCATTACAGTATCCATGGTTTAGCAAAGGTGATAAATATCTCTATTCCAGTTTAATACTTTACATTTCCCACATGTTAACCCATTGCCTTATTTAATCCTTATTTTAGGTCTTTAAGGTAAGATCATTGGAGGAATCATTAAGCTATTGACTACAAGTTAAGGAGCTTTAAGGTTTCACTGTCATAGGTTATTGTTTCATCAACTGGTTGAACTACAATTAGATGGCAGTTTTGATTTTTTGATGCTCTTGTTGAAATGCAAGGCAACTTAGAGCAGCTAGAACATTAGGTTAAAATTCACACACACACACACACTCTCTCTCTCTCTCTCTCTCCATGTACCTTTTAGTTAGATGACCCTTCCAAATTCATCAGTATGAAAGTTAGTGGGAAGCAGTTGAATGAAGAATTTCTTTCTTTTATTCCTGGTTCCACTGATCTAACATTTTGCTGGATATTGGACTCAGAGTTTACATCTATTATAGAAGTCTTTAGGTTTTCTGACATCATGAATGACCTATTGTCATGTTTTCTGAAGCATTGTTTTTGGGACATGCTCAAAGATAATGAATGCTCCAGATAACAAGTACATACTAAACTAAAGATTTTGCAGTTTCTCAAACAGAAACTCATACAGGGAAACTAGTTGAAGTTGCAATTGAGATGAAAATAGATAATAAATAAAACACTATCATCCATAACTCTTCTGATGATAATGTTCAAGAAGAATTAGACCTTAATCCAGACTAAATCTTCTATTTTCTAAGTTGTGGAAACTATAAACTAAATTTTGGGATGAAAAAATTTACTGCTTGTCTAAGAGCAAATAATAATAGCCTTGTTGCTAGAGTTCATTGGCATCTTCAGTAACATTTCTAGACTTGTTGCAATTTTATAATTGGTCCTTGATGGCATCTCATGTGTATTGGATAGTTTCTATTGTTTCTGTATAACTTCTCAACATCTAATTCAAGACCTTCATTTTTCTGTTCTGTATCTTATGCACAAGCAGCGTCCAAGATTCATTTTCAGTTTCCTTGATTTACATTGGCAGGCTTTGGTGACATTAGCAAAAGAAATTGCCCAATATAACATTCCAGAAGGCTTGAGGAAGATCAATGGAAAGTATATTCAGTCTCACCTTCACTCACGCTTAGAAGGTATTTATGGTTTTTTGCATGAATTTTGTATGGCAATCTTCCAACAAAGCAATTTCTGTCGCTACCAACCACTGAGTGATGAATGCAGGGCAGCAATCTCTTAAGTAAGGAACAAGTAAACAATTAGACTATGTGAGATAAGCTAAATATAATAAACCAATCATTGAGTCAAATTGTCAATCTTGAGAACAGAAAGTTGTTCTTGTTAAAACTATTTCTTCCTAATAACTTCCCCCTTGAAATTGAACAGACCATTGTGGAAGTGAATGTATGGATTTGGGTTGTGGCGCCATTCATTAAAGGTCTATTTAGTGTGTGTTTCAGGACATGCATGCTTTTCATCTCAAGATCATCTTACTCTTACACTCAATTGAGGCTTAGGCCTAAATAAAGTTGGTATCAACCATCTGAATATCTTTCTGCTATTCCATTCTATCATCACGAATTGTTTCAAATCCTTCATAATCGAGGATGATAACTTCACTCTTGTTGAAACAAATTTATGAGACCCTCCGTTTTCTTTTTGAATGAATTTCATCCTCCTTTTTTCCCCTGTTTTTTCTTTTGTTTTTTTTCCTGCTAACACTTGAAATTCTCCCTTTCTAATTCTGCCATGAAGCTATGCATGCAAAACTAAAGGAACAAATCAAGGATGTGGATGCTGCACAATCCAAAGAGGTTTCATTATTCTGGTATGGCATGGCGGAGGTAAGCATGCAAAAAATTCCACATCCATATTCCTCTGTCATTTATTGTCTCAGGAAAAAGGAATACTGATAGTTGTGATCTAAAATAAACAGCTTTGGCTGATTTCGTTTCAATAGTTGTCATTTCTAATTATCACGTGGGTGACATTGTTAGGACATATAACCAATAGGTTAACTTCAGTTGTGCATGAAACTTCTCCTATGTTTAGAGTGTACAAGTAATGGGAACCTTTGATGGTTGGAGTCAAGGGGAGCAGTTATCACCAGAGTATGATGGGTCGTTTACTAAGTTCACAACAACGTTAATGCTTAGACCTGGAAGGTACAATCCTACGAGTTAATTGTTCTTCTTCTATTCTTATCTATCTCCTAATTTATTATTATTGTCGTTTTTTATTTGGGCCAAAGGTATGAAATTAAATTCTTGGTGGATGGAGAGTGGCAACTGTCTCCAGAATATCCAACTGTTGGTAAGGAGCTCACAGAAAATAACTTACTAATTGTTGAGTAGCTTAGATGCCTCCAAGCTTCAGCAGTATCAGAACCATGTAAGATATGCTCTTCCCTGTATAACCTTTTTCTCTCATTCATTTCTGTTAGCTTGTGAGTTTATAGCTGTAAATAAGCGCCACGGCAGGAAAAAGACTGCGAGATTGACAATGTTGTAAATATCTATCCAAATTAGACGCTTCCCCATTTTCATTCTGTCTGCAAGTTAGGCTTGCAATCTTTGTGGGAAAATCATGGAATAAAACACTTTGCTGGGGAACATATGGCACATAATTGAACAAGGTCATCTGCATAGCACAGGCCAACAAGACCCCATTCACCTGATCTTTCCGCCTTGGTAAACTTATTGGCTCAATCGATGGTTTCAGCTTATTGGTTTTATGACAAAGTCACATGGTTGTTGGAATAAAACATATACATAGCAATTACATGTGTAGCTTACTGGTATGAAGGTTTTATATACTTCCATGAAATTATACATATGCAAAAAGTTAAAATAACTTAAATTAAATTAAATTCTTCTAAACATCAAAATCCAGACTCTCTACAGATAAATTATATTCCAGTTGGACAAACAACTTCCGCTAAAAACAAAGATAAATTATATTCTAGTTACACAAACAATATCTGCAAAAAACAAAGATAAAATTGTTTATATTTCATCATTTCTTAGTGTTACAATAGGTGAGTTTTTGTGTATTGAGACGTTTTCTTATATAAATTGAAGGTTATTACAACTTGATGTACAAATCATACTCTAGTCAATTGTGGGACTTGGGACAAAAAGCGGAGAGTGACGTTTTAAACGAGTTTGCAGCTTCTTTTCTTTGCCAAAAACAAAAACTGTCTCCACAACAAAAGCATGGTCTACAGAGTGATCTTTTCCCTGTACTGGAAATGGACCTATTGGACAGGTCTATCGAATAATAATAAATTAAAAATGAAATGTCCATTAAAGAACCACACCATAATTAATGCTTAAGAGAAAGAAAAGTAAATACGTGGGAGGGACCTTCCTGCTCGGTGAACCACTTTTCATCAAACATTGCCAATATTTTCAGTACCAAATAGAGCAACGGTGCTGGAGACCTAATGCACAGTGGGTTCCTCCAGCAAGGGGACAGCTCAAATTCAATACCGACGGGTCGATTTTCGGGATCGGTGGGGCCTGCTGGAATCGTTGGGGCCCACAAAGGAAATGATGGAGTGATCCGTTGTGTGTTTTCTCCGAGGCAATTGGAGTTGCTTCCGCTGAGGTGGAAGCCATTAGAATAGCTGTGATCTTGTGGCGGGAATGGAGCGAGGCAGAGGGTAGGAAGCTTGTCATTGAAAGTGACTCTGCTGTGACCATTTCATGGACGAATAAATCCTCATAAAAGACCCTGGAATCTTTGGAACAAAAATCAATGAGATTATGGGGGACAGTAATGGGAACACTGAGTTTGTTTTTCAAAGGAGGGAATTTGATATGCTAGCTGAACGTTTGGCTAAGATGGGTGTGGGTAGAGAGAGATCAGGAATTTTTGGCATGGCCTGGACAGATCTTTTGGCGCTTTGCTTACCCATCTCTGGCTGCCATCAGAAGCATCACACTTTGGTTTGACATGTTTTGTCCTCTGGGAAGGGATGCTTTTGGCTGTGTATATTTTTTTTATGGGTATCCTTTTTTCTTGTAGGTATCCTATGAATAAAATGCCTTTTGTTGTTAAAACAAATAAAAATAAAAAATAAAAAGAAGTTTATTAACTATTTGTAACTGGCTATTGAATATGTTTCTGACAAGGTTTTTGAATAAGTAATGATTACTTTCAAATCCCAAATTAATTAACTAATATAATAATTTATCTCCTGTTTTATGGGTATGCCAAAGCGTTTGAATACGTCAATACAAGATTCTCAAAGAGGCACATTCACCGCTCGCACGTGGCAATATACACTACCTTTTTTTTGAAGGCCAACCAGAGATACATCATGTGTCTTTTATTTATTAACCCTTTGGGAGTTTAATTTGTTTCTTCTACAGGGTGGGAGACTCGGTTCCCCACACTGTTTTGATTCTTTTTAAAATACATCAACACATCTTACATGCCCCACGTAGAAATTGGACTGCCAACTCCATTAATTTTTGGAGCCATGATTTATTTCCCCTTTTTTTTTTTTTTTTTTTTTTTTAGGGCATCTGTAAAAAAAAAAAAAAAAAAAAAGTTGGGGCCCACCTCCCTGACATTTATAGAATAACCTTTGTGTGATTTACAAAATAACCACTTTACACACCCGCAATAAATAAGATATTTCACGTACCATCAGATGTTTAATGGCACAAACGGCCGGAGTCATAAAACGAGAACAAACCAAAGAATCAACGTAGAATATTTAGGAAATAATTAAAGCTTACTTTTTATAGCGTGTGCTGCATTGTTATTAGACATCTGGCCTCTCAATAGAGTATATATTATGGTGATCCTAGTCAACAGAATGGCGATACCTTTAATACGCTTTCGGACAAAAGTTGTCTCAAGATTGACCACAAAAATGAAAAAAGGCTACGTAGAGCAAAGCTTTTATAAAGATGCGGAAGCAAGCAACAAGCACAAAGAGGTGTCCGAGAGTGCCAAAAATGAACTAATAAGAGTGGTTAATCTTCAGGAACAAGCAAAAACTAAAGGAAAAGATGAGTGAATGGTAGAGATTAAACTGAAAATTGTAGCAAAGTAGGCAAGTTGCAGCGAAAAGAGTGATGCTTCAAAAATTGCAGCAGAGTGGGGAGGAGCAGAAAGTGGCAAAGTACATCTAGAAAATGAAGCTGAAAAGGCTTGCTTTTCATTGATTCATATGATCCATTATATAGGATTTTTAAAAAGATAAAAGGCAAACTAGAATGATAACACAAAGCATGGTTTACAATGCTTAAAGCTAAAGCTACAAGTAAACATGCTCAAGGAAGCAAACGCAGCCAAATACTTACTGGAAGAGAAAGGACATCAGACTTCAACTGCTCCCAATAACATTACACAAGTTAAAACTTAACTAATCAGCAACTTAGTTCAATTCTAACCTTCTCCTTGATCTCTAACATCAAGGAGTAACCAGAAAAATCAAAAACATGAACAAAACGCCAAGCCTTTCAACTTGATCTTCAATATTAATAGTGACCTGAACAGCAAGGAAGCTAGGCTTCCCAACCAAAAAAAAAAAAGGCCAAAAAGTTGTTGAGGGTGTCGTTGATTGCATATTCAACTAAGTGCAACACTGAAATAATATAAGGTAATAACAACAAGAAGACAATCAATCAGCAGCATCACTGATTGAATAGCATTGCAGATTCATACATCACTCGTGAATTTGGCCAATAGATGACTCTTTTACTGCTTTGAATGATAGCTGTTCACTATAATAAGAAAAATGACCTTCAATAGACTGCAGAAAGAGAAAATAGCAATCTAACTGTTGATTGATGGAGACTCGAAGTTGAACAGGTTCAATTTCATTGATTTGAAGAAAGCACATGAAGCAAACCCCAAAAAATGTAAACTATACTGCATCAAATGAGTCCGTAGCAACAAGCAATTATGTTAGAGAAGGCCAAGTGCTGTCCATATTGCCACAATGTTCCTACTAGGACACTTTTTTTTTTGGTGGGGGAGGGTGTTGTAGACTATGGGATTTTAACATATTCTGAGGACGATCCTCAGCACTTCTTGACCAAAGGCCAATTGGTTTTTTCTTTCCTTTCTTTTTTTTTTTTTTCTTTTCAATGAAAAATATTAATTAGAAATTTGTGAATAGGTTATACATAGCCATTTCCTTGTTGCAAAAGAAAATTTTAATTTAATTTCCTCAAGGGATCATCCTTTCCCTAGTCTGTCATTTTGTGCTGGGTAAAATTGTCAACACAATGGAAGCGAGCATTAGAAAAGCGGGTTCCCAGACCCTAAGCACTCACGAATTATCAATCCTCAATCTTCGGCCCTTCAACGACCCAGTAAAAACACTAAACCTTGTTGCTGAATAGAATAACACAAGGAATAAAAGCTTAAAAAATAGGAAGATCACAAACAGGAATTACTAAGGTTCAGAGATTTCTCTAACGTCGACATCTGCACCATAGGTTTCATCTGAAGCAACATTGTTTTTCTGGAAAGTGGACTCAAAACCTTATGATAATATAATTGTCATTTCATCCTTACCTCGATTTGAAAGAATTTCAACTCTTTATATTCAAGAACCACCTCAAAACAACCAACTCTTCACGTTCAAGACTTTCACTCAAAACAACTAACATTTTGTATTGAAGAGAAAGGTTTTGGGGGGATCTTTTTCATGTTAAACAAACTGGGAAGAAAATCCAATGTAGGACTGAAACTTATTCTTGAACAAGTGAAGAACGGCGGCCTCTTTGATTACTATCTCTCAAAATAAAATAGATAAAAAAAAAAAAAAAAAAAAGTGTCTGTATAAACAGAAGGCAAGGGATCGTGCCCACTAATTGGCTCCAAAGAATATCACTCGTACCAACTAAACAATCGACTTCCCTTATTGATTACTCAGTTCATAGAAGATATAAAAATACGAAAAACAAAATTTATAAAATCAATTAATAATTATGATTCAGAATTGTTAAGAAGAAATAGAAGCTGAATATTAAGAAGGAACTAAATCCATGGTCAACACTTTGAAAAACTCAACTGGCTATTGCCGTCCACCTCTACCTGCACCCAGTTGTTCATGATTATATTAAGGGACTCATCATAAATAAAGAATGTGGAGGAAGATGAAGCAACTATTGTGTTGGACAGGATGCATTCTCATATGGGATATAATAATATCACAGACTAAAGTTGCCTTCATCTTTCCCTAATTTTCATATTGAACAAATCTATCCCAAAAAGTTACTGCCCTAAAGGATGAGAGAAAATTCGCATTTAAAACCTTTCTATGGAGAAAAGAACAAGTTATAATGAAAAATTGGAGCACCATCAATTTATTTTTAGCTATTATAATGATAGGTGCAATAATGATAAATTTTACAAATTACAAGTGATGGCAAAACTCTTAAACATAGTTAGGAATAAAGATCAAAATATCCTTATGATTAACTAATGTCACAAAAATAGATATATTTTATAGATAAATTTAAATTTTTTTAGTGAATATAAAATTTCAAATTATTATTTGATATGATATTAAAATTTATGTTATAAATTTAATTTTTTTTATCAATAAATTATAATAGTTTTTAGTTTCATTGCCAACACACTTCAACATTTAGATATATATTAAATTTCAAAGCATTATTTTAATGTGATAGTATAGATTAATTCACTTTCTTATATGTACCAGTCACTTCTTTTATATATTTAATTTAATCATTACAATTAATTGGTCTTAATTAAGAGTATTTACAATTTAATTAATTCAATTAAATTATAAAAATTAAAAATTAAAAACTAAATAATTTAATTATATATAAATAAAAAATAAAAATTAAATTGAAATTTTTGGTTAAATAAAGTTTTGTTATTCAAAAATTGTAATTAGATTTTGATTAACTGAACAATTAATCAATTTTAATAAAAAAATTTAAAAATTTATATTTTATATATTTATTTAATAAAATTATAATTATTATTGTCTAAATAAATAATTATTTAAAATATAATAAGATATTATTAATATTTATTTTTTATTAATATTTATATTTGTAATATTTTAAATATTATTAAAATAAAAAATATAAAATAATATTTTAATTTAATTCTATAATTATATTTATTTAAAATTAAAAATTATAATAAAAAAATTTATATTAATTAGTTGATTAATTATAAAATTTAATTAAAATAATTAAAATTTTAATTTAATTTAATTTTATTGATTAATAAAAATTCATATTAATTTCAATAATTACCACCTAATTTTTTCTCTCTCACAACGGTAAATGGATGTAGAGTCCCGACAATAACCTGGCATACTTGCTTGGTGGCAAATGGGTTGGTCGCAATGATTATAAACTCTACGATCAAGGCGAATCCTCTGTATCTTTAAGTTAAAATGGCTTTCCTTCACAAAGATCAGAGAAAAGTGTTCAACTCAAAGATTGGAAAAAGGAAGATTTTGCAAGTAGTAGTTGGAAAGCTCCCGGCAGTTGGCACCTGGAATGTGTGGAGGTGTAAAGGGATTCCTCGTGGTTGAGTGGGGGAAAAGGGGGGGGGGGGCTAATGTTGGGGTTAAGAAAAAATAACAGTGCTCATTGGGGGAGAGTGTCAAAATCAAAGGAGTCAATGTTAATTGGCCAACACCATAAAATTGTTTCCGGAAGCTTACCAGGGAGAGACAACGACGCATGATCCAATCAATTGGGAGTTCTGTAGAAATAGATTACATTTAATGAAAATAGGGAAAATTGTTGGGAAATATTATCGCTCACTCAAGAAACGCACTCATTACAGGGTCAACAGCTTCAATTCACAAAGCTTTTACCATGTCCACCAATCTTACGTTGACTTGGATTCTTAATAGATACGAAAATTACACCAATTATGAAAGCCTCTAAAAGCTCTCTTGGACATCATTTTTTAGGTCCCTGTCTCTTTTACCTCTCTGGGGTGTGGCACATTAGAAATATTATTTATTTATTTATTTATTTAGTAAAGAAGGGGCGTGAGGCCCTAAGCATCCATGAGAATGCATTAAAAGAAAGAAATTAATTGTATCATCTCAAGAAAAGTCGGCCAAGTGGAATGGTTTAATTGCAACTTTGAAGCGTGTCTCTCTTTGCTGGATCAAATTGAGAGCAGCAGTCCTAGGCCTTTTGATGACTTTGTCCAATGCCAACAATGCAGACACAATCATGTTATCTTGGACATGGAAATGCTAATTGACAGTTAAAGGTGGGAGCTCGCTAGTTGTATGTTACTTGCCTCCAAACCTTGAGGCACGCACTCAAGCTTTCCAAGGTGGACAGCTGCTGAATTTGAATGCTATTGCATTTTCACTCATAAGAAAAAAGAAAAAAAAAAAAAAAAAAAAAAAGAAAGAAAAGTAGTTGATAAGCATGGCAATTACATCCACTGATTAATTTGGTGAAATCCGGTGATTAACGCTAGAGATACACGATGAAAGGCATGAATGAGCGGCAAAGGTATACCTAGAATTGATCTTATCTCTTAATTTTACCTACTACTTCCCCTACAATAATTAAGCCTCCTCTTTTCTTTGTCATCATTGAATTAACCGATAACCATAGCACCAACCACAGCCTTTTTCAGAACTTCATAATGAAGCCATCCACAGGTTATTGCAGCATCCATTTATTTATTTTTTTCTAAACTTTGAAAAAAAAAAAAAAAAAAATACATATATATAATATCTGATGAATTCAAAAAATTTCTTTTACATATAATTTTAAAATAAATTTTTATTTATTAAATACAAATAATAATAAAGAGATTGCAACCAGACAAACAAAGACATGCATCCATTGAATTTGGATGGATTATAATAGCTGATCAACTGGTATCATTAGCCCGTAAAAACCCGGAAAAGAAAAAAGAAAGAAAACAACCATCTTTGGCTCTTAAATCAGCGCCATCCCCAATTTAGGGTAACATATTGGGGAAATTAATTGCTTGAAAGATCCATACCATAAAGATTTTGTTAATTTTACGTTGGCTGTCAACCGATCCTACTGTCTTAATTCTCAAGACAAGAGATTCATGGCATCTGATCGAGATTTCCTGGAACACCCAAATACAGATTTAGTGTAGCCAAAGCCACGCAAGGACGGGTCCTGTGGCCAAAAACATGTACTTAACCAACAACTCTTGCTTGCTTGGATGCATATCAAAAACAATACATTAACAGCAGGGGAAGTTGGTTGAATCGCTAATTTTGTAGCAATAATGTTGTTGATAACACTCAACTATAATACCAGTGCTCAATCATTGCCTCCTCCATCATCATCATCATCACCATCCATAGGTTTATTTTAGAAGACGTATCAATCGCATCAGCTTGGACCAACAACACATCGACAGGGAGTAAAAGATTATTATTGGGCATCTCTAGTTAATCTGGATAAACAAACGCTGTTATGATTTTTTTTCTTTTTATTTTAATTTTGTTTATTTTGTATAAATCAACTCTACAATAAAATTGTTCTGTATTGTTGGCTTACGTTTCATTCTCTCAAATAATTGTATAGCAATAGTGACTCCTATTGACGTATCCCCCTGCCAGGCCATATGCATATATGCCATTGGGGTCCGGCTATTTAGAAGAAGAAGAAGAAGAAGAAGAAGATGTGCCTGTCAGTTTTCTTAGGCGTTTTGCTTTCGGCCAAGGTGACGGGAGAAGCATCCTTATATTACCATGCTAGTCCAAGAATTGCAGGGCACTTGGAAATGGTGCTTAACTGCACACAAACAAATAGAGACCACATCTCTCTCATTGTTGTGGAATCATTTTCCCAACTTCTTATTTAGACATTCAATCTTAATATACTATTTAAAATTGAGAATATGGAGAATAGAGCAAGCAAACAGAGAGGATGGAGAGAAAATTTTGAAAGAACAAAAAAAAAAAAAAAATGAAGGAATAAAAGAGATGGAAGAGAACAATTTATTCAAAGCTCGACTTACAGAAACATATACTCATTTTCTCACCGATCCAACCACCAAAAAATTCAAAATAAAATAAAATATATCTAATAAATTACATTGCAAAAGGGCGCTTCCAACAAAGTTAGAAAAAAAAAAAAAAAAAAAACAGAAAAAAGACAGCTAGAGAGAAATACAACTTAAGAAAATCGGAAAGGTTGGCAAAGAGGCGTCAAAGGGCTTAAAATTACAGACTTGAGTAGATTGGTTTTAACCTCTTTGTGTCAAGTTTTTACTAGCGACCTCAAAGTCTCGCGCTTAGCCACATTTTCAGGCAGTCTAGTGTCCCCGGTAGGGGCCCAAGTGGCATTGTTGAGTTGGTAATTTGAACTCGAACGATTCGGACTCGCGACTCACTGACGTGAAACGTCCGCGGCCGCGAGTCGCCAAGCGGAAGTGGCAATCAGCGGCCGAGTATGCCACCCAAGCATGAGACACCCATCACTTTCCTCCACCCTATACCCATCACCGCCGGCGAATAGGGCCAATAACATGCTTGCTTGTTTAAACGCATTTGAACCGAGATGAACCAGGTCGAAGCCAGTAGACTCCATCCGAGTCCTCCACTGAGCCAACGTCTCGTGCCTCTCGACTCGGGCGGGCCCTTCGCAGGCCAAAACATTGCAAATCTGTTTCCCCAAGTACAACTCGGACATGACCAGGTCCCGACTCGGCGGCGCCAACCCGGACCCTTCCAACGAGTCAAAAAGGCTCGAGTAGTAATGCAAGGCCTCCGTGAACCGGTCTAAGAAAACCGGGTCGTTGTGGTTGGCTTCTTGCTCGACGATGGTCACAATCTTGGGCTTCATCGCCTTGATAGAGGAAAGCACCTTGTCGATCTCGCCGGGCCGAGCCAGGAGGCGGTGGAGCTCGAAAACGGAGTTCACGGACACCGCCTCCACCTCCGTGGCTCGTAGGTCGAGCATTTCGGGGTCGAGATCAGCCAAACTGCTAGCAACGAAGCCGTGAAATTCAAAGTCCACGCCGATAGTTTCCGCCAGCTGAGCCAGCTTCCACCCAACTTGCCGCAATGTGTCCGTATTGTTGGGCTGCGGCGGGCCTATCCCAGTCAAGCGGAAAGCCGGAGGGCCGCCTGGGCGCAATGCGAGGGCTTGCATGAGGGCTGGCCACTGCATCCCCTGTTTGAGGCCAAAATCGATAACATGAACACGGCTCTCCGTGGCAAATGCTTCAAGAATCGCCTGGTTTGCAGTGAAGTGAGCAAACTTGAGGTAAGGGCAGGTCTCGTAGAAGTGCATCTCCAGCGCGTCGGAGTAAGAAGGATCGAGGCAATCTTGCGGGTAAATCTTGTAAATCCGACGAGCCAGGGCCTCGGCGAAGTAGGTGGCTACTTTTCTCATGGCACCTGCTTGAGAAGCGGCCAGCAAGCCTATGTGCTTAACCAGTGCATCAGCGAGCTTGAAGCTCTCCTGCTGAACAGCTTCTGCGCATGCCAAGAGCGTGCACGAGTCTGACCCCGGTCTCCTGCGAGTCAATTAACACTACTGGGCGTGTTGACTCTGTTGGAATTGTAGTAGGTGGCGGCATCAAAGGAGGAGGAGCTGAAGATGCTATGCTGGAATTAGAATTAGTACCACTGGACCCAGATGAGGTTCTGGTCCGCTTCCAGGAATTTTCCCCCTCTGATTCCGGTGGTGGGTAGGCAGCAACGCCCGGAATCGCCCGAAGATCATACTCGGAATTGTCCGTGAAAACCTCAGATTGCTGTGATTGAGGATTAGAGAAACCGATAATGGAACCCAGAAGAGAATCTTGTTGAATTGGACGATCTTGGAGAACGCTGGCCACCGATGAAGATGACGACGGTGACACGTCGAGACCGGAGTGGGGAAGAGGCGGACTGTTGAGCTCAGAGAGCATGCTCTGGACCCAACCGGAGAGATCGGAGGGATTGTAGTGAATAGTGTCGGAAAGATAAGAAATCCCTTCTTCGAGAGCAGTGCCCATTACCATCTCAAGCTGCTCAAGCTTCTGAGCCACATCGGCCATGTCCGATGACCGGACCTTGTAGCCCAGAACAGCCAGCAACTCATCCATCCCACCTGGGTCTTGCTCATCTTTCCATAATTTGCCTTTCCCACCACACCCAGCCATTGTTGATAGTTCAGCACTACCATCACCACCACCACCACCACCATAACCACTAGCACCGCCGCCGCCATAGTTTCCCTCATGGCCTCTCTTCATTTCTCTCTTCTTTTTCTCGTTCTCAAACTTGTTTTTCGATTCAAGAAG
Organism: Rhizophora mangle; assembly: GCA_037832345.1. Lineage (NCBI taxonomy): Eukaryota > Viridiplantae > Streptophyta > Magnoliopsida > Malpighiales > Rhizophoraceae > Rhizophora > Rhizophora mangle. The sequence goes on along the minus strand of JBAPLJ010001421.1, from coordinate 1,995,223 downwards.
AATCACAGTGGATTCTAGCTAAAGCCATAGCCGTAGCCCATAGGGCAGTGTAATGGAATTTATTTAGAAAAATTACTTTTTTTTTTTTTTTTTTCTTTTTCAGAAAGGTTTTTCTGTGGGGGCGAAATGATGGCAATGTTTGGAAGGACAAGAGAGCGTCTGATTTGTAAAGATAAGGAGAAATTGGCGACATATTAATGGCTATCTCTTTCTTTTTTTAAAAAAAATTTTCTTTTTTATCCTTAAAAAATATTTCGTCTGTTTTCCAACAACCCTTTTAAGGTTATAAATAGCGACGTTTATTGTAAAACACATGAGTTAGTGTCTTATGATAAATTTGGTCCGGCCATTGCATCAAAGAATCAAAAAAGAGCCGTGGCAGCACCGTAATTGCCACAAAAATTGGGAATATGTATATATATTGTATAGAGAAAATGAGAGGGATGAGAGGTCAGATGGCTGTGCCATTGAATCTCTCAGATAATTGGGGGATTTGTTCCGGACCCACATGGTCACTCAAAACTTTCTGGAAAGGAGCGCGTGTTCCACGCTCCTTTTCTTTGGGCGTAACATAAAAATTAGAGTCATTACTCGTTGAATTTAAAAGAACACTAAAAATTACAAGGTTTAACTAAAAAAAAAAAAAAAAGACATCGGAGAAGAAGTACGATGAGGTTACAAACATGGTCTGAAGTGTACATGCTTTTTTTTTTTTTTCACAAAAAGAAACTTTAAACTTTTTGTTAAAATAATTATTGTGTAATAAAAAAATAAATATATAATAAATAAGATATGATTGTAATTATGAAGAGGGGAGCAACTTTTGCATTCTAAATCTGTAACTAACATGTAATTTACACAATTATTTCTTAAAGAAAAATGAGAACGAAAAATCAAAATTTTAGAAACAACAACGATTATGGGGGAGTGTCAACCACGCTCCTCCAAGATGAGATTGGGAATTCCATGTCAACCGCCCACATGAGCACACGAGGATGGTCCATGGTCAACTTTTAGGACACACATGCTCCGACGACGAGTAGTACACAAACACCAATGAGAGGGAGCATGTGGCGCAAGTACAGGAGAACGTGCAAATCACACGCGACGAAGATGGCAAGAAAAGGCAGGCTCATACTATAATGCTTTCGTAGGAAGGGCTGTAGGGGAAGATGAGATCAAAAGGCCCAGCACTCAGACGTCAACATCGGTTTTAGGACCATCACACACACCACCCAGAAAAAAAAAAGGTGGGGCCCACTATTTCTCAAATTTACAGAAATTGAGGCCATACAGTTGACGCCGTTTACGTATGAACATGCCATGCCCCCTTATCTTTCTGAGTACTATTCTTAGACAATTGCGCTCAAAAAATAAAAATAATAATATATGTATCGAAATATAATCTCTAATCTTTTAACTTGTCTTTTTATAACAAATATAATATTAAAACAAATATATTTTTTAACTGTAAATTAAAATTACTCAATTAAAATTACTCAATTTTTCAATCATCTCATCATTTTAACAACTATCAAATAAAATAAAAATTCACTTAAATACAAATTTCTCTCATGATCTTTTTTTCTTTTTCTCTCTTACAATTAACAGTTTGTATCTCTTTGTAATGGGAGAAATTACTTAAGTTAATTTGAGTGGTTACCCAAATTTTGCTTGAGAGAGAAAAGTCCAGGATTTGACTCCCGTCTATCTAAATCTCTCACATAAATGTAAGTTCAAAGTTGGGGTGTTTTGCATTTTTCACATATGCTTACCTGCGTTTTTTTTTTAATATTTAATAAACTAAATACTTATTATTATTGTGTTATTAAAGAAAAAAAAAAGTAATGGCGGACTTTGAAGCAGACGCTGTGCGATTTGTAATTCTTTTATTTTCCTCGATTTTTTTTGTATGATTATTAAAATTTTAATTTTTTAATTACGGTGAAAGTTAAAAGTAAAAAGAAAGCATATCAACAAAAAAAAAATAAAAAAAACATAGAAACCGGGGAGGTGGCATTACTGACACACCTCGACTCTTAGATGGTGTGGCCCAATCATCTCGTGATTCTGCCACGTTGCCAAGATTCTTATCACCTGGTAGTGGCCCCCATACTCGGACTGCAATTCCCTCCCTGCCCCTCGTTGTTCATTTATTGATAGAGATTAGGATAAAACTCTAAACTTAAAATTATGACCTCAAGCGACGTTAAGACATTAATGACATGCCCTGTGATTAGTGGCCACTCCTCATTGTTTGATATCGATTTCTTTTCATTAATCCAGACACGCAGCGTGTAACGTATGTGTTGTTCTTTTACAGTGCTCTTTTAGTATTAGCCATCCTCTCTATTATAATAATAATTTAACACATCTCATCCATGATATTTAAGTAAAGACGTGGATAAAATCAAGTTGAAGAAGACTCGAATATAAATATCAAGATGCATATTTTGGAAATGACATTCATGAGGTAAAGTTCAAATGTCATATGATAAAAGAAATAATTTAAATGAGGCATATATATGAAATATATAAGCTATCTTCTCTATTATAGTCATCATTTAATATCTCTCATCTTAGTGTTCAAGTAAAGATGTAGATAAAATCAGGTGAGAAAGATTTGAATATATATGTCAAGATGCATATTTTGGGAATGACATTCATAAATTATTTATTACAAGTTTCAAATGTCATATAATCATAGCAATAATTTAAATAAGGCACATACATAAGATCTATAAGTCATCTTATCTGTTATAATAATCATTTAACATCTTTCATCCCTTATGTTCAAGTAAAGATCTGAATAGTAAATTAAAATCTAGTGCTATGTGCTAAAATTATGGTTATAAGAGTCACCTTAAGAGAGACTATAAGCAGTTAAAAAAAAATCATAATAAAGATTCTATAAATAAAACAATTGAAAATATTTTGAACACTTTAATTTTAAGTTTTGATAATTCAATAAAGTCTTAAATTCTAGATTTTAGCACATGTTTTCACTTAATTTCAAATAGACATTGCATATAAAACTATGTTGCTAGTAATTTTAAAAAAGCTAATCTATAAAGATCAAATAAAACTAGGATACTATATATGACCTCATTAGGGGTTGTTAAGTTAAGGATTTATTTCAAGATTTGACATTGTAGATTTGGATATATAAGTGAGAAAGGAATAAAAATAACTATAATAAAGAATAAGTTGTTTGACATAACAAATGTGGATATTTGTATTTGTGGGGATTATATTTTTAAGAAGCAAAACAATGTTAATTTCTCCAAAGTTAAAAGGACACTTAGAACTTATGCATAGTGATGTTTGGAGTCCTACTCTAATAGCAACTTTAGGTGGCTCACTTTATTATGTCATCTTTATTAATAATTCAATTCGTAATGTATAAGTTTTATTTATTTATTTTTTTTAAAAAAGCAAGTATGAAATGTTTATGACTTTCAAAAAGTGAAAAAAAAAAATCATAAATATAGTGTAAAAATAAAATGCTTGTGATTTAATAATGACAATGAGTATAATAATAAAAAAATCAAAAATTTTTGTACAACTAATGAGATTTGATAAAGAAAACAATTCTAAGATGTCATAACATAATAGAATAATGTTATTGAGTGCATGAATAAAACCTTGAATTAGCGTATTATTACCTTAGACATTCTAGGGGGATACTATTAATACTATAACCTATTTAATTAATCGAAGACTATATGTTCCCTTGAATAGAGAATTACTGGAAAAGGTTTTGATAAGTAAAGAGGTAATTTTTCATACTTGAACATCTTTGGTCTCATCTCTTATGTGCACATAGATTCTTATGTGATAAAAAAAATCAAATTCTAAATCCCCCAAGTGGATTTTCATTGGGTATAAAATTAATAAATTTAAATATTATTTTTAAATAATAAAAAAAAAAAAATTATTAAAAGTAGAGATATAATATTTAATGAAAATATTATTTATAAAAATAAATATATTATAAAAATTTGATAATGAAATATGCCAAAAAAGGAAAACATATTGAGTTAAAGAAAATTTCAAGAAATGATACGGTTAGAAAAGTGTGCCATAAAATTTTGAAAACATTTTAATACAATTAGAGTCTTTAACATTATTAATACAATTGACAAAATATAGTAAAATATATAAATTTATATCATAATTTTCTCCTTATATTATTTATTATTATTATTTATTAAAATTAAATTAAAATATTTTGATAAAGTAATATAACTTAAACATTCTCTTTATTAGAAGTTAGTTACAAAAAAAGAGATAAGTTTACTAAAAAAAATTATACATAGGAATCAACTCAATTACTAGAAATTTAAAAGAAACTGAACAATAAATGAATATATCAAGTCAAAAGAGGAACATAATAATAATAAAAGATATAAAATAAAATTAATTGTAAAAGAATTCTAATCTCACTTGTAAAATAAGAGGACTTCCGATCGTCCTCTCCACGAAGTGGGAATTATAGACCCATGTATGAACGGAGTTTCAATTATGAAGTGCACAACCAAGTAGTCTTTTTAACGGTAAAGCGGGCGTTACCAAGATGATTATATCCCCCAAAAGTGAGTTTAAGTCTATTTGGTCAAATGATCACAAAGTTTGATGCCTTGACCCGTTTTTCCCTGTAGAATTCTTCTTGTTTTAAAATCTTCCTATTGAATTCATATTAATTAAACCTCTTTTTATTAAGCAAAATGCTGTACACACAATCAAATCTTATTATCTTATTATCTTATCAATATATGTGGCATTTCTAAATTTTGTTAAAAGATATAAATTAAATTAGTGCATTTAAGTCAGATAAAAAGTAGACAGTACTTATATAATTTTTTTTGATAAGATTTATTAGTAAAAATAAAGTTTGTTCATCTAGAAAAACACAATTAGTGTGATATTGTTGTAGAGACACACCAAAAACAAGAACTGATCTCACAATCAGTCAAATATTAAAGAAATGGACAGAAATTACAAAGTATCAACATTGATTACTTGTCCACCTCAATCCAATCCATCCTCGCATGGTTGTCTATTTCCGCGTGTCCGCTTGTTTCGACTTTGCCATTTGCATCTTAGATTAAGTGCGTAGCCCTCGTTCAAATAGAAATCAATAAATTCCTTGACCCTAAATCAAATCACATTTGATCGATACCAAGTTGTCCCATTACGCTAAACCCCGAAATTATTTTAGTGTATTTGACTGTCGATATTGGTGTAAATAATTATTATTATTAGAAATTATATTTTAAAAAATAAAGATATTATCTAGAGTTAAAAAAAAAAAAAAGCTATCAACTTATTGCAAATCTTAGATTATTGATCCCCTTGAGAATTCATGCCGGCAGTTGGGAATGCAAAAACAAAGTACATGCTACCAATAAATTATGATTTAAATAACTTATCTTATTCAAGACCCTACTCGATTTCTTAATTCCTCTTGCTCCTCAACAGCTAGCCATTACAAAATTCTTTGTGCTTCTTCCTTTTTTTTTTTTTTTTGTTTAAGAACTTTTGAATGATATAATAATAATGATTAGCCGTACAAAAATTGAATGGCTGCTGAGACCAGCTAGAAAATGATGGGAGAAGGGGTACCTTTAATAGAATTTACAACAGGCTGATACTTATCAACTCATTAAAAATGTTACGAGTTATGGCAATTGAAATACTTCAAATTTACTGCAGTACCTAATTATGTGTTTTTCCTTTTTTTTTTTTTCTTTTTGTGGGTAGGTGGGGGGGGGGGGGAATGTCATATATAGGGTAAGTTACAGGAGCAGTTCTTTCAAACTTCTTATAGCAACACATTGATAACTTGTGTGCTAGTTTCTTTAAATTGATCATTGGTCTTATATATTAATAGAAATTTCATCTATTTCCGTGGACTAGCTTTTTCGCCAGTTGTTGGTGTAATTAATAAGGTTTTTCACGTGAACCTAGTTACCATTTTATTTTCTTTAAAGGCTTGTCGTGGAAAGACCATTTTCATGTGAATCTAGTTACCAGCTAATGGACGTGATTGACGATCAAGATTAATTTTGTCCTTAGACAAGGTCATCAAATGGTAAATTCCTCATAATTAAATTATAAATTAGTTCCGTATGATCAAATAGACAATGAATCCACACTCAGTCAAGTATGTGTGAGTGTATGTATGAAATAATTCAAATTATTACCTAAAGTTGAAAAAATTAAAGATTGTCATTATTGTGTATGAGCAGTATTCATCAAACTACTCAAATCGTCTATCCCAACCAAACTAATTTGATTTAAAAAAAAAAAATTGTTGAACTTTTGAAAAATGGATTGGATGCAAATAGAGATTTGGGAAAATTGCGATTTAAAATTTGGGGGTGAATTTAAAAATGAAAAACATATTGAATGTAGATAGTGATTTGAGAAAACTAAATTTTTGTAAAAATATCAAGGAGGCGTGTTGCACATAAACATTAGTGATATTTTCATCGTTTTTGCTTTAATGGAATAAACATTCCAATCACTGGAAAAATGCTCAGGTACTATTTTTAGGCACACGAATTGCTTCCACATTTTCATATTTACAAAATAATAAACTACTTCTACTTTTGTGCCTTTCCATTCACGGTGGGTCCTATCAGTCTCAGAGAGAAGAAATCGGCCAGCGAGAAAGGACTCAGCCGGTGGAGAATGGTGGTGGGGAGATGACAAAATGGTGTCAAATCAAAGAGCCCATCTCCCTAAAACAACTCACCGACCTCTACAATCTCATTCACAAAGACAGACAATTGGAGTTAAGCGTTAGGGTCATGTGGTGCTGTTAATTCACTGCTGCCACTATATTCTGAAGGTGCAAACTTTGTGAAAGATAAAAAGGACATGGAGAGGAGGGATGGGGACCCTCTTGCACAATGCGTGGACCCCATCTACTCAAATCACCACCACCACCACCACCACCCCGCCGTACATCTGGGGACCCTGTCCTACTTTAACATTTCTGTACTGCAGAGAGGAAGAGGGGGCATGCATGTGATGTTGTGATGTGAGCTGTGTTCTGTGGTGTGGTTATCTGTACCCACCAAAGATTGTGCTCGGTTGTGTTTGATTGTCCTCCATCATGAGTCTTCGTTGGTTTGTGGGATTGCCCTGTGCCTGGATTGAAATTGTACATGTTTTACATCAAAATTTTTAAGTGGGTTCCTCCTACAACCAATAATATAGAGAGAAATTTAGGGTATCCCATGCTTCGAAGTTCGAACATTGTTTCTTTTTTTTTTTTTTTTTTTTGAGATAATTAGGAAGATATTTTAGAAGCTTGACCTAAAAAAAGTTGGATTAATTTTGATATTATAAACTTTGCTTTCGTGAGACAAAAATATTAGCAGAGACAAAATGGTTGGGGCAGAGTGGAAATAGGAAATAAAACATTCGAGCCAAGGTAAAACCTAAAAATAAAATTTTGGGTGTATTTTTATGCATTTTAAATAAACTTTTAATATAATTTTTCCTGTACCAAAAAAATAAAAAATAAAAAACAAAAAAAACACTTTTAAGTTATAATGTTATTGCCAATTCAAAACTCTTGTCTTTAACTCTAACATAACTTGTTTTGTTAACTAAGCAACGATTTTGATATTACCTTAATAATTTCCTATTTAACTATAGGTCCTTCCCCTCCAACTGAGTTGATTCATTTACAGTATGTTTAGTTTGAGAAAAAGTGGGTAGAAAGAATTCCATGTAAAAGGAAATCTATAAGAAAGTTAAATTTTCTTTTGATTGGCAACTTATTAAGAAAGACATAAATTAGAAAATTAAAAAAAAAAAAAAAACTATGAACCCCACCTAAAAGACCGAAAAAAAAATCTACAATAAATGGTAATATGATAGTTTAATTTACTAAAATATCTTTTAACTTCTCTTTTTCTTTAATCTCTCAAATTTGACACACAAAGTAACCAAAATACATTGCTGTCTGTACATAATCCATCTGTTCTCCGATTTCAGCTCTCCTCCGGAAACTCTTAATGGTAACAGTGGAGCTCAACAATTTTGAGAGGGATCGTGGCCACGCTAGTCATAGCCAACTTTTTGTATGAGAAGACGATATTTTTTAAATTTGAGCGAAAGAAACCGGTCCACCATGATCAGTCAAATCGAATGGAATGACAGACACTTGGTTTCCAGATGTAATGCAAGCTTTTTGTTCTTTTAAGAATGATAGAAGATAAGGTGAGTGGATGCTGCTGATCGGCAAGGAAAATGCGGAGAATATTAATTAAAAAAATAAATTTATCTATTTTAAAATTCAAAACCTTAAAATTAAAAATAATTTAAATAAATAAAATTTTTTATTTATTATTTTTTAAAACACCTCCATTTTTTTAATACTCAATTCTTTGTTTTTTTATTTATTTCCTAAGCGAACAATATTTGTTATTTATTTTATATAATAATATAATTATTCTAATGATATTTTATAGAAAGATTGAAGAATATTTTAAAGAATTTTTCAACTAATAAATATAATTTTGAAGATTTACGTCAATGTTTTTGATTGATAATTTATATCATGTATTTTTTATAATAAATAAATTATATTTAGATAAAAGTGATAAAATAAAAAATTAGATGAAAAAATAAAAAATATCATATAAGTTAGATGAATAATTCAATTTGATAAATATAAAAATATTTACAATCAACTATGTCACTCAATTTATATATACATAAAAAACTTATAATCAATTATAGGAAAAAAGGTTATCAAATTATATATTATTTTTAATATAAGAGATATAATTATTATTTTATAACTATTAATTTTTAATCTTTTTATTTTTTTCATCATGTTTAAATAAAAAAATATACTTTTTATTTTTTTTTTCCTTATCATTTTTAACATATCCAAATAACTAACGAGGAAATCATCTTAACTTCTTTTTTTTTTTTATTCATTTTCTTTCTCACAATGTTTTTTTTTTTTTTTCACAACTTCCTTTCACACCCCACTATAAATCCAAGCACAACATTAGAGTAGGTGGAATCGAGTTATTCTTCATATTGGCAGTTGATTGTGTGGGGCAATTGCCTCTATTAGGACCTTGAAGAACTAGAGAGTTAATATCAAAGTTCCAAAATTATCCCCACTAAGCAACACTTTACTCAACTAAATATGATTTCAAAAGCAAATATAAATAATTAATAGTTTTTCTTGTGAGAGCTCTTGTCTTATTTTATGCTAGTTTATTTCATTATGTACGAAACTTTTTCTCTAGTTATTCTTGGAGCCTACCTTTGATTGTGGAATCTTTCGTTAGATTACATGAATTCTCAAACCTTACGTCCCGATGCAGAAGATGTGATTGATAATGAGGCCGGTGATGATGGCCCAGATTCTGAACAACCTGTTGAATATTGCTTCCTTGGATGCCTCTGGACGGATCAATCATTCAATGTTAAAGCTCCTTTCAATATAATGGAATTGATATGGAAGCCAAATAAAACTAAGGTAACAAAGGAACTTGTCACAACAATGCTCGAATTGTCTCTGACCACAATGCTCTGGAAGTCAATTTGGTACAAGTCTCGCTTCATCCCCACAAAACTCAGGAACCTTTTTGCTTTGAAAGCATGTGGCTATGCGAGCCTTCTTGCGAAGAGGAGATAGCTGATGCATGATTTGCCCAACATGGTGTCGCACTGTGGCAACATCTCACATAATGGCAATGACACACCTTTAGCAATGTCAACTCTCAAATTTAGCAATTGATAGGAAAGTACCCGCACTTGGAAATGCAACCACCGTCTTCGATAAATATTACAGCCTTAACAGATATTCAAATTGATATTGATTAACTCTTATACAAGGAGCAGTTGATGTGGGCAGAGCAGTTGGCTCGGACCACTTGGCTTTAAGAGGAAGATAAAAATACAAGCTTATTTCATACCAAAGCATCTCAACATCGGGCCAAGAATACCATCCGGAAGATTATTGACGAAGATGGCCGAATATATGCTATTGATGAAAAGATATCTCGGGCCTTCATAGCTTATTACAATTCTTCCTTCCAAACCAATGCCATTAGTGCTATGTAGTCAGTCCTCCATGCCATCTCTAATCAGGTTACAACATAAATGAATACCAAGCTGACTCGGCCATTTGTTGCTGAAATTTTCCGAGCTTTGGAGGAGATGCATCCTACAAAGGCTCCTAGCCTGGATGGTGTGCCTACACTCTTTTAACAATCAAGTTGGCATATTGTAGGAGTCGTTGCGATTTTTATGTTCCTGCATATTCTTAATGAGAGTGATGATCCCGGCTCTTTTAACCATACGCATATATGCCTTATTCCGAAAGTGGCAGCTCCAACCATGTGTAAAGATTTTATGCCAATCAGTCTTTGCAGTGTTCTTTTTAAAATAATTTTGAAGAATACTGTAACTAGATTGAAGTCTATTCTTCCACATATGAATTCAGATTCTCAAAGTGACTTTGTGCCGGGACGCTTGATTACAGATAATGTGCCTATTGTTCTCGAGACCTCCTTTAGCATGAGAAGCAAATATAGCGATAAAGAGGCTTATATGGCTCTGAAACTTGACATGAATAAAACATGTGATAGAATGAAATGGCCTATTCTAGAACACATTATGCTTCAAATGGGTTTTGTGCCCCAGTGGGTTCAGTTGGTGATGAGATGCATCACTTCTGTATCATATTCTATCATCCCTTGTATCTCATTCCACGGCAACAAGTGCAATGCATGGAGTAAAGGTGTGTTTACGGGCTCCTATGATCACTCGTCTCTTTTTTTGCTAATGATAGCCTTACATCACGGAGGCTTCTGTCTCAAATTGTCAGCAATTAAGGAGTATCCTTGTCCAGTATGAAGAAGCTTCAAGTGAAAATCTCAATTTGGAAAAAATTGAGCTCGCTTTTAGTCGTAACGTGTTTTGTCTATGTGAAAAATGTAAAAGATACTTGTTTGAGAGTAACGACAGTTGAGAGACGTCAGAAATATCTCAACCTTCCAATGGTGATAGGATATTCCTGAAAATAAAAAACAGATTTTCAGTTGGCTTTAGGACAGGCTGCTTAAAATGTTTCGTAGATGGAATGAAAAACGCCTCTCCCATGCTAGCAAGGAGGTCCCGCTAAAGGCTATAGTTCGGGCGATCCCTATCTACATTATGTGTTATTTCCTTTGCCCAAAACTTTTTGCGATGAGCTATCCACTTTTGCAAATTAATTTGGTGGGGTAGCTCTGAAATGCAACAAAAAATGCATTAGGCAAAGATTTTTATATTTTCAATCAAACGCTACTGGGGAAAACAAGTTTGGTGAATCATATCCAATGGTGACTCCTTGCTGGGTCAAGTATTGAAGGCACGGTAGTTTCACAATGCCACTTTCATGGATGCCAAATCAGGGCATAACCCGAATTCCACATGACGAAGCGTACTTGCGGCTCGACCATTGGTTTCCTCGGGTTTCGGTTGGTTGATTGGTGATGGTCAACGAGTGAATATATCAACTGACTTTTAGTTACTTGAGCAACACGGCTTCAAAAATTTATCTACCAAGGTGCAATCAGATTCGGAAAGGGTGGAGTCCCTAGTTGATCCAGATACCAAGTAGTGGCACGTCAACATAATCCAACAACATTTTATGCCTAGTGAGTGCCTTCAACTACTAATCATCTCTCTTTATCTCCGAGGACCAGCGAATAAATCAATTTGGCACCGTGATCGTACTGGCCCCCACACAGCAAAGATTGGCTACAATCTTGCCAAGTCTCTTTCAAATAGAAGCTCTAGGGCATCAACTTCAACATCACATTATCACGGTTGCTGGAAAAAGCTTTGAAAACTCAATATTTCAAATAAAGTTAAAACATTTCCTTTGGCATGCATGCAAGGGATTGATCCTTTTTGTCTGAGATGTGGCAACGAGACTAGAGCTACTTCACACACTTTTCTCCATTGTCCTTGGATAGACGTTGGATGGTTATTGAACCCTCTTGGGTTGAGAATCAGAGAGCCAGTACCAAATGATTTTTTTTCGCCTGGTTTCCTAAGCTACCAGTCAAGGCTGATTATGAAGCTGCTGAGCTTATTACCACGATGGCTTGGGCCCTTTGGAATGCTTCAAACTTGCCGGTGATGGAAGGTAAAATCGGGATCACAAATCGTTGTTACAATATCTGTTATTATATTTAAAAAAAAAAAAAAAACAATAACTATATTATTGCATTTTTTTATTACTATATAATATTTTATTATATTAATAAAATAGGCACTTTAAGAGCTACTGAAGTCACCACAGGAGTTGTCGCAACTACGAAAGTCACAGGAGTCACTGCTTGTCATTGTCGGAGCTGCCGACCACTACGTCCCGTTACACATCTCGCTAGAAGTCATTGTTTTTGCAACTAGAGATCATCTCTCCCACCACTGTACACCAACCAGCCCAAATCTGGCCCCCACACGCCTAAAAAGTTGCTGAAATGCAGTAGATCTTAACAAAACCGAATCTTCAGCCGCTGTCTTCTGTCTTCTCTAGCTATCGTTGAAGCATGAAACCCCTGTTTTCCGACTCTCCAGCCACCGATCTACATTTTCACACCAACACAACGGAATATCGCCCGAAAAGAGTTGAATTCACCAGCCTTTCCTAGCTTTGTTTTCTGTCAACATCTGCTCATCGCTCGTCAATCTCTTCGACCGGTGTGCTTGCCGCCCCTAGCTAAACATTCGGTAGGGGTCCCTTCTTCGTCATGCCGTATCCCATCGCCAGTAATTACGATTTTGGAAGCCGACAGTGAATATTGAGGGGAAGGGAAAAAAAAAGTAAAAAAGGAGGGCCACACAGAAACAAAATAAAATTAGGGGCACTGATAAAAAAGAAATAAAAGTTGGGTATTGATTTGGAGAATCATGAATTTTAATGCAAATAATATAATTTTAGTTTTGGTTCTCATCTTAAATAAAGAAAATTACAATTGATATGTGTGCAAAAATAAAAGTGTTATTGGATTATAATAAATTTTTAAGTATTATAAAATCTATAGTCGATACAATAGGAACACAAAGAACTTCTTATAAATATTTTAAAATGAGAGATTAAAAAAAATACTATATCTTTGGTTAAAAGGTGTGATAAAATTAAAAAAAAATTATAGAAACAATTTATCAAAAACAAATATGAAATATTTTGACGAATTCATTCTAAAGTGCAGATAAAATTTTAAAAATTAAACTTTAAACCTTATAAAATTAATTGGAACTTTTGTAAATTGAAGGTTTAGAAATTGATTTAGTTTATATAATTATATTTTTTTTCCTTGACAAATTAAATAAGAATTTATGAAAAATAATTAAATAATTAGGTAAAAGCTAAAAAAATCTTATAAATACTTATATCATTGTTGCAATAAAATAAGCACATAATTTGTTTTAAATGTTAATTAATGTATTAATGAGCACATTTTAAATAGCACATAAATGAAAAAGCATTCCAAAGTCAAGTTCTTACAAAAAGTAATTGGAGTGATTAATCAAAATAAAAGTAAAGTTCTTATTATAGTAAAGGACAAGATTATAGCAGTAACAGTTAGGGTCAAAGAGGCCATTATGATAATTATAGAGATGTGAACAATTTATATAATAACTAAAAAGGATCATATCAAAAATATAAAGGTTTAGGTTAAAGTTAGAGAGGAGGTCATGGCAAAGGTATAATAAATCTAACATTAAGTGTTTCTCATACCACAAGTGTGATTCTAGTAAGTGCAAGTCTAAGGAGAAAAATCAGATAGCTCATTAAGGACAAGTAGGAGATGCAAATGATGGAGATCAAGCCCAAAAATATTTACTATAGTAGTTGAATTGTCAAATTACAATATATTGTTTCTTAATACTAATGTGTAAATCATATATGTAGAAAGAATGAGCTCTTTGTTGATATTAATAAGTCAATTCACTCTACAATCAAGTTTGTGAATGATAGTAGTATTTTTGTGATGGAAAATGAGTGAATTCTTATCAAGTTAAAGAACAAAAATCATAACCACATCTAAAATGAATTTTATGTGACAAACATGAAGAAAAAACCTATTTAACTTGAATCAATTACTTGAAAAAATGTATAACATACAATTATATAATAATTGTCTCTCACTTGTTATTAAAAGAGGTAAACTCATTCTTAAATCCTCTTTAATCAAAAACTTGATATTTCAAGTTAATATTATCACTGATATTTATACTTAGTTTAGTACTATTATGAAAGATAAACCTTATTTATAGCATCTTCTTATTGTTCATTTGAATTTTCACAATTAAAAGTTTACTTACACAAGAAAACATTGTGACAAGTTTGTCCATGATTCATCATCCTGATCATACATGTGAAACTTGTACTCTTGCAAAATAAAGCAAAGAGCCTTTTATCATAGAGAATAGGCATTTAAGGCAAATACTCCAATCAATTTACTTTGATGTTTATGGTTTAATGAGAATTGCATCAAATGGCAACAATAAGTATTTATTTACCTTCATTGATAATTTTACATGGAAGACATAATTTTATTGCATATAAAAGAAGTCTCAAGTGTTTAATTGTTTTAAAAAGTTTAAGTTTTATGTTGTGACACAAATTGCATATTATATTAAAATTCTACAAATTGATAAAGATTATGAGTATATTCTGAATGAATACAAGGAATATTATGAAATACAAGGAATAAAACATGAAATCATAATTCCATACTCCTTATAGTATAATGAAGTTGCTAAAAAGAAAATTATATCAATTATAAATATGACAATAAGCTTGTTAAAAGCTAAATGAGTTTTTAATCCCTTTTGGGTAGAATTTGTTTTATTTTTTGTTTACTTGTTGAACAAAGTTCTACCAATAAGTATTTAAAATGTCAATGCTAAAAAAGCATGAAGCAATTTTAAGTTTAATGTAAGGTATCTCAAGATATTTAGTTTTATTACTTATACTTATGTTATAGTAAAAAAAAAGGACAAAACTAAGTGATTGAGGAGTGAAAACAATCGTTCTTGGTTACATAAAAAGAGGATATAAGTTATTTAATTTTGTAATAAAGAAGGTGATTGTGAGCAAATATGTGATATTTACTGAAGATAAGAAATGAAATTTTAATGCTAAAGAGCAAAATGATCAAAGACATCTAATTGCATTAGTTACTACTCAAAATCTTACACCATAATCTCCCTAGAAAAATGAATGATTATGAAGAAATTATCAATAATCAATTAAATTACAAGATTATAAGGTAATACTTGATAATGCTATTGATAATGATAAAGATTTGGTGCATTTTATTATATTAGTAGATTGTGAACTAGTGTCATTTAATAAGGTAATTCAAGATAAAAAATAGGTAAATGTCATCAATGAGGAAATAGAAACAATTAAAAAGAATAATATATATGAGTTTACTAATATTCCATAAAGTTAGAAAGAGATTAATACAAAGAGAATCTCCAAAACTAAAAAGAAGTCAAATAGAGAAATATTGAAATATACAACAAGATTGGTTGTAAAGGGATTTGAATAACAAACTAGTCATGATTATCATGAGTTATTCTCCCTTGTTGCTCGAATGAAAATTTTCAAACTTAAATTTATTTTAGTTGTACATAATCATTAGAAAATCCTTCAATTGAATGTAAAGTCATTTTTTCTCAATGGTCTTCTTGAAAATGAAGTGTCTATATAGCAACTACCAAGTTTTGTGAAAAAAAGGAAGTGAAGAGAAATAAAGTTAATGATTCTGGTTATATCTTAGTAGTATGTTTATATGCTGATGATTTGATATTTACATACAAAAATCTTAGAATGATTGAAAAGTTTAAAAAGCTTATGATGCATGAATTTAAAATAATAGATTTGAGTATAATATCTTATTTTCTTAGTATTGAAACAATTCAAAACATTGATGGAATCTTGATTTGTTAGAATAGATATGCTACTGAGTTTTTAAAGAAATTCTAAACATATGATTGTGATCCCTTGAAGACTCTTATAGAGATTAACACTAAATTGTTTAAGAAAAGCAATGAAGCACATGTTGATTCTATAAGTTTCAAGTGGATCATTAAGAGTTAATTTGCATAGGTTTAATATATCTTATGGAACTGATTTGATCAATAAGTTTCTAGAGTATTCTTGTCAATTTTATATGTAAGTTGCTAAAACAATTATGTAATATATAAAAAAAAACTTATAATTATAATCTATTTTATTTTTTATCTAAAAATTATTCTCTTTTAAGTTATTTTGATAATAATTATGATTAAAATGTTGATGATTGTATAATTATTTATTATTATTATTTTAATTTTGAAACTATTACTTATTTGTAGTCATTTAAGAAAAAATATATTATTACACTTTTAGATTATAAAACAAAATATATAGTTATAACTTCAAATATTTGTTAAACTACTTGATTGCATAATTTGTTAAGTCATATATATATTGCAGTTAAAGGTCTTAGGAAAAAAATTATTAATAATATTTTTTTTTTTACAATTATTTTGGCCAAGAAAATTAAGTGATCTATTGAAAAAATAAATATATTGGTATTCATTTTGGTTTTCTAAGAGATCAAGTTAATAAAAGATAAATTAAATGAACATATTGCACATTTAGAGATCAAATGATTAACATTTTCACAAACTTATTAAAGTATGAAATATTTGTCAAGTTAAAATAAATATTAAAGTTAAAAGTATTATTAAATTAAATTTAATTATATTACAATTAAAGTGCACGTTAATATTAATTTAAATTAAATATTAATTTTTATATTAAAAATTAATTAGAATTATAATAAAAATTATATTAATTAATTTTAATTTATTATATTTTATTATTTAAATAGAATTAAATATTTATTATCATATAAAAATATAATATTTATATTATTATATATTTTTTATATTATTGTGTGGTGTAAATAAAATTACAAATATTTATTTAATTATTTAATAATAATATCAAAATTAATTGAAATTTAACCTTTAACACATTTTCCCTGCTGGTTTTGGGGCGAATAGTTATCAGAAATGCACTTGAAAAGGCGAGTGAATTATCCACATATCGAGTTTGCTTGGCGTCGTATGGGCTATCGAGCAGCAGGCTAGTGCACAGCCACTGGTCAGCCAAATCGCTAAAGACGTACGGACATTGTCTTCTTTGTTCATGGGCTTTACTATTCGTAATGTCAATAAGTAAGTCAATGCTGTTGCACATGCGCTGGCGAAAACGGCTTTAACATATGATGGAGAAGCAACTTGGTTTAGAGCTATTTTAAGCCATGTTTTATCTATTATTGATTCAGATGTACACGTTATTTCTGAGTAAATAAATGAATACATCTATTTCGCTTAAAAAGAAAAAAGAAAAAAGAACCTAAATATGATTTTAATCCAAAAAATGTCAGATCATTTAAATTTTCAATCTTGCTTGCCGCGGGCAGCTTGTTCATGACTTTTTTATAATTAGCATATAGGAGTCCTAGTTGAAATGTAAATAGGAAATTTTAACCAAAAAAAAAAAAAAAAAAAAAGGTCAAATCGATCCAGAGATGCCAATTTTCAAGCCAAAATTTTAGTTTGCTATGAGAAAATGCAGGTGCTAAAATTATATTTCCTATTCAAATTTCATTATTGTTGGTGCATGGGCAAGAATAGATTGATCAATTAATTCGAGCCCAATGGCTTTATCTTGTCTCCAAATTACCCTGCACTAAAAATTTGGACACCCACACCAAACATGGACTAGTCTGTCACCCATCCGTCAAATCCTCATAAAGACCTATGTAAATGCCGTTGGTAGGGCCACAACACAATCCCTCCCATGTGCACGGTGTTTCCCCCCAGTGTTATCTCTTGGTACAAGCATCAATGGAAGTATGAAAGATGACATTTCGTTTTTCCGTTCTTGTAGCAATAATTTTGAGGTCCAAGCAGAGAGGACCATAGTTTTTGTGCTACAGTTGGTTGAGGCAGCTTTGGCCTTGATACGTGGGAGAGAAATGGGTGGTGTGCTCTTTTTTTGGAAGCCAGTTGTCAGCTTCTCCAATACAGCCCCCACGTGCATTTTCATGTGATCTGGGGCATTAGCATTTCTCAAGTCCTACTAGTGGCAGTAACTGGTCATGTTGACCATTGGGGTCACATTGTCATACCTATAGATGCACTAGAATTGGTTCTGGGTAAGCAAACCGAAACCTCCGCCCCCATTTCACTGTGCCTGCCATAGTGATTCTACGTTCTTTCATTTTCTATCTTTGATTCACTGCACAAGGAAAAGGGTCTGACTATTGCACGCCACGGAGGTCTCACGAGAGCACTCAGGGGACATCAATGAACTCCATAGCATTCCATGATTGTGCTTCAATTCACAGCCACACACAAAAAAAAAACAAAGGCTGACTGTTGTGAACAAATCATTCAATCTAAGCTCATTAACCTAGAAAAGCCTAGACAAAGTACAAATCCTTCTTACTTTTTATTTAAATTCAGAATCCAATTTGATAAATGAGGGTAACATGTTCAATTTCCAAGGAAAACCAAAAAGTTTTGGTTCCTATCATATGATATGGTCTCATACCTTCTTTATTGTTGTTAGTAGGATAAGTTTTCTTTTCTTGGAAAAAAAAAAGAAAAAGAAAGAAAAACCATAAATGAAATTACTCAATTAAATATTCTTTTGTGAAAATATCCCTTTGCGAGAGTGAGGTTCTCTACGTTTAACCTTCTTTAAGACCCCACCAGATGAGAATTGTGACGAACCTTTTCTTCCGTTTACTTTCTCAATGAAGTCGCTTTCCATCTAGTCATAGAGTATAATTGTCCAAAAATGACCAAATATGGAGAGTTCCAAGATTAACAGTTTCCACTGTTTCATTTCCTCTGTAGCCAAAGATTCTAACTTCTAGCAGTATACCTTAACTTTTGATGTATGTTCAGTTATGTGTAGCTTCAGGCATAGGCCCGTAAATGAAATTGAACATGAAGTGATGAATAGCTCAAAAGCCCTCCAAAAGAATTCCGGAACAAGAACTGGAGCTGTTGTCAACTAGCAGTGCATAGTGCAAGGTTGAAATGCTTTATTTTTTTGACAACAAAGTTGGATCATGAGCTTTCTGTTTGGAAGCAGAACTCCATGATTAATCCTGAAGTGTGCTCTAATAATTCATAATTAATCTGGCTGATGAAAGAACAAGTAATAAGACTTTCTTTTTGCTATGTTGGTCCAAAACCTGCTCAGACTTTAGTTATGCTGCTAAAACAAAAGGTCCCGAGTGCACTTAGGCTCTACACTTTAAAAGGATTAAGATATGACCAAGTACACCTAATGACCTATGAAGTATGGTGAATGATGCACCATTAACCTTGTCAAACATCCATCCGTGCCTGTGGATTGGCCATTGGATTCATCAAAGAGAAAAGGGCAAAAGAATCAAGGACCTGGAAAAGCTTGTGGTATTGGCAACTGGGTGTACATGAGGAAAAGACCATGTGTTCCATTTTGATAGTATTGAGAGTGTAATGATACTACACAATCATGTTAGCATACAAAATGACACGCCAAGTAGCACAATTTGAATTTGAATACAAAAATACTTCACGTCTCAGATAAAAAAAACAAAAAAAAAAACAAAAAGGATTCACGTGTCAATGTTGCCTACATATGTTTACCTTAAGAGGTCAATTTTATTTTTCTTGGGTATTTTACCAGCAACTCTGTTCCTGTCAATGTCCCGAGTTTAATCTCCCTATTCATGTCATTGTCCTCTCTAAATCAGATTCCTGTCTCAGTAAGGTCCAGATAAAGTGAATTACCACGGCAAAATCAACAGTTTAAAATGCCACGGAAAGTGGAAGTCAATGCGATTTTCCTTTTTAGATCAAGTCCATACACATTCATGTCAAAAATTTTTTTTTATTTTTTTTTAAAAAAAAGGATGACATGTGGCCTTTGCGATCAATTTCAATATATGATGAGGCGCGTAATGGGCATGCCCCGATGCTTCGGCCTGATGGGCTCTAGAGACCTCTACTTTCATATGGGCCTTAGTGGGAAGACCTGCATCATAGACACGTTGCTTTTAAGTTAAAACCCGAGGGGGTTTCTTAACCCCCACACACACACACACACACACGCATATAGATATGTATAATAATTTAATTGTTATTTCAATGCCTAATATTCAAAGTTGTTTATTTCATAAATAAATCACGCATCTATCCATGTGACACTCTTTGTCGAGTTATTGAGTTTTGAATTAATTTTATTTTCCAAAGAGTCAGGAGAAAGTAGATCACATTAAACGGACTCAGAACGTATGCAGATAAAAGATTTCCATATTTTTCCTATTTACTCTCTCTTTTTTTTTTTGGGGGGGGGGGGCAAATTCAAATGTGTACTCAGTCTTTCCCATTCAATTGATTAACATTCGTCAACTGTTCTTTTTTTTTTTTTTTTTTTGACTAACGACTAGCCAGATAATACACGAGACCGAGAACATAGAGTTACATTGTCATAGTCAGATAAGGCAACTGCAGTTGCCAAAACTCTTAGTGTACGCAAATTTCAGTGGCTTTGTTTAGTGCTGCGGCGGCTATAAAATATTCATTCCCCGATAGCTATGCATCAAATTAGTCAATTGTTGAGACAATTGGTTCTTGGTAAGATGACAAAATTACAAATAGGGATACCCTACATGGGGGCAGGCTATGAAATTCTACTCAAATTGGGGCTTGAAATTATGAAAAGAAACCTACAATATGAACATAATTAATATGCATTTAATTCGAGCCCTTATTCAAAAAAACAATCTTGTGTGCCATTCACCAAAAAAACCAATCTTATAAGCTCATATGTGACTCGGGGGCGGATATATTTTCTATTGCGTGTTTGGAATGGATCGAGTGGTTGGTTAGTTTAGAGTCTGCCAATGACTTGGAAAAGTTGGTGTTCTTGCACGAGTATTGGACTAAGCTTCCTCAATTCAATTCCCATCGCAACAGGGCAGTCAAAGTTTGAAAATGTAGCAAGCAATGGTCCACTAGTCATGGCAAGCCACTTTTAATTCATCCAGTCTTGCCTTTAGACTGATATATTACAGCAGGAGTGCGGAATTTTGGAGCTAAATGTTGAAATTTTTACTTAGGTGACCTTTTTTTATTGCGAATATTCAAAGCAATATCGTGGAACAATCTTCCTCGTAAACCTGCCCACCGTTATCTCTCCACCGAACGATAGAAAAAAAGAGAAGGAATAGAAGCAAAGATCCTGGTGGGTTATTGAAGGAGCCAATATCTTCGAAATTGTAAATAACTGACAGAGACTAACGGGCACTTGGACAGGTGTTTGTAACTCAGCGACTTCCTCACGTGACTTAAAACTCTAGAACCTTTCGTCTCTTGTCGTTTGTGAAATTCATGGCATGCTCTGGCTTCTATCTTTAATGCATTGCAGCTAGGGTATAAAAGCGGAAACCAATTCCATGAGCAAATCCAACCTATTGCTCTATTGTTAATTGAACATTTCAAGACCTCTCTCTCTGTATTTTTTTTTTTTTTTTTTTTTTATTTACAAATAATGTTATACTAAAAGGCATAAAGACACGGTAAACAAGGTTGCCCCACCCCACAAGTGGCCAAGTGGAGTACGAGGGCGAGGGGCAATAAATACTAATTAAAGATACAAGGACTCAAATCCAATAAGCGAAAGGAAGGCCTCTTTCCTCCACTATTAATTGGGAAGAAAAAGTCGGAGGCATCAAAGGAAAAAAAAAAAAAAGAAACACACAAAAACGTGAATAGGACAAATGTAACATGCATTAAAAATAGCGAGAACACGTTTTTTTTTCTTTTTTCCTTTTTTTCATTTTTTGGCCTGTTAGGAGGTTGGGTCTGACGCTAAGCCACATTATAATAAATATAATTCTCCATAAGTTCCCTCCTTTCTGATGTAATTGTTGAAATTAATTATGCACCTTTAGTCATCCGAAGGGGGATCATTTTTGGCATTATTAAAGCCTTTTTATTGGATGAAATATCAAAAAAAAAAAAAATAAAATTGTTACCTATCAAGAACAAACCCACAAAAAATTCTTAGATCGATATTAACTAATCCATTCTCGTATGGGACATTAGGGTGCAATGGTCATCACTATTGCTTTATTTGTTGTAGTGATGAAACAAAAGTCCACGTAGCTTGTCGCAATAAAGCTGCATGCTGTTTGTTCATTGATAGTGTAACTAACGGGTAAATTACATTTTTATTTACTCAATTTATCACTTATTTTTATTTTTATTATTAAAATTTAACTTATTATAAATAATAATTACTCAATTTTTATTAATTTCAACTTAAACATTATATTGCTCAATTAAATGGACAATTATAAATTTTACTTTAAAAATATATATTTAATACGATTGAATTCATTAAATTTATTTTTTTAATTAATATTTTTATATATTAAAATTATTTAAATAATTTTAAATTATATAACACAGTAAAAATTGATAACAATTAAGTTTTATAACTTTTTATTTAATTAAGTGATAATAAAAAATTAATACATTTAATGATAATAAATTAAAATTAAATGATAAAAATAAAAATTAGTAATAAGTAAAATAATCAAAACTTTTGCCCGCTGGAGTAACTTCCTTTGATTCTTTTGGTAACACCGAATAGAAAGAGCTTAATTGGCAGGAGATTAGTTGTGTATAATTATATCCCTAAACAGATTGAAACAGAGGGATAAATTCCCAGATGATAACCCCACGACTGCTAGTTTTGTCGAGTAGCGATGTAGCTGGCGAAGTGGTATAGTGGGGCAGCCTTGGCAGCATCGAAGTTAGCAAGCTCATGGTCGGCTTGAGCCACCAATCTGTCAGCAAACCTCTTGGCCTCATCAATACCCAACAGCCTAGGATAAGTAGCTTTGTCGGTCACCAGGTCCTTGCCGGCCGTCTTTCCGAGTACATCCGATGACTTTGTCACGTCCAAGATGTCATCCACCACTTGAAACAACAACCCAATACACCTTGCATATTTTCTGACTTTTTCAACTGTTGCCGGGTCTGCCCCTCCCATTATTGCCCCACAAACAAGCGCTGCCTCCAGAAGCCTTGCCGTTTTGTGGATGTGAATGTACTCCAAGTCGCTCAAGTCAATTTGCTTTCCTTCGCTTGCAATGTCCATAACCTGACCGGCCACTAGCCCTTCTGACCCAACAGCCGAACCAAGCTCGGCGATGACCCGAACCACCCGGTCCGGCGAGACGTTCAGGGTTTTGACAGCCACATGCTTAAAAGCCAATGATAGGAGTGCATCGCCAGTGAGGACTGCGGTGTCTTCGCCGTAGACTTTGTGGTTTGTCGGCTTGCCTCGCCGGAGATCATCGTTGTCCATGCAAGGAAGATCGTCGTGGATTAGCGACATGGTGTGGATCATCTCCATTGCGCACGCTGTTGGCATTCCAAGCTCCTCATTTCCACCCACCAATTCGCATGCGGCGATGCATAGGATAGGCCGGACACGCTTGCCGCCAGCAAGAAGAGAGTATCTCATTGCTTCGTGGATTTTGATGGGGTGCTGCAAGGGCACTGCCTCATCTAAAGCCTTGTTCACATGTTTAGCCTTCGTGGTCATGTAATCATCGAAATTGAATGGGGAAAAAGAGATGGTTTGAGCCTTGTTGGTCACTTCTTGGGCTTGATATGATTGAGCAAAAGGAGAGCTCGCGATTTGGGTAGCTCGACCTTTCAAGGGGACATATAATTTGATACCGCCAAATGGGGTTTTAGGAAGGTTTCCGATGTTGTTGATGGAGGCCTTGAGAAGAATTGAGCCCTCATAGCCAGGGATGGTTGCAGAGAAAGCCATTGAATGAGATGGTATATTTCTCTTTGCTATTGCCTAGCTTGTTGGTGTTGGCGATCACCTTTATGGCTTCTCGTTAGTATTTATAACGGACATGGTATGCATATAAGTATAAAGATGCCTAATTGGGTACCAAAGACCATAAGATATGAAGATTCTTTTTGGCATAGCTTTGGACTCCTATGTGCAATTTCTTTGGTAAAAAAAAAAATAATTATAACGTAAAAAATAAGGCTCCTGGGACACCGTTGGCTTTATCTAATGACTTGGTATGCATCAATAAAGACGGCTTGACTTTTCTTTGTGTTAGGATTTGAATAGGGAAAAACAATCATTTACCAAATAGAAACTCCTTATGTGTTTTATTGTTTAGATAATTTTAGGAATTGAATTTTCTTGGCAAGTTTCCTAATTAGTCGCGTGCAAGTTAGAAATAAGATCATGTTAAGGATTGCCAAGTGGGCACCCCGTAACTCTCATCATTGCTTGGTTGTTTATCAATTAATTCTAATAATCATTAACTGAGGAAATAATTTAATTATTATAACGGTATTAATTGGAAGAATAAATAATATATTTGTGTTTGTGTGTTTGTGTATTCAAGTCTCTTTTTCTATTAAGTATCAAAGTTTAAAAAATCCAAGTAAATTTATTGATTAAAATAATAAATTTAAAATTTAAATTATATTTTAATTTATTTTATTTTAAAATTATTAATTTTAAAAATTAATAATTATATTGATAAATTGATAAAAATATTATAAATTAATAAATTATTTTTTAATTTTTTAATTTAAAAAATTTGTAAAAATTTTTAAAATTATTTTTTTATTTTTTATTTTTTAAAAAATAAAAATTATATTATTAAAATTTTTTATATATTTAATATTAAATATTAATTTTAAATATTAAAATAAGTATGAGATATCTTAACGATGTCAATAGAGTTAAAAAGGTGAAATTGCAAACCTTACGATGTCAGTTTGAGTTTTTGCAGATGGAAACTTTAAAATCAGTTTCAGTTTATATAAGTAGAATATTTACCCTAATAAATCAAATGAGAATCAATGTAGAGCAACTGAATGATTAGGTGAAAATTGAAAAGATCTTGCGGAAACTCACATCGTAGTATGAGCACATTGTGATTGCTATAAAAAAAGCACATGATTTGTCTCATATGTCTGTTGATGTACTAACAGGCACGTTGCAAGCTCATGAACAACGAATGAATGAAAAGCGCACTGAGAAGCCAATAAAGCAAGTACTTCAAAGTCAAGCTCCTACCAAAAGCAGTCAAAGTGATCAATCAAAGCAGAGGCAAGGTTCTTCTCATGGAAGAGGACGAGGACCTGGTAATAATCATTACAACAATAGAGGTCAAGGAGGTCACTATAACAACTATGAAGATGGTGACAATCAATACAATGACCAAACGAGATTAGACTAGATGTATAAAAGTCGAGGTCGAGGCCAAGGAAGAGGTCAAGGTAGAGGAAGGTATGACAAGTCTCACATTGAGTGTTATTTTTGTCACAAGTATGGTCATTATGCTAATGAGTGCAAGTCTCAAGAGTATAATCAGACAGCTCATTGTGCACAAGAGGGAGATTCACATGGTGGAAATGAAACACTTATGATGGTTACTGCAACTATTAAAAAACCAAACTATGATACTTGGTTTCTTGACACCAGGTGTACTAATCATATATGTGGGGAAAAGGAGCTCTTTGTTGATCTTGATGAGTCAATCCACTCAACAATCAAGTTTGCTAATGATAGTAGTGTTCCAATGATGGGAAAAGGGCAAATTCTTATTAAATTGAAGAATAGAGATCATAATTGTATCTCAGATATATTTTATATACCAGACATGAAGAACAATCTTCTCAGTTTGGGCCAATTACTTGAAAAGGGGTATAACATGCAATTACGTGATAATTGTCTCTCAATTCTTGATAGAAGAGGTACATTCATTCTTAAATCCCCTTTAATAAAGAATCATTTGTTCTGAGTTGATATTGTCACTAATGTTTATACTTGTCTAAGTGTTGTTGTCAAAGATGAATCTTGGTTATGACATCTTCATTTTGGCCATCTAAATTTTTGTAGTTTAAAATTGCTTGAACAAGGAAACATGGTGACAGGCTTGCCTAGGATACATCATCCTAGTCAAATTTGTGAAGCATGTATTCTTACAAAACAAAGCAGACAACCTTTTGTGACAAAGACTTGGTGTCCAAGACAACCACTCCAACTTATTCACTATGATATTTATGGCCTAATGAGTGCATCATCACATGGTAACAATAAGTATTTTCTTACCTTCATTGATGATTTTACAAGGAAGACATGAGTTTATTGCATGCAAAGAAAATTTGATGTATTTTATTATTTTAAGAAGTTTAAGGCAAAGTGGATACCATATTAAAATTCTAAGAACTAATGGAGGTGGTGAATATATTTCTAATAAGTTGAAAGAGTACTGTGAAGTATAGGGAATAAAGCATGAAGTTACAATTCCCTATACCCCACAACATAATGAAGTTGCTGAAAGGAAAAACAGATCAATCATGAATATAATGAAAGGCTTGTTAAAGGCTAAGGGAGTTCCTAATCCATTTTGGGCAGAAACTATTTTATATGTTGTTTACTTGTTGAATAGATCTCCAACAAATATTCAGAATGTCACTCCTGAAGAAGCTTATAGTGGTTTTAAGCCTAGTGTGAGACATCTTAAGGTATTTTGTTCTATTACTTATACTTACGTTCCAGCAGAGACAATGACAAAGTTGGATGATTGAGGAGTGAAGACAATTTTTCTTGGTTACAGAAAAAGAGGATATAAGTTATTCAATTCTATAACAAAGAACGTAATAGTGAGTAGAGATGTGACTTTTGTTGAAGATGAAGTTTGGAACTTTGATGTTGAGGAGCACCATAACTCTCAGAGATGTCCAATTGCTATTTTGGGAGAAGAAGAAACTTAAACTGCAATCCCTACTATAAATAGGAAAGTCTCACCAGTTGATACACTGAATCCTATGCCACAAATTCCACAAGAGAATGGAAGATCAAGGAGAAATTGTGAATAATCAGTTAGATTGCAAAATTATAAGGTAATCCCTAATAATGTTATCAATGATGATGGGGATTTGGTGCACTTTGTCATGTTTGCAGATTGTGAATCAGTGACATTTGATGAAGTGATTCAAGATAAAAATTGGGTCAATGCCATGAATGAAGAAATTAAGGCAATTGAGAAGAATGATACATGAGAACTTACAGTTATTCCACATGGTCAAAAAGTTATTGATGTGAAATGGATCTTGAAGATTAAGAAGAAACCCAATGGAGAAGTAAAGAGATATAAAGCAAAATTAATTGCCGAAGGTTTTGAACAACGACCTGACAATGATTATCACAAAAATTACTAGAAAACTCATCAAATGGATGTAAAGTCAGCTAAAGTAGATGTTGGAATTGAAAGCATCACCTAATCAGGATTAAGGGGATGTTGATGTTAATCCATATTAGGAGTCAACTTAAATTGGAAGTTTATTATAATAGAAGTCCGTATTGAGTTAGATTTAGAGTTTAACTATTTGGGTAAATTTTGGTATCCGTTTTTATATAAAGACATATAGTTTATATTATTTATATACTTAAAATTATTGTATGAGTACCTCTAAATTATGAATATTTTTTAATTATCATTAAAGTATCTCGTATATTTATTTTTATTATATTAATAAAATTAAAATATTTTCCTATCAATGTTATCATAGCTATCTTTCTAACAAAAGATGTCTCATTTTATTGTTTATTGATTAATTATATTTATAATATTTTTTCTATACTTAATTAGAAAACAACTAAAAAATTTAAGAGTGGAAAAACACCATAATTTTGAAAAAAAAAAATAAAATGGTGTGTAATATAATAAAAGCGAAAGGGATTTAAAGTTTGTTGACGTTCTTATTAGGTAAAGAAATGGATAACATTTAATGGCCCTTTAACAGTGCGTGCATCAATTAGCAATTAGCATTCAAGGCCCTTCAATTTCTGGAGTGTCAATAAAAAAGAAAAAACATGCAAGGTCCTTTCCATATTATGGATTTTAATCTAACTTGCAGTTAAAATATTGTCTGATTAGTAAAGTAGGTATCTAATTTTAATGAGTGATGCTCGGAAAAAGCGAATCACCCAAAATGATGACGTGGATAATCTCCCTGGGTACTGTGGCTTACACTTGTCGTACACGCATGTAGAATCTTTATCCCAACAATTATGATGAGCCCTTGCCCCCTTTTGTCCGGTGATCTGGCGGTTGAAGGAATTCCTTTTTTTTTTTCCTTCCGTATCATTTGCTACGCTTTGTAGCTTTAATTTTTGTAATTAAGATTTTCTGTTAGTTTCCTAAGTGCTTGAACATAGAGATGCAAGCCGTTTGACACCCTCCATCATGATTTCATTAATTATAAATTTTTTTTTTTAGTTCTAAAAAATTTTACAACATCTAAATATTATGAGAAGAAAAAAAAAATGTTGGGATTTTATGAAATGGGCTGTAGTTTATTCAGTCTCGGGGGGCGAGTCCTGCTATAAACACGGGCCTTATAAATCCCTATGGCATCTTTGGATGTTAAAATGGGCCGAAGGGCTCAGCCTCGTTGTCCCGAAGCAACACTTTCCTGATTATTTCATTAACAAAATCGGTTTTTTTTGTTTTTTTTTTTTTTTTTTTTTTACTGCGAGTTATTATAAATGATATGATAAAAGAATAAGAGAAAGCATTTACCCTTTCCAAAAGGGAGTTGGAGGAAGCTTGAGCCTCTTTCTATTATTATTCTCCTGACTTGCTATTAGGTTGCTTTTTTACCTTGCTCTGATGGCAAAGGGTATCACGGTTTGTTTTTTTTTTTTTGGGATATGATTTATTTATGAAACCTCAACTCTCATAGACTCATTTTTACATGAGAAAGATGCTAATATTGTAAATAAGAGTCAAGTAGGTTTTTGTTAATGTCAAAAACAAGGAGAATTAATGTTATAAAAATGATTAAATACTTTTATGAATCTAATAATTTGTGAATATTGACAATCTTTTAGCAATATATTATATATTAATAACTTATATTATAAATTATAATTTTTTATTATATAATTAATATATCTTTTATAATTAAAATAGAAAAGCAAAGGAAATATTTAAAATCTTTTGAGGATTTTGTCCTCACGCCTTCACATTACATTACTAATTCACAAATTAAACTATTTATATCTAAATATATATTTAATTTCATCAAATATTTTAATAAAAATTTAAAATTATTAAATCATAATAATTGGTGATCTATTACCGACATTATATAGCACATAAAAGACAGCGAAATAGCAAATATTTGTATGTTTGTAATAATTTTTCAATGTTAATTTTTCTATAGCTGTAAAAAAACATACGCCATGAAAAAGCTAATGGCGTAATCAATCATGAAATGGCAACAGAAACTATGACAATCTTGTCTTTTGCTTTAAGAAAATATAATATAAAATATTAATCATAAGGTATAAATTTTTAATTGTAAGAATAGGGCACTAATATTTACTTAATCTCTATATTATGATAATATTTAATTTATTTTTTTTATTAAATGTCACTACCTAATAATGTCGTGAAAAATATTTAGTATATCTAAAAATTTATGTGAATTTTTTTTTAAAAAAAATTAGCAACAATATAGTGAAAATAATACAATAAATATAGATTAATATAGTATAATTTAATAAAAAAATATTTTGAATTTTGAAAGAAAAATATAAATTTTTGAGGTATTTTTTATTACATTATAATGTAATTAAGTTTTTTTAATTCAAAAAATTTGATAAATATATTTTTTAATTTATTTTTATGTTTTTGCTGTCTAATTTTATAGAATGATAATATTTTTTTTTCGGTTTAATTGAATTGGAAAAAAAATTATTTTTTATAAGTAAAGTGTAGAGTCAAAATCCTATATTTCATTTGAAAATTTTATAAAACATGATTTTTTTATTATTATTATTATTATTATTATTATTATTATTTTACATTCGGGGCAATGGTATCTCATCCGAAACCCCTTTTAATGCTCATGCCAGCCACTAAAACCCTGCGGCCTATCTCTCTCTAGCCCACTGGGGTTTTATAAAATTCTACAGTTCCTAATTTTGCAGAAGGAAAGCGCAATTTAGAGATAAATGCAGTTTAGACTCAGCTCTGTAGTGGCACTGCAGTGCTAAAAGGAAAGGAAAGGAAAGGAAAGTAAAGGAAATAGCAAAATGAAAATGATGACAATTCAACTGGGTCTGTCTACCGCTCCATGTTTCCTATCATCTTCCTCCTCTGCTTATACCTACAGGCTTGGCAGCACTCTTCTCTTCTCCAAATGTCGTCGTTCCGTCTCTTTCCCGCGACGGAGCCTCATCATGTCCACAAGATTCTTCTCTGGTATTTATTCGGGCTATCCTCTCTCTCTCTCTATCTCTGTGTCTGTCTATCTGTTTGTTTGTCTGCAAAATTTGGTAGAAACCGAATGAATGTTTTTGAGAATTGGGTATTTCTACTATGGTTTAGAGGAGTCGTATTTACTAGAAAGTTTCCTTGCACTTTCTGACAATGGCCCATCATAAGAATTCTTGGATTCTAGAAATCGACGGATGATTCAAGTTCCTTGCTTGGGTATTGGTCTGGAGTATTCTTGGATGACTGGAGAATCCATAAAATCACCCCACCTCCTCCCACCCCCAAGAACAAAAAGACTCCTGTTGGCACCGTCGTGATCAACTGTTGTATTTAGTAGTAACCCATTAGAATGGGTTCTTCAGTTGATGAGAAAATTCACAGAAACCAATGAAAGTGATAAAGAATCCTGTGGATTCTGTCATCTGGGTCTGTGTTTAACAATGTTCCATTAGAATTTAGAATGCCTAGGAGGTAAAATTTAATTTTTGCATTGATATGATTGACCACTGTGATTTTGTTTTTGTCATGGACTGAGTATATCAGCATTTCTGGTTGCATTTCAGTTGCTGCTGCATCAGAAGGAAATGTGTCTACTTCCCGGGAACTTGCCAAGTCCTTTGATTTTTCTTCTGAGGAACGGATATACAACTGGTAATCTGTTCTTGATGTTATCTCGTTAGTTACTTTGGCTTTTTGTTTTTCTGATTTGACAGTATTGTGCTCCATCACCTTTTATTTTCATTGGGCTAGTTTATGGTTCCATAGAAATGCATTATTGATTCTGCTGAACTTTTTGGGTTCTGACTGGCTCTTCAACCTTTGACTTCATGTATCTGAGTCTAAATTAGCCTAATGCAAACCATCAAGCTACAATGAGGGCTGATTATTAAGTTAATTAATTAGTGGCATCCAAGACTTCTCAACTAGGGTTGCTAGTGTTAAGTCATGTGTGCATACTGCTTCTGATTGTTTTAGATATGCATGCTCATGTGATACTTTGTGCAACTTTGGATGTTAGGTGGGAGTCTCAAGGGTTTTTTAGACCAAGTTTTGACCGAGGAAATGATCCATTTGTTATACCAATGCCACCTCCAAATGTAACTGGCTCACTTCACATGGGACATGCGATGTTTGTGACCCTTGAGGTTAGAAATCTTACTTCATGTCACATAACAGTTTATTTATTTATTTTTTACCAAAAATTTCCGTTCTTTACCTTGATTTTTTTCCTAATACATGTCCCCTTTGTTCACAAAGTTCCAATGGACATAATTTTTCAGACCTGGTAAAGAAACAAGAGAAAGAATTTCCATTACTACATTCCAAAAGTAAACTTGATGTAACTAGCACCACCTTTGCCATTTTTGGTTTGAAAGCTTTTATTAAACAAAACAATGGGACATATTTTGTACAAATCTTTTAGCAATAGAAGATAAAGGAGAGGTTAATCTCAAGGGAGAAAAAGAAAAAGGATGAAAAGGAATCAATCAATGTGTAGTGAAAGTTTGGGAAATCCTTGGTAGATACATTTGTTGAGTTCTACAAAGAGGAGTATTGGGCTTTAATAGATATTCCTGAAATTCATATCCATGTTTCCTTTGCAATTCATTAAAAGAACAGTTTATCTTGTATTCATGAATTTGTGACTACAGATTGGAGACAACGTTGTTTGCATCTGTTCTACTTTATCAGTCCCATCCTGATTTTTTCGTTTCTTTCTGTTTATTATTTATAGGTACCAGATAGTTCACATTTAACAGGCATTTCAATTGGTGATGATAATCTCTGTTCAACAATGATATTTCTTTGTTTAACCACTTTGTAGTCCTTTTTCCTAGGATATTATGGCCAGATACAGTCGAATGAAGGGAAGGCCAACGCTTTGGCTTCCTGGGACTGATCATGCTGGTATCGCAACTCAGGTATGTCTGGAGGCTGACATGCTTTATATTGACTCTAGTGTACTAGTGATGTAGGACAACTGGGGAGGAAAATTGGTGGTTGATAGAGTTTGGGGTATCAGAGCTTCTACAACTGAACTTTTGGATTTCAGATCTATAATTCAGATCATAATACATTGAAGAAAATGAGAGGAACAACATAAATTGGAAGAAACTATAAGCATCAAACTAATAAATTTGAAGAATTATTAGCGTCACAACAGTATAACTCCTAGAATGACACTGGTAAATCACTTCCAGGGAAAGAAAGCATCATACTTTCTAGGTGTCAATAGGGATGGATCTCATTCAATAACTTCGTTTTGAGAATATTATGCAATTATTTATATGTACAGCCACTTGCTACTTCTAATTCTTGGAGAACTGTGCACTCCTCCCTTGTCCAGTGCAATTGGAAATTTTAAAACACATTTCAAATATCATGGATATATTAAGCCATGCCTAATTAAGCTAACCGAGAATCTAGGGAGACCATATCTCTGTGATGCCTATATGAAATGTGGACCATAGTTTCCTTGATTCTTCAAACCTGTTTTTTCTTGAGCCAATTGATGTCAGCCAAGAGTTGGTCAATGCTATTTTGTTTCTCTGTTTTTTTTTTTGATGTGTTATG
Source organism: Rhizophora mangle (assembly GCA_037832345.1). Taxonomy (NCBI): domain Eukaryota; kingdom Viridiplantae; phylum Streptophyta; class Magnoliopsida; order Malpighiales; family Rhizophoraceae; genus Rhizophora; species Rhizophora mangle. The sequence goes on along the minus strand of JBAPLJ010001421.1, from coordinate 1,962,191 downwards.
GAGATTAAAGGCTGTATTTTTTTTCACCACGTCTTTTATAGCATTGTTTGTTTCCTGGATATAAGTCTGTGAATCAGGTCTGTTACATGGGTTTTCATTTATATTCATTTTTGGTGAAGTGACACATATACATTTTCAGTTGGTTGTAGAAAAAATGCTTGCATCTGAAGGCATCAAAAGGACTGAACTGGGTAGAGATGAGTTCAATAAACGAGTTTGGGAATGGAAAGAGAAGTATGTTTCTTATTGGGCACCCATTTTTGATACTTGGGTTGCCCTGTGCTTGCTGGGCTTCACATTATTTTTTTGCTTTACTTGGCTCATCTTCATGTCTTTGTGGCTCTGTTTGGGTATTTGTCTATCCATGTAGATGTGTCTTTGTGCATTTCTGTTTCTGAGCCATGCATCATACTATCTTTATAATCTTCCTGATACTGGAAGCACTTAATTTTGAATGATACTATTCTGCAATAAATGTACATGGGCTGATACTTAAATTTTAGCATTCTAATATTTAATTTAATCTTAGTTTGTGAAATAAATGTAAAAGGGAGTGGAGTTGGGCTGTATGTTACCCATGAACAGTATCAAGAGTGCTAAACTAATCTTTGGGCTCAAAGCTCCAAGCCAATTTCTCACCGAGTTTATCTACTGGTCTTATAACAAATAAAATTCTTAATAGAGTTTCCCCATCAAAAGATCATGTGGCTGCATGCTTGTTTTGGCAAGTAAAGGAAATATACTTGAGATGTTGCTAAGAGATAGCCAAGATTAATTCCACCAGCTCATCAAACATTTCTTGGCCACCATCTTCTGATTGCCTGGAAACCAACTCCCAATTTGCACTGTGAAAGCTTTTTATGCATTATTTCCTCTCATTTTTCAGTGGGTCATTTCCCAATGAAAAATGAACGAGGTAATTTGAAGAGTCTATAATTGCTGTCTGTTATTTGTGATCTTCTACTATTATCTTTGCAAATGCAGTTGTTAACACATGCAAAATTTACCCCCATTTGTTTGTGTGTCCTTGAATTTTTACTGGTTTTATGTCTCAGGTATGGTGGGACTATTATAAAGCAAATTAAGCGGCTTGGTGCCTCCTGTGATTGGACTAGGGAGCACTTTACACTTGATGAGCAGCTTAGTCGTAAGTGAATTTTCTGAGTAGTAGATCACTGTCTATTTTTGCAACTCTGCCTGGGGATAATATTCCCATGTAAGGTGTTAAAAGGCCAATGTTATCCTTCCGTTATATATATATATATATATAGATATAGATATATTGAATTTTGTCCATTTTTTCACTTCTACTAGCAATTTCTAATACAAATCTCTTAATGTTTCCCCACAAATGAAGAATAGTTTCATTCAGAGGTCAAAGATACAGTGCATTGAGTGTTCCTTTTCATTGACACATTCTGAGACTATGCCCTTTCTGCAGGAGCTGTTATTGAGGCCTTTATCAGGCTTCATGATAAAGGTTTAATCTATCAAGGTACATTTATGTGCTCTACTCCAAAATTTGTTTTGGATCTTATGATAAAGGGCACTCTTTGTAGCTTCAATGAGTTCTGAAGGACCTCTAGTTGTTGAGCTTATTTCTGTGAAATGCTTGGCAACTTTCACATTGAATTCATTCATTGAAGTGGAGTCAAGCTGTGTCCATGTTCGATAACTGTTTCTGTTTCTGCAAAATTTTTTTCCAATTGTTGAATTGGTTTTGGATATTCTTTTTCTTTTTCCTTAGATGTTACAAGCTTGTGGTGCTCGAGTGGGAAGTTACATTTTAAATCTAATTTCTCATTTCTATATTTTGTCTTATATGTTGGTCGATACCATGAGCTTGAAAGTTTGGATTTTAAACACTTGATTGTGGATAGCTATTGGAATCAACTGAAGCGATGCTTTCTTCCAGGATCTTACTTGGTTAACTGGTCACCTAATCTGCAGACTGCGGTTTCAGATTTGGTATTCTATTTTTAGATTTATGATTCTTTAAAGTCAACTGGCATGCAGTTTTATCACTGAAAGTACCATTTCACACACACACACACACACACAGAGACATATATATGTATTTTATTTTATTTTTTGTCTCAGGAGGTAGAATACTCTGAAGAACCTGGTACTTTATATTATATCAAGTACCGTGTTGCTGGTGGTTCAAGGTAGTAGTTGTTCTTTTAACAATCTTCCTTCATAAAAGATTCTAAGAGTAGCTGTTCAACCTAAAAACATCTTCTATTCATTTTTCTAGTTATAATAAGCATGAAGAAACTAAATAAACTCTCTTTTTATTTTTTAATATATATATATATATATATATATATATATATATGTGTGTTTGTGAAGTGCTTGCCTAAGCTCAATTTTTTGAAAGATAGAAGAATGACCAAACACACCAAGTGAACATTTTGAATTTATTATTATTTTTTAATAAAAGTGTTCTCTAATGTAGTTTGGGCCATTTTTTATTACAAAAGCTTTTTGGTGTTGGGGACACAAGTGTATGAGTATGTTGATCAAGGAACATAAATTATGGGTTTATATCGATGGTTTATCAAATCTCTAGACTTTAGAGCCTACCTCATTGGCACTTATCTAAGCTGTTTTTCCTTCTCTGTAACTACATTTGAAATTGTATAAAAAACTACTTCGGTCAAACTCATGGCAGCTTCTGCTTTGCTTGTTAGAGAGCACTATTCAGCAGAACCAATATCTCATTCTGGGGTAAATCACAACTTCCTAACTGTGTACTCTTCTGTAAGACTAACAATGAAATCAGAAGGAATGAAGACAAAAAGTAATGTAAGTGGGGAAAAAATCCCAATATGAGAATATTGTGGGCTATTTCACTCTGCTATGTTTTGCAATGTGCTAGAATTGGAATAACAAGATGACAAATACTTTGCCATGCAAACTTACATTATGTGCTCTGACTTTGCTCTACGGATGTCTTTGCACTATGCCAGAGGTTTTAACCTTTGTGGTCCAACAGGGATAACCAGTATAAAGAAAATTATTTGTGTTAAAAATATCAATTTATTTGTACCTTTGTTTCAAAAAAATTTTTAAATGTGCTCACCTAAGCATATTACTTTCTATATGGATATGGCATCTTGTCAAACTGATGTATGCTGCTGTTTCATATTCATGGATCACTTTTTTACTTCCTTGCCTTCCAAGTATTGATATTCTGGTATTTCTTTATAGGAATGACTTTTTGACAATAGCAACGACTCGCCCTGAGACTTTGTTTGCTGATGTTGCTGTTGCAGTTCATCCTAAGGTAGGGCAAGTTGAATATAATCCACTAGAAAGCCATCAAAATTGTAATGGCATGGTTTATATAACAGAAATATTCTCCAAGGAAAAACAAATTTGGTATATCAGAATAAATTCAACTCAGCATTACTAATAATACCTTTTTTTATTTTTTTTATTTTTTTATTTCGTGGCTTCAAAATCATGGCATTGTAAATATCCATCAGTCTGCTTCACATTTTCATTTAAAAATTTTCTCTCATTGTATTTTAATTACTGCCTATGTGTGCTATTTGGGACAAGTTTTTGCTAACAATTTCTGTCATTGCACTGTTTTCTGGATGGTATGCAGGATGATCGTTATTCTAAGTATATTGGGAGGATGGCAATAGTGCCTATGACATATGGTCGTCATGTTCCTATTATCTCTGACAGGGTAGGTCAATTCCTCTACAATTTTTGGGGGGTATATTTTTGCCTCAAATTTTTGCTGCAACCTTTGCATGGCACTACTTTTTTTTTTTTTTTGTGTTTTGAATCATGCCCTTTTAGGAAGGAAATTAAGGTAGGTGATACTGATGCATGTGTCATGATAGGTTTGTACACATCATAATGACAAAAGGAAAGTTTGGCCTTAAAAAGGCAGAATGGGGGGAAAATGGATACTGAAGCCATTTGGTATAGAATCTCAGCTAGGCTTTAGTCAGTTGAGTAATTAGAAGGAAAAAGGCTGTAGCTATCAAAATAATGCTTGGTCTCATGTTCACTAGCTCTGAATTTTGTGGCCAAAGGTCTTATATATGATGTTACTGCATGTTTACTGAATGGCTTTCCTTTTCCACGTTTTTGTAAAGAAAATTGGTTGGGACAGATTTCAAATACTTATTACTTTGGTTCTGTCTCAGAAAATTGTGAGACACTAAGCAGTTGTTATTGCAGCATGTAGATAAAGACTTTGGGACTGGTGTTTTGAAGATAAGCCCTGGACATGATCATAGTGATTATTTTCTTGCTAGGAAGCTTGGCCTTCCAATTCTTAATGTTATGAATAAGGATGGAACCCTTAATAAAGTTGCTGGACTGTACTGGTAAGCTTCTGAAAGATTTTGAAGAATTTTACACTAAAGAAGTTTTATGTTTGCCTGACATATAGCAATGGCTGTTGGAAGTTTAGTGGTCTTGATCGGTTTGAGGTGCGGAAGAAACTATGGTCAGATCTTGAGGAGACAGGATTAGCCGTGAAGAAGGAGCCACATACTTTACGAGTTCCCAGATCTCAGCGAGGGGGCGAAGTGAGTAACATGTCGTTCACAAATGCTTACAGATCTGAGTTTTTTTTTTTTTTTTTTCAAATCTTTTTGCACAAAGAATTGCATTTCATTGTAGCATAAAGTTTACAAACTCAGGCTGCAGAGGTCTCTTCATTGAGCCTAAGTAGAATTACTCACCTAACTACTCACCCCAATACAAAATAAGCTCCAAAGCTTACCGGAAATTCCCAGAAGCATCTAGTGTGCAAGCTTCACCCACAAATCAAAAGCTAACCCCATGTCCAGCTCCTTCCCCATAAAAAAACTTGTGATCCAACATACAAGCAACACACCATGATGGCTAAGAGCACCTAGAGTTGGCAAATGGGCAGGTTGGATTGGATTCAGTTTGAATTGTTTTGGGTGTTGGGTCATTCAAAATTTCAGTTTTTTCAGGTTCTTGGTGCATCAAGTTTTAGGTTCATTAAGTTTCAGATAAATCAAATTTCAGTTTTATTGGGTTAAAAATTTATTAGGTTTGGAGTTCTTTGGGTTTTGAGCTTTTTGGATTCAGGTCTTAGGTCATTTCAAGTTCTGGTTTTTTCCAAGTTACAGGTCATCAACTTTTTTTAATCAATGTGGGATGGGTTGAGTCAGATTTTGGGCTGGTTATGTCAGGTTATTCAAGTCAGGTAAGTCTTTGCTGCTCTAAGAACAACTCACATCTAAGATAAGCATCTGAGGTATTGCCTAGAACGAGCCCAACTTCATTCAGGAAGATAAGTATACCTGAATTTTGTAGTCCAATCCAAACAAGAAGCTCTACTATTCTTGACAACACATGCTATGCTACAAGGATTACAAACTGTCGTACACAACCAGAAAATCTATCCACCACCCAAGTAATGGGACCGATGAGATTTTCTATCAGAAACAACTTCTGCTGCAAAAAACCATGAACTGGTCCATCAAGCCAAGCAGCTCAAAAACCCACCATAATCCTGGGAACTAGTTCATGTACCCTCCCCACTTCTACTTTTGCCAAACAATATGCCAAGGAATTGGCACCTGTCTTTTTGTTTACAAAGGTTATTGGTATTCCTTTTTTTTTTTTTTACAGTCAGAGGTTATTGGTATTCCTGTTGCTGTAGTAATGTGTTGCCATGATGTTTATTTTTATTGTTGTTAGATAATAGAGCCATTGGTCAGTAAGCAGTGGTTTGTAAACATGGAGCCTTTGGCTGAGAAGGCACTTCGTGCAGTTGAGGAAGGAAAATTAACCATTATTCCAGAGAGACTTGAAAAGGTATGTCAGACATGCTGTAGATTACTTTATTTGGATCTATAGGTTCAACCTTGGTTTCCAGAGCCTCTGAGCATCATGCAGCTACAGCTTCTTAGTTATGAAGTTTTTATCCTGCTTATTATTATTATTTAATCTGGCTGGTTGTTCATCACAATAGGGCCTGTTTGGTTCTTTATGGAATGGAGCACTCTTTGAATCTCATTTTATCTCCATGTTTGGCATGCCAATGTAAAATCCTAAATTAATGAAATTCCCAAAGGAATTGGGTGCCTTCAAAAGGCAAGAATTCCAAGACATTGTCTTTGTTTAAAATAGGGATCCATTCCATCATTTCCAGGTAGCATGCTCAGCAAGCTTAACTAAGCTTATGACGAAAATAAAGTCTTGGCTATATTGGATTGAGTAGACTATGAAGTCAAGGGTAGTCAATTCTTAAACTATTAAAGAAGGCAAATCCAAAGGAAAATGAACATATTGGACTTCAATTGTGTGAGACATCATTACCAAATAAATGTGCTCAATATGTAGAGATCTAGACTTGGGTAATGCATCATGAACATGAGTAACAATCTAGAGAGTTGTATATAACTAAATAATGTAGTGGGGTTATGATTGGTGATGCTTTGTTCAAGGCAGTAAAGGGCCAAGAGTCTGTCAGATGGGTTTGTGCTTGAAAGGTTCCTACCACCTTTTGTCACATAATTTTTCCTTGTGTCCGATTTCTATGCATTGAATTGTATACTATGACAATAATAGAAACTAATTGCAACCAAATATGAAAAAAGAGATTTCCAGTGTATCTTAAGATTGTTCTGAAACCAAAAATTTTAAATCCCAAGTATTTAGAAATGCCTTTTTATTTTTGTCTGATGATCATTTAGAGATGCTATTCCAATTATCGTTTTGAGCAGACCAAGCTATAATATGCCCACCTTCTTATCTTCTAGCAATATGTTGCTACCAAATTTGATGTTTACTTGCACCCATGCCAAGTTCTTTTCTTACACCTTTTAGTTTATGGCAGATTTATAATCACTGGCTGTCAAACATTAAGGATTGGTGTATAAGCAGACAACTGTGGTGGGGACACCGCATACCTGTCTGGTATGTCGTGGGGAAAAAATGTGAAGATGATTATATTGTTGCAACACATGCTGATGAAGCGCTTGAAAAAGCTCGTGAGAAGTATGGAAAAGATGTAGAAATCTATCAAGATCCGGATGTTCTTGACACTTGGTTTTCAAGGTATTTACATAATGGACACCAATTATTGACCATTTCATATTTTTTCCTTTTGTGTGCCAAAAGATGGAATTGGTTGGGAAGTCAATTGCTTCTTGATCGTAGTCCATAGAAGAGGCAAGCCATTTCTGATCAGGAGCAAGATAAGTAGCACTCAGTCTAGAAATAGCTGGAAAATTCATCTCAACTAGACTTTCATTTTAGCACATAACTATTTTTTGATAATCTAACATGTTAGCTAGAGTTTTGTTAATATAAACTATAATTACTTCGGGATAAAGACACAGTTGGGCTATGAACTTTATAAAATATGTCAATTCAGGTTAGAACCCTCTTTCCTGTTTGATTAAGGTCAATAAGTTTAAAATTTTTTCCATTATGATACAAGCTACTGAGTCTGAGTTCAGAAACGAAGAAGAGAAGAGAAGGTTTCTGAGATTTAGATCAGTGACATGTGTTTGATGAAAATACTCTAAGAACAGAAAGAACACAGAGAGAGTGAGAGAGGAAGAGAGAAAAAGAGACTAAGATTGGAATTGGACTTTTATTCATCAGTTACAAGTATTCATATGATCATCACAATAGGAAACAGTTCACATGAATTACATAGACTTCATCACGGTTAATCTAATTCCTCTAACTTCATCTAACCAACTTTCCTGTCCTCCGCTACTCCAGCTCAGCTGATTCTCCATTCCTTCTCATCTACTGGCTGCTCAATCCCTTACTGACATTTGTCCTCTTCCCCTAAGTTCCTAACTGTCGTAACTGTGTTCAGTTGGAGAAATATCACATTCTGGGGGTTTTTTCCCAATAACACCATTACCACTTCTGTTAGAAACTCAAATACTTCTCTCTCTTTTCCTCTTGCTCTCACCAGCAGCACACTATCTCTTGTATTTTTTTGCAAGAGAAATCTAACAGGAATTTATTGCCAAAATCAAGCAAAATAAGACTTAAATTAAAATCCTTTTACCTGCAATTAAGAAATAAACGCCGGATAACAAGAGATAACAATGAAAAATGAGAAAAAGAGACCGTATGTTGTTGTAGAAAGGTTGAAAGAGAGACCATTCCATCTGGGTCTTTTAGGTAGGATCTCTCATCTTTACTTTTTAATGGGTTTTTGGTTAATGGGTTAGAATGTGTTTGATCAAAAGTAGTTTTCTTTTATTTCTGAATTGGGCGTCCCATGGGCTGCATCCTTTGCCCTCTCTCTGGTGGTATCTTAAGTTTCACATTTGAATCTCTGGAGAGGGAGAGAGAAGACAAGAGAGAGCAGTATTTCAGGGTTTCTAATTATACCTTTATCCTCTGCCCATAACGAGCCTGCAATGCTGTCTATCAATGGAATTAAATGGCAGTGGTGTGTTGCCCGTGTAGTTTGGTGGTGAAGGATGATGGAGAATGGAACAGTTCAGCTTTGGGGGCCATGAAGGGTGAGCTTTAATTCACAATGGTGGCCTTAGTTGCTCTTGGATCTTGTGGAATTGTAGAAGGGGCTAATTGTTTCAGCTTTTAAAAAATGAGTAAAGACATCCTCTACTAACGGAAGAGGTGCCAGGTTAATGGTTTCATAGGAGAACCCCATAATGACAAAATTTTAAATATTGGTGTCCTTAATTGAACAAAAAAGAAAGTTCATGGCCCAATGGTGTCTTTACCCCAATTACTTTTACCAAAGGCTTACAATTCAAGCATGTACTAGAAGTTAACTGCTTACCATACTGTTTTTGCCAACTTACAGCTTACATTTCACATGCAAAAAATTGATATTTGTGAGAGGCTATTCAGTGTCTGACATACTGTCACAGATGCCATGGCATTTACTTGCAGATCATACCTCTGGATTGCATCCACTGCATATCTTCTCCTACAATTTTTATGACTCATTTTCTGCTGACACAATGAAATAAAAGTCATTTGTCAATTGTTTTTGAAGGATGATACTTGACAGCCCATGATCCACCATAATCATTTGCCAATTGTTTGTGAAGGATGTTACTTGACAGCTCATGGTCCACCATAATTGCTCTGTTATTGAAGCTATCAATTGATAACTTTCTATTAAGTGAGTTTTAGCCTTATTTTCATTTTGCTTTTGTCTGCAGTGCGCTATGGCCTTTTAGTACTCTTGGGTGGCCAGATACATCTTCAGAGGATTTAAAGAGGTTTTATCCAACAACAATGCTTGAAACTGGGTTTGTTCTCTGGCTAATTTTCACTTCTTTGTTTTTGTTACTTTATTTTTTTAAAGTGTATGTGGGGTTGCATAATCAGATGTAGAGGTGACCCAAATTTTAATGTTAAAATGGAGCTGAAACATTTTGCTCAGTCCAGGTTTGGAACAGTAACCTGGCCAGAATCCAATTGGACACAGGTTGTGCAATTGCCTCCCTTTGTTTTCAGTATTCTCTCAGCCTCCCCAGCTTGCAGACCTGAGTTTTGACACCTGAGTGTGGGGTATGGAAACATCATGCTCTTCATTAACAAAGTAAATCCTAACTAACAACAATGACATGGGAAAGGATCAGAGGAGGCCCAAGGGTTGAGAGAGAGAGAGAGAGAGAGAGAGGGAGGGAGGGAGGGAGAGAGAGCTGAAAATCAGATCATTACTTTCTAAATTTATCACAACCCTCATCTCTTTTTTCCTTCTTGTGAATTTTACTTTCTGAGTCTGCTAGATGCTTTTGCTGATAAGACTGTCATGGGCCCACAATCCTAAACTATTGTGGTGAAAGAAGTATGATTAAAGCTGAAACCATTTGACTTGTACTAAACATAGTATGTGCAGCAGCATGTTTTTCAAAATATAATATTCCTTCTGGACTTGTTAAGTTGGCTGCCTCTCCTTTGTTGAAGATGCTCTTGAGAAAAAGAAAAAAAGTATCCCAGTGCATAAGGCTCCCACATTTTGGGTCTAGGGAAGGGTTAAATGTACCCAGGCTTACCCTTGCTCTTGAAATACAAGATTTATCCCATGATACCATTTGATTTTATCGTCTATGCTTCCTTTACTTTGATCATGTTCACTACTTCCATGAGTTTAATTTTCTATCCCTCAATTGTTATCATTTTGATTCTGTGTTTGGACAGCCACGACATTTTGTTCTTTTGGGTAGCAAGAATGGTGATGATGGGAATTGAGTTCACAGGGACTGTTCCATTCTCATTTGTTTATCTCCATGGACTTATTAGGGACTCACAAGTGAGTTTGGCCTTCAAATAGATTATTTTCACTATTTATGCACTGGTTAGAACTTAGAATATCCTTACACACTTGCATCTATATAAGCCAGCGCATGCAAATGGAGTCCAATGTGTTTGCCTTTATGTTTCTTGCCCTTCAACCTTAGCTGCATTTTCAGGGGCGCAAAATGTCCAAAACGCTGGGAAATGTTATAGATCCCCTTGATACAATCAAGGAGTATGGAACTGATGCTTTGCGATTCACACTTGCCTTAGGAACTGTTGGCCAGGTTTGTCTTTTTTGCATGGTTCTTATGGCAACATCAAGGCTGAGAAATTCTTATGAAGACCTGATCCACATTGGAAATGGACCCAATATATGAAATTGACATCTGCGAAAAATTTGCACTGTAAGGATTTCATGGGACCTGTAGTATGTCAGTTTCATTGGTTGGGTCTATGGCCATGTTGATTGACTGGGTCTAAATAAGAGTTCCTTGTCCATGCTATATTGTCATATCATAGTAGGGGAAAACTTGTTCAGTCAATATTTCTTCCATTTGCATGAGATAGACTCTTACTTGCAGGATACATTATTTGTTTCTCTAATCTATGTGGCCTCATTAGGACCTTAATTTATCTACCGAGAGGTTGACTGCCAACAAAGCTTTCACTAACAAACTGTGGAATGCTGGGAAATTTGTGTTGCAAAATTTGCCTGATCATGCTGATTCATCTGCTTGGGAAACTGTGCTGGCTTATAGGGTTGGTTTTCTTTTGCTATATGTGTTCCCTTAGGCATTGCCATTTTTGTAGACTAAACATGTATTCCTTTGTTTCTAAATTTTTAGTTTGATGATGAGGATTCGATACTCAAGCTACCTTTACCAGAATGTTGGGTGGTAAGAAAGAGTTACAATTCATTGTCTGCATGGCCAATTCATGATACCAATGTGGCTAATTAGATAACCTTTTTTTGATTATCAGATCTCCAAACTTCATCTTCTTATTGATGTGGCCACTGCAAGCTATGACAAGTTTTACTTTGGAGAGGTTGGAAGAGAAATCTATGATTTCTTCTGGAGTGACTTTGCTGACTGGTATGCTTGATTCTCTATTGTCATTTCATCATTAAAGAGACAATCATATTATCCATCTGGATGCTGGAGAGAAACACATAAACTTCCTGGTTGTTGAAACAAGAAAACCAGCCTTGGATGTAATTGCCAGAAGACAGTTGCATTGCAATATTCAGGGCAAAATGCTCTTTCATCATGAGACCGTGCATTTAACTTTTACATATTTGATTTTTTGGGGTGTATCTAGACACATGAGAAGAGAATATAACCTAGATTGTGGTTTAACATTATAACCAAGGAAAGATGGATGAATATAGAGTGTTCCATGATGAGGCCTCCTGGTACAGTCATCAGCTTCAATAAAGGGATTCCTGGGGAACAATTAATTTGATAAATGTAAATATATTGAGATTTTAAATAGGTAATCAAAATTCCAAACATGTGAAGTTAATTTACTCATTTCACAATTTTGTGCTTTATTTCTAAAAATTTTTTCACAAAATTCTGCAAGGTGGGGAGTTCTATCCTCACTGTTCCATTTTCCTCTACCTGCCTTTTTTGAGTGTCAGGAGATCTAGTTTATGAAGCACACAGATGCAGCTGCACACCAATATGGCTATTAAAATCCAATTTCGTGCATCTTGTTGATGCAATAAGTGCCTTATATACATTTTTGTTTTTAGCATTTTCTACTGAGCTCAAAAATCAGTCTTAACATAGGCTTGAATAGGATACAGCATAGATCCATTTTCTCATGTTGTCCTTATTATGATGATTCACCTTAGAATGAAGATATGAGTTCCTAGACAACAACATAATTCAAACTCTTTCTTTTGGGGGCCTCTGATTGGCTATTTGGATTGAGCAAAAATTTTAAATGCAGCAGAGGCAAAATATCCATATTTATCCTTATCGCTGGCATCAATATTTCATGTTTCTGATTCAGTGGTTTTTAAGCTGTTGCTGTATTTTAATGCTAGCACTCATTTCCAGGTACATTGAAGCCAGTAAAGCTCGCCTTTACCAATTCAATGTCAATTCAGTTGCTTCTGTAGCACAGGCAGTTCTTCTATATGTTTTTGAAAATGTATTAAAATTGCTTCACCCATTCATGCCCTTTGTCACAGAAGAGCTCTGGCAGGTAACTTTCTTTCTAATTATTCCACATTCAAACTTACATTAACTGCTTGAGTATTGTAGATTAAAGCCTAAATTTAACAGTTACTGCTTAACCATGTACACCTGCGATTATTAGTTAATGATTTTACTCTCTTTTTCTCCCTTTTATTGTTTTTGCTTGAGAATCATGTGATTTGTAAATATGTGTCTTTTCTCTCTTTCTCCCTCTGTGTGTGTGCATGTATGTGTGAGCCCACCAGTGTGTTTGTTGCATACTCACATGATTTGCACTAGTGTGTGCTTGTGAGTGAGAGTTCCAAGATGGTTGCATTAGGACAAAAAAATGTACAAGAACATAGGAGAAATGCACAAAAAAAAGTCAAGGAAATATAATGAACCATTGTATGTAGAATAACCCACTTTAAAAAATGCATGCAAATGCAAAACACTGACATTGACGGAGGAGGATAATGATAATGATGATGACAGTATTGTATGAATTAAAAAGATGCCAATTTTCTTTTCCCTCATTTCATGGAATACTATTGCAAGTTGTAAGAAATATCCGGTGAATAAATGGGTTTGTGGTGACCTCATTTTGTACAGGCACTCCCTAAGCGGAAAGAAGCTCTTATAGTATCTACGTGGCCCCAGATATTGCTTCCACAGCATACTAGCTCAATAAAGAAATTTGAAAATTTCCAAGCTTTGGTTTGTTGACAGTCTATGTTTTCTCTCTTTTTTACCTCATGCCCTTTCATTTTGTGAAACCTAGGTTTCTACCTTTTCATAATTTTTGAACAAGTATACTGAAATCATCTTTATGTATGTGCCAGACCAAAGCTATCCGGAATGCACGGGCAGAATACTCAGTTGAGCCAGCCAAGCGTATATCTGCATCTATAGTTGCAAGCAAAGAAGTTACCCAATATATATCTGTAAGTTCATTCATTTCCTTCTTCTTTTTCCTATAGGTGGATACTAGCTTGGCTGCTTTGACTAAAGCATCAAGCTGCAGATACAAGTCTAAGTGTGCATACACTTGCTGATTGGAAGAGACTAATATTTGTTAAATTGCATGTACAAGTCAAACTGCACATATGCTTGCTGATCCTCTGGTGCTCTCTTTTTGCACGAAAGTAACATTTTTTGAGTCCCAAAATTTGACATATGGGGACATGAGACATGAGAATTTAGTTGTGCATGATTTTTGCCCCTTTTATGCAACCTAAGCACCAAAGAAGCAATAAAAAAAAAAAAAAAAAAGCATTTGGAAGGAATAAAAAAAGGGCACTGTCTTGGTTCTGTCCCAAAGTGGGACCAAATACAAATGTAAGAGTAGCAAGGAAAATTATATGTAAGAATACAGTCCTTAAGACTAATGGGTTAACAGAGATCAAAATTTAAAGACTAAACAGTAGGTGTAACATAATGATTAGGAACCAAAGGGTGACTAAATACAAATGACAAATGTATTTTTGCAGACATGATTTTTGATGAATAAGTTACTTGACTTTGATTTGATACAATAGGTTAAAGGTGTTTGACAAAATGACTAAATTGTGGGTGTAGAACACGTTCCATGGAACAATGAGTTTTAAAACAAACTTTTAGTAGAATTAATTGTGAGAGGAATAGTTTTCTGATGTCATCCCCTCCCTCCAGCAAAAACAAAAAAAAAAAAATACCAGTGTAACAGGACCGTAGATGCAGAAAGAATCTTCCAAATTGACTTTTAAATAAAATGAAATCTATCTCCATCAATACCCTATATTGCAATCACCATATTAGAATTTCACATCTAATATTCTTGGGCTAACCCTTTCCATCAGACTTGATTCCCTTCACAATCACAACTGCACTATTCTATTTCCTAATAATTCACATATCTCACAAAATGTTCTCCAGGATGAACTTACTCTGAAATGATTCCTGCTTCATTCCAATAGGATAGGACTTGGGGAAGAGATCTGCTAGAATAGAACTCCACCTTTGATCATGGAAAAGTGGTACAGATGTATGAGTACCCACCTCAAACCTCACTAGCAATAAGCCTTCTCATGCCTTGTTGTACAAAATTTGCAGGCCCCCTTCCCATATGTTTTGTCATTTCTGTTTTCTGTGCATCATTCTTCTCTTCTTTAGAATATTTCAGTATTTGTTATGCTCTCTAACAAATAAAATCGATGCATGCAGCAATGATCTGAAGAAAAAACAAATTCAAAGAATTTATGCAACTTAGAATTATGGTTCTGATTTCATGGTAGTTTCATAGAGATATGACAAAATTTGGTAGGAGTCACATTTTGGCGACTTTTTGTCTAGATATAGCATTTTCCTAATCTTAAGTTGTCTGAAGGAGTTTTAAGTTCTCTGTAGGGGTTTATGAATGGATTGAGAGTTATGCTTTCTTTTTAGGTGTGATGCTAGTAATTCTTCAACCCTATTCGTGTGAGGCTAATAGCTTTATTTCAAATTCCACTATTTTCTTCATTCAGATCAATCTGAATTCCAGATTTAAGCCCTACTATTTCAGTTTTCAAACTTTGATAAACCCTAAACCTAAACTCAATCAACTCTGCATTTATCTGTCCTACATCAAAAATAGATATTGATTGTTTCATTTCTTCACCTGTTGCTTATCCTTTGTCATGCTACAGTTGCATGTTTTCACACAGTTGCTTTCCTTACTGAGACAACCCAACAGTTTGGAGTTGGGTATAGCACTGGCATCTATGCAATTTGTATTCTGATCATTTGTGCAATTTTCCATTCATTCATGCAGAAAGAGAAGGAAGTTTTAGCACTTTTATCCAGGCTAGATCTACAGAATGTCCATTTTGCCAATTCTCCTCCAGGCATGCTAGCTTCCATATCATTTTTTTTTTTTAATGTCTTTTCATAAGCCAGTCTGTAAAGTAAATTTCTGGTGGTAGTTGTTTATTAATTGTAATCAATTGTCAAATATTTACATACTTACTCTTGTGGTTTCAATCTCTCTTGTCCTAAAGGGGATGCAAAGCAGTCTGTACATCTTGTTGCCAGCGAGGGTCTAGAAGCATACCTTCCTCTGGCTGATATGGTGGATATTTCTGCTGAAGTTGAGCGTCTTTCCAAGCGCCTTTCCAAGATGCAAGCAGAGTATGATGGACTTGTAGCTCGCCTCAGTTCTCCTGAAGTATGAGTCACTTACACAAATTTTTAAGTGCAATGGATTGACTTGACATATTATTTCACACATCCATAATTTTGATTAAGCAGCTAACAACACTAGCAAAAGTAATATTATGTTACAATGTGTTTACAAAACACTTGTGTAGATCTTTTGTTTAGGCCAGTTGAAATTAATGTGTGGGGTGCTCACTGAACTTCCTGCTGCAGGGATCTGAAATCTGCCCCCTTGACTAAGATTCATTGCCAATTAGACCACTTAGAGGCTCAATTAAGAGATTCTTAAAGGGGCTCCTAAGTTTCCTGTTAAGGATTTGTCTAGCTGTTAACCTGGAAATTTATTACAATAGTTTCAACATCGAGAAATTTCCACAATAACTAGTAGAAAACAATTTCTGCTGTTGGTCTTCTCTTATGTTAAGTTCTTCAAAGATGATGTAGAGTTGACGATTATTCCACAAAAAAGTGTAAAATAGCAAGAAACGCTAATTGGATTTGATGCTTGTGATTATTTGACATGTCAACAACACCTCTTTCTTGCTGCAGTTCATAGCGAAGGCACCTGAGGATGTTGTGCTTGGTGTTCGAGAAAAAGCTTCAGAAGCAGAAGAAAAGATAAACCTCACCAAGAACCGCTTAGCTTTCCTCAAGTCTTCTGTTCTGGTATCAAGATAGGTTTTATCCATCATTGGATTAGATTCTACTTTTGAATTAGATTTAGGCAACATTCAATATGACAACTGCCTAAGATCCACATCTGCACATTGCAATGGGCTGGTGACATCTATGTCACAGTATTGAGGCTGTTGATGACAAGTTCGAGAGAGAGTTGATCTGGGCAGTCAACTATTGAACTTGGGCAAATAACAGCTCTCACCCTTGATTATGGGAAGATTTGAAGGCACCATACAGTATACTAGAGCTTGGCTAACTTTCCTTGATTCCTTGTGTCAAAGCCTGCAAATAGTGACTGTAAGTATACAATTATTTGGTCATGGTCAAAGTTTCTATTTAGCTGAGTTTGTGATTTCATTTGGCTTTTTATATCATTTTTTTTTAGTTAATAATGCCTATTACCATATTTGGATACAGTATGAAAATTAGGTTTCACCATACCCTAGAGTATAAGAGCCTCATGTATTGGAAAATGCCCTTTTATGAAAGATAAGTTTCTCCCAATAATCATGAGATCTATTTTCATCTCTTTTTTCAGCTTCAGAAGTTGAAAACTTCAAAACTATTTTATTATACGTAGCAGGTGGAAGATCAATGGTTGAGGAAGTATTTAGCGATGGAAATATGAATAATCAAAGTTCATTTGATTGAAAATTCATGAACAAGGGGAGATGGAAATATGTATACCAAAACATTTCATTCATGACTTATATTGGATGTATTCAACTATCTTTACCTAATTCTACATAATTCATATTATCAATGCCCCTCCATAAAGCCAATATAATCAAGGTTTTGTTTGGTTTCACATCACCTTCGCACCCCTCCACAAACATCCAGAAAAAGGGTGTGGAGGGGGGGAGGGGTGTGTGGGAACACAAGATTTCCCACTCTTTGATTTGCAGTCGTTGAAGCAAAAAGAGAGGGGCAGAGAGATGGAGTTCTACTATGAGCCTAGTCGGTCACAGCATCAAGACTCTTGGAAGGTTGGAGATTTAAATCACTACCCCCTCAAATTCTTGCAAAATGTGGGCTTGAATTCTCATGTATGAAAAAAAAAAACAAAAAAAAAAAAAACTATTGAGAAATTGTGATACTAAAGACAGATGCAGTGGAGTTGCAAGCACCAAGCATGCATGGCCCCTACATCTCATGGCTTTGTAAATTCTCAATGATGGAAGTCTGGTTTACCGCTGGATTCCATCATCATATGAGAGTCTACTTGATCAAGATCAAGCATTCACGTGGCAACATCTGTTGAACCCTAGATGATGGTGGGTCCCAAAATTCCGCTGGCGAGCCACTGTTCATTGCTTCAAACCTCACTTTTGGTTTCAGATTTTGATCCAGTAACCCTTAAGATATAAATCTCATTCAATTAGGAATGGGATGATAAGCTTTTAGTTAGATTCCTTGATTAGCAGTCTCTATGTTTCTTAAATCCAGGAATGAGCTTTTCAAAAGCTTTATAATCAAAAGCAAAAGCAGAGGGACCATCTTCCCACCAAACTAAATTACACTACTTTATTCTACTGAAGTCTCTGAGGTCGCCATCAGAGTCCCCTAATTTGATCCACTTCTTCCTCCTTTTCCCTCAGCTTTTTCTTTCTTCCTGGCCTTTCCATAATGTCTGCCACTGTGTTGACACCTATGCTTCATCATTCCTTGCACCTTTCCCTTTTGTTTTAATGATCATGATGTTTTAACCAACAAGTTTACCACTTGTGGATTGATATTGTAGCTCAAATTTATCTCCTAGTCTAAAGCATTAAATTTCCCCACAACTCAGAATGTTTTGTATTCTGGATGAAAAAACTGAGAAATTTTACAATGTAAGCTTGGGAATTGACATTTGTCTCTATCTAACCTTGCCAATCACCTAATTTGGTCAGAAAATCCACTAGCAAGCAATCGTTCTCACAACACTGGTCCTGTCTTTATCGAAAATGAGAGCATGTATGTCACAACTTACAATGAACCCCTTTTCTGCCTCCAAGTATCACAGTAATTACTACAAAAGATTGGCTAATTACACAAACCCCATTAACGAAATGCTTCCATAAGGCAAAAGAATCTTATGCCAAAAGAAAATGGGAAATGTGGGTTGAATTGCTCAATTTGCTTTATGCTTTATTTGACCTGCGTCTTGGAATATTTTCTAACCTGTTCCAGAATTTTTGAGCTCCTGTACATTTTGGACTATGAAATGCTTTTGATTACAATTAATTAATTAAGACCCTGGCAATAAAATTCAAAGGCCAAGAGCCTCTGTCTAACAATGGCAACGCAAGTGGGCCAGTCTATGTGGCCCATCGGCTCCTTCATGATCAAGGTGATAGTCCATCCCTCGGCGTGATGCATCGCAAATTGTGAAAAGGAAGGTGGATGGGGTGAGTTGACGGAAGCGTGTGTCTCGGGCACTTCTTCGGTTTGGTTTTTTTTTAGAAGTATACAATGTGCATTCAATTAAATTAGGATTTGTAAAATGTTAAGATAAAATGTAAATGCACCAAAATTGATACTTATTTATACATATATTTCAATTATATTTACATTTTATATATATATATATATATACCTGAGCTGTTGAGTTGTAGCAAATACAGTATAAAATTCATTTAGTGTACTTTTGCTGCAAGTGGAACACAACATTCTTACAAGCATATACTTCTACTTTTCTTGCAGGAGCAGTGTTGCGTTACATTTTGTCATAAAAAATCGGAGACAGCCCTCTTAAACCTCCCTACCTCTCTCTCTCTCTCTCTCTGCGCGTGTATGTGTGTGTAAATAAGGAAGAAAATAGCAACCATGGCTACCAACAAGTTTGCAACCATGCTGCACAGGAATACACACAAACTCACTGTAATTCTTGTCTATGCAGTCCTTGAATGGATCTTGATCATTCTCCTTCTAATCAACTCTTTGTTCTCTTACCTGATAACCAAATTTGCCAGCTACTTTGGCCTTAAACAGCCTTGCCTGTGGTGTACTAGAGTTGATCATGTGTTGGAGCCTGGAAACAACAGCCACTCTTATAGAGATCTTGTGTGTGAGACTCATGCCACTGAGATCTCCAAACTGAGTTACTGCTCTAATCACCACAGACTAGCTGAACAACAGAGTATGTGCATGGACTGCTTGGCCTCTCGGCCAACTCATAGCGATGAGTCCATGGGAATGACAGCGAGGATCGCTTTCATTTCATGGGTGAGTAAGGAGACTGTTGAAACTAATGGTGAAAATATTTTCAGATGTTCTTGCTGCAATGAGAGCTTGAACAGCAAACTCTATCCTCCTTACTTGTTAATCAAGCCTTCCTGGGGTGCTTTGAAGTATACCCAGAAAGGAAATTTAGTTATAGAATCGATTGAAGATGACAACAATAGAAATGAGTGCAAAGAAGTAAGCAAGACTTCTAATTTGGCTCTTTATCTGACAAACAAAGATGAGATCGAGAGATTCAATGCAGAAGAGCATCATGATGTAGAGAGGGCAGAGGATGACCATCAAATACTTCCTGATGTAAGCCATTTTGGCCTGAGAAATGCAGCAGAGGAAGATTACTTGACGTCTGAATCAAACTTGCAGTTGCAGTGTGACGGAAAGGAAGGTAAAGAAGTTCACGAAGCAGGAATTCCCGACCTTAGAAAGCTAGAATTTAATGGTAATATGTCTGTTCATCCATCTTCTGATGACAGTGTAACCCAATGTTGTTTGGATGAAGATTATTCAGTTGAAATCCACCCCATGTCCCTGGAAAGAAATCATGATTGTGAATTTTTTCGTTTAATCCCTCTTGAATTGGTTGATTCATTGACCATTATGAACTATGGAACTTTTGATTATGGATTATGCCACTTCAAAGAAAAAGATCTGGAAAAGCAAGATCAAAATGGAACCTCTGATTCTGCATCAGAGGTTGGCAACCAAGTCGCAGTGCCAGAAGAAGCAGTACAAATAAATGAGGACGAGGGGGAAAATTCTGCAAAAGTCGAATGCACTGAGCTTGATCAGGGTGACGGGAAGAACAATTTTATTGCAGAGACATGCGAAGAGGTCGCTTCTTTACAAGTAGCTCAAACTCCATCTGATGGTGGCAACAATGTAAAAGTTGCAGAAATGGAAGAAACATGTGAACCTTCAGGTACCGATAAATTAGTT
The DNA here is from genome assembly GCA_037832345.1 of Rhizophora mangle. Classification (NCBI taxonomy): domain Eukaryota; kingdom Viridiplantae; phylum Streptophyta; class Magnoliopsida; order Malpighiales; family Rhizophoraceae; genus Rhizophora; species Rhizophora mangle. Next base: position 1,941,735 of record JBAPLJ010001421.1, on the reverse strand, counting down.
CTTTATGAAATGTCTCACCTTGTATAATTCATATTTCGTAGCTTGGGCTTTCTAGACTTGCTATATTGCCAATCCTCAATTGATCAACCGAAATCCTTTGATTTTTCCTTTTTTTTTTGTCCGAAATGCAGCTCAGGAGGAAGAAGTAGATTGCATAGAATCTTTGATTGATCCAACAACATCCACGCCCTCCACACAACTGCTCCTATTCAACTGACCAACCTGAAGCTCAGCAACCAAGTCCTCCGATGCCGTGCCTACAAGGAGATTGCTTTTCCACAAAATCCAATGGCGATGGGATTCACGATACCCCAGAAACATGTTTGGCTCATGATGAGCTTGGTAAGCTGCATTCCGTATCCTAAATTCCTTGAGCAATCAATCAATTAATTCTAACACCATGAGCTAAATAAGATGGAACTCTAATGCAAGTTGTTTTCCTTAATAGGTCCAATCAATAGAGAAAAATCTACCACAGGAGAGAAAATGATTTCACCTAACACAATTGAGGCAGGAATAAATCATCATACAATTCCGCATTCAGAGGCAAATGATGCAGAAGATGACAAATTTCCCGAGACACCGACTTCTGTGGATAGTGTTCAGTATCTGAACAAAAAACTGGCACTCTATGAGAAACGAGAATCGGGGACAGAGGAGTCCATAGATGAGAGTGTCATGAATGAGAAAGATGCTGGGGATCCTGTTCTGACAATTGAACGATTGAAAACGGCACTGAAAGCTGAAAGGAAAGCTATGGGTGCACTATATGCAGAACTAGAAGAAGAGAGGAGTGCCTCTGCAATTGCTACAAACCAGACTATGGCTATGATAAATAGGCTTCAGGAAGAGAAGGCTGCAATGCAAATGGAAGCATTACAATACCAGAGGATGATGGAGGAACAGTCTGAGTATGATCAAGAAGCCTTGCAACTTTTAAATGAGCTCATGATCAAAAGAGAGAAGGAGAAGCAAGAGCTTGAGAAGGAACTGGAAGTATATCGTAAAAAGGTTTCAGACTATGAGGCTAGGGAGAAAGTACGAATGATGAGAAGAATCAAAGATGGAAGCATAAGAAGCGGAAACTCTTCCACTACTTCTGGCAATGCAGAGGATATCGATGCATTATCTCTTGACCTCAATCGCGAAGCACGGGAGGAAAATGGTAGTTTCTGTGGAAATCAAGAAACCCCGGACGATGAAGTGAGAAATCTGCAGGAACTAGCACTTGATTGTGTGAAGCAGATGACTGTCCTTGATGACTCAATGGTAGAATTTGAGGAAGAGAGGCTGTCCATTCTGGATCAGCTCAAAGCACTGGAGGAGAAGCTGCTCAATTTGGGTGAAAGTGAAATCATTGAGGATGAAAATTCCATTGAGAATTGCTCAGAATTTAATTCCAAAGGACTTGATGAAAGCTATGAATTAAGCACACGAGAAGAAAGTAGAGCTCCAAATGAGTCATCTGAAAATAAATATTATGCTGATAGAAAAACGATGAGTTCCATGGCCAGAAACCTCCTCCCTCTTTTAGATGCTGTTGGAAATGAAACCGAAGAAGGTTTTCCATTTGAAAAGAATGTGCATTCTGAGATTGTCGAAATGGAAAATGCAACCCATTCCAGATTTGAAGTTGATGGCAAGAGATTAGCCATTGAAGAGGAGGTTGATCACGTCTATGAAAGGCTACAAGCCCTTGAAGCAGACAGGGAATTTCTAAAGCATTGTATGAATTCAATCAAAAAGGGAGACAAAGGAATGCATCTTCTTCAAGAGATTTTGCAACATCTGCGCGATCTTAGAGCTGTAGAACTTCGCACAAGGAACTTGAATGACGATTCTCTTTGATGAGCTTATGCTTAACAACCGTAAAAGAGAATAAGAGAGGTAATACCTTGATTTGTTTTTTTTTTTTTTGGCTAGTCATTGAAAATCTAGTTAACATTATGTGAAATCTATCTTCAGGGCTTTAGATGTTGACATAATTCATTGTTTTGAGAATCCAGATCCTTCTTCATGGATGACTGAGAAGGAGAAACTTCACGTTGAACGCAGCTAGAAAGTTGGAGGAAATTTATGATTTCTACAGTACTCCAGGAAGTGTACTGACAGAGTGCAGATCCTTGGACTGGTTTGTTTGACTTGATGAACTGTTTGTAGATTGAAAACTTGAAGTCTGCTTCAACCTCTGAATTCCCTCCTTGTGGTTTACAGCAAAAATGGTGTAATGCCACAATTTTGCAGCATCTAGTCCACGTTGCCTGTTTATCGGGTGAAGCAGAGAGAAAAGGTTAAAAATGAAAAAATAAAAAAGGAAAAAACAAAGAAGGAAGGAAGAAAAGAAAGAATGGATTGCACAAATAGCTGGCTGGTTCTTGTGTACACTAGGTTCTGTGGAAATCCCATCAAGTTTCTTCTTTATTTTCCTTCTTCTGTTTTCTAGAAGGTGAAAGGTTGAAGGGAAGGAGAAGAAGGAAGTCCGACTTTTCCATTTTCCTAATTTCTGGGACATGCAAGGGATCTACACCGCTATGTCACTCCGTGAAGATCCGTCCAAGCGGTCTCGTCCGTGTGCCTTTTCCCTTTCTAATAGTGTGTCCATATTCGTGAACTGTAGCTGAAGTCAATACTCTTGTTGCCTTTACAATTTCCTTTGTGGAAAAACATTACAACCTACTTGCTAAAGTTTGTGTGACTTGGTATTCTGAGTGACGGTTGGTTCAGATTTTATGGGAATTTAGGCACAGCACAGCAATCAAACCTCAAGTTATAAACCATTCCAAGTTTTTTATTTTTCTGTAGTTTTGGTACTTTTCAGTTTGATTTTAGTTGGATTGTTTAGTTTAAACAAATTAAATGGTTTCACTTGCATCCCTACTTGCTAGCAGAAATGGCTATAAACCAGACAGCTTGTCGTGATTATTATTGACCAATATGAGTCTCCTCCCTCGTTTATATGAATAAATGGAGTTTTGACAATGAACTGTTACAATCCAGATCCTGGGCATTTACAGCGAATAGCCACTCATTTTGTTCCCCTTCGCATGCACAAGCAAAATTGTGAGACTTTTGGAAATGTAAATTTTTTTTTTTTTTTCATTTTGTATAAAATATTATTCCTGTAGTATAAATGTTATGCATATAATAAAACTCTTTGTGGTTGTTTGTGCCCACGAAATTGTATGTGTATGTAATTGTTTTGATTGAATTTTAGGTATAATCTTTAAATTTGGCTCAGCTATTAACTTGATCAAAAAGTTAAATCACCAATATACTAGTTAAACCACTAATTTAATATTTTATTATTAGATATATATTTATAATTAATAAGTTATTTAATTATTAATTATTACAAATATAAAATAGATAAATATAAAAGATATCATCTAATATTACTTAAATTTATTTATATTTATTAACAAAATCTTAATTTTTTTTTAAAAAATAAAATATGAAATAAAGTTCTTAAAAAAAAAACAAGATGAAAAAAAAAAAAATGGAAAGATTTGAGTCATACGTTTAAAGGTGTTGCTATTTTATAAAGAATGACTTTTGGATGAATGATAGAAGTGCGCAGTATTGATTTTCAACATTTTAGCAATTCAATAGCAACTCATCTAGGTTCAACATCACCAATTCATTCTTGTTTTGCATAAAATTGATCGAGTCATTTGGGTTTGATCAATTTGACAACTATACTTTACAAACAGGTCCCTTAAAACCACGGTTAATAGAGAGAGCAAAAGATGGTGTCAAGCGTATACGAGGCAGAATTAATGCAAAATGTGGCGATGAAAATGGTCCCCGCAAAATGAAAGCCTGCATGACCCCACCTCAAAGGAGGACGGAATCAAAGAAAATTGATTGGGAATCATGGGGAAGACCCCCATTCCAGATCGCCAAATTTTTAAACAGGAACCTGACCTAATCTAGTGTCAGGATTATTGGGTCGGTCTTTGGTTCGATTGACTGGAGTTGAACAGGATTTGATAACCATGTTTTACGAACCAGTTTCTTTCTCACAACTAAGGTTAAAAGAGAATGCAAAATGTAGTATCAGGCATAAAAAGCAGCATTAATGTAAAATGTACAAATTACAATGCTCCTTGCTCCCTATGGAGACCTGCGGAAGCAAGGATGAGATCAAAGAAAATTTATCGACAATCGGGACTGCCGTCGATTTCCCCTATTGCTGTAGGGGACAGCGATTGGGATGATATCTAAGGTCTCTGCTCTCACTCTATCCTCAATCTCAACTACCACCCCAACCTTGCCTTAATCAATAATTGTCAGAAAGCCTCACTAGGCCCTCCACATGTACTTGCTTTTTGATTCATGTTCACAACCTATATATATATATATATATATATATATATCGTGAACTTAGTCATATGCCATGTCATTCAACTTAAATTACGTGGCAATTTTTAATTTTTTTTCCTTTATTTTTTTTTTTATAAATTTCTTTCTGAAATTACAAGATAAAAAAGTAATAAAAATATAAAATGTTGAAGAAATCGTCAACAGACCCATAAACTCTCTCGCAACCTTTTTATTTTTCGCCCTATGCCTTTTTATCTTTGTTAAATCCTATCCATTTCATTTGCCCATCGACCTTTGATTTTCTTTAACCTTATCTCTTCAATTGCATATGACCCCATAAAGATTCTTGTCTCTTTCTCCCTGACAAAAAGTTGTATTTGGGGACCATCGCAAGTTACAAATTTGCGGGTTTAGGGTGGCGTGGGCCTATCCTAGCATAGCCACTCCCAATGAAAGGAGTTACAGGACCAGTTGTTAACTGTTACGTCAATATATCATAATAGTATTTAACTTTAAATAATATTTTAAAATTATTTAATTATATATATATAATTAATATTTAATATTTTATATAAAAATTAATAATAATTATTATTATTATTAAATTTTTTTAAAAAAATTAATTGATAATTTTAAATTATTATTATTTTTTAAAAAATAAAAAAATAAAATATTAACTTTAAATTGATGTCATTTAAAAAAAAATTAAGGAATAGTTAAAATAATAATTTTGAATTATTATTTTTATTTTTTTAAAAAATAAAAAAATAGTAATCTGAAATTATTATTTTTTTAAATTAAATAGTTAAAATAATAATTTTAAATTATCATTTATTCTTTTTAAAAATAAAAGACTAAACTAACAGTTTAAAACTGTTATACCTTTTGAAATACAAGTATAAGATATAAGGTGACAATTTGTTTTTTTCTTTTTTAAAATAAAAAAAATGGAATAAGGCATGGACTTTAAACTACTATCTAATTTTTTTCTTAAAATGGAAAAAGGTAGTAGTTTAGAATTGTTATCTAATTTTTGTATTAAAAAATAAAAGGGCTAAGGCAGTTGTTCCATAGTCTCCTATTCTTTTGAATAAGATAATGGTTTAAAACCATTACCTAATTTTTTTTGAAAAAAAAAAATAAATAAATAAAGGGATAAGGTAATGGTTTTAAACTGTTACATATCCCTTTTAAATTCCCACAATTTAGTGAATGAATCAAACCCTTATCCCTTATTTTGAAATCTCCTTAATTGTAGATTTACCAATCTCTTACTCTAAATTACTCTTTAATTCCTAGCATTCAATTTCACTTCTTTCTTGTTCTAAAACCCTAGATTGGGATTTTGACCCAATTTCCCCCACCTCCATAGCATAACAAATTCCTAGACCTTCCCTTGATCTGTCAATAAGTACAAATTAGATTTTGGGTGTTTTTTGGTGGATTTTGTATTAAGTGATTGCAGGAAAACATAAACTCAATAAATGAAATTTACGAGGTTTTAAGTTGTTAAGTTTATTAGGTGTTTGAGTTGTATTTAATGATGTTTCATGTCTTTTTTTTATTATTATTCTTTAGGATGGTTTTATGAAAGTTGATTTGATATAATAATGAATTGGATTTGGAGTTAAGATGCTCCCAATTTGGGTGGTATTTTGATGTATTTTATGAAATTAGTGGTGGATTTTTGTATGATGTTTCTAATGGGTTGCAGATGGTGACTAAGGCAACAAAGCATTCTAAGGGAGAGAGATTCAACAGTAATGTTGACAATAGTTTTTTGTTTTATACAATCAAAAGGTATGTTATCTCTTTTGCTTTATTGGAACTCTATGAATTTTTATATGACATTGCATCCATAGTTCTGAAGAGGGAGCGTGCTTTGTGCATCCATATTCTTACCTATGTGAATGCTAGTATAGAATTTATTTATGTAGAAAGAAGCAGGGAAAAGGAAGTAATATAACTATATAGGGCATTCATGTGCATTTTGAAATGAAGATAACTTACCTATCTAGCCTAATTATATTAAAACAAACTTAATATATGGCCTTAACAGTCAAAAAAAATGGTGAAATTTTTTATGGAAACTTTGAGTTATAGTTATTGTAAATTAGAAGCAAATATGGGGTTTTTGAATGGGGATACTTTAGGTAGTGTTTGGGCCTTTCTATGTTAATAGGTTACTGCTTTATGTCTTTGTCTTGGCACATAGAGGAATTATTTGGCAAATATTGTTAGTGCACTTTAGGGTTATTAGGCATGAAGGGAGTGTTTCATTCATTGATTGTTGTGGGAATATGATTGTTGTCCTACAATTTGATGGGGCTAGTTTTATTGTGTTTAATAAAGGGACATTAGGCTTTTTATAAGAGAAAACACTATTGCTATTTTGGTGTGGATTTGAGGTATATTTGTTACAATGGGAAGGAAAAAAAATAAGGTTGACTTTGGAAAAATTGTGGGCCCTATCAAGGATACTTGTAAGGGCTACTTCACTTCAACTAATTAGAGAAAACTATGAGATTTAAACATGGTAGGCCCTCTCTATAGTCACTCTTATTATGTTTCCTTGGTTCTAACAACATCTAAGTGTATCTTTTGTTTACCTTATGAACAAATATCCATGATGACCTATAAGTACAGAAACAGAAGTTCCTTGTCAAAAGGTAAAAGAAACAAATAGTGAGAGGAAATGGTCATAATGGTTTAGTTTGCAAATGATCTTCCATTTATTCTATCTTGAGGATTTCCATAAGGTACTAAAAGAAACAAATAGTGAGAGGAAATGGTCACCATGGTTTAGTTTGCAAATGATCTTCCATTTATTCTATCTTGAGGATTTCCATGAGGTACTAAAAGAAACAAATAGTGAGAGGAAATGATCACAATGGTTTAGTTTGCAAATGATCTTCCATTTATTCTATCTTAAGGATTTCCATGAGGTACTACCCTAGAGAACATTCCAATCATTGACCTTAATTCCTCTTTTAGTTCTTTAGGCTTGTTTTCTCCAATGTTCAAATTGATGCTTCGACTTATTCTTACTTTAGATCCATTAACGTTGTTATATTCTCCTTGCTTGTCCTGAGAATGTTGGTTCATGTGTGCATGTGTCATCATGCTCCTTAACATGTTTGTAAAATCAATGTGAATACCATTAGAGTTAAATGTCCTCAATGTAATTAAAGGTAGTGTGTCATATGTCCTTTAGCCTCTAGTGTACTGGTTATTAAATTCTTGATTTTCATGATACAATGAACTTGTATTCTATATAGGAGTATAATGAATATAAGTTTGTAGTTCAAAATCAAAGCTAATGTATTGCAAGTAGCAATGATGATTGTTGTAAGGATGACTAATTAGGAATCTTAACATAATAACAAACAAGAAATGAATGCCAAAAGATAAAAACTAGATTGCCTTAAATTGCCTTTTTATTTTCTTGAACACAGAAAAGTTATGAACAATTATCAAAGCATAATAATAGCTATTATAACATCCAACTCAATTACCACCAAATCTAGAATTGCTATTAAAGTAGATCCAAAGAGCATAAAATAAATGAAATTTTTCCATAATACTTGATTCCATTTTGTCCATTTCCTCTCCTTTTTTAATTTTTGCTCAATTACCTATGTTTCATAGGGACACAACAACTTCAATATCATAACATGCAGAAGAACATAAGAGGAAATAAATAAGGTAGAAAGGGACCAAACCTAAATATTTTTTGTGATTGATTCATTGTCAAGATCCAATTGCAAGGTTAGATAGTGAAATCTTAAAATATTAGATGTTAAGCTAGTTGCTAAAAAAAGTATCCAAGACTTAGATTATGAACTTTATTATCATATAAGAATAATTGTTGGAAGTACAGAATAGGCACATGATACATGCTCCCTATGAAATCAAAAATAATAATTCCTAAGCACTCTTAGTTGGAAGGATAGTGATACCATAATCAAGTCCACAATTTAATGCAATGGAATATGTACAAGTCCATGATTCCTCCTTAACTATCACTACAATCTAACAATTTTAATATGTGCCCTTTGTATATGTGAGCAAAGAACATGTGCTGTTAAATGATTAAATGTTTTCCTAACTTTATCATGCCATCATGTAATAATTTAAATCAAATTTAAATGTTGCATGGTAGTGAAAAAAACAGAAACTTGCATATTCACACATCATATATACATATAAATGATGCCAAAAATAACCTATAATGTGCAATTATAATATTGATAGCCATAGATAGATGATTAGGGACATTGCACATGTTTACCATGGAAAACTAAGAACAAGTGTTACACTAACTTTTCTTAAATCCTTCATTGAAAGCATCTTTGTTATTGCCTTGTGCATAATAAGATGTTCTTAAATGATTATAATCAGTGCCTTGTGGTTTGATAATAAGAAAAATTGTTTATAAATCTATCTAATACAATTGTTTTAGTTTTTTCCTTTGTCACTAGTCATGAGAAAAAACTCATTTTTCTAAATGTTGAAAATCAACTTATAAGCCTAGATGATAAAACTCTATGTGAGTTTAACAATTTCCTTGGGACATTGGCTAAAAATGTTAGATTGATACATTTATACATAAAGACATGGCATATGCTAGATTTTGAGAAAAAAAATGTTTTGTAGAAGCTTTTGTAGGTAATGTATATTGGAAAATTTCTTCCTTATCTCTATAGAAATGTATTCATTACAGTTAAGTTTTTTCACATTTTAATTAATTATAGGATAAGTATATGTTCCTAAGGAAGGTAGAAAATGGGTGATGAGTACCATTGGAGCAAGTCAGAGGGCTTATAAGTGCAAGTTGAAGAAACAACACTATAAGAAGTACAAGACTCATGTAAAAAAGATTGAGAATCATCCACCTTATATACCTTTAGATCAATTGAAACAACTATTGCAATATTGGAATTCTTAAAAAGTAAAGATTTAATAATATCTTATTCTTCCTTAATTATCAATTTCTTTTTAGGTTTTATATTAATATATTTTGACTTTTTGTTATTCCTCATTAATAATTATAGGTAGTGACAAAAACCAACATTAGTAATTGCCAAAAGTAAATAGGAATGCACACTATAGACAGAAAGAGTTTTACTATGTATAAGAATAATTGATGTGTAAATCTCAAAACACCACTAATATATTCAGATATTATATGTGTTACATTAATCTTATGGTCCATATCTAATCATGATTTGGTAACTTTTATTTACTTTATTTAAATTTGTTTTATTATATTTCATTATTTGCATTTGTATCAAAAAAATTGAAGATTCCAATCAAACCTCCCCATCTTAACTTGACATATTCAAGGTTACTCACAAAAGATGATTTAATAGAGAAAAGAAGTTATCAAAACAAACATTTAATCAACTCATAAGCATTTCCTTTTATTTTCTTTTTTTCTTTTGTATGACCTAAGGTTTTGCTGTATTTTTTCACTTATAACTTAACTTGCTTTGAATTTAGATTCAGATTAAGGAGCTTCAAATTTAGGGGAAAGGAACAAGTAGTCAAAGTCATGTAGATGCCTTCAATGTAGTTATGAGGGAGGAGCATTCTAGAAGGGTAAGGCTAAATGGGAAAGTTGTAAAGGACATCTTCTTGATTACATATCAACAATCATTGTAATGAGTTAAGGGATAAGCATTTGGCCAAGTTCTAATCAAAAGAAGTTTCTTCCTCTATATATCTATAAAATGCTTGGTAAACCAAAAAAATTAGGGAGGAAAGATATAAATGAACCCAAAAAGATGTCACAAGAAACTTACATACCTTTAAGATGTCTAGGAAAGGCCAACATAAAAAATATAGAAAATGTGGTGAAAAAGGGTATATAAAAAGGCATATAAGACACATATGCACCACAAGTCACAGATAATTGTCATCATTCTTATTAAAAAGTAATTGAGTTACTAAAAATGTTGTTTAAGATGATGTTTAGGAAGTATATTTAAAGTTTTGCAAATATGAAAATGTTTAATGGTGCAATTTGACAACTGAAACATAAAAGGAGCACATGGAAGTCAAACTGTGAACATGAGAGATCCATAATATGCCAATTATGAAGATGTTAGTAACATCTCTTTATAGTAAAAATTGTGGCTTATGGAGAAGATGGGACAACTCCAACATCAATTGTTAAGCATGATGCTAAGGGAAAACAACCTAGTATACCAAAAAAAGAATAAGAATGCTACAAAAATGGACATTACCACACAACTCCAATAGGTTTGGTATTTGTATTTTGAACCTAGAAATTATAAAAAGTTAATTTTTTTTTAGTTATAACTCACCTAGCTTTTTGCTATAAAAAAACAAGAGAAGGAAGTTGTTAACTTAGCATGGCAGTAAAGTCAACAACTTCTTATAATTTTGTTGAAGTGACTTGTTCAAAAATGAAAAAAAAAATTTATGAAAATAAATGTTAAAGGGCCTATAACACAAGTAAAACAAATAGTATCATCCCACCCAATTAAGTGTAAATGATGTCTAAGAAGCTAAGTAACATAATTTGGGAGCAATATTGGAGAAATAAGTTTGTGTATTTAGCTTGGTCAAACATAGTGAACTCTTTGGTGATTTGGTTTCATTGTATTACTAGTCGAAGTATTGGTATTAAGGAATGTGTTGTAGTTCCATATTTGGGTTTGATGGTTATTAAGAATTATCATTTCATGTTGTGTTATGGCATTGTGTGGAATTCAAATGTTAATATGAAAAATCAAAATTTTCAAGCAAAAAGCCATTATTTTCATTTCACAGGAGCAAAGTACATTGCATCATTAGCCATTTTATGTCTTTCACATTTTCTTATATAAAAACCATAAGGTAAACAACATGCAAATATGATCACTAATTTGTGCATCAACAAAGCCTTTTTTTAATTTCTTTGTTTCAATAGTTCTCCTTAAGTAAATATTGGCAATTTTTATTTTAAGAAATATCACCTAATTATTATAGAAGTAAAGCTTAATCGATATTATATATATAGTAAATATGTAATTTGATTCTATATAAAAGTTATTTTATCTCCTTATATAAAAATTATGCTTATTATGTAATTTAAAAATTCCAAAAATAGTGAAACTGTAGTGTGATTATGAATATAAGAACATTCAAATTTTGAACCATATAGATTTCTTATGTTCTTTTTGCTTTATTCTTTTTGGAATATTTTGTCTTCCAACAACTAGTATCGAAGTTTTAGTTCTAAAGGAGTCTAAGGAGTAGTGGGAGTGATGACATTTAAAAAAGGAAAAGCAAAGATCGACACATTTAATGGTATTGATTTTGATTTATAGAATTTGTAGATGGAAGATTATCTATATCAAAAGAAATTACATTAGTCTCTTTTGAGAAAGAAACTAAAATTGAAGAGTTAAAAAGACTAAGAGTTGTTAGATAGATAAGCCTTGGGAATCATCTAGTTGACCTAACTTGAAATGTTGTTTTTAATGTCCAAAAGGAGAAGACAACCATAAGACTGATGAGGACATTAACTCATACATACAAGAAAATGTTTGCTTATAATATTTAATGAGAAAATTATTTAATCGGAAGATGAAAGAAAGTCTATGTATTACAAATCATATAAATGAGTTCAATTTGATTTTTAGTCAATTGAGTTTGGTAAATATAAATTTTGATGAAGAAGTTGAGGTTTTGATTTTTGTTGCCTTTGTTGCCAAAAAGTTGGAAATTCATTCCAATTATAGTAAATAATTTGTTTGGTTTATAATAATTACAATTTAGCATAGTTTAAGATATGTTTTAAGAAAATATATGTAAATAAGAGAATTGGTATATCATTTAACTCTAATTTTTCCTTAAATATTGAAAGAAAAGGAGTAATAATTTAATATGATGATAATATAGGCAAATTGAAATCCAAGAAAAGGAATAAATCAAAATCTGGTGATACATGCTGAAATTACAACTGTAAGGACCACTTTAAGAGAGACTGCAAGCAATTAAAGAAAGAAAATTAGGATGAAGATTTTTACAAGTGTAGTAATTGAAGATATGTCAATCATTTTGATTTCAAGCATTAATAGTCCAATGGAGTCTTAGATTTTAGACTTTGGGGCAACTTTTTACGCAATCTTACATAAAAATTCCATGTAAAACTATGTTGCTAGTAATTTCAAAAAAGTTTATCTTGTTATAGATGAACTATTGGATGTAGTGAAGAAGGGTGATGTTCATGCTAAAACATCAAACAAATATGTATGGAAGTTGAAAAACATCCAACACATTCTAGGATTGAAAAGAAATTTGATATCTTTAGGGTTGCTTGATGAAAAAAGAAATTCTACAACCTTTGTTTGTGGGTTATGGAAAATTACCATAGGATCAATAGTGATAACAAAAGGAAATAAGATTATGACACTTTATATGACTTTGGCTATAAAGGATTTAGTGGGAAATATTGAGTTAAGGATTGATTCTAGGATTGGGTATTACAAGCTCATATATATAAGTGAGAAAAGAATAAAGATACTTATAGCAAAGGGAAAATTGTTTGGCATAAAAACTATGGATGTTGGTATTTGTAAGCATCGTATTTTCAGGAAGTAGGAAAAGGTCAATTTCTCCAAAGTTAAAAGGGCATCTAGGATGTAGAAGCTAAAGCTTATGCACACTAATGTTCAGGTTCCCTCCTCAATAGCATCCTTAGGTGGCTCACTTTATTATGTCACATTTATTGATGACTTAACTTAAAAGGTAAGGGTTTATTTTAAAAATCTAATGATTTTATGATTGTCAAGAAGTAGAAAAATCAAGTAGAGAATAAATATGGTGCAAAAATAAAATTCTTAAAATTTAATAATGACAATTAGTATGATAACAAAGAATTTAAGATTATTATGCATATAATAGCATTTGGATGGAGAAAATACTTTTGAAGATGTCACAATAAAGCAATATCATTGAGCACATGAATAGAACCTTGAATGATTGTGTTAAAAGCATGAGAATACATGCTAGATTACCAAAGAAATTATGGATTGATGTTGTTAACACTACAACCTATTTGATTAATCGAGGACCTTAAGTTCCTTTGGATAGAAAACTATCAGAGGAGGTTCAGACAGGTAAAAGGGTAAGTCTTTCACACTTAAAAGTCTTTATTTATGTCTCTTATGTACATGTTGATTCTAATGAGAGGGATAAATTAGATTCTAAATTCCATAAGTGTTTGTCATTATGTATAAAATTAATGAATTTTGTTATCATTTCTAGAATAATTAAAATAGAAAAATTATTAGAAGTGGAGATGTCATAGTTAATGAAATTATTGTCTATAAATATAGACATATTACAAAATTTGAAAGTGTAGGGAAACATATCAAAAAAGTGAAAAATGTTGTGTTAAAAGAAATTTGAAAAGATGATATGAATAGGAAAAGTGTCAAAAAATCTTGAAAACATTCTAAGACAATTAGAGCCTTTTACACTAGTAATATAGTAACAAAGTTTAGAATAATATCTAAGTCTCCATGGCAGTTATCTCCTTCTTTGTATCATTTACTCTTAACTAACATAAATGAGTCAGAATACTTTAATGAAGCAATAAAAGTTAAAGACTTTGCCAATTAGAAGTTAGATATGAAAGAAGATGAGTTCATTACAAAAAAAATCATACATGGGAGCTTATTCGACTATTGAAGGGCAAAAATATACTAAACAACAAGTGGATTTATCAAATTAAAAAAGAACATGATGATAGTATAAGTTACAAGGCAAGATTGATTGTGATGGGATTTTAGCAAAAAAAAGGTTATTGAATACACTAATATTGTCTTTCCAGTTATAAAGATATTAACAATTCAGTTAGTATTCAACATTATTGCATTTGAAAATTTGCACCTAAAATAGCTTTATGTAAAAACTACTTTTCTTTATAGTGATTTGGAGCAAGATATTTACATGATGTAGCTAAAAGTTTTTTTTAATTTCCCAAAAGGAAAATCTTATGTGCAAGATTAATAAAAGCTTGTATGGTTTGAAATAGGTTTTTAGGTAATCACACAAAAAGTTCAATGCCTTTATGTGTAATCACACTTCCAAAAGATAAGACATGGATCATTTTTGTTACTTTAAGATATTTGACAAATGTTATGTTATTTTGCTCTTGTATGTATATGATATACTCATTGCAGGTTTTAGCATTCAAGAAATTAATAAGTTGAAATAGGCTAGCCAAATGAATTTGCAATGAAATATCTTAGAGCTACAAAGAAAATTCCTGAGATGAGAATTATAAGGAAAAAGTAGCTAATGCCTTAAAACTATCATAACTTGCTTATATTGAAAAAGGGTTAAATTGATTAAAAATATAGGAAGCAAAGCTAGTTAGTACTCATTTGGCAAATCACTTTAGGCTTTTAAAGGAATAATCACCAAAGATAGATAAGGAGTACAAGTACATGTCAAGAGTTCTTGATGCCTCAATAGTTGATAGTCTTATGTATGCTATGATCCATGCCAAACTTGATATAGCATATGCAATGGGAGTTGTAAGCAGGCAAATGGCTTATTTTGCTAAAACTCTAACGCAACTATAAATGAAAGAATATTTAAATTTCGAATTAGGTAATTTATTTTGTATTCTTTTCACTTTCTTTTTTTTAATATTTTGTTTCCCAAAACTAATTAACCAAGTCCTCATTGACATTGTCATTTTCACTTGAAGCAAGTTGACTTGTTCTATTGTATCTTATAATTTCTTTGTTCTCGCAATTTGTTAGTTTGTGATTTACCTCTTTTGTACGGTGGAAGAATTCTTTATCTTCCCAAAAAAATAATTATTTGCATACATGGCTATCCACAAAACAACCACACATTATCACATGGCATATGTTTCATACATTTATATGATGGCAACTCATGTGAAAATTAGAATTGCACCTAGTAGGTGGGAAGGACTAGAACCTTCTACCAAGAATTTTGTTAGTCCATGATGTAACAATCATACTAATTCTCCACATCTACATTGAATTGACTCACCATTTTTTTTTTACCATCATGTCTACTCACAAAACTAGAAGACCTAGATGAGTAGGTTGACATTTCTATATGCATGATTTGGGTTTTAAGAGGAAACACAGATGAAATGCAAAAATTGATGGAGTAGATTAAATCTAAAAAAAAAAAAAAGGAAATGAAAAATCTTGGACTAAGTGAGATCAAGAAAGTGGCTACCACAATCAAAGAAAGATATTTCAAATAAATCAAGAGAAGGGGGAGATGCAAAAGAAATGATGATGGACGAATTGATGTAAGAGAAATGAGATCGAGAGAAGAGAGAGAGAGAAAGAGAGAAGCAAAGAAAGAAATTCCAGAAACACCATACAAATGAGGGAGGTGGGTTTCAATGAAGAGACGATATTTCAAAAATCTCAACTGACTCTACTTACATAGCATGGGGGAAGATGGCATATAGAGAGAGTTGACGGCAAAATGACGCAAAAGCACTAAATCTCATCACCGCACATATGTGAAGGATCGATTATATTTATATATATATATTGTGAACATAAATCAAAAAACATATAAACACGAGGGCCAATTGAGATTTTTGCCTTAATAATTTACTATTAATGCTTTTAGTGAGCCCGCCACTTTAATACATTAGATTAAGAGGCCTCCTTCAAATTTGACATACAAGATGACTGAGGAAGAGGCGCTCTGGAGACCACCCATCCAGTTGCTTTGGTGGCTAGACATGTGCACTTGAACTTACCAGGTCTATGTGTACGAGGGATGGTGAACAAGAAGAAGTAGGAAACAGGATGAGGCGTTCCATGTGTTAGATTGTTTAGACGCTTGTGTTGTAGCACATTTTAACATAATCACTTGCTCCGTAAATTTGTAACTTCGGTGAAGAAATGTCTCCGACAATGGACCCGTCGGAGATGGGGGGGGGGGAATGTGGGTGGAGATGGTTTCAAATTCTGGGCGAAAATTGGCATGACGGTTCCTACATTCCTAACAAAATGTAGAATATGTCCATTGATTAATAGCATCTTTATTTAAGAAAGATCAGGTAATGCAATTTTATTCTTGTTTTTTCATTAAAAAAATTATTTCTGCAATTCATAATTATTCTAACTACCAATGGAATAATCCTTGCAGACACTCGCCCTTCAAAATATTCAATATAGTGATAGGAAAAAATATATATATATATATATATATATAGAAATATATATATATAAAAAAGACATCTAATATTAACTTTAATTTAAAAATATTTGAAGTAAATATATAAAAGAAATTTTTTTAAAATAAAATTGAGTGGAAAATGTGTGAATACAAAAATAACAAATATATATATATATATATATATATATATATAATTTTTATAGTATAAATAATATATTTTATATTATATATGTTAGATATTAATGTAATATAAAATGTTTTTTATATAATATAAAAATTATTTATATTTATTAGAGTCTATTATTTTTGCATTTATTTAGATTTTATGTAAACAGCACATAAGAGCAATAAATACGAGAAGTATGAGGAGCTGCATGACTGTAATGTCCATGCGGAATTGCAATTAGAATTTTCTTTATTTTGCCTTGTATTAATTACCAAAATCACCGTTGCAAAATTATTTAGTTCGTTGCTTTAATCATTCTTCTTTGTTGTTTTCTGATTTGTTGCATCACGGAAGTGCTTTTGAATTTGCTTGCCACATTGGAGAATCAACCCCCGTTGTAGGTGTGTCAAAATTAACATTAAAATTAATGCCACTTCAGTTGAATTGGCGGATGAGTGGTTGAGTAGTCAAGCTCAAATCTCAAGGATAATGCTATGCTTCTGTTTTGAATCAAATAAAAAGAAGAAAAAACAAATTTCTAGGCAGAAAACTTTCTCTGCTATCCTTGCAAGACGCTAGTCAGAAATTTATGCATTAGTCAAAATTGAGGCTTTATTTTAAATATAAATTTATTATTATTAAAATGTTTAAAAGATTATTTAAAGTAAAAATTTAGTAGTAATTTAATACTATTTTTATTAATTTAAATTTAATTTTTTTTAGTAAAAGATTTATTTAGTTTAATATTACTCAAAATGATAATTTTTTTCTAAAAAAAAGTTAAATGAAAACATTAATAAATAATTTTAAATTTTAAATTTTTTTTTGGCTTTTAAAAAAAAATTATTTTGAATCATGACCGAAAAGGGACACCCGATGTTAAAGTGTTTCGTCTTAAAAATTGTGGTCTCGAATCTTACAAGGGTATTTATGAAAATAAGATTTTCAAAATACGTAAGTACAAAATATTTAGACCTCCACTTAATTTAAAATTTTAAGAGATGACAGAGGATTCAATAAACGTGGAATTCATATTGTGTAAAGCTAATGAACCTCTTAATTAAAAAAAAAAAACAAAAACAAAAAACTGTAACCTTTAAAGATGTTTTCTTATGGTATGTTTATAATTATTAAGGAGTTAAACTTTAATTGGACATAAAAAAAAAACTTACTAAAATTAAAATTTTATCAATTGACCAAAAGGACAACATTTATGATGGTCTAAAATATTAGAAAACCATTTTTTTAACAAAATAATTATTTGAAATATTTCCAAGAGTAAAACACTGTCTCTTTATATATAATTATTTTTTAGATCTTACAATATAAAAATTTTATTTTTTTTGTATATTTTAAAAAATAAAAGGAAAGATTTTATTCTAAATTTAGTCTATCTAATAAAATAAACTAACGGAAAAAAATTAGATTTGACATTGAAGTTATATTAGTATTATATTGTATTATATTCTTAATTAAGACTCTAATTTCGGAGATTTTATATTACATACTCAAAAATCTTATATAAAGAATTACACGGTTGTGTAAGGTTCCAAAGTAAATTTTTTATGAGAGTGTTGGGGAATGTAGCATTTGTAATTAGTATCAGAGCCAAAAGGGCAGGTGGGGTGAGTGGGGTAGGACTCAAAATGATGATTCATTGTGATTGATGACAATTAATAAAATAAAATTATTATTTATAAAAAAAAAAAAAAAAAAAAAAAAAAACATCAAACAATGGATGGAGACTTGTAAATTTTTAGAGAGAAGGAAAACAAAGTATTTTAAGGCATGCCACGTAATCGATCAAAGATGTACTTTCATGACACAACCTCAGCCATCAGATCATCATCCACGAGAAGATTTCTTGCCGTCCATTTCCTCACCTTAAATAAAATATATATATAAAAAAAGAAATTAAGGAAAAATGGGGAGTAAAAATGACGGATGAATCTAAGCAAGTTGCTCTTGCAGGGTTTTGAAAGAAAGTAAAAGGTGCTGTTGTTGTTGGAGAGTTTGGAGTTGCTTCTTTTGTGGGGGAATCACTCACTCAGAGAGCCTTGGACTTTCAAAGACAAGAAGCTTCCTTTCACTCACTCTCACACTTTCTGTCTCTCTCTGTCTCTCTGTCTCTCTCTCTCTCACTGTGGAAAATTAATGGCAGCTGAAGAGGTTAACAAGTCTCCATCGCTCCCACCTTACGCTGAGGTACATATATCACTCTTTCCCCCTCCAAAACAAACCAAAAAGATTAAAAAGGAAAAGAAAAAAGAAAGGAAGAAGAAGGAGAAAGAAGGAAGAACATTCTTCTGTTGTAGTTTATAGATAGATCTTTACTTTTTCATCTTTCATTTCTTATCTTCGTAGAATCTTTTTTATTTTTTTGGGGTTAAAATTTTTTTGGGGTTTGGTATTTGAAAGCGAAAAAGGGTCTCTGGGAAATTTGATAAAAATCCTGTTTTTATCTGATTTTGTAGACGCCAAGCTTGAATTTTGTATGATATATACGTTCTGCTTTTTCTTTTTTAAAATTGTAATTGCTTGTGTAACTTTGAAAATTAAAGGTGAAAATTTTGGAGCTCTTTTATCTGTTTTTTTTTTTTTTGAAACCCTTATTTCACATTTCATTATCAAAAAATAATTAATAATTGAAGCTTGAATTGGTTTATCTTTTATGGGGGGTCTTTCGTTCATTTTTATTGTCTTGATTTTGTACCTCCGATATTAATTGTGTTACATTGAAATGGAAAATTGGGTTTCTTTACAATCGAGGAAAGATTTTTCTTTTTTTGTTTCCCTTGATCTCTTTCCTGGAACCCCATCTGGTGTATATCTTGAAGGAACAATCTAAATTCCAGTCTATATGTTTTTGAGATGATGTTAACTGTTGAGATTTGCTGCTGGTACATGTGCTTTGTTGATCTTTTTATTCTCTGAGAAATAGAGTTTTTTTCATTTTTCATCATTTAGTTGAACTGGTGTATATTTGGTCTCTGCTGATTTATTATGTGCATTAATTCAATTTTGACAACATTCATCTTCTGTTGACTTTTGCTAGATTTCTTGTTGTTATGGAAATGGACTCTGATATGGACATTTAATTCGGTTTACATTTTGTTGTTGTGCAATAGATGATTCTGCAAGCAATTGCAGCATTAAATGAGAAGAATGGTTCAAACAAGACGTCAATATCAAAATACATTGAATCGAAATATGGGGACTTGCCAGCTGGTCACTCGAGCCTCCTTTCACATAATCTTTACAGAATGAAGCACACAGGAGAGCTAGTCTTTTGGAAAAACAACTATATGAAGGCAGACCCAAATGCACCTCCCAGGCGTGGCCGTGGTAGGCCCCCTAAGCCAAAGGATCCATTACCAACAGGTGCAGTCCTGGCCCCTGCAAGGCCTAGGGGCCGTCCACTGAAGGACCCCAATGCACCAAAGCCAGTAAAACCAAAGGTTGCTGCCACAGGAAGTGGAAGGCCGAGAGGGAGGCCACGGAAAATGTCACAGCCCACTGGAGGAATTACTGGTAGTGCTGCAACCACCAATGTTGCAATGGCAACAGGAAGCAGAAGACCAAGGGGTCGGCCTCCAAAGGTGAAGGCCCCTGAAGTGAGTGTTCAAAATTAGCCTGCCTACATCCATGACAGCAGTTGTCCATGTCATTTTGTGGTCTTCTCTTCTTCGTGTTTGTAGAATTTGGGTGGCAGGGTGTCTTGCTATTTTGGTAATGTGTGTGTGCTGCCATGTTAACTTACTGTAGAATTGGATGTTTGTATTTGTTGCTGAGATTTTACTGGTTAACTCTTGTTTCATAGTGAACAATTGGTATTTGGTAGTCATAATGAGTTCATTTTCTTTGTTCTGTTCTGTCATTTAATGTGTTTCTTAAAGTAATATATAGATAGAGCTTGTCCTTTGACTGCAAAGAAACCATAATTCACTAGTTTGAAGTTTAGATACTAATTTCGTGCACTATGAAGGGGAAAAAGCGTTATATGCCCTTGGTTTTCGGTGCTGTTGACTAATGGTTTTTAGGTCTTCCCTCTTCCCTGTTGATAGGTTACGTCTTTGTTTCTTTATTTAATGGTTCTTGGATATTCTCGTTTCTTGTTGCTGTATTTTAGAAGGGATAAGACCTTTTTGAGTTCATAACTTAACATGGAGAAGTGGGTTGTTGTCATTTCTGCCTCAAAACTGAACTCTGATGATTTGTGCAAACGATTTAATTACAAGAAATTGATCCAACTTAATGCATTCAAAAATATCAGTATTTGTGGTCTTGTTACTAATTATTGCATCGAAAAATTAAAAATGTGTAATCAATCAATGCAATGTTTGAGCATGAGACTGGACGTGTTAAATTCACCAGTTCTTGTTCTTGTAATATTTTTGTTGTGAAAAAAAAAAAAAAAAAAAAAAAAACCCAAAAAACTAAAATGGACCGTGGATTTGGAGAACAATTGTGGGATAGAATCGGACAACGAAAGCAGAATGATGGATATGACGATCCTATGCAACTCTGGCAATTGGCAAAGAACTTAGTGCGGGCCCTGTTGTGTTATGTTTCGACAAGACCTTTCGTACGAGGTACTGCTGCTGGCCTTGCTCTTTATCGTGCTGTATCTGATCTCGTGGTCGTTGTTAGAGATAAGAGATTCTTTTGTTGCACTTCCAACATTATATCCACCGTTTCATTGCTGATCTCAGCGCAGAAAGAGTATATATAGCTTTGAAACAGTCATTCAAAATTAATATTCAGGATGAAAGAAAAGGAATTCAATGCACTTCATTAAGTGGGAAATTTTTACATCATTTATTTTCAATAGCCTTGTAATAATCGACATGGTTCCATAGATGAAAAGAAGAGTTAAGGCATTGTTGGAGTTGGTTTGTTTTGGTTTATTCCCTAGGTAAACCAGGTCTGGTCCACTATGGAAACTGTACATTATTTACAGACCATTTTAATGGCAGTTTCTTATTGACTTCAAATATGACTTGCATGGCTTCATGACATAATAATAGTTGTCATGCTATTAGGTTTCAAACGTCCATGGAGCCAGAAAATGATTGATGATGAAATTACCTATGGACCCTAGTTGTACACCGTGACTTTTGGTCAGATTGATGCCCAAAAGGATCTCAAAGCGTTGCACTTTTTCAAGCCTGACATGGAGGATATTGCATTGTTGTTGTGAAACTAGACATTTGGCACTAGCCCTTAACTATGATCCTATGACGCAATAGGTTATTGCATTGCTAACTGATTTAATTTCATTGTTGAGTAAGGTCCACCCATTTCAATTTCATTTTATTGAAAATCGATTTTACACCCCCAAAATAGAAAATTAAACTAAGATTACAAGTTCAAATAACAAAAACAATCATATTTACAAAAATCAGAGTTTAAGTGTCTCTAGATTTGACTTTTTCTTAAATTTTATTGTGTTAGAGTCTCTTGTCTACTAAGACTCGGGTTGGAGCTATAATGACTTTTGTGACAGCGACTGCCTCCATCGAAAAATGCAAATCTTCAAGTAACATGGCCTACTAGAATTTTTCTTCTTGCCTTCACTAGATTAACCCCCCCGTTTTTTCTGCTGTCAAAATTGTCAACTGGCCGAACAGAAGTGACATAAATAATTCAAGAGCCTTGAAATCCTAATTGTCATGGTTCCATTGCATCAGACGGAGAAATTGTGGTCATATTTAGTTTTTTTTTTTTTTTTTTGGAAGACAGCACTTAACACACTATATAATATAATATACTGTACTACAAACTGAAACTACTAGAGGAGCATACTGCGTTATACCCAGCAAGTGAATTCAACTTTTTTTAAAATCATGCATACCTAAAATCAACGTTTAATCTCATCAATTATCTTAGTCAATACTTGAACACAGGAAAAAGTATGTTTAACGATATTGGTAATGAAAAAAAGGCCACCAAGAAATATGAAATGAAAAGGAAACAATCGTAATGCCTCTTCAGATTCAAGGAGAAAATAATTATATTTTGATATTTATTTATTTTCTTTTTCTTTCTTTATCCATTAGATTTGAAAGATATATATATATATTACTTTAAATAATTGGTTAAAATTTTTTTGTGTTCAGTATTTGAATAATTTCTTAAATAGACTGGATAAAATTGTCAGCATACAAAATATTTTTAAAAGGAAAAAAAATTATACACATATTTTTAGTAATATATTGGTGTTTTAAAGATATTTTAAGCACAACAATAAAAGCATTATAAGAATGTTACAAACTCTAAAAGCATTCTTTTTTGATACAAAAAAATGAAAGGCATAAAGAAAAATCAAAATGATTATCCTTTGGTGCTCGCAAAACAATAAGCTTCGTATACTAAAATAGCTAATATATATACAAATTATGCTTCAAATAATTATATAATATATATTTTAAACTTTTATAGTAGCCTCACCAAATTTTGTTTTTACAAAATATAATCTTAATATTGTGTATTAATTATAAGTAAATATGTCTCCACTTACTATAATTTTTGGATCCGCTAGTGACTAAGAAATTTTTTTTTTTTTTTCAAAACTTGGAATTGAAATCTTTATTCCGAGCAAGAGATCAGGCTGTTGAATCACTGGTTTAAACGTTGAGTAACTTGACATTTATGGATTTTCTTCTTTCTTTCTCCACACGAAAGCCCTTCACAAAGATTGTCAAATGCTTTTGGAAGTCTATTTGTTAAAATTAGTTAATTTGAGATTTAATTAGTTACAACCACTTATTTCAATGAGGAGTTGTTGGATTAAGATCAATAAATGACAATATATCCAATATAATCTATAAAGGAGATGCTTGTGATTTAAGGCATTAAATTATAGACTAAAGGATTTAATTAATATTATGTTCCTTTTTGGGATAATTTTATTAATTGTTGATCAATATGATTGAAGGTAGTTTGAGCAATTTAATTATTACTCTCAATTGATTATATTCTTACATTTGATATATGGCGACCACCAAAACAATGACTGTATTTGTCCTAAGTGCTGCGACGTTTGAATAAACCATAACATTGGTTGGATGGTCTATTCGGTTTAGGACTTCCGCTGATATAATCACGCATGCATGAGTTGGGTATGGCCCAGAATACATCAATGGTCATGTGTCCCTTTTGCAAGTTCTTATAGACTTGTGAAGAGGACATGCAACATAATTATGGAATATATGTGTGATTGTTTGGACATTTAATAAACTTACAAATTCCTTCGAGTGTATGCGATCGAGCTTTGAATATATAATATAACATGCTGAAGTGCAATACATATATGCGATTTTATTCTTTCGTAACTTATAGTACATTAATATTTTGTCTTTTCATTAATATGGTTAAGTAATGATTAGAAACAATTTTTTCAATTAATCTTAGCAATATTACTATAAAAAATATCATGATAATTTAAAAATAATCACAATATCTTGGATTATTATAATATTAGTAATTTATAAAAATAATATAAAGATATAATTATTAGATTATAAATAATATATAAGGAGCCAAGAATTATAAGCTTACATACAAACATACTGATTGTTTGAAGGTTGTAGAGTATTCAAATGTCGATTTCATTGGTTGTGTACATAGCAAAAAGTCTACTATTAGATACATTTTTATACTTGCCAAAGGTGTTGTATCTTAAGAAAACAATAAGTAGATCATTATTGCTTCTTCCATTGTAGAATTGAAATTCAATTTTATACAATGTTCTCCAAATGAATTGAAGTAACACAAGATGAAATGCATACCATATGCATCAACAATTGGTAGCTTTATGTATGCATAGATTTACACTAGACCTAACATTACATTTGCAGTGGGAATGTTAGGGAGGTACCAAAGTAATCCCGGGCAAGAATATTGAAAAGTAGTTAAAAAGGTTATAAGGTATGTATAAGAAACCAAGAATTATAAGCTCATATAAAAGCATACTAATCATTTGAAAGTGGTCAAGTATTCAAATGTTGATTTCACTGGTTGTGTAGACAACAAACTGTCTACTACTAGATAAATTTTTATACTTGTTAAAGGTGTTGTATCCTAACAAAATATTTCCTAACTTCTTACAATATAGAAGCAAAATTTAGTTTTGTACAATATTCTCAAAATCACTTGAAGAAGGATGAGATGAAATGCATTGCATATGCATTAGTAATTGATAGTCTTATGTATGCATAGGTTTACATTATAACTAACATTACATTTGTAGTCGTAATGTTGGGGAGATAGTAAAGTAATCCTGAGCAATAATATTGAAAAGTAGTTAAAAAGATTATGAGGTATGTATAAGGAACCAAGAATTACCAACTTACATATTAACATATTGATTATTTAAAGGTGGTGATCAAGTATTCAAATGTTAATTTCAATGGTTGTGTAGACAGCAAAAAGTTTATCACTTGATACATTGTATACTTGTTAAAGGTGTTGTATCTTAGAAAAACATTAAACAGACCTTTATTGCTTCTTCCATTACAGAAGTAAAATTCATTACATACCATTAAACTATTATATAGGCTCTATGAATAAAAAATTTTATCATAGGACTACATATTGTGAATTTTATTTTTAGACCACTAAAGACACACTATAATAATTTAAATGTAATGTTTTTTTTCAAAGAAAACTAAAAATGAAAGCCTAAACAAGTATATTGATATAATTTTTTTTTTTGGTTGTTAAAAAGCAAACAATTACAATAGAATATGTTAATACTCAACTTATAATTACTAATCCTATAACTAAAAGATTACCAATTAAGCCATATAAAAATCATGTTAAGCATATGAAACATTTTAGCTTTTATTTAAATGTTATTTTAGACTACATTTTCTTATGTTTTCACAATTTAAAAACCTTTTAGTCATTTATAGATAAAGACTTATTTTGTGCACATAAATATTATTTGCATAAACTTTGTTTGAAACCTGAATAGATTGAGCCTAAATTTTTTCATTTGATCAAGTCATACCTTAATAAAGTACTTGATTAGAAATTGACTCGCATTGTAATACATTGAAGAAAATATTTCCAAGAGTGTTACATAATCATCATAATCCATGTGTAGAGATTAATGATTAAGTAAATTATAGTTTCATACTAGCTTTTATGGGTAGTACAAATAATGACCATTAATAAAAGTATCACCTATTTGGAATCATATGGGCTAAGAGGGAAAATGTTAAAATTATCCTTAAAATGACTCACATGATTAAAGATAAATATTAGTTATTCGATTTTTTTAAGGTGATAAATAAAAAGATATCTATCTACTTATCCATCTCACTTAAACTTAGCTATTTTAAGTTTAAACTAGTTACAGCCACTTAACTTGATAGGAGAAAACTATATTAAGATTAATAAGTCATCAGGTCTTTAGCCTAGCTTGTAAAAGAGAAGCTTATAAACATTAATGTTTGCTTTTTAAAGCATCAAGTTATAAGCAATAAGACTTAGTCAATATACAAAATTTTTTGTTCTTTCTATGTTGTAGGTCCATTATTTGTTAGTTAATATGGCTAGAAGTACATCTTCTACTCAATTTAATTATGGCTCATCATTGATTATAGTCTTACAACCTAGTCCATGCACATCACTCTCTCTGAGACATTGGCTGGGCCATCATTAAACTAATGAGTTGATGTTTAAAAATTCATTTATTCTTTAAAATTTTGTATTACCCAAGACATAATATAGGTTAAAATAAGGCCTAGTCATATTAAATATAGGAGGGCTTACTTAATGCTTATTGGTAAAAGTCTATGGAAGCGTACATTAGAGATTATAAGTTATAATGAATCACTCTTAAAAGTTAGCTAATTTTTATAATAATAACTCTCCCCCTCCCTTTTGTATCCAATTGATGTATGAATCTTATCCTACCTAGAGAATTTTGATTCAATTGTTGTCTTATTATGAAATATATAGTTATAGAAAGATGATCTTTTACTGGCTTTAGTGGAGTCTTAGTGCACTTTGTAAGATTCTATCTGGCATTAATTATTAAAACAAAGATGGGAAGTAGTCTTTGCTATAAGTTATTAACAACCCTTCCCTTAATCAAAGCTTACAATAAGTATATTAATTATAAGATAATAAACTCTATTTGCATATAAAATCCAAAGAATTTTATTTTGGAAACAATTTTAATGGGTTGTTTGGTTGTTTGGTTCAGTCCAATTCTTGTAATTTTTTGATTTGTTTTATTACACAGTTCCATAATAAAATTAGACTAATTTTAGTTTATAGTCATCAATTTTTTAGTCCAACTACTAGTTTAGTTTGAGGTTGAAAACTATGTGTAAACAACAAATTTGTTATTTAGCAAGAATTTAAATTACCAAGAAAGAAATATAAGAGCTTGAGATAAACTTTTTAGGTGTTGTTGCTACTATAATGATGTGAGGAAAAATATCAT
The DNA here is from genome assembly GCA_037832345.1 of Rhizophora mangle. Classification (NCBI taxonomy): domain Eukaryota; kingdom Viridiplantae; phylum Streptophyta; class Magnoliopsida; order Malpighiales; family Rhizophoraceae; genus Rhizophora; species Rhizophora mangle. The sequence goes on along the minus strand of JBAPLJ010001421.1, from coordinate 1,914,583 downwards.
TCATGCATCCTTTAGTCCACTTGGCAAATAATAAGCTTTAAAAAATGGTTGTACTACTTAAAAACCTAAAAATCATGATTATTTCGTAATAAGAGTAGTAAAATGAGTCAAGTTTTGACATTAATAAGAGTGGTTTTAAGTGTTGGATGGACTCAGCAATGACCTTGTTACTTGTAAGACGAAAGTATAGCTAAAGGGTTAGAGGGAACCTCTCACATTAGTACTTTGACACTTGTATTAGTTTAAAAATACAAGAATGCATAATGGGCAAAATGGATGTAAGGACTAGTATTGGCATTGTACTTGGCAATAATATGCTCTTGGTCTTTTGTAGGTCAATATGTGGTCTCAGTGCTCATATGGCAAAAGTGCATATATATTTTAGGTTTTCCTTAGTCTTTAGAATGGTGTTATTGACTTTAGGTAGTTAAATGGGCCTAAGAGAGATAAGGCCCATAATGTACCTTAAGTCTAGTGACGAGTTTGAGTAAGTTATTCCTCATTATATATGTTCAAAATTAGTTTGTTTAGCTAACAAATTGAAACAATTTGAATCTATCTGTTATCAAGTTGAGCATTAAACTTTTTATGAACAACTTGTTTGAATTTTATTGTATTAATAATAATAATTGAAATTATAAAATTATTATTATAAATACAATTAAATTGAAGAAAAAAATACTTAATTTAACATAACTAACTAATTAAGAAATAAGGTGTATAATTATAAATATAAAATGGTGTTATAATGTATAAAACTCTCACATGTATGAAATATAGGAGGGAGTCAAATGCATATTGTTTTATTTTTATTTTTACAAAGAAATTGTGTATAGGACTCAAATAAGACTACTAAACATATTTTAATAAAATATTAAACAAAATTTTTTAATAACTCTATGAAACAAGATCTTTACGAGTTTGAACAAGTCAAGTCTACCTTTGTTCAAACTTCATTTGTTTATTTAATGAGCTTTGATATTAGACTTGGAGTGATCTTTTATTGAGTTAAGCTATCAAACTTTTAGCAAATAGGTTGACTCATTAATAGCCCTATTCATAATTAGCCTAACAAGTGCAATTTAATATCTTCAAAGTTCTATCCCAATTTGTTAGTGTTATTATTGTTAATTCTTCCTTTCATGCCTTGTGAATAGTTATGTAAGATTAAACAAAATAAATTTTAACTAATTGTTTTCCACATGCCACACAATTACCATTCTAATAGCTATAATAATGATATTTATACACTTTTTTAGAGAAGCTAGCATTTTTATAAGTCAAAGAGCTATATATAATGATTAACCCTACTAATTAATTTTTTTTTTAGTTGTCTAGCACAAGGACTAGTAAAAAAATTTAAGTAATCACTTGAATACAATTTTGCTACTAGTAATTCTTTTCTTATATTTATATATTGTAATTTTACTTAAGTTAGATATATATATATATATATATATATATATATATCAAACATAAGACTAAAATTAAGAAGGTTCTTTTTATTAGATTACCAAAACTTGCCCTTTGATTCACATAACAAATAAGTGATAAAAAATATCATCAGCAAGCATAAAGGGTGCTAATGCAAAAGGTGCATTTTGCCTTATCCTTAATAGTAGCTCAAACTTATATTTACTTGAATTATGTGACTCATTAAATTTAAAAGTTATATGTCGATAGCCACTTTTTGGATGAGAACATTAGAATCCAATGTAGAGGATGAAACATCTTTCTAATTTATATCATCTATTTCTTTGTTACCATCTTGAAAGGCGTACCTAAAACTTGCCTTATGAACTTTTCTAGGATTGTTTACCATAAAATCTTTAGTATAACATTAACCAAACAAGTTACTTCAAGTAATTATTAATTTTACAACTTCTTTATCATTTCTTTTTTCTCCAATCTTTGTCTAAACATAAAAGAACAACAAGTGAAAAATAATAAGAAAATTTGTAACTTTATGTTTAGCCTTTAAGAGAACATCTACTTGAAAAAATGAAACCCAACTAGATGCATGATTAATCAAAGTTACCACAGAAGAAAAGCATAAGCATAAAGAAGACTTAATGGTTTAAGCTTTCCTTGTTAAGGCACAATAAATTTTTTTAGCAACATATGAGAAAAATTAACATATATATGTAATTTTCCTAAACTAACACTAGTAGGTAAATAAAATCAAACATTATGTTGAATCAACAAATTCATCATTTTTGTCCTTTTCTTGCTTAACAACATTAGAGCTAAGATATGGACTATCTTTAGAGAGAGCTCTCTCTAATTTTGCATAATTGAGCTCTAAGGATGACTCTTCTTCTTCAATCCAAAAGTTTGTCTTATTAATACATTCATAATCAATGAGATCATAAATTCTCTTTTTGGAATTAAGCTTATAAAAGTGCACATGAAAAAATGAATTAATTAAATATTGTAAGTGAAAAAAAAAAAAGAAAAAGCTAAATGTATTTACACAAATACCAATTACATATGCTTTAACCTCAAATTGTAAGTAACATAGACGAGATCATTAAGTCTTTGATGTTTAAATCTATTTCTTCTTTTAGTATGAATACATTCAAAGACACTCCAATTCCTTTCACATCTTGAAGAAGAAGAAGAAGTTTGATTAAGGATACAAATAATAATTTTTTTCCAAATAGAGGCATCATGCCCAAATAATCTCCATCATTCATTTATATTCAAAAAAACAAAAAATTATTTGAATATTGTGACATAAAAATGTATTATATAAATGAATGAAAAAAATGACACAACTTACCAAGTTTAAGGGTTTTTGTTATGAATTATGAGCAGCTTATCTACCAAAATTTCCTTCATCATCCTAATAAATCTTGGTTTCTTTCATGGTAGCAACATCATTACTATAAATACCTTTAATTTCGAGCAAACTAAAAAGGGCACTCATGATTTCATCTTTCTCATAAAAGTTTTCCTCATAAAAAAAAGTATAGTTTAAGAAATAAGCTACTGCATATAGGTCTTTTATAAGATATTTATCCAAATGTTGCTCAATAACACTTATGAAAGGCATATATAATCTTACCTTTTGTTTAAAGATGTACTTAATTCCCTTTACAACCTAATGCATGCTTTCATAAACATAACTCAAATAAGGTTTTTTTATTTGAATCAACAATGTGCAACAACTTCATAAGTGGACTAACAACCTTCACAATCACCAAGCAATCATCCTAAAATTTACTATTTAAGATAGTAGCACACATAATCTTTCCTTCCTCACTTTTTGTAAGTTTATTACTTGTGAAAAAAAATTACTTGTTACCAAATTTTGTAAGATTCGTTTGTAACCATAGATGCTCTTCAAAATAATAAATGTGGTTGCAAAATAAGTTGGTCCTAAACACATAATTTCTCTCTAATCATAATTTTTTTCTTAACCTTTCCAAAAAAATATAGATGATTATAGACAAATTTTGTAATGGTAGCAGCATGTGATGCAAAATCAACTATATAAGGCATCTTACCAATATCCCTTAAGATAAGATTTAAGTAATAAGCAGTACAAGGAGACTAGTATATGAACTCATACCTTTCATGAAGCAATCTTCTAGTTGCTACATAATTAAATGTATTATCTGTAACAACATGAAAAACATTTAAAGGCCCAACCCATTCAATAATATTTAAAAGAAAATAGCATAAACTTATGAAATTTTTTATAATATATGAGGCATCCACAAATTTGACGAATGAAAATCTAGCAGAGCAATAAACCAAGAAATTGATCAAGGTTATATTTTTTTTTTTATCCCTCCAACCATCTACCATAATTGTGCATCCATTTGTAATCCACTTGGTGCTATAAGTTTTAAAAAGTAATTGACATTCTTGTTTACAATATCTCAATAAATTGACACATATATCATTATAAGGACATTTATACCTAAGACCAATTGCAAGACTAGCATCCAAAGTAGGTTAAAAGTATGGTGAATGCAAAGCATTGAATGGAATACAAGCATAAAAAAACCACCTTACCCAAGCCATGTTAGCACTTTGCATAGCTTCTTTGCTAGCCAAGACACTCTTTAAACAAGTTTAAGCTCCAAGAGTTGTCCTCGAACCAAAATATGTATCAATTCCATGACTAGTTTTCTTTTTCCCTTATCTTGCATTAATTTTTGTTCTTTTGACACATGTATTACTGTCACCTTCTCTTCTTTCTCCTCTAACTCGATATCATAAGGATCATCACCAAAGTTATAGTTTGTAACCTCTTTAGCTTGTTTTTTTCTTTTTTCCTTCAGATGCTTGTTTTAAGAATGTCAAGCACCCTTGTTCAAACATTATATGGAACTTTTTTGCATATAACTATTTGACCTTTGATTCTAGCAAGATGTTGTTTCATTCATGAATTCCCCCGCCCTTAAAACTACTATTGCAATAAAGACAATTATAAATGGATTTAGCTTTACCATTACACCCAAACTCAACCATTTTAGAAAAATGTTGCCTAGCTAGATCATTCCTTTGATTGTGGGATTGAGTACTAGATGTGAAATCTGCAAATTGCTTTTTAAATGATTAAGATGGGATACTTCAACTGTCTATTATAAAACTTGACAGCATGAGAATGTCGTGTAATAATAGGTAGCATAATAGTAAGAGGGGCAGTAAAAGGTGTAAATAATTGCATTAAAATATTAAAAGAGCATGTCAAAGTAATATAAGTCTTTAAGAAGAAAATATAGAGGCAAATAAGCTAAAGCAATAAGATTGATTCAAAGAATTTTGTAGGAGAATATTGCTTGATTAATGAAATTGAATTTCTGATGTTCAAAACAATAAGATTGATACAAAGCAAACATGTTACTAATATCATAATAGTGAAGGTATGTTGACAATAGCAAGCAACAAGTGATGAATGTAAATATATATTTTACTTATTTACGAAGCAAGAATTTGGCTTTGTATTGCAATATACACAAACTTATTTTAATTATTAATGCGTCTAATTAATTAAGGACTAATTTTCCTAGGCATGTTTAAGAGACCAAAAGAACTATTATTCAAGCAAAACAATGTTCTTTCTCTAGGCTAGTCATCAATGCCAAGTTCTTATTTGAATCTATTAAGGCAGAGGGCTTTTTGCTTAGAATATTAAGGTAGGGGTAGCTATTTATAACATGTGTTTTATAGTTTTACGTTCTTCCACTTACCTATATTTCTATTTTATAGTGTTTTTAATGCCCATTTAAGTATTTATATAATCTTAATCCAATCCACATGGCTAAATATTTTTAATATTCCAATTATTTATTTGTTCTCATTACAATAATTATAATAATCATGTTCTAACAGCTACCAAATCTTGTTGTTAAATGTAGCCTTTTCCTAAAAACTCATCTAAGTTTGATAACCACCATCAATAACTACAATGGGAATCCAAAACCATGAAGCCATGCACAATTCTTACCAAGAACGGTAGCAAGAGGAATGATAGCAGGAGGAGCAGTAGGAGGCATGACTAGCATGGCAACAGGTGTGGCAGCGCAATGGGAGATGTAGTAATTGAGCGATCAAGTTAGGATTTGGAGTAGCAGTGGTTGGTGTGTTTGCACAACAGCAATTGTGGCAATTAGGCAATGAGGTGATTTGGAGGAATAGGAGGCTCAAGGTAGGGCAAAGAGACGTAAGGAATGATGGGAGGGCCATTGGGCAAGCTGGGATTTACAGGACCAGCGACAAGCATGGCAATTGGGTGATGATGCGATTTGGAGTAGTAAGATGCTTGGGGAAGGGCAATGAGATGTAAGGAATGGTAAGTAGGTCATTGAACAAGTTAGGATTTGGATGAGTAGCAGCAAGCATGGCAAGTGTGATAGGCATGGCAATAGGTGTGACGATTAGGCAATGAGGAGTAAAAGGTTTGGGGTAAGACAATGAGACATAAGGAATGGTCCAATTGTCAGGAAATTTTGGCTTTTCTTGTTTAACAAATTGTTTAAAAAAAAAAATCAAACTAGTCAACCTAAGAAAACCATGTCCGATCCACCAGCCCTCAGTTGAACTAATTGGTTTACTAGTTTTTGTATTGATTCATATTTTGACAAATTTTAAGAAAGAACCAAACCAAACCATGATTTAGTTCTTGGTTTTATCAGTCTAACTGACCAATTTAGTTTGGTCCTTTTAACCTTGATTGGAACATAAGTCCATAGTTTTTGTATGTTTATTGACTTTTACTGGCCCATTCTTGTTAAAAAGAAAAACAAATAAGTATAAAGGGAATAGGTGTTGACAATTACCGATTGATTGCCTTAATTGCTTTATTATTTCATTAAACTCATTTGTTTGTAAAAAGATCTTATCTTTTAAATTCCATGGCAAGAATTGTGTGTGAAAGGCATGCAATTTTAAGCCTTAGTTACATATCAAGCCTAGAATATGCCTTTTAAAAAGTAAAAGTAGCAATTGTAATGTATCTTAATAAAAACTTTATAGCAAGCAGTTTATGATAAGTATAGTCTTTTGGTTTCTGAGTACAAGTATACATGGGATGTTTGTTTCACTATTAAACACAAGGTTTTTAGTTCTATAATGTAATTTCTTACACAATAAGAGATATTTCTCTCTATTAATGTAGGCATGATTTTGTCAAATTATGATAAATCTTACTATTTATGCACAATTTTTATCTTAATTATTTATTAAGTAGATGTTTGTGATTATAATTAGATCTCAAGTTTCATAAAGTGAGGTTAAAGAAAAAAAAAATCTCAACAAATAATATCATAATCCTACATAGCTTTCAAAAACATCATATGAAATTTAGTTTAAGACTAATATAGATTTAATATGTTTTTTATGCACATGGTAAACAAAAATGTTATCTTGTTTTAACGAGGGGCAAATTAGTCTTAAAAGGAAATCATATGTCTCAAAAGTCAAAGACATGTGTGAGAATAAAAAATTTGATTGGAGATTTGAAATTAGCATGTGTAGAATTAAGGTTATGAAGCTGTAAGTACAGAGAATGTCATTAAAGCCAAATAATTGTGACAAAAACTCTCTTGTTTATTGTAGCTAAAGATCTTCATAATTTTGATAAATTGATACATTTGTGATGTTAGATTTTATTTGTAATGTTATAAGAAGCATTGTGTTATATGTGAGCACCATTGGCACCATATATTCTAAAGTTATGTAAAAATCTAATCTCATTTGGTTTAATAGTTCCACAAGTGTTAGGTAGGCAATGTAAATCATATAAGTGAGTGAAGTCCTAATAAAGAAAAAGATATCAATGATTATCATCTAGTTGAAAATACATTTATTTCAAGATCTTAAAGAATAACAAAATACATGATGCATGTGATGCTTTCAGGGTGTGTTTTAAGGTATATCATCTAAGCTAATAATATGATTAACTTATCATAGTTACCCATGTTCCTTGATCAAATTTAAATCATGTAAAATAAAGATGAGTTATTGATTCAGGTATATGTAGTTAATTTGGTAAGATCAACTATAATTCTCACTTTAAGCACATGGTTTAGAGGAAGAAATTGTTTAGATATGGGTTCCTCCCATATGAATATTGATTGATTTTCAATGGCATATTCTTGTTATTAAAAAAATGATAAATAAGTATAAAGGGAATAGTGATGTCATTAATTATAGGTAGGTTGCTTTAATTACTATTTTGTATTATTCAACTTTTTTATTTATAAAGTTGCATATCTATATGAAAATTGCAAACAAGGACTTAAAGTTTAAGCCTTAATGATGCATCCAACATGTGAAACACCTCTTAAAAAGTGAGAGTAAAGGTTACGATACTTTTTGATGAAAGAGTTGTGACAAGTAATTTATCATAGGTGACATCTCTAAGGTTGTTAGTATAGGTGTAAATAGGATTTAGGTCTTAAACATTTGTAAGCAAGGTAAGTAGGTCTATAATCAATTGGCTTCAAACTAAACAAATAAATCCTTTATCTTAGCTTGGAGATGCTAACAGAGTTAGGGGACCTCTCTTCCACTTTTGTCTAGCTCCTGTCAAGTATGCTCTCCAGACATAGATTACATACATATTCTTGTAGCCATTAAAGCTTGCTACATGATCCATCAGAAGAATTATATCATTATGGAAACCAAAATATTTGATTTAGTAATAAAGGTTATTAAGGAGAACATTGTTAAGCAACTAAAAATTCTTTTGAAAGTATACAAAGATACTACTACAAATGAGAACTTACCAACAAAGGTTAATTTACACAACATTAGTGAATTCTTTTTTAGGGAAGAAGGAAGCATTGTCTCACACAATAAAAGTTATTCCTCTCTATAAATGTAGGCATGATTTTTGTGAAGTATATTACATCTATATACATATAATTTTATGTTAATTATTTTATCATGTATATGTGCATGTTTATAATTACATCTTAACTTTTATGACATGAAATTTAAAAAAATTCCCAACATTTCATAATTAAGAATCATTTAGTTTATTAGTCTCAAATAATCAATTTAACAAGTACATAATATACTAACTTATCTACTATTCAATCAACATGTCAATAAGAGTTTGACTTTCAATCTCACTATCTATCTATAATAAAGCATATCAATACTTAATTTATAGTTACTCATCATATGATTGAAAGATTGTCAACTAAGCCATGTAGGGATCATGTTAAGTATGTGAAACTTGTTAAGTTTATTTAATTTTTATTTTAGACTATATTCTCTGATGATTTTACATTTTAGAAACCTTTTGGTCATTTGTAAATAAACACTTATTTTGTACACATAAAGATTATTTACATAAAGTTTATTTAGGACTTAAACAAATTAATATCTAAATTTTTCCATTTAATAGTCATGTCTTAAAAAAGTGCTTGATAAAAATTTGACTAGCATTATATATATGGAAGAAAATATTTCCAAGTGTGTAACATGACTGTCATGTTCCATGTATAGAGATTTCTAGTTAAACAAACTATAGTTTCATACTAGTATTTATGGATAATACAAGTAATAACCATTATTAAGGGTATCACTTATTTGGAATTATGTGGACTAAGTAAGAAAATGTTAAAATTATTCTTAAAGTGGCCTACATGATTAGAAATAAATACTAGTTATTTAATTTCCTAAAGTGATAAATAAAGAGATATATACCAACTTATCTATATTTATTAAAATTAGCTAGTTTGAGTTTAAACCATTTACAACTACTTACCTTGATTGGAGAAAGTTGGATTAGAATCAATAACTGGGTCCTTAGCCTAGCCTCTTAAAGAGAAGCTTGTGAACCATTAATGTACACCTTTGAAAGAATTTAAGTTATAAGCTAGAATACTTAATCAATACAACAAATTTTTTTATTCTTTCTTTGATTATAGATCCTTTATTTGTTAGTCAATATCACTAGAGGTATGTCTTTCACTCAATTTGTTTATGACTTATCATGGATTATATTCTTACAACCAACATCATGCACATTACCCTTTCCAAAGTGTTAGTTAACCCATCATTAAATCAATGAGTTGATGTTTAAAAATTTTCATTTATTCTTTAAAATTTTGTATTACCTAAGACGTAATATAGACTAAAACAAGGATAGCCATATAAAAAGTAGGAGGGCTTACTTAACCTTTATATCTAAGAGCCTTAGGAAGCATGCATGAAGGCTCAATGCACTTTTAAGAGTTAGTTGATTTTTACAACAATAACCCTCCTCTTCCCTTTTGTATCAAATTGATGTGGGAATCTAATCCCACCAATAAAGTCCTACTTTAACTATAAAGATGGAGGAATGGTAAGTGTCCTATTATAAAACATTTAATTATGAGAGATAGTCTTCAATTGGCTCTGATGGAGCCTCAGTGTACCTTATTAAATTTTATCCTATGTTAGTTGTGAAAACAAAATGGAATGTGTACATATATTTTAAGCTCGTCTTAGGCTTTGGAAAAGTGTTATAGGCTTAAGCAATTATATGGATTTGAGATAGATGAGTCCCTACAATGGAACTTGAGTCTAGTGATGAGTTTGAGCAAGCTAAATGGCCTTACAATAAGCCTTAAGTTTAGTGACATATTTTCTCAGTCCCATTTAACTACCTAAGCCTATAATACCCTCTCTAAGCCTAAGGTAAGCCGAAGGTAAGCCTAAAATATATATGCATTTATGCTACATTAGCACTAAGACCCATGTAAAGACTTACAAAAGACCAAAAGCCTATTGTTACCAATACAATACCAATGCTAGTCCTTACATTTGTTTTGCCCATTATGCATTTTTATCTTATTAGACTAACTTAAGTGTTGAAACACTAATGTAGGAGGTCCTCTGCAACCCTTTAGTTACACTTTTTTTTTGCAAGTGACAAGTGCATTGTTAATGCCAAAACTCAACTCATTTTACTACTTTTATCATGAAATAATCATGACTTTTAGGTTTTAAAGCAATACAACCCCTTTTTTAGAGCTCATTATTTGCCATATGGACTGAAAGATACATGATAATGATATTTTTTTCTAACAACATAGTAGCAATAATAACAACTAATTGGAAATATCATGATTAAGACTTATAGTTCTACTTGAAAGTCTATACCAAGCTCTTTTATTTCTTTTGTAGTAATTTAAATTCTTGCTTTGTAAATAACCAATTTATGTTCTTCATATAGTTTTAAAACTTAAACCAAAGTAGCTATTGGACTAAAAACCAATGACCTAAAACTAAAATCAATATGATTCTCTTATGGTACTATACAATAAAATGAATAGAAAAAAATCTCAATAATTAAAGTGAACCAAACAACCCATTAACTCGACAAACTTGATAGGTTGTTTCCAAAATAAAATTACTTTGGAGTTTATATGCCAACAAAATCTACTACCATATGGTCAATAAACTTATTATGAACTTTAATAAAGAGAGGGGTTGCTAATAACTTATAGCAAAGGCTCCTTCCCATCTTTGTTTTCACAACTATTATGGGATAAAATCCTACAAGGTGCACTAAGGTTCCACTAAAGCTAGTTAAAGACCATCTCTCTATAATTATGTGTTTTATAACAAGACACCTACCCTTCACCTTTGTATATAATCGAAGTGGGAATCTATAGGTGAGATAAGATTCTTACATAAACTGGATACAACTAGGAGGAGGAAGGTTATTGTTATAAAAATCAACTAACCCTTAAGAATCATTCATTGGAACTTCAAAGTCTTAATGCATGCTACATTAGGCATATACATATAGAGACTTATGTGCATGGAGTTGTTTGTAAGAATATAATTAATGATGAGTTATAATTAAATTAAGTGGAAGAAGTACTCATAATAATATTAACCAACAAATAATGGACTTATAATCATAGAAAGAACAAAAAATTTTATGGTTCTAACTAAGCCTTTTAATGTATAATATTATACTTTCAAAAACATATGTTGATGGTTCACAAAGTTCTTTTTTATATGATAGGTTAGGAACATGGTGACTTATTGATCCTAATCCAACTTTCTCCCATCAAACTAAGTAGTTATAACTGATTTAAACTCAAACTAACTTTAAAGGATATAGATAAGTAGGTAGATATTTCTTTATTTATCACTTTAAGAAATTAAATAAATAGTATTTATCTCTAATTATGTTAGATACTTTAAGTATAATTTTAGCATTCTCCTTCCTAGTTTGCATGATTTTAAATAGGTGATATCCTTTTTAATGGTCATTATTTGTACCACCCATAAAAATTGGTAAGAAACTAAGTTTTCTTAACCAAAAATCTCTATACATGGATAATAACAATTATGTAGCACTCGTAGAAACATATTTTCTTCCATTTATTACAATACTAATCAATTTCTAATCAAACACTTTATTGAAAGGAAAAATTTAGCCCTCAATCTATTCAATTTTCAAATAAATTTTATACAAATAATCTTTATGTGCACAAAATAAGTCTTTACTTACACTCAACCAAAAAGTTTCCAAATTGCCAAATATCAAACAATATAATTTGAAATAAAATTAATAAGTTATATATGCTTAACATGATCTCTATATGGCTTAGTCAACAATCTATCAGTTATAAGATTAAAAATTATAAGTTGAATACTATCATGGTTACACTAGTGCTTAATCTGAATAAAATTCAACTACCTATTACAATTATTATTTTCTTCATAAAAGTCTTATTTTGAATTTTCTAAATGTTAAGATTATAATAAAACATGTTTTTATTTTTTTCTAATGCAATGTGGTGTTTATGCTTAAATTTGTTAGGTTATGTAAAAAAATATTATTTATATAATGAAGAATAACTACTATAATAATAATCATCGTGGCAATGGCAATAACATGTGAAAGAACCTCCAATGCCACTGCCACATGTCATTCTGTTAACAAATGGGGAAAGAATTGGTAAATTTCAAACAAAGTCTCCCTTGAGCCAAATTATAAAGTACTTCAAAGCTTGTACAATTCTTACTAAGTTTTTACAGGTCTTTTGGTATATCAAAATTAAAATTTATATTTTGTGAGAATTAGAGAGAGCTGAAATTTTGAACCCCAACCCTCACTCAAGAACAATGTTTTTGTGGCCAACCAAACTAAATCTGGACGTAATTTTTTTACTAATTTTATAATGACCAAATTAAGCATATTGGGTAATATTTGGTGTTTGGTGTCTCTTTGTATATGCTATCACAAGACATGAGAGGCAAAAAGGGAAAGGAAAAAACTACACCACAAAAAGACATAACAAGTCAAATTGAGGCTAAGGGGATAGCCTGCTGCTTCCACTCAAAATTTCAGTACCTACCCCCCCCCAAAAGAAAAGGTGAGTTGCTTGTCTCCCTATCTCACTTGCTTGCTTACTTTCTACTTGAAAGTGATAAATGGAGGTAAGGTTTGGCTCCTCTGGTTAATGTGGGGAAAGAAAATCAAATAGTCAACGCCAGCCCAAGTCTTCAAACTTGCAACAATCAGTAGTTGTTCCCTCTTCCCTTCTTCTTTTCTTTCCTTTTCCCCCCCTCCCCAACTTTTTTTCATTTTTTGGTAAATTTTAAATGATGGAAAGAGAACTTCAGCACTTGTTCAAACTTGTCTAAACCACCTTGTTCTTACTCACTTGTGTTTCTTGGATTATCTCTTGGCCTCAGTGGACAAGCCTCCTAGACTGTGGTGGGGTTGGGGATTGGATTATCTCTTGGACATGAGGAAATTTAAGTTGCTGTTTCTACTGCTGCAACATTCTTTTTGGCATTGCTGTTCATTGTTGTCCCTGATGAGTTAACGCGCCAGTCACCGCTGGAATATTTTGATTGAAGCCAATTGTTGTTCATTTTGATGGACAGTAGGAACATTATAAAAATATAGAATATTCGCGTAAAGTAGTTCTAGCTCTCTTGCAATCAATTCATTGATAACCCAGAACAGAAAATGAAAACATCAGCTTTATGGAATTGACTCTTTCAGCTGACAAATGTTTCTCTTTAGCTTTTTGCAGTTACTTGAAGGGCTTGAAAAAGGAGAGATGGCATTAAGATCCCTTGTGTCGAAGCATATTCTGTCAAGCTATCCTCCTATCTTCACTCGCTACCTGAAGCCGTCCTTTCAATCCAAAGAGACATCGCGTACTGTTCTGCTGTCTAATATCAGTAGAAGAACAGGAGTAATAGCAGCAGGGGCTTCAGTCCTACTGACACAGGAGGCAATATTCAGCCAAGAATCTGCTATTGGACTGGACTTCAGAATGGCTGCTCCTGAAAAAACAGTAGAAGAGGCAGTGACTGCAATCCGACGGTATGCTCAATCTTTGCTCGAAATAAAAGCTTTTTTGGAGATGGAATCTTGGGGTGAAGCTCAAAAGGCGCTACGCAGGACATCATCAAACTTGAAACAAGATATGTACACCTTAATCCAAAGCAAACCTGGAAGTGAGAGACCCCAATTAAGGAAGCTTTATTCCAATCTCTTCAACAATGTTAGCAAGGTAAGATTTTGCTAATGCATGATCTTTTGATGGTAGTTTCCATTGGTAAATCATTCATTTCAATGGATGTTGCAGCTTGATTATGCAGCAAGGGACAGAGATGCTGCTCGAGTTTGGCAATGCTACGAAAATACTGTTGCAGCCCTCAGTGACATATTGTCCAGAATCTAAACATCACATCCAAATAGAATAAACCATATGTTTACGAACGGGAAGCTCTGAGGCCAATCTCAACCTCCATTCCAGTGTTAGCTACCCCTCCACTCGGTCTTCTTTGTTATGAACTAGCCATTATTTCAGAATGTATGCAGGCTTTCACTACCGTGGAGATATTTTAGAAAGACAATGCACGCTGCTTAACCGGTACTCACCTGTCTTCTGAGTTTGTTCTGGGCTTCATGTTTCCATTAACCAATTATGTTCAAATCAAGTTGCTTCAGTGCCTTCTTGTGGAACCAGAAAAGTGAAGAGCACTAAAGGAAATTTTGAGGATATTGTCCCCATTTTGTTTTAGTTGAAACTCGTTACAGACTACCCATGTAGTTTAACTCTGGTTCAAATCAAACCCCCCATCTAACATGGTATCCATGGTGATACAAGGAAAATGATCCAAATAATACAAAACCAATATTAACAGTTAAAAGTTATTTTACAAGAAAATCTCAGTACTTCTCAAATCTAGAACAAAACTATTTACTTCAGATAAAAATAAAGATAAAAGGCTCTCAATACGGTCCAAAATTTGCACATACTAAGATAATGCTACAGACAATTCTGCTGAGAGTAATTGGCTGGCGATTGAGCCTATCCGGAGATCGCCTGTGTTTGCCCCAAAGCAGTGGCAGTTTTGCATGGACAAAGAAATTAAGGTGAACCAGATGCCCCAGGGAAGAGTTCTGAGATTTTGTTGAAGACATCCATAACCTGGAATATGAAAATACAAAGCCAAAAGTTTAGGTTCCTATTTACATGGTAAAAACCCATTAATGCAGGTTTAGCACATAAGGCAAATGTGAAAAACCAAAGTGGCTGAAAAGCTTCGGTCACCAAAATATGATTGTTTTTGCAATCATTTAAACAAAATAGGACAAATGAAAAGCCTCCATAGAACTAGAAGTAGTGCTTCTTGCCGGGTCACAAAAAAGCACCACTCCAGGTAACAACAGATTCTTCCAGTGGCCATAGAGAAAAAGTAAAATAATGGTATAAAAAGCTAGGGAAAAGAGCCTATTGTAATATTTGCCCAAGATCAGAATTTGGCTATACCTCCTTGTCATTCTGATATTTGGCTATACTCAATGGGTTCTGCGAACACTGCATCACAAACAAAATGTTGAAGAGTTGAATTCTCGAGGTAATAACAAAAGTTGATATATTAGTTAGGGCATACCTCCATAATAGCTTGTTGAACCCTTGGATTTTGAAATGCCATGGCAATATCAGGATTGGCCATGACTTTTTTGATTACTTCTTCAGGTGTTAGTCAATTTGATCTGCAAAATATGAATCCCAAGAAATAAACGGCTGAGGAAGAATAGAGGCTTACAAACAAAATATTTGAATCATTTATAGCAATCAAATATAAGATTAGAAACTTAAAACACTTAATTAACCAAATCCTACCTTAATTTATAAATTAGGCATCATAAGTTCAATCATCTTAGACAACATTATGATATCCCACATATGTCCAAATAAAAAGGCTGAAGTTGATGGATAAGTTCAACACCAATTGTTAGGGGATTGACACTTCAAAAATAAATTTGCTACGCACACAAACTTCCAAATCCATGGCCCTGATATCTATTATTTGACACATGCCACAGTAAGGGAATTAAGATTCTGACAAATTCTGACAAAAGAAGCTGATCTGATAATTTCTTGATCAATAAATTTTGCTGAATTTTGGTGCTACAGCTAAAATAGAACTTGTTACACCTGTGTTACAGCTGAACACAAGGAAAATAGTATTTGACTTCAGAATTCACAGAGGGCAAAAGAAAACAAAAAAGAACCAAAAACTGCAGTAGAACTTGTTAGAAAAGAAAAAGTCACTTATAAAGTTACTGGAGAAATCCCAGATATGAAGACTCTGCAATGTAGGGATCATTTGAGCCACAAGATTCTAGCAGGGAGAAATACAGCACTAAAACACAGATTTGGCAAATGGTATAACATGAAAGAAGCTTTTTCTGGGGGAAATAACAAGGAACAAGAAGGCAAGTAACAAATGCAGTGCCCATACATACCAGTTATCCAATCGCATTCATAAAATATCTGGGAGATTCAAGATAAAGAGAAGAGAAGATCATCGAGAAACTAACCAAACTGCTGCTTGACCTCAGGACTATTGAGATCAAAATTTTTCAAAGACTCCATCATCCTGTTGTCCCATTCACCACTTCCCTTCATATTATTTCTGAAACAACAGAAAGAAGAAAAAATAATACATGTATGGGAATAACTTGGTTCCATCATAAACTAAGTAGCAATAGGCTCTGCTTATAACAGGATCCATCGGGATTGCAGCCTAAGAAAACAGGATGGTTGCAGTCAAAATTGCCAAAAGAGTTGGGCAATAAATATCATGAGCATCCTTTTCAGACTAAGAACATTAACGGAAAAATAATAATAATAATAATAATAAATAAATAAGCATCAAAAGTTTGCATTTTGTTTTATTGGACTTGACTGAATTAAGCCCCAATCCCAAATTAGTTGGGAGAACATAGTATCATGAGGAATTATGTTGCAAATTCTTCTAATATCAGGTTCAAACAATACATAAGATACATAAAACATAAACTGCAGTAATAGATGAAGCCAAGATTTATCTTAACTACATTGCAATGCGCAGGTCAAATATGAAAGTGAAAAATATACATACTGAATACTTTGAGATTTGAAAAAGAAAATTTAATATGTATTGTTGAATAAAATGCTTTCCCAACTACAAAATCAATGTATAAATACATGTAATGGAGTTCAATGTTATATCAAAGGAAAGCTTACATGCACAGCAGGAGAAATATGAACTTACAGCATGTCTTGCAGCTGTTGACGATATTGTGGATTTTGTAGCATCCCTGTCACATAAATGCCAAAAACAGAAAATTTCATTGCATTAAACAATACACAAAGTAGTCCACTTGCATAAGAAAAAGAAACCCAAGCTGTCAGCTCCAAAGAGAGAAACTACACCCCAAAGGACCATAATAGCAGAGACCAAACTACAGACCACAAGAAACATATTATTAGCATATTTTTTCAGACTTCCCATCAAAAGAAAAAAGCCAGGAGTGTGAGGAAGCACACGAGAGAGAGATATTTCCCCTGGATGACAAGGCCAACAGAAAATTTGAGCAATCAATCACAGCTTCTTAAGGCATAAATTGACTTACATTTGAAGGTCGAAGGGTTCCTCATTTCCTCAGGTAAATATCTGTAATGATATATGGGTTAGCTAGTTACAAATGATAACCAAAAGCATGCAGAGATGGTATGCTGAGAATTAAAATAATGGAAACAGCAATTATAATTTTCTGAAGCAGTTCCAGAATTAGATCAAACTTTACAAGGAGAAATTTGATACTCAAGGGATAAAGAAAGAGAATGCAAATGTAGACAGAATGACTGAATCCATTATCAACCAGTCAACACAATAAGAATGGGGCATCAGCAGCAAGAAATAATAACACTCAGAGAGACATGGATAAGTCCAGGGAAATGAAGATCATTACGGAAAAACAATCTGCTGGACAGTCGGATCTTCTAACATTTTCTCCAAAGCTTCCACTGATAACGGCGAACCTGCTTTTCCAGATCATGAATTACCAACTTGTCTTTGGTCTTCTCTATGTTAAAAATATCTAAACAATAAATTAGGCTACGAATGGTGCTCAAGGATAGCACATTAACAAGGTGGGAATATATTGACATGATCAACAATAAATAAAGCAATGAATGGTCTTCTCTACATTCATGATCAAACATGTAAAATCAAAAGTCAACAAGTTTGATCCACTACATTGACCTATTGGGTGCAATTACACAAAAAGCTAAGGAATACATGCACATGGATATTACAAAATTATGGAATTCCATGCAGACACATAGGCAAGGATGGTATATATTGTTAGCAAGCTCCAATCAAAGGACAACAATGTACCCAAAAAGGCTATGATTGTTAAATGCTTCCTTGTAAGGTGGGAAAACAATAGAATATATGCAGTTCATTATTTATACAGCATATCCATCCAGATATTTAGTAATTGGGCCTAAGAACAATTTTTTAATCTTGGAAGGAAAATTTGAAAGACACTTCTTAATATGCCCATGCACATGACATGATCATGGTATCATATCATAATTGTGTATATAAGCAGCAACATCATTAACGAACTTCAATCACAGAGCAATAATGTATCTAAAAAGGCTTGTGTTAAACATTTCCTTGAAATGCAGGAAAACAACACAAATAAAAAAATGTTCATTCTTTAGGTATCATCTTCATATAGATATTTAGCATTTGGGTTTGAGAACCCTTCTCATTAAGGTGAGAAAACAATATAACTAAAAGCATTTAATTCTTTATACATCATCTGCAAATGGATATATGGTGTTCAGGTCTAAGAAGTGCAATTTAAAGTTACGCAAGCACTAGGCTAACAATCAGTGATGCCTTGGGCTGATAGACCAAAGATGTATGAAGCAAGCCAGAAATTTTTCTCCCGCAAACAATTTATCATAGATTTACAAGAAGAAAATTATAAGGTAAATGTAGGATAGGTTTTCCCCTCCATAAAATGCAAAGCAAAAAGAAGAGGAAGAAAAAGAATGAAGCAAATCCCAAGGCAAAACCAATTTATAATCTATATGATACCAGCAATCCAATAAGACAGTTTTCACAAAAGTGTTATTAATTTTAATGGAATTGCTGACAACTAAACAAAATTTTCTTAGTTCATCACCTTAGTTTATTTTTCTTCAATGCAATTTTTGCAATAACTAAAATTTAATCATAGGTCATGGAATAAGAGGCAGTGATAGAGATGAAGCTACTGGCCAAAGAACACAGGTTGCAGAAAATAGTAGGAGGCAGGTTCATAATTGATTACATCACTGATATGAAACATACTTGACAGAATATATACAGAACCTGTAAAACCCAAGTTCCTTCAATCAAAAGATAAAGTCTGCTTGCAAGACTACAAGCATTGTGTTAAAACTTTTTATTATTTAAGAACAGCATTCAAATAAGCCTGCACTGCTACCTATTTGAAACAGTTAAATTATGAGAAATTATGACTCCTTAAACAAGCTCAGTGACTAAGGCAAAAAGTTGAAAATCTCTTCCCCATGTCTACCCACTTTCCAACCTAAATCACTTCTCTTTTCCACCAATCCCTTTCTTCCTTTTCCTAGTCTAGAAGTGATATCTCAATTAAAGCACCAGAAACATCAAGATATTACACAAAACTAACCAATAAGTACAAGAGATTCTGGATATACAGGCAACAAAGTGAACCCTGTGAGCATATAAATCAATGAAGCATACATCACAATGAGAAGAGATCAACTACTTGCAATTAAATAGGGCCTCTTACCAGAAGATTGATAGCCATCAGAAGCACTTGGACCCTGCTTAGAAGCAGCTCCATTTTGAGAAGCCTTCATGCAATGAAATAATGATTAATTTAAACATCTTGGGTTTATACCAAGAATCAAGAGCTCAATAATAGAGATTCTTCAGACCCAACCTGAGCATCCACAGAGGAGCTGGTATCATTAATATCTTCAACTCTCTCAAAAGAACTCTTTGGTAAAGTTTCTTCAGGAGAAACATCAACAAAAGCTGCAACCAGAAGCTCAATTAAAATCAATAAAGAGATTACAAAAGATACTAAATAACCAATCTATAATTCACAATTTTCCAGAAATTGACCAGATATAAAAAATAAAAACAGAAAGTAACATCTGCCAATGTAAACCACCTTTAAAATGATAGTCCATACATCAGAAATATTTATTAAGTGATTGAACAGAAGATGAAATCCATGCTTGAGCCACCGTAGTCATCTAACATTTATGCAGCCTTCAGTTTTATTATTGCACAAGAGGCTTATTGCAGAGCCCTTTTGCAGCTGAAAACCATCAATTTTATTTTAAGCAACAATACTCCAAATGCCACTCTCAGCCATGCCCAAGATCATGGGAAGCTCTCCCTCTAGCTTACTAACAAAGGGCAGTGAAATCTTCCTACAGAGCAATGCAGTTAGCTCTAGCCCAGCTCCTTTGGCCACTATAAGTAACCCCTCACTAAATACGTGTTACAACATAAACTTGATTATGTAGTCACTTTTGCCCCTCATGCTATGATCAGAATTGCATATTTTACTTTTCTGATAATATAATCAAGATCTGAAGTCATGAGAAGTGATGCCATCACAACAATACATTTCTAAATGTGATTTTTAACATTAATTTTGCTTTCTACAAGCCTCTAAAGCCCCCTATCAAGGAGCATCCCCCTTCCCAGTTGATGGTAAAAAATTTGAAGGTACAAATTGCACTTGGGACCTAGGTTTATCCAGATTTTAAAAAATAATAATAATAAATAAATAATAGAAATAAAAAAAAGAAACCACAAAGCAAAACAATTATTAATCCAAATTGGCAATAGTAAATGTAGATCCTTGTAAGCAATGCACAATAGTTTAATACCATATTTTTTGGGTTCTTCCACTATTTCTGCTTCATTTTTGACATCAGTGGCTGGATCAGATTCTACTTTGGTTGCCGAAACATCTACTGTCACTGCAGGTTGAGAAGCATCTTGGGTTGCGGTAGAAGTCCCTGATGCTGGCGATGTATATAAAGCAGGCCCTGATGCTGATTGCGTTGAATATGAAGGTATGTTGCCAGGTCCTGGAGTGGGTGGCATAGGAAATGGGAAGGGTGATCCCGGAGAAAAACCAGAATTGCCGGATTGGTTATTTTGAGTATTCATCTCTTTCATCATAGTTTTGAAAGCTTGCTGCATGGCATATTTCTGAAAAGGTTCATAAACATACAGTGATGATTCAAGTTAAATTCTCCCATATGACTGAAATAGCCATTTTTTCAAATGACAAGAACAAAATCAGATTGGATGCAGGCCTGAGTATGAGAGGACTATACTAAAAACATGACAAAAGGAATTGCCCTTGTGGGATTTAAATCTTAGTTCCTCTGCCAGGAAACTGTACTGTCATATTTGTTAGAAAAATGCATCCCTTTCTGACAAGTAGCAATCATGAGGTACCAAGGGGTTATCACCCACAAAAAAGAAGAGGTCAAACTCTATGTAATGTAAGGAATCAACAAATTTCTAGACTTTACTTGAAGGTGACCATTATTAGAAAGCATTGGAAAGGAGAATCGGCATCATTTCCGCTGATTTCTGCTTTCCATACAACTTTCTCAATCTCTTGAAATGGCTTAAAGAAAACGAACATATCAGGCTTTAAGCAATTATGGTGTTACATCATCTTATAAATTCCTAAATATCATACTAAAAACTGAAAGGAATAGAATTCCCATTTCTGACCAGGAATAAACAAAAAGAGTACTATAAAGCACCAAAACTGTCACATAATTTACATTAGATTGATAAAATCAAAAATACCAAAATGGGTAGTGAAGGATTAACATCCACACGACCACAATCACTTCATCTTGAAAGAATTGTAGAGAGCAATTTCACTCTCTTCAGTTTACCCCAAGATGATTTTCTCAATGAGGTATTGAAAAAGAGGACAAAAGAAGCAAATGTTTTGTACCTTGCCAGGAATGAACAATCAAAACTCACCTTAAAACTTGTGGCTGCCTGCAATTTGATTAAACAGGCCAAGTATGAGCAGAAAGAAAGAAAAAGAACAGCATACATAACAGTTTAAAAGAAGAACTGAACACACTAGCAAACAGTTCCCATTCTCACCCATGAAAATACTGCAGATAGCCCAACACCCACTAGTACCCAAAAGAGAGGCGATCCTCTACAAGCTCAAAATTTTCCCCAAAAAAAAAAAAAAAAAAAGACAAATTAGTCAGGCAACACATTCATTAGTCGGCAAGCTTAAAAATAAAAAAATAAAAACCTACTAAGAATGTGAAGAGTGTGAAAATAAATTACACGTTTGAAGATTGGGACGGCAATGTCAGGGGACTAATACCGACAGAAGATGTTTGCTGCTCACTGGAAGAAGATGAAACGCTTGCAAACCGCTGCTCAACACCCAATTTTCTTATCACTGTACCTAGAAAAAAAAACAAAAAACAAATATTCAGTACACATAGATATATATAGATAATCCAAATGTCACAGTCAAGAAAAGCCCACTTCAAAAATTCAAAAGTATAAGCAAAACAAGTCAGCAAAGGAAAGCAAGTGGAGAGAGGGTGGGGAGTGAACCATTTCTCCGGGAATTGCCTGGGGGGGAGTGGGCGAGGGAAGAGACGGAAAGGCTGGAAGAGCGAGGGCGAACCCTGTAACTTCGAAGCGAAAAGTGAATGATTCGGCTTCTGTCTCTAGCTGCAGTGGAAGGAAATTGTGGAGAAGGTTTATGCAGACAAGTAAAGGAGGTTGGATATCCCACGACCAATCTCGGAGAAGACGACGTCGAAAGCAGCGCCATATTTAGCTTTTCCATTTTCTTTCTTTTGTTATCTCAGCTAAGAATCGCCCCAGAGATTCAACTTTTCCGGGAAAAGTTTTTTCTAAGGGATCGAACAGAAAGAATGTCTGCTGTGTTGAGGACGACGACGGTGATACTGCTGCGCAGAGAGTCGAGTCCGCGGCTGGGTGAAAGTGGTCGGCACATAAAATTAACTGTAGTTTGGGCTCAATCGAGCCGACTTTCTCCATCCCCGAAGCCCATGGTTATAAGTCATGGAAAATAAAAAGAAAAAATAGATTAAAAAAATAAATAATAAAAAATATTTTTTTATTCTTGCATGAACATGATTAAAAAAGTAAACAAAAAAAATTATTAAAATTATATTTTTTAATTAAATAATTTTTAAAAAAATTAAAAATAAATAAATATATATATATATATATATTTATTTTTATTAATAATTTTTAAAAATAAAAATATATTTATAAAAAAATATTATATTTATTATCAAAATTAATTTTATATTTTCTCGTCTTTTTAATTTTATTTATTAATATATTTTAACTTATTAATAAATAAAAAAAATATTTTTATATTAAAAAATAATTAAAGAAATATTTTATTTTTTTTTATTTTTAAAAAATTAAAATTTAAAAAAATAATAAAAATTATAATAATTTTTTATTTTATTAATTAAAATATTGACAATAATAATATATAAATTTTTATATATATTACCATATAAATATTATTTTTTGAATTAAATTTTATAAAAAAATAATTTTTAAATTTTTATTATTATTTGATATTTTATATAAAATAATTATATATTTTAAATATTTTATAAATATAATAGTAAAATTCTTATAAAAATTTTATGAAAATTTTTAATAATTTTTTATTTTTTTAATAATTTATTCAAATTTAACATATAAAATAAAATAAATAAAACCACAATGGGCCTACTCAAGTGAGCATAATATAAGTTGTGTCAAAGTACGGCCTGATGTGAATAGTAATGGGTCACACAAGATACAATCAGTTTTTAGGGTCTTGGTTAGGTTTAGAACTCTCAACCCATAAGCCCATGCCTAGGCACTAATCTTTTTTGAGAATGAGCCCATACTTTGGGCCCTTTTTTTTTTTCTTGAAAATATTGGTATATGTGAAAAGTGGGGATATCAAGTCTTAAATCCAAAATTAAAAGGATCTACTCTTCTTTATCACCATACTATTGTACATGAGCTTGCTTAAGTAAGTATTTTATATTAAATTTTAAATTTGTAATGATGTAAATTTTTTAAATTAAATATATATATATATATATATATATATATAAAAAAATAAATTGATATTTTTAATTTTTAATTTTATAATTTTTTAAATTATTATCGTATCCTTAATTTGTTCTATACTACAAAATTTTTGGTTGCATCTGTGTTTTTGAGCTTTTGTCACACCAAAACTTTGATCTCCCACTTCTATGACCATGTAGTTCTTATGCCAACCATTATGTTAGTTGGAGTTCTATAAATTATGTTTTTCGATGATTTGTTTCGAACAACTTTATAAATTTCATATTTTGTACATGAATACATTTTACTTCTTTTTTTTTTTTTTTGATGTTTCTATCTTCATTATAAATTAATAATCTATATAGTTTTGATTGTTCAAAGGTTTAAAGTAGTAGTTGGTTTCAAAT
Source organism: Rhizophora mangle (assembly GCA_037832345.1). Taxonomy (NCBI): domain Eukaryota; kingdom Viridiplantae; phylum Streptophyta; class Magnoliopsida; order Malpighiales; family Rhizophoraceae; genus Rhizophora; species Rhizophora mangle. Next base: position 1,890,224 of record JBAPLJ010001421.1, on the reverse strand, counting down.
TTTTGATTTATGTGATGTTGGTTGCTATTTGCTTGAACAACAAAGGAATCAAAACGTTGTACAAACTGTAAAATTGCAATAAGAGTCAACTTCTACCTAGTACATAAAAAGAGCTAGAGAAAAATTAAGATGTCAGTCAAAGACAAGAGTGTGCATTAACGTAAAAAAACGGAAATAGCTTCTTAGTTTTAAAACTCAAACTAGGTCGACGGTTGAATCGACGAACCGGTGACTCGAAGTTACAATGTTTTGATCCTTTTATTCTGTTCGATAAGGAAATAGACCGGAGACAAACGAATGAACCGAAGCAAACTGGATCAAATAGCTAACCCAAAAGTCAAGATCAACTGGATCTCAACCGACAAAAATTTTTGGTTAACCCATCATTGAAGCAACCAATGTACAAGGCCCATAAGAATAACCACAGGCCCAATGTTATGGAAACCGCAACAGGGAACTAGCAATTAACTCGTGGCTAAAATCCAGCAACCGTTAATTTTTACCCACACAATGTAGGACAAGCAAGGAACATGAGCACCTTTGCTCTTTTCTCTCATCCCACATTGCTTGCAAACAAAAGAAAGGATTGAACTTTTGCTCTGGGAAGAATAAGATCATTTAAGGCTGGGCCTTGCTAAGGCCCAAATGAGGCCCCAGGGCTTTGTTTCGTTAATTAGAAAATATGCATTTTAAACCAAAATATCTTTAAGTAAAATAAATATAAATACTATACTGCCAACAATTGAACTTGTCACAACTCAAAGAAAAGAGAGAGAGATATGATTTCAAGTGCAACTCAAGTTGTTTGAAAAGTGAATGAATCCACACTAAGGTAATTAAATTATTTAATAAAACTGAATGATATAGTATTATGTACTTAAAGACGTCAACAGCAAAGAAAAGAGAATGAGTTTTGAATAGTTTAGACTAAGATATATTTGAATCTTATGATCATAAAACATATTGATTAATGAATTTTTTTTAAGTTATATTATTGTTATGTTTTGACCCTAATTGGTATGTTTTAATTATATTGTCGAAATAGCTTATATTTTATTCGTTATTAAGTTTGATTTCAATTTTTAGAATTATTTGATATAATAAATTAATATTTATATTCTTATATAATAATATGATTTATTTCAATAGATGTTGAAATAAATGTAGAAGCATTGAGAATAGAACATTTGTTGTCAAATTTAAGTGGTGATATTTCAAAACTTATGGGTATATATTATACATTCGGCAAAGCCGACTCTCACTCTTGAAACAAACTAGAATCATAGACAATTTCAATCACGAGCGAGTAGTTGAAAGCCTGGATGATTATCTAAACAATTGTATAGCACATGTCCAAAATAAATAAAAAAATATTTATTAACTTATGTGAAAAAATAAGACAAAAAAAAAAAAGAAGATATTGTTATCTAATTTTAGAAATTTTAACTATTTTAAAACAATTGACAATATTTTTTTGTATTTGTCAGTAAAAATGAATCACTACATGCTGTACATAATTGGTTTTCAGGTACTTTAAAAAATTGTAAAACTATTGTGCCTTTTTTTCGTGATTATTTGTTCAAAACTTAATGAAATCTTATTAAAGATTAAGACTTATTTTATATATATTTAAAATAAAACCTCTATATCACTTATTGGTTCATGTGAAATTAGTATTATTAATAATAATTTTTTTAAAATCTTAATTCTTAATAAAATTATATTAAAATAATAGATGATTCATATTTTCATATATAGTTTGATTGTTGAATAAATTCTTTTTTGATAGACAAAAAAATTAAAATCATAGAAAACATATTTTTGATATGAAATTTATGTTTATTAGAACAAGTTAGAAAAAAAAAATTAATAATATTAGAGTACTTAAGGAAATTGTGTGTCTACCAAAATAAGATTTTTTTATATAAATATATATATATATATATATATATAAAGTAATTATGTGGGTGATTCCTAACATACCAATATGCTTCAATTTCTCACACCTTATCGCGAAGAGTGATATCATTTGTATTATTGCAAGTAAGAAGGCCAAAGACCTTAAATCTAACAAAAACAATTCAATTCCACACACTACTTGTTGCGTGACGCAATTAAAAGATGATTTTGGTATTAAAAGAATGGTTTTATTTTTATTTTATTTTATTTTATTTTTTTAAACCCGAAAGACTTTTTCTGTCTTTAAAAAGCAAAAGCGCGTTTAGCCGATGGCTCTTGAAAAAAAAGCCTTTTTATTATTTTTCTTGTTCTGTTTTCCGTCTTCTTTAGTTCTCTCTCCTCATTCCCTAACTTGCTAGGACCAAACAGAAACAACAGTAAAGAACCCTTGACGAAGAATACCCGGCGCCGCCCATACCACCCCCTCCACCGTTCTCTGCAATTCGCTTTGATCTCTCTCTCTCTCTTACGTTCTCTGAACAGATTTTTGATTTTCATCAAGGTATCCTCTCTCGATCTGTCTTTCTCTCTTTCGTTCTTTCCATTGATCCCAATTTGCGACATGGATGCTTGCATGTATAGGCTTTTGGTCTAGGGTTTTGAATTAGTGGATGACAATTCGTTTTTCTTTTTTGTTTTTGATTTAGATGGATGTGAAATTAGAAAAGAAAAAGGTATCTGTTTTCTTGTTTGTTTGCTTGCCTGTTTTTCCTTTTGTTCTGTTTAGGCTTTATGGGTTTATATATATCTTTTGTTTTCTGTTTTTTTTTTGGGGGGGTTTTTTAGAATAAGAGATTGTACGGTTGCTTGATCGATGTCATCCTGTGTTCATAGAATTGAATTGTGAAGTACTGTTTTGGGGACCAATACTCAATGGGTTTCATCATCTGCTGTTGCTGATTTCAACAAATTTTTTTAAACAATGTTGCAGCTTGGCTTAAAAATTGATGGCTACTTCTGTGGATATGGCTCTTGATGATATTATTAAGAAGAACAGATCAAGAGGCAGAGGGCGAGGTAGGGCCCGTCGTGGCCAGGGACCTCGTAGGCCCTTCAGTGGTGGAAGAATGTCAGGGGCAGTTTTCAGAGGTCCTCTTTCAGTGAATGCTCGGCCTTCAATGAATGCAATTTCCAAGGCAAGCTCAAAACTGTGGATGGTATATGCATATGATTGAGAACCTGAATATTCTTAACAAATGCAATTGCGAGAGGATCTCTTCTTATGCCTTAGAAACTCAAAATTGAGGCCTGGATCTGTAGTGTAATTTTCTTCGTGGAGAAGCTTATATTTTTGCCTCACTCAGCCACAAAGTCTTTACTGCCCGTTGCATTCATGTCATTGTTATGTTCAAGGGTCGTACTTGTGGGCCATTTGGGCAATCATTTGGGGGCTTTGCCACAGATATGGGTCTCATTAAGTGCATGCTGAAATCTGTGAGATCTGGATAAAGTAATTTGCTACTTCTTAGCTTCATACACTCAGCGGCTTTACTTGGAGAATTGTTTGGAATGGAGTTCTTGGAGTAGCATAATGTCAACTTACCATTAGGCTTATTTTATCCATGCTATATTGTTATAGTGTTTGAATCTTCTTGACTGAGAGTATGATGGATCATATTATTATGTGCGGAATTTCATTGGTGTGAGATCTCAGTGTCTCTCCTAGTTCGTGGATTTGTTGCAAAGGAGCTTCCTTCGCTTAACTTCAGAACTGGAGCTCTCTTTTATGCCGTGGGCACTGGTATAAATGTGCAGTGGGTCAAATCTTGTACTCCCATCTACCTCCTTTTAGCTCAATTTCCTGAAGTTCGGCAACATGGTTATGCAACATGGTTACTTACCACTTTGCTAATCTGCAGTTTCATTTTATGTTTTGGCAACTGTGCTGAATGATTGATTTTGAGGAACGGTGGCATTGCTATCTGGTCATGAGCTGATATGTTCTATCTGATTTCATCAGACTTCACGCAGAATAGGGAGTTTGCCTTGGCAGCATGATTTACTTGAAGATAGCATTAGAGCTGCAGGGATAACTGGCGTAGAAGTTGGCACCAAATTATATATCTCAAACTTGGATTATGGAGTGAGCAATGAAGATATAAGGGTACCACTTGATCCATGTGTTTTCATCTTAGATGTTTTGTGTAATGGATTTCTGAAGCAAATTTACTGAAATCAGGAGCTGTTCTCTGAGGTTGGTGAACTGAAACGCTATGCTGTCCACTATGGCAAAAATGGTCGACCTAGTGTAAGTTATTGTGTTGCCCTATGTACTTTCTATCAAGTGCTAATGCTAGGTTTTCAGCTCTTCAATTGTAACTTTGTTGGTTACTGTAAAGTGGCTTAGGGTGTTGGTCATATATCACTTGTGCCTGTGTGTGTATGTGCTTGCACACAGGGTTTTCTGGTTAGGAGCACTAACTTAGGGAAAAAAAGGAGGAAGAAAAAGGAATCACTAATAATTTAAAACTAACTGTCAGGTCTTTATTTTGTTGACCTTCCAAGTTACTTATTGCATTCATGCCACTGCTGTTTCTGGTTTGTAAGTGGCTGAGATTGCCTTGGGGCCAATTTTTCTTGAAAGATTTTTGTATGTTAGTTGGTGCTGCTTTGCTACAGCATGTGCTTCACATTGATAAATGTTTCTTTGCCCTTGTTTAAAATTTGTATGTGCACAAATTTTTAATATCAGCAAGTGATGTACTTCATGTAAGCATTCTAGTACCTGTTAGTTATCTGACTTAATTGGTATTGATGGCAATTTTTCTCAAGTAGAATCTTCTGCTTCTTGCTTGTTTGCAGGGTTCAGCTGAAGTAGTCTATACTAGAAGAAGTGATGCATTTGCGGCTTTTAAGAAGTATAACAATGTACCTTTAGATGGAAGGCCTATGAAGATTGAAATTTTGGGTTCCACGGAAATGCCAATTTCAGATCGAATGAATGTAACAGGTGTAAATGGAAGGTGGAATAGGACAGTTGTTATAACGTACGTAATCTTTTTTTCGAGTCTGATTTCTTTTCTTATTAAATTGGCATGTTAGGGAGTGATATTATTTTGCATATTCAGTGGTCATCTTCTAACTAATTGTCTGACACTTCAATATATATATATAATGTTCCCTCACTTTATTTTCCAGAACAGTTGAACCTTTAATGGGTGTTAACTGGCATCTATTGCCACATGTTCCATTGGCAGTTGAAGCTTAGAGCTAGGTGCCTGAACTTTGCTTGTGTTTGGGTGCTGATTTCATATATCAACTAGCTTCTTTTACCCAGCCTTGAAACAATATTTGTATTGCATTGGTCTTGTGAAAATATATACTTTGTTTGAGTGGTTAATGTGGAAGCCATTAGTTGAGTGCTTAATCCTGGACATTTATTTCTATGATTCTTTAATTAATTGATGATTGGAATTTTGCAGGCCTGGAGCTGGTCGTGTCAGAGGGCCTATGGCTGCCCACCTTGGATCCGGGTTAGCTTCCACATTATTTTTAGTCTCATTATGTTAAATATCCATTTTCAATGATTTTATTTTTCTTGAGCATGATTGGGCTTATATTGTTTTCACTTGTTTTTTTTGGGCTCTTCCCTTGAATCCTCTTTTATATTTGGTCACCTTTTATTCACCAATATTTTTGCATTGAATTGGATGGTTTACTTTTTGCTGGTGCAAGTATTTGACTATATTTTTGTGCATGATTGCTTTGCTGCTTGGTGGATCATGGTGCAGTCTAAACCGTCGTGGGGGACTGAAGAATGGTGGTGATCGTGGTCATGCTTTTAGAAGGGGTCGGGGCCGGGGCCGGGGCCGGGGCCGGGGCCGGGGCCAAGGCCAAGGCCATGGCCGTGGCAAGAAACAGCCTATTGAGAAGTCAGCTGATGAGCTTAATAAAGATTTGGAGAACTATCATGCTGAAGCAATGCAATCATAGTGACCTTTTTGAGTCATCCAAATCAAATACAGTACCCATCCTAAGCTACAATGGCTCTACTGTGTATGGAGATTTGTTGTGGTTTTAGTATCGTTTTCTGCTTTGTCACTTCAGGACTTGTGGTGATGGTACTAGTGGTTTCTGTTTTTAGCTTTGTAGTTTTCTGAAATCATGCCTGGAAGCTTTATTGTACATGAAGTTGCTGAAAATTTGTAGTGTTGGGTTTTGCAATGCCAAGTTCATCAGCTATCTCTACGCCATGCCTCTCTTCTCTCTTACACGGGGGAATGAATTCACCTAGTTAAGCATTGCTTTTGTATTGGTGGTTTTAACAACCCTTCTCATGATAGACGCTACCCATTCTAAGCAGGAAGAAGGTACCTATTCCAAGTAGGAGAAGATTGATTTGCAAGTCTTTTATTGGCAACTGTTTTTATTACCTAGAGTCTTGCACTCTCTATCGTGGAAAGCGAAAATGTCTACAACATAATGTTCTGATATCTGGGAAAGTTATGACAGTAGGATTTCTGTTGGTAAAATTCATGGATTGATTTTTCTAGTGGTGTGTTTCAATTGCTACTTCTTGATGTATTGGTTACTCCATGATTTCCAAGGAAAGCGCAAAAATTGATCTGACATTCATGCTGAATTATCTGAATTCAAACTACATCCAATGCCTGCTGCAATATGTGCAATTGTTACAAAAGTAATCAACTATCAGTTGCTTTTTTAAAAGATGCTATGCTACATAAGAAATACTATGTAAGAAGTGCTTCTCCCAAAACCAGAATGATGTCTGAAGCCAACTTCTATCTGATACCTTTAATTTTCTTCAAAATAGAACAACTCCTATGGTTGGACAAATAAAACCTAGGCTTTATGCCAATCTATCAGCTTGATGACAACATGGAACGAAAGACATGCCACCATTCTTTTCATGGCTAAACTGTGAAAAGGTGCAAAAGTGATGGGTCATATGTATCGATTAGAATCTGACTATTTACAATTGTTTTTAAGATGTACAAACCCTCAGACATACCAAAACAGAATCCTAAATGTTAAGTGGGCAGTGATATCTTTGTTTGCTACCAGATTTCCTCACACTCTTCTTGAAAAGATCTTTTACAACTTCATCCCAGTCTGTACTTCCACCACCAGACTTTGATTTAGGTTTTTGGGGTGTATCCACTCTCAACTTGCGAAGGCTCTGCTTCCTTGGTCCTAATGGGTTCCGCTTGGGCTGGACACAGCATGAGGCACATTCAAACTGACAGCTCTTTCCCTAGCATCCTCGTGTTCCTTCTTGATTGACTGCAACCTTTCAAGTCTCTGTACTTTTGGAGCCGTTGTAATGGACTCCGATGCACTTTCTTTTATTTTCTGCAAAAAGTTTATTCTGTCAACTGTCACCAATTTAATCATCATCAGAGAAGACAACTGCTAACCTAAGTATTTCTTGTGCCCTCCATTACCTAAACTGCTCACAAGAACTTGTTTCAGGTGGTTGCAGTACAAATAACAAATTGTTTGAAATTATATATTAGAAAAGCATAAAGAGATCTACAAGTGTGTTGCGGACCAGTGGCATAACATGCAGTCACAAATGGCAAAACCATGACTAGACCCAGATAAAAGGGTTGGGCATGCCCTGAAAGTAAAGATGAATCAAGAAAGGAGAGATCATGTTGCCTTTGGAATCAGTAAATACACGTAGCCGTAAGAACACAAGAGTTCTTCTGCGTGCATGCATGAGGGAAGGGGGGAGGTGTGGTTTTTGTCCCAGAAAATTGCGGTGCAGTTAAATAAAAATCTATTCAATAGTTATGCCCATAAAAGCAGATTAAACTCTTATTCTATTGGGGAGCACAAACTTTAATCTGATCACTAGAGTTGGATACTGGATAATACCTTAGCCCAATATTTCTGCGATCTATTGGATGACAAATAACAGACATGAGCATAAGTATAACTCTGAAGGGAAAAGCCTTGCATGCACGGCCTTCCTTTTGTATCCAAACAATTCCATGATCAGATGTTGCATTACATGACAAAACAATTTGTTCAGATCTTGCATCAACAGCTATGGCTGTTCTGACCTCTGGAGCCTTCCACAAATCTGTGACAACAAGCATACATAGTTTCAGGACAAGCAAAGATGTTGCAGTAAGCATTATGCCACTCATGTTTCCAGTAAAAAACAACAAACACAGAAATGCAGCACCAAACTGATATTAACTAAATTTAAAGCTAACTGCCAAACCTGTGAAAAATCAGCAATGTTGTGTAACTATTCATACACAAGTAGTGAGGGTCACTATAGTTGATAGCTTAATATTAGGCCATCTTGTCTTGGAATCTCAGCAGTTGTGCTATTTATTGAACTTGGGCAATTTGGCAATATTTGTGGGATGGCTTCTGTGTGGCTTTGGGGGTTTTTTTACCCCCCCTAGGGAATGGCAATAGTGGAAAGTTTAAGTTTTGCTAATGGCATGACAACTGTAAGTAAGTTCCTCATTTAACACTACGATGGTGCCCAATGTTAGCACAATCTTATGGTGGAAGACACATACAGGCAGACAACACTCCACAACTCCAACCTACAAAACTAGAGTTTTGGAAAAACATCTTACTGATAAATTGAGCAAATGTGTTTAACAGGAAACTTATCAACTCCAGTGATGGTGGGAAATGTTAACCCAGGAAATGAATTCATGGTAAAGACAAGATAGGTTTGGGCCAGAAAAACAGATCATAAATTCTCGAATCAGTGGCACACTGCAAACTCCAGTATGCCTGGTGGTCTTCTTTTTCTATTTTTAAAAATTGTTCTCAGTAATGGAAAAAATAATATTTTCTTGCACCAGGCTAATCAACTATAGAGCACAAAATCTCACTGCAGTCAGCTGCCTCAGTGTAGAACAAAATCTATTCTGACACAATGAAAATTCATTTCAATATTTCATTTTCGCTTAAAATACAAATATTGATTTGATCACTAGGAGTTTAACTAATATAACAACTTGTGCGCGTAGTGCACTGTGTCTTAGTGGATTCAGTAGATTATGAGGCCTGTACAACATTGAATAACCAGATCTGGCTTGAATGATAACCTAGAATCACATCCTCATCATCAACCTATAAAAGAACTCTCTTTAAATTTAAATTGTGGACAAAAAATGGTACAGTGTTGGACTGCCATTGGTTTCCAATAAGCTGTTAATGTTTTCCACATTTTGACTGAAACCAAACATGGTACTGGCAGTTATATGACATAGCTGACAAAGAAAATAGTTTGAGCAACAAGCAACAAACAGCTAGGACCTCTTGGATATTCAGGGCGGAGCAATTAGAACTTCATCCATACAATTCAACTAAAGGTTGAATTCTAATTAGCTGCTTTATTAGATAATGTACAAATAATGCAGGATTTTAATGAAAAATATAGGTCTATCCATGCATAAGATGATTCATTCATTGAAATTGTAAGCTGTACATACCTATTCACTACAATCACAAAAATGAATTCCTCACACAATCATTAGGTGATTTGAACAACATAGACAGCAGAATAAAATAATTTTACCTGCAAAATTTTCCCTCCGCAATGTGATAACATTCGTCTAGATGAATATAATCTTCTTGGATCCCTAAGCTTTCTACCTTCTGGTATGAACGTATTACATGAGCAAACCAGAAATAACAAGCAAGGCAAATTGTCCAAACCACCAATGCCTGGTTTAAGAAATTATAATAATCCACTCCACTAAGATTGCAAGGGAGAGAATTTGTATAAAATGATAGCCACAAGCAGTCTGTGCTGTTATGAAGAGAAGAATACCAAACAGAAAATTGATCTAAAAGTATCCTCCAAAGAAGTGGCTGTTCTAGGTAAGAAATCATCCAGGTTATCAACAATAATATAATGTTAAGGGTGGCTTCACCTTAAAGGGCTACAGTAGGTATTTTGGCAAAATAAAGTATAACGTGGACATGCAGGTTTAAAATAGATTGATTTCTTCCTAGCACTCAATGGCATTCTAAGGTAGCAGGACACGACATTATAACAAGAACAAAACAGTTGCGAAAGACAGGAAGATAGCAGTCCACTTTGAAAAAGTTGAATGGAAATTAAAAAGATCATCAAGTGTAACAGTCACCACTTAAACAATGCTCTCATACATGTCAATTGTCCTTGATTTGGTTCCTCAATCAGCATTTTTTGTTTCTCTGATGGGGCCTATATTGAGCGGCCATTGCATTCCGTAATGGGCAATATCACATCACATACTGCCTTAACTGGGTGGGTTAAATAACAAATAATGCCTACCCAAAAGAGCTGAGAACAAAACCAGAAGTCTCTTGGTCCCAGGCCCTCAACCATGAATTTACTTATTTTGGCTCACCTTTTTCTCTAGGAGACAAAAGAACTATTTACTCACTCACTGCACCAAAATATCCACCTATTTTTTTCAGGTTGGTCATCAGATTGCAATGATCTTGTCATATTAAAACAAAAATTCAAACTGGAAATTAATTATCAGTGAAATTCAGCGACACAGGCAGAGTTTCATGCCTCAGCAGAAGAGGAAAAACACAGACAAAAACATAACAGCAACATCAAATTAAGAAGATTCATCATCATGAGCATCACAAACTAAAACTAATGGCTGACCAATACATTATTAAACAAAACCATAAAAAAAATGAAACATGCAGAAACAAAAAGAAGAAAACCCAAATTTGAGAAAAAAAAAAAACAAAGATCCAAATCATCACCTGTAAAACAATGAAAAGAATGATATCCGCATGCTCAACAGCCAAGTTAAGTGACATACACGTAGCAGGAGCCACAGCATAACACCAAAATTTCTCCCTCGGAATCCCTCCCAATAAATCCCCATGATTCACAACAATTATGGTCAACAAGGCCGCCAAGCCGGACCCCAAAGAGTGCCCTGAAAACATCACACTATGCTCATTCCCAGTCTCCTCTCACCACCTCTTCCATGTCTCACTCTCCTGATCCAGCAGCCAAGTTGCAGACTTCCAACAACCCATGATGCCCACATACCCACCATCAAACATCTGCATCCCAAGCCGTTTCTGGTCACTTTCCTTGACCAAGTTGAGCCCGCTTACGGCCAGCGCGATTTCTTATTTGGGAATGGTCAATGTAGATGATGTAAGGAGGGGAGCAGCCGAAGGTCTGCTCGTAGGTGGCGCGCGCTTGACGAGGCAATTGTTGCCAGTTGTCCTTCTTTTTTTTTATTTCTTTTTTTTTTATTTTTGTTCTTGTTGAGGGTACAAAAAGGAGGCCTTTTCCAATGAACTCTAGCGGTTCTATCGTTTCTTCCCTGACGTCAACATGACACTGTCAAGTACAGGCCTCACGCCTCAGCCGAAAGGTCCTATTCAATTACTGATTGAAACTAACGTATTGACGCAAATTAAATATTTTTTTTTTTTTTACCAAAAAAAAAAAAAAAAAAAAATAAAGCACAATACAAATCTTCAATTAGGAGCGTAACAAGAATTTTTGGCCAAGATTTTAATTATAATATTGGCTCTTTTTGTGACATTAATCCATTTTTGAAATAGAGTTCATTGAAGGAAACTCGAATGAGGTAAACAGTTAAGAGTTCACTTTAAACGTGTTCAAGTCCAAAAATTTGTCCACCCCAAGAATCCAATTCCTTGTCTCCATCTCATTCTCATATAAAGCCGAAAAAATAATTTAAAAAAAAAAAAAAATAAAACAAAAAAACATATTGTGCTCAAGCATCTGGCTTACTTCTGCTTTAATCAAGTGCTCCAAAGGAACACAGACTAATACTCCCACACCAAACCCATGGGTATAAACATTGACCAATATCAGACTACAAACCATAACCAAAATTTATTTTCACGTCAAACTTTAAATTTCTTTGGTTTTTGTTTTTTTGTTATTTATTTATTTATTTATTTTGTTGAGTCATCATAGAAATGCTCTTAGTTGCCGGATATGGAATCATGATCAGCCAAAGATGGTGGGTGTGGGTGTAATAGGTCGATCCAGGCCCCTCATCAGATGCTTTGAAAAAACAGCTTAAATGTACAAAAAAGAACTTAGCTTATCAAAACCAACGACTCTCAGCTTGACAAGCCAGCGACAGACTCCAAAGACGATTGGTCTTTGTTCAATGCTTCCCAGTCCATCTGTCTCAGAATCTCAAACCTCTCATTCAATGTCACAAACCCAGCTTGGGGAGAAACAATCTCACAACTCCCAGCCTGATGAAGCAGAAGCACACTTGCACCAATATCAGGGCCATGGAGCTTTCCAGTTAGCAACACTCGAAGGGGCATAAAAAGTGATTTCCCCTTCCGTTTGAGAGATTTGCCAAAGCTCTTTGCCCACTTTTGCCAACCGGAGGGACCTTCTTCCAATGCTTCGAGGAGTTCACCGCTGTCATATGCAGCCAAGAGACGAGATGCAACTTCAGAAAGCTTATCTTCTACCACAGTTTTGGCTTCGGGACTTGTTAAAGTAGCGTGGAAAGGATAAGATAACAAGTTTGACAAAACTCTGTCTGAATCGGTTATTAAATCAATCCCATCCTTCAGCAGTTGAGCTGCCTCTTCTACAAATGGTCCTGCAGACTCCCGAAGGAGACCGGTGCTTTTCCAGTGTTCACCAATCAGGTTGATCAGCCCCTCTGATGAAATCGCTCTTAGATGCTGACCATTCATCCACCTCAACTTAGTGGAATCAAAAACAGCACCACTTTTGTTAACACGTTGAATTGAGAATCTCTCAACAAGTTGCTCCAGGGTGAAAAATTCATTTTCAGTGCCATCGCCCCATCCTAAAAGAGCTAGGTAATTCACCATTGCTTGAGGCAAGTAGCCCATCTCTCTGAACTGTCCCACCGAAGTTGCACCATGTCTTTTTGATAACTTACTCCGATCAGGTGCAAGAATTAAAGAAACATGAGAAAAGTAAGGCATTGGGAATCCAAGAGCCTTGTATAATAGTGCTTGCCTTAGAGTATTTGGTAAATGCTCCTCAGCTCTTATGACATGTGAGATGGCCATGGTAGCATCATCGACTGTGACACAAAAATTGTACACAGGTTGTCCATTGCTTCTCATAATTACAAAATCTCCAAGCGTGTCCAAGTTCCAACGGACCTCTCCTCTGATAAGATCATCAATTTTCAGACTCCCCTCTTTTGGCACACGGAAACGATATGTGTAAGGTGTTCCCTTTGCCAGCTCTTCCTCTACTTCTTTATCTGTTGCACTGGCCCACTTTCCTGCATACACCGGAGGCAGTTGCTTTAATTTAGCAATCTCCTTCATGCTTTCAAGTTCCTCATTAGAACAGAAGCAACGATAAACATGTCCTGATTCTAAAAGTTTGTTAGCATATTCCTTATACAGAGAATTTCTTTCGGATTGTCGATATGGGCCATAGTCTCCTCCAACCATAGGGCCTTCATCCCAATTAAGACCAAGCCAAGAAAGGTCTCGGAGCAGAGCATCCTCTGATTCTCTAGTTGACCTCTCCAAGTCAGTGTCTTCAATCCTCAACACAAATTTCCCACCTTTAGACTTAGCAAAGAGGTAATTGAAAAGGGCAGTTCTGGCACCACCAACATGTAGATTGCCAGTTGGGGAAGGAGCAAAGCGTACACGAACCTGTGCTTGTTCATCACGAGCCTTAGCAAAGACGACTGAGAAATTTCTCCTTGTTGTACTAAAGAAAGGAAGCTTATGGTTTTTGTGTCTAATGAGACAATCACGATTATGAAGAAGAGATGATGGCCACCAAATTGAAGGGCCAAAGCCAAGATCCCTTATTCTTATCATCCCCATGATATTTGCCGTTTATATAGGCAACCAAACAGCCACAAGCTGCGAGATCTGCTCTCAACTCCTTATGCCTAAAATGCTTTCCACTGATGAATACCACGAATGCAGCAGTTGACAAACAATCCTTAAGTTTTGAAGGCAAACAAGGAGAAACTATCCATCTTTCCCAGGATCATTACCTGTTGGAATTATCATAAAAGCCTCAAATTGTGACTCGTGGCAAACATAGATCATCATCGCAAATCAAAATTAAACCAATGTTACCATTATCTAAAAGAAAAGAACAACAATAACAAAAACAATAACAATAATAATAAAGAGAAGAATAATTTGCAATATTTCAGACCGAAAACATATCCCAAATCATGACACCCTAGCCATCTTCTTCTTTTATGGATTATTCTAGAGTGCAAATTCATTGAAAAAAAACATACAGAAGAAGAAAGAATCAAAAGCGCACACTCATCTCAACAGCATTTCATAGACAGAGGCACACCTAACTTCAGGAAACCGAAAAAAAAAAAAAAAAAAAAAGCAGACAAGACAAAAAAAAGGCATAAGCTTTAAACAGAAACGTTCAATTTTCTCTCATTTACAAAGGGTTTTCCAGCAACCAAAGAGGGGTTTTTAAATTTTGATTTTTTAGGGTTTTATCGCCACCACAACCAGCATGTGATACCCATAAGAGAAGAAGATATACGAGGATTTTTCTGACCATAGCGAAGAAGAAAAATTGAAACTTCAAGGATTTCTTGCCTTTTTGGAGAGGAAGAAGGAAAGCTTTTGAAAGAGTGGAAGAAGCCGCGAGTGAGAGAGATAGAGAGAGGCCAAAACGACACCTCGATTGCCTTTGCCCCGCTAAGCCAACAACAATGATAATAGTAATAAAAATCCTTTTACTGCGCAGACATGTAGATTAGACAAACAAATTAACCAATCATTGGTATTATTAAATTTTAATTACATTTAATTTATTATTTTTTAAAAAAATATATATCATCTACCCTATCATCATTTAAATAATAAATCAATAAAAATTAATAATTAAAATTAGAGTAAACTCAATCTTAATATTTAGATAATTTTTATTTATATATTTTTTATTATAATATATATTACTTTAATTATATTACAAAGATATATTAAATAATATAAAAATTTTATATTTTTTAAATATAAAAATTTAATATAATTTAAAATAATTGTGATTTTTTTTTATTAATTTAAATTTTAATATATTATTTGGCCCATATAAAGCAACATCTGCTGAGTTGACTACAGCGTTACCCCTTTTATTTTCATTCTCGGATATTAACCTCTCAGTTAGGAGCACTACTGCTGTCCCACATTACTTTTTTTTTTTTTTTTAACTTTTGAGTGTGCTATTTTATCCATATTTTTAGTTGGAATGCTCGACTCCTTTATCGAAGAGACAAGGAAGATGATAGAGGAGGAGAACCACCCAGCCAAACGAGAAAAGGGAAAATTACTAAAGAGAAAAGTTGATGTAGATGATTAAAATGAATATAAATAAGAAATTTCATTGCAAGAATAAAAAGAAAGTCAGACGAGACCTGATTTGAGTGCAGGCTCCGTAGCTCTTTTGTATATAAAGAAAAAAAAAAAAACAATAAAAATTGCATACTATTTACTACTTGGTACTAAAATTGTCTGTGATCGCCAATTAATTGCTAAAAAAAAAAAAAAGCGAATGTAGTTCCCACACCCCTCCTTATTAGCGGAAGGGGGAAATACAAGAAACGTGTTGGGATTTTAGTCTCGCGCTGTGGAAGCAAAGCTCAGTTATAAACGTGCACGCGTTTATATGATAACAGTTATTTTATTATAATTTAAAATTATTATTAAAAATATTTAAATAATAATTATATTTAATATATATATATATATATAATAATAATAATAATAATAATAATAAATTTTAAATAATAATTTTTTTTAATAATTATAAACTCAATTTATATATATTTAAAGATAATAATTTGTTATAATAATTTTAAATTTACATTATTATTAAGTAATACAATAAATTTAATAATTTTTATATCTTTATATAATGATTTTGAAAGAAATATGTACATCTTCTTATATGTACTATTTTAACAATAAATTTTAATGCGATGATTTGAAATTATTGTTTTATATTAGAAAAATATATTAATTTTAAAATATTTTAATAGTAATTTATGAACTAATATTTAATAATAATTTTAAAAAAATAATATATCAATTTTTAAAAGATAATATAATAGTTTTAAAGAAATAATTAAAAGGTTTTAGCACGCACCAATATGAGGCTAGATTTTAATGCAGCAGTTTGACATTGTTAACTTATGTTGAGAAAATGTAGTGGTGTTAAAATATTTCAACATTGATTCATGAATCAAAATTTTTAATTTTTTAATTTTTTTATTTTTTGAAAATTTAAAATTATTTTTAGTATATGCTTTTAGATTTCTTTTTTTTAAAAAAAAAAAAAATCTTCTTGCCATTTATAAAGTTTCAAAACCTAATTTTTCTTTTTTATTGTGTTTTCCCATCTCGTTATTGAAATTAACATCTAAATTCATCTTTCAGCATATTTTGACATCTTCATCTAAATTTGTAGCCACCTTTAAAGTTTAGTGACTTATTCTTTACATTTTTGTCTCTTCTTTTTCCAAATCCCTTGTAGCCTTTGACTTATTTCAGCATTTTCCTCTTCCAAATCCTTAACTTATCTAATTGGGCAACTATGATTTCTTTGGTGCCTTGAATTCTATTAGTATAAGGTTTAATCACTTTCCATTCTTATGTATTACTTACTTGTATGTCCTTTAGTTATTGTTATCTAGGAATAAATCAAGTTTGGGTTTGATGTTGAAGGATAATACTGTGGTTATGTGATTACTTTATCTCTTTGCATGTTCCAATTTAGGTTTAATTTTTTTGATTTATGTTTATATTTGTAATTTTAGAGTTTATTCTCTTTGATTCCTTGATTTTATTTTAAAACTTGATTTTATTATATCTTTAGTTGCATAAATATTTTTTAATGGTACCTAATTTTCATGTTAAAACATATCCTTTTTTGGTGTCCCCAACATGCAACTTTGGTAGCTTGCCGTAATTTTGATGGCTCGAGTGGCTACTACAGGGACCTTGATTGAATTGATTATATAGGAATTTCTGAAATGCACATAAGGAACAATAAAGTATTCTTACTCAAGTCATATATATAGCTTTTACAGTCTTTGTATTTGTCACTATTTTGTTTATCATACTTTCATGCTATGCTCCTTTTCTATTTGATGAAATGTCTAACTCACTTGTTCTTTTTCTTTTAACTCTCATTTTTATTATTTATAGATTTCTTGTTGTCTTTCTTAAGTTGATTTCTTATGATGTATATTAGCGTTTAAAGAAAATGTAAAGGTTGAGGTTTCCATATGGGCCTTTGTATTTATATAGTTGTACACAAACTACAAAATATGTATCTTATACGTATTGTTGATATGGTTATGTGTGTATGCTTATCTTTGATTACCTAGTATTAAATTCTTTAAATTATTATAAGGGATGAGTTACCAAATTTATTTACAAGAGAAAGAAAAAGGATAAATATAAAATATGAGGAAAAGAGAGAATGAAAATGATTTATACGATGCTATTTAAAGTTACCTTATTTTGAAGTTGAATTAATTTCTTTTTTTTTCCTAGTAAATTATGAGATTATATCAAATTTAGCCTACAAGACAAGAACATTCTTTTTGTATTCTATGAACCTTGCATTAACTAGAATATGAAATATCTAGGTGACACATTCTTTTGGTTAAGAGCCACTAATTATATTTCTTCAACAAAATTACTTTCATCTACTCTTAATTTTCAATTATGATTTTAACAATCAAACTAAATAAGTATAAAAAGTTATAAACAACTAGGTGTCATGGAGTGTAATGATTGTAAAGATTGAAATTTACTTTTACTTGCACTACTTTCCTTTGGTAGTTTGAAACTAAAATATTTTAAGATTAAAATATACTTTCACTTGCATTACTTTCACTTAGCAGTTTAAAATATTTTAAATGTATTTGTTTTATTTGATTAATGATTATTTGATCAATATGAAAAATTGAAAATGGATGATTTTTGATAAATTAAGTAATAATTACTTGAATGGTATTGATGATTTCTTAAATAAAACTTTTGTTATATCTGTTAAGAAATATGAAATCTCTTGCCCTTAGAGAAATATTGTTGTTGTTATTGATTATGTAGAGATGTGGTTTAAAAACATTTTGTTATTTAGGGATTCATATGTGATTATAAGATATAAATTTTTCATAATAAGAGACTACAATTGCTACATTTAACGTTACCAAATGATTTTCACCAAATAAACATTAGTTTTGGTTTATTGTTATAACCTCTATTTCTTCCCATGCTTATATTTTATGCAAGTTTGAGTCAGATTATCGGGTCGACACCTCAACCTTCACCGGCCAGATGTCTTTAATATTGTAGCACTATTAAAGAAAGAAAAAAACAAGAGAGAGAAAGAGAAAATTACAGCCCCGGACTTCGGGCTACTCTTGCGCCGTTTCTTAATATGGTAACATTATATTAATTTTGGACATCATTAGTCTGGCAATCATCGTCGCTTTGAAAAGAATCCACATATTTAAATCTCTGGTTGATGAAGGAGCATATATCCGTAAGGAAGAGAATTATAAAAAAGCCAATCTTGCTAATTATAAAATGATTAGTCAACGCAATCGCTCAAGAATATTTATTTATGCATATAGGCCTCCTACGATACGCAAGCAACTTGTCTCTAGCTCAAGTTTCGGACAACTTAACGTTGTCATGAAAAAGATAAGCGCATAGAGGCCTCCGACCACGGTAGTTTTGCCTCTTCAGGGAAACGTAATTTTATCAGATAAAAGACAATTATATGTGTTAAATTCATGAGCTGAGGCACATGGTTACTAGTGGGGGGCATTTGCCCCCCGCTGGAATCAAATTTCAGTATACCAATTATTCAGAGTTTTTAGTTATGCCCCCTGCTCCCATAAACTTCTGAAAAATTTTTGAATTGGATCAACACTTCCCAATTGAATGAATATGAGGAAAGGATCTCCTCAGTACTCATTCTCATGGAATCAACACCACCCGGCAATCAAATTCCCTCAAGAACTGCGTAAGAATGTTCTTGGATTTGAGAAGGGTGTACAAGAGATTTGGGATTGGGTATACATCAGAATAATATTCTTGTACAGTTAATTTTTTGAGCGGTTACTCTCAAATTGGAATATCGTACGTGGAAAGAGGTGAAGTCGAAGTGTGTTAGTACAATTCTTCTTTCTATAGTTGATGGTATTATTAAAAATCTTACAGACCAGATTCATTGCCGAGTTTATGGAAGAAATTGGAAAAATTCTATATGACCAAGAGTTTGACCAAAATTGCTTATAATTTCAAAGAGGTTGAAATTGAGGATGAAGATGAAGCTTTATTGCTTACCTCGCTTCATAATTCGTATGACAGTTTAGTGACTGCTTTATTATATAGTTGAGATACAGTGAATTTGGAGGAGGTACAAGCGGGGCTATTGGTCAGCCTGTTAGACTGCAAGGGCTATTGGTATTAAGCTGGGGATGGTTAGGAGAGGCGGAAGGACCCTGATGGAAGGCAAAAGGTATCGAGGATTATACCGTCAGTTGGAAATACAATTATTACAAAGACATCGATGAATGATTGTAATGTGTTTACACACCAAAGATACAAATGGTCAGGGAGTCGTTGTTGAAGGTTCTATCTAGGGTGGTATGTGCAGCGAAGACGTGAAAGACCCATGAAACTTTTTATGCTTTGCTGTATTGGCAAATAGGTGGAGCTTCATGGCCTAGTGAAGGCTTTTGCCTTGATAAGTTTCAATCAGGATTACTTTACAATTCAAAGTCAAAGTAGAGATTTGTTAGAATAATGACTTTAACAACTCACTTGTTGTACAAATAAGGGCTAGAGAACGTGTTTTTCCATTATTTCTTACGAGTTGTTGTCACATGTGCCTTAAACGCCTAGATATGGTAGTCAACTGGCCAAACCATGTGTACAAAGGATTTGGAATTGGGAATATCTCAGGCTATTATTCTCATACAATTATATTTGTTCATAGTCAAAAGCGATTACTCTCGGTAGAATCAGTTGTCTGTGTGTATTTTCATCTTACAATTTTTTCTCCGTTAAAATGGGTAAAAGACTTTTGATTAATTCTTCTAACTTCACACTCTTTCATATTAAATAATCTCTCTTTCAATGGTCACAGTCCATACTTTTAAATTTATACTCGCTTAACTACAATTTTTTTTTTCTTTTTTAGTAAAAAATCTCCATTAGTTTTAAATATCTAATCTACGTATTATTAGCTTTTTTTTTTTTTTTTTTCAAAATTGAGATATGTATTACTAACATTAAATTTGAACACATAATTTCAAATACAGTTAAAATTCTTTAATCAAGAAAGAACAATATCACACATAGCATTCGCGCATCCTAAGGCTAATCTTCCAGTTAATTCTTAGATATTACTCAAATAAATGTGCAGATGATGGTTAAGATATGCATTCTGCTGGGCAGAAAGAAGATCCAGAATCATTTATTTCCACTATTTTAAGTGAAAAAGTCAACATATATAGCTATTGAGACAATTGTCATCTGGCACTCCATGTATATGGTGGAGCTTCAACTGGGGGAAAAACAATTTGAATCAACAAATAATAAATTAGAAGAAGGAGAAATTTTCTCCAACCGCACATGAACACATTGAGACAAGTCGCTGTAGTAATGTTTTTTTTTTTTTTTTTTTTTTAAGGGCCACCCTGCAGTTGGGAACCTGTGTTAGAAGAATTTGCCTAAGGTGCATGTGCAACTCATCAAAATGTAAGTCGTGGTTGTACAGTGATAAAATAATGCTATTGGCCCAGCCTAATGCATGGCTTGCGTGGGTAGTAAAAGAAGTGCGTTCCCCCGATTTAGGCGCCTTGCTTGAGACTCAATTATTAGTTAGTATTATTGTTTTTACACATATTGAGCCTCTCTTTCAAATATTATGTTCTTTTAAGAGAAATATGATTAGTTTTTCATTTAAAATATCTCTTCCTTTTAAAGGATGGATTGAATTAACTAATGATGGAAGGGTATTACTGACTAGGAATATTGGAGAATCACATGCAAGCGTGTATCGATCTGCACGAACAAAAATATTTTTAGCACTGGAGACAAACTAGTGGGCTGCTGCGGGAAGCTGCCAGCGAAGACCGTGAATGGCCAAACCAATAAGCCAAAAACAGATCTTTCGCCCCAACAACGTTATAAATAGACATGGATCTTAAGGTTCCAACCACAGCATTGCGAGAGAGATTGAGAATTTCTAGTTTCCCTACCACACAAAAGAAGAGAAAAAGAAAAAAAATGAAAATGGTGACAGTGATCGAGCAGTGCCAAGTCTCACCACCGCCCGGCAGTGTCGACGAGAAGTCGCTTCCACTGACATATTTTGAGTTGATAACAATGGACGTTCTCATCCAACATCTCTTCTTCTTTGAGTTCCCCGTTTCTAAACATCTTTTCGTTGAAAATGCAATTCCACACATTAAAAACTCGCTCGTTCACACTTCCAAGTACTTGTTTCCATTAGCTGGTAACGTGATCTTTTCACGCAATGATACCAAGCCCGAAATTCGTTATTCTGATGGTGACTCAATCTCGCTCATCTTTGCTGAGTCTGCCGCTGATTTCAATCATCTTACTGGGAATCATGCACGAAATTCTTCTGATTTTTACTGCTTCCTTCCTCAACTCCCTCAAACGACCCTGGTGGGTGACCAAATGGTCATTCCCGTGGCTGCTATTCAAGTGACCCTTTTTCCAAACTCAGGTTTCTGTTTGGGATTCCGCATCTACCATGCTGTGGGTGACGGCACTGCCACTTCTTATGCTGCAAGAATCTGGGCTTCAATCTTCAGGTCAGGAGACGACAGGGAAATCCAGGAGGGTGCATTGCCATTACCCTTGCATGATAGGACCCAGCTGAAGGACCCCAAAGGTCTTGAACTCGAAACTATATTTTGGAATCAGGGAAAGCAGAGGAAATTTTCAGGGAAGAGATCTCAAATACCCACCAACAAGGTTAGAGCTACATTTCAAATGTATCAAACCCAGGTCCAACAACTCAAGCAAAAAGTCATAGCAAAATATTCTTCTTCATTGCATGTGTCAACCTTCACGGTAGCTTGCGGCTACGTGTGGTCATGCATGATCAAGGCTAATGAAGCATGCGGAGAGGAAGTTGGTGGGGATGAAATTCAATACTTCAGATTCATGGCAAACTGCAGGGCCTATCTTAACCCTCCCTTGCCTGCAAATTACGTTGGTAATTGCACGGCGCCGTGCATCGCCAGTATAAAACATAGCGAGTTAATGGCTGAAGATGGATTTCTGATGGCAGCCAAAAGTATAGGAGAGACAATCACGAAAAGGCTGCACGCAGAGAAGGGGTTGCTGGAAAGTGCAGAAAATTGGGTGACGGAGTTTGATGCGTCAATGGAAGGAAAGCGGACTTTCGGGGTCACTTCGTCACCCAGATTCAAGCTTTATGATCTGGACTTCGGTGTTGGAAGGCTTAAAAAGATTGAGACAATTACCATTGAAGACATGGGTTCATTTTCACTTGGCGATTCCATGGCTGCAGAAGGCGACCTTGAAATTGGCTTATCCGTCCCTCATTCCAAGATGGAGGCTTTTGCTTCATTTTTTGCCAAAGGGATTGTTATATGAAGCATATTAAAGGTCTATATTATTATTATTTAAAAAATAAATCAAAGATGATCTGTAAGACAGTTTTTTTTTTTAATTTCAAACGCTTGTCCTTTTGTTATGTGTTTCCGTTCTAGTAGCAATGCATTCATCAAATGTCAACCTAATGAAATTCTGCTTTCATCACGACCAATGCAAGAGGTCCTGTAAAACTTGTTGTACATTTGAGTCTTTTTTACACATTGAGCCTATCCGATCGCCATCTTTGTCAAGAAAATTGAGAAACAAAAAGAAACTAAACCATCCAAAGCCAAAGAACGATGAACAATAATTTGGTCACTAGAATATGTTGTATCTAAGATTATGGAGGAGCAGAATAAAAAGTAAGAAGTGTATATATATATATATATGGTATGATCTACATTTGACGTTCATTCTTTAAAAAAATTTAAATATATACTTTAATAACTTAAGAATAAAATAGTACATATTGAAATATTTAAGTTGCTGAACCATCTAGACATAAAATTTGTAAAATTTGAAAGGTACGAAAAAGTTCACGAGATGTAATCGTAATCAATCAATAGATTTGAATCCTTTGAGACAATATTTGAGAAAAAAAAAATAAGAGAATTATTTATTTCAACTTGAGTAAATGTAGTAAGCGATAATTATTGATAGAATCTTAACTATAACATTTCCTTCACGGTTTAATGCCCCACTTGGATTGTCTAATCTTTAAGTTTTAGTAACTTTTTGAGGTTTTTGGGTTGTAGTTACTTGGGAGATAATTTAGCTGTAAATAATAGTGATAAATAACAATGATGACCACGGAAGTCTAAAAGTCTTCATCATCACCCAACAATTTTAGTTGTTTTAAATAATTTGGCTATATGTAACATATATATAATATATTTGGATGGGCAGAGGCTGAGGTGGTGGGCTTGGATTGCTTTGGAGAGATGTGATATTCGTTAACCCATGAACCATGTCAGAATATCACATAGATATCTTAATAAAAGATGACATGCAGCCTACTCGATGGCATTTCACAGGGATCTATGGTTGGCCTGAGGAGCATAACAAATTACAAACATAGGAGCTGCTCCGCACAATCAATTGATGGAGAAAATTTCAGAACCTCGAGAGGCTTGCGACAAGGGAGCCTTCTCTCTTTGCATCTATTTTTGTTTGTGTGCCCAACGGCTTTCATCCCTTGTGTCTAATGCTACAAGACGCAGTTGGCTTCAGGGAGTGCGGGTGTGTAAGCAGGCTCCTCTGATTACTCATTTACTTTTTGCAGATGATTCCCTCATGTTTTTGGAGGCTTCTGTCTTTGATTGTCAACAGCTGAAAACCATTCTACGGCAGTATGAACAAGCATTAGGACATACAATAAATTTGGATAAAACAGAACTCTCTTTTGGCCAGAATGTGAAGACAAATGTGAAAATTTCAATACAAAATTGCTTGGGGTTAATGGCAATGGAGAGTCCACACAAGTACCTAGGCCTTCCCATGATTGTGGGGTGTTCAAGAAGAAGGGTTTTCAGCTTATTTCTCGATAGAATACGTAAAAAACTAATTGGTTGGAAGGAGTAATGCCCTTCAGGTGTCAGCAAGGAAATACTGCTCAAAAGCTGTCATCTGAGCCATACTGACGAACATAATGAGATACTTTCTCCTGCATAAGTCTCTTTGTGTTGAAATAGCAACCCTTGTTAATCTCTTTTGGTGGGGGAGTACAGACACACGCCGCACGCAAACTACACTACGCGGCATAGGATGAGCTGACTATACCGAAGAATTCAAGGGGACTTGGATTTCGTGATTTCTTTGAATTCAATCAAGCCATGCTAGGCAAGCAAGCTTCGCCATTAATTGTCAATGAGATTTCCTTGTTAGCTCAAGTTCTTAAGGTTTGGTATCTTCCTCGGTGGTCTTTTTGGCAATCTGGTGAAGGTCACAAACCAAGTTATTTCCTCTCATATCTTCCTCGGTGGTCTGGTTTGGTGCTTAACCTCCTCAACGACTTTAAACAAGCTTCTGTCATGGAGGATACCCCTCGTGTAGACCAAGACCAGATAAGATGGATGCCACTTAATGAGGATTTTGCGAAGAACAACACCGGCACTACTCTCAAGCCGAGAGTCGGAGGGGCAAAGTGGCAAACCTCTGCTCATAGTGTCACAAAGGCTGATGGGAACTTTCAATGTTGAAATTTTAGAGCTCCTAACTATACGGAATGTTATACAAAAAGCAAAGGACCTTTCCCTCGCCAGAGTTTATGTAGATTTGGACAACTTCAACATGGTCAAAGCTATCAAGAGGAAAACTTCAAGCAATCCCGTGGGTAGCCAAATTGCTGACGAGATAAAAGATTTAGTAGCTAATTTTCATAAATTTTCCATTAAAAAGATGTTTAGACAAGTCAATGTTATGGCTCATCCCTTAGTAAAGGTAGCGTTATCAAATATAGGAGAGATTGCCTGGTCTAAAAATAGTTTGGGCCATGTCTTCTCTCTTATTTCCTCTAATATATACGCTTTCCCATTCAATTAAAATTTTCAATTTCTCAAAAAAAAAAAAAAAAAAGTATATATATATATTTATTTATATAATTTTGTGACAAAAAGACTCTCATGTAGCAATACTCTAAGTTGAATTCAACTTAGCAACAGGAACACAAATCTTATCATAATTTATGTCATAAGTTTGAGTAAATCTTTGAATTAACAACCTAGTTTTGTACATCTCTATGGTTCCATCTGACCTGTGTTTTACCATAAACACTCGTTTGCATCCAACAACTTTCTTTTTCGTAAGGAGTTGGATAATCTCCCATGTGTTGTTTTGTATCAACGCCTCAATCTCTTTTAACATGGTACCTTATAATTTTGGATCTTGTAGTGCACTTTGAATGCCTTTTAGAAATCTTTATATTGTCTATACTCAAGAATAGATGCCCTATACTAAAGTGAAAACATCGAATAGGTTAGATGATCATGAATGGAATGCTGAGTACAAGACCTTATCCCCTTTCCCAGTGCAAATATCCTACAAACACACATTTTAGGACTTTAGGGTCAAGTTTGCCTTGGTCAGGATCATGGTTGTAAACAAAAGCATTACATCTAAAACCTTTAGGCTGAAAATGATGAACCATTTCTTAAAAAGAGGACCTATTATCTGAAAATTATTAAGTCTAAGTAAATTTTTTTTTATGTTTAATTTCGAAATTTTTATAAATAGAAAATAAGAATTATTTGTTAATATTTTTATTTAATTTTTTTTTTTACGAGAAAGGACTATTAAATTGAGGGTGATGCTCTTGAAATTGGTTGATCTGCCCCTCGTGACAAATTGAAAGCTTTTGCTTCGTTATTCCAAAGGAGTTGTTCTTATTTAAAGTACATGGGATTTTTGGGTGTCGTTTTGTGGTGTTAAGTGTCACATGACAAATTGTTGATCGTGACTAATCAAATTATTGATCCAAATATTCTCTTCCCACGTTAACTTAGATTCGAGTCACTCGATTTCAGCCCCTACCTATGGTAAACGACACGCATGCTATCCCTTTTGTTTTTTGGTTTTTTGTTTTGTTTTGTTTTGTTTTTTTATTCATTCAAACAAAAACAAGATTGTTGATCTCATTATGGATTTCTCTTTCCTGTACAGGCAATTGGATCGCCGTTTACTTGTCAGGTCAATAACACTAATTTGTCACTGAATAAAGAGAGAAAAAATAATAATAAACGTACGATTAATTGCATATGAATACTAGAATTTTGTGGTAGGTTTGGAGTTAGATTCTAAGTAACTTTATTATTTTGCGCCAAGAGTAAATATTTTATTTTATTGAAATTAAATAAACTTATTAATAATTACAAAGATTTGTGATAAAAATTTTTTTACAGCCAAAAAGGCATTTTATTCCAACTTCAATTCCTCAAATAGAATACCTCATAAATATCTACAAATTTATATTGAATAAAGAATGATTTTAGATAAACGAGTTGTATAAAAAAAAAAAAAAAAAAACGAAAAAGAAAGAAAGAAGTTCTTATCCAAAAACCATTATTAAACAAACAAGAAACCACTATCAAACATTAAAATTAATACCAATTACAATCATTTGTATGATTTGATATTTCATACACATGAAAAAATTGAAAGCAAAAATAATATTTAAAGTGTAAGTTTAGCCTCTCAAAATGCTTGACATGAAAAATCTATACTCTTTATACATACTCTTGTCTTCCACCAAGAAAATGTTTCATTGTTATCTTTGAACAAAAAAGAATGTTCATCATTACTTGAGAGAAGAATAAGGACTACTATTTTTTTTTTTTTCTTTTCTGCACAAGTTATGATCGAAATAAATTATATTAAAACAATTAAATATTAGAATATAGTGTAAGAAATTGAAACATTTTATATTAAATTTTATATTTGTTTGGAAGAGAAAAATACCAAAAAAAAAAAAAAAAAAAACTTAAAAAGAAAGAGAAATATGTCATGCGTCATGTAGTATCTCTATTATAAGATTATTGTTTGTACTTTGCTGCAGGAAAACATATTTTGATTTTTTTTTTTTTTTTTTTTTTTTTGGGATCAAAAGACGCCTTCTAATTGATAATATTTATTGAGTATATGGTAGACATATATGACATAATAAAATTTAATATAAAAATGTTGTGAGGTGAAAAATAGATAAATCATTTTGTTGTCAGTCTTCGAGTCTTCTTCATATATTTTGAGTTTACCATATAATGTTTTTAAGTATTGGTACATAGTAACGCTCAAAATGGAATAAAAGTTAGTAGACTCACTCAATTACTGAAAATAAAAAATAAAAAAAATTAAGAAATCATACTGAAAAGCCAAGGGGAAAATTTCAGGGGGCCAAAAAATTCAGCTTTTTGGGGCCATAGAAAAACTGTCCATTGTTTTTGTGTTTTCTTCATGTCCACCGCTGCGACAGACTTACAGATAATAAAACGGCGTCGTTGCAGGCTGCCTGCGTCAGTTATCAAATCCAGCCCAAGTTTCCAAGATCTGCTGCTCTCTTCCCGTCTCTTGCCTCTTAAATTTCTCTCTGCTCTGTCTGTATATCACTATTTCATTCACAATTCTTGTATATTTGATGTGTGTATGTTTACGTGCTTGCTTCTGGGGTGGATTCTTTTCATGGAGTTGTAATTTTATGGTGAATTTCTGTTCGTTGATTTCTTGGTATGTCCTTTGTTGAAGTTAGATACTGGCCTTCTTTTTCTGTGAATATTTTCTTTTTTGTTTTGTTTTTGAAAAGATATATGTTTTGGTTGAAGGTAATTGTATATCTTGTTGAGTTTTCAATTTCTGCTGCAACCGCTATGCTGCAAGAAGCCTTGCCATCTCCGAAGAAGGTTGTTCTCTTAAGTCTTCCATTCTTCTATCTTTGCCTTTCCTTGTGTCCCTAATCTTGGTTTTCACAATGTGTCTAGCTTAATGTGCTCTGTCTGTCTCTTGCTATTTCTGTATTATTCTTGAAATTTTTCTCCTTTTTTGGGGGGGGGGGGGTTAGGGGGGCCTTCTTTCCTCCTGACAACTTTTTGTTTTTCTTTCTGGGTTTCTTTCAAGTTGGAGTTTTTCTTGGGTTTTAGCATTTTGGCTCTGTGGTTGGGGGGGGGGAGGGGGAGAGATCAGAGGGCCTTCTTTCCTCCTGACAACTTTTTGTTTTTCTTTCTGGGTTTCTTTCAAGTTGGTGTTTTTCTTAGGTTTTAGCATTTTGGCTCTTTTACAATGTATGTTTCAGTAGTTTTACTTCCACCAAACGTACTCGTTCTCTTCACTTCTTCTTTTCTTCTCTTTTATGATCTTTCTAATTTCTGCTTTGTTTCTAATTGTTCTTTGTCCTTGGAATGGATGATTATAGAATTTAGCTTCTACATCAAGTTTGGCCAGATTAAGGGAAAAAACAAAAACTGCTATTGCATATTATACTGGTTATTTAATGAATCTTAGAATTTCTTTTTGCTGATAAATGTCCTCTTTCATCATGTATTTGTACTTTTTTTTTTTTTTGATTCTTGAATATGAAATGCATTAATCTCGTCTGAGTCTGGGTCTCCTTGTATTGTATCATATATTGCCAATATTTTTGAGTTGAAATGTTGCTTCTTTGGATTTTATTTTGTTTATAAGGAGGATGAAGACAGTCACATAACAGATGCATTCAACAAGTTGCACAAGCAGATAGGAGATCCGGTTGATTTTGAACTTCCA
Organism: Rhizophora mangle; assembly: GCA_037832345.1. NCBI lineage: Eukaryota > Viridiplantae > Streptophyta > Magnoliopsida > Malpighiales > Rhizophoraceae > Rhizophora > Rhizophora mangle. The sequence goes on along the minus strand of JBAPLJ010001421.1, from coordinate 1,861,394 downwards.
GATTCGTTTAATAAATGGAAGTCTATGCCCTACAAGTTCATAAAGCGCAGTATCCACATCATTGGTTTTGTTTGACAATGTCATGATGATCATTCTAGCATAGAAATTGCTCAGATCATCTTTTTCTGTTAAACTACAGTTGATTTCTCTTTGATCTCTCGCTCTTTCTCTCTCTCTCTCTCTCTCTCTCTCTTTCGCCCTCTCTCTCTCATGCATGCGCGCACACACACATATAGAGACAATATGCCTTTGTACATATTAACAATTATGAGATATCTATCTGACAAAGAAGATAAAGAGGCGCCTTGAGGATGATGGCATATTCTGTTCCTGCAGTCCATCACTAGGTTCACCTGGTGTGTGTGGTAGGGATTGCCATTGTGGGTAAGATTACTCTTGATCTTGATGACTGCTATAACATGTGTTATAGGATAAAATGGAATGCTCGTATTTATGTTTTGTGTAGCCATTTTCTGTTCAGTCTGGTATTAGTAGTCCTTTTCCACCATTTTTCCAATTCATGGATGATCCTCTCTGGATTTTGGGGTTTGGGATTTGTTTCCTGGGAATTCACTTTCTATCTCAATATGTGAGTCCATGTTGATTTGATTTGGTATCAACCAATTGACTTATTAAGTTTTTGTCATCCTACAGGTCGAAGACTCATTCTCATTGTCCGCATTTACCTTTACACGAAAATAGTGTTAATTAACTTTATTCCAGTGCATAGTCTCTGTTCATTATATGTTACATACATTCAGGATCCACAATTGCTGATTCCTCGTGAAAAATTGTTTGGAATATGAACTTGGATAAGCTAGAGTCATGATTGATGACTTGTGCTCAATTGACAATGATGAGGTTGTATCTGATGCTTCCATATGTTGTCCCAATGATGATACCCTTCCTAATGCATCTTGGTAGTTTACTATCACTGATGAAGAGGATGGAAAGCATCACAGCATTAAGATAGGCTGCCAATATTTTTAAGACAACTCGAATTGCTAAGTTACCCATTATGGCCTTCTAAACTGATTGAATAAGAAAAGAGGCAGTTGGGGTTTGATATGTCATAGCCACTTAATTATAAGATCTAATGCTAGCCTCTGAAGAATCATCTTTAACCAGAAAATTGGAATGGGACATTCTCAGTGGGGAAGGATTAAAAATGTCTGTAATTGAAGAAAGTAGACAGAAGAGATACATTTATATCAGTTCCAAACAGAGAGATACAGAAATGAAAGATTTAGATAAAGACGTCCGGATAAGAACTAAATGTAAATGAAGAAGCAAGTTGGCCAATACTTGCAGAGAGCATTGTGGATGGCTGCATGCATGTAGAAAGTATGTTTATGACTGCCTGACTCATAAAAGCCTTTTGAACTTGGTGATTTTCCATGATGGAAGATCTGATTAGTTTAAGCATGTTTAGTCTAAATTTAGACTTCTGTAATTGAACACATTGCATGTCGTCCAAATATAAAATTGATTCACAATATCTATCATCCATTTGAATCTGAAAGGATTATTCAATGAATGGAGGTCTTTTTGGTCTGTTAGACTATTATTGGAGAATGACACTAATGTTTGTGAGGAACATTTTCATTGCTATGATTATTGCCAACCATGATTTGTCCGGTGTGAAAGGAGGTAGTATTTATGGTTACGAGATTGTCATATAGCTTTATGAGCATGTTTTATGTTATTGGGAGGCTTAAGAGCTTGATACTAAAATTTTCCGATCTCTTTTTTTCTGTTTTAAGGATGCTATTGTCCAGTTGCTCAGCAGGCTGCAAGTGTGGGAGTGCATGCATCAACAAACCATTTCAACACCGACCTGTGAAGAAGATGAAATTAGTGCAGGTATGGCTTCCCATCATAGTATGTGGAGGTCCTTTGAATGACAGATATTTGTGATGCAGTGAATAGTTTTGCTGCAAGGGCATAATGTTGTTATTCATCTTTTCTTTCCCACGGCTGTGAGGGCATGTGAACACCCCCTCATTCTCTCTCCCTAGTTGTTTACATATTCTGCTTCTTTTAATTTTCTTCTATGTCATTTTCTTTGTATGACCATTACTCATTACCTTCCTGGATTTTCAAAGTGTGAGTTTAAATTAGTATTGCTTGTAGACAGAGAAATGTGGAGCTGGAGTTGTAGCAGATGAAGATATTAAACAAGGAGAATTTGTAATAGAGTATGTTGGAGAAGGTGAAATTACTAGTCATTTTTTTAATCCCTACTTGTAGGTACAATGCCACACAATGAAATTACAACAATCCACAAAAGTTTAGTTAATTCTTGGTATTTTGAACAATACAGTTATTGATGACAAGACATGCGAGGAAAGGCTGTGGAATATGAAGCATCGTGGAGAAAAAAACTTTTACTTGTGTGAAATCAACCGGGATATGGTAATTGATGCCACCTACAAGGGAAACATGTCAAGATATATAAATCACAGTTGTTCTCCTAATACGGAGATGCAAAAATGGTTCTTTGCTTATCCCTTTTCCTAATCTCAATTATGACAGTTTGTGTGCATGCTTGCATCTCAAATGATTTATTTTCCTTTTTTCTTTGGAAGGATAATTGATGGCGAAACAAGAATCGGCATATTTGCAACTTGTGACATAAAAACGGGCGAGCATCTGACCTACGATTATCAGTATGAGTATTTTCAGGATTTATTCATGCGTGCTGATATAAAATGTTATTCTAGTGTGATATTTTTTAGCTGATTAATTACTGCTACTACTGGAATCTATACTCAACCCAATCATAAATTTAGCAGGTTTGTTCAATTTGGTGCTGATCAAGATTGTCATTGTGGTGCTGTGAGCTGCAGGCAAAAGCTAGGGGTCAGGCCCAGCAAGCCCAAAATTTCTTCAGATGCTGCACTAAAATTCGTAGCATGCCAGGTGGTGTGCCTTCCCAAAGTAAAAGCGGTTCTATCTAGAAAAGATGGATGTATTTTGTTTACCATTAGACATAGAATACATTTAAACTTGCACCTTTTGCATGTATAATATCCATACAATTGAGGTATCTTGTTAAAGTCACGCTGACTATGGGTTTATTATTTGCATAGGTTTATCAGAACAAGGGTTTGAACACAGGTAAACCTAAGTTTCTGTTAGCATGTTTATTTGTCTTTTTAATGTTCATTTATTATAGAATTGGACAAACCAGTTATCTGAGAATTTTCCTTCCTTCTTTTACATTGTACATTTATTTTTAGAGAGTTCGCGACACACCTATGATAATGGATGTTTATGCCCTTGTAATTGCATTGGTGTATTGGTTAAAATGGTTCGACCTCTAACAAGGAGGTAAGTTATTTGATGTCCAACTTTATTTAAGCTTTTGAGTTGGTTTCAACTTTCAAGTAATAGTATGCAAAATGTCTCTTCAATTCCCCGAAATACATTTTGCTTGATTCCTTTGAATATATTTTAGATACTTCCCAATAGGGAGGTGAATATCACAGCTTGTTCAGGATAACTATTTATGTCACTTGTCTGGGCAAACCAGTAAGGTCAGTGATTCATTTGATTCCCCACCTAATCCTGACCGATTTTAATTGGTCAAGCATTGTCCAGAATTCGTAAGTTGAAATCCATTCAAACCTAGGTCTGTCCTTATTTTTAAGTCAGATTTAATTATCATCCAGGAGCCCTCTTTATCTTCCTCAAGGAAGAATTTGCATGTAACTCATGTTTTTCAGTTTGCTTCTTGTTGATTCACGATGCATCTTGTGTGCAATTTGGATTACAAGTTACTGAGTTCTTATTATTTCCATCTGGTAGTTACTTTTCTTTCCATGCTTCAAATGTGCAGACGTTTTGGAATGATCACACGGTTTGATAAGCATACAAGAAAACATTCGGTATACTTTAGTGATTCTCTAGTTGTGCCTATGTAAGTGAGATTGTTGTTCCATCTAAGAGCATTTGTTTCTTTGCAGATCCTCTTTGAAGATGGTGTCACAGAAGTTATTGATATGTCAAAAAACCCTTGGGAACTTGTAACTTTTTGATTGCTTAACTTGTAAGTATAATAATTATCTATCCTAAATTTTTCTGTTGGTTGTATAAATCTTACACATATTATTACTTTTCATACCTTATGAAATGAAATAGTAGGATAAATAAGGATGACAATATATTTGCTGTCAGTGTTAATTATATTTATTTGAGCAGTCAAGTTTTGTGCAGCTTCTTTTCTGATTTCTGGCTATATGGTAGTACCCATAGGTTTCAAAGGGCGTTTCAGTTCAAGAATATTTAAGATTGCATTACAAAAAAGGTGTTGAAAACATAGTTTCAGTAACTAGATGATTTCCTTTTGTTTTTGCAAAACTATATGATCGCCTTAAAAATGATGTATTTAATGGGATTTCTGTTTCTTTTTACTAAATCTGCTGTCTTTTTCTCATTTTTTTCCTTTAAATTAATTGTAGTGTTGAGATTTTTACGGTGAACTTTGCATTATGGTTTGCATAAGGGAATTGAACTTCTAGTTGGTATTCATCTTATCTTGTATTGGAGGCCACACAATACTGAAAGGGTCAACTTGAGAGGTTTGCTAATGATTGGTGGATTACGGAGTAGATTTTGAGTTTTTACGGTTGTAGTCATGATATATGCGGAATGAGGATCAGGGTGTCCTGATTGCTGGAGGATATTTTTGCATCTATGGGGCCCCTATTGGTTGGATGGCAATGGAGATGGCTGGAAAATATGCCTCAATCTCATTGTTATCAGGGACCAAATTCTAGCAATGCGATTGGTTTAAACGTGTCTGAGCTGATACTGATTGTATCACGGGAATGGAACATTTTGTGGCCAGATTAACATATAGCTATGATTTGCGAACTACTTCCTACTTTGTCCTGAATACATTGCTAAAATTTTCTTCCTTCTCGTTCATTTTAAACCCTAAACTGGTGAGTGATCTTTCTAGATGTGGTTGTTATATACCAGTAGTGTTGTTTAGCTTTGTGAAGATTGTTTGGTGATGCTTATTCAAAGTTTTGAAATAAAGTTGTGGTTGTTAGCGTTTGTTTCAGTGGAGTATTGCCCATTCATATCAGTGGAGAAATAGTTCCATGCAATTGGTTGAGTTAACCAATTTCATACGTGCATTATGGTGCTGCATCTACTTTGATAAGATGGATGACATGAACACATAGCTGCAAGGACAGTCATATAGGTTGATGACTATTTTGCAAGACTTTTTAACAAGTAGGATATTTCATATGGAGGTAATTTGAGGTTGGTCATGAAAACAGTCATGAACTTTGTAAATGCATGGTAGTATGTTTTTTACTTACTGTTTTAGTGATATGCTGTTATATATGGTTTTCGTATTTTCCATATGCAGGAGTAATTGTCGTTATCCTATTTCTGCTTTGAATGCAGAATTTTGAAATTGATGTGGCAGTGGTTCCAATACAAATTGCACGTTGCAATCCTCCCTGATTTCCTGAGCACTGATAGGCAAATATATGCACCGGAATTTCATTGATTGATGCAACTGATTGCATCCTTTCTTTATTACCTAAGAGATACAACTCAGAGGTAATTGACCAGCGACTGTAGGATTTGATCTGTATCTTCAAGAGGAGAGCAACCGAGGTCCTTGACATCTAGGGGTTTATCATTTGCTGGTTTCAACGGTTTAGTACCTGAATTCCCAACACAAAAGGAAGTTGTGCTCAGACTTTCGTGACCCCCCAGATTCTAATACACAAGTTTTGTTTAGATTGATACGACTTTTGCCAGGATGCTGGCAGTACAATCTAGCTCCATTGGAGGTCCTGTTAACAGCAACGCATAATCCCTGGTGACATACAATTTTCTCCCTCTCTGTTTTTGTTTTGTTTTTCTGTCAGAGAAAATCAACCTTTACGTGTAGAATTTGCAAGGTTGTTTCTACTTGCTGTAGTTATTTTGTGGATGTTGGAAGCATGAGACTGCACACAATTCTTGTTCTTATTCCATTTGCCAAAATGCGGACTAAATCAATAAAAATAGATTGAAATTCGATTTTTCATTCTCTATTCTTGGAAACATGCATTTGGTCATCTCTCTCGTTACTTTTATTTGGCCGGTTATTAATTATTCATTAACTCTGTAGTTTAGTTAAATAAGATTATATTTTGTAATATGGAAGTTAAGTTTAAAATCGAACAATTTTCGCTTTTTTATAAATATTAATGTTTAAGAGTCTCGTATATTAAAATATTTTCTTATAAAATTATTTTTTTGAATTTTAAATTTAGTTTTAATTTTATGTTATTTTAAATATATATTTAAACAAACTGTTAAATAAATATATACATATGTTTTGTTTTCTCTTTTAAGTAAAGTTGCCACCAAGCTTGTTAAGGCCAAAAGGAATTTAATAAAGAAAAAAAATGCATATAGTCAATATTCTATAGTCCGCTGTTAGGTTGAAATTTCCTATTTAGAAGTGACTCGAATGGAAGATTTCACTAATTTTGTAGATTTGTGAGATTTCATTAAATGGGAAAATTTGTTTTTAGTAGCTTTTCGGTGAATTAGGCAGACTGTGTCATAGTGGGAGAGTTTTATACAAGAATTTTGGATCCCTTTTTCTGACATTCGCCAAAGAATTATTATTATTATTTTAATTCCTTTTACTGCAAGACTGAGTCAACATGTCAAAGCCAACAGATTGGACATGGGAAGAAAACAAGAGTTTTGAGACAAATTGGGAATACGTGGTGAAAGGTGAGTGGGACAATCTTGCCGAATTGCTTCCAAATAAAAGCAGAGACGACATTAAATTGCACTACCAGCATCTGGTTGATGATTTGCAGCTTATTGAAGATGGGCTTGTGCCACTCCCTGATTACAAGGATGGTCAGAACCAGGAAGATCGTGGCGATGATCATATTGCAGAAGAGACGTCCATAAAGAAAGTTGAATAAACGTTCAGTTGTCTTCTATTTGTTGACTTTAATTAATCATATTAATTTATATATGTAGTTTAGAATATATAGATATATTGTATATATTTCTAGTTTTTTCTTTTTCGTTATTATTATTATTATTATTTCCAAAACTTTTCCTCTTCATAATGCAAGTCAAACAATAATGTCAGGCTATATTAATTGAATTTAAAAAAAAAGAGTCAAAATTAAAACAAAAAAAAAGTTTTTTTTTTTTGTGTGGGGAAAAAGAGAGGGGGGGGGGGGAGGAGAAGAACCTGCTGCTTCCTTGCTCATAGCAAACAGATTGAGGGAGAGAAAATGTAATTCAATTATGTTTTAATGCATTTGCATCCGACCTTCCTCGCAACTGACCTAATGCCTTATTCTCTAGCAACTGCAGTTTGGATTATTGAATGAATTAAACAATCAGTTCAAAATAACAAAAAATTTTAACATGTACGTAATTTAATTTATTTATTAAATTATAAATTTAAAATGTATGTAAATTAAATATTTATAATTAAATAAATAAAAAATAATTGTTAAAAATTATTTATTTTTTTATTTTTTAAAAAAAATATTTTAAAATTTAATTTTAATTAAAAAAATTAATTTAACTTTTTATTTTTTTATTTAAAAAAATTATAATTTAAATAAAATTTTATTTTTATTTAAATAAAATATAAATAAAAATAATTTTTAATAAATGTGATATAAAGTAAAATTAATGTTAGTTTAAATTATATTTTTAAAATTTTAAATTTTATTTTTAAAATAATATAAAATTTATAAAAATAAAATAATTATTTTATTATTTAATAAAAATTTTAATTATAAAAAAGTAAACAAAACAAAAGATAACTGAAGGCCGAAAATACAAGAAGAAAATAATAATAATAATAATAATAATAATAATAATAATAATAATAATAATAATAATGATAAAGGAAAAAAAAATAAAGCCAAAAAACAATTAGAGGAAAGTAAAAACGAGTCTCTACCGGTAGTCGTCTTCAACTGGCGCCGAAGCCAAGCCTCCCGCTTTAACTCTCTTCGCATCACAGGTTCAAATCTCTGTATCAAATTAATCAATTTTTTCATTGAAAATAAAAATCATTTTAAATTGAATCTCTGCTATTAAAAAAAAAAAAAAGAACCCTAAAAATTTGAGCGACTTTGTTATCGTTTATTTTGGAGGAGAGGACTGGACTGGACAGGACCGGACTGAATTGTTGATTGGGAAACCCTAATTCCGCGTATAATCCATTAATTTCTGTTGAACTAACGTTCTTTGTAATCCATCGGAAGAGAAGGTAGATGTATGCGTTGGCTATTGGTTTGAAATCTCAAGAATGGCTCAATCGTGCTGTCCTCCTACTGTAATTTCCATCAAAACCGAGGGCGTATACGGCGGCGACGGCGACGTTGCTTGGTCCGCTGAGCTTGACCATGTTCCATTGATCCGGCGTCGTGAATCGTTGCTGGAAACGAGAAAACCGATTGTACCAACGTTAGAACCCGTCATCCAAGACTCTTTGTTTTCTTTTTTTTTTTTTTTTTTCCATTTTCCTGCATAATTTTAGTTCCTTTTTTTTTATTTTTCAAAAAAAGGACTATTTTGATTTCTTTAGCATGAAGTTTTCTTTTTTGAATAGGCCTAAGGGTATTGTCGTTGTTAAAAAAGAAGATGGGATTTCCTATTCGCAGGTAATTCAGTTGCATGAATATTCGAAATCTGGATCATTCTTTAGAGATGTATTATTTGATTTTGGTTGTTTGAATGGTGTCACTGTATTGAGTATTTTATTTTCTTTGAGACATTTCCTGATATTGATGATTATTTCGGCCATGTAGAACATATGGATATACAAAAAGAAAAGTCACATGGATATACAGGCTTAGTTGAATATACACATGTTAGCACTTTTGCACATAGCCAAGCTGCTTCAATTCTTATGAATCCTAGAAGCAAGCCCTTCAAATTGAATGATTAAGATATGATCTGGCATGCTGTTTTGTAAAAATTGACTGGTTATATGGGATTGTACAACTTCTGAGTGATAAAGGATGTGATTTTGCATCTAACGACAATACTGACAGTGCATGTTGTTGAAATGAGGGGCTAAAGGCAAATGTTATTATCAAGGAAGTTGTGCTTGAAGAGGTGTTTTGACTACCTTTTGTTACTCTTTCCCATGCATATGTAACTTTGTATCATGCAGGGTCTTGCTTCTTTGAATTCTACTTCTGCTACAAGTGAAGGGATACCTCAGCAATTGATACAGCAGCAAACTTTTGAGAATAAAACTTCCTTGGTGAATGCTTCTGAAGATGAACACAGTAAAAGTCAGGTGGATCATGGTGCAGTTGATCATTGTTCTGAAATTTCAACTGGCCAAGAATTGGCTATGCATAGAGATTGCAATGGCCAGAGCACCAAAGAAAACATAAACATTACTTCAAATCAGGTAACATCTCCAGAAAGACATATTTGTGTCATTTGGTGAAATTTGATCCTGTTGCTATTACTTTGCCTAAAGTCCAGTGGGCTTGGTGCAACCTTCCCAAATAAAGTTCAAGCATTTTTATAATTTACAGAGTTCATTAGGAGATGACAACAATGGTTCTCCTAGTGCGAATGAGCAAGTGCCAAATCTCAATGATAATGTTCCCAAGGTCATTGGAGATGATCTTGACCATATGGCTTTAAAAGAACGACAAAAGATGCTGCTCGTGAGGTGCTGTTCTCTTTAGTGATACCAACCATTCTGATAGTGAATAGTGAATAGCTGTTGGACCAAATCAATCCTTGTATTTTTTTTTTATTTTTTTAATTATTATTACTTTAATTTTAACTTGTAGTTTTGTTTATGTACAGGAGAATTTTAAGGCCCACTAAGCCAGACTTGGAGGTATTCTAAATCCTTTAATTTCAATGATGAATTATGCAACATTAGAATTTAAAGTTCCTGAAGGGTGAGCTATAGCGTAATGGTATGGTTACTCCATTATGACCTGAAATTCACAAGTTCAAGTCACAAAAACAACCCCTTTGCGAAAACAAAGGCTATGTACAATTGATCCTTCCTAGACTCCATACTGTGGTTGCCTTCATTGCACTGGGATTCCTTTTTTTTCAAAATTTAGATTTCCTCAAAACTATGGACTATTTTTAAACTGAGTCCAATAACGTTTCAAAATTAAAATTTAGAACCTGCAACTAACTATAAATTGATTTCATATTATCATAAAATAGGAAGATGTGCACAGTTTTAGTGTGCTAAAATGAAATGTTATCCCTTTGAGTAGTTGATTAGCATTTTAGAAAGGATATATTTCATAGGAAGTCTTTACAATTTTTGCTTAACATTGGATTGATTTTTGAATTGTGCCATAGTATTTTTAGGGGCATTCATGAATATCAAGTGTATCCATCTACGGTTCTCCATCATTATGGGGTACAGTGGGGTGCCATGTTTTACACCGTGTCATCCATCCAAGCTTAACCAGTGTCAGAGATATGTGTATAGGCTTCTTGGTTGCAATTCAAAAATTTAGATTTCTTGTGAATAGGTTTCAATTTTGGTGTCTCTGAAGGAGTGAAATTGCAGTAGAGACACCCAAATAAAGGCTAACTTAAGGATTTGAGTTGAGGTTGGGACTGAGTTGATTGAACAGGATTGAAAGGGAAACTACAAAGTTTGATTAGAAAAGTAAGAATCTGTCTAGATGGTGTCTGTCAATACTATTTAAGTAGTATTAATAATGAGAAGTAAATCTCAAACTTTGATTACATAAAACACTAACTAATGTTAGCCATCCAACCTAATTAAAAATAGTCCCATGCTAGTCATATGACCACTTATTCAAACTAATAGTTGAAACAACAATCAAAAGGTAATAAAATAACAAAACACAAATAACCAGCTACTAGATAATTGTGGGGCATGCTCTTGCATCAGAAATGGATTAAAAAGGATTCATGTAGATGTCTGATCTAATTTTGATTAGGACATAGTTGAGAAGATTTTTTATTAAGGAGTTCACATAGTTCTAGAAGTTAAATTTTTTTGTTGTATTGGAATCATGTTAGTTCAAGTGAGATTTATTATGCATAGTCATATGTTTTCTAAACTGGAGAAGAAAAGGTTCAATTTTTCATATGTGACCAACCAATCTAGTTGATTCCATGGACTTTTGACAATGATCTTTACAACAGTTTGAGTGTTTTTCTTTTTTTTTTTTGACTTTATTTTTTACGATGCAACACTTATTTTTATAATTCTTGACTATCTGCATCAAGCAATTTGGTTAAATGTTTGCCACATTGCTGCTGCTTCTGTTCTTAAGTGCTCCTTTCCTTTTAGTCATGACCTTTTTCAAGAGGAAATAGCATGCCCTGTCACTGCTTATAGCTCTCCTGCTCTATCTCTCTAAAGGTTTAAGCATCCTGAACTTAGAACCTTTTAGGTATTTGGATGGATCATCTATTTAATTTTTGTTTTCCATATATGTTGAATTTCTCTCATCGACTTGACTGAAAATTATATGATTTATTATAGTCATGAAAAGATTTGATTGGACAGAAATTATGCATTTAAAGAACTTGATTTACAAGGAATTAAAAATTTGAGAGCCATACTGAAAAGGATCTAGAAAATTCATGATTTGTTATCTTTCTAGGTGACATGGAAAAAGAGTAGAAGACAATTGACATGGCCCTACTGTGATTACCTCAAATGGAAACTATTTCATTTTGCATGCATTCAAGCAATAGAGAGCTTAATTGAATTCTTATTAGGTTAAGGATCTAATTGTGAAATAATTATTTTTGTTTAATTTGGAAAACCTCTAAACTGAGGTATAAATTACACTTTAAAGTGACTTACATTTTCAGTCTATTTTTTCAGTAGTCCTTGCTCATGCGTGCTCACCACATTGCAATTGGTATGGTAACTTTAATTCAAATGTTTGACTTGAGAGTTCATTTGGCAACTGAGCTTTATACACTTTTGACAATAGTACTTGATCTTTAATTTCTGATTCCAAGTTCAGATTGTGTTGTCAAATATTGGTTGATTGGGCTAAATGTTTTGATATGGATCAATTCTTTAAACCTTTACCCCTTCATGGAGAAAGTTTAGTGTTTATCCTATGTGCTTTTAATAACCTTCCACAAAATTTCAGTTCCAACACGGTTAAAGTGAACAACAGATCATTTTTTGGTCTAAAGTATGAGTTTGAAATTTAAGAGTTCAATATGCAACTTATTTTGTTTCCAAGCATAAAATATTCTTGCCGTGGATTTTGAAAACCGAGTGATTTTGCTTCTCTCAGGGAATGTTCTCGGAGATGAACTCGTGTGCTAGATTGGATTTTGCACCTGCAACCCCAAAAAGCATTACCAGTTCAAATCCATTGGACACAGCCAAAATCAAAGATGAACCATTGGAAGACAATGGGTTCCACACCTCACTCAGCAATGTTGTTGGTAACATCCTACATGTACTACCAGTGAAGAGTGAGCTGGAAATCCTCCCCAAACATTATGAAGACCAGATTCATCATATGCAATTGCAAGACAGGATGAAACTGCCGATGACAGAAGATCCTGAAATTAACATTTCAGAAAAAGTTGAATGCTCAAGCAAATGCATGCCTTCTGCTGTCGTACATGTCTCTGCATCTTTGGAAGTTCCACCAATTAGGATTAGCCGACTGAGGAAAAGGAAAAAGGCTGCCACGTAAAATTGTGTTCTTCTCTCATTTATCCCTAAATGAGTTCCTCTATCTGCTTCATCTTTTATTGATATTTCTTTTTGTGCATTTACACACTCTATTTCTGAGATCTTTTGCTTGTTTAAATAAATTGCAGCAATTCAGTTGAAACAGCACTGCAGGAAGATGCTCCTGGGCTGCTGCAGGTAACATATCTGTCTCACTTTTTCCTTTGCTAAGAAATTTTTGTGAAGTTTATTGTGAAAATGTCTGTTATCAGGTCTTAATTGAACAAGGTGTAGTGTTGAATGAAATCAAACTTTATGGAGAGACAGAGATTGATGAAGCCATAGATGAATCATTCATTGAAGACAGCTTTAAAGAGCTTGAAGCAATAATGTCGAAGGTCAGCCACATCTTCTAACACTTTGGTATCCATTATTTAATAGTTTTATTGGCCTTTGGTCCAGTTTTTGATTCTGATGACAATGGTTTCACTTCTTTGAACTCAAATAGTTGGGGTAAGCAATACCTGATCCCTTTGATCTAGCTCTTCCATTACCTAATCATTTAAAGATTCTTTGGTCATTATAGTCTCTCAAAAATGACAATTTTGGATAGAATGCATCATAAACCTTACAAGACATGGCGCCAATGAATTTTGTCATTGTAGCAGTAGGTTTCACAGCTAGATTCTACATGAGAAGTTGTGATTGTTTGAAAATTTGTCTCTGATTTTGTTTGTAGGATTTATTAGTATGAATTAGCATTTCTCTTTTCTATTTCTGGAATACATGCTGTGCTTTGCAAATAAACAGTTTTCTGTGATATGTCTTCCTGGCACAGGTATTTTCCCAGCGTAGCTCCATATTGAAGCTTGCTTCTGTACGGTGCACAAAGGTTTCAAAGCCCAGTTATTGCTTGGATTGTCTATTCTCATTGATAGAGCAGGTAACATGTTTAATATAATGTTGTACTTTTGATATTTAAAAGTGGATTTGGTGTAATGGAAAAGTTGCTTCATTGTTATTTAGTGGTTATGGGTTTAACTCACAAAAATAGTCTCCTTGCAAAATAAGGGTAAGACTACATACATATGCTCCTTTCTCAAACCCGTATAAATGTGGGAACTTTGTGTACTAGAACACCTTTTTTTTTTTTTCTTTCATAATGATATTCTAAGTAATTGAAAAACTAGGTTTTCCCCTTGAAAGAGTTTGGAAGCTCAACAATGAGTTTATAAATTTTATGTATAATATTTATTTTACATAATATTTAAATAAATTCAATATTATTTTAAGAAGTCTCTTTGTATCATTGCCTTACTTGCACTGAAGTTGCATATTTATCATTCAATGGTCTCTTATCTTCTTCAGACAAGATATCTACAGTTTCGTAACTGGCCTGCTGAATGGGGTTGGTGCCGAGATCTCCAGTCGTTTATATTTGTCTTTGAAAGGCATAACAGGTGCTTTTCTCAAAAGAACTAGTTCTTGAAGTATCTGATTTTGTGCACTTTGCTGGAAAAAGAGTGATCTGTGGTTTCATTTCAATGCAGAATAGTGCTGGAACGTCCTGAATATGGCTATGCAACATATTTCTTTGAGCTGCTAGATTCCTTGCCCATTAATTGGCAGATTAAGCGTTTGATGACCACCATGAAACTTACTAGCTGTGGCAGGATTTCCATAATTGAGAATAAAGCTTTTTTGGTAATTATTTATTTTATTGTGTTAAGAGGGATGCTGTTGCTTAAATTAAAACAATTAGATCTCCTGATGAGCTTAAAGCTTTATCCATGTTTAGCTTGCTGATTGACTTCATGTATTGCTGCATCAGCATTGCCCATAGTACTCATAACGTGACTGTGCATGAGCCAGAATAACAAATTCTGGATCAGCTTGGTCCATTTTGGAAAATACCAACTGCAGCTGGAAGTTATTTTGAAAAGTTCCTACAGCTAACCAATTTATTTTTATCCAACTGAACTAATGAGATGGAACAAAATCTGTTTGTGTTGGTTTTAGTTCTTTTTAAGATGTTTGAAAATTCTTGCATTTTCATATCTGTGGTCAAGTATCATGATTTCAGAGTTTTGTTGGAATAATTTTTATGACATGATTTATGCCTGTTTCTAAGGTTCTTTTTTTTTTTTCAAAACATGAAGTGTTTAATATGTGTGCATTTAATTTGGTACATATACATTCATAGAAGTCTGTCAAAAATTTAACTGTTCAAATATATATGTTATTTAAAGGTCTATAGTTGATAAATGAAGCTGATAGGGATATTAACAAGCTTAGCTTAAGCTGCACTTGCAAAGTTTGCTTGGAATTTTTTACTATCCTTGTCAATATATATATGCATGCATGTTTCCATATTCCAACTTCAAAGGAGGATTTGTTTAGTTCGGGTTGCCAACAAGGAAGCCCTAACTTAACAAACCAGGTCAATGTGATCATCATGGCCACATCTCTGATATTTTCAAAGTTGAAATGAATCAAAGCCTAATAAATGGTTGAAACAAGCTGAGCTCTATGGCACGATGGGTTCTGCAAAAGGGTTAAATAGATGTAGCCTTACTTTTGCTTTCACCAAAAAGTTATTTCCATAACTCGAACTCTTAAGACTTCTGTCACAATTGAATAATCTTACTTTGTTACCTAAGCTTGTCCTTCATTGAAAGAGCTTGAATAGTAATGTTTATTTTTATGTGGTCTACTTGCTTAGAGATTATGCTATACATCATAATTGGCAATCTTCTGCTGTCATGACATCAACAAATCATTTTGTAAAAGCAATTCAGTTGCATGCTTCTGTCGCTTGAGGATATGCTTAGAAGTAATTTTAGATAGGCTTTAATTTCATGGTGCGTGAACCAGTGCCCGATATCTATTAGATTTTTCGTTTTTTTTTTTAGCAATTATTATTTTATATGATTATGTACTGCATATGATTTGGCTTTCTGAACAGTTCTGTATATCTTTGATAGATATTTTGATTTGTGCGTGTATTGGAACTGTAAATTCTTATTTCATCCCGATTGCTTTCTGTGGGAATGTGCCACTTTTCTTCGTTCCCTTTTGGCTTGTCTATGCTTGCATCTAGTGAATTTGGTTGCTTGGTCAGGTTGGGGAAGACTTGAGTGAAGGCGAAGCACAGGTGTTGATAAAGTATGGTTGGACTCCCAATACTGGCCTGGGATCTATGCTAAACTATCGTGATAGAGTGGTCCATGACAGGAAGAATGAAAAGGAACGCTCGGAGTGGAGATCAAAGATAAGGAGGTTGCTGATGGATGGCTACAATGGGGGAACCATTTCTTCTTCAACTAATAACCGGACAAAAGGTGTGGACTTTAGCTGTGATGAGAGTTCACAGATTAAGACGGAGGAGCTCTATTGATTAAATAACATAATTTCGACTTGTCAAATTTCTATCCAACCTGATCCCGTTCGAAAAGTAAAGTGGAGAATTTTTAACCCGAATAAAACCTGAAAGACAGAATATTATTATTATTATTATTATTATTATTATTTTAAATAAGTTAAATAGATGATTTTGGTATTTGAGCCATCGTCTTGCTCGCAAAAAAGTGTGATTTATATTATGTCAGTTTATGGAGCTGGTAGAGAATTTTTTACATAACAAAATAAGTTTATTGTATATTATATATTATATATTCTTTTAGTTATATTTGTACACAAATATATATGAATGTTACTTTGTTTGAGTGAGTTATATAAATATATATTATAATTATTAATATTAAATTTGTGTTACATATAGATTAATTATATTTATTAAAAAATATATTTTTATTTATTTTTAATTAAAAATAAAAATTAAAAAAAATTTAAAATATAAATATCTTTTATAAAAAATAAAAAATGAATGAGAGTATTAACTTTTTTTTTTTCAAAAAAACAAAGGGTAGAAAATAAAAAATAACTTAAATTAATTATTTTTCAACAAAATTACTTTAAAAAAATTTTTATCTAATTTTTTTTATAAATATTTGTATTATATAAATTTTAAATACATATTAAAAATTATCACATAATATTTTAAAAATTATAATATATAATAGATTATAATTAAATAAATATATATTATAATTTTAATATTAATAAGATATTAATAATTATTAAATTTTAATTAAATATTATAAAATTTATTTTAAAATTAAAATTTAAATATTTTTAAAATTAAGTAATAATTATTAAATAAATCTTTTATAAATTTTTTTTTTATTATTAATATATATTAAATATATTTAAGTTTATTATATTTATTTAATGATATATTTTTGATAATATTTTATTTTTAAAAAAATAACTGAGACACAAAAATGGCCAAGAACATGAGGCAATTAACACCTCTAATCTCGGCATGTGTAAATATTTTAGGTAAATGAAGCTTTGAACTTGACTTTCGTGGTTCCAATCGTAAACTCGATGTTCCTCCTGTCTCAAATTTTGTGTTCTTTACTCCAACAAAACCAAGCCTTCCGCTGTTCTTTATGCTCTTTACTTCTGTTAAGCCGGTAAAATGCTCAATCTCCTAGCCGTTTTCTCAGAGAGTGAAGGTGGAATTCAATTTTAATGGATTATTCACGCGTATGCTTCAGCCCAGATGGCGTCTTTCGATCTACTATAGGGCTTTTGGGCCACGGTTCTTTAGTGTTGGATTGCAGAATCGCTACGCAAAGCCCTTTGGGTAAAATACTTAAAAGCCCACCTCACTTGATATAATGACGGTAGGATTAATAAAGAAATAGGTCATTCAATGGTTGAAAATTTAAATTTTTATTATAAAAAAAAATAAAGATTTATAATAATAAAAAAAAAATTAGGATGTTTTGTGTAACTCACAATCTGATAAAATTTTTTATAGACAGAAAAAAGAAATTCTTCAAAAAAATAAAGTAATTCAAAATCACCCACTTATACACCCCCTGTTCATTTAACATTATCCATGTAATCATTACCAGTAAACTTTCTTAAAACAATGGCGTTTTTGTTCTTTACATATCATATTTTCCTTTCTTTTTCGGTCTCCAAACTTAAAATATTTAATGGATTTGGGCCTCGAAGTTTTTCGAATCTGATTTGGAATCGTTACCAACCCACCAGGATATGCTCTGCCATAATGATGCTTCTCAACTCATCGAGGCTACACTTTTCTCCTTCCTCGACAGAGCACATCAAATGATTATTTTTGCCAAAGTGGACTCAAGCGCAGCCAAAAAGTTAGAGGTATATATTCTTATTATTTTTAATTAACACGGAAAAATGGTTATCCTTACATGGTGTCATGGATGACGTTGCCTTTTGTAGCGTTATGTTGCTAGGGTTTACAAATAACCTTTAAGTTTTTGGCCTTTATTTTTATCTTTTACCCTTCGAAGAAGAGAAGGGTAAAGCGTTGGAAATTGTTCAAAGTCAATTACTATTTTGTTTTCTTTTCAAATTTTCGGGGGAAAAAAAATTATCTAATTACATTTTATATTTTTTTTCCCACAAAAAAAAAAAAAAACACTCGTGATTATAGGAAAATAAATATGATTTTCAAAAAAAATACAAATTTAAGAATAGTTTCTTTTCTTCAAAGGCAAAAATCAAAAACCAATTGCATCTGACCTATATATACCGTGCTTCTAAGTTTTGCACAACTCTAACCAAAAAGCACATGGAAGTGGCAAGATAAGGGGACTAGCTAATAGTCGTATTCATGCATTTTGCTTTGCTGTTTTCAACAACAGAAGACAACAACATATGCAGTTTTAAGAAAAGATGAAAGAGCCTGCTAAGGTTTCCCAACATGCTCAAAAAGCACTATGGCTTTATTATTCAAACAAAAGCAAACCCCCAAGACAAGTGCTTAATCTTGACAATGCCAAAAAGGAACCAACTGGCCTTTGTGATAACTCAAAAATGAACCACGCATTTTAACATTTGTCATAACTCAAAGATGAACCACACATGCTAACATATGTATGTGTTGGTAAGTGATTGACACATGTTGCCCGCTTGCAAAATCTAAATGATCTTCTGGTAGACTATGGAATCCAAAGACAAATGTCTGGGAATTAGGGGTCCTTATGATAATCAACTAAGTGTATGATTCTGATGGCAAGCAAATGAGCAAGGTGTGTTGCCCTCCAAAACATGATGTCTGCCTTTCACAAGATGACCAAGTCTGACAATGGCACACCTTTTGGCTTTTGCGCAACTCATGAACAATGTAGAACCATATTGTGGTAGCAGAAGATAAGGTTTCTATAAGAATTGATGGGGACGGGATGCAAGTACAAAAGCCTTTTTCACTGTCCACATATATGATAGAAAATAGAAAAGTGAAGTGGGTCGGCAGGAAAAAGATGCTACTCAAAAATATTTTTTTTTCGACCAAAAAATATAACTTCTTTTAAACCATGCACTTTTGGGGTTTTGCTGTCCTCAAAAGAAGATGTGTCCTCTCATTTCTTGTTGTGTTGGCAAGCAGAGATGAAAAAGATGCTAATATGTTTTAATCAAATGAACACTAGTTACATATAGTTTTTAAAATTGTATGGTCAAACCAGAAATTAAATGAACCAGCCTTATGTCTAGTTTGATTTGATTAAATAATTGTATAAAATAATAATGAATTATACAAAAATATTTATTTTGAAGTGGTTGATACAATTTTATTATATAATCAAATTGATAAATCAATTAAATTATATTTTTTAAAAAGATTAATATTGTTATTATTTTACTAATATTTCGCTATATATCAATAAAAAAAGTAATAAAAAGTTTATATAATAATGTCTACTTAAATTTAGTAACATCTAAACATTTGAATTAAATTTTAATTTTTTTAATAAATTTATAGAATTAATTTTATTTAATATTAATTTAAAATTTTTATTAATATTTTAATAAAATTAAAATTTTAATATATATATATATATATATAATTTATTTAATTATAATTTAATATATATTATAACTTTTTAAATTTATATTAATAATTATATATATATATATATATATAATTTATATATTACAAATACTTATAATTAAAAAAATAAAAAAATAATTTTTTTTACTTTTTTATTTCTTTGTAAAGAAGATAAAAGTATTTTAAAATTTATTTTTTTAAGTAAATATATTCATAATTCATCATATATATATATATGTGGTGAATTTTATTTTTATAGTATTTAATTATTTTTAAATAATAATCGTAATTAATATTATTATTATTATTTGAAAAATTGATAAATTGGTCCAAACGAAGGACCTGGTGGTGAGACTAAATGCCCAGCAGACTGAACCCTTGTCCGCCTTAGAATGCGGTCCGGTTTTATAAACTTTGTCTAGTTATTTTTCCA
The DNA here is from genome assembly GCA_037832345.1 of Rhizophora mangle. Classification (NCBI taxonomy): domain Eukaryota; kingdom Viridiplantae; phylum Streptophyta; class Magnoliopsida; order Malpighiales; family Rhizophoraceae; genus Rhizophora; species Rhizophora mangle. The sequence goes on along the minus strand of JBAPLJ010001421.1, from coordinate 1,841,330 downwards.
CTCTTTGAGCCCATCACCAAATTCGTTTAGCTCCTCCACCAAATCAACACCGTACTTTCGCTGCCGCGGACCAAGGATGGGCCCCGAATAATGCAAGTCACTTTATCCAAATATATATATATATATATATATATATATATATATATATAGAGAGAGAGAGAGAGAGAGAGAGAGAGAGAGAGAGTGTGTGTGTGTGTTTGTGTGAGAGCGAGAGATAGTATACAATAACTTTTCCCAACGCCCCAAAGAGAAAAAAAAAAAAAAAAAAAAAAAAAAATAAGAATGGGGTATACATGAGGTCAATTGGAGTGCAATTTACTCCAAAATTTCGCCAGGAAATTAAAGCACCACAAATCTGGATTGCGTCACCTTACCAATTGCTGACGTCACTCTAGGGGGACTCTGCAGAATAATGTGGGCGGTGATCCCCGGTAAACTTTTTCGTGCAACTATAGTCACCAGGATGACAGGAGCGTTGCAACACAATGACGTGTCAATCTGACATTGGTCAATTGGGGATTCGAGTAAACAGATGATTTATGATGTGTGAATGGATGTTAGAACAAAGAATGAACATTGTACTCATTGGGGGTCTTGATTCTCCTGATTCAATTATGAAAAATATTGAACCTGCCAGTACTTGATTCAGACTGTACACGTGTGTGTGTGTGTGAAAGAGAGAGCGAGAGAGAGAGAGAGAGAGAGGGGGGGGGTCCCAGAATCCACTAAAAGCCAATGGGGCTGGAGCTAGTGGAAAGACACCGGCCAGTAAAGCGAAGAAAGAAGCCAGCTAGCCGCTAGATTTGCTTCCGCATGCGCTCCTTTTCACTCATGGAGCTTTATTCATTTTCATGCGCAGGTGTAATTCATTGAGACAGTGAGGACAATAATTTTTTTTAAAAAAAATAATTTTCATTAATTATTTTTTAAAAAAAAAAAAAAAAAAATCCGACGAGTTACTTCATAATTGTGATTTTCCCAAGGAATACTACTCTACCAATTCTAGTAAATTGTAATCAATCTTACTTATCTAAGTTAATAATAAAATTTAATTTGAAATCCCACTGCTCTAATAACACGTTTGCCTTCATTAATTTTCGTGAAAGAGAGGGAATGTATGTATATCTGCACGTACAACAACACCATTCCACCGAATACAAATGTATATATTAGTAATCCTACCCTGCCAAATGTCCCTATGTTCTTATGAATAATTATTCTTTCTTCCAATCCCATTCACTCTTCCACCTACCCTTTGATTTCCTTTCTATTTGTCTATGACGTATTTTTCCTCTTATATTATATATGGAGTAATGGAGACCATGATTGTCAGGGTCACTTGCCCTACTGCTTGCTTTCCCATTTTCGAACTTTTTAATTCTAATTTGCAGGTTTTACTCTCAGCTTTTCAATTTACAATATGATTGTTAGGGTCACTTGCGCCCTACTAATTTTTAACTTTCTTAATCACGACTCCTTGTAACATTTTTCCCTCTTTAATTCCATTAGAGCTTTAAACTCTGAAGAAACTTCTCCGATGGTCAATTTTAGCATATTATCCATGTGCGTTTGTGTTTGTGTTTGTGTGGGTGTGTGTATTTAGCAATCACCATTTCAATAGCAAAATACTAAAAGAACAGTTAGCGATTATTCCTCTTCAACTACCATTTCAAGAATGTTTATATTTAGCTAATAATCATTAGGTGCCATAATGACCACTAGCATGCTTACAATTGGCGAGGGAACCCGTAAAGAGGAAAATTATGTGCACATTATATCCAACCGAAAGGTAATGTTGCATTGCCGGGGTCTGGTACGCAGGTCACTCAACTTTATTCATTCATTTATCAATTTGAAATTAGATAACTTCATTTGATGAACTAAATCCATGCAAGAGTTTTTTTTTATGTTTTTTATTGCAGGATTGGGCCCTTTTGGATGTTAGATCCTAAAATTGTTGAGATGGAATTTTGTCGGCAAACTCATCCCTGGTGGTCGTCTTAACGATTAGCTTAAAGGATTCACTTTCAAGGGTTTTGGATTCGAATGCACGGTTGAATTTAAAGCCTCAAGAGTCTTTGGCCTAATAAACCTTAAGTAGACATACTCTTTTATCGTTTTTGGCCGATAAAGCCTAAGTAGGAACCAAAACAAGAACAAAACAAAACAAAAAAAAAGGAAAGAAAATCTTGTCACTGTCTCATTGTTATTATTTCATGTCTCATAATGCCGACTTGCTTGGTACTCCGGGGCAGCCACTGAACTTTTGTTCGGTAATATTGAGTCATCTTTTCGTCAGCTCGAGCCTTATCGAAAGCCAATTGGCAACCAAAAGAAGCACTCGAGGGATGACAAGCAAGCTGTAGGAGCTATGTGTTGTGACAGCGTCTACCATGTCAAAAGTTCGTTGACTTCAAAATTCTGAGAGACCTAGGTTGCTATGCCTGTGACACCTAGACCTAGTCAAAACTGGATATATTGTAAGCTGGATTGCACCTCTACAAAGTTGCAATCATCCCACGCGTTTTTATGCAAGTGGTCGAGGGGGACTTCGACTTGCCTTGGGACCAAGCCTTTCTAAATTGTTAAAATTCCATTCAAATTCGAGTCAGATTTGAAGGGTGATTTGTGACTTTGTGGACGGTGGTGGATGCGATAAGTTCCCACAAATTGTTCAAATTTATTAATGATTAAATCACTAAAGCATTCATAAAATTAATGATTTTTTTAGTAAATTTATATCATAAATTTTGTGTATGACAAATCTATCATGCCATTAATGAACTTGTGATGGAATCTATAACCTATTAGCATGGCATGCTAATTTGATATTAGAAATCATCTTTGAAACCTCTTGGCTCTTTTTGTCAACGCTTTCTACCTAAACCTAATGAAATGTGTTATTCCCATCCTTAATTTTTACAAGATGACAACCTCATTTTCTTTTTAATTTTAATCAATGTTTATTCATATTTTACCTATAAATGTTAGTAAAAATATAAAAATATATTATAAGTGGATGTTAAAAAAATAAGCATATAAAAATTGATATCAATTTAAAGTATGTAAATGTATTATTTTTATAAATAAATTATTTCAGTATAACAAATTAAATTAATTATTTTTTTAAAATATAACAAATATTTTTACTAATATATATATAATAAATAAAATAATAAAAATAAAACAAACTTACTAAAAAAATCGAATAATTTTTATTAATTAAAATGTAAGGAAAAAAATGGAAGAATTTATGCATGACTCAAATGACTGGTCTTGTAAGGCGTGTGCGTTGCACCAACATTTGAGTTCTTCAAATCATGCGGCATCTAGCTCCCATGCACACGCGTCATGTTGTAACTTGTACCATGTATGATGTTGATTGGCACGATATAAAACTAGCTTACACCCCGTGAGACGCAAAAATCTTTACAATATTTATGTTATTTAAAAATTTTAAAAATATTAAAATATAATAAAAATATTATAACAAAAATTTATAAAATATTTTATAATTTTAAAATCTTTAATTATTAGTTAATATATATTTATTAATAAATTTAGTGTAAATATAAAATTAATTAATATTTATATAATAATTATTAACTAATAAGTACATATTGGAGGGTAATAAATAATACTTATACCTATTTTAGAGTAAAAATTTTTATAATACTTAAATTATGTTAAAATTTTAAAAGTATTAAAATATAATAAAAATATTATAATAAAAATTTATAAAATATTTTATAATTTCAAAATTTTTAATTATTAGTTAACATATATTTATCAATAGATTCAGTGTAAATATAAAATTGACTAATACTTATATAATAATTATTAACTAATAAGTATATGTTGAATGATAATAATATTTATGGAAAAAAATAAAAGAAAAAATATGTAGTGAGATATTATTACCTAACATCATAGGCTTTGATCTTCTTAATAAAGAGATTAGAAATTAATATTCTCACCTTGTCAATGTTAATCAAGGAATAAAAGATTTTATTGAACTTCAACTATTTGCAAAAACTCATCAATATGAGAATTTTAAAAAAAAAAAAACACCTTACACAAAATGGAGGTTTAGGTTGGCTTGGCTTTTAAGGAAAGCTTAAGAGTTTTTAGTTTAGGGATTTAAAAGAAAGAAAAGTCTTCAAAAAAATTCTAAAACTTTTCATAATTTTTGCAATTAAGTTGTAAATCTTTCTAAATTTTTGAATTAGTCTTTAACCTTTAATTTTTATTTTATATGAGTTATTTTTAGATATGAATTAATCAACTATTGAATATATTGTTTGACTTAACAAAAATTATATAAAAAAACACTCAAAATACATTTTAAAAATATATTTATGAATATATTTTTACTTAATTTCCTTTTTTCTTTCACATATATAAAAAATAACTAAAATTTTCTCATTTTCTTATGGAAAGAAATTTGAGGTTTTAGTCTTTTAGCTTTTAGATAAAAGAGAAAAATGTAGTGAAATACACATGAAGTGTGAACAAATAAAAATAATCATAATATAAATAGTAAGAGCAATAAGCATATCAGATGTGAGTAAGTCAAAATGATCAATAATAAAGTAATTAAACTAGCTATGTTATGTATATATGTGAATAGTAATAAGAGTTTAAGGAAAGAAAAGTAAGATATGATGATTTATAAAGATTCAGTTACCTTAAATCTATGTCCTCCCTTTAAGGTATCCATCTTGAAAGTTTCTCTTTAACTGGGAGGAGACTAATAACAATACACATAATGGTTGTTAGACTTGTTTTACAACACTTTCATAAATGCTTTAAGTACATACGCTCACTTCTCATACTCAAACTCTCATTTTATATGCCTAGAACACTAATTTTTCTTACTTTCATTTTCAACTACGCTAACTCTTACAAAGTATTTCTCTTTTGTCTTCTCTTTTATCTTAACCAAAACTCTACAATTGAAAAGGATGTTTAGAATTGCATAAAACAAGTTTTATGAAGCCTTGAGTTCTTCTAATTGTTAGTTATAATAGAATAGATGATTTAAAATGTTAGCTAGAATTTGAAAAGTTTGCCTAATTACTTTTATAAATGGCTTTGAGTAATCATAACAATGAATTAACTCAACTTGTTATATACATTAAAATTTATAGAATTGTTGTTGAACTTTTGAAAATGTTTTCATGTAAGTTTTCAACAAGATTTGCTAATAAAAGGCCTTTAAATATATTCCAAATCTTTAAAAACTTTAGTTCTAAATTTTCTTTCTTAATGTAAACAAAAATTTCAATAAGAGGACTTTCCATGTAGAGCATAATTCAAATTTTTGCTAGTTAAAAATATTTTTCTAGCTCTAAAGTTGGAAGAGTTTTCATATGAATAGACCATTTGAATTTTCCAACATAAAATGATTAAACCATAGCTCCACCATGATCCATTTTCCTTGTAAAAAATATAATTTCTTATGGGGTTATAAAATCTCGTGTTGCTAGTGACTTCTTCATGCTTAAAAATCTTTCCTTTTAATATTCAAACTCATCTAAAGGATTCCCTTTTCAAAAGCTACAAAAATCTTAACAACAAGTGTCAACAATATGAGAAAAAGAAGCGTGATTGAAAAAAATAACAACTCTTCAGCATAATTGCAAAGAATCTAAAATGGTTTACTTATCATACGAAAGATAATTCAATGTTCTAATGTGTTGACAATGAAGAAAGATCAAAATAATAATTTTCTTACTATGTGAACAACGATAATCCAAAAGCTTTATGTAATGACTGTATAAACCAAAACAATAACACTTCATTAATTCACTTACCATAACTAAGAAATGATTTTAAAACTTATATAACTTACATGAAAACAATATAATGACATAATAAGCAACAATCACAATCTATTATTAGAGGATTTTTAACAACTTAAAATTGAAACATTAAACACATATAAAAATAATCAATCAATTTTGGCACATCAAAATTACATTAATGAACACATGATCAACATTCTCTCAATTTTTTTATAATGACAATATAATTGATTCTAATTTGAATGCTTCCCTTGAAACCCTACTCTATAGAAACACCGAACAAGATCATGGAATAATCATAAGGTATCAAAGCATAGAAGATAACAAAGTTAATAAGAAAACAATATGCACCCATAATATCCGATACAATCATTTAAATATTCAAATAACAATAAGAATTAAATAAAATATAAATAATACAAACTAAAGTAATAAAATCAAGCAAGTTGTCCAAAGTAATCTTTTTGTTTTTTTAAAAAAGGTCAAAGATAAAAAATGAAACAAAAATGGAACTAGTCCTACTTATCTCTTTTTGGCATCATAAAAAATTGAACCAACTTAACTACTTAAAGGTTCAAGCTTCATGTCAAACCATAGCAAACTAGAAAGAGAAATCATCTCAAAATACTCATTATGTAGCATTAATCTTATCTAATGCATTATAAATCATGACTACATCCTCTTGAAAATTCTTGACTACCATCTCTTTTTTAGTGATATTTAAAGCTTGTGCTTATGTCCTTTGTAGGATTTTCTAATTGCCCTTATAGTAATCCTCTAATAAACCTTATCTATTGACTCAAGATCCATTTGATTTAGAATTTGAATAATCAATAAAGTCATGTTAGACACATTTATAGATAACTCTTCTCTATCTATTACAAATAACTATTTAAGTATCTTAAAAAGTGTTATCCTATAGGGAATAAAGTTTAGATCCACAAAAAATGCATACCAAATAATTTTCATTATATGCTTAAGAATATTAAATGGTTCCCTTTTGGTTACATATGTTAAAAGGCATATGCTAGCATAAGATAGAGGCACATACCAATAAAAGATAGGTGATTTATATGCCAAACAAGCGCCTAAGAATCTTATAGTGTGAATAAATAAAAATAAATGCAATATAAATAACAAGAATGAAGTGTATATGAATCGTGTGTCAAACATAAGATAATCAAATAACTCTATCATATGTGTACATAAGAAAAGATAAACAAGTTTATGGGAGAGATAATGCTTATAATAATCCTTTGTATAACTCATGATCTCATAAGTGAGGAGCTAGTTTTCTTGGGTTTGGGACTAGTTTGGTTGGGATAACAACTTCTCCATTCTCAAAAAGAATGTTTCCCATATCATTAACCTTATCCTTAAACATTGCTTTTAATGACTTAATAGCTAAGAAATGATATATAATCCATTTCCTATTGATATTGATCTCACCGCTAGCATTAAGAATGAATAAAGTATTTGTGATTACCTTTAGTGTCAACACAACATTAGTTCTATTCACATAAGAAACTTTCTTCACTTGATGAAAATATCTTCACCATATTAGGATAATATGCATAATTTAAATCAATAAAGTTCAATCATATTTATGCAATAAAATCATCAGGGAAGTTTTAATCAATAAACACCTTTTTAGATGAATCTTTAATGGGACTTCCATCCAATATCTCTATATGCATAAGCATCTCCACATACTTCTTAAAAGCTCCATCAATAACAAATTTAAATTGAAAGTACCTTACAGGAAGACCATCTATTTTATTGGAAGAGTTGTATAGACATGCTTCATCTTCATCAATTAAAGGATCAACTAAAACATTATTGTCCATAAGACCATTGGGATGATTGAAAGTTGGTTTAGGTGGAGAAGGAGACAATGAAGACTTTTCTCATGAGCCATAAGATGATGATGACAAAGATAAAGACCGTAAGACTAGGTTTAACAATGGTAATGAAAGAATGAGTTTCACTCATTTAGGTAGAGACGAAGAAAATGGATCCTTTATTGATGATGGAGATGGCTTTTCTTCAATGACAATGATGACACTGCTTTTGGAGGAGAGCCTTCTTTGAAACTTGTCTCTTTCTCTTCATCTTACCTTAGGGAAGGAGGATTTAATGAGATAAAAGTCTAAGTATTGTGATTTATATGCTTATTTTGGTGAACTAGGATGGAAATTTGCTTGATTTGGATTTTTTTTTTTTGGAAAATTTAGAGAATTTTGGGAGATTTTGAAAGACTTAGTGTTAATGGCTAATAGTGAGGGTTTTAAGAGTTTGGAGTTTTGATTTTTGAATAAAAAGAAAGGATTTTTAAATGATATAATTGGTCATCACTTAAAAGGAAGGTTTTTGGTCAATTGAAAGATACAAATCAATTAAGTTGAAAAATAAGGCTATGTAACTATTAAGACTTATTTTAGATAAATTACTTTAAAAAAATTGACACATAAAAAAAATTAAAACAATAAAAAAAAAAGTCTTAAACATCAACCAAATAATCATAAGAATATGTAAAATGAAAAAAAAAAATGAGAGCCTAGGATGCGTACACCATGTATAAACACTTTTTAATGCTTAAGAATTTATCCTCACTCAATGGCTATATAAAAATATCAATGTGTTAATTGTTTGTCCCCATAAACTCAAGAACAACGTCTCTTTTAAGCACATTATCTAAAATAGAAAGATGATTTAGATTTATATACTTAGTTCTAAAATGATGAATGAGGTTTTTAATGAAGTTAAAAGTGCTAATGTTGTCATAATAGATTGATATTTTAGAAAAATGTAACTTAAAGTCCTTAAGAGTTTGTTTAACCCAAATAAGCTGTGAATGAAAACTACTCATTGTAAGATATTCAACTTCAATTGTGGAAAGAGCTACAAATTCTTGCTTCCTACTAGAATATAAAACTAATGCATTTCATATGAATTGGCAAGTACTAACAGTGACTTTTCTATCAAGCCAATCATTAGTTCAATCTAAGTTCAAATAACCAATAAGATGTAAAGAGCAACCTCTAAGGTACCATAGGTTTAAGCTAATAGCATCTTTTTATATAGCACAATATCTTTTTCAATGCAATTAGATATGACTTTGTAGGTAATAATTAAAAATGAGCACAAAGTCATAGAGCAAACATAATATCGATTCTATTTACAGTGAGATAAAGTATGCTTTCAATTATACCTTGATAGTATTTCTCATCTATTTTCTTACTATTTCCATTTTTATCAAATTTAGTAGATGTTTACATTAATGTATCACATGACTTTGATTCCTTTATTCCAAACATTTTCAAAGCCTCTCTTGCATACTTTGTTTGGTTAATAAGGATACCATTTGAGCTTTGTTTGATTTACAGACCAAAGAAGAAACTAAGTTCTTTTATCATACATATTTTGAATTACTTCTTCATTTGAGAAGCAAATTCCTTACACAAAGAATTTTTTGTAAAATAAAAAATTAATATCATGAATGTAGAATTACACAATTGAAATATGTTTACCCTTCACTTTATAAACAAAGTGGTGATCACCTTAACCTTTGAAAATCTTTTTTCAATTAAAAATGAGTAAAGCCACTGATACAAAGCTTAAAGAGCTCATGTTATAAGGTTTTGGAAAACTTAAAGACATGATCTAAATATTTAGTGTTAAAGAAACTTAGAGCTTGCTTAACATACACTTCCATAATAATAAAACCATTAAGAAACACACTTTTCACATTCATTTGATATAAGGAAAAATTCATAAAAGATGCATATACAAGCAAGATGTAAATGCCATCAAGCATAGCCCCGAACGCAAAAGTCTCATCGTAATATATCTCCTTTTCTTGGTTGTATCTCTTGGTAACAAATTAAGTTTTGTCCCTTATTATTTTTTCACTCTCATTTAGCATGATTTAAGAACCCCATTTGGTACCAATGATAGGATGATCTTTAGATCTAGAAAATAAGGTCCATATTAGTTCTTTTTATATTGGTTTTAAGTAATTCTTTAAAACATGCACTTAATGCTCATTAATCAATGAAACTTTTACGTGCTTTGACTTTATTTGAGAGATGAGTGTAGTATTGGTATATATGTTCTTAGATGATAATCTAATCCTAAAAGGATCAAATACATTATTGATAATTTAATTTTTGAGTGATTTACCCATATATTTCCACTAGCCACTCTCTGTTCCACATTTTGCAAGCCATTAAAATTTTCCAAGTTTGATATGCTTGCCTTGAATTGCTCATTTTCAGCACTTTGGCAATTATTTTGTGTTTTCTTACTTGATGCATCCATTGGGCAAACATCCTTAATTTGTTGGATTGTACTTACATCATTATAAAATCTTCTTTCTTCAAGTTAAAGGGGTTTGTTTCATCAAAATTAACATTTGTGGGCTTTTTAACTACTAATGATTTCCTATTAAAGACATCATATGTTTTACAAGTTGAAGAATATCTTAGAAAGATACCTCTGTCAACCTTTAAGTCAAAATTTTTAAGGTAATATTTAGTGTTCAAAATGAAACACTTGCAAGCAAATACCTAAGAATAATTAAATCTTTACTTTCTACCATTTCATAGCTCATATGGAGTGCTTTTGAATAGGTAATTAAATAGACCCTACTTCGATACATAACATGTCATGTAGATAACTTTAACTCAAAAATGTTTAAGTAAACTAAATTCATTTGGCATACTTTGAGCTATCTCTTAAAGGATTTTATTTTTGAATTTAGCAACCCTATTCTATTGAAGTATTCATAAGGTTAAAAAATTTTGAAAAGTTCCTTAGAAATCTCAAAACTTTTTAAAACTCTAATTCTCAAATTCTTCTTCATAATTACTTCTAATTAAAGTGATGGTGCATTTCTATTCATTTTACAATTACTTGCAAAGCCTTTTAAAGGCTTTCAATGCCTTATCCTTATAAGGAACAAAACTGATACAAATTTATTATAATCATCTACTATGGAAAATGCATAATTCTTACTACTGAATGCAAATACTCTAGATGGATTAAAAAGATCCGTATGTAATAATTGAAGAGATTTAGAAGTAAACAAAATCTTTTATTTCTTAAAGGACCTTTTAACTTATTTACCCATTTGACAAGTATCGCAATCTTGTTATGTTCAAATTTCAAATTGTTCAATCCCTTTACAAGAATGTGGTGATTTAGTTTGAATAAGAGTTTTATGCTTGCGTATTCCAAGTGCTTATTCCATATTAAAGTCTCTTTCTTCATAGAATTAAAACCCTCAATATTTTTGTTAATAAAGAAATGAAGATTAATGACATAAATATTATCATATCTATTTACAACAAACAAAGTCTCATTTGTTTTGGAATTCATAATATAACATGTAATTGGTTCAAATGAGACTTTATAACCATTATCACAAAGCTTAGTAATGCTAATTAAATTAAACTTAAGGTCTTTAACTAAAGTGACATTATCAATAATAGGAGAATTTCCTATGCTAATCTTTTTAATGCCAATTATCTTTCCTTTGCAATTATTATCAAATATTACTATTTCTTCGTCAATCACCTTAAGGGAAAGGAATTTTTTTTGCTTTGTTGGCCATATCTTTTGAACACTTGCTATCCAAGTACCATTTGTTTCTTTTCATCTAGCCTTTTAAGTGTACCTTTATGAAATCATCGAATTTTAGGCACTTAAATATGTTGGAGACCTTGGGATTAGTTTTAATGTCTTCTACCATAAATATTCTTCATGTCAATTATGTTTTTCCTAATTTTACGTTCACAAATCATATGACTAAAATTACCATAATAATGATATTTAACACAATGTAATGCTTTACGAAAATTATGTATGTAAGGTTGTGATGCATAAAATGTCCTATTGGCCATACCCCTATGAAGATAAGATGGTTGTTACCATGAAGAATGGATATACATTTATGATTTTCTAACTAAACTATAAAATGCTTTATGTTGGTGTGATGAATAAGCATTTATAGATGTATGTTCCTTGACCAAACCACTACTAAATGATGTTTATGCTTGTGCTTTCATGTGGACAACCACAATTTGAGTTTATGTAGATGACATAAGTGCTTAAACCCAATTTGGATTTAGCATTAAGTGGTCTTTGCCAAACAATTAATGAATCAAACTCTTATTTCCTTTTAACAAACTTTAAGAGAAAATTTTAGAGGTTTTTATTTTCCTTGTTAAGAAAAAGGTTTTCCTCCTTAAACTTGTTTGTTTCTTGCCCCTTAAAGATTACTTCACATGTTTATATATATATATATATATATAGATAGTAAATCATCACTCTTTTGAATCCTCCTTAAACTTGTTTGTTTCTTGCCCCTTAAAGATTACTTCACATGTTTATATATATATATATATATATATATAGTAAATCATCACTCTTTTGAATGAATATTTCATTTTTACATCATACAATCTCAAAATTTACTTTAAAGACTTTATATGAGCATTACAAATTTTGTTTTTTTTTTTTTCTACCTACTTGAACAACTTTTTATTCATACACTTAACCATATCATAAAGCTCATCAATTAAAGCATCATTACATGAATCATAATCAAAGTCTACCTTATTATCTTTTGCCATGTAACATATATTTACCATTTTATCATCAAAGGATTTATTGTCTAAGTCATTAGAATCATCCTAGGTGGCCTTATAAGCTTTTTTGATAGGCTTTTTACATTTTTTTTTATTATTAAAATAATTCATGGTTATATGTTTGGTTAGTTACATTTATAACAAACTATATACTTCTTTAATTATCTATCATTTTCAATGAAGTACTTGAATGGTCTTCTACCAGATTGCTTTTTCTTCTTTATAAGTTTTATGAATCTTCAAGCTAGCATCACAAGTTCATCCTCATCTCACTCATTAAATGAGCTATCATCATTATCATTGACATTTTGGCTAGCTAAGGTAAAGGAATGAAATGTCATGCTTTTCTTTTTCTCCATAGCTTTCTTTTTGAAAATCATCTTATATGTAAGCAACAAATCCAACAACTAGTTCATGAGTAAGTCTTTAGATCCCTTGGCTTTCAAATTGCAATTATCTTTGGGTTCCATGATTATGGGAGTGATTTGAGTAACTTTTTAATGAGTTATGCATTGTTAAGACTTTTTCCAAGATTTTTAAGAACATTAATAGTGTTAATAAATCCTGTATGCATTTTAGTAATAATGTCATCACTAATCATTTCACATAATTAATATTCATGCATAAAAATGGTAACATAGTGTCCTTAAATTTGGTGATTCTCTTGTATATTATCATGTGGTTATACCCTTTATGTTTGGTTAATCAACAAAAGGAAATGCAATTATACTCATAAGAGGTCATGACATAGTAGAGTAAATAATAGGCCTTGGAAGTAAAAGTTTGGACTTTGAAGTCTACGATTGTAAACTACTCTTGAGTTCACCAACAATTGCACCATTCTTGATTTTGGTAATTCTTTTAAGGCCATGAGAGACAATGTGTCATATCTCGAAGTCATAGCATTGAAGGTACATAATCATTTTGTTTTTCCAATAGTTGTTATTAATGTTATCAAAGATAAGAGGTTGAAGGGAGTTACCACCCTTAAGTTGACACAAAGGAGGAAGGAAAGTTAGTGGATTGACTCAAGGTGATAAAATCTTTAATACATGAACTAACTCTGATATCATTTGTAAGTTTCAAAGATATTCAAGAAAGAAAGTGAATTAGGATGTCAAAGACATATGCTTACGAGTCGTGTAGTGTAAACAAAGACAAATAATCACGATATAAATAGCAAAAACAACAAGTATATGAGATGTGTGGAAGTGAAAATGATCAACAACAAAGTAATCAAACAGGCAATATTGTGTGTGTATGTGACAAATAATAAAGAGTTTAATGGAAGAGAAGCAAGATATGACAATTTATACAAGTTCGGTTCCCTTAAATATATGTCCTTTCCTCAAGGTATCCATCTTGAGAGTTTTAACTCCACTATTGAACTCCCTAATCAGGAGAACAATGAGAACATCCATCTTGAGAGTTTTAACTCTGTTATTAAACTCTCTAATCAGGAGACAAATGACAACACACATAAAGGTCTTTTCACCTTTCTTACAATACTTTTACAAACACTTTGAGCTCGCACTCACGCTTCCTTCTCACACCTAAACTCTTGTTATGCACACTTAAATTGCTCAAACTTTTCTCACTTTCACTTTAGGGAATTCTTGCTCTTCTTTCTTTCACTTTGAGTTACATTAATTCTTTCAAAGTATTTCTCTCTTTTTTTCTATTTGATCTCAACAAGAACTCGTTACAATTGAAAAGAAATGTTTAGGCTACTATATGAAACAAGTTTTATACAACCTCAAGGTATTCTAACCGTTGATTGGAGTATAAAGATGATTTGAAGTGTTTGGCTAGCTAGAATCGGGAGAATCTGCTTGATTATTTTTGTATATTACTTTAACTAATCATGGCAGTAAATTGAGTCAATTTTCTATATACGTAAAATTTTTAAAATTGTTACTGAACTTTTGAAAATATTTTGATTTATATTTTCAATGAGATTTGGGAGCAGATGGCCTTTAAAAATATTGCAAGTCGTCGGTATCTTTAGTTCCAAGATTCCTTTCTTGATGTAGACAAAAATTTCGACGAGAAAACTTTAAATGTACAGTGGAATTCGAATTTTCGCCAGCTAAACATATTTTTTCCAATTCTAAGGTTTGAAGACTTCCTGCATTAAAAGCTTTTTGAATTCTACCATTATCTACTTTCCATGTGGGGCCTTTAAAAACTTGTCCTAGCAGCGACTACTTTATGCCCAAAAATCTTTTCGTTTAATATTAAAACTCATACAAAAAATTTCCTTTTCTCAACATAGGGTGTCAACAGCACAAGAGAAAAATCAACAACGACTCACAAATAACTCACTTATTATACGAAGAAAATTTTAAATGCTCTAATATGGTATGACAATGAAGAAAGATCAAAATAATAATTTTCTCAACATATTAAGAGTGAGAATCCAAAATTCGACCAAGCGATTACACTCAAACGATTCGTTTGTCATGGGTCAAAAAAAAAAAAAAAAAAAAGAAAAACTCGAAAACTCTTAACTTAGATAACAATAATATAATAACATAATAATCAACGATCACAATCAACTATAAGAAAGATTTTTGACAATTCAAAATTTAATGAAAGAGTATAAAATCCAACACTTGTGAAATTGAAGATTCAATAGAAATGTAAGTGGTCCAAAAGATGGTGGCAATTCAATTTCACGGGTTCACGTTACGTGAGAGAGCGGGGCTGAGAAGGCGACCTGGACTTCCCAACTCCATTTATGTATTACACAACTCAGTCGTTTGAATGGCCCTGTTACACACATACATATTTCTCTTCTGGGATGGAAATAATGGTCCAACCACGTTTTTTATGGTCATTCCAAGATGAACAACTGGATTTTTTTTGGTCTCCGTTGATCAGGTATTACGTTCTAGAATGACGTGCATCTGTTTGACTAACACCTGTACATATTAATGAGTCAACACCAATACCTCCAAATAATAGGAATATTTCTCTGCTCATTTGTTTGCGTTGATATAACCAGAGCTGGCAAGAGAGAGGCAGTTCCAAACTCGTGCCTCCGGACGAATCCCACATCTTTGATTTTCAAAAGTTGGAAAGCACCATACACCGAGACATGTCCGCCAATGACATAGTTCACTTGCTACTGTTTTAAACGCTTATTGTATTAAAAAGAAAAAGCTTTCACTGGTGCCTGAGCCCCCAGTTGCGTTCACTTGCTATTTTTTGTATACATAAAAAAAAATTCCAAATTGTATCAAAAATTTTTAATATCCCTCCATAATCCTTCCGTTAATTTGGCTATTAAAGTAATGAAAAATACAATAGTTATCGAGGCACTTGGCCAATGATACTGTTTGTAAATCTTATTACAAATAACGTTGACCACCATCGTAACTTACTTTGTTTTTCATTCTTCTTTTCAAGGTTGTTACACATAAGAGCTTCAAATTTTAGCAAAATTTTTGAATATCCTTCCATCTATTTCTACATCTTTAAAAGGCATAATAATAGGTGGTAACTAATTTTATTAGTTATATCGTCTAGGTGTTTTATATTGAATTAAAACACTGACCTAATGTTTATGTTGGAGTTGATATTTGATAAATTTTTGGTTTCACCCAACTGCTCTCTTTTGTGTTGAATGACTTTGTTCTAATCAAACTGTGATTTTCTGCACAAGGTAAGGAATATGGCTACTTTATCAACATGTTCAGCACAATGGATTTGAGCGTCAAGGAAAGTTATGGAGTTAATGTATGATTAATTCATTGAATAATTTCTTGGTAGAATAAAATTAAGACCCAAATATTATAAGTTCACCTAACGCCTTTTAAAAG
This sequence comes from Rhizophora mangle, assembly GCA_037832345.1. Lineage (NCBI taxonomy): Eukaryota > Viridiplantae > Streptophyta > Magnoliopsida > Malpighiales > Rhizophoraceae > Rhizophora > Rhizophora mangle. The sequence goes on along the minus strand of JBAPLJ010001421.1, from coordinate 1,825,049 downwards.
AAAAAAAAAAAAACTGGGGTTTTATTCAATGCTCAGCAAACGTGCATTCTATGCATTCACATGAATGTATAAACGGTTGGATCAATGTCGTTGTCACTAGTAGGCTAGGGTTTTCGCTTACAAGGCAAAGCAACCGCAAAAATCCTGGTCAAGTAGACGCAATTGAGATTTAGTAGATTAGGAGAAGTTTTGTGACATATTAATATCTCGCGCATGGTTTGGTTAGCATACGAAGTTATATCTAAGAATTTTATATATGTATATCTCAAATTGTGATTCGCTAAATATATATTGATTTGTCAATACATAATCTACAGGTTAGTTCAGTGGTTGATTCCTCAAGAACCACTTTCGAAAGTCAGAAGATTGGCAGTTGGAATCTTACTAACGTGATTTGAATTGGTAACATATCTACTCCGGATAGCCACACGTTGGCTCCTTCAATTGTGTGTGGTGAACAGTGCCCCCCTTTTAAGTCCCAGAAAGATATTCTACGACTACCGAATATTATTTTACATTTTATATATATATATCTCTGTTATAATATTGTTATTATGACCCACATGCCAATTTTGAAAGCAATGGATTATTTGATCGTATTTCGTGTAATTGACCAAAGAGTTGTACGACATCTAAATTACAATACTTTAAGATTCCAAGAATTTATTTGATTTTAATGGTAAATGATTCTTCAATACCGCGGTGTCTCGGATAAAGGCCATCAAGTAAAGAGGGTGGAACATGAAATAGCAGAATCTCACGTAAGACATCCGTAATGCCAAGCGGAGAGAGAAAGCGGGTTCCCAACAACACACGTCTTGTCGTCTACCAGGAAAAGTATGAAGTCATTTGTTTTGTATATTCTTTTACGCAGTTTTCTTAAAATTGACAGGATTTTCTTTTTTTGTTTTTTGTTCTTTTGGTCATCACAAAAATTATTTGTTTATAAGGAAAAAAAAAAATGACGTATATCTAGAAGTCGAAGAAACAAACAATAGATTAAATACAAACATCAAATTTACCTAAATGTTTGACTGGATGAGTTGTTATTGTTATGTACTTTCTAGATGAAAACAGTACATTCGTGGAAGTCATGAATGCAATTTGTTTATTTCTACATGTACACATTTCTTGTTAATTTCCGAGACGAATTCCTAAAAGAAAATACGTATGCTTCTTTATATTATTTCCAACGACTTGTGATGAAATGTTGAGCTCTTGTTATCATCGATAAGAGGTCAAATGCCTAGCACTAATAAATCTTATTTACAAGTAATAACGCAGTAGGTCTCGTTAGAAATCTGAAATTAATGTGTTTAGACAACAATAGTGTATTAGGATGGTTGATTCTACGAGATTCTTATTCCCATCGACTGCCTGGAAGTGTCGCGGTGGTTGGCTACAGACAAGAGAGGGGTGATTAGCTTGATTTAAATAAAATTTCAATCTCGCTCTTTAGCTTAATGGTAAAAGGACACAAGGATTGGTAAATTCGGCCCACCGGATGGTGTTGAACTTGCTTTAAAATTGGGGCACATATAAGGGAAACAACCATGTAGAAGTAATCCTTTTTTGATATAACAAGGCCTGTTTTATTGTGAAAATTAAATTATGGCTGACAGTGATACATTCATTTGCAGAAGTGTTTTTCTTTTTCATTTTTTCATTTTTTTTTTTTTTTAAATTTTTCAATTTTTTTTTTTCCCCAATTACACCCTAGGTTTTGCTTTCACAAAATACTGAAGACAAGCCAAGAATCTAAAAGCGATGAAGGGAATTTCCCCGATTCTTGACTGATTACATCCTCCGTGACAACTATTAACAAGCCAAATCATAAATATGACCCACATGAAAAATACTTCCAATCACAGCAACCCATATGCCCAAGAATATTCATCAAAAGCCATTCTTGGGCTCTGACTTGTTAAAACAGGATCAAAGCCAGCTACCATCTTTCTGTCCCTATCGGCGCCATTGATTGGTAAATCCCAACAACTCAAGTCATCACCCACAAGTCAATGTCATCGTTAGGCCACTCCAATTCTGGGAATCGCAAGTCTACAAGCGCAAGAGCATTGTTTGAGCCATAAGAAGAAGAGAGACAGGAAGAAGATGAAGAGGTTGACGAGGATGGTTCACAAGGGACCAACATTTCGTGGGGTCCAATTAATGGCACATCCTCTATGTTAAATCCATTCATTTGCTCCGTTGTGTCAAATGTGCCTGTAATGCTTTTGTCTTCCTCTTGGGCTTTACTGATTGTTGATTGTGAAGATGCCGTAAGTTGCTTGTTTTGGTCCAATTGATCAGAGATGACATTAGTTGAACAAGATTGCTTTTGTCCCTGTTCTTCCTCTGTTTGATTTTCCACTTCTTGTGGAGGTGGTGATCGTTCAGAAGTGGATAGTGGCCTGTGGGTGAGAGGATCAATGCCCATTTTTCTTAGCTTTTTCTTGATGTGAGTGTTCCAATGGTTCTTGATTTCATTATCAGTTCTTCCAGGGAGATGGGATGCTATCTTAGACCATCTGTCAATAATCAATGTAATCTCTGACTTTAACGAAAGGAGTGATGAAAAAAACAATTAATGGAAAACATGTTGTAAATTTCACGATTAGAGTGTACGTGGGACTAGGGACTACCTCAAAGTAGAAATTTATTCTTACCTTCACTCACCAAATAGACAAATAAGAGAAAAGGCAAAAATAAAAAAATAACAAAAAATAGACAAAGAAAATAAAATGGCCGTGGCTGACAATTCTCCATTAACGACTTTGAAATACTTTTCAAAGCAGAGGATTCACCTTGGAATGAAGACTGAGTGATAAATCTAATATGAGTTCAAAAAATTGCAGTCAGTTGCATTTATCTCACATTGGATTACTTTTAATCCTGGGGGTAATAATTTACCAGATCATAAACAAATCATTTTTAACTAAGATTTAGTACAAAAAAGTTGGAAAAGAGGCAAAGGGGAAGGCTTAACCGAATCAATTAAATGAAAAATGCTGGAAAGAGAGAGAGAGAGAGAGAGAAACAGAGAGTGACCAGACAGTGTGCAGAGCGAAGAAGAAGATGAGAAACCTGTTGCCAAGTTTGGCATGGAGATCAATGACCATTTTCTCTTCATTTTCTGATAAAAGGCCTCTCTTCAAATCTGGCCTCAGATAGTTGGTCCATCTCAGCCTGCAACTCTTCCCACACCTCAACAATCCTGCAATGACCAGCCACCATAACCCAATCAATCACCAACAAAACCAGGGGAAAATGAACAGATAATCAAAATGATTTTAATCTCTTTCTTTTTATGATAAGAGCCTGCAATTTTATTGGGTCATATTTGCCAAGTAAACAAAAATATGGATGCCCATTTCCTGTTATTCTCAACCCGTCAGCCATTCCCCCTTGTGGAAAAGGAAAAGGTCACCTCTTAAACCATTCCAAGTCATTTAAAATTCCAGAAACAAGAAGATCAACCGGAGAGAGATGGAAAGAAGATAGAGCAGCCAAATTAAGCCTACAGATATTCAACTTAGCCAAGAGATTATCTTAAAAAACTTCTCTCTTCAAGTAATGAAATTGAATGAACGTGGAGACCTGCAAGCTTAGGAACGGCTCTCCAGCAGCATTGGCCATTAGTGAGGATGAAGTTGATGAGTTTCCTATCCTCATCTGCTGTCCATGGCCCTTTCTTCAACCCAACTTTGTCACAACATGGCCGCCTCCCCATCTTCCACAGCCGCACAGAATTCCCACTAACTTCAAGCTAGCTAGACTAGCAATTAATATTCAAGGGACAAAAGTGATTGAAAGGGCTATTTAATAAGCAACTCTCTCTTTGCAGGCACCCGGACAATAAGAACGCTGGGGCTTTAGAATCTGGGCACTAGCTGGCTTACTTATATATAATCAACCCCCCTTTCTACACCTTGTGCGACCACATTATATAATTCAAAAAAAATTAATTAAGTGCAAGAATTAAATATAAAATTAAAAACGTATTCCTATAATTGAATTAATAGTTAATTATAATTAATATATTTTTAATAAATAATAAATTAATTATAATTAAAAATTAAAATTTAACCATGTGAGTTTTTTCTAATGTTCATATCCAACTACGTGTTTATATAATAAAATTTTATATATTTTTATATTTAACCATGTGTGTATGAATATATATTGTCAATATTGTTATACTAATCACCGGCTGTGTAAACTTGTGAATTGCACCAGGGAACTCTGAAACACGCGTGCGAACGTCTCGGTCAGAAAGCGCTACCTCGTCAACCCATTCTTTGCTTGTGTTTGAAGCCTGCGTCCAGGGATTTTGAGCAATGTTTCGAAAACCGGATCAGACCGATCGGTCGAACCGGTAAAATGAGAATCCGACTGTAATTAGATTCAGTTGACTTTAAAAATTATTTCGTTCTAAAAATTTATTATCAAACCAATAAATCAGTGGTTTGAATTGTAAATAAATAAATAAATTGTAATTTTTTTATTTAATTAATTTTAAAAAAATATAAAAATAAAAAATAAATTTTAAAATATTTTAATTTTTTAAAAATAAAAATTATATTATTAAATTTTTTTTATATATTTAATATTAAATATAAATTTTATTAATTTAAATTTAATTAAATCGGTTGAAACCATTGAAACAATTCAACTTTAAACTAGTCCGTTTTTCAGTTCAACAATAGGTTGATATTGAGACAATTCACATTTCCTCCCGGCTCGAAAGCATACCAGCAAGAAGGCGAGCAAACTACTTAGAAGTAAAAGTAAAACAAAAACAACTCCCCGCGTACGTTCAATACTTGAATGCAAATTGCACTTCTAGAAATTACAAGGTAAAAAAAAAAAAAAATCTATGACATCATGTTTTATTGTCAAATTGATCGCTCACACCATGGCACTATTTTTGTGTTAATTGGATGTTCTTCACATCGCACTACAAACTCGGGAAAAACTCGCAAGGTTAATTAAAAACTACTTTGATGGATAAAACAATCATGATCACCTTGAGGATTTTTTTCCATTCAGTTTTTGCTTTTTAATTTCAAGGAAAGCTATTATCCATGTTGAGTGTATAAAGGTATACATTCTGCCCAGAAAAGCGACATTATGGTTGTATTCTAGGACTAGGACAAGAACAACATGTTTGTTGTTTTAAGGTTGTATTATAGAAATTAACTTGATATATATTTTTAATTAATTTTGATCATAAATTAATATTATTATTTTTATTTATTTTTATTTTTATGTAAATTTATAAATATTTTATATTTTTTTATAAGTAAAAATTAAAGTGAATAATTAAAATTGATTTATAACGTAAAATAATAATATTATTAATTTATAATTAAAAAATTTAAAAATATTTTTATTTTAAATTTTATATTATTTTATAAAATAATTATATTTTAATTAAGAAATAAGTTCAACGAGAATATTATTATATAATTAAATAATATTTTTTTTATTTTGAATATAATATTTATTTAAAATATTTAAATTAAATATTTTTTGTGATAAAAGAAAACTAGAAAATAAGTTTATAATTTTATAGTTTATACTTAAATTTAATTTGCTTTCTATAAAGAAAAAACTTAGTTAATTACAAGTTATAGTTTAGAAATTCTTTTGAAATTGATTAGAGATAGAAAATTTTTATAATAATAATAGAGATTTTCTTAATATAAAAAAGGTATAAAATTAATAAATTTTTTCTTCAAAAAAAAAAAAAAAAAAAAAAGAGAGAAGATGAAGCTAAAAGGTGAGAATAATAAAAAAGAAAAAAAATTGCAAATTTAGAGAAAGAAAAACAATAGCTTTGAGTTTATATTTTTTTTATCTTTAAAAATTAAAATTTACTTGATTTTTATCACCTTTTCTTTGAAGTATTTTTATTAAATTTCTTTTCTAAATTTTATGAAGTTGTTGAATTTTATTATATCTAAATAAATTGGTTCAAGGCAGTATTTGAATGTAGTTTGATTTTTAATTTATGTGATTGATTATTCTTGTAATTCAAAATTTTTTTGTTATTTGTATGATTAGATTATATTGTTGAATTTTTGCTTTAACAATTTGGTCACTTTTTATATGATTTTGTGATCTTCACATAAATTTTTTTAAAAAAAAAAAAATTGTAAGAGAAAATTATTAAAAACTTCTTTTGTTTAAATTAGAAATTTTCACAAAATTCAATATTCACTTATTTATTTAAAATTATATAAAAAAATGTGTTTAATTTGATTAGATAAAGAAATAATTAATTTTACGTAAAATAAAAAAAAAGTTGGTTTATTAGTTAAAAAATATTTTCATCCAGGTTCACCGACCAGTAAAAAGGATGTTTAGTATCCCAGTTAAAGTGAGAGCATGGTAAAATTCCATCCTATCACATCTCCCAATTCCACAAATTCACATTGTTGATATTGGAGTCCTTAGTTTAGTTATGAAATATTTTATTTTTAATTTGGTGATGAGAAATACCACTTCACATTGGCAAAATTCCTCGGTACCGAGGATATTGTAAGCCATCAACTGCTATTGCTTGACTCATGAGTCGACTTCCGAGTAATGGGTCAGACACGGTATTGTCGGTCTTACGGCTCCAGTTTTCTACATTTTAGTTTCTCTAACCTGAGTTCCATTCTGCTGACAAAATCGACCGTACGTGCTTGGCTAATCAAATTAATGCCGTGGGCAATGGCCGCAAGGAAATTTAGCCGTGATGTCATGCATGAAAATTTCCCATGTTACTCCAATTCTCGATTTTTGAATTTTCTTCTAGATTTTTATTTAACATATATAATCCAAAATATTTTTCTACCATTTTATAAATTTCGCATTCTTTTGTAGCATAAGGCTGAGACTTGTTAATTGAAAATTCAAGTTCTAGATCGCTTGTCTTTAGTCGTGAATTGTGGAGTGTGAACAGTTTTTTTCTTTGAAATGCAGTAAGAATATTGATATCACATATCCTGGATCCGCATTGACATTGTCTCGTTTTCTTTAATATGAAACAATGAATGAATTTTGGATGGAGAAAAGATTCATTTGACATGTCTGGCAAAATAAAATAAAAAAAAAAAAAGCTATTGTAATTTTTCTTAATAGTAAAAACTGAGGCTTACTTACCCCCTTAAGACTCACGGAATTATAATTTTCCCACGGGTCGTCGTGCCCCTTCTGTTTTGCATTTTATTTTGTTGGGAAAAAAAATGAAATGTAAAAGCCATTTACCTTGAGTTAGAGACACGAAAGCCAAATTTTTTTTTTTTTTTCCTTTTTTAAGGGTGCATATGGGCGGAAACATATTCAAAGTAGAACAGTGGATAATAGCCCAAGGCACATCAAAGAGAGCGCAATCAGCCTGTGACGTCATGCGTATTTCACTTCCTGAAATTTGGTGGAAAAAACAGGCAAAATCTAGAAACACACCCGGGAAGTCTCTGAACATCAGTTGGCCTCGGTCAACAACAAACAAATCAGTTTAGAGGTCAAAACTGGGCGCAGATGTTCTCATATGCCAACAATTTTCCTACCTTTACAGCCCCCCCCCCCCCCCACCCTCCTTTCACAACCTTACAAGTCGCTGTCACGGTTGGTGAGGAATTGAGATCTTGATGTCTAGGTCCTGAGATTTTGATTTCCCCAGAAACAATACGCAAATAGGAGTTTCAAGGTTTATGGCCGGTGGCTTTTCCGCCTTTGTTTTGTAATTTCCTCATATTGGAATTCGATGCCAAATATTGCTGTCGAATTTCTTAGGTCAATCTGACGAGTGCATGCCAGCAGAAATTGAGGCTTTCTTTTATTTATTTATTTATCTTTTACTTCAATCCCAAAGAACAAAAGGCAATCAGAAAAAAAGATTGGAGTATACAGAGATGGATGTTAAAAAATAAAAATAAAAATAGTGTAGCGGTCAAGTACACCGACCTATGAAAGCAAAATAAATTACATATAAATGAATTTTATAAATGTGGGCGAAAATAAACAAAATGTTTCCTGTACAATAGATTCCGTAAAGATATTTAATTTAATACATAATGAATTGATTAACATTATAATAAATTGTGATAATTAACATACATAATCTTTTGAATAGAAATTATGTTCTACCAGAGAATTTTGTGGAGCTGACACTGATACAGAATGACGGAAACTGGGCAGGGAATAGGGCCCGTTTTGGCCAATTGTGCAAGCATTGCTAGAAGCTTTGAAACAATGCACGCGAGCTCCAGAACAATAGCTGTTCCATAACTAATTGCCAATACACCAATAACATAAATTATAAACCTTGTCCATTGCCATGCGAAAAATAGACTTCACATGTTGACAATTCCAGACTATTGATAGCTTCACAAATGATTACCAATGCTTTGGACTAATGTCAAGTGCTGCTGTTAATTCGAAAGACTTTTCATATATGGTATCCAAGCATTTATAATCAATAGATCCATAATCTTAGACCATAAAGATTAATCCGTAACTCATAATTTACCTCGTAAGACCAATTATACAAATTTACAGCATAAATGGAGGATTCAAGTCCTTCAATTATTGATAGTTTTAGCCTGCAGTTCATTCACCATGCGATTGATGTTCCTTGCACCGCCTGTACTCGCATTCATCCTTGATCGAAATCAAGCTCTCCTTATAAACATGAACCCCTATGCAATCATCAGTGCCTTGAAATCCAAGGTCCCGGATTTCTTTGGTAGGTTCACATAAGAGTAGGTGATCAGTATTGGACTGCAATAAAAGGTCACCGTTCTTCCAACACCCGATCAGAAGCTTGACTCCTGGAAGGGGTCCAATGGTTATTTGTTTAGTCCAGCACTCATTCAACACCCATATATCAAGATGCGCCTCTGTGGTTTGAAAGGTCAAGAAAGCAATCAAGTCATTGTACACTGCAAGTGTCTTGAGTGCTGGCTGTGCTAAATTCGGCACCTCAATCTCCTGAAAAGTGTCGTTACCCATGTCAAAAGAAACAACTACATCTGTACGATCATGTTTACTTCCCCACCAATAGTAGTTTCCATTCAGATATGTGTAGCTTGTGTTTTCATACAGTCTTTCACATTGAGCTAGATCTTTCAAGTCTTTCCAGGAGTCAGTGCCCAATGTGTGTACTTTTATCAATAGAGAATCTTCTTCCTCAAGCCTTTGAATGACAATCACCTTGTAGTCATTAGTTACAGGATCCAATCCAAACCCGCAACACTCGTCCCAACAAAATCCACCTGGAAAAGCTGGACCTGGTAAATCTAAATATTCTTTGGTTGCTGGGTTCCATAAAGCATAATCTTGTTCTCCAAAGGTTACAAAGAAAATGCCATTACAAGGACCATGGAGGATGGCTCTTGAGAATGGTAGCTCGAAGGCATGATATGATGAGTCTGCAAGAGTCTTATCAGGGAACAACACAACTGAAGCAAGGTCAGATTGACCTGTAGCATAGTGAGCTATAAGACAGCCATCATTTTTGTTGCCAAGATGCTTGTAAACAAAATTGCGACTTGTGATTATAGCATACCAAGATTTTGAAACACACTTGAACCGTGCCAGACTTTTCACAGGCAACCTTAAGAGAATCCCGATGATAACATCTTGAGGCAGATCATCTCCATTGAGGGTTTCCATTGCTATCCCAATGATAGAATCTTCAGGGAAATTGTCTCTTCTTTAATTGAGGCTTTCAAATGTCCTTTCTGCTGCCATGATTGTTATTGAAAAAAATATATATATATTGAACAAATGTTTAGAGAAATAGGAGGAAAAGTCAAAAACTCCTACTTTCTAAAAAATTGCCTATTTTTGAGAACGAACCATCAAAACAATAAAAAGAACTACTCTGTACAGAATATAGTTGAGGAGAAATATACACACAATCTACCAAACACCATGATTGAAATTTTCCTCCATTGTCTTATTTCTACAGTCAAGCTCTTTCCTAAGAGTCCCTCACGGGAGACCCCAATGGTTAAGATCTTAAACTTATATCTTTGAAGTCTCAAGTTCTAATCTTGAGAAGTGGGAATGGGATTTATGGGAATAGAAAGAGCTAACCCATTGTAGCTCACCACCCAATGGGTCTTCTAATAGATTAAAAAAAAAAAAAAGAAGAAGAAGAAAAGAAGAGTCTTTCCTTAAGAGAACACATGGCATTCTTCTTTTTCTTTGCTCCACAAAATGAAGCAATTAATATGAGAAGAAATAATTTCCACCAAATGAAGCAATTAACTGTTAATCATCAGATAGTTTTGTCTCTACAGGAGTATTCAAACTTCTACATTAAAATTCCAACGATATAAACATCTACTTTTGAAATCCTCGAATCTGGGTCTCACATGCAACCTGATCTTGAATACAATCAATACATGGCATAACAAAATTAACAATCAAAATTCAAATAAAACTCAAATGTCAAAACCACCATCTCAAAACCAATAGACTTTGAGGTTGAGAGAGAAAACACAGATAATTTATAGTTTGGATAATCAAGGGGAGGCTAGTGAACAGAAGGAATCCTTAACAATTGGTTTATAACATTTTAAAAGCTGACGCAACTGATGAAAGAAACTTCCTATGCTCTAGCAGTCATACTAAGCCAAAAGATTACAAATGCTGGGCCAGCTCAATCTCCATGTGACATGATCGAGACACTGGTCAATTACAAATGCTGAGCCTGCTCAATCTACATGTGACATGATCCAGACACTGGTCAACCACAATCCTATGGCATGACAGTTACAAAGTTCAGAAACTTGCTTAACAACAAATTAATTATGAAGATTCACATAAACACTTGAATCATACAATCAAAACAAAATTAAATGCACATCAAAGGTAAAAAAAACAAAAAAAAAAAAAAAGAGCAAAACATATTTTATGTAAAATTTAGGATATAAGCTTAGTTAACTACTTTTAAGTACAACTTTTGGACCAACTTCCTTATATTTAAAGAATCAGATCTTCCAAGCTTAAATAAAATATGTACTCAAAATCAAATTTCTTTAAAATGGTAATGCAACACTCAAAGTGTGGATGCTAACTTGATTCCTTTTCAAACTAATTTTAGGGTGTTTGAGAATCATTGAAGTCATATGGACACCAACATACAACTTTACAAAATTTCTCATAATTAAAAGCTAGACTTCAAGACTATAAAACCATTTGGGACTTGATTCTAAAATAAGCACAGTTTACAGCAGGAAAAGAACATAATGGTAACTCTTGTTTCATTCAATAGACAAGCCATAATGCCCTACAAAAGAGTCGCTGATTTTAAAGGGAAGGAGGCTTGTCTGACCGATATTTTATCAGTTTCCAGTTTTAACTTTGGATGCCAAACAAAGAAATAGATCCCGCATCCACAAGATCCATTTTCCCTTTAGCAAAGCGACAACCAAAGATTGGCTGCTATTTGCAATGATGCAGCAAACCTTGGGACTGAAAACCATTCCATCAATTCAAAGCTAGACCTTCTTGCTGCTCAATGCTCGACACATCTAATGCCAGATCTAATCTTTCAGGTGCATTCTCACCATGGGGAATACCTGTGAAATGTTCCTCATGCACAACAAATACACAGCCATTGAATATGTGTAGGTTGCTGCATCTTTTGGAGGTAAGTTGCAATGAAACAGTGAAAGGAGGAACATAGCTAGTTGTACTTGAAACATTGACACCAATTTATGCAGATTGTGAACTAAATCAAACTGTCACCAGCAATTTCATAACTGAACAAGCTGCTGCTAGCAACCTAACAGCAACAAAGTAGGTCTGTTTTTCTCCTCCCACCAATAAAACAAGCAAGAGCTTGAGAAGGGAAAAATTAGATATAATAAAATCAAAAGACTACTAATTGTCTTATCCTAAAAAATTGATCATGATACCTGCACACACATAAAGAATAAGACTTAAAAGCACCAACTAAGTTGACAGGAAAACATCTTTTGATCATAAAGACTTTGTACAATGTTAAAAAAACCATCTAACTCGAGAAAGTTAAGTTGTTGGGTGAGGCCAAGGAATGGATCCCATAATAAACTCTTACATTCGCCCCCTTCCAGGTTCTCTCTAAAGCAGTTGATAACGCATGATGTGACAAGAGGCAGAGCTAACCGTACTTTTGGGGGCCATGGCACCCCCAAACTTCTGAAGTTCTAAAAATTTTCCCAGAAATATTGCATCGGATTCTTTCAATTATTTAACACATTCAATAAAAACATGCATATGATAAATCAACTTAAATCACAAGAAGAATATCAATTCTATGCCTCCATTCTCACAAAACATTGAGGGATTTAATGCATCAACAAAATGTAATCTTTTTCCAGGTTTCTCACCACCATTTACATAACTAATCCATACGATATACCAACCAAAATGAACCTCAAAAGCATGACCATGTAAAGAAAAAAAAAAAAAAAAAAGGGAAGTCCCAATTTTTCATCAATAAAAGTAAGCCTATAAAACCCCTAAAAATAATTATAAAAAAAAAAATCAGAACATCACTATAAATTCTGGGATTTCACACGGCTTGAACACTGACCAGACTTCTTTGATGCACATCGAGTTCGATCCCAGAGTCCCTTCAAAGCCTTCCCGAGCCAAGCTCCTTCCGTTTGGGAAAATGTTCACTACGATGCTGGTCCAAGTTGACCATAAACCATGCCAGGTGAAGATAGGAAAAGAGGCAGAACAGATGGAAGATGAGATAAGCGGAAAACATGAAGTCAATAAGATGTAAGACGGTGTTCTCTAAATGTTCACTTGACAAAACTAAACTTACGTTAATATACCTCAAATTCTAAGTTACCAGAATGTCCTTCAAATGGGATTTCCTTTTGCTCCGCTGTTAAAAAATAAAAAAATAAAAAAAATAATATACACCGCCATTTTTTTTTTTTAAGAAATATATTACAAGTATGTAAAATAATATAACTTTGTATTTTTTTTTTTTTTTTTCACTCTCTATTAACTCATATTTTTTGCTACTTTTCTTTAACTATTTACACCGGTGTTACGGTCTTAACCGGAGCTTACTCAAATCTCAAACTGCTGCAAATCCAACACTTGAATTCGGGGCATTTCCCGGGAAATAAAAAGTAGGAAGAGAGAAGTATCCGAATCCAGACCCAAACGTTTAACAGTTAAAAAAGAGTCCAAGCCAACTGAAAACCCGAAAAAAAAGACAAACGTCACAGGAGCTGGCAGATTGCCTTGCAACGTTATCACACCTGTGAATCGGGACGTTTAGTACTACAGCTACCAGGAAAACTGACACAACATACAGTCCTTGGTTTTAGAAGATACCTGTAGGTGGCGGCGAAGTTTCCTTTGTTATTTCTATTAAATTTACTTCCTTGCCTTCGTTGTCCCGTTTCCTTTGCTTCAACCTCAAGTGGCAAATGTTCATTTGATATTTTCTATCAAAAATAGGCCGCTGTGACACCAAATACTGCATTTTCCTGAAATGGGTCTTTGGGATTCCCTCCTCAATTGGCTCCGGAGGTAGCTCTTTTCTGTCTTCTATCGTTCTTTTCTTTTAGTTTTGTGGGGTTTTTTTGGTTTTTTGTTTTTTTGTTTTTTGTTTTTTGTTTTATTACCAAAATACGATTCTGTTAATTGAATAATCTTTTCTTTTATTAATTCATTCATCGATTAAAAAAAGACATTCCTTTCCTTTTGATTGCTGAGAAAGTTGTTGGATTGATGTGTTGGAGGTTGGGAATTTTCGTAGTGATGCAATAGTGGACGATGCTATCGCAAAATATTGAAAGATGAATTTCTACTGTGAGAAAAAATTTGTAAAAGGGGTATGGGTTAAAGATTGATTCCGTTGCTAAGTAAGGTCCTGAAACACGGTTCATTTGTGCTCATATGCTTCAGGTTCTATTTGAGAAATAAGTTGAAGAACAAGGACGACTGCTGTTATTAGGATTATTTTTTATTTTTATTTTTTTGTGTTGGTCCACCAGGAGGCTAATTGGCCCCATAAATCTCCTACACTCATTGGAGAATTTGAACATGAGACTTCCTAGATAGATGTCTAGGCCTTTAATCATTGGAATGTCCTCTTGGGACAGTGTTATTAGGACATTGAGCATAGTTACTGGAAGATTTGTTCCTGGGAAGCTTTGTTTAGAATGTTTCCACCCAACATTAGCCGCCTATTTCTTGATCAAACATATGTGGGTTTGAGTTTAAGTGGTTTTCATAATGAATAAGGGCCTTTAGCATTAATTTACTCAACTAGGGTACTGAAGCTTGTGCCTTTGGCAACTTTCTGAGGCTGAGACTAGTCGTTTTGATTTCTCAAATACATTCATGCAGGTAGAATATAGGGTGGCAGTGGATCTTTTGATAGGTTCTGCTGCTCATCTCATTATCATTTGATGGTATGTAGATGGGATACTTATATTTGATTATGGTCAAAATTTGTTTTAGAGACTTTGTTGGAAAGATAGCCAAACATTTATTTTTGGTTTTGAGATTCTGCTTAAGATGAGGGAAGCACTACAACTACCTTTTGAAAGTTTAATATGGCATGTACAAATATGGTAGTATGTATTATCTGAAATACCCAACCTAGCTCTTTTGTACATCTCTAAGGAATTTTTAATGATTTGAAAGTCCATCCAACAGCTATGAAGATTATTGGATTGGTTAGTGGGTAAATTTTCTCTATGTAAATCAGAGGCCACTTTTTTTTGAGTTCAAATTATGTTTTCTCAAATTGTTTGCAAAGTGAATTGCATGGGACAGAGATAAAGATGTTTTGATGTGAACTAGTCATATTTGAAATAGGAATTTTAAAAAATATGCCTAACATTTATGTTCTAAGTTGTGACAACTATTGAAAGTTATCTTCACAGAAAAAATTATGGAAAAATAAAAACTCACCGAAATATCTAGTTCATGGTGTCTAAATCCATTTGCTTCATAAACTCATCTTTCAGGCTTGGTCACAATCTGTTCATAGTTACTATCTAGGAAGACCAGTGTGCTTTTTTCTTCTTACACTTGTTCCTCTGTATCAGCTTATTCCTTAAGCAGGAAATGGAACTATCCCTTGTGGGCCTTCAGAATGCTGGAAAGACATCTCTAGTTAATGCCATTGCAGTGAGTAAACCTGCCTTTCATTTAGTTTCAGGCTTTTGTGGGTGGTTTACCTTGATAATTTTCCCTTTTTGTTTGCTAGACTGGAGGGTACAGTGAGGACATGATTCCGACTGTATGTATCTCTTCCTCATAGAAGTTCTTAATGCCTTCATTGATATTAAGTTCTGTCCTAGTGATACCTTACACCATTGAATTTAGGTTGGGTTTAACATGAGAAAAGTTACAAAAGGCAATGTGACAATAAAGCTCTGGGACCTTGGAGGGCAACGAAGGTTCCGTACCATGTGGGAGCGTTACTGTCGTGGTGTATCTGCAATTGTGTAAGTCTTCCAGTCCCATAGTTGGCTTTAACTTGCCAGTACGTCCTTGAATTTAATTTATTTCCTAAATCTGGTGCTTTCTAAAGACAAGAAATGTCAAGCTTGCATCTTTTATCTCTTGAACTAGACATTCAGCTCATATTCTGCCTTTTTTTATGTAATTATTCTAAAAGATCTTTAGTTGGTCCCTGGTCTAAACCAGAGCTACATTACTGTAGGAAGTGCACTGTCTTTAAGAACAGCATGGACTAG
The DNA here is from genome assembly GCA_037832345.1 of Rhizophora mangle. NCBI lineage: Eukaryota > Viridiplantae > Streptophyta > Magnoliopsida > Malpighiales > Rhizophoraceae > Rhizophora > Rhizophora mangle. The sequence continues at coordinate 1,809,324 of JBAPLJ010001421.1, read as the reverse complement.
TCAGAGGAAACAAAAAAAAAAAAAAAAAGGTTGTTACTATGACTAGAATGAATACATCTGCTGTAGCCTTTGCCATGAAGAGATCTTTGCTGTCTCTCATTGTAATGCATTGGGAACACAATTGTGCCTTTGATAACTTAATTTAGTCAAAATTAATCTGTTAAGAAGTAAACCTACTTACATCCATGCAAGATTCCAATACATACTCCCGGAACCCTTGAGTTTGAGGGAGCACTATTGAGTGACATCTGATGCTGTATTCACTTTGTGCATTACATGAACTAAGATTTTTGTTTGTCTTTTGATTGATGCAAAAACAGGTATGTAGTTGACTCTGCTGACAGAGACAGTGTTCCCATATCTCGAAGTGAGTTGCATGAGCTCCTGACAAAACCATCCTTGAGTGGAATCCCTTTACTTATTCTTGGGAACAAAATTGACAAATCTGAAGCTCTTTCCAAGCAAGCTCTAGTGGATCAGCTGTAAGTTTTTCAAAAACTGAAGAGAAAGCATTTTACAAATCAATTCATTATATCATAATGATACACTATGCTCCAAATTTCAAACTCCCCAATTTTTTATAATGTGAAATGGTTGCAGAGGTCTTGATTTAATCACGGATAGGGAGGTGTGTTGCTATATGATCTCATGCAAGGACTCCATAAATATGGATGTTGTGATTGATTGGCTCATCAAGCACTCAAAAACTGCTAAATGATCCATAATTTGACCTTTTCTTCTTTCGCATGATCTCCCTTGCTGAAAGTGAAGAAGCAGGAATCAATTTGTGAGATAACAAGACGAAAATGCAAGAATCCATTTGTGTGATGTTAGGGGTACTGGTGAGAATTGTGACCGAAGAGCAGGTCTGTTATGTGGTAACTGTGAAAAAAAATTGTAGTTTCACTTTTTGGATTATATATCTTGGTTATTCGTTATTGTTAAAAAGATGGAATTCTCTTAGAAATCATGATCATCTTACACTTACCTTTAATTGCTAATTTGAACTTTCAAACTTTGATCTGGAAGTCACTGAAGCCTTTAAGAAGGATTTCATGGGCTAGAACTTGAATTTTCATCTCTTAAAAGCATTCAAAAAACTCTAGTTGTCTATTTGATTTTTGCTTCCCTGAGTAGTAGTACTATGAAGGCAAGTCTTGGTGTAATTGTAAGCTACTTCATTGTGATTTCAAGATCTTAAATTTGAGTTATAAAAACAGATTCTTTGTAAAAATAAGGATAACTTTGCATAAGAATGCCCTTTTATAAGTAGTTGTGATAGGCATTATTACCTTAGCTAAATCAATACTTACATAACAGATTCTCAGAAAATGGACCAGCTTATCTATGTGAAGTTGTGTACAAAATTTATTACTCAACAATTTTTTTTTTTTTTTTAATGTATTCTTGAGGTTTTTTTGTCCCTTCCTAGAAGTATACTTGGCATTTTAAATGTGAGATTGTGCGACTGAATGATCCTGACGGCATCAGTAGCATGACATGTTAGGAGGTCACACGTGTGGTCTAGACACATCACAGTCCGTACGTGTTTTTATATCGCTAGCAGGAACTTACTTAATCAACGAGAACTGTGCATTTATCATTGATGTCTAAGGAAAATGCTGAGCCCAATGTGGCAATGAAGTTCCCATTTTTTTTTTATTCCAATTTGTCATTTTGGTAATGAGCTGTGCCGTGCAAGGTCATGGTTGCCACCAAGCAATGAGGAGTTGTTTTCCATCGTAATCAAATAAATTAATGAATAATTAATGCAAAAATGGATTTATATATTGTGTCAAAGCACAGTGATCTTCGCGGGGTTTTAGCATCCGCGTTTGTAGTTGTAAATGCAAAGACAGACCACTGACAACTTTCTTATGGTTGAAATCACCTGAGCTCCTTCCCAATACTCACCTTGCTTTACCTCATAACGTTGAAAATTATTCAAGCGACTGAGTTCCATATTAGCACATTTATAAGGAAGAAGAAAACCCCCCCCCCCCCAAAAAAAAAAGCAATCAAAATATCTGAAAATAAGGCGAAGAACTAACTTTTGATTTGCGTAGGCAGTTTCCACCTTGTTTTCAGCTGAATTATAGCAAGAAGTACAATTATTGAGTGATTATCAAGGTCTCATCGGTGGCTTGAATTCCAAGTATTGGGTCCTAATCATTTCCATGTAAAAGCATGGAATCATCGACAAGAGCCACCAAACTTACTTGTTTTATTTTGTGTTCCAATTACCCCCATGCTGGTGGAATAATGCCAAACTTATTTGGTAACTTGAACAGAAAGTGAAAGGGAATCTAAGCCTAAGCCATTGATGTTCATCCTAATTGAAGTTATAACCCAACTATACATCTCAGTTACAACTAATTGAATTTGTAAAAGAAGCAATTCCAAAAAAGTCTAACATAGCTAATGCCACTTTTAGAACAGAGAACAGATTGCATTATGCATAAAGCCAAACTCATACAAATCAGTTTCGATCAACCAAAGTCCCCCAAGGAAGCAAAAGCATAACTCAATAATACAATAATAGTTTCGTCGCGCGTAAATTGGAAAGGAAATAGAAAGAATAATGCTCCTGCATCTCTCAATTCTAAAAGAAAGTTGAAGAAAGAAGACAATATCTAACAGAAAAAAAAAAAAAAAAACAATAAATAAATAAAGAGAATGAGAAAAGAAGGTTAACACTGGAGAAACGGACCTCAAAACTCTTTTAAATGCTATTTTTGGTAACTTGAATTATGACAACATGGGTCTAAGTATTTTTTTAAGCTGCAGTCGTTTAACGTGGAATAGAATATTGTTGCCTACATTTTTAAATGCTATTTTTGGTAACTTAACCTATATGTAGCTGTTTTTGAAGGGGCTGTTTAAAGGGAGGGAAACATTGTCACCCTACATTTTCGGAAAAACCAGAATTTATATTGACGTCAATTAGATTAACACAAAGCCTGAGGTCTCCGATTAAGTAACATTTTAGTGATTAAAAATTTAAACTTTTATTTTTCAAAATTTTGATCCTAATGTGTTTTTTTTTTTTTTAAGTGAGAGATTTATACATATAAAAATAATTATTCTTATTATATAATTTATAATTTAATAAACTTTTAATAAAAAATAAAAAGGGAAAAGTTGTTGAAGGGAATGGCCGTGTCCAGTGCGAAGCCTTAAAAGGCAGACAAGACAAGACAAGACAAGAGCACCCTTAATCAATAATCCATGTTGATGTGCCGCCCTTCCCTACCCCTTCCTCATTTCATTACGGTCATGCCATAATAATTCCTTAGCCCAACATCACATTATTTATTCAGTTCACGTCCTGTTAAAGATTGCAGAGAATTATTAGGCCAGCTAGGAGCAATAAAGTAGGGAAAGCAAAAGGTGATGGACGAGTTCAAATAGGCATGGACCACCTGTGACTTACAGTTGGTGTTAATGGTTATTGTGCCTCCATTTTTTACTTCTTTTTTTTTTTACCTCTTTTTTTTTTGGAGGTGGGGGGGGGGGGATGGGATGCTTTTGTTAGGCATCTGTTTGATTGACGACGGAAAATTTAGGTAAAATTAAGTATTAGGTACTGAGAATTAAGGTCAATCATTTGATTGTTGTCTCCGAAAAAAGAATGGCTTGCAACCTTCATGTCATGATTCGAGTGATCACTTTGTCGAGCCTTCCAAGTAATACTAATTTACTACATGGGACCCAGCGAATTCTTAGGAGATTATCTTCACAACTTGAAACTCTAAGAAGTATAGAATAGCGTAGTTTTAGTTGTTAAAAACAGTATTAATTTGTAACTTCTAAATTCTAAAAGAGAAGAAAATGTGAAAAAAAAAAGAGAAAAAGGGAAGCACGACAATCACTAATATTAATTAAAACCACGAATAATTAAATGAATCGGACAATTATTCATACTTCAAACAGGTAACTAAATATAATGTCTCGCCATCCCCATATCAACACAGCATCCAAGAAAACATAAACTACATAGAAAAGGTAGTGAAAAAGGCACGGGAGAATAAAACTTTAAAAGAAGAAAAAAAAAAAAAACGAAGAAACAAAGGTAACAAAGAGGGAGTTGAAAGAGCAAAAATGAAGAAGAATAAAGAAAATTATGAAGCAATAATGTATAGAATCTGATGAAACATTGACGCTTTTTTTTTTTCTTTTAATCTTAATTTAGTCCTTTAGGAAGAATGTGGAGCCCCTGAATCAACTTGAGTAGAGGGCTGTGGGGACGGGGAGGACATATCATCGATAATGTCATGCTGGGTGTCAGGGTCTTGCAAGCTGGATTGACACAGCTCCTCAATCCGGCCTGTTGCCTCGGCCATTGAAGGGCGGTTGTCAGGATAATGCGCAGTACAATCAACTGCAAGCTGTAGTAGTTCAATCATGTCCTCTTCTACATTCCGGTAACGAAGAAGCTCCGGATCAAACACCTCAGAACTCCATTCTTCTTTGACCACAGACTGGACCCATCTTGGAAGGTCTACCCCTTCATCATTTAGAAGGGAATGGGTAGGAGCCTTTCCTGTAAGCAATTCCAACAGCAAGACGCCAAAGCTGTAAACATCAGCTTTTTGAGATATTTTGCGAGCGTCTGTCACCTCCGGGGCTCGGTAGCCATCGACGCGGTTGGGGGTGGGTGCAGGACCAGCTAGATGTGCAAGACCAAAATCAGAGACACGGGCTTCAAAGGAACTAGTAAGGAGGATGTTTGATGACTTAATGTTTCCGTGGGAACTTGCAGGACCCTGTGAGTGGAGGTATGCAATTCCTCTGGCAGCGCCAAGGGCAATGAGAAATCTAGAATCCCAGTTCAAAGGAGTCCTACCAACTTCACTGTTTCCTGTAATGTTTACGACAACATGATAAATTGACTAGGTAATAAAGACAAACAAATTGGATCTTGACTTTATCAAGAATATTGTATTAACATATGAAAATACAAATTGAACTACCATTATTTTTTGGGAAAATTTAATAAAAAAAAAATAAAAAGAAGAATAGGAAAACATGATTCAAAATTACAGTGCTTCGGACATTTTCAACTGCAATTTACATTGTCTGGAACGACTGCAACTTTCTAATGAAATGGTGTGTATAGATTAAGTCGTAGGACCAAACATCATAACATGTCCCAGATTTTAGAAGAGAAAGTTAGGTATCTATGAGAAAAATGCAAAGAATTGGGGATCAATTTTATGCAAATTTCTAAAAGATAGGGGGGGGGGGAGGGGCAGCGGAATGATTAACCTTGGAATCCTAGTCAGATAGAGAGCTAGAAGACATCAGAAGATTGCTAGCTGAACATCATTAGACCAGGGTTGAAAGAGTCACTGCCTTTCCAAACTGACTTATCGCCTCTGGTTTCAAATAAACTAGACATCGTAGCTTGTCTTCTTCTCTTCTGTGATAAATACGAAGTCCAAATTTCACAGGATGGAAGCTCTGAGGTTTCCTTTTGATAGTGGAAATATATACAGCAAGTGATAAGTTGGAAGGCTTAGTGAAATTCAAGGACTTTGAAGATCAACCATTGTCATGTGTAAGTCTATTAACCACAGAGTTGACTTTCCGGTGGCATGCTGTGTAGCAATCATTTACTAATTTACTCAAATCTAAAACTAGCAGAAAAAGCAATCCATTGTTGGATATGAGGTATACTAAATCGAATGCTCAATACGATAAATTTCTACTAATGATTTATGTGAACCCATGCATGTAATCACGTAGTGATCAAGTTAGTTAAGTGATATTCTATAAGTACCCTATTACAGAAACACATCATCAATTGGATTTAAACATAAAAGTTATCACGTCATCAAGATGATCAGCAAAAAGAAAGCCAAAATTCATGATGCAGAAGCAAGACATGCTCACCATGTAAAAGTGCAGAAAGGCTTCCCCCCGGCATGTAATCATAAACAAGAAGCTTTTCATCCGCACTATAAAAATATGCCCTCAACGGAACCAAATTCTGATGACTAATCTTCCCAACTGCCTCAATCTTCTCTCTGAATTCTTTCTCCCTAACCGTGACATCCTTCAGCCTCTTAACAGCCATCACCACACTCATGTCCAGAGTGGCCTTATACGTAGTCCCAAAAGTACCCTTCCCCAAAACCTCTGCAGAAGCCCTCAACAAGTCCTCCAAATCAAACACCCGCCTCGTGTGCCCAAAGAACACCAAATCCTTTTTCCCTCTACTAATCTTAGCTTCTGCCCTGACTCCGGCCCCAGCATGCCCTGCATCCACATTTCCACTCTCACCTCCCGCGGCCCTTTCCTGGGAGATATCAGCTTCATATCTTCTATTTCCTCCCGCAATATTCTTAGATGTCTCTTTCTCTCTTGTCTTTCTTTTACACAAGAACAACAAAATCATTAAGATCAACAAAATTCCAGTCACACAACCGATCACAATTCCAGCAATTGCTCCACCTGACAAATTATTTTTATTCCCATTCCCGCTTGAAGTACCATTGCAAAGAGCCAAAGGTTTACCGCAAAGTGAATTACCTTCAAAGGCAGAGGCAGGTTTATTGGACAGCCACTGGGGAATAGACCCATTCAACTGGTTGAAAGAAACATTGATTTGCTCGAGTGAAGGCAGATCCAATTCAGAAATGGAACCGGTAAGGTGATTGTTCTGCAAATTCAGAGCCTTCAAACTCTTCAAGTTATTAAAACCCGAGGGTATCGAGCCCGAAAAGTTGTTTTTGGCTAAACTAAGTCTTTCCAAGTCCTGCAATTCGAACAAGGAGCCAGGAATGTCTCCAATAAAGAAATTCCTTTGCAAGTAGAGATTGCGAAGGGATCGAAGATTTGCTAATTCAGGTGGGATAGTACCGGAAAGAGAATTTACGCGCAGAGACAGATTCCGAAGCTCAGTGAGGTTGCCAAGTGCCGCGGGAAGCTGGCCAGATAGGCCCTTACCAGGCAGACGCAACTCCATAACCCTGTCGTTCTGACAAAACACGCCTACCCACGAGCACGGATTGCTGCTCGACACGTTCCATTCAAGCGATCGGCCCCCAACTGCGCTGCGTAACGCCACCAGGGCAGCCCTGTCTGATGCAAGATCAGCGTCCGCGATAGACAAGGAATCAAGAAAGAACAAGGTGACGATCAACAGAAAAATCCGCAGTGGTTGGCTCTGCAGTTTTGGCTCCATCTTTCCAGACAGAACCAAACCAAACATACAAAGAAAGATGGTCGCTGCTATGTCGATATTTATCTCTTAACGTATTAATGTTCTTTCTTTGGATGCCTGTCGCGAACTTCTTTTTTTTTATTGTTGGGTCAGAGAAACTGGGAAAGAGGGTCAATAGAGAAGCTTGGTCGTGGCATCGGAATTTCATTCAGAGCTTCCAAATGGAAACGGAGTTTCTGTTCAATTTTGTTCCTTTGACTAATGAAATCGATGAAGATGTGTCAATAGGAATGGCAGCAGGGTGTGATTGAAACGATATATTAAAAAATTAAAATATATAGTCAATAATTGTAATAAATAATTTATAAATTTGTATTAAAAATATATTTAATTCATTGAGTTTGGTAACTTTTTTTGATATTATAAACTATGAACTAGGATTAATATGGGAAACTATCCAACGGTGAGGAACGTAGAGTTTAGCTGGCAGTAATTAAATAAAAGCATTGTTGTGTACGTTGACTTTTTTCTGTTCTTGTTATTCTCATTCTCTCGGTAAAATCTATTATTTTGGTATTTATTTGCAAAACTATTTATATATACAAAAAGACTAGTGTAGCGTTGGTTCGGGAGCTGAGAAGGTCTTTTGACGAGAGAAATGGTTGGATTTGAAACCTGGAAAAAGTCTTTGTAGGAATGGATGTATTTAGTCATAGTTTCGTTAAGCCTTTATTGTTCAAGAACGAAAGAGTCATATATATATATATTCAAAGACTGAAATCTTTGTGTCCATGGATGAAAATGACAAAGTGGTAATTTCTTAACAAAAACTTAAATTTATAATTTTTAACATAATAACAAATAAATTTTTTTATCGTTAAACTATAACATACAAATTAATAAAATTAATTTTCTTGGTAGTCAAGAGTCGATTATTTAGAGTTAACAATTTGGATTTAAAGTAATTTTTTAATTATTTTATTTAGAATAATACAAAAATTAGAGTACATCTTAATATCAAACTCATATAGCATTTATATACTAACCTAGTATATATATACTTGCATAGTACAATTCATTAGAAAAATATTATGTTGAATTATGAAATTTCCCTTATAAATTTATGATATAAAGCTTTTATATTTGCTATGATTGCCCCCTAATTTTACTTAATCGTTTTTCTTCGTAGACACTTCACATGTTTTAGTCTTCATTAGTATCTCTATAATCTTCCCCCAACCGAATTTTCTTTTTCAGCTCGAAACATTGACGTTCCACATCAACTCTAACGAGTGAGGACCCCTTTATCCCAAAGATATTGCATTTTTTTTTTTGTATTTTTTATTTTATACATTATTCATTTAATTTCTTAACGAGCCGGTGCATTTTTCTTAAGCCTTACTATATGTATGTGGGAGCGCTCATGTGGCTCTACCACTGTCCACCCATTTGTTAATTATCATCATAAGATAAAAATTATGTACTCAAAACAAATTAACAAAATTTCCATATTAGTTGTTTGATATGAATACTCTATTAACAGGCTATTAGGTGATATTAACACTCTAATCAGAAGATTGAACTCTAAATTGCACATTCTAGGCTATTAGCTGTTAAAGTCTATAAATATTATAAATAGTTTATAATTGATACGAGATTCTATAACAATTGGGGTATGCCCCTTGACTTTATCCCCATATAATTGTTTGTAGAAAATAATAAAATTCCAAGCTATTGCCATGTCAAACTTGCAATAGTTTTTTGTAGTCGTATTTGAATTACAGTTTACAATTTCAGTATTGAGAGTTCATTGTTATCCCAGTATTGAGGTTAGAGTTGCTAACCTCAATCAACCTTTCTTGTTCAGCAATGCTTTTACACTAAATTAATCTGCTAAGGTGTTTTTCGTTGGTTCACTTCTGATCTTCTGCTGGTAACTACTATTATGACCTATTATTTGTGGGCGAGATGGGAAAATGCCTGGAGCAATAGAAGAATATACAACATAACAGGTATTCTCTTTTTTAATTAAGTACAAGCTTTCCTTTTATTTTTTTTTTTATTTTTTATTACAAAAGAGAGCGAGGACATAATGAATGTAGATTTAGTCAAAACTGCGAGTGAAAATGGGCATTCAACTGACTCGATGCCAAGAGTATAACTGGGATTATTGACCATGACTAATTGCGAGGAAAATGAACAAGTAAATGCTTGAGGCACTCCTGATTTTGCCCAAGAGAAATTTCTAATCGTTCACTAAATGATGCACCATGTGAGATGAATCAAGGGTTTGTGATTTTTAACCCCATTCGCATTTGCCTACACCTAAGGTAAAGTTTCAATATGAGACGTGAAAATACGAAATAAACCACCTAATTTAATTAGAAAAAAAGGTCCAATATCCAAGTTTTTAATGCTACTATAAATGTTTGACATTGACTTGAAAAGTATACTTTGCTCGTAGCAAACGCCAATTAATGTTGAACACAATCTTGAGAATGAGTATAATATACGACTTTTCTGTCTACAAACGTATAAATGTTTTTGCTCGACAACAGCGATGTAACAAAACATGGAATGACATACTAATAATGAATCCCCCACCAAAGAAAAAAAAAAAAAACCATAATTAAACAGAATTTAGCAACTAATCTTATCAAAAATTGGTCCAGTGGCAGTGGGAAATGATGTTTAGCTTATTAAAATAATAATAATAATAATAATAATAAGAATTTGTGCCAAGTGATACTGATTGATATGCCACATGGATCAGATTCGGCAGCACAAGAACATCTTTGCTGTCCCGTATTAAAAGTCGGTTTGAAAAGGCTGAACCGAAAAAGAAGTTTGGCCGGTTTAATTAATGGAACAGAAAAAACCAAAAATGGACCGCTTCCAAATTCACACTTTGGTTTTCTTCACCCTTTACGGAATCGGCGACGTGACGTGTCAATGGATGGTTGGAAGGGCTTTAACGCCATGGGCAGTTTTGATTTGACTCGGCGTTAACCCCAAACCGCAAATCAATCAGAGATTTTATTGATTTTTTTTTTTTTTTTGGGGGTCCCACCGCGTCAGACCAACAAACCATCGTGCGAGCAATGCAGACAGGGGTACGACCCGTCAAGTCACCAACCGCCGCACATCCACATGAAGGTCTTCTGTTTCGTTTCAATTTAAAAATAGTGAAAAAAAAAAAAAGAAGTATTCAGCAATTGTCAAATCTAATTTTTCTCAAAATTTCCCACCATTTATTTTGAAATCATCTTCAATTATTTTTTAAGTCCATCCAGTTCTCAGCTTTCGCTTCGTTTTGACGAATGAGATATCTTGTTGGACCATTATGTACTTGGATGTTTATTTTAAAAATTTTAAATTTTAATATATATATATATATATATATATATATATTTAAAGTTAAGAAATATATTTTTATTTATTTTTTATTTAAATTAAATAAAATATAAAATTTAAATTATAAACTTTTTTAACAAAAAAGATAAAGTTAAAAATATTTTTTTATAAAAAAATTAAAAGAGAAACTTAATATTTTTTTAAATTTTTTATTTATCTTAATTATAAATATTTGTGTTATGTAAATTTTAATAATATTTAAAAAATAATTAATAATTAATTTAATAAAATATAATAAAAAATGTAGATTATAATTAAGTAAATTAAATATATATTAATTTTAAATTTTATTATAATAATAAAAATTTAAAAATTAATTATTAAATAAATTAATATCAAATATTTTAATTATATAAATTTATTAAGAAAATTAAAATTTAAATTAAAATTAAACAAATCTTATTACATAAAAAAAATTTTATAAAATATTTATATTATAAAATTTACTTAATTTTAAAAATATTTAAATATTTAATTTTAATTTAAATTTTTTTTAATATACTCTTATAATTATATTATTTAATATTAACTTAATTATTTAATTATAATCTTTTTTAAATTTTAATAAAATTAGAATTTAAACATACATTAAATTTATTTAATTTACTTAATTATAATATAATATATATTACAATTTATCTCATTAATATTAATAATTTTTCACATATATTAAAAATTTATATAATACAAATATTTATAATTAAAAAAAAAAAAAAAAATAAAATATTTTTTTTAAAAAATTAATTCTAAATTTTTCTTTTCATTATTTTAAAAAGGAAAAAAAAAAAAATCAAATTTATCATTTTAAAAAAAATAATTATAATTTTCATCTTTTTTTAATTATATATATATATATATATATATATATATATAAAAAAAAAAAAATACTCTCAAATTCTTTTTTATTTGATTAAATAAAATATGAGTAAAAATATATATCTTAATAAATATGATAAATATATATATATATATATATATATATAGTGTAATTTGTGAATAATGAATATTAGAGACTTATAAATTAAAATTTCATATGTTTATATGTAAGTATATATATTATTAAAATTAAAAAGAAAATTAATAATTTTGTTTTCTTTGTTGCATCATTAATTTTTCTTATATAATGATATTTACTTCCTTTTAGAGATATTATAACACTTATATACTATATAAAATCATCTCTTACTTAATTTTAGGAGTATTGGGAGACTTTCATATAAATTAGAGTAATAATCATATTTAAAAATATTAATTTATGTTATTAATTATTGATATATATATATATACACATACATTATAAATTAACATACTTGACTTGTATTACTATTCTTTTACTTTTATCTCAATTAAATTATTTAATTTTAATTATTAATTTTCTCATCTAAATAATTTTTTTTTTCAAAATTAGTATTGCACTCGTAATTTATCAACATAATATTATTGATTAAAATTTTTAATTATGAATTTGGTTATAATTAGAGAGCAACGATAAAATTTGCTTCACTTTTCATTAGTTTTGATTTATTTTTTACCCAACATATTCACTTAACAATTTTATTATGTTGATGAATTGAAAGATAGAAGATCTTTCTCTCTCTTTCTTTTTTACCAACATTTTTTTTTTATAAAAAGTAAATATTTTTTTAAAATTTTGTGAATGAAAATATAAAATATATTATTAATTAAGTATAGATAATATATTAGCATAAAAATTTATTTACAAAATTTTTAAAATAAATAACATAATTCATTATTAATAATTAATTAAATTATAATTTGAATACAAAAATTTTTAAATAGATAAATAATAAGTTTTGTTTCATTGTTACTAGTACGAAAAAGTTTACTTAATGACTTTATTTTTGAGAAGATTGATATTGATGACAATGAAAAAAGTATTTAGATCAAGTTGAAGTAGTATATTAATTTGTCTCAAAGTTAAAGTATTTTTTTTTTAAGTTTTTATTGCTTTCCATTTATCTTTTTTAACATTAATTTGACTTAAATTTTATAAATTGTTTACACCAATTATAATTGTTTACACCTTTTTCATAAACAAATAAAGGATCACTTGAATTATTGATTAAGCATTTTTACTTTGGAGAAAAATTGTATAAAAATTATTTTACAAAACATTATTATTATTTCCATAGTTGATCGAAAAATATTAAAAGAAATCTCAACTATGTAAATGAAACATTTATTTCAAAATATGTGATATATATTGACACAAACACACCGATAGACTAGAGTTAGAAAGAAGATTGATAAATCCTTTAGGTTTGAAGAAAGCGAAAAAAGCAAAAAGAAGAAAAAGAAGAAGAAAAGAAATAAATAAATGGGCCAAATTGTTTACTTCTTTGTATGGCAACGGTAGAAGCTACTGGAAGGTTGCAGAACCTCGACCAAAGCGAAACAACTGTTCTATTTCTACAAGGATTTTTAGGATTTAACTTATCTTTACTTCTCTGTTAGGTCAATTTAATAATGATGCGTATTTTTATCAAGAAAGGCCAGGCCTAAGCATACATTGTATGCACGACAATCTTGAAAAGAGGAAAGGAGAGGACCCAACATCCTGTGTCCAACTTCAACCACCCAATTCTTTTCAAATGGGCCTTTAAAGCACAGTCCAATGGTTTTAATGATTCGGGTGTAGAGAATGTTTGTAGAACACCTTTGTTTGGGCTCCTGATGCGGTTCAACGAGTCTCTAGAACCCCAGAAGATGACCCTTTACGGCATATTTCACTTTTAAGTCCTGCAATTTAGTCAAATTATTCATAACAAATCCTTGAGTTCTGAATCTTCGATCTTGTACTTGGGAACAAGTTACATTCAGTCATCTCAAGGAACAAGTCATTGACTTCAAAATCAGTTGGATTAATGCCACACACATATTCTTACATATATATATATACTTTTTTTTTTTTTGTGAAAAAATAGAAAGACAAGGGTGATGTCCTGCCAAGGAAGATTGTTCCCTTACAGAGAGACAAATTCAGCAAACATAAGCCTGGATGGAAACGTTTGCTCAAGACTTCTAATTTTACATCAAATTGTTTTTGACGAGGCAAGAGAAACACCCCAGTTTTCAATTTCCAAGAACCATTTCTCATACACGGCGTCTCATATTGTTTGAACCAAGAAAACATGCACAACACTGCCATTGAAGTTTCTTTTATGCATACCAAGTACAGAGAGTGAGTTCTTATTACAACATGACACACAAGATATCTACCTACTGTTATTCAGACCATCTTGAGCAACTCCAAATGCAGGCCAAACTTTAGACACTCATTTTCAGAGCCTGCTAGTGACGTTGATATTTCTCACTTTCGCTGACTTTGGGATGGTGTCTTTCGGTACAACAATTGTAAGGACACCATTTTCTACCTGGGCCTTGATTTGGTCCACCTTCACATTCTCTGGCAATTCAATTACCCTAGAAAATCCCCTGCTCCCTGCTCCTCTCTCAAGGACATGATAAACAGTGTCTTTCCCATGAGGCTCCTCTTTGCTATTCTCACCCTTTATGTGCAAAACGTTTCCATCCTCCACTTGCACCTTTATGTCCTCTTTGCTAAATCCTATATAAGAAAAATAATTACTCCACTTGAAAAAGCAGGGAGGATCGACAGACAGAAGCCCGTTTAGACAAATTTTGTCCACAGAGAAAACTCAACCCTCAAATTCAACTTTCGAAGAGTCAATTAATCAATGAGCATACAGCGAATCAATTTTGAGCTAACCCCATTAAATTTCCAAACGCAGAAAGCACAATAGACCAAAAAAGCAAAACTCCATCAAAGTAAGGCTATAGCTATTACAAAAGACTAATAAGTAGTCAAATCCCATCAGCTAACAAGATGGGACAATAACAGAAAATGAAGGGAAGAGGCAGCACCGTACCAGGAACATTGATTTTGATGATATGGGCAGTGGGGGATTCGAGCCAGTCCATGAGAGCAGTCGATCCAGACCATTCCCGGAACATCGGGGGGCTCCCAAAGAGCCTCCCAAAAGGGTGCCCAAGGATGCTCTCAGCCATTGCCTCTTATCTCTAGAAATTGGCTGAACTTGAATATCCTATGTCTGGGACTATGGCGAAACCTGGCCGGAGGGGCCTTTGCCTTTTTCTAGATACAAAATTGGGAAAATTATACATACGTGGGAGAATCCAGAAAGTTCATGATCAATATCCTCTTTTTGGTCGTTACGCACTCAAAGATGGTGAGGTTAGAGGTCTTTTGGAGAAGATGGCCCAAATGCGGTGTGCTCTACGGAAAAGTGCCCAACCCAACTCAGTCCGACCCGAACCATTTCCATTCATAAGTCCAGCCTACCAAACCAAATCGAAAAAAAAAAAAGAAGAAAAAGACCCACAAAATTTGGGCTGGGTTAAAACTAAGTTACCACAACATTCGAAGTGTTATTTTGAACCAACTTACTTACCCAATCGGCTTACACAAGAAAGCTTTCAATATTGTTACTAGGTTTACCTTACGCATAAATTGACCCGTAATACCATCTAACTATAATTTTAATTAAAAAAAATTAACAAAATTGACAAAAAGATTACCTTCTTGTTACCTACCTTTGGCATCAGTTTGTAACCAACTAAAAGTTCCTATATACTTGCTTAGTAGATGGAATGCGTGGCTAGATATGCCGCATTAATTGCTAATATCGTCATTTATGATGTAGGACCAGACGCGTTGGATATTTTGTTTTATTTTTTATTTACTTTTTATGTGTATCTATTATTATTCTAATTTTACAGATTATTTGATTATTTTCTAGGAAATTTCTAGAATATTTAAATTGATTTAATTTCTTTTTTACTTTTTACTTGGTCACTAAATTTATTTTAGTTACTAAATTTACATAGCAATGATATAATAATTATTTTTTTCATTGAAATATATTGCTGTTTTTTATTTTTTCTTTTTCCCTTGTTATACATCAACTTGCAATTCAAGTATAATTTGTAAATGGTCATTTTGTGAACAAAATTGTAAGAATGAATGTGAGACATTATTATTATTATTATTATTGGGTTAAAAAAGACAAAATAAGAAAATGATAAATGTCGTCAATTTTTTTTCATAAAATGTGACCATATTGCTTACGTAACATTAAGGTGAGGATATTTATTGCCACACAGTGTTTTATTATTATTATTATTAGCATAGCATTTTTTTTAAAATGAAAAATGGTTATTTTTGAAGTGATTGTAAACTTAGTTTCTTATATTAGAAGCTATCATTTGGTATAAAAATTCAGTCTTAAGTTAACCAACTTATAAGCTAATTTGATGTTTTTTGGAAAAGAAAAAAAAAAAAAAAAGTGCACAATAGCCTCAAAAAAAAAAAAAAAAAATGTAAATGTGGAAGCCAATCGTACTCATCTTGAATGGTGGGTCAATCGCAAAGGGAGCTAACTTCATTCCATTAAACACAGGTCACAAGGACTTCAAGATACAACATTCACTAAGTAACCTCCTTGTATGAACGGCAATCCCATCATACAGACATTCCCTTTTCAACCCAAGAACTTCTATCGTTCCCACTGTTTAACATACAACTAACATAAATACAAAATTGATACAAACTGCCAAACACCAACTTTTTTACGCATTTCCAGAATGGCGTCCTTCATATCCTTCTTGTTGTCTGATGGCTACTAGCATTTAATTTTGCTCTAGCTAAAGGCCACATCGCAATGGTCTCTCGACAATATGCCACCTATTTACAAGTTGGACTTGCTCTTATGGCACAAGGAACAAGGTCCGACCCCTTCCTTATTGTCTCTTTGTTTTTTGCTGGGACATCAGACGATTAACTAATACATCCAAGGCTTCCTTCATCCACCAATGCTGACAGGCTTCTCTTGCCTCTGCCACACTCATCTGTTTATAACATATGGGGATATAAAATCAGCAATATTTATGTAGCTTTTGACCTTTTGGGCAGTAATTAAACCAAGAAAAGAAAAAAAATCATGGCATGCATACCCATATTCTTTGACGAACGTTTTTCTCTGGCCAGTGATCTAGTTGCTCCTGAACTAACAAAGGGAACATGTATCCTTCATGATATCTGTCTTGGCTTTTGCTCTTGAAATTCCATTTACCAAGTTCACACTATAATCAATAATTTTAATGTCAACAAATATCACAGCCAGAAATTGAGAAAATAAGCCGTGCGCATGAACAAATATAGCTGACCTCAACAATCCCTCGTACCCCAGCTTCTTCTAGTGTCTCTCGTGAAGCTGCCTCTTTCATGGATTCGTCCGATTCCCAACCACCCTGATAATCAAATTGAAGGTTTTGAATACTTAAGCGAGAATGAGAAGTTAATGGCACTATCATGAAAACGTGTTACAAATTGTGTATGATTAAGTACCTTTGGAAACAACATCCCCTTCGTTTTCTTCTGAGAACTAATGACAAGAACTTCTAATTGTTCATCAATGTCAAAGCAATTTTGTTCCTGAATTTTATATCTGTACGGTATGCATCTGCTCGGTGATGAAGAAAGAAGGCAAGGCATCAGTAGCCAATTATACAGGATATTCATACCAATAAAAGCCCCATAATTAAGCTGCAACCAAATAGTTGCTGAAAATTGGAGGCACAAGTTATACCTGCATAGAATTAAAGTCAACTAACTAACACTTCATCTACTCCATTCTGTAAATGTCATTTAGTAACTTAATAGAAATCAAAACATCCATATATATATACATCTAGCATTTCCTCTGTTTTGCCCCCAATTGATGACATTTGTCAGGAAATGAAAGTTGAACTTCCTTTCTGCCTGGAAGTTACTGCATGATTTTTTTTTTTTTTCTTTTGTGTGGAGTATAGACTTAACAGGCAATAAAAGCTTATAAACGAAATCCGTTCATGAAATTTTCGAGATCGAACACATGTGTTCAGCAACCAGAAAGCAAATTTGAGCGAGAGTGCAAAGAAGACACGAAGTGCTTAAAACCTGGAAGCCAACTTCCTTAACAAACAAGAAAGAAAGAGAGAGAGCGAAAGAGAAAGAGAGAGAGAGAGGACGCACCCCACGACCAGGCGACGCTCCTTATTGTAGCGCTGCAAATGCCTGCCGGTGCGAGAGACCAAAGCTAGAAGATTTTCTTGAGGAACCAAAGCCAACATGTTCCTTCTCTATAAGGTACCTCTCTTCTCTTTCTATTACTACCTTAAATTCAGCGCGCAATGGGAATCCCCGAAAGAAAAGACGCAGAAAGACGGGAATATGTGAAATCTCTCAAGAACCCATCTTTTACAATTGAATTGGAACAAAAATATTTGGGATCTAATGAAGGAGCCCCTCTTTGCAGCAAACAGAGCAAAGCAAGAACATGTGGTGGCTAGCTATGCTGCCAGTAATGTAGGAATATCTAGATAAGAAAAGAAAAGGAAAAGAAAATTAACTATTTCTTTTCTGTTAAGTGGTTATGATAATATAAAAAACACAGCTGAGCTAACGCCCCCTTTATATAACCACAATCGATGGCACGAACAACCATGGGAGACGGGAAGTAGACCCCACCCCGGTTGCCCCGAACGAACCTGCAATTTACAGGTATGGTGGAGCATAATTAAGGTCAGGCAGCATGGGCCCCCTGCTCCCCATCAAAAATATATTATTTCCTACCTTTTCTTTTAATATTCTTTTCTATGACTTTGCCTCCCTCGATTCAAATTTATATATATATTTGTATATATAAATTTGTCCTCCCCGAAAATTTTTTTCTAGATCCTGCATGGATTAAGGAGGAGTTCGGTCTAAAATTGTGGTATGTCGGTTATAAACATCATCATCAAAAATAATCGAACCAGACCAAATTAGAGTCAAAACCAAAATGGACCCGTGAACCCTCCGGGTCAGGCCTGGGGTGGCCGTTTGATGGCGTGTGGCACCGTCCCTTTGAAAAACGATTAATCATCATTGTTATCTCTGTTTTTGTCCACGTCAACGGTGTTTTTCTTTTTCTTTTTTTTTTTTTTTTAATTTTTTAGGAACAAAGGGTTGATTTCACGATCTTTTCAATGCGTAAGAGACACAGTCATGAACCTCGATTCTTTTCCCTCGTCGCCGCTACTTTGACTAAACCTTGTTGGCGTGCCTCTAGAAATTGTTTTGAAAAGATTTGATGCGAACTTGGGTGCGCATGATCACCGTTGAGTCGTTTCATCAATCGTATATTCAATTGGACGAACTCGCGATCGTACGAATATATGCGCCTGGTCGCATCAAATCAGAGCGTTACTTGTTTTCGGCGGTGACCCCGCTTCACCAAATTATTATTATTATTATTATTTCAATGAAAATCTTGCCAGAGTTGATAACTTCAGTTTTAATTTATAGGTATAACAATTGAAGTATTAATAATATTTTTTTTAATTAAAAAAAAAAAAAGAAAAGGAACCACTAGAAAAATTTCATTTTATTGTTTTATAACGTAGTCTTGTGGAGGAATTAATAAAATTTCTTATTTGATACACAAGGTAAAACAACTTTGATGATGGGAACAAAAAAAAATGAAACAAATTATCCGACACCGACTGTTGACATACTATAGGAAACTTTATCTGGACGAAGAAATGCAAAATTTGAAGAATATTGCGGACGTTGAAGAAGTCTACCATGCCTTGGTTGCACCACGGTTTGGGTTGACATTGTCTCCCGTAACACATACCGACATACGAGAACCCAAGAAAGTCGGCGATCCCGTTAGTACCCGAATTTTTTGACTCCTAGTTATTGAAACCAAGAATCAAATGACCTGTGAAGCTCCTCCATTAATTATGAAGTCAGTTTATCTATCTATGCTTGCGGTTCCTCAAATAGCTGCCTGTATTTTGATGTTTAAATTCTGAAAGCTCACAAAATCTTTCTTAATTATTTATCTTTCAATTTACTTTGTCACTAATATGAAATTAAGAGTTAATAATGGTATTCGAACAAGTCAATCGTGCTTGGAAGTAGAGTAATGTTTTCTCACTAATAATTCTTATAAATAAATCATAATATTGATTCGGCCAATCAAATATTAAAATACTAAATGCTTTTAAGGGGGGTCCATTGCTTCATGGAAAAAAAAAAAAAAGAATAAAAACAACCAGAATTTGTAAATTCGTCGAATTCATAAATCAATTGGAAAATGCCATTTTTTCGGTATCGGAATGATTTCTGCTTATGGTGATCTTAGTGGCTGCATCCCGTTATGCTTCACAACGCCTCTTTGTTGGACCGACGGCGCGAACACAGTGGTCAAAGACCAGAAAAGGGAATCAAAACCTTTCCCTTCTACGCTACGATCTTTCTTCTCTTATGAAATTGATAGTTACCTTGCAAAGATCGGATTCTGCGCAGGAGCGAAGAAACTCGACTTCCGATAGAACATGGACAAAAAACGGAGACCTGCACTGTGGACGAAGGGTTCTCATGTTTATTCATTGAATAACACCTTGCCGCTAGGTTAGGTGCTAGCATATACGCAATAGTTGCTGCGTACTTTCATAATTTAAATGAACATATCTTTATTGCTTGAATGAGATTGGACAACTTCATTTCAGGTCAGTCTAAAATCTCTTTGTATGTTGATCCATGGTGCTCGAATCATGACATCGTTTAATGGGGATTTGGGCTTTAGCGTAATCCTTGAGGTAAATACTAATAGCCGGGAGAAAAGAAGAACACTTGCTAGACATAAAAATAATAGATACAATGGAATACACTTAACACAATAATAAAAATATTATTACAATAGTACAAAAAGTGAATTAATAAAAGAGAGAAAAATTTAAAAAATTAAAGAAACAATGCAAAAAGTGAACAAAAAAAATTATTTTATTAATTGTATTCAGCCGCTTTGTCCATGTAGTTGTTTCCATAAACAAATTAGTATAATGGTTTAGTGAAACTGCATCTTTTGGTACAATTTTTTTTTAAAATTATTTTATGAGTTCTATTTTAGTGACAAGAAATCTTATTTTGAGTAACTCTCAGATTATGAGCACTACCCTCACTGTTACACTTATCATTTGCTTTATGAAATGCATTTAAGAAGAATCAAACTTAAAATGGTAGGTCTGTCTCATAGAATATTATTTTCATTTTTATTGTTAAACTAACCGTAAATGATAAGTAACACATTTGTATGTACATGTTTAGTAACACTTTTGAGAATAAATGTGGTACTTGTACATTTTATGTTTTAAGTCATTCTAATAAATAAATCCACTTGCTTTTGAAATAAAAATACCATTCTTAATTCACTTTGAAAGCTCCAAGAAATTGTGAATTTAAATTAGAATACAAAGACCCATTTTCGTCGAGAAAAAAAAAAAAAAAAAAGAAGACGTATTAGTCATCTTATTTATGAATTGAAGTCATAAGCTACTTGGTATTCTTATTCTACCACAGTCGGCCACAACAATTGCGTCATCGGAACGTAGAGAGTGACGGAATGAAGATTTGAACCCAACTCAATTACAAGGAACACATGCTAGTGGTGGAATATAAAGGCCCTAATCAATAAATTTTGAACTATAAAGAGAGATCAAATATGGAGCCAGTCGGATCACATTTACCCGTTGATAAAAAAGACTACTCCGCCATTTTGATCCGCGCGCAACAAATGCAGGCTGCTCCGTCATGCAAATCTCGAATCCAGCTGAATTGGGTCCTTAATGTTATTATTACGTGTCATTTCAATTGGAATGGTCTTACCTGGAGGCTTTCCCGTGTATGAGGCGTATGTACATTAATACGAAGAAACTTTTATATTTATGACCATACAAAGAAATAAGATAATTAATATATATATATATATATTAATTTAATATATTTAATGAATATTTTTATCATTATATTTGTAAATTTTTAATTTAACTTATTTATTAAAAAAATTTACCATTCAAATACAATTAAATTTTTTTTATATCTAATTTTAATATTATTAAATTTAAAATTTAATAGTATATATTTAATATAAATTTTAATTTTATATTTAAAAACAAGTAAGAGTAGATGACTCGAATTCAAATTAATATAAACAATAACACCCTAAATTACCAACCAAATTACTATATTAGGTGGTCAATTGTTTTCATTTAGTGGATTTCCAAGCTATTGATTGCTTGCCTTTTTTAATTAAATAAGTCTTACTTAACTACTTTTGGAATTTTTAGGTCATCGATGCCGGTCTTCCATGCACGTTTGGGAACGCGTTTGTGGAGCAGTGCGGCGCCAATGTTTGCTTAATATTTTGGATTCTAGAAGTCATGATGCGCAAATTCTAAAGTCTCTCTTACCCCTGCCTTTCGAAAGAGCTTTTTATCAACAAGCCGCAACTACTCTTTCCACATTGACAATTGATACCGTATAACCCCAAAAAGACAATAGTTCCTCTCTTACACATTTCTACTCTAGTCATTATTATAAAAATTTAATTTATTTGATTTATCTGTGTATTAATTATTTTTTCATCTAATAATAATAATTATGTACTTAATGATATATTACTAATTTACTATAGATTAGTATTCAAATAATTAGTATAATAATATATTTACAAATAATAATATTCTTAGAATTTATATTTATTATAATAGTTAATTGATTGAATATTTATTAAATATTTTTGAAAGTTGATATTTATATTCACTGTCAATTTTTTATTTTTATTTTTATTTTTTTTACAAAAATCCCAACAATCAGTTACGGTTACCAACAACATATTTTTAGACCATCGTTTAATTAACTACAATAGCAAAACGCAACAACGATACCTAACAAGCCCCAGCATTCTTAGACTCTTTTTTCTTTTTTTTCTTTTTTTTTATATATATTTTCTTTTATTACCCAGTTAAATTACCAACAGAATCAGGATCACGCTTTTGTATTTCACATTCTCTTTTCCTCTTCACGTGTCTATCTGCTCTGTAGATAATCCCATGCTCAAAAGAAGAGAAATAGCGTAGCGAATATAATCCTAATAATTACCATCCCGAAAGCAGAAAAGTCTCGTCTTTGTGTACGCATATAATTGCCTCAAAGTCCGACATACAGACGCTGCCTGAAAGTCTCAACTCGCTCTTTAATGCCCTTGACATTTCCTTGTCAATGATTTAAGGGAAAAACATGCCCTCGTGATTTTTAATGACTTAGTCGGCCACATGTCGGTTCACAGTGTTATTATATTTATTTATTTTTAATATCACTTACTCATAATTTTATAATACATAAATTTATTTTAATAATCTTTTATTTTAAATAAATTCTATTTATTATATAATATAAAATCAAAAATAAATTATAATTAAAAAATTAAAATAAAAATTCATTTTTTATAGTTACATCATGGGGTTGGCTTTAAATAAGAATGAAGTCAATGGCGGAAAAACATGGATACATTGAAAATGATGAATCAACGAACCAATGCATGGGTATTTTATTCGTGGGGAATCAAGTTACTCGATATATCTTGTTAATATAGAAGTGGTTGTAATTTATTTAAAATCCTGCGAGAATGCATGCATGGTCAACTACGTTCTGTATGCGTGTGTGGTAGAGAAGGTAGATTAGGATAAGTTAAAAAAGCTTTTCGTTTGGTAAATTCGCCAGCAATATATGACTTGGAACGCCAACCAATAATTCAGCCCGATATTGATAAAATATTGAAGGTCGGCGGTGATAAAAAAGTTGTTGCTTAAACTAAATATAGCTTTTGGTCATGATTTGTTATGGTATTAATTATCAATGTAAATGCTGTTTCTTTTGATGAGAACCACCGAATGCAGAATAAAAAGGCAAAAACCTTAGTGAAAACAAGAAATAGACATAGTCATGGATACAAAAAAATTATATCTGTATAACAAAACTAATGTGTTAATTGATTCGATATGTAGACCTCTTAATTTAATTTTTACTCGATAAATCAAAATTAAAACCTACATTTAATGGAATTTGGGAAAGTTAGGATTTGAATCTCCAACATTCTTTACTTTTGTGGCCAACATTGTTAAACGTTGTTGTCTATTTAATGATTTATTTATTCTTATATCTTTGACTTGTTCAACTTTTGTTTTTTACTAAAAATCAAAAGAGAAAAAAAAGTTCTCATTAAATGAAAATCAAAGGAAAAAGAATTGGCGCAGTCATGAATTCCCATCTTAGCGTTCATTTTATGGGAGCCTTATGCACTACAAAAAAAAAAAAAAAAAAAAAGAGTTCATTTGCAACTATTAAATGTAAATTTTTCGTTGTTAATATTTTTTGTGACTATTAAATTTTGTTATCTAGGTAGTTATCAATACATAGTCGTGAATTGAATCGATAATTAATTTAACATAGAGTCCTTATAAGATAATATTTTTAGTGACCATGTAGATAATGAACGTTAAAACATTTACTGTCTCATTTTTCATAATTTGTTGCCAAAAGGGATTGGTTATTTGCGTCGAAAAAAATTTGGTGTCAACAAATAGTTATATAATTGTTAAAAGTTATAATAATTGGTGACTAATATCATCCAATCATAACTAAAATGTGTACATATTGACAATTAATGATGTGTCTATGGGTGATTAAATATTTATAAAAGTTGTCAAAAATTTAATGAATATGTAACTAAGTTTGTAAATAGTTACTAAAAGTTTTATTATTTATAACTAAAATGATAAAATAGTCACAATAAATATCTATAAATTCACGATGAAAATTATAAATGAACACTAAAGTTGTAACTAATTGTAATTAATATTATAAAATAGTAACAAAAAGTGTTATGTAATTGTTATTAATAAATATTACAATTATTTGCATTTCGTTGGTATAAAATATTTTTATATATACTTTACCTTTATAAGATAATAACGCTATTAAAAAAAAGAACACTATATTAATTATAAATAATAATAAGTCAATACATAATATATATCTAAGCACAAAAACTTTAAAACTAATAATATCTCAATATTAAAATTCACAAAAGGTTATACTTTATAATTCCAATGAACAAAAAGGGGTGGGGATTAAGGAGCTGTTATAGCCATGTTCACAACTTGGAAATTACTTCATCAAATCCTGCAAAATAACACACAAATTTAAGATAAGTATCTTCACAATCAATTGGTCATAAGGAAGGACAAATGGACTTTATCTATTAATTGTAAGCTAGGAGTTAACAATCTAATTAATTTGTTGCATTTCATCTCTCTCAATCACATTGCAAGTAAACATGAGTTTATTGTGAGATCTAAGTTGTGTTGATGATGCAACGTTGATGATGTAGTGTATAATGAAAACAAAACTATCATTCGACTAATTTAAAAAATATTAATTTTTTTTTAAAAAAAGATATAAAAAAAATATTTTTATTAGAATATTCATTTATTTGAATTAATTTAAAATTAAGTTGAATACTTAAGTTTTTAGATTTATGCATATTTATAGGTAAAATTATTTAATTAATTAGAAAAATATTCTAATATAAATAAGAAAATACTTAATAACTAATTAAAAAAATATTTTAAAATATTTAAATAATTTGTATACATTTAAAATAAATTAGTTAAAAGTCTTAATTATATTAAAAATTATAAAATAAGTAAATAAATTACAACATAATTTATAAGAAAATAAAGAATAATTCTTGTAGCATATCCTACGTCAGACCCCTACATTTAGAAAAAATTCACCTTTGAGTTGATAATGAGGAACTGATGTCTCTTATACCATAAGAACAAATATTTAAAATAAATTGGTGTCTTTTGTATACTTCAATGACTTATTTTGTGAATTATTGTGTAAGTAATAACATTAACAAATAATAACACCGAATGATCATCTGCTTGAATATTCACTCCAAGAAAATCAACAGATACTAAAGGTAAAGAATTAATAAAGTCTTAAGACTTGTGAATTATAAAATTATTCTTTGATTTGGTAATAAATTCTTAGGACCAATGAGTTATGGGCTTAACTTTTACTATTAGCTCTTAAACCTCTTGTGATTGCACTTGAACCTCTTTTGATTCAACTTTTACTACTAATACTTGAATCTCTTTTGATTGCACTTAAATGTCTTTTGATTACACTTGAACCTCTTTTGATTCTCTAGTGGCAATCTCAATCTCTTGATTTGAGTAGGTAATTGTCAGAAAAACTCTTTTCTTCACTTGAGCAGTCCTAGCTTGAGATCATCTTTTATAGGTTGTAATATATATTTTATCCCATTTTTTTTTTCAAACTTATAGATATTCTTTTGACCTAAGTATTGAGCATTAACGTCAAATTGTCAAGGTTGTCTAAATGATAAATAGCAGACATTCATGTCTATAACATTATAGTAAACTTCATCTGCATACTAGTTAATTGAGAAAGAGGCCTTGCATCGTTTTTTAACTTAGAGTTCTCCTTTTGTTGTGATCCACCCAATGGTGTATGGACTTGGGGGCTTTTCTACTAGTAACTGTAATTTTTTAATAGTTTTTATCCCAATAATATTTTTTTGACTTACACTATCAATAATCAAATCATACAAAGCATTATTGATTGTACACCTAGTACAAAATAACTTGTTTTCGTTAAGTATCATTCTTTTGCTTAGGAGTTAGTTTTCTCATCATATTCATACCTTTGTCATTCTCATACTCCCACTCCTTGCCATCATCATCACTAAAGTCCACTATGTAAGCTTGATGCATACGTAGATTTATTCCTTCATCAATCCACCATGTAAGTTTGATGCTTACACAGATTTGTAGGGACGAGACGAAAGAGAGGTTAATTATGAACAAAATCTCTAATTTCATTCCTTTCGTCTCTCCAGTTCTTGTTGGCACCTCCTACCAGGAGAGCTTCGAGTTGATTGTTGATGACTTTGAGTCCACACTCCAATTGATCAATCCTTTGACTAAGGTTTTATAGTACCACCTCCTGGTCATGAATAGTTAACCAGATGAATTGTATCGCCTGATCTCTATCAATTGGATGGTTGTTATTCCCTTGATCTCATATTGTCATCAAAATAGGCAAAACCTACTTTGAAACCTACTCTGATACCACTTAATACAACATGTAGCAAAAATAACGCTAACACTCAATTAATCTAAGAAATAATAATTCTCAAAAGAGAAAGATAAAGACAAAGTTAGTGCTTCTATTGAAATATTTATTCATTTAAATTGGTTTAAAATTGAGTTGCATGCTTAACCCCTTGGACTTATATATATTTATAGGTAAAATTATTTAACTAACTAGAAAAATAGTCTAACCTAAATAAGAAAATACTTAATAACTAATTAAAAAAATTCCTAAAATACCTAAATAATTCATATACGTCCTAAATAAATTAGTTAAAAGTCCTAATTATACTAAAATATTATAAAATAAGTAAATAAATTATAAAATAATAATTAAAATATAATTTATAAAAAAATAAAGAATAGTTTTTATGACATGTCCTACATCAATTGAGTGTCAAATAATCAAGTTAATTCTCAACTATTTATTCATAAGCTATTTAATGTGGTGGGAATGAACAACACAATCATTGAATGAATTGATAAAAACAAGTAAAGATCATATGATTCAGCAATGATGTTTTGTGTACACGCAATTTATTCATTTACACTAAATCATATTCTAATCTATAAAAGGTATGAATCACTCAATTTTATGTGATATGCCTTTATCACTTCTTCAATCCCCATTTACTATCACCAAAAAAAAAAAAAAAATCCTTATTTTCCATAATTTGTTTTAGTTGCTTGTGTCAACTAAGCTCTCCTCCATCATCATCATCATCATCATCAAGTCTTACCTTTCCTCTAATTGGAATTTTTGGGGTTTTGGAAATTTTTTGGATCCTAAAGACAAGTGCAAATTGAAAGTTGTGAAAAAGAATGGATAAATTTTGGTGCTTATATAGTTTATGAAAATATATGGTTACCTGATTGCTTGAAGGATACTACACCAAGATGCTTCCATTCATGTAGCCTTTTAGGCCTCAACCTCCTTTTATGCAGCCTCACTTGTTGTTATTTTTTCTCTCAATACTCTTGAATAATGTGGATTTGAATCCCCAAATGTCTCATCAAGAGTCAAATTCATACTATCTACTTCTTGGAACTAGAACATAAATATTTGTAAAGCAATATTGAAATAAGTATCTTTTGTGAATAAATTAATATATGTTAATAGAAAAAATAGAACAAAAGTGTATAACATAATTTGTAGGCTTGTGATTTTCCTTTTTAGATAAGAGTTCACCTTTCTTCTTAGGAACCAATTGAATGGAGAACCCTTATGATGACATGGCTTCTTAATTTGCAATGTAAATCTATTTAGAGCTTCCAATGGTGATTGGCCATTGCCTTTTGGTGATTTGCTTCACATTATTCAAAAACAAAAAGCATGAAATCTTTAATACAAGATTCAAGGGACAAAAAAGCAAACTTATTGACAAATCATCACATAAAGAAATGTGGCCACAAAACTTATCAAAAAAAATAAAAAAGGTAGAAAGAGGGAAAAAATTTTTTGCTTGCACCAATAATGAATCATTTCATATTCCAAATATTTTCCATAGGAACATAAACAAAGAAAATTCAAAGAAAACTTTTTCTAGTTGAATTGCAGTAATGAATATATGTTATTTGGATGGTATTTCTATATAAATTTTATCCAAAAAAATCAATATGTACTACTAGATTTGGAAGGATTTTTGATTAATTCCTAATAATCTCAAACAAAAGAACAAGACCCTAGGAAACATTAAAGTTAATTTTCAATGAAGGACAAAACAACACAAATATCAAGATATTAAGAAAATGAGATCCCAAATTCAAAAGAGAAGCATATTAGATCACTTGAGATCAAGAAATAGAATCTTGAAAATCAAAGATCAAAAAGATGGAAACAATGGAAAGGAAAAAGATGAGAAATTTAACTTTATTCACTATTGGCATACAAATATGAAAATTGAATAACCCATAAAAGGCAGGCGTTACAAACTTTTATTCACAAATTCACAAAGTAATAATGTATCTTTAAATTTTTTGCCTTTTTCAGAGCTACAATAACCTTATAATGAGAAGATTATATGACCCAAATAATTCAAGGGTTACTATGGAGCTAATATTGCCACATTAATATGGTAAAGTAAGGTAGAGGACGATTCCACATGGGCCAGGAATTAATATCTTAGTTAGGGGATAACCCTACATATAGCTTTTTCAATGACATAAGAAACAAATTTGCCATAACTCTATCAAGCTTAAAACCAGAAATTAACAAAGATGAACAACAAAACAAAACAAATGAGACAAAGAATGAGATGGATGGTGAGAAGAAGCAATGCGATTGAGATAAAGAGAGCATGTGGTGTGTGAAAGATTGATTGTCTTATGATTTTGCGATTGTTGTGAGAGAAAGGGCATGTGGTGTGTGAGAGACATTAATTGTCTTATAATTTTGTGATTGTGAGAGAGATGAAATAAAGTTCTTGCCTTTTGCAACTAATCCTAGATAGTGACCTATAATTTGATTTTTGATTTTTCATTTTTGTGAGTATTAATTTCGAATAATTGTCCATCATGAAATTAAAATATGTTTTTTGGACTAAAATAATAATTTTGTCACCAAAATTTTTTACTTTTTTCTAATTGAAATGTTTTGAGTTGCAATAATTGTTGTCACTAAAATTCTTTTGCAATGATTTTAATTTGATTGTTATAAAATTAGATAATTTATTCTCTTGCCAAAATAAAAAATATGGTGTCTATCTTTCAAAACAATAGGTAGTTGTTTTTTGTGCATTGTTATCAAATATAATATTATTAATGATCACTTATATGTCAGTCACAGAAAAAAAAAATTGTCACTTATTATATGAATTCTTGTAGTGTTATATTTGATTTGTACATCATAATGGTTGATCTTTAGCTTTCTTAGCATATGCTAGGGTCTAAAACCTTGTTCCTCTTTTGAAAATTACTTTGTTTAGTTGATAATCATGATAAGTGAAATATGTTGCTAATTAAGAGATTTTATTGGATTATATATCTAATTCATGTCTTATCTACAATTAATGTATTAAAGAAATGACATCATGATTCATGACTTAGTTTTGAATGAAGATGATATTGGGACATGTATATATATCTTCAATAGTTCTAATGATCTAACATCAAGCACATATTTCATGACTTGTGTATTTATAAATTTTTTTCATATAGGTAAAATTTATTTGCATAAATGTGACAACAAAAACAAAATATTCAACATGAATATTATTCTTTTTGAATTTTTGTGTTACGGATCTTTTGAATGAGATTTTGGTGTTTTGTAAGGACTGATAGAGCATAATAACTTTGATATAATTATTAAACAATTATACAAATACTTGTAATTTTATTAAACCAATAAAATGCTACAAATAATTAAGAATTACATATACAAATAACATAAACATAAAGTCTTGTTCACCCGTCACAATATAAACTAGGTCACTCAACTTTTATATAATGAAAAACTTTTAGTTTTACCTAAATACTAAAATCTTCTAAAACTAAACTCAAAGTAGTTTAACTTCTACTCAAATGTTATCTCACTAATAATATAAAAACATATAAATTTAATTATTTAACTTTTACTTAAACACTAATTTCTAATTTGTGACGAATTTGGATTAATTTTAATTTTACCTCTTAATCTTAATTTGGTTTTAGAGTTATTCATTGCATCTATTTTAACTTGACATAATATTCAAACTTCAATGAATTTTTTTTTAAATCATCATCATTAATAACAATAAGATTATTAAGAGTTTTCCTAACAATTTTCCTTGACTAACTTTAATTGATTTTTGCTTAGTCTTTAAATTTTTAAGGAATTTATGACATACAACTGTAAATAGTAAGATCTAAAACTTTATTGTTCGTAATACTTTATAATATGTAGTATATGTAAAATACTATTATATAAATATTTTATCTCCTTGTTTTCCATCTCTCATTGACATGTTAAATTAAACTATCTTCAATTTTCAATATAATAAAGTTTTAAATCTAAGTTTTCCTTAGCTCTTAACTCCATAACCTCAACTTTATAAATTTTATTACTTAATACAACTTTTATATGTTTTACTAATTCAATACCTTTTATATTAAAAATTTTTATCAAAACTATTTATATTAACTAAACTACTTATAATTTTAGATTTTAATTTAACTTTTAATTTTTTTTTCAAATCTAAAATCTTTTTTTTTTACTTAATTGCTTTATTGTTGATTTTTGTAAATTAGATTATTTTAATTATCAAGATTTATATGTTTTTTATACTCTCTCTAATATAATTACCAAATTAATTATATAAACTTATTGATTATGAAAAATTCTTTGGTGGCGGTTGGCAGCACGTGATGACAACTAGTGGTGATTTCATTTTCTTGGAAAGAATGTGCTCTTAAATGATCTTATATGATTTTCTGGTTTTAATGGTGACTCCTAAATCAAATCAACTCTGATAGTGAGTCTCAAATTGAACTGACTCTAATATCATTATTAAGGTACAATACCTCTATTAAGATATAATATTTTTTGTATCACTAATAAAATGTAATCACTTTAATATAATTATTAGATAATTATATAAATATTTGTAATTTTATTAAATTGATAAAATATTATATAATAATTAAGAAGTATATATATAAATAATATATATATGAAAATTTAGTTATGAACTATATAATAAATTAAAAAAATGTAAATTATTATATAATAAAAAATTTTTAATTTTATTTAAATATTAAAGTCTTATTAAATTGAGTTCAAATTAATGTAATTTTTATTTAAATATTATTTAATTAATAATATAAAATATATAAATTTAATTATTTAATTTTTATTTAAATATTAATTTTTAATTTATAATAAATTTGAATTAATTTTAATAAAGATAATTTTTAAAGTGATTGTGAAGACAAAAAAAAAATGTCAAAGGGATAATTTTTAAAGTAAGTGCAAAGAACTATATATACGTGACCAATTTTAAAAATATAGATAAAAATTATATATCCAAGGGGATCTGCCCTTGTTGGCGAATTTGGACATCTTTGGCTACATATATCACATGCACTTAAGCATAGGTACCATGTGTTGATGAAACTTTGTAATTCATTGGTTGGTTAAGACCGTTTAACAATTGTCGTTTGGCCAGGAATTTAATGTTAATCGTTAACTTTACATTTCTATAAGCCTATAACTTGTGCCATCCACTGGGCAGGATTTGGCAAAACAAAATTATTTCTAATCAATTGAATGTTCACTAATTAACCTCAAGGGTTCATAAAATTACGCAGCCAATTAATTAATCCATGTCCATCCAAGATTGAATATAATTCTAACGCATCATGGGCTGGGCATGATAAGTCATTCTTAATATTTTAAAAATTAAATCGAATGAATTGGTTAAACCGATAAAACTAGAAACTATATTATGATTTAATTTAATTTATCATAAAAATTATTAATTTTAAAAATTAATAATTAAATTAATTGATTATATCGATTATAATTTTTTTAATTTAAAAATACATTGAGCTTCGATGTCCCCTTTTCTGCTGCCACTCAAGTATCTAATGGTAGAATTATTGGACTATTAAAACCAGGGATTGAAACTATTTGACCCACGAATTAAAAAGAATTTAAACACTTGTGGTACACCGGCTTGGCACTGCATTATTGCTGCTGCAGGGGTACGCCACAAAATTGTGAGGCCTTCCTATTTTGTTTCGGAAAAGAGACGAGCTTACCGGTAACCATTGAACAAGCAACATGGAGGTAGGTCCCACGGATTTCTAGAGGTTGCCGACAAATTTGGTATCAAATAGTGTGGGGCCACCAGATGCCCTCACATGGGCTGTGCATCACATCCACTCATTTGCATGGAAATAAAAATATCCAAATGTAGCTTTTTGTGACTTTTTCTGCTTCTAGTAGGCACTGGAAAACGTAGAGGGCCCACTCTGTTCGTCTAGAAAACCCCATATATAATCATTTTATTTTATTTTAATTTATTGTTCTGGATGGGACTTGCATTTTATGCCTACTTTCCACCAAAGTCTCATCGCTTGACACTCAGTTTTGAGGCTGCAGCTCATCCGGGGGGGGGGGGCACATTGGCTTGGTTTACCCTCAAGTAAAGTTCGTTTCAGTAATAGATAAGCATCACAACTTCTAAATCAAGTTATATCTCTTAACACTTATTCTGTATCAGCCTGTAATTATTAATCTCAAAATCTAGCAATAGAGTCCCGTAAACATTTTATTTCAAGTTTAAAATTCGATTTCTAATTCTTACAACTAGATTGTAATTACTAGTAATTACACAAGATGAGGTCCTCGAATCAATTGATAGCCAGTGCTGTTCGGCATAAAGCAGAAAGTCTCGAGTTTAAGCCCAAAGTTAACTCGATTTAGACCAAAGGTTGGGACTTGGCTGGGGCCGAAAGCCCAAAGTGCCTGCCTAGCTTAACATAAACCCCGCCGATTAAAACTAAATTACAAATTTGGTAGTAATGCATGCCATGGTCAGACTTCAAGCCCAAGTCCTTAAGTTACGGTGCTAGGCTCGAAATAGATAGTGGCAGTAATCAGATGTGATGCATATACAGATTTAAGTTCCCCATTCCCCAACTCTATGTTACCATAATAATTAAATAAAAAATTTTCAGGGATGAAGATGCAACGTGAGGCAGACCCATCAACGACACACATGATCAAAAAGGGAAAAAGATTAAATTTTTTATATATAAAAGAAAAAAAATCATACAGCTTTTAACTCTATTATATAATTTACATTTTATCTCTAAATTAAAAAAAAAAAAGACCCACACATACACACAAAACCTAGTGGGTCGAGTTTGGTTAGACTAAAATAATAAAACGAAAAGTTCTTCCTAGGCGTACCCATGGACTGTGGACGGGCTAGGCATATCGAGCCTTATGAAATAAAAATTAGTTTTCTTGCATTATTGCTGCTATAATTATGAGCTTATATTGTCTTATTATAATGGTTAAATATATTTTTTATTTTTATTATTAATTATTTGAAAAATAAAAAATATGTAACTAAAATTGTAAAAAAAAAAAAAAGGTTTGAACATATCAAATTGACTGTGTCATATAAATTTTTGCATATAAATGTGGTAAGGTTGCCGGGAATCATGACCATGTTATGCAGCTTTTATAACCAAAAAAAAAAAAAAAGCTTTTAGATTGTATCAAGCATGTCTACGCTTAACTTGTTTTTGGATGGGATAAATTAAAAATTAGTTTTAAATTTTTATTAATTTTTTAATTTAGTCCAATTTCATTTTTCATTCTCTTTGAGTGAAATTTAATTTTGTTTTACTTGGAGGGGGAGAATTTTATTTTACACCTTAAATTTAAAATGTATTTATATTTCATATTTCAAATTTTTAAAAATAATAAAAAATATATTACAATTCATAGATATAATAGAAATTATTAAATGACCATAATAACTTCTTATATAATAATATGAAAAAATTTCAAAATAAAACCATAGTCTTACTCTCTTCCTCTCTTCCTTTCTCTAAACCCTTGAACTCTCCTTTTTTTAAAGTCTCTTTTTCTTGCTAAATTTGCCTATGTGAATCTAAAATTTATGACGAGGAATTAGGAATTAAAAATAAAAAAATTACAAAAAATAAAAAGTAAGGATTAATCTCTTTAAGGGGATTGACATCCATTGATTTTTTTGAGAAAATTAGTTTTTTAATAAATTAAAAATTTTGATAAATATTATTACTTGAATATTGTTTGAATAAAAAAATTATAAAATATTACAAATATATAAATTCAAGTTTTACTTGGCAACTTATTGTTAGAAAAATAATTTTGACTACTAATTTAAAAATAATAAAGATAATTATTAAATCACAAAAATTAAGAAAATTGCATTATTCTTTTACCCTTCAAAGCAACCTTGTTCTTAAGGCTAGTTAGTAAAAAATTTTGAAAATTACCTTACAAAATAATGATAGAACTCTCATGTAGCATCCTTAACAGGAAGGTTAGTTCATTAAACAAAAATTTAGGTGACAACTCAATTTCCACATTAAATAACATGTCAGTCTAGGAAAGCTTATGGTTGAATGTTAACCCCTTGTGTGAAAGTAATGTCAAGCAATTGGCTTTGTACAACCACTTCCTCTTAATTTCATTTTCGAGCAAGAGACATGAAAGATAAGATATATTTTATACTTTGTTAGTAAATCAAGATGGTAAGTAATAGGATTAATGTGTTAAAGAACTTTATAGGGCTTAAAAAAGCGAGAAGATAATTTCACTAATGAGTGAATAGTGATAGAAAACTGTTGATACGGTTGAAATCTAAGGTAAACTTAATCTCCCATTGAAAACTCACACTTGGTATGATATGTATCAAAGTGTTGCTTCATGTGGGCTTAGGCTGCAACAAGATTGTCTCTTAAAAGTTAAAGCAACTTGTTTTTATCTTATAAGTCCTTATCAACTTCCTTCACATGAGAAGATCTAGCTACATACCTTGCAAGAGTAGGTAAAACTTAACCGTAAATAGCTTTAAATGAGGACATCTTTGTTGAAGAGTGATAAGTGTTAACGTACCACCATTTAGTTTAAGGAAGTCATTTCACCTAATCCTTTGGCTTCTTGCTCGTAAAACAACAAAGGTAATTTTACAAACACATGTTAATTACCTTGGCTAATTCATTTGTTTATGGGTGGTAAGTAGTACTCATATTCAATTTCATCCTTTATAAACAAAATAGCTCCTTCAAAAAATTACTAATGATGACTTTATCTTAATTATTGACAATAGACTTAGGAATACTGTGTAACTTTATAATATTTTCAATAAAACCTCAAGTAATAATAATAGTAGTATAAGGATGATTAACAATACAAAAATGAGTATACTTAGTCAAACAACCCATATTAATAAAAATAATAGTTTTACCTTAAGATAATGGAAGTCTCTTAATAAAATCTATCCAAACTTCTTCTAAAATAGGTAAGGATTGAAGAAGACTTAGATATGCCACAAATTTGCTCTTGTGATGGTAGCAAACATCACATTTAGCTATAATTTTTTTTTTTATTTTATTTGTCATAGCTTTCAAAAAAAATTTCTAACAATGCACTTATAGTTATGAAGAAACCTCAAATGTTTAGTAGTTAAGGATACATAGGACTCTTGCAAAATTATGTTCTTGTAATGAGAATAAGGAACATGTATCATTTTGCCCATATAGTGCTAATTTGTAGAATCCTATGTGTAATGGATGATTGAATTAAGATATTTATGTAATTTCTCAATGATTTCTTGAGTTTTACAATCATTCTACAACTCATTTCTAATTTGCATAAATGTATTACAAGTAGAAATAGAGATTGTCACTAACTTAGTATGCTTTGGAATGTAAGAAAACACATTAACTAATAGATTCTCACTACCCTTTTTATAAACAAGCTCATAATCATATCTTAACAATTTATCTACTTCTATTGTTCTATAGAAGAGATTCATTGTTCCAATAAATATTTTTCACTTTTGTGATCAATCTAAATTTGAAAATGCTTCCTAATCAAATAAGGATGTCATTTTATAATTGCATGAACTATAGCTAACATCTCCTTATCATATACAAATATGTTGAGATGTTTTAATGGTAAGATTTTGCTGGTAAAGGTAATAAGGCAACCTTCTTACATCACTACTACACCAATTCTAACTTCAGAATCATCATATTCAATAATAAATATTTTACTAAAGTTAGGTAAGGCAAAAACTGCTGTAATGGTCATAACATGCTTGAGGCAATCAAATGCTTTCTTTACTTTATCATTCCAATTAAATGAATGTTTCTTTAAAAGAATCATTACATCAACACTAATTTTCTTATAATCATAAACAAACTTATGATAATAGTTAGTTAATCCTAAAAAGCCATGTAATGTTTTAAATTATTTTTGAAACTAGTTAATCTAGCATTACTTAAGCTTTGGAAGAATTAACTATCATACCTTCTTTAGGAACAATAACTTCTCAAAAAAATAAAAAAAAATGCTTATACTAAGTAGTGAATACAGTTCGTAAAAGTGAAAAATGAGCTTCAAGAGGAACTAAACACCAAAATATGATCAAAAAATATGAGGATAAACTTATGTAAATGTGATAGAAATATATCATTTACTAAACTTTAGAATGTTGAAGGAGCATTGGTAAGCCCAAAAGGCATAACTAGGATCTTGTAATGGCCATTATGTGTCATGAAAGATGTCATTTGAATATCCTCCTCATGGACCCAAATATGTTGATAACCTAATCTTAAATCAAGTTTAAGGAATAGTTAGACACTTCCCAATTCATTCAAGTGCTCATCAATCATAGGAATAAGATACTTATCCTTCATAGTAATGTAGTTGAATACTTAATAGTCTATGCACTTCCCCCAAGATCCATCTTTCTTGTTTACTATTAGAACAAGAGAGGAGTATAGGCTAACACTAGTTAAATGATACAAGCTTCCAACATCTCCTTCACAATTTTCTTAATCCATTCCTTTTGAGAATATGGATAACAATAAGATTAGATGTTAGTAGGTGCATTACTAGACAATAAAGGAATATAGTGATCGTGTATCCTTTTTAGGAGTAGATTTATGGGCTCGACAAATAAATTAGAGAATTTAATTAATAATGCATTAACCCCTTTTTCCTTTGTAGGATGAGATTTTGCCACCTTTACACTATACAACTATACAAGGAACCCTTGTCTTAGTTTTTGTAGGACTTTCTCCATCTAATGACCAGTAATAATAATGATTTTACTATTGTATCTTCCCTGTAACTCTACTACGTGCTCATCCAACAAAACTTCATTTTTAACTTAAAGAAATTCCAAATAATGTCTCATAAGATCCATAACTAATCACTACCAAAAATAATCTCATAATTTTCCAAAGGTATAAAGAAAATATCAATATAAATAATCTGACCTTATAATAAGAGCTTTACCTTATGTACTTTTCTTAAGATGTCAAATTTTTACCATCTGTAACCTTTATAGCAAACTTGTCACAATCTTTTATCGAAATAACAAGTTTTTTAGCAATTTTCTTATCCATAAAATTATTCGTACTATATGAGTCAATTAGCACCATTATTAGTTATCCTTTGAAGAATCCATCAATTTTCATGGTTTGTGGATTAGAATATCCTAGCAAAACATGCATCGCAGACTTATCTATATATTCAACAAGAGTGTCATCACCATTTGGATATATATGATCATTATTTTCCTTTTCAGCTTCCTTAACTAGCTTAATCATTAAAAGCTTTCCTTACTTGTATTAGTGCTCTTTTTTCTACTTTTCATTGTAGTGTTTCGTCATCTTCTCTTTCAATTGTTCTTTAATCAAACATCTAATGTTAAAGGGACAAATATAAGAGGATGAGTTGGTGCTATCCTTTGTACGTTGGCTAACTCTTTTAGTAATTAGGCGACAATTTTCAATATCCAACTTCTTCTCTTGTAGGTGGACAAAGGAGATAACTATAATCATTATTCTTGGTTGGCAAGCTTTGAATTCATGTTAGATGTCAGGAATAAGCCTTTTAATGAATGTTCCCATCAATTGCCTTTCTAACTAAGTTTTAACTCAATTAGCAAGTCACTTAAATTGACTTTGATATTATAAGATGATTGATGTTCAATGAATTTTTGTGAGCTCTCTATCAACATTATGATATTTTGAAGGTCCAAAGTATACAAAAAGACCTTTGGTGAAATCAACTTAAATTAGAACTTCAACACATGTTTCAAACCAATTATACCATTAGACTACATCATCCTCTAATTGAATAAAGGTAATTTCTACTTTAGAATCTTTTATTGTATAATGGAAATAAAAATATTTTTTAACCTTAAAATTTCAACTTGAAGGATCACACTTATCCTAACAAAGGAAGTCCATCCTTAATTATGGTTATGTATGGTCATAATTGTTACCTTCAAAGGACTCCACTTGTTCTTTTTGTTTATTGGTACATCCAAAAGTATTGTCTTTTAACTAATTTTGTGCTAGAGTAAGGACCACCTACCCAAGTCTCTTAAGAGACTCTTGTACAAGAGACAATGATTCTTCAACATGAGATATTTTAGTGTTAAAATTAGATAAGTTATGTGAAGACATGGTATAGGACAACAAAGTAGTGATGTCAAGATTTTTTTTTTTGTCATGTAAGGGGCATAAACAAATGTCTTTTTTTTGGTGGTGGTAAAGAGATGGAATAGAGGTGAAATCTCTAAGAATGTCACTTTGACACTATATGACGAGGGACTACGAATTTGAAATAAAAAAATTGTAAAAATAAAAAATAAGTATTAATCTTTTCAAGGGGATCAATCTCTAATAATTAATTCAAGGAAATTGACTATCAATAAGTTAAAAATTTTAATGAATATGAATTTTGCTTAAATGAAAAAGTTATAGGATATTATAAATATATAGACTTGAGTTTGACTTGACAATTTATTAATATGAAAATAATTATATCTATTAATTTAGAAATAATAAAAGAAAATTATTAAATTACATAAATTAAGAAAATTGCATCAAATTATAAATAAAATTATATTTAAAGTTTCAATATGGCTTGTTTTCTTTGCTAAATGTCAACTTTCTTATTCTAGGATTTGTATGAATCTCTTCCCCATTTGATTTTCTTTTCCAATTTTTTTTCTTTCTTTTCCAACCCCTACACATGATTTTTAGTAGATCTTAGCTTGTTTTGATGTATTTTGTCTTTCACTTTTAGATTTCATTACTTTTTGAGTTTAGATAAGGGTATACGTAACTTAATCCCATGATGTCTCAACCTTCTCTTTTTTTGATTCTACCATGGCAAAGCATGGGGTTGTTGTTCATTTTAGCATTTTGATTGATTTTTGTTTTTGGTTTGACTTGCTAAAGATAGAACTAAGGTTTTCTCCCTTTTTATTTTAAAATATTTCAATTCAATTCTTCTATTAAGTTTATTTGTATATTAATTGGTTTGATGAATTTGTGGCTTTATGATGGATTTTTCGAATTTGTTTTTAGTAGCAAGGGACGGCCTCATGGTTTGTTGGAGTTCTACGTTT
This sequence comes from Rhizophora mangle, assembly GCA_037832345.1. NCBI lineage: Eukaryota > Viridiplantae > Streptophyta > Magnoliopsida > Malpighiales > Rhizophoraceae > Rhizophora > Rhizophora mangle. The sequence continues at coordinate 1,769,493 of JBAPLJ010001421.1, read as the reverse complement.
TGTGTTGATAGAATTTTTGTTGTAATGATGTTTGAATTTCCAAAGTCAAATGGGTTCTTAGGTTGATTGATGTTTTTTGGGAGCCATAACTTGAGATATCTAGCTCGTTTTGAGTATGAGACTTTTGGTGTTGTTAGAACCGGAGTTGAAGCATCATTTCTAGCTTGGAGTTCTATTTTCCTTTCCCAATGTGCATTTTTTAACGTGATGAGTTTATGGGTTTTTTTTTTTTTTTTTTTAACCTTGAGAATTTGGTTCTTGAGTTGTTTATATCATATTTTAACTATTTTATATCGGAGGGCATTTTGGACAATTTAATCTATTTATAACGACATTTTCATAATTAAAAATAAATTTTATTAATGGCTGGTTAAGAGAAGGTTTTTTATTTTTTTTTTGTTATTATTTGCAAATGTTGGTATTTTTTTTTCATAATTTCTAAAAGTTGAGGAAGTGAAATATAAATATGCCCTAAACTTAAGGTGTAAAGTGTAAATTTTTCGTTTTTTTGGAGCATATTTTGTCTAACCAGATACCTTTATTTTAGTGGATAAACTGAATTTTGTCCAAAAAAATGCTTCAAATGGAACGAAAATATAAGCATATGACTCATTTAAAATGCAAAAGTAACGTGAACACTTATAAAAAAAATTAAAACAGAAAAACGTGTAAGGGCTCAGACTGACTTTTGGCTCATCCCATTCACAGGTCGCAATGAAAACAATTTTTTAACATCCATTTGCTCGTCGGTCGTACAATCAGACCTAATATTTCTTTAGCATCGAAACAGGCCAATGAATTTTCTGATTAGGTGAGTTTAATGTGACCCCCAACATAAAATATATCTGTTCTACTTGCTCATTCTTCTTTCTCGTAATATACACGTGGAAATGTGCTGAGGCATCACTTCTTTTTGGCATTGGACAATGCAATGGTTTGGATGCGTATTTACTTTATTGCGTGGATGTTCCTGACATTTGCCGATCCACGTCCTTTGAAAGCTAAAGCCCTTGTGTATTTTTGCTGGCTATGAGCATCAAAATTCAATAAACAAAGGGGTTGGCTTCAAAAGACTAGTTGCTGCGTTAGGACATTGGGGTTCGGTAAAGCTACTTGCAATATATGATGTTCACTCGAATAAATTCCTTTTGTATTAATGCAGCCAACAAGTCCTCTGCAACAACTCGATTGGATTTTCTTCTGACTATCATCCACCCACCTGCATATACAAACAGAGAAAGTTACAAAGCCTGAGAATATGGTGCCAGATGCCATGTGTCTGAGTTTGAAAATTGAAAATAATAACAATAATAACAATAATAGTTTCATGTAGATTGAAGCTAGCACGTATATGGTTTGTAAACTAGGTCAATAACATTTCAGTTATGGACTTCATATTTTGTGTCACTTCGATATTGGATCTCAAATGCCAACTTTTGATTAGGTTAGTGAACCGCATAAGACGTGGATTTTGGTTGATCTGATGAAGTTTCCTCGGAGAAGAGAGAGACAAAAGAGTATTTGTCGATATCGTAATTGGAACCACCTTGAAATTTTATATGAGTAGAACCCTCCAACCACATTGGTTACTTAATTCAAGAGTACAAGAGTAGAGGCTTGACCGTTTTTGTTCCTATGGAGGTTTTGAACATTACTTGCAGGAATGGTGTGGCCGGCAAAAATGGGACGAAGAACCGTACCATTACCATGATTACCACCAAGGCATCGCAAGTTTAACACGTCTATGGCGACCCTTTGTTAAAGTCGATTGGTTACTCCAATGGACCCAATTTTTGAAATGGTCTCACTGGCCGTTTGTTGCATTAAAAGTTTTGAGACTTTAGACAATCGACAGACTAAGTTAATCACCAAATCACATTAAATTAATTAATGACTTTTGGGAACCTAATGGAGGGGGACCTTGTTCTTGAACCCATCAGTTTACCACTCACTCCTTGTCAACGCTTTTTTTTTTTTTGGGTATAAATACATTTCGAGAATATAAAATGATTATATCAACAATAGCAACAACGATTCAAGTCTGATTTTGACCCCCCCCCCCAAAAAGAAGGATTAAATATAAAGCCTATCTGGTGCTCATCTCAGGAAGGATATTTCCACAACTAAGGCCAGTAGAATAAAATGATTTTTTTTTTTTCCCTCCAGACAAGATTAGTAAGTTGTTATTAACAAGTGAGAGTAATTAACCGTGTGATCTACCTCAAAGACCAGCTTTCCAAGTTAAAGACGGAGAGATATAAGGGTTCAAATCCTCACAATTCCTCGAATATACATGTTATGTGTGAAAAAGAAAAAGTAAAATTTAATTAAAATTAAAAAATGAAAATGTGTAAGTGAGGATAATGAATTATATATATATATATATATATATAAAATGAATGATTGTAACAAATACCTATACTCTTATATATAGAGGCTTCAACCCCAGAACAAGTCAAACAGCTCATTCTCGACCCGTGCGATTTTCAAGTAATCTCGCAGCCCTAGGATGATTCATATCTTCCCTCCAACTACGATTGTGCATCTTTCCATATTACTAAATGGATGGTTGATGTGGTGATAGGAGCAAACATACAATAACCAACCACCTATTATATGTGATATATTAATGAGAATTGCAAACAAGAATTAAATAACCAATCGATTCCCCTCCTCTAGAGTTCTAAAGTAGAAAAATTGTAGTGCCCGACACTTTGATGCTTCAAAGAACGTTTAACTGCTCTAAATTGAAAAAATAAAAATAAAAAAAGCGTTAAACAAACATACAAAATCACTTAAGGTCAACGTCATGGTTGCCCTTTCAAGATTTTCTGCATCTTTGTGGCTATAAGCAATCCTGTTGATGGAAGAAAAGGGCGATTCATTCATTCGTAATACAAATAGACATAACATTATAATTTAAAACAGTGACTATGTCTGTGAATCTTTTCGTTATGGTTCCTGACCACAATAAGTCACATCTGTCCTTTTCGAGGTTGCCGTTTCTGCATCCCTTCTCTCCACATATTTGGCACGGAGACAAAAAAAAAAAAAAAAAAAATTGTAGCCGTAGACTTAATTGTAAATTATAATAAACATAACACCAATGAACATTAAAAAAAAAAAAAAAAAAAAAAGAGCATGATTATAACCCAAAAAAAAAAAAAAAAAAAGGGGGCTGAATGGCCGTTGACATTCTATAGCTAACGTCCATTCCCTCCATGCGCGCTCATCCGGTCTCAATCAACAAATTAAAGTCGACACTTGAAATGATCCAGTGGGCTCTAGCAATGACCTCCAGAAATTGTTAAAAGTCATTGGTTTATAAACGACAACAGGATCTTCAATTGGCCCCACTCACAACGATATTCTATGTTTAAAAAAATATGGCTCTCTCTAACTAGCCGAAATTAATGATCATATTCAAAATACGTCAAACTAACTAGGAAGTTAGCATCTATATATATAAAGATTCTTGCGTCCATATAAATATTAAGTTAATGAACTTTGACACTTTCTTATTGGCAGATCTTATTTGACTTTTGTTTTTTTATTTTTGGTACAGAACTTTTCTTTCCCCCCCAAAACTAAGAATCTGCAGGATAACTCGCTTGTGATGATTCCACATTCAGCTCCTAGTATTGCCAAAAAGTCAGAAGTATTATTCAATTACCAAGCGAGTAATGCTTCCCCTGCTGATTGTTTTCCCGAGGCTGCCAGATGCTGAATGGGTCCTTTGGACTGGTTAAATTCCAAGGCTCCCCCGGGTTCTATTCCTAAAATGGAATGTAAATGCTTATGTTTCTTAATTAAAGAAATAAATTACCATGTTTTTTTTTTTAGAAAAAAATTCAAGTTTAAAAAAAAAAAAGATATATATGTCAGCCCAGAACAAGGAAGCCATAGATGACAATTACATTTAACTCCAGGGGAATTTATTTTGTACTATAGTATGCTTTAAGAGAAGGTAGTTATTATGCAAATTTTCTTATGAATTTTGGAGTTGTCATCAATGGATTAATCCATGACAGTGAGGGGAGGCAAATTTACTTGTCATCAATAAAATAATAATTTCAAACAATAATTTAAAATAATTTAATTTTAAGAATTATTAACATAATTTTTTTTTTTTTTGATTTTGATGCGACAACTTACATATATATTAGTTATCTAAAATATAGTCAAATCTATTTTGTGTAAATTAAGAAATGGTGACCTATAGTTTCTTACAATTTTAAGAAAAATGAAAAAAAATATTTTCAAAATTTTCTTTTGACCTTTTAATGAAAAATAATTATTTTTGTCATTGCGTGAAGCATGTAATCATAAAATCTACATATTAACTTAAAATACATGATTCGCTTATATGGTTTATAAAATTTTTAAATACGTAGAGAATTTTATCCTATCATTAAGTAAGAGTTATTCAAATAGTGGAAACAAAAAATGTCAAACACTTTATACCGAACAAATTTATTTAGATTGTGTATAAATTAAATTATATTTAATTATCAAAAGTCATTTATATATTTGTTATGAATCTAATAGATGTAATAAACTAATTTATTGAAGCAATTATAAAATCAGATGGCAACTCCAATAAATTGTGCTAATTGCAGTCTTTTGATTAATAAAATTCAATAATTTTTTATCTTGAAAGGGGAAATATATATATATATATTTTGAGTGGGAACAATATTTCCAATTTCATGCAGATTATGTCTAAATTTTGTTTTTGAGTGGGGCCGTTTGTCCCCAAATATGGTTCTGCCAATGCTTTTCCCACTTCTTATATATACCATTAATTGCAGAAACACAAGAAAAAATTTACCAAAATAGCATTTATTAACTAATAAAGAATTTCCCTTGATAGATGATTTTCTTATTAATATTAGATTCAATTCAATTCACACAATCAAAAGATTATATGGATGCCTGAGAGTTTTGACACTATATTGATGTACCATGCACATTCCCCTTTTACAATATTTTTGTACATAGAAAAAGGCAATTTATGCCTATGGGAAGGTTATTGACTTTTAACATATTACAAAAAAAAAAAATTCCTCTCCATAGATTTATTATGTTCACACTGTTAAAAATTAAATTTGAAATCTAATTTATGCTATTTTGTGGGAAAATTATGTGGTCTTAACATTTAGAAAAAGATGGTTATTTGAATCATGTCTTTAGATATTAAATATTTACTAAAAGATTAGATGTCAATTAAATGTAAGATAATAATATTATAATATTTTAAAAATTAAATTAATTATTAAACAAAAGATTTAAAAGTTTAAAATTTAATTGTTTTAATTAAACTTAAATTGATAAAATTAATACATATTAATTATATAAAAAAATTTTTAATAATATAAATTTTATTTTTAAAAAGATTAAAATATAAAAAAAATTATTTTTTAAATTTTTTACAATTTTTTTAAACTAACTAAACTAAGAAATTATGATTGATTCATCTTCTAACTAATTAATTTATCAATTTAATTATTTATTTTTAAAACAAATAAATTTTAAAATAAACCAAATTTGATCATAATTTTCAGTTTAATTTGGTCAAATTTTCAAAACTTTGAAGTGATATCACAAACTAAAGCTAGATACCAATTAAATTTATTTCCAAACCAATAATGAAATTAAGATTTCATTAGACATCAAACTAAAGTGTTCCAAATGTGGATTTACATTTGAATATCACAATCATTACATGAATATTTGTTGTCTCCAATGATCATGACTCAATAAATTAAAATGTAGAACCATCAAATTAATCTCAATTATATAATTTTACCAATAAATTTAAGACAAGAAAATAAAAAATGTTTACCCAAAAAATAAAAATAATATTCCCTCTCTTTTTCTCTTTTTATTACATTTTCTATTAATTATGAAAAAAAAAAAGATCCAACCCTTTGTTTAAATAACAAAATAGAAAGAAAAGAGAAAGAAGAAGAGGAAAATGGAGGAAAACACATTAGAGAAAAGAAAAACTTTTCATCATCTTTTGTGGTTGGGGAAAGATAAAGAAAGGCAGGAAAGTTTTAAAAAATATATATTTGAGAAAGAATAAAACAATAAATCCTAAATTCCAACATAAAAAAGTTACTCAAGTAACAATAAATTCTAGATTTCAACATCTCAACATTAATTATAAAAATTTTAAATTTATTAATACTAAAATTAAAAGAAAAAAATTTATTTAAATATTACTTTTTCTTGTAAGGAAAATTAAAAGAAGACAAAAACAGATAATTTAATTTTGGTTTAGAAGTGTAATAAATGATGTATTGGTAAGTAAACGTGGGATATAATACACAATTAGCAACCAAACAAGAAAGCTATTACGTACGAGAAACGACGGCTTCACCATTCATCAAACAGTGGGTCAGAGTATAACTGCACAGTTACTAGAAAAGCAACACAAGCCCACCTTTCTTCACGTCTCCCCTCCTCTCCATATATATATATATATATACATAGAAATCCGCAGGGAGATCATAGAGAGAGATTACAGTTGTGGACGCGTTATTGTTGTTACGGGTTTCTTAGACATGTCACTGCTTTCAGATCTCGTCAACCTTAACCTCTCGGACTGCACCGAGAAAATCATCGCCGAGTACATATGGTCTGCTTTTTCTGTCCTCACTTCCTCTTCTCCTTCCAGACATCATGCCACCTTCTTTTTACATACACGAACCACTTGTATCTTCGTTCTCTGTTTGAAACCATGTCTTTGTGTCAGGAGTGGGTTATGTTTTGTTTTTGGTTTGTTTTGTTGTTCATCTATAGACGTGTCTGATTTTGAATGATTTCAGCGTCTTTTATTTTTTTGGCAGTTTTTGACTTCTTTTTGTTAGCGGGCAACTGCTGCAACCATGGATTTCAGTTATATTGTGAACTGTCGATATGGTCTTCTGTGAAATTGGATAAGAAAATAACTCACATGTTTGTCTTTCCATTACTATTTTGAACAACTAGATCTAAAAGTGTTAAAAAATTTTCTCATTCGAAGAAAATATGTTGTTCTTGAGTTATCATGTTTGAATCTTCGGAAAATGGATAATCTTTTTAGTTATCGATATTTGCTTCTTAAAGTAAAGATAAAGCATCTAGGTGTTAATGATGTGTTACTTAATGGGGTCTTCAAGAGGATCTCCTTTTTTTTTAAGTTTGTTGATCGAAAAAGTTGATCCCCTGGTGTCCATATTTCTGAAAAGGCTGATCTTTATTGAAGTTACCATGGATCTACTCTCCAATTCTTATTGCTTTGTTGTTGCTACCCTTTCAATTACATTTTCTCATTATCTTCTTTCCTTCCTTTTGCATGTGTTGCCTTTGCCTAGTTGTGAATTCACTCGCTTAATTTTAGTTAATTATCTGTTCTGTTCTATCAAATTTTGTAACAGGATTGGTGGATCTGGCATGGATGTGAGGAGCAAAGGAAGGGTATGGAATATTTCATGTTTTTGTACAGATCTTTCTTGTTTTTTGTTTTGTTTACGTCTTTCTGATATGAACTGGTTCCTTTGTATGTAAAGACTATCTCTGGACCAGTTAGTGATCCTTCAAAGCTTCCAAAGTGGAACTATGACGGTTCGAGCACAGGCCAGGCTCCTGGAGAAGATAGTGAAGTGATCCTATAGTAAGCTTTCTCAATTTTCCCCGTTTCTCCTCAGTTTTAGACCCGGTTCTCATATGCTAATGGAATGAAAATTCATGATGTAAAATAAACAGCCCTCAAGCCATTTTCAAGGACCCATTCAGGAGGGGAAACAACATCCTTGTGAGTTCTTTTTTGTTCACTATTTTTTTCGACTGGATTCAGATAGTTTAAAGCCTGGTGCATTGTCACTTATCATTGATTTCGTAGTCTTAAGCCTATCTCTTTGCCATGAATCAGGTCATGTGTGATTGTTACACTCCAGCTGGGGAGCCTATTCCCACAAACAAGAGACATGCTGCGGCCAAGATCTTCAGCCATCCCAAAGTTGCTGCAGAGGAACCCTGGTAAAGTAGTCATTAGAATACTTTTTCTTTACTTTCTTTTCCTTACTTACAACGCCTCAAGAGTTATGTGATCAAGTTGCAATCTGAATTTGCATACTGAACAGGTATGGTATTGAGCAAGAATACACCTTGCTGCAGAAAAAAGTTCAATGGCCCATTGGGTGGCCTGTTGGTGGTTTTCCCGGCCCTCAGGTTAGTGAACTTCAACTTCCTTAATCTGCAAAGTTTAGACTTTCTGCCTTTCCTGTCCATTTGTCCGGATTTTGAAGCTGAGTAGCTTGCGTGTTGGACATGTTTTGTGTGTTGTCAAGTATTTGTGTAAGGGATTCCTTTCTGGAGTAATCCAGAGCTAGGTTAATCAGACAACTTAAAACAAGTTTTTCTGATTCTTTAGCTGTTGCTGTGGTTCAACAGGGACCATACTACTGTGGTATCGGTGCTGACAAGGCTTTTGGGCGTGACATTGTTGACTCACATTACAAGGCCTGTTTATATGCAGGCGTCAACATTAGTGGCATCAATGGAGAAGTGATGCCCGGCCAGGTAGAGGATGGTCACTTCCTTTTTCTTATCCCTAATTCTTTATGTTTGAATCGCTTTTCTTTTAGTGGTAACCTGTTGAATCCGATGTTCGATGTTTTGTAGTGGGAGTTTCAAGTTGGACCTTCAGTTGGTATCTCTGCTGCGGATGAATTGTGGGTTGCTCGCTACATTTTGGAGGTAATTCCTGATGACATACTTACGGGATCGATGCATAACGTAGTAAAAAATTCCCAATCCTATTTTTAACCTCAAAGTTAAATATTTGTTGTAACAGAGGATCACGGAGGTTGCTGGAGTTGTGCTTTCCTTTGATCCTAAACCAATTCCGGTAAATTTGGATCATTGGGGTTTCCTTTGTTTGTTGTTTTCCCCTTTTTACTTGCACTTATATAACATTTCTGACTGAGAGTACGCACTAACTTGTTTTATTTTGGACCTTACTTATAAGGGTGACTGGAATGGAGCTGGCGCACACGCAAATTTCAGGTGTAATTCAGTTTCCACAATTTACTTTTATTTAGAATTATTGATGATACTGTATTCTTGCCTACTTATCTTATCATTTTAAAAATTTTTATGACGTTTTACAGTACTAAGTCGATGAGGGATAATGGGGGCTATGAAGTGATCAAGAAGGCAATTAAAAAACTTGGGCTGAGGCACAGCGAGCACATTGGTGCATATGGGGAAGGAAATGAGCGTCGGCTCACTGGACGACATGAAACAGCTGACATCAAGTCTTTCGTATGGGTAACGGATCTTACTTTGCTAGAATTATTTCATGATATTAGAATTAACATCAATTGGTGGTCTTAAAATATGGTCGTTGTTTGGACAGGGAGTTGCAAACCGTGGGGCATCTGTCCGTGTTGGGCGAGACACAGAGAAGGCAGGAAAAGGATACTTTGAAGACAGGAGGCCTGCTTCAAACATGGATCCGTACGTTGTGACTTCCATGATTGCAGAGACCTCCATCCTTTGGGAACCATAGAGTGATCAAGAGAAGCCCCATGGAATATTACTCTATTAATTATTTACTGTCTTCTCTTGCAACAGGAAAGACAAGGGATTTGTCATTCTGCTTTCAGTTAATTGGTGTCAGCTTTTTTTTGTTTTTATTTTGGGTCTTTTTCTCCCTTCTGTTGCCTTTCGATTGTCCTTTGAAGTCAGTTTTGCATGGTGGGGCTTGTGAATCTATCTCGTGTTGAATCAAAATAACCTTATAATGGGCCTGGACTTAATTTAATTTTTACTTTTTTTTTTTTTTTTTTTGAGGCATTTCATCGCATTCAGCTTGTGATTCCCCCTTGGCATTGTGACTGCCATCACACATATTGATGTGAAAACACCGAAGAGGATGTTCGGATAAGTAAAGGTTTGCAAGACGAGAAATATAGAACTGTTGGGTAGCAATTCATTGTTTATACTTTAATGCTTAAGTCAATAAAGAGAGTCTAATAAATTTGGAAAATCAAAATATAAATGAAAAAGAATCATAGGTTTACTTTATTGTAAGGATCTTTATATTTATAAGACCAAGAAGAGTATCTATCTTAGTGGGTTTTGATGCTAATACAACCGTTTGGGTGTGAACAGTAAGGACCACGAAAGCTCCTGATGCCTGGGGTTTCAATTGCATCCGAGCTGTTGTTTCCCAATCCTAGAATGGGCTTAAGTGCATTGGACTTGGAGGGAGGCAAGCCTAGAAGCCTATTAGACCCTGTCATTGTAACATATTGATTCAGAAATGGATCTTTAGGTGTCAATAATTTCTGAGTCCTATTAAGACCATATAACAATATAATGTAAGGTCCCTAACTTGTTATCAACAATTTGATGTTTAGGTGTCAATAATTTCTGAGTCCTATTAAGACCATATAACAATATAATGTAAGGTCCCTAACTTATTATCAACCATTTGATGTCCCCATCAAGAATGGAGTTTATTTTCCTGTAATACAATCCTCTCAAGAAATCTTCATGTTAAGGCATAATCTTTTGTGAGTTAAGTCCTACATTTATCCCAAGGTTCATTTTGCCTTAAGAACTTTGTTTCACTTAGGTTGACTATGGTGCAAATTTACATTCAAAATATCATGTTTCAAATTTATTCTAGCCATAAATAATTGATGATGAACATATATTTGATGAAATTTCATCAATTCCTCTTCTTGCAAGGCATTTGAAGGAATGTCTCAATATCCTACAAGAAGAGTGTGACATTCACAACTTAGCCCATAGTAGGTCCAAAGGTACCTTTTGGATAATATGTCTCAATTCAAGAGGAATGTCTCAATTCCTCATCAATTCCTTTTGGATAATGTTTTCATATGGATGTTTAGGTGGACATTTTTTCTAACTAGGTCCAAAGCTACCTTGGAGTCCACTTCAACATATAGGTTTTGAAAGCTTAAGGACCATGCACAACTTAGCCCTTATAAGATAGCCAATAGCTCAACAAGGAAAGAAGAATTGGTTATAACATTGTGAAGAAAACCACCCACTTAACTACTATAGAAATTGAGAAATACTCTTCCATGTCATAGTTGTCCATGATTACCCTTGGTAACTCCATCAATATTGAGCTTAATCTAGCCAAAAAAAAAAGAAAAGGAATTTCTCGCCAACAAGTGCATTATGCTTAACATTAATATATTACACCTTTTCATGCAATTCCTATACATATATGTACTCTTATAATTGGGCCTTAATGAATTGAAGGGAGTAAGTTGCTACTGGCTTCCCCCTAATCGTAGTATCATTTCACTAATGCCAAATCCTCCTATAGGTAGTTACGAAAAGAACTAGCTAGCATTATTCCATAACCAAAACTTACTCTCAAATTTACACCTAACCATGAATCTTCCAATGTATTATAACACAATGTTCATTTAGAGGGGCACATAAGACTCCTCCAAAGGTTTGTCGCTAGATGAAAATCTCAAAGGAGAAGTATATTAGTCTTAACTTGATTGTGGTAAATTGGATATAAATTAGAATTTCTTATTCCTTTGTGCCACTTTTCATAATTTGTCATAATCTATATATGACTAAGTTATTAGAGGAAATAATAAAGTCATTTCAAGACAAGAATTTTCAATTTTTTTACAAATAGGGTGCCTCATACAATATAGCCTCTACCCCATAAGAGCTTCATAAGCTAACTTCACCGAGAACTTACCATTTAGGGTCAACACTTATCCTATACAATCCAACCTTTGTGGGGATCTCAATGGGCTTATAGAGGTAATTTTATGAATGATGGTTAGGTGAAGCTTCCCATTGAGCATATGCCAACTCCATTCTCTTGAAGTAAACTAGTAGTGAGCCACAATTAAATGTTACTCAAGAGGGTTAATAGGTATAAGAGCTTGCTTTGTTAAAGGCCTTAGCAACACCCAATTGTCCAACTAGAATTTGGTTAATTCTTCATTCCTAATTTGTCATAAGCAACTTAATTCAAGACAAGACTTGGCTTCAACTATGCCCTTAGGTATAAGATGCTACTCACTTATATTTAAGAGTGAGATTATTGTAATTTATAAGGATATTCTAAGAATAATGAGATTATGTGTTATACTTCATTATTCTATATTTTCATGTGTCCTTCATACTTGATTAATATGATTATTTGTTAAACAAGTATTAACGTTATTTGGATGGTCACTATTCTAATTTATATTTACTATGGAAAGATTTTTAAAATTTAAATTTGATTTGAGCTAACAATAGTATAAAGATTTTATTCTTTATCAAATCTTCATTTGTAAAAAGGTATTAAGTATGATTTTAAATAATTTCAATAAAAGGTTGAAAGAATCATGAACATAAGTAAAGAGAAACTAAAAAGAAATAAAAAATTTGGGTTGGTCAATCAAACCTATGGCTATGATTGATCAGATATCAAAAAAGCTACAGTAAGAAAAGAAATAGAAAATTTTAATTAGTCAATTAGACCAGTGCCTATGGTTGATTAGACATCAAGAAAGTTGAGAAGAGAAAAATTATAGAAATTTTAGGTTGATTGACCTAACTAGTAGTTATGGTTAATTAATGAGACTAAACAAGTTAAAAGTGCATAAGTTTAAGAAAGTTACAAAAATTTTGGGTCTATTGACTAATCCAAGTGCTACAGTTGACTGATATTTTGGAAATAAAGTTCCTTATTTTTGAAATTAATTTTCTTTATAAAAAGAAATTAATTTTCAATGGCTAATTTATTATCTTTGTTTATAAAAAAAAGTTGTATAACTCTTTTGTAAAGTTGTAATGAAATAGCTAGAGACTAAAAAGAGTTATTCATTGTACATATCTAGTGAAAAGAAAAAGGTGAACATAAGAAAGAGATAAAAAGCAAGAGATTTAGAGTGAAAAGTTAAGATTATGAAAGAGTAAGAGTTCTCTAGTTGAGATTATGTTTTTCAATAGAAGAGTAATACATATAAAACAACAAATAGATTAAGTGTAGATAAATTATTTCAAAATAGTCATGATGTAGCTAGGTTAATGTTAATTTATCTACCCATGTCACATATAACCATTGGGCTTGCTATTATTGGCTTTGACTTGGAAATTGCTTAGTTGGCAAAATAGTTTTCAAACTTTCTAAAATTGTTACAACAATTTCAATAATTCTTGAACATATTAAGTGTAAATGAATTATTTCAAACTAGTCATGATGTAGCTAGGTCAATATGATTTTATCTACCTATGTCACATGCAACCATTGAACTTGCTATTCTTGGCTTTGACTTGGAAATTGCTTAGTTGAAAAATGGTTTTGAAACTTTCTAAAATTGTTACAACAATTCCAATAATTCTTGAACATATTAAATGCACTTTATCCATCAATGTATTGTTTCAAACTATTCATGATCTAGATACTTCTTTATTTGTTTGAACCATTATAAATTCCTAAACATTGTAAACAATAGCAAAAGTCATCTAAAAAATATTATAAATAAGATTGGACAAAATAATGTAATGAGAATAAGCTAATTAGTTATAATCTCTTAACATGAAAATTAGTCAAAACTAATTTCATACTTATTTTCAATTCTCACCAAAGTTAAGAAATTGGAGTTCCTCCTTACAATAATTAATGAAATCCTCTTTCTTTTGACCAAACAAACCCAAAAAAGAAAAATTTTCAAATCCAAGGAATTTATTACTTTCTCTTCCATTAATGTTTTCATATCCTTATTGTACAAAATATTAAATGCAACTTTCTAATTAAGCCAAACATAATACATTTATGACAAACTAAGAAAATTCTTAAAGTGAAAAAAAAAAATAATTGTAGATTAGCCCATGCTAACTCTTTTGAAATTGGAGTTATATATATATATATATATATATATATATATATATATATATATATATGTGTGTGTGTGTGTGTGTGTGTGTAAAGAGGGAGAAAGAGAGTTGAAATTGAGAGAAAACTAATAAAATACTTATGTTAAGGTGTTTAGTTAATTATAAGAATTTTTAATATTTAATTCAAATTCTAATTTTTTTTTCAATAAATTCTTATGAATTTTAATATTTAACATCAACTTAATAGTTGGTATGTAGTTTTTTTTTTGTATTTTAATAAAATTAAGATTTTAATATAAATTTAATTTACTTAATCATTATTTAACAGACATTAAAATTTATTTAATTCATTTTAACAATTTTTCTTCAAAGTTAATGCTTATAGTTCTTTTCATAAGTGTTGATTGGTTTTTTTGGCTTTCATAAGATATATCATAAATTGTGTAACCTCTTTCTTAAAGCCCAATTATGGTACCCTAATTTTGTTTTTCATCAATAAGTTATACTATTTTAATTGACAATTTAGGGATAAAAAATGTCACATCTTTTGTTATCATATATGTAATTAGCCTTTGAACTAATTTAAGGTTTGATGTAGGTTCCCATTTTCACAAACAACTAAGATTATTTCTTGATAAGCCATAATATATTTTTCGGATTGTGTGGCTTCGGTATTATTCTTTTTTCTTTTTTTTTCTATTGAACATATTTGATTTTGAGAAGTTTAATTTAGAAATTCAAATTCATAACAAGAGAGCATAGTCCTTAAAAAAAAAAAATTATTTTTAAATTTCTATGTTTTCTTAAGAAAGGAAAAAGAAAATTATAATTTAAATTTTATTTATTTTCCTTTTTTGCTTTCTTGAAAAAAAAAACTTAAATTTATTTTTTAAAAAGAAAAAAAATTAAAATTTAAGTTTATTTTTATTTTATTATTTAAATAATATATAAAAAAAATACAAATTTTATGCATCATGTAGGTCTAATACTAGTACATAATACAATTACAAGAATTAAAAGAAAGTTGACGAAACACACATAGTATTTGGCATTATTTTTATAATTAATTTTTAATTTTTATAATATTTACATAAAATTATAATTTTAATATATATTTAGTAGATTAAGATTTTTAGCATATACCCAATTCTTTTCTTCATATTATAAAATTATAAATATATTTAACTTATATTATTATTCCTTTATTTTCTTTCAACTAAATTTGAATGAGTAATTTTTCTTTAAGATTAATGTCTTCTTAACTAAATTTCATTCAATTAGTTATTTTTCAATGTTAGTGTTTATAGTTATTTGCATTAATGTTGATTGGTTTTATTGCTTTAGCTAATTTTGTATGGTCTTTATAAGTTATACCATAAATTACATGATTTACTTTTTTAAGCCTTATTGCATATTTTAAGCCTTTTTTTCATTATTTAATAGTACTTAGATCTTTATAAGTATAAAATTCTCCAACAAAGGAAAATAAAGATAAAAAGGAAACAAAATACTCTCAAATTCTCCTTTTTAAGAAAAAAAAATTCACATTCACTTTTTTTTAAAGGAAAGAAAAATAACTCTTAAGTTCTTTTAAAAGGGAATAAAGGAAACAAGAAACAAGAACTATTTTTAAATCTCTTATAATCAATTCTATTTAACTAATTATTTTTAAAATTTAACTTTATTGTAAAAGTAGATTAAACTTAACTAGATTCTTCTCTTCAACTTATAAATTAAGGGGAAAAATGAAAAAGAAAATCCTAAATATTTACAATTTAATTCCTTTTGTGTTTGTTCTTTTTTTCTTGTAAAAAAAAAAATTCATTGTAACAATTATGATTAGAGACCTAAAGTAAGTTCATAATAAAATTCAAATTCATTCAATTACTATAGTTAAAAAAAAATTACTCAAATAAAATCTTATCTAGCTATGTAAACATTAATAAAATAATAAACAAGTAGAATTCTATCAAGCTGAAGAATTATTATTAGAAATTAGCATTAGGTTAGTAAATAAAAAGCATAAAATGTAATTAATTTAAAATTAAATATTATTCTTATTTTTTTAATTATTTAATTTAATTTAATAATATTTTATATTAATTTTATAAGTTGAATGAAATTATAATTTAAATTTTATGAATATATAAATAAATCATATTTTTTTAAAAAAAATTCATTTTAACTAAAAACTCAATTTAGTGGATTAGAATTTAATGTATATTACATTTTACTCAATTAAAATCACACATATCTAAAATCTATGTACTCAACTAATATTTCTCAATTTTTAATTATAAAAAAATTATTTGAATTGATTATTATTAGGAGGATACCTTAAATTTTGTTATTTTAATTATTCTTATTAAATATTTTAAACTCATATGACATACAAGCCTAAACCTAGTGTCTAGTATATAATTATGGAAGCTAAGAGAAAATTAAGAAAAGTCTTATGTGACGTCATTGGCTTAATTTTAGAAACTTTTTAATCTTTGATCAACATTAAGGACAATTTTTCAAGCAAATTTTATACACAATAAGGGTAGGTTACCAAACTAGACATGAGCAATGCACGAGCAACTTATCTATGCTATGAGAGATTATGCGGAACGAAAATGAATTCGTTGATCGGCTCTACCTAGTAACTATAGATTGGTGGATACCTAAATGTGAAGTTACTACCATAGCGTTATTAGGTAGCCTTTTTCTCTTTTTTCCTTTTTTCTTCGAGAAAGAGGTAAATAGCAGATATATTGGTTATAATACCCGTAGATCGAATTTGGGAATATTACCTTTTGTTGTTCTCATTCAACTTTCTTTATAGGGAGGGCCTACACCTAACATCAATATTAACAAATTTAAAATTTTATATTAACATTAACAATTATAAAATTTTATTAAATTTTTGGGTATATTTTTTAAAAGGACGACCATAAGCATGGATACTCCAATCTTTAACTAATATGAGAAGAGATACATTGAATCTTCAATTAGATAACCTTATTGACTGATTGTTTAGGTAGTATTTTTTTGATCATGTAATGATTTGCGAAAATTCATGAGAGCTACATAACGAATTCATTTACCATATGCATTTGTCGGATATTGTTATCTCTTCTTTACTTTACTAGTAGTTGTGAGGCTCATTTGTATATTTTTACGAGTTTTGACATTCTACCTTATTCGTTAGGGTTACTTTTACGTAAATTTCTGGGTAAAATGTGTGCAAAACATAGGCGCGACGATGGACATGAAAATTGACATGACCGTGTTGAGCAGGCCATGAGACTCCGGGCCGTTCCAATTCTATCTACCCAGTCCGTGTCAATCCTTATCAGCGGTCTAGCTCGCGGGAAAATCATGATAAGAAATTTCTTAATAGTATGAATTCCTTACACGTAATCGTCCAAATAGAAACTCCTTACACCTAATTCGCATGGTCAAGGCCTGCTACTAACCGACGAATTTCGGACTAATATAATTTAGAGAGTACGTAACAATATTTATTAAGATATATATAAATAAAAAATGGAAAAAAATAATTTATTTTATTTATAATAAAAATATATATAATTTGTTTATGAATCAATATTTTTTTATATGTTTTAAGTATTGTTTTAAGGAATTTTTTTATAATTTATTAAGTGCACGAGATCATAAAAATATTAATTTTATAATCTTTTTGATGAATTCAAATTAAGAATTTTTTATCGACATCTTGATTTAACTTTTTTCATAATAAAAAAATTATAATTCTAACAAGTCTATAAAATATTAGACTAGGCTATAGCAATTACATTATTTTTTCAAGAGAGAGAATGCATTTGAAGAAATTTGAACTTCAATCAAGTGTGTGGAGGCCACGCATACGAAATTCCAAGTTCGAAGTAGATGCAGAAATATTATGTGAAGGTGGATTTTTTTGATGCAAGGCAAATCTAGAAAAAGGTGTTACGGCACAATAACACAATGTTACGATGGTTGTTATACCCTTGTGGCCTTGATCATCACAATAGTAATGAAACTACGCATATGTGAATAACAAATGATCCTGTCACCCCACCGCGCATGTCCCTTGAAACAGCAACCGCGTCCGTGGAGTGAGGCCCTATTTCAAGCACCCCCATTTTTACTCAGCCGACATGTGGATTAGATACTTTGCATCAATCCGGAGTTTGTTCACATGGCGGAGTTTCTCGCCATTAGGTAAAAGTGGGGGGAAGAAAAAAGGGCGGGTGCATCCACAAGCAAAAACGAGTCCCTCAGGGGGCCCAACTCCCAGCTGACAACAGGCATGTAGTGGAGGGCCAGCACAAATTTTCTAATGAATGATAACAATGGTTGCCGACAACGCAGCCGAATAAGGACTAAATTGAGACCAAGACAAAAGACTTTCATGAGAATTGATGCCTTTTCTTCAAAAGAAAGATGCACAGGTACGAGGGATAAAAAATACAACTGCCAGCTTTGCAAACTATATCATGTGGAGGTTGACAATTTTTTTGTTCCCAGTATTTCAGTTCTCGTAGCAAACTCAGAATGCCTCCTTAAATTACATCCCTGAACAAATTCATGGAGAAAACCAAAGCACCCATTAAGGCTGGCACCACCGATGATCTAGCAATAGTCAAAGCAGCTGCTTGGGCATGGTACGAGCACGGTTCTGGGTCTGAAGGAAAGCGTGTGTGCGAATTTGTTCCAACAAGAACCTGGCAAGTCCCTAGGCCATCAAGATACAGATTAGAAGCTATGAGAATGATGGAAGAAGATAGCATGGAAGGATCAAAAAGACCTACCTCTGTCCATACTGATAATTCTCTTCTTGATTCCTATGAAATTGAATGCATTTCCAGGCAATTTGAGTATCTCTCAAGGTCCAGTCAGAGCATCTTCAACAGTAAGTTCCCTGATAGAAATCTTCCTCGCCAAAAAAGTGCGTCGTCCGAGTGCGATGGAGATGCCAAGAAAAGGAGCAAGAAATTATTGGGCAGGTTTTTATTGAGGCATGGAATTATGTGCAGAACATGGCAAGATGTGGATACAAGAGCCTTGGTGAGAAGCCGGCGGCAGCCGGAAAGGCATGTTCCGGTAGTTTAGGATGGCTAGCTGTGGACCACGGCCGGCTGCCCATTTCCTTTTGAATAACTTGCAGTTATATGCACAACCTTTTTGCCTTGCAACTTGCAACTTTTCAGATGTCAAAAGCTTCCGGGATCGAAATTCCATGTAATTATCTATCAGGTGTACTGAAATTTATGATGCTTCATGTATAATTCTTCGAAAATGGGCTAATAATAATGATATCTTGAAGATCAAAGAGAGAAGTACTCAAAGGAAGGGAGGTCGCAACATTAAATGGCATTGCTCGTTTGTAGAATGGTAGTTGACAAAATGGGTCGGTGGTCCTCAATAATTGCACCATTCAAATCTTGGAATTATGGTGAGCCAAGGGGACTGGTAATTGCCACGTCGCTTGCTTCAACAGTCAAGATATGTAAATCTTAAATTTCTTTCGATCTCTTCTTTTTCGGATTAGCCAAGTTGTTTTGAAGCATGGGGGAAAAACAAGTTTTGAGCATGAATCGTTATTGGATTAGAGACTGCAGAAATTTAAGCTTTACATCCTTTTTATAAAATTAGAATGCGAACTTTAATTGTTGATCGATCAAAATTTATATGTGTGCGGATAACAATTCCAATTCACGAGACATACAGCACAACGCTGACAAATACGTGCACATACTCAAAAAGGGAGGAAAAAGGGGTTTTGAGGAGCAGAAATCGTAAAGCTAAAAACGAGTAGAGAAAAGTTCAGATCCAAAGTGTTTGCAGTTTTGTGAAGGTTGACCTAAAAAGGGAGGGGCAGACGCTGTGTGTCGGTAATATCCCCATCAGACTAACATAAAAAAATAAAAAAATAATAATTTTTTTATGGTCCACTATATTTAACATAATAACAAAAAAAAAAAAAAAGAGTAGCGTCTGCATTTTCTAACGTTCTTTCTTGCTTCTTTTTTTTTTTTTTTGGTTTAGTTTGCAATAAGCAGTCTTAAAAATTGAGGGCTGACGGTGCTGTCAATCAAACTTTATTGCTACCTTTTACAAATTACCGGACTTCAATAGAAAAACAATTAAGTTACTTGATTAGAAAAGATTAAAAGTTCTTGGAACAAACCTACAACACATTATTTTCAGTAGGATAACAAATGCTTGGATGCCGAATGGTGCTATATTTGTATTCTAAGCTACCATACTGTTTTTATGGTTTTTGTGTATTATATGCTTCTACCCACTTTCAGAATGGTAGTTATTTCATTAGTTGAGAGTTTGTAAATAAATAAAAGGAAGGAAAAGGTGTCAATCCATATCATCTCAGCGTAACTTGGGAGGGACATGAGCTTTTATTGAACCAATTAATAACAATTTAGATGAGATACCAAGGTTTCACTTCGTTTGCCCTCCAACAATTAAGACTCTGCTTTTAGTGTTTTTGATAGAACACGTGAAAAAGCTTGAGGCCATGTACGACAATCAATGAAAATGGCTGATGGGATCGCCATGTGAACGAAGTGGATCGAATTGGGAATTGACATTAGCATTCCAAATGTTTTAGTCACAGAGTCCAGGGAGCAATCCAGAGAATGGAAAAAAATACCAACTCGTGTAAATGACGTTAAATTGATGCTGGGTTGCGATTTGGCGGATATTACCGTTCTGAAGATTATTAAATCAACAAGCCTAAAGAAAGAGGCGTGAAAGAGAGAGGAAATGAAAATAGTATGTATTTAATACATGGAATACGACAGAATAATATCAAGTAAATTAATTCGATTTGATGTATACCAAATGTGTAGAGACAAGAGAGTTTTATGTATTAAAGTTTAATAGGGATGTGACGGACCACAAGAGGTAGGCTGATGTGACCTTGACCCGTTAACGCATAGCACGTCATGTACTTAAATACTGTTGAGGTGAAATTGACCTTGTACCCGCGTTGCTCTGTATTCATGCTCGTGGGCTGACGGGAACTGGACTAAGAGGTGGGCTCAGAGACCCTGTTGATAGATATCCTCATCGATGGCAATGGAGCAATGGATGCAATACCGATGAAGATGACGGCTGTGCACCAACACAAGGCAAACCCCTGGGATATTTCGAGAGGAAAGTTCCGGGCTAGAGACGTAGCTCGCACTTTAACTTTAGGTGAAAGTTCTTTGTAACGAAAAGTGGAAAAGTTGAATTTTTGGACCCTACGAGTTTGGATACTTTTGTTCAGAATTTTTTACGGCTTGTTGGGATGGTTAGAAAAATGTAATAAAAAAATAATAAAAAAAAAAAGAGAGAATGAAATGAAAATTTCCTTTCATTTCCGTTTTTTTTTTTCTTTTTCTGGGAAAGAGGAGGAAAAGAAAAGCATAAACATTAAGTAAGAAAATACCATATGGGACCCACTAGAAAGCTCAATCACCGAATTGGAGAGAAAGCGGAGCGGAGGGATCATAGCTCTGCCCATATAATTACCAAAATAGCCTTGAGAACAAGCCTCTGTTTATTATTGCTTTTCTCCTCGGAATTTGTTAAATAACCATCTTCGAACTCTGTAATGTTTTTGGTCTAACAACTAACAGTATCAGCAAGCCAGAATTGCACCTTCTAATGTGGTATTGTTTTTTTTTTGTTTGAAAATTTAGCATAAATATTATTATTTTCATTTATTGAAAAGTTATCTTTCCACCCTAGTGTACATTAATTTTTTTTTTCTCTCTCTCTCTTAACTATCTTTCACGTCCAACAAAGCATGAGTGTTGCTCAGGTAGCCGATGTCTCTTCCGCTCTGTTCTCCGCTTTCTATTTTCAAGCTCTATAATTTCTGGCTGCCGTGCTACTCTATTGACTGCCTGCAATCGTGTGTTGAATTGTTCGTTCTGTGTTGTAGGAAGTTGGGAAATGGAAGACACTTCAGCCAACCAATACTCACGAGGTTAATGTTGATCTCTACTTTTAATCTCCATTTCAAAAATGCATTACCTTCTAGGCCTAACATTTTATTTTGCCTCGTTTTCAAGGATAGTAATTGATGGGAGTCCTTGAACATTTTGTTTGAGGATTGGTTTCTATAAGCAATCCCAATTAAAAAAAGAAAAAAAAAGTTATATAAATACGTTGAATTAACCTTAATCTTAATCTATTAATGAATCATTTCAATTAACCACCACACCATAAAAATACAGCCAAATTTGCATCGTTTAGGGACGCGTTAAGTTTAACGGCAACACATTGTAATGAAGTTTGTTAGTCCGGTAGGTGTTACCGTGTGTCTTTTATGTTTGAATTTTCGTATTAATGCTATTTAAGTACAATTAAGTTTTGAATTTTAATATTAATAATAAAAATTTTATACTCATTAACATCTTATTTTAGATGTTATTGTGGCTTTCAAGCTTTGTCCCGCAGCGCTGTTACCCGCTCAAAACATCAAACAGAAAGCGCTTGACAAACGGAGAACGGACAAGACGACAAAACAGAGAGACATGGCCACTCTCGGGTTCATCCTCAAAGTTTCTAGAACTCAATCCCTTAAAATCCTCTTCTCTCTCTACTCCAGTACCAGGTACTGTTCCTGGTACTCGCCACCGTCATTATCGCCTTGCCATGGCAATCCAATTCTTTCTGCAATCTCCGAGGCCATCAAAAACAGCGAAACAAGGCCACTTCACATCTCTCTCAGGAATGTCATTCCTTCTCTCCGACCCCATCACGTTATTGACCTCATCAACTACAATCCCCACTCTCTCTCGCCACCCTTGCTCATCTCTTTCTTCAACTTCTTGTCTTCTCGCACGGCGTTTCCCCTCACGGTTCAGTGCTATTGCGCCATGGTCTATTTCCTCTCTGCCCATCGGATGTACCCAGAAGTCCGCTCTCTTCTCCATTTCATTGTCTCTCGCAAAGGCAAAGGCTCGGCTTCTTCGGTTTTTGCTTCTATTATAGAAACCAAAGGTACCCACTTGTCCAATTCTGTTTCCGATGCATTGATGATCGTGTATGCGGAATTGGGGTTTGTGTGGGATGCCATTCAGTGTTTTAGATTGGTTAGGAGGCGTAATTTGCAGACCCCTTATCAGGGTTGTAAGTGTTTGCTTGACAGAATGATAAAAATGCGGTTGCAAATGGCCGCCTGGGAGTTTTATTTAGAAATTTTGGATTATGGATATCGGCCAAATGTATGTGAATTTAATGTATTGATGCATGGGATGTGTAGAGAAGGGAGAATTGTGGATGCCCAAATGATATTCGACCAAATTGGAAAGCGGGGTTTGCGCCCGACTGTGGTCAGTTTTAATACTTTGATCAATGGTTACTGTAAATCAGGGAATTTAGAGGATGGTTTTCGGTTGAAAATGGTTATGCAGGATATTAAGATGTTACCTGATGTTTTCACATATAGTGTTTTGATTAATGGCTTGTGCAGAGAAGGCAGATTGGATGAAGCCAATCAGTTGTTTGATGAAATGACTGATAGAGGTTTGGTTCCAAATGCTGTCACTTTTACCACATTGATTAATGGGCTATGCAAGAATGGAAGGATTGACTTGGGCATGGAAGTTTACCAGCAAATGCTGACAAAGGGTCTAAAACCTGATCTGGTTCTGTACAATGCACTCATCAATGGTCTTTGCAAGATTGGTGATCTCGAGGAAGCATGGAAGCTCATTAAAGAGATGAGTGAACGAGGTCTGAAACCTGACAAGATTACATACACCACACTTATAGATGGTTGTTCCAAAGAAGGAGATATAAAATCGGCTATAGAGATTAAGAATGTAATGGTTAAAGAAAGGATTGAGCTTGATAACGTAGCATTTACTGCTCTTATTGCAGGGTTGTGTAGGGAAGAAAAGGTGGTTGATGCTGAAAGAACATTGAGGGAAATGTTGAAAGCAGGTATGAAACCAGATGATCCAACATATACCATGGTGATGGATGGATTCTGCAAGAAGGGTGACATGAAGATGGGGTTTAAATTGCTTAAAGAGATGCAGATTGGTGGACATGTGCCTGGTGTTGTAACTTACAATGTGCTCATGAATGGCCTATGCAAGCTAGGTCAAATGAAAAATGCTCGAATGCTTCTAGATGCTATGCTCAATCTTGGGGTAGTTCCAGATGACATCACTTACAACATTTTATTAGAAGGTCACAGCAAGCATGGAAAATTGAAAGAGTTTCGTAAAATAAAAAATGAAAGGGGGCTTGTTGCAGATTATGCATCTTATTCATTACTAATTAATGAGTTGACTAGGACTTTAAAAGATTGCCAAAGGAGATGATCTCTCTCCATGGCTAACAAATACACAACTTAGCTGGTGTGAGGACCACATCTTAAAATGAGTCTATGGTGATGGCTTATCAATTTTGTTATTTGATGTTTGATTATTACATAACCAAAAAAAAGGAAGCAACCTAGCCTATTCATTCCACTCTCTCAAGGACACGCCAAGACAAGTTTGGCAATAATCATAGGTGATCTGCCATTGTAGTGTGCCCAAAAGACACTTGCTTTGGATGGCATGTGTGAATTATTTACCAGCTTGAGAAATTTCAGTGAAGGGTATGATTGTCAAGGGAAAGAATTTGACAATTGTCTTTGCTTTTGGTCCTTCTTAAAGGAGGGGGGATTGTCAAAACCTCCATGACTTGTGGCAGACCATGCTAACTGGCTCTTGTATTTGGAGTTTTGGTATTTAAACTTCCATAATTCTGGTTTGAATTTCTATCTCAAAGGAAAAACTGGACTTGATCCTTGCTGTCCATGGAGCTTTGAGCTGCATAGAATTTTGGAATCGTTGCCAAGCAAATCCACCTTGAACGACCTCAGTGTGAATATTTTCTACATTGAGCCTACTCTCGTTAAAGGTGCTAACAGCTTAATACCATTCCATCAAGCAAGAGCACATTACCACTTCAGCAAACCAAGCCAACCTTATTTTGGCTTATTTGGAGTATATGCCTTATCATTTTACTCGGGCCTTGCTTCTGGTGAGTATAATCTGTCTCTTCTCATCCTTCTCAAACTATCAGCTCCAATAACACTTGTTGGGAAATGTGAGAGCCTAAAGTTTAAGAAAAAACTTTGAGTAAAATTCAAGTAAGCTGTAGACTCGTGAATTTAACACCATATCTCAACCCAGAAAAAAACATTAAGGCATTAGGTTAACGAGTCATTCTCACCTATATATTATTCTTCCTTCTCTATCTTACTTTTAATGTAAGATTCTTTAACTATATAATTCACACTTGAAATTTCAAAGACTGACTAAAATTGTAGTTTTCAAGGGTCTTTAACCTTGGGAGGATTCAATGGAAAAGGAGCGTATGGTACCTTGATTGACAGAAGTCATGATGATGATAACTAGAAAGATGGGGCTGACTCAAGTAGAGGAGGCAGCTTTGGTGGCGAACTAAATCTTAAAGAGATTAAGAGAACTTCATGAATTATATGTGGGTTAAGGCATCATAAGCTCAGGCCTAAAAGATTGCTACCTTGCATCCTAAAGGAAATCACAGTTTCAACAGTAATGTCATGGCTCCAAAATTCTAATGGAGCAGTTGTGATCCCAAAGAACTGGTATCTCACTTTTATTTCTGTTTCCCTGTTCAAAGTGATAATATCCCAGCACAAAAATGTTACAATGCAACTCTCTAGTTTCAACTACTACTCAGCATCAACAGACTGCTCCAACAACTCATTGTTATCCAATCCAAGGCACTAGTATGCATGGAATTATTTCACATAAGTATCAAGAATAATACCAAATATGTTAGTAATTTTACTAATTTTATGTACCTGACAATTAAATGTGATTTACATTTAAAGTGTCTCATGTTATATCAAAGCCTTCAAACAAGGCCGATTAATTAATAAATAAGATTATCGGCAAATGTAGTGGTTATGAATTATTTCTTAGAGGAAAACAATTCCTCCAAAAGTAAATTCTACTCCTTTTTTTTGTTTGGTTACTATTGTTTTGTTGCATCTGCATCCATGGCTAGCTTTTTCGGTTGAAGGATTTTGTTATTTTTTTTACACAAACTTTTGTTTGGCTACCATGGTTTTGTTGTAATTGCATCCATAAACAGCTTTATTACACAAACGTCACTACTTTTTTTATCCTTCGTCTCGAGGAAAGTTGTTAGACTTTAATGTATGTTTCATTATTACATCTCACATGACATATTGAGTTTTTGAGTTTAACAGTTTCTTGATATTGTAACGAAATTTTGTGTTCAATAAACATTATGTTCAGCCCATACTATCATTGCATATTTTTACATTTAATTGTAACTTTTGACGTCTTCATATAATTGGAAATGTTCGCCCAGGTATGCTCATGTGAGGGGCGTTGCTTAAGCTTTTGATTAGAGTTCAAAATTTGATATACGTAGTTTTGAATTCACCAGATGAGAGGGAATTTATGAAATAGAATTGATCAAATCTTTGTTTTTCAATTCATTATTCTACTAGGCAACAAACCTAATTCTGGATTCATCCCTTCAGAGCCCTTTTGAGTACTCTTGTTGGAATTTTTGCCGGAGTAAGTACCAAAAGTAGCATGGCAGGAGTCGGGAACTAATATTCTTGCTGCATATGGTAGTTTTAATTTGGGACTCTGCAAATGGCGATCTTATTGGTGGGTATAATATTGGTCAGCAACTGCAGTTCCCACACTGTCACATTTTTCAGTCAAGGAATGAGATTCCCATTTCAAACTGTAGACTAAGACTACAAAACACTCACCTTAAAGAAATAGAAAAAACATTTGAAAATCTGAATGTCAAGAAACAGAGACCAGAGTCAGATTTCGTTAATGCTTTCGGTAGAATTTACTTTAATTGAAGCAAAATCACCCCGGTGATCTATGTATGCCCCAAGGTTCATGCCATCTTTTATTATAACAAATTTGGTACGGATACACAGCACATTTTGGCTACCAGCAAAGGATTCTCACTTACTCATCAGTGATCACAGTGGCCCGTCATTCAGCACTTTTGGAGTATGAAGCAATGCCTGATTGATTGTACCAGCGCTCCCAGTTCCTCCCATCATATTGCCTAATCTCCACATGAGTTAGCGTTCCAGGGTCCACACACGCGCATGTGACTGCAATCCCATCAGGATTTGATCGTGGGATGTAAAATGAAGTTATCCCACAAATCTTACAAAATGTGTGCTTTGCTGTATGTGTGCCGAATGTGTAGGTTGTGAGGAACTGTTTGGAATCTCCTAGAAGCTCAAATTTTTTAGAGGGGACAATGAAGTGGATGTTGCCTCTCATGGAACAATCAGAACAGTTGCATTTCCAAGCTACAACACTGCTCGGTGCTTGCACACGCCATGTCACACTCCTGCAATGGCATCCACCACTGTGCACTAACCCATTTGAATCCATAACCCAAAACTACAGTTCTTCAAGATAGTGTTTTCGTCTTGGAGTATCCTGATGGCAGCAAACAGCGAGCACTTAAGCAAAGCACAATACTCATTCCCGATGGCAACAAACAGTAAACACCTACACAGGAACACGTATAGCAACACCTCATCGATTTATTTTTGTTTAACTTCAGACGGCTGAATAATCAAAATTTATAGCGAACAATTGAATAATTCCTGAGGACCCTTCTGATCAAATGCTTCAAATTTACACTTTATATAGCAAATTGAACAATTGAGCAATAACTTTTCATTTGCGTAAGAAAGGCCAACCTAAATAAGAAAAAAAAATTTAAAAAAAAAAAAACAAAAACAGCAGCTTATGCTTGAACATGCACAAGAGAAAGAGTTCAAAGGTACGGATCGCCATACTTGTTTCCCCTGAGATGATCGCTGGCGACTGGGGACTTTTATCGAACCAGTGAGAGACTACGAATGCCTTTTTTTTTTTTTTTTTTTTTTTTCGGGGTTGGGGTGCTTGCTTGACCTGGCGGAGGAAAAGAAATGCAGAGTCAAAGGTTGAATCGAATTTGAATGGCTGAGGAGGTTGTTTTGATTAGATGCCAAAGTCCCCGCCCCCCGCTCCCCCACCCCAAATATTTAAACTAATATCATAATTTTTTTTTATTTTTTTATTTTTATTTAAATAAAAAATAAATATAATTTTTTTAAAAAATAAAATTAAAATATTTATTTTAAAAAATAAATATAAAATTTTAAGATTAATTTTTTAAAAAATATTTTTTTTCTTTTATTTTTTTACACATACATAAAAATTTATTAATATAAATAATTATTTATATAAATGAAAAAATATATATTAAATTAAATAAATGAGATATATGTTCATATTTTAATTTTATTAAATATTAATTAAAATTATAAAATAATTATTAATTTAATATTAAGTAATATAAATAATAAGAATTTAATTTAAAAAATAAATATTTATAAAATTAAATAAAATTATAATATAAA
The DNA here is from genome assembly GCA_037832345.1 of Rhizophora mangle. Classification (NCBI taxonomy): domain Eukaryota; kingdom Viridiplantae; phylum Streptophyta; class Magnoliopsida; order Malpighiales; family Rhizophoraceae; genus Rhizophora; species Rhizophora mangle. Next base: position 1,741,136 of record JBAPLJ010001421.1, on the reverse strand, counting down.
TAATTTATTTTTTAAAATTTAACAATATATACTTAATTCTATACATAATTGATATTTTACATAAAATTTTTTTATCATTAAATTTTAATATTATTTAGATATTTTATATTAATTATTTACTCAAATAAATAAATGGGAAGTATTACAATGACATGACAATGAGAAAGAAAAAAAGTCAAACTAGGGACAGCGACGAAGCGATTGCCCGGTGAACCAAACATTAATTAAGTTTTATAAGGCGGAGTTTGATAATAAATGAATTGCATAATTACTTGAAGGAGATCTTCCTTCTCGCGCGCCTACATTAATTTTCCTTCTTTTGTGACCAAACTCAGTTTCCCCTTTCATAAAATACCAATTGGTGTGAAAATTTGGATAGATTAATTTTTCCCAAAAATCCTACCAATTACATGCTGAACAATGCACTTCAGAAACCACTAATTGGAATAGGAAGTTAGTGCATCTCGTTTTTAGTGCGTCTTGTATTCTGCTGAAAAGATTAATATTTAAAATTTAAAAATATACTTAAAATAATAATAATATAAGTTAAATATTATTAATTTTATAATATAAAAAATATATAATTTTTTAATATTATAATTCTATTTAAATAATTAATATAATATATTTCAAATAATTAAAATTTAATAAAATATTTTTAAAATTAAATAAATATTATCATAAAAATAAAATTGATAATATAATAAAAAATTAAATTTTTTATAATTTTAATAACATATTTTTAAATATATAATATAAATTAATATTAAATTTATACAATTTATAAAATTAATATATTTATCAATAAATATATTTTTTATTTATATTTTATTTAATTAAAAAAAAATTAAAATTGTAAATATTTTAACAAAAATTAAAAAAAAAATTTAAAAGTAAATTTTTTTCTTTTTTTTAAGAAAATAAAAATTTAAAAATTTTTTAAAATATATTTAAATTATGAATATATTTTTTTTAAGAAAAAAAATTTTAAAAAATATTTTTTTTCTCTTCAAAAAAATAAAAAAAAAAATAAAAAGTAATTTTTAGATTTTTTTTAAAATTTTTTTAATTAAGAATATTTAAATTATATAAATTTTAAAGTATATATATAAAAAAATATTAATATAAATTAAATAAATTATAAAATATATATATTTTGTAATTTGTATAAATTACATATTAGTTGAAATTTTAATTTTATTAAAATAAAAATAAATATTATACATTAATTATTAAATTAATATTAAATATATTTATTTAAAAAATTTAAATTTAAATTAAATATTTTAATATTTATAAAATTAAATAAATATTAAATTTATTCAATTTTCTTTTAATTTTAAAAATATATACTTATACTAATATTATAATTATACAATATGTAAATTTATCATATTTATTAAAAAATAAAATTTTATTTATATTAAAAAAAAAAAAATTAAACATACATTTTTTTTTTTTTAAAAATAAAAAAATAAGAGTAATTTAAAAAAAAAAATAAAAAATAAAAAAAAAAAAAAATAAATTTAAATTATAACTATTCATTTTTAAGTAAAAATGATTAATTTAAAAATATTTTTTTTTCTCTAAAAATAATAATAAAAAAAATAAAATTTTTTTATAAAAAATTATTTTTAAAAATTTTTTTAAAATTATAAACATTTATTTATATAAATTTTTTAATATATATAAAAATTATTAATTTATATTTTATAAATTATAATATATATTAAATTGTAATAAATATTAAAATTTGAAGTCAAATAAAATATTTAAAAAAATTATAAATTAATTATTAAATTAATATCAAATATTATAAATTATATAAATTTATTTAAATATTTATATATTATTAAAATTAAATTAACAATATTACATAAATATTTCACTTTCTTTCAATTTTAATAATACATACTTATTAGTATCAAATCTAGATAATAAACAAATTTAACATTATTTTTTAAAATTATATTTTACTTGTATTTTGTTTAAATAAGGAAAAAATAAAGCACTTAAAATCAAGTTTAAAAGGCACTTATGGTAAATTTTGAAGCAAAATTTTAAAAGCACGGAACTGCAGAAACCTGGTGCTTTTTAACTTCCAATTTCAGGCAGGATAGGCAGGTGAGTTCCACTGAACTTGAAAAAACATATTTCCAAACAAGCCAAGAATTATATAGTCACTGTGGTGATGTTTAGGTAAAATCTGTACTAAATTTTTCTTTTGTGTTTCATTGGTCTTCCAAAATCCTGGAGTTACTTGGAGTGGGGAACATCAAACAAAGAACAAGATAATTAAAGTAATAAAAGTTCAAGGATGTACCCAGAAATCACAGCACTGCATAATCTTGTTTTGTTTTGATAGCTATATATATCAACAGCCTGTGACCTAAAACACCATGACTTTTGGTGTATTTCAGGATGCTTAGAGTGGAGGTCTTGGGAAGGATTTTGGATCTTACCATGACAAGCTATTGAAAAATGTTGATACTCCCTGGTGAAAATTTGCGGGAGATGGGGAGCGAGGTTTGGGGGAACTTCAATCAAAGAAAGCAATTTCACCTGTTACGTATGTTGAAAATGACTTCTATGAAAAGATTAGTCTTTGCACTGACTCTATTCGAGAACCATACTTCCCAACAGCAAAAATATTTAGATCCTACTAAATTAATACCAAAACTTCTAAGTTCTAACAAATATCCAGAATTAGTGAGCAATGATGGGCATCGTAGTCGAGCTAGCAGAAAAAGATCCATCCCCTACCTGCTCAATTTTGGTTTGAACTTCTACACCTACACAACTTAAAGCAACTCTTATTCTATTCCATACTCTATCCTCACCCCTTCATCCTTGGTCATAAGGTTGACTCCAAGTAATCTATAATCTTATAGCTTGCATTACATTTTCTTAGATCTGGTCATCATAAATTCGAACTCTCCCTGAAAACAATAGAAAGAAGAGTCAATATATTATGCCAAGAAAAGAAAAACAAACTGAGCAAAAGCAATCCAGCCTATAAATCAGAAGATAAAAACTAACTTCAGTTTTCAGGCTTAATTCAAATGTGAATCTGAGAATTGACTTCTGGTCCACATAAAAATGCAGGTTTTGAAGGTGGGCTAATTAAATAACAAATATGGGTTTATGTCTCAAGATGAAGGCAAGCTCTGTGGGGGTAAAGAGAGAATCCAATGTGCAACATTGCAGGTTGTCATTGATTCGTGGCAGGCATAGATATCAATACAAGGGGCTAGTCTTCCAAATATCAATATCTTAGGAAAATTCTTTCATAAGAGAACAGCAGCAACACAATGAGAAACAGATTCTGCATATGTAATACAGAGTTCTAAATAAACAGAGGACTGCTCCATCAGTAGATTTCAAATACAAATTACAAAATTACCCACACTGCAAAAGGGGGGAGGGGGGTGGGGGGGCACTTGAAGCTGTAACACGAAGCATCAGTGACCCACATGAGAGAATAATAACATTTCAACTTTTCCTTAACTTGGACTAACAGTTTAACTTCTCTCTAACTTGAACAACCAGTATTATATGAATCCATTAAGCAAAAAACATGAGAGTCCTAAACTTTAAACCACAGCCTAACCTTGCAGAACTCTCATCATGTTCAGATGTTAGCAGATGGTTGCAACTTCTTTGGTGGTGGATTCCCTCCAGAAACCATCACATGGACATAGAAGCATAGCATGGCAGCACTGTGATAAATGAAAGAGAACATAAAAATGAGGAAAAAAAAGGCCAAGTCAACAAAAAAAAAAAAAGCAGTTTTGATAAATTTTAATAGTAGCAAGGCATTGTCAACAAGCAAAGGTACCTAATGACACCATAAAATCCCATGGGAATTAGCTTTTTTGTCTGCATTGCATAGAGAAAGATATAAGAAGCAGAGAAACAATGGTTGCAGAGAGAACAACATTTTGCTTAATTGATTACTAACCAATGTGTACACCTGAATGTTTTTCCACAGAAGGGCTGCTGAGAGCACTGCAAGGTCAGATATAGACATAGAATAAGATAATTGCTCATCTTCTGCATGAAAAATTAGATCTATTTATTTAAGTTTTTGAAGCCTCAGTAACATAAACATCGATGCCAAGAATATATCTGCCTCAGGCAAAAACCCCTTGGTTTCAGGACTCAGAAGACAATGCAGACCACTGAGATTCAATAGATTACTCTAAAATGTATATTTTTTTTGCAGTTCTATGAATCATTGACTAATAGACCAAGCCAATTTGCTAATGACCTGCAACTTTCCAAATCACCAGCAATTTCCTTTTATCTGTCCTCAAAATTCCAGCATCAGGATGAGTAAAGGTGCTGCATCCTGATGGAAAAAATGTATAGCCTCAGATGGAACTTCATTTCTTTCTGTCTCCATTACTAGTGATCCAGGGGAAAAATCACATAGGGAAAACTTAACCTCGTCAATCATCATCAGGTCCAAAACATTCCATGTGAAAGCTTCTTACCATCCAACCAATATCCACTCCCTCCAGGCTTTCCCCAAGCCAAACAATAAATAAATACCAACAAAACTAAAAAGAGCCAAGAGAAGTCAGTTTATGTTGAACAGTAAATTTTCTTATTTCTCCGTAGCTTTCTTCAATTGAATTGTTTCCTAACAATCAGCAAGGAGCATTCAAAAGAAAGAAATATAAAAGAAGAGACATAATAGATGCTTAAAGAAGAAACTAGTTTAATATCACTACAAGGGTTCTTTGTGGAATCCTTGGGGTAGAAACATTCAATTACCAGCTTGTCCTAGTACGAATGGTAAACTAGAATTTCCTTGCCTCCAGTTCTTTAAGCTCAAGGTGCTGAGGAACAGCAAAACACCTCCAAATAGCGTGGTGCTTAGTGTTGCTATATTTCTTGAGAATATAAAACCAACCAAGCCCCCAGTTATAATAAAACCACCTGCATAATAGGTGTAGCTGTGTTATATATGACCAGGAGGAAAAGGCCAACTTAAACAAATAATTACATCTCCAAATATCCATACGTACACAATATAAAGCAGCCAAACAGTTTATTATTAATTTGACCCAGAGAACTACCTTTCAACCTCCTAACAGCCTCTACAAGCAATAAACTGTCTTATAATCATAATTCTGTAATATCAAACACATTCAAACCAGAATACACATATAAAAATGAAACAGTCTTATATAACCAGAAAATAGAAGAGCTGGAACTGTGGTAAATATGATTCATTTCAAGCAATAAAATGCAACATAGTGAAGGAAAAGAATTCCTGCTCATGCCTACAGATCATTAAAACACCAAAAGAACAAGGCATTTTGGGCATGGAAGTAAACTCACCATAAGGAATCCCCAAACAAAAGTCATGGAGTTTGGCTGCACCATAAGCATTTTTCACTGGGTCATCACTGATAACATTTTCCTTTTTAACAACCTCTTCAGCAGCCGGATTATGAAATGGACACTGATCACCTGCCGTAAGACTAGTTTTGATCTCTGAGCTGGAAATGTCATTTCCCAGACTCATAACAACTGAAAACTGTTAAAACCCACCATGCCCATATCACTATCAGATTATATGCAGCGAAGTTAACCACTTTTACTAATAATACACATCAAATTGGAAAAAAGATTTCATTTTTCAGTAATTTCATTCATAGCTATCGTTTTACCTTTGGGTAAGAATGTTTCCAGAGAATGGATCGACGATTGCGACTGAATGAAGAGAAGCAAGAAACCTGAGAGACTATAGCTTTTGTAGCTGCCATGATCGGATTTAACTGATTGGGCAACCTCTTGGTGATTGTGATGATGATTTTCAACTGATCCTCAAACAAATGAACCTAAACCTCCACACGATGTTGCTTTTAACTGATGACTATATCTTTGAGATTGAATCAAAAGCTACTACCACTTGTTCCTGTTGACTGAAAATGTTTGAAAAAGTGGGTATTACAATTCATTCTCTGGGTGGGAACAACAATGAGAGCTACATGCAACTATAACAAAACATAAAAAAAAAAATGCCAAGAAGAGATCTTTTTGATATTAGGAGTCTTACTGTCTTGGGGCTCCAAAGCCTTTGGGAATTTGTGTTGGAGAAAACAGGATCGTACGCTTTGGCCGGCGGAAGACCGAGCGGATGATGTGAAACCCCAAGTGAGAAAAGTCAACAAGTTAGGCGACAGAGATTGATGTCCGGGCGATTTGATCTTCAATGTACTTGCGCATAACCTTTCCCTTTTCTCGTTTTTGCAATAATAAGACCAAGTCTATAGCTGTAATTTTAATATATAGTTACGACTTTTGACTTTTGGGTTTTGCCATTTCTTCTTTACCTGCTTTCTTTGACTTATTAGATGCGAAAAAGTGTATTTTTCCGCTAAGTTCTGTTACTTTGGAGCTCAATGCATTTAAGGCGTTGTGGTTTATTTCTGTTGGTGTTATACTTTTATGTAGTTTGAAATTATACTATAATATTTTTATAATTTTTAATTTTAGTGATTAAAATTTTTTATCTCAATTTTATTAATTTTAAAATTTTTATCTAATTCTAAAAAATTTTAAAAAAAATTCAAATATTATGTGATTCAACTATTTTGAGTTATTATGATGATTATTTTATTTTTTAAAAATTTTTTAGAATTTATTTTTAAATTTTGGTAGAATTAAAAAATTGAACTTATTAAAATTTTAAAAATTAAAAATTCTAGAACATTTGTAAAAAAAGAAAAAAATATCATGGTGACTCAAAAAAGATTAAATTGAATAATATATGAATTTTATAAATTTTTTACAATTAAAAAAAGTTTCAAAATTAATGAATTTTGAAATAAGGTCCTAATTGTTAAAATTAGAAATTAAAAGGGTTTTATAATATAAATTAAAATCATATGAAGTTAAACACAAAGGAAGTAAACCATAAGAAACTCAAATGAATTTAATTCTTTTATTTTTTTCACATTTCTTTTTAGTTTTTCTTTTCATATTTTCATATTCAAAATAATGGTTAATATATAAAAATAATTACAACTTTAAATTTTGTAACAAAATATAGTAATACTTTTAAAATGTAACAATTTATATCTCATAAATTAATTTTGTAACAAAAATAGCACATTATTCAATGACTAAGATGAAAAATGTTAGTTATGCACATATAACATTTTAATGTCAGGACAAACATGTTACTTAACTCTTAATTTAACTTATTGGGTCTTATAAATACATAAGACAACCTTTCTCTTTTTAAAATTTATAATTAATCAGTCAAACTAAATAATAATAATTAAATATTAATAATAAAAACAAAAAGACAAAACTTTAAGCCATTTAATATAACTAAACATATAGTTTCATAAAAACATTCTTTAAAAAAAAAAAAAAGTTTCATAAGAAGATAAAACTAATCTTTAAAACAAACACTCCCCAAATTGCATTTTAACCCTTAAGATTTTTATTATCTCATCACTTTATGTACTTAACCGACAATAACGAAATGGAGGAAAATTAAAGGAAACTTGCAAGAAAATTTCAAAATCATTCACTTTTTTTTTTTCCTTTCATTGTTTATAAATAACTCTCTTTTACTCTCATACATGAAATAATCTTAAAAAAAAAAATAAAACTTAATCAAGCAAAAGAACAAAAATTCTCTTGAGCTATGAAATTATGTTTTCTTATAGTTTCTTAACAACTAAGTAAGACATAGAGTGAGTAGATTTTTCACTTTAATTTCTTTGTCAAAATTGATTCAAATTAAAATATCAAAAAGATGAATATCTTCAAATTCATGCAAAGAGAGAGAAAAAAAAGAGTTCAAGTCAAAATAAAGAGAAGATGTATTTCTTATTATAAACGAATAAAAATAATTGAATCACTCTTTTGTTAATAAAAAACAAGTCCAAGAAATTATAAAGCTTCTTTTTGGCTTCAAAGAGGCAATAATAAGTCTTATGCTTAAAATCCTAATGATCTTGGAGATTTGTATATTATGATTCTCAATTTTCCTTTTGATAGTGTCCTTTGAGAGGTCAAACTTGGGTTTTTTGTTGATAATTAGTTAAAATTGGATATTTTTGACTAAAAGGTCAATAATTAGGTAGAGGAATGGGATTTTATGGACATTGATGTAGTTAAGGGTGCCTCCCTTTTATGGGATTTTCGTTAGCAATATGTACACTAACTAATCTTCCTCCAAAGATTAGGACTAAGAGTTTTGTTCTTTTATTTATTTTTATTATTGATATTTAATTATTATTATTTAGTTTAATTGATTAAAATTTTAACTTAAAAAATGGATATATATTTATAATGGCCTAAGAAGCCCAATTAAGGGAGGTGTGACCTAAAGATCATAAGTGGTTTTTTTTTCATAAAAAAAAAATTCATGTCACCACCAATTCAAGTTGGAACACCATATGTGCACAATTAATAGTTTTTGTCTTACCATCACTTATATAAACCTTATAAGGACTATTACGATTTTAATTAACCTTCCTCTTAAACAAAATTTTTATCTATTCAAGAGTTAAAATTATTTTTTGTCAACCCTTTATTAAAATTCACACAATGATAAGTAAGAGGAATATACAATTTTTCAATTAAAACTTGACATGTCAATACTAAATCAATGTCGTTAACATACAAAACAATGCATTCTTTAGTCTCTCCTTAATATTTACAAAAGACAATTTCACCATCTTTGAATAAAAGCCCATCAAGAAAATTTTGATTCAAAAAACCTATTTGGAAGACCACTTAAAGGGCCTTATAATAATTTCTCTATGTTTGTAATCATGTTAAAAATTTTTAAAGGCAATCTAATTAAGAAATCCATTGGAGAAATACCTTAATGGAGATTAGCTACCTTTTGAGCAATGTTTAATGGGTTAATTTCATTCTCAACATTCAATTGATCAACCAAACCAACATTAGGGGAGAGAGTTTTAGTAAAATAATAGATGACCTAGGAGAAGGAAGGGACAACCATAATTTTTTTGGTGACCCATGGTGTGATGACAATGGTGACACCACTGAAGATGGCAAAAGAGGCATTAACTCCTTTATTGGTAGTGGAAATGACATTTTTACATTGTTTTAATGTTTATGCAATAAAATTTTCTCAATTTTAAGTCTCTTTCTCTTCATAGTGCCTTTAGGAAGTAAGAATTGAAAGATTTTAATGACATTTAAAAGATTTTAGAAATTTTGAGAAAAAGGAAGTTTGACATTTTTAAATTGGAGATTTTTGGTTTTATGGATTCTTTAAGGAACTTTTAAAAATGTTAAAATTTTTTCTTTTTTTTTAAAAAATCATATTTAACTATTTTAAAAAAGGTAAGAAATTAAGTGTTAGATACTTGTTGATTAAATAAGCTAAAAAAAATTAATTTGATTAACTAATTGGACCTTTGAGTTAGTTGAATATTTTGAAAAAATTGACAGATTAACTATTTCACTTTAAGCATATTACTTTAGAAACAATTTCACACACAAATTCATCTATAAGCAAACAAAATATACTTTAATTATAATAAATCATAAATCATATAAATAAAGAAGCACCAAATCACATAAGATGAACATATGAAAGCCTAAGACTCATATCTTTTCTAAATGCTTTGTAATAGTCATAAACTTTTCTTCATTCAATGGTTTTGTAATAATATCAACAAGTTGACCATTTAAATCTACAAAATTAAAAACAACATCCCTTTTAAACACATGATCTCTAATGAAATGATGCCTAACTAAATTCAATGTGTTTGGTTCCAAAATGATGAATGAGATTTTTAGTAAGATGGATAACACTAGTATTGTTACATATGATTAACACTTTAAAAAAGTTCAACTTAAAATCTTCTAGTATTTATTTGATCTAAAGAAATTGTGAATAATAACTTTTATTGCAACGTATTTGGTTTTAATTGTTAAAAGCACCATAAAACTTTATTTCTTACTAAATCATGGTACTAATGTACTTCATAGAAATTGAAAAGTACCAATAATGCTCTTTTTATTTAGTATATTATTGACTTAATTTAAATCTAAAAAGCTAAATAAGTCAAATGACTTATTTGTACTACATTATAGACCTAAATTGGTATATCCATTAATGTATCATAATAAGCTTTTCATTGCATAAGGATGAGACTCCTTAGAAAATGATTGAAAATGTGCACAAAAATAAACAATATACACAATATCAAGTTACTTACAACAAGATAAATAAGGCTTCTAATTATATATCTAAATTTTTTTTCATCTGCACCTTTATCGTATTCATCTTTGTCAAACTTAGTAGACATGTGTCGTAAGGCTTAAAGTCCTCCAAACCAAATTTTTTTTAAGAGCTTTTTAGCATATTTTATTTAGTATATAAGGATCTTATCTAAAGTTTGCTTAATTTAAAGACTAAAGAAGAAACAAAATTCCTTATCATGCTAAATTTGAATATCTTATCCATTTAAAAAGCAAATTTCTTATATAAAGTTTCATTAATGACACCAAATATTATCACTTATATAAATTTGTACAACTAAAATATTTTCACCTTTGATCTTTGTGAATGGTATGGCATCCACCTTATTTTTTAAGTAGTATTTTTTTTAATTAAAAATGAATTAAACTACTTATACCAAACTTGAAGAGTTTGTTTTAATTTATACAAGACTTTGGAGAGTTTGGAGACATAATCTAGATATTCAATATTTTAACACTTGAAAGTTGCTTAACATATACTTTTTTCATAATAAAATCATTAATAAAAGCATTCTTTACATATATTTGATATAAATTAAAGTTTATAAAGGATGCTTATAAAGTAAGATGCAAATGATTTTTAATCTAACCATAACTACAAAGGTTTTATCATAATTTATCCTTTTTTTTTTTTACCCTTTGTCAACTAGTTTTGCTTTGTTTCTTATTATTTTTTCACTCTCATATAGCTTACTTTGAAACACCACTTGATTCCTATGATAAGATGGTATCTAGGTCCAAGAACTAAATATCACACTTTATTCTTTTCAAACTAGTTCAAATCATCCTTTATAGTATGTACCTAATGTTTGTCAAACAATGCATTTTTTCACATGTTTCCACTCTACTTGACAAATGAGAGAAATATTTGTAATTGTGTTCTTAGATGATGATCTAGTCTTAAAGGAATCAAAAATATTACCAAATGATTTGATTTTAAAAAAACCCACATGTTTACATTTCCTTAACACCTTTGGAGTGACATTTGGTATGATACTCAAAATTTACTCTAGTACTTTAATTGTAACATTTACTCTAGTATTTTGTGTTTCTTGGTATATCATTCTAGCTCACATTTTTCACCTGTTTGTTTCTAGATTATCATCAACATCTTCCTTTCTTAAGTTAAAAGGATCAATTAGTTACATCAAAATGAACACACATGAACCCCTCAACTACTAAAAATTTTTTATTAAAAATTTTATTTGCTTTGTTAGTGTAAAGGTATCAAAAAAATGATTCCTTTATCTACTTTTAAATAAAAATTTTCAAGATTATCTTTAGTGTTTAAAGTAAAGTATTTGCAACTAAAAACATCAAAATAATTTATTCTAGACTTTCTCTTATTCCATAACTTAGAGGGATTCTTTTTGAGCAAGGGATATATAAGAATCAGATTAGAGACATGACATATCATGTATAAAACTTTAAGCAAATTATAGTCTAGGTCATCTTTTACAAAATTCTATTTTTGCATTTAGCTATTTAGTTTTGTTGAAGTGTTCTAAGGGTTGAAAAATTGTAAGTAATTCCTTGAGTATCACAAAATTTTTATAAGTCATCATTTTCAAATTCACCTCTATGATCATTTCTAATTAAAATAATAAGACATATTTTCCTATTTTGTAATTACTTACAAAGCCTTTTAAAGGCTTATGACCCATTCAAATCTAATGCATAATGCTTACCATTTAATATAAACACTTTAGATGGAACACAAATTTATGTGCAAAAATTGTAAAGGTCTTGAAATGGATAATACCTTTTTACTCTTAAAAGTTTTTTTAACTTGCTTACCCATTTGAGGTGTATAACAAACCATACTTTTCCCATATTAGAGCTTTAGTTGCTCCTTTATATGGTTGTGCCAATTTAGTTTGAATAAAAGCTTCAAGCTTATGCATTTGAAACATATACGCCATATATAAGATTCTTTATTCATAAAATTAAAGTGCTTGACATTTTAGTTAATTAAAGAATAAAAATCAAAGATATAAACATTATCAATTCCATTTGTAATAAACAAGGTTTCATTTGTTTTTGAATTAGCAACATGACATGCATTAGGTTTAAAAGAGACTTTGTAACCATTATCATAAAGTTGACTAATGCTAAGCAAGTTAAATTTTAGATTTTTAATCATAGACACATTATTAATGATGGGAGAATCAGCCTTATAAATATTGTTAATATCAATTATCTCTTACCTTTGGCATTATTAAAGAATGTTACTTTTTTTTTCTTTCTATCACCTTTAAAGAAAAAAAATTTTTTTTGGATTGTTGACCATGTCTTAAACACCTATTATCCAAGTATTATATATTCTTTGTTAACTTTTCTTTAAGCAAATATAATTAAAAATCATCTATATTTAGGTACCAAAATTTGTACGAATTCTTAAATGTTAATTTTTTTTCCTTTTACATTACTAGAAATTATCTTTTACCTCTAATATTTTTCCTACTATTGTGAGTATGTGTCATATTTCTATAATCCCCATAATAATAACATCTAATATAATATTTACAGTGTGAAAATGAATGGTTATGAAATGCTTTAAGAAATTTGACTTCATTAGACCATAATGTATGCGTATGGTCATATGATGATGTCTTACTTAAACTCCTATAATCATGAAATGTGTTGTGTTAGTGTGATGCATGTAATGATTTTCTTACCTTGAACTCATGAAATAATGTTTATGCATTTGTTGATGTGTAGCAATAACAATTTAGGTTTTATGTGAGTGACATGCAAAGTTTTAACTCAAATGACTCATATCATTTAAAGGTCTTTAAGAACTAAGCAATGAATCAAGTTTTTCTTTCCCTTTAACAAACTTTTGCAAGGAAAATTTGAAAATCTGAGACTTCTTTCTTAAGTATAATATTTACCTCCATTTACTTGTTAGTTTTTTGCGTTTTAATGATAACTTCATTGTATGCTTTTTGTAAAACATAACTCTATTAAATAAGTGACTTATTTTCTTCCTTTAAGGAATGGTTCCCTTGCTTCAAAACTTAACTTAGGCATTATAACCTTTGTTTTTAGCCATCATCTTATGTACATCCTTATTTATGCATTTAGTAGTGTCACAAAGCTTAACAATTAAAGTATCATTGTAAGAATCATAATTAGATTGTACCTCATCATTTTTGGCCATAAAACACATACTTGTTATGTCATTATCATATCATTCATTGTCCAAATGGACTTATAAGTTTTCCTAATTGACTTCTTACCTATCCTTTTGTTATGGAAATTGATTTCAATATGATTAGGCTTATTGTATTTGCAGTATACAATCTCCTACTTTTGCTAACTATTATTTTTAGTAGGACATTTGAATGGCCTCCTTCCACCTTATGCTCTCTTTTTTATAAAGTTTGTGAATTTTACAAGCATCATGAGCTCATTTTCATCTTGCTAATTAAATGAGTTGTTGTCCTCCTCATCATCATCAATTTCTTTGCTAGTTGATGTAGAGGACTTAAAGGTTATACTTTTATTCTTGTCATTGTGATGTAGGACACATCATAAAGGATATTTTCTATAATTTTACAATTAATGTTGTAATTTTGTATTATTATGATTTTACAACTTATTTAAAGTATTTTACAATAATTAATAAATTTGATTAAGAGATTCAAGGGAGTAGTTTTATGCTTAAATTTAGAGATTTTGATATTAGTGTTTATTTCTTTCCTTATCAATTAGTCTTTATCAAAGTTAGAAATTATTATAAATAAGTATGTAAGTTTAAGGGCTAATAAATCAATTATTATTCAAGTTTATTTAGATATTAAATATCAATGATTTAATTCTCTTTAAGAGATATTTTTTTTCCTTTGGTGGATTCTTAAAATTTCATAAAAGTTCAATTAACTATTAGTCTTTTGGTTATCTTTTTTCCATGCTTCCATTTTATGCCAATTGGTATTAAAGTAGGTTTAGTTTGGTGTGGTGTTGTCTTATGGAGTCTAAAGCAACCTCTTTAACGACAATGATCATGAATGGAAGACTCTATTTAGAGTATCTTCTTGGGATTGGAAAGCTAACAAATCTTGTGTTAGAGATTTTACTTGCACTCAATCTATTCTTAGACATATTCTTAATTTTAGAAATATTCCTTTCTTTGATAAAGATTTTCTCTTAAAAAATTTTGTAAGATGATTAGTGGAAATTAAAATTCATTTTGAATATCATAATATTAATGAAGAAGAAAGAGTAAGAATTGCAAAGAGCAAACTTGATAATGATGCCGTAAATTAGTGAGTTGAGGTTTAACAGTATCAACTCTAGTAAGGTAAATCCAAAATTCAATCACAGTCAAAGATATGTAAATTGTTATTTGAGTTTTGACTTAATTATTTTGATAAAATTTTATAACAACTTAATAAAAAAATTATGTTGATATTTTGAAAATTGTGGTCATAATTGTTATAATGTGTCATAAAGCATATGAATATAATTTTTCTATACCAAAGAAAAGCTCAGTATAAGAACCTAGGGGTATGGGATTAGGCTTTTTTTTTTATCCATTGGCCTAAAGCAATAATGGCGTTAAGTTAAGATTTTAAAGAAAAAAAATTGTTTAACTAGCAACTATAAACCCATGTGTTCAAAAGCTTAAGAATATTCAACTTATAAAAAAAAATTGTTTTGTTGATTCTTATACTCAATTAATTTAAGAGTTAATAATTGAACAAAAGGTTGAATCTTTACTATTTAATAATCTTTCTAAACATACCAATGAATCAAAAGTAACAATTATTTGTAAGATTAAATTGGGTCTTGATGAAAAGTTAAAAACTAGTGTTGTTATTGATTATACAAAGAAATATGAGCATTAATCTTAACTTTTAACCTATAGATCTTGGGATTTTGTTGATTATTTACCTTAAGTGCCAAATACTATTGATTTTATTGGGAAAAAGAAATTTAGTCATAATCTAATGTCTTTCTTGATAAAAGATATTAATCTAATAAAAATTTAAGTATAAAAATACAAGCATAAGTCAATAAGACAAAACACCATGATATACTCAAAGTATTTGTTCTTGTAGCATAAAAGACATTAGTTTCTTATTGTAGTCTTGAGGGAGAATTTCTTTTAAGTGAGGGGTTGGCATAGAACACATAATAAAGGATATTTTCTATTATTATATGATTATTGTTTTAATTTTTATTATTATAAATTTTACAACTTATTTAAAGCATTTTAGACTAATCAAAAAATTTTATTAAAATATTCTTATAAGAGTAATTTTAAGTTTAAGTATAAGGATATTGAAAATAATGTTTATTTCTTTCTTACTAGTTAGGTTTTATTAAAATGAGAAATTGTTATAAATAAGCCTATAAACTTAAATGCCAGTCAATTTATCATTACTCAAGTTTATTGAGTTATTAAGTATTACTAATATAATTCTTTTTGAGAATTATACTCTTCTCTAGTGAATTTCAGAACCCTATAAAGACTCAAAAAAGTGTAAACCTTTTCGTGTTCTATTTTTCACGCTTCTATTCTTTGTCATATTGACTTTTATTTTGGAAGTCTTTCCGTATAGAAGTAAAAAGCCCGTTGACTTGTTCATATTTAAAGTGTTTAGGTTCTTCAAATCCATAATTGCAATGACCTTTGGGTTCTAGGATTTCAAAAGAAACTTGAAAAGCTTATTAATGATATCTGTATTGTCGATAATTTTTTTCTCATATTTTTATGAGCAGTAAAATTCATATATATTTTAAAAGTAGATTCATCACTTCCAATCTTAAATAATTCACAATCACAAGTAAAAGGATTAATCCTGGTGTCGTTGACTTGGGCGGTTTCCTTATGGAAAGAGACTCGGTTGTACTCATCAACACTTACGGAACAGTAAAAGCATATAAGATGCTTTGAAATTGAAGGTTTGCACTCCAAAAGTTTTTGGTTGTATACTCACTCTCTCTCGGGTTTGTCAACAACTCTCCCGTCTTTGGTTTTGGTAAAATCTTTTGAGGCGATGGGCAGCAATGTGCCGAAGTTCAATCTCGCGGCAATGAAGGAACATAACCATTTTGTTCTCAATAACTATAATTAGTACACCATCAAAGACAAGAAGTCTAAAAATATAACCGCCTTTAAGGTAACACAAAGGACGGAGAAAAGCCATTGATTAGTTATAGGTGGTGGTAAAACCTTTGAGATAATGAAACCTTGCTATAATACTAATTGTTAGTCTCAAAACGATCCAAGAGGAACGTGAATTCAATTGGTCAATAACATGTGCTTGAATCGTGAAATGTGAGCAAATAAAAACAATTAGACATAATATGGATAAAGTGTAGTGGTGTGTGTAAATGAATAATAATAAAGAGAAATTTAAGAGATAAAAAAAATTAAGATATTACCATTTATAGAAGTCAGTTCTCCTGAACTTATATCTTTTTTTTTTTTTTTTTTCTTTTATAGTCTAAACATTAAAAGTTTCAATTTACTATTAAACTCCCCCAAATGGGAAGAGAACAATCATAAACACGCAAAGATCACTTGACCCATTACAATTTTTTTCTTCAACTCTGTTGAGCCCACAATCTCACCTTCCACACACTTGAAATGTTTTATCTTTTTACATTCTCAAATTGAGAGCACATTTGATCTACAAAAATATTTTTCTCATTTTGTGCGTTTTCAATCTCAAGAGACTATTCTTTGGAACAGAGAAAGGTGTTTAAAACTACTATATAAAATTTATGTTATACCAATTACAGCCTTTCTAATCATTGGATGTGATAATAAAATTTCATCTTAGGCGTCAGCTAGGCTTTGAAGGCATTTTTGGAATAGTTGCCTTTGACGGTGCTGGTTGACTGTGCAAGACACCATATGCCCCAGAGTATGCTGCAATTCTAGATTTTGCTCAACTCTATGCTGGAAGCTTTTAAATAGTTACCAAATTGATTTTTGCCAACAAAAGCCTTTTAAAAATAATTTCCTTGTTAGAGCAAGAGAGATACCTACATAATCTCAATAAACAAAATGTTAAAGACATAAATAGCAAGTTAAATTTGACAGAAGATAACTCATTATCACACTCATTTCTCCATGATAGCAACTTTACCATAGCAAGAAGAAAATTAAAATAACCAATCCATATAACCATGCAAAGCTAACTACCTCCACCATGATTGAATCAAAAGTATAATCAGGGGCCATAAACCAATACAATTGCCATAAACATGAATAAATTCACACGCACTAAGCATATATGACAACTACAATAAACGCTATAATCAAAGATGATCATATTAAAATTTTAAAGAAACCTGAACGGCTATAATATGATTTTCCAGCAAATGACATATTAAACACAAATTATGTTGACATATCAACATAAATTAAATGAGCACATGATCCAACAGGATATGGTTCATCCTGGCATCATTACCTTGAAAACCCACTTGGATGAGCACTTACTTGGGATGCGTTATCCTTCTTTTCTTTCAAGGTCCGTTTAAAGGAGCTTTGATACTAAATAACTATTTGCAGGCGCATTTGTCTGAGAATTCTAACTAGGACAATGTTAAGGAGCAATGCATGTTTGATATAAGTACCCTTTTTTCAGTCACAATGAGCTGAAATAGATACAAACTAGTAAGAAGGCTATAGTAAATATTAATGGACTATACTGGAATTCCATTTTTATATGACATGACTATAATCCTTTATGCTACATAAAAGAAAGTGAACACTATGAAAAACGTTAAAATTTTTATTATGTCAATTACATTATAATTAAAAATAGTTGGATTAATTTTTATAATTTTTATTCCTGAATGAAAAAAAAAAAAAAGGCTTATGAGAATTCAGTCCCAAAAAAACATATTATCAAGAAAAGAAAAAAATATATTCGGTACTATGTTTTTGGAGATCCAGAGATTGTAGAGATGGAAGAAAGTAAAATAACTTGGGGTCAAAATGATGGATTTTAAATGAAAGAAAAATAACTTGTGGTGGGGGGGGGGGGGGGGGGGGCATTGGTAAAACACTGTAAAATTTTTACCAATGAATTTTCCTCTTTAGGATTCAATGGTTTTGAATCTAATCCCAGTAAGAGCCAATTGATTATTCCACCCTGTCAAAGCAAGAGATACATGACTGGTTAGACATTAATTTGTGAGAAACTGGCTTTTCCTTTTCCTTGTTTCGGGTTGTTGGTTTGGGTAGTACATAGACAGGTGACTACAACTGTTAGCCCACATTGTAGCGTGATGCTTCCTAGCTAATTAGTAAAGCCCAAAATAACCTATCAAAATAATAATAAAGCCCAAAATATGAATTATAAGAGTTTTTAGTACGTAGTTGCCAGCTTCCTCTTTTGCCTTTTGAAATGTCCCGTATAGCGAGCTTCTCTTATTCAGGCAAGAAACAAAAGCTTCAGTTGTAATAACCATAATATAATTAATCTATATTAAAATGGTATCTTTCTCAACTTTGTTCTTGCAGGCATTTTCAGATTTTCATTCACATAATATATATTTTCCCACATAGGAAAAGCCCAGTTAGCCACTATAAAAGGGATTAGCTCATTCTTGAATTATATACTCAAGGCAGAGAAGCAAGATGACTTTCTTAAGCTGTTTTCGCTGGAAGCCTAAGAAGCGCAGAGCCAGGATTATTACTGCTCCTGAAGGTGCGTTGTTTGTGGTCTTGTATTCTGCATGATTGTGATATGTTCTTTATGCGTACGGGATATGAAATAATGCCAGGTATGTTGCTTGTGTAGTTTCCCAATTGTACTGCAATGACTGAAACATATCATACCAAGTGCACGTACAAGACTCTGCTTTCTATAATTAAACGTAGACATGTTCAAGTCGAAGTATCAAGATGTTAAACAAAAAGTTGCTAACATGATGTCGTATGCAGTCCATGTTGCTGTATTGAATTCAGAGTTATAATATACAGTTTATTAATTCGGAATTAATATAACATTTTCTCTATGTACACGTGTCATAGTGATTAACGAGAGAACTGATGAAGATTGTGGCGAAGAAAGTATCGGCAATGTTCCTGAGGCAGGGGTTCCTGAACGGGTGATTCCTGAACAGGTTGCTCCTGAACTCCCGACTGTGGACAAAGGAAAGGGCATTGCCGCTGGAGATGATGATTCCAGGACAGTAAATATTTCGGATTCTGATCATGAAGTTATCAATTGGTCAGAAGTTTCATCTGACTCTGACAGATCAGGGCCATCTTCCTATCATCCAAGGCTCTCTCGCCGTGCCCGTCCACCTCCAACTCGCTTGCCTCCTTGTCAAGAAACTGCTTCTGATGATTGCCATCCTCCTCCTCCCTCATCACCATCACCTAATAATTTAGCTGATGACTATCAGCTGCACGGTTATTATCCTACTGAAAACTACTACCCGCAGCCAGTTTACAAATTGCCAGTCGCTTCCCTTTACCCGGAGAACGAACCACCGGCTTACTATCAGACATATCCTCCTTGCCATCATCAAGAGCCAGAGCCAGAGATGTCTGACACTGAAAAATTAGCTCACAGAATTGCTAAAGCTATTTTTGGCCCAGTCAATCCTTACCACCCTGGTTGCAGTCATCCGATGCCTTGCTGATTTGATTATTTTTTTCTATTTAGATTCATGTGTCGGTCTTGATGTTGAGATTTTCCAGCAGTTATTGATTGTTTTTATTATTATTATTAGGGATCTTGGCTTTTAATTCTCGGAATAAAGCGACTTTTAATTAGATGTAACTCGTTTATTTAAATAGTGGATTGACAAGACATCCAGAGTTTGATTAGCACACAAAAGCGTGCGGGTGTTGTTTTAAGAGTAGTTTGAAGCAGACAAAAGCTATCTAATCTTAATCAGAGATTTAATTGCAATGTAATCAGGGATTAAACAAAAAGGGCGGAGCTCTTCACACTTTGAGTTACAAAGCCTTCGGAAGCACAAGTTATGTGACAGAATTGTTCTGTCTTGGTCCAGAACAGAACTCTTGATTATGCACGCAGTTGTCAACTATGTTGTTCCCTGTTCATTGCACCCTGCATTGATGGCCTCCCATTCTCCATTATCCATTATCGGCAGCCTTTGAAGTTACGTTGCTTCTTACATGGTAAATAAGACATCGACTGTCTGCAAAGTCCATACATTCGAGCAAACTCTTGTATCACGGAATGCAGACTGGAGTTAATTCTTTTCCTGTTCTTCCATGCCAAGATTTAATTTATGCTTTGGCACTGCTACACACAATGTCTGGACAAGGCTCCGCTGTAGCACAGCTATGTTTGGCTGCTACAAAGTCACCACGACCACAATTAGCCCAAAGAGGCATTTCCCATAAAGTATTGAGAATTCAAAAATATTAATATAAACTTAGATCCATTATACTTATTAATTATATTATAATTAACACATTTTTTGGAATTGCAACTGCAAGATCGATATCTATTTCGTGAAAATGACATGCAGGACAACTTTTCTGACCACAATGACCAAAAGCCTAAACCAAATACCCTTTTATCAGGGTTACCGATGGCCAACTACTTCTCCGACTGGCTTTCGATGATAATATCACCCGAGAGCAACCAACAGAGGAGTTTGGGACGCAGACATGGCGCATTGGAGACATCTTGAAGGCTACAAACTTCAACATAGGCTAAAGCATTATTCTAGAAAGAATAAAAAATTAAAAACACGCACAATGTACATGAGAAACTCAAGTTCTACAGTCATGGTTGACCTGCAAATGCTTTTACACTGTAGGAGATGTTACAGCAGAACAAATAGACACTAAGACAACTTTATTGGGTGTACTTCGTTACCGAAGCTTGGCCTTGTTCAAATCAGGCATTGCATGACTTAAATGAAGATGTTATATAAGATGTCTCAGAAGTTTATTAGAAAGACAAAAATCCAGTGCTCATTTTTTCAATAGCTGTGTGCACTGTGCCATTATCTTTGATGCCCTGGTAATGGAGTCAGTCATGTAGAAGTTCTCTACAGCAGCCTTGAATGGAGTCAAACTCATCTTCTGATTTGTTTTCGGCTTCAATGATGCCCAAAAAGTTGCTGGTTCTCTCTCATCCACACTCAACAAGTTTGGAGCGACAGTTTTGATCCGGGACCGGATAGCCCCTAGTGTATCATAAGTCAACCGTGCACCAGCTACTTCAGAGAGAGCCCGAATTATCTTCCAATCATCTCTAGCATCACCAACTGTAGGAACCGCAGGCAAAGTCTGTTGTGGGCATCCTTCAGTATTTTCATATGTTCCTTCCTTCTCACTGAATGCTGCTGCTGGGAAAATGACATTGGCACGATAAACACCACGATCACCATGGTGCCCTTGATAAACTACAAAGGCATCACTCGGAACCTTGTCTAAGTTCACATCATCAGCACCCATCAAATACACAAACTTGGCAGACTCAAAACTTTGGCTGGACTCAGGCAGAAGTCCAAGGTCAAGGGCTGCAGCTTGGGCAGCATTAAGAAGCAGTACATTGAATCCATTCCAGTCTGGTCTGACAAAATTTCCCTGTTCCGCAAGGGACTCTACAGCCGCAAAAATTGCATCCTTGTCATTCCTCTCAAAGAGCCCAGCGCCAACAATTATGGCTGGGTTCTTGGCATTTTTTATTGTTGAGCAAAAGGGGCTGCGACCTTCAACTATCTCAATAAGAGTTTCAGGGCCTGTGCCAAGATGCTGGTAATCATAGTAGAAGTCAGTTGGAGGACCAATATAACCAACCTTGGCATTGCTTGCTCGGACTGTCTTACGAATCCTTGCATTCACCATGGCAGCTTCTACCCTAGGCTGTCAACATGTTTAAAGAAGGAATTAGGTAATTTGAGCTCATAAAGCAACCAGACAACCCAAAAAAAGAGGGGGGAAAAATCTTCAGAGCTAGCCACCCATCCTTCCTTTGCCCTTTGCTGAAGAGGCAAAAAAAAGGTTAAAGATATTGAGATACTTTCAAACTTTGATCTTTTTGGAACTAAAGGCCTCAATTTTTAAAATTTTGAAATACTCTCTTAAAAGTCTATCTAAATTGAATATGATAACGGCCAGGCTAGTTATTAGTTTTATAAGGTGAGCCATAGTGTAATGAGAAGGCCACTCACATATTCAAGTCATGGAAACAAGCCTCTTCATGAAAAACAAAAGACTATACATCAGATCCTTCCCACACCACACAATGTGGGAACTTTGTGCATTACGACCCCCTTTCTTTTTTATTTTTGTCAAAACCAATTTAATTTCTATCACACATAAACAAAGTTGCTCTTTAATCAAAACTTTAATAGCTACAGACATTTAAATCACACTATAAAATGGTTCAAACATTTATTTCTATCTGACTTAAATTCGAGGGCATCTATGCCCCAGGTGGGGTGTGTGAGAAACCAACCTATTGAGGCATCTCAAAGAATAAATTCAATAACAATGCAACTGGGTACTGAGAAGATGGTCAGTTTATTACCTGTGTGCCAACTAGAAGGAAAGCATCTGCCTTCTCAAGACCACTAATACCAGTGTTCATAATGTATCCATATCGCAGATCAGCATTTGGGCTCAGTCCATTTCCTTCACACCATACATTATTCGAGCCCATTTTATTCAAGAAATCTTTCAGAGCCATCATAGATTCGGCATCAGACAATCGCCCAGCAATCCCAACAATTTCCTCAGGCTTAGCTTGATGGATAACCTCAGCAACCACAGCTAAGGCATCACGCCAGCCCACAGCCTTGAAGCGTCCATCAGATCCACGAATCATAGGATCATTCAGTCTCTGCCTTTTCAGTCCATCATAGAAAAACCGCGTCTTATCTGATATCCATTCTTCATTTATGTCCTGCAATATTAGTCAACAGGGTGAACTTACAAATCAAAGAAGCTTAAAACCATAAAAATCACAGCAGAAATCATTTAAAATCTGCATTTTTTTTAGTTATTTTTGTTTCAATTGTTTTTTAGCTTTGAAAGTTTGGAATACACAATGAAATTCAACAAAAAAAAGCAGTGAAAGGGTCAGGCCATGCCCATCGTACAAATCTTCACAGGACAATGAATCTGAAAAATCTAGGACAGTGAGCATAATCAAAAAGTTCTGTCTATAAAACTTAGCATTAGTGGCTAATGAGACATGGAACACAATTGAAATAAGGCACAGAACATGAGAAACATTCCAAAGCACCAGCAACAAATTATGAATATCAATTGTTGGTAACAGAAAAGCCACAGTTAATGAGATTTTGAATCAAGAGAAACAAAATACTTGTATAAATCAGAGCAAAGAGCAACTTGATAATTCTATGAAATAAAGGATATCATGGAGTTGACATTGTTTTTTGAGCTCAAAATGAGAATCTACAATTAATAAATGTTAAGCTATTGAAAATCCCAGAACAAGACATTAGGTGAGAATCCAACTTTGCTACAAGGAAGACATTGGCATACATGACTTCACTCTCCAAAGTAATCCAACCAGTGGATTTGCTAAGACCATACTGTGTCACATTGATGTAACCAAAAACCTTGCAACTCTACAACTATAGAATTGTCTTATTTTATGCTGCTATCGATATTCTTCAAATATGCAGCTGGTATATTAAAGTACACGCAATTATCATCAACATGACTCTCTGGCAAAGGATGCCTAGATAGCCTTAAACACTGATTGACATAGTACATGCCATAGGAGCAGGAACACAAAATGTAGGTTAGCGTAGGTCACAAGATGGTACAACACAATTTTAAGGAATCTAGTCAAAATTTTCAGAAACAAGTAAGTGTGGCAAAGACGTAGTTTTTGAATTAAAAATTTAAAACACAGCCAATTACACTGTTATGATGTAGTGAAGGTCAACACATAGGGTTGGAAGGTCAAATATTGTGTTTAGAAGAACTAGCTGATGTCCAAAATTTGGGGCAAATGATTCGCAATGTAGTTCTAGGGAGACAGTTAATTTTGGTTAAGCTAATTCAAATGCTGATCATGCACGCCATACCTACCAGAGGTTGATCAGAGGGTAAAACATTGTTTCTATCCCAAATTACAGAAATACAAACCAGTACATCTATATGCCTAGTTATTTACCTCAATGATTTAAAAAAACCTTAGTCAGTTTTCCTTTCACTGAGAATTTCCAGCACCTTCCCAGCACACAAAAAAATGCATATACTATGGCAGAAATTTAACGCTTTTGTTAACACAACCAAGAAATTTTAGGAAGCTACCTCATTCAACCGTGGGAGGATGCGCATGACCTCAGGACCCCTGCTATCAACACGAATGTTTGATCCAACTGCATCAGTAACATCAATGCTCTCGGTCCCTTTCAATTCCCAGTTTCGGGCTTTAAATGCAAAAGGTTTCGAGGTGAGGGCTCCTACTGGACAGATATCTATCACATTTCCAGAAAGTTCACTTGTCATAAGCTTTTCAACATAGGTCCCAATTTCTTCACCACTACCACGTCCTAACATGCCAAGATCCTGAACCCCAGCAATTTCTGTTGCAAACCTGACACACCTGTAACACCATGTACAAACAAAAAAAATAAAGAAAAATTTTAAAAGAGAAACTAGTTTAGTGTGCACGAACAATAACCAAGTTGCAACCATCATTCAACCAAAGATGGACAAACAATATTACTAATATCTTTCTAGATTTATCTAAAAATATAATAAGGTCTCAAGCATATCTCTAAACACCTGCATAACATTCACAGAAATTGCAAAAATGATATCAGATATATTAGAAGAAATAAAAAGCCTGTGCCAATATCATATATAATTTTGTCAAAGACTACCCTATGCATGATTCCCTAAAGCAGATGCTTTTATGTGATCAAATTGAAATGTACACATGAACTCAATCAACTTGACCTATAATGTCTCAGTCAAGAACCAGAAAATTAAATCCTGACCTTCTACCATGTCAGTTATGATGCAACTGCTCAATGGGAGCAGTCCTATAGAAGATAGAAACCAAAATAAGATTCACAAAGAAACATTGTTGAACAAAAGACTTAATTAATTTTGAAGAGATCAGGCCAAACTAAGTTCATGAATGGAAACTTTTGGATGTACAAATAGAATAATTGAGTACTTGTTATATCAATCCTTTTTGAGAAAATTCAGTATACATTGATGTCATAATCTTCTCTCTCTCTCTCTTCTTTTCTTCTTTTCTTTTTAGGTTGGGGAGTTTTTTTATTTTTTTTGGGAGGGGGGTCAATGGAGTATTTAGAAATAGAAAGGGAGGATAACAACAAAATAAACATTTATAGCCAAAAATCTACTTCTAGCTAATTTACAACAAAATGGCAACAATGTGAAATGCTTTCGTTGCTTTTTTAAAACTCTGATGACTTTTTGGAATGTGGAAACAACATAAAGAAATTGTTGAGATTGGAAAGAAAGCAACTCCATATACTTTCAAGTTATAGGTCAAGAGAAGGCAATTATCACAGATGCTTTGAAGAATGAACAACAAGATCAATGACATTTCCACAAGTGAAAATCAGCTTGAGAACTTTATCCAACTAGTGGTCTTTTCTCCAAACCTCACAATTAGTCAATTTTGAAACAGCAAAATAATCTATCAAAAATTTTCATGGATATCAATATAAAGTATTATGTCAAATTAAGTCCTCTGCAAAATAGGATAATAAACTTGACTCCACCATTGAACAACAATAAACTGCTCATTAATGATAAAGTTTTCATAATGGGCACCGTATTGTGTTTCTTCAACTATGAATATAAACATAAATGATGGAGCAAGAAATACAATAAGCTATTGACCAAACAAGATAGCCAACCAATTTGATGTTTTCTAGGCCTCTCCTACAAGCATCAGATGTCTTCATTGATATCTACACCAAAACAACCTTATTAATGTCCATTTTATTTTTTAATAGACAAGCCTATTTGCAAAAAATTGTTCTGGACTGGTTGCTGCAGTGGAAGAGTGCTAAACTAGGCTAATTTTCCTGCCTCAAGCAAGGTGCCTCTGGACTTTTGTGGCTATGCCACTTCAGCTAGCACATACATTCCACAAAACATTTGCATAGTTTCACACCTTTAACATGAAACAAATCCTTAGCATTTTAAAGTAGTCATCTAAATGATTAAAATTAGAGACAAATGATGTCTGATTCAAACCTTGTACACTGAATACATCGAGTCATCACTGTCTTCACTAAAGGGCCAAGGTTTTTATCAACCACAGATCTCTTCATTTCAGTGAAACGGCCACGATCAGATCCAAATGCCATGGACTGATCTTGAAGATCACACTCCCCACCTTGATCGCAAATTGGACAATCCAACGGGTGATTCATGAGCAAAAACTCCATCACTCCTTCTCGTGCCTTCTTAGCCAGAGGTGTGTCTGTCTTTATCTTCATTCCTAGAATGCAAACCCTTAACTAGATAAACATAATTACAAAACAAATGAAACACAGAAGGATATGAATTGTTGAATTACAGAAACCTGTAGATCAAGATCAAGATACAACAACAAAGCCTTAATCTAAAATTTGATTGATGTAAACTACATGAATCTTTCATCCCCATTCTGTTTTGTCATGCACTAGGTTAGGTGTGAGGCCTGATTGTTCTAAATCCTTCCTAATTAATTATTACCAAGTCTCCCTCTCCTCTCACCATCCACCTAAATTTGGTCATTCCTCTTAATTGGAGCATTTGCTTGTCTATGTTAGATATATCCAAACTAATGCGAATGCTACTCCGTCAATTTATTTTCAATAAGTGATACAATTACTTTGCTATAGATACCTTAATTTCTAATTCTATCCTTCCTAGAGGGACCACACATCCATCTAAGCATTCTCATTCCTGTCACTCATTTTCTGAACATGTTGCTGTTTCACAGCCCAACACTCACAAACATATAACATCACTAGTATAATTGTCATCAAATAAAATTTTCCCTTCAACTTAATGGGAATTTTACAGTCACACAAAACTCCAGCAGAACATGTCCATTTAGCCATCCAGCTCTCACCCTATAAAGTACATCTTCTTCTATACTACCATCCCTTTGAATAATACAACCTAAATAACAAAATTGGTCACATTGAGGGACTACTACCCATCTAATCTAATTGATAATAATCACACTAATTGGGGAATAGTATCAAATGCACAACCGACAAAGAGAATAACGAATAGACAGAACACATTAAAGAGTGAAGGATACACACTAACATAGTTCACAAAATGCAAATCACCATGAATTCCTAGAATGCAAACCCTTAACTTGGTAAACATAACTCCAAATCAAATGAAATAAAAAAGGAAACAAATTGTTGAGTTACAGAAACCTGAATTTCAAGGTCAAGATACAACTGATAATAATCCCACTAATTAGGGAATCCTATCAAATGCAAAACTGTCAGAGAAAATAATTAATAGACGAAGAACAGATAAAAATACAAAGGATAGGCACTAACATAGTTCAAAAAATACAAATTACCACAAACTCCTGAATCAAACCCAAATTGGTTTATGCATTGTGCATAGTGGATTTTTTAGTTAACAGAAAATAAATTAGAAAACTGCTGAAGACAAAGCCAGATATTATACATATAGTTAAAGAATACTTATCCCAATTATTAAAGGCCTAAACATCAAACATTTCATTGTTCAATTACAATTGGTGCAGATACTGAAACCGTAAGGGGAAAAGGGAAGGGGGACGGCAAAAGGAAGCCTGAAGGACTCATCTAATGCACATTAACTCGACACATTTAGCACATGTAAAACCAAGTCACCAAACAGCAAAAGATAATAGCTTCAAGAACAAAAGAACAGAAGACAGAGAGCACGACTAGTTACCCACAGCGAGCAACGGAAGAATCAGCAGCATTGGAAAACTAATGATGCAAACATTGAAGCTTAAAAATGGATCAGAGAATCATTTAGCCGAGACCTGAAGAACGAATTTAATATATATATATATATATATATATATATAATTGGGAACCCTAGACTAACCAGGGAGAGCAGGCATAGCACAAGAGGCAACCGGCTTGGGCGACTTCTCGACCTCGACGAGGCACATACGGCAATTTCCGGCGATGGAGAGGCGGCTATGGTAGCAGAAACGAGGAATATCGACGCCAGCGACCTCGCAAGCCTGCAAGACGGTGAATCCCTTGGGGATTTTGACGGGGTAGCCATCGACGGCTACCTCGATCGCGTCTTCGGGATTTGGGAAGTGGACACGGGCCCCACCCACGGGGGTTCGGGGCGGGAGATCTGGAGGGGTTTCCACAGCAGCCGCGGCGGCCTCGGGCGATTGGAGATGAGACTTTGTGAAAATGGAGCGGAGGAGGAGGAGCTGGTGGCGCTGGTGGTTCCGAGGGCTGCCGTGGGGCCCTCCTCTCAATACCCTTAACGCCAACAGCCCTACTACACCCATTTTCTGTCCTTCCTTTACTCAAATTTTAATTTTCTTTTTGTGCCGAGTCTTTCTTTTATTTTTTTTTTCTTTTTTTTTCTTTTTTTTTTTTTTCTAGTAGAAAACTCACTACGGCGATTGATGAAATAGCGGTGAAAGCAGAGACAGGGCGAGGGAGTGTGTGTGCAGAGGTTGAAATGAAATGCGAGGATTCTAGCCGCAAAGGTCACGCGACACTACAATGGAGAAAACATAGACAAGTGCTTACGTGTCGGGTTAACGCTATCCGGGGATTTTTTTTTTTTTTTTGGGACATGCGTTTTGTTAATTAGAGGGCCTAAGCCCATTACCCAGACAACATGGATTCTCTTTTAATAAAATTGGACAAGACCAGTCTTTGTGCTCCCAAAGTTTCAATCGGACGTGAATGCAATTGACATCTTTTATATTCAAGACTGTGTTACGTACTGAATCTCTGATATTAGACTTATGTCACTTTTAAATTTTTTTATTTTATAAAATATAAAATAAATATTATTTTATAAATAAATATAATAAAAATTTTTTATTTTTAAAATGAGATTCAATATTTTTTAAAATATACTTTAAAAAAAAAAAAAAACAATTGGAGTGCACAAGGTTGCTGGAAACCCTGAAAGCATTTGGGAGTCCTAGTTGCTTTGAAAAACAGCAGCACAAAGCCAAACCAAGGAAAAATAAACCAACTTCTATGCTACTTTGCTCAAGGGCTATGAACCTGTATCAATCTTGCTGGAGCATTTGCAGAACGCCAGTTGGAGAGCAATTCCCTGCATGATTTTACAAGATTTGCCTACGGATGTGCTGCAGGCTTAAACCACACTTCCACGCTAATTCCAAACCACTGTTAATGCTCCAAAGCTCTCTGGTTCCAGGGCTCAGCACCGCACCTAACATTATGTGCGTAACCCACCAGCCACTTTCCTCGGATGTCCCGGCAACCTTAGTGTGTACCATAATCTAACAATCTAACAATAGTGTACTATAATCCCATGGAATGCCTAAGTCAACTTTAGTGCACTATAATCTAACAATCTAGATGCTGATGCACCAGTAGAGTCACTCACCCAATTATCAATGGGGAACAAGAAACGTTGGTCGTTAGACACCACGAGGGGTCTAGTACCGTTAGCTAAAGGACTCCCGAAGAGTGAGCATTTCTTTTGGCACTAGTGAGCATGTGTGTAAGTGGATCAGTATGGTTCTGTTTAATATTTGTATTTAATCCAAATTGCTAGTGTTGGTTTAAATTTTTTTTGAAATTTCAACTAAAACCATGATAAAATTAAAAGCAGCCAAACCTTGATTAGTAGTTGTAAATTAATTTGTTGAGTTTAGTGCTTTAAACTATGCTAATTGTCTTTAATAATTTTTTTCCTTTTTACTTTTTTTGGTTACTTTGTCCATTTGTCGAAGAATAGTTGGTATCCAAAAAAAAAAAAAAAAAAAAAAAAAAAAAGGAAATTGAGAGCATTTAAACAAACCTTAACTTCTCGAATATCAAAAACCAAAAAAATAAAATTTCAAATTTTGATATAAAGGATAAGTAGTTAAGAATGAATAACATGATTTTGTTTAATGTCGAGTCTATATGGGTTGTGGGTTTTGGAAGGTGATGGGAATTTTTTTTTTTTTTTTGGGGTACATGTTTTCATAAAATGCAGGTTTGGACATTAATATTGTAAGGCAATTCTGAAACCGTAACCAAACACCCAAATGCAATTTACTTAAATTATAAAACATATCTAATCCGCTCTTAGATTAGGTTGGTCAAATTAAGCAAATTGGATGATTTTGTTTACACTCATAATAATCAAACTCTCAATCATTAAATATTGTGGTCAAATAAAAAAAAAATTATTAGTTGTTATGTCAAAGTCATAATTTAAAATTTTATCAAAAAAATTTAGTGAAATTAAATATACGATTTTAAAATTTACATTTCTTAAAATCACTTCTACTTTTCCATACCTAAACTCATAGAGAAAAAAAAATTTATGCAGAAAACATGATGAATGAGAAGTAATGCCAAAATCCAACTCTATTGCATAGGCTAACCAAACATTAACCAAAAAAAATATTAAAACTATTATTAATAATTCAAATTTTGAAAGAAAGAATAGGAAAGAAACGGACCATCCAATATTCTCAATGAAACATTAAATTTATTGACATTTTAACTAAAATTCTTATTGGGTGGTTTTATTTCAAATTCTTGCGCGAGATACCATAAATTTTAGAATATAGGACGTTTTATTAATGAGTTCTCTTACCCATGAAAAATAAAAAAAAAAAAATTTAAAAAAAGAAAAATCCATCATATTCCCTAAAAAGTACGTTTGTTCTCAGACCTTTGATCTTGGTTCACCTCCACGCAGAAACACTACTTGAGAACCCAGGTCACCTATTTATCATTCCACGCCTCTTCTCGTATAAATGAAGCAATCAGCGATTTGGATTTTTTTTTTTTTTCTGGCTTCTAATTAGTTTTAAATAACTAAACCTTAATATTTTAGTGATTAACGGCCATGCAAAACTTAAGCTTTGAGTTTCTCAATCAAGCACAAAATATAATCAATGCAACAAAAATGTCATGTAATTCTTTACAAGAGAATTTTAGTAATACCTATTTTTACTGAGATGACAAAATCTCTAAATTTAGATTTTTTTTCGTTAAATAATAAACCTTTTTTTTTTATCTTTATCTATACAACAATTAAATCTTATCTATCTTTTAAATTTTTAAAATTAGGCATATTTACTATCTTTTCTATCCTAATCTATACAATAACTAATTCTTATATGCCTCTCCACAAAGTAACCAAAAATTATATTTAACTCTTATAATTAATATATTTATCAAATTGCATTTTCAACTATTTTTGTCTCGCATTCTACTTGTGCACGAATTTTTTATCTCTTTCTTTCTGTTTTTTTTTCTTTCTTTTTTTTTTTTTTATTTTCATTCTATTTGTATACGAATTTAACTTCCATTCTATTAAGTAATCGTGGCAATCTCTCTTATCCCCGTTTTTGAAGATTAGGAAGGATGACTATGTGTGGTGGTGCTGGGGCCACGTTGCACTAGTGGACATTCTGATAGGTGCACTCGGTTGTCATTTCTGTTTGTATAGCATTTTTCCCCAGTGGCTTACTGTCTCCAAAATCATTAGAAGATCCTTTACCCCATATTTTATTACTTTGTTTTCGGCAGTTGTGTGATTTTCTATCCCTAGCATTGACTTCTGTTCTCGGGCTTCTGTGTTTTCGCTTAACTGGATTGTCTTGACAGCTTACAACCGCAACACTCCCAACTGGCAAATAGAAAGTCTGACGCGCCTTGCCAGAAGCGTGTCGGATTTGTTTCTCAAAGTGGGGGGTTGGTGCAGCTTTCTTTATGCTGATTGATTTCATTGCAGAGTTGACGAAGCCCTCAAACATCTAACAAATATAAATAATTCGTGCAAACGGCGGGCTAAAAATTATTTATCATTACGATCTGATTACATGACGTGCTGTATCAATGCAGTCGGATACACGTATACATCATTTCTGCTTTTGTTAGGTCTACTGTGCTAATGCTACAAAGTATTAAAATCGAAATAAAATGAAAAATTTATAATTATACTTAAAATATCATGTTTTAGATACATAATTCAAGGTAAATTCAAAGCTTTCCGATGAGTTTTACTATATAGATACAGGAACTCGACACGTTATTATTGATATATATGGGATATTATTCCATGCATATTTGACATTCGGTAGTTTTTATTTTTTATTTAAAAGAGATATATTTATATGTATATTGTTTCCAAAAACCACTAATTTTACATTTATAATCACTTAACGCATGATTACGATTGTTATACATATTGACAGGTTCTGCATGTTTTTCAGTGCTATTCGATGCATGAACTTGGGAAATTTGGGCCACTTCACTCTAGTTCAAAGAACATCTCCAGTTTCCAAATTCTACAGTTTTCATGGTAACTTTGCAAAATGATGTAAAACTTAAAATACCCTCTATTTTTTTAATACTTGAATAAAGAAAATAAAGTATTTTTTTAAATATTTAAACCAATCAGTGAATGAGATAATGTGGGTGGTAGTATGATGAGAATTATATAACTTCAATACACCCAATTTTACCAAATCTAGATAACATTAGGGGCATAACTTAAATTTAAAGTTTAAATTGATAAATTTGACTCTTTTATCTTACGTAAGACAAAAGAAAGCACTCACGAAGAAAGTTAAAAAGGTTCCACTAACTTTTTTCCTTTTTTTTTTTTTTTTTTATTATATAAAATATGTGATACGCAGTGTATAGAATGTATAATAAATAATGTAAAATATATTATGATAATAATTATTTAATATTTCTTATCTGCTTTTATTGTACAATGTATATTTTAAAAAAATGGCGACCGTCAAATCCCGTCTCCCTCAACCGGTCGTGATCGTGCGGAGCTCTTTGCTCGTCTATGACCATAAGTAAAACGTCGTTTCAGTTGGTTGGTTGGTTCACGATTCTCAAGCCAAGACTTTTTTTTTTTTTTTTCTCTACATTTTGAGAACAACTCCACTCGACTCGATCAATGAGTAAGAGAGAGAAATCAGACTAGAAAACAAAACTGACATCAGAACTCTCAGAGATCGCGTGAGTCGTCACCGCCCAAAGGCAGTTGGCCATTGGCCCACTCGTTTGTCTTTTTGTTTCTTTTCCCTCTATTTTTAATTTCCTTTTTCGAATTCAACTTGATATCCCGAACCACAACTTTCCAGTCCTATATAATTGTATCACTGCCGCTAAGATCGACCAATCCGATCGAGATTGAGGAGGAGGTTTTAATTAAAGTGAGTATAATTAATGGCGGCAACAGAGAGAGAGAAACGAAAGGAGGTAGCGGCTGCTTCGGAGGAGAGAGAGAACCAGGAGACAGAAGATGAGGGAGATTATGTGATAGAGGAATTTAGAGAAGGAATAAGGTCGTCGCAGGAGAGCAGATTCAATCTGATAGAGAGGCAGTTGGGGCTAATTGGCTCGTCGTCTTCTACGCTGAGCATCGGCAACTTCAGCCAATCGCTCGTCAATGGCTTCCGTTACGTCTCCAAAGGCCTCGTCATCCATCCTGAGAACAGGTTTGCCTCATTCTGCTCTCTCTCTCTCTCTCTCTCTATTCCGTCGTTTTTTATTTTTCATATTTTCCATCTCGTAACTTACCTATCTTAAAGTAATTAGTGAGCGAAATAAAAGATAAAATAAGACACGTCAGCTTTTTGTGTTTGGGGCCGACAGTCTCGACGTGGTTTTTCGCGTGGCGTGGCGTGGCGTGGCCGACTCTGACTTGTGCAGGACATGACTGTCGTTCTAGCTTGACTACACGTTGTGCCAAATTTTAATACAACTTAATATAAGAGTCTATTGGAGTTGTAACCCTAGGTGAAAAAATTTATTAGAGTTTGCTTGAGTGTGAGCCCATTTACCCACATTTGTTCTGAATATTAGAGGTTTATTTTGACGGTATGGCAGTGAATAACAGTGTTTGAGTGGTGTTTTGTTTATGAGAAAAGTTGAATAGGATATAGAAAATACATAGATATTAAAAATTTATTTTAAGAGCATAGCAGATAATAATATTAGTTGAATGGAACATGCGAAATAAGCAAAAAAATTTGGTTTTAATTTATAGATGACATAACCGACATATTAATAATATATATTTTTTTAAAAAATAAGTGGAAAAATTTGCTTTAATGGCTCATTTAAATTGTAACAGTTCTGATTAACGAGCGTCAGTATAAATGGATACCCTATATTGAAAAATGACCATTTTCCAATTTAATTTCAGAAATGGCGTTAAAAAATCAGTTTATTTTTACTTTTTGTGTGCGTGTTTGTTAAAGATTTGGAGGGTTGGAGTAGTTGTGATCGGTGATAATAGTAGGAATTAGCCACTTGTCCTTTGTTTATGGTTGGTCGTGGCCTGCGATATCAATGGTTCTTTATTATGTTCTACTAATATAAAGATTCCAAGATACTTCCTTGATTTTCTTTCAAAAATAGGGAGCTCCCTTTCAGGGGTTCACCTGAGCAATACGCTAGTTATCATGGGTGAAAAGGTTTTTCAATCAATACCCTATGTTGATTCAAAAGGTTTATATATATATTGAGTTGTTTATGAATGAAAAAGGTTGAAAACCAAGGGTTTGAACCCAACCTTATTTGTGCGATTCACAGCCCAACCCCTCTTACAAGAAAAGTGAAAATACTTAAATCAGATGAATGAAATTTGATGAATGACGATGCTGGTTGCCTTATCTTGGTTAGGTGGCAAAATTGTTCCAACAAATTTTAAGTTGCATCATGTTTACTTTTTTTAAAATATAATTTATTTATAATTTTATATTATATAAATTTATTTTATAATTTTTTATTTTAAATAAAATTTGTACATATTATGTAATTAAAAAAATAATTATATATATAGAGAGAGAGAGAGAGAGAGGGGTCCATAAAGAAGACATTACAAATGAAATACTCTAGTAATGGGAGCTGGATATTGGCTAATTAACTCACTTTTTTTCTGCCCTGTTTCATTCCAGCCCACGATCTTACCCTTGATAATTGATCTCACTTTTCTCCTCTTGACATGTTCACCTTATGCATACGACAATTTTATCAATATGGCTGGATTTGAGAGTGACTTCTGCCAACCTGAACCAGTGGAAAATAATGCTCATCTTTGGTTGTCATTTTATTCGCAATAAGACAGTGACTTTTGTCGGACGTCATGTGATTGCATTGTCGTGCCGAATCTGCTCAAAAAAAGAGCGAACATAGGCAGACAACTTCTCTGATTACCCCAATAATAATACCACGGTTTTATAAAAAAATGAAGTATATTTGGAGATACATGCCGAGCCATTTTTGGATGTGCTTCTTTGTGCTCATATTTTAAAATAACATATTTTTTTATTTATTTAAATGTAGACATACTTTTTTTTTTACCATAATTTATAATTTTCTGTACTAGGCTCAATTATTTTAATTTTATCCTTCATATTATTGCTTTGCAAAAATTGTTTTTTACACTATACAAACCGAAAGTTTATTGAAAGTCCCGTCTACTAGGTTTATTCTTTTTTTTTTTTTTAAATAAAATATATTGTAAATATGTTAGTCATCATACCGTGGTTCACTCATTAATATTCTTATTTAATCTTTTTATGAGAAAGATCCACTACAAGCATATTGTTGGTCCAAATAGTTTTTCTTTTTTATTAAATTTTAAGATTAATAAATTTAAAACTCAATATCACATATTTAATATAAGTCCTAATGCATGAAAAAACACACCTAAAAACCATCCAACATTTATCTCAAGTGGTGTTTAACATCTATGGAGTTTGGTAGCAACACCATAATATTCAAAATAATATTACTAAAGTTGAGAGAAAGTATTTATATAGTTAATATATGATATCAATTTAATGGTGAATTAGTTTATAATATTTTTTTAATATTTTAATAGAATTAAAATTTTAAAATATATTTAATTTATTTAATTATATCACAATATATATTATAATTTATTTAATTTATTTTAATAATTATAAAATATATTTAAAATTAATAAAAAATAATTTTAAATTTTATTTTTTTAAAAAAAATATTTTTAAATTTATATTTTAAAAAAAAATACTCATAATTTATTTTTTTATTTAAATAAAATATAAATAAAAATATATTTTTTAATAAATATAATTATTGCAATCTAAAAACTAGTTGGGGTTAGTAGAAATTTTGAACAGTTTTCTTTTTATCTTACAGTGATTTGTTTGTTAATTAATAAATTTTAATTATTTGAAGGGTAAAAAGTAGTATTATTAAATTGTCACGATCAAACTGAATTTATATTGATATATTTTTAATAAAATATCGTGAACTCGCCCACAGCGTATGTTCAATTCTAGTAGCAGGCATTGCCTTTCTTGCATGTGTAAAAGGCAATCTCCTGCTGACGAAATGGTAAATATATATGGCGGATACCTATTTTTCTGAATTCAAGTTGGGACAATGTACAAAATGGCAGTCATTCCTTCTTGACCGTCTCACTGCTTTTCTTTTCCTCCTATTTCCTTCCCTCCTACCCAAAGACGCTTCAACATTTATTTACGCGAGAAATTGGTGGTGACTGATCAAATTAAGTCGCAGATAAACAACAGTCTTCCTCTGCTTCTTCTTTTCTCCTTGCTGTGAATGATTATACATGTGTTTTACTTGCCTATTGACTTTCTGTACGCTACGTTCAAATAATGATGCAGGTGGTATCGGACGTGGATGAAGTTCATTCTGATATGGGCAATATACTCGTCATTCTTTACACCAATGGAGTTTGGTTTCTTCAGGGGATTACCTAAGAATCTCTTCATATTGGACATCGTTGGACAGATTGCTTTCCTCCTGGACATTGTTTTGCAATTCTTTATTGCTTACAGAGATTGCCAAACCTACCGCATGGTCTATAAGCGCATGCCCATTGCTCTTAGGTAATTGCTACTCTTTCTTTCTCTTTGCCTTAGTCCATTCCTCATTTTATTTATTTATTTATTTATTTAAACCATGGTCACAGACAATGGCATACCATGCCATATATATATTTTTAGGGATGGCCAATTAATATTAACGTGCACTGTAAGTGTGCAAGTGATAAGTGGACCATGATCATATCTGAATTTATACATAGAGATGATCCAGCAATTGCCAAGGTTACTTATTGTAATGTGCTTCTGTTTGTCCCTCATTTCTCTTTTTGCAGGTACCTGAAATCTCATTTTCTCATTGATTTACTTGGTTGCGTGCCTTGGGATGTCATTTACAAAGTATTCACTATCTCTCAAACTCTCTCACTTTCCTTCCTCCGGTTACAGGGTTTCACTAAAATGGCATAATTGCAGTTTTGCCATTTGAATTTATGGATAGGCTTTCCTTTCTTTGTCTTAGTCCTCTTTTTTCTCTACAATTTCTGTTTTACAGTGACGGATGACATTTTAAATTCCGCTTAATATGCTATGTCTACAACAGTAAGTTGTGTTTTCATTTAACTTTTTGCATTTCAATATGCTGGGGGGCCCTTTTTCTCTCATGTTCTGTGTGTTACTGGTTATAGCACATTGAGGGGCATAATTACATTTTGCAATCTTCCCTGGTTTCATTTCCTTATATTTACAGCCAAGAATGTTGGGAATGAGGGGAATACCATAAATTTCTTTGTTAAGCAGTTGTCCAAAACTAGAGTTTGTCTTTAGTATTTGTTGGTCACTATATTTGTAACTGTTCAATGGTTGTCTCCATAATTATTGAGCTAATTGATTTATGCAGGTTTCTGGACACCAAGAAGTAGTGAGATATCTATTATGGATTAGGCTGAGTCGGGTGCGCAAAGTCACTGATTATTTCCAAAAGATGGAGAAGGATATACGAATTAATTATCTCTTCATACGGATTGTAAAACTCATTGTAGTAGAACTCTACTGCACACACACAGCAGCCTGCATCTTTTACTATTTGGCTACAACACTGCCACGTTCTCAAGAGGGCTATACCTGGATTGGAAGCTTGAAGTTGGGTGACTATAGTTATTCACACTTCAGGGAGATA
Source organism: Rhizophora mangle (assembly GCA_037832345.1). Taxonomy (NCBI): domain Eukaryota; kingdom Viridiplantae; phylum Streptophyta; class Magnoliopsida; order Malpighiales; family Rhizophoraceae; genus Rhizophora; species Rhizophora mangle. The sequence continues at coordinate 1,702,706 of JBAPLJ010001421.1, read as the reverse complement.
GATATCTGGAAGCGGTACACAACGTCCTTATATTTTGCCATTATCACTATGGCTACTGTTGGTAAGCTTTATTTGCTTTCTGTTTAATGTTTAATAGAACAAAAATTGATGTGCCCCGAATATTTGACAATCTAAAAGGGAAGGTATTGTAAAGGAATTATAGAAAAATCATTGTAGCAAGAATATGTTTATATTATCTTGGGAGTATACACAGCTACAACACACTAAATTCTGTGGTTGAGAGAGATAATGTATTGGAACCAGGGACACAATTTGGACCCAAAAAAAAATTATATGCTAAATTCTTTCACTGAGCACAGCCAGAAATGAAGTAAGATAGGACACGAAAAAGGCAGGGAGTTTCTAGTGGCAGTGTGAAATTCCAATTTTAAAACTGATCAACACATGGAAGTAACTTTTCCATTTGTACAAATTATCCATCTTTTCTTAAAGTAATTATCCATTCATGGATGACTGATTATGTTTTTCTTTTTCTTGGTCTAAGCTTTTACAAAGTGAATTTTGTGGTGAAACCAATTATTAAAGGCTTTATGGAGGTAGGTGAATCAGAATGGCCAGTTGGGGGAGCTAGTGACTGGGGGAAAATTATGTGCTTCCGTAGATGCAAGATGAACTATCTGGTCACAAACTTAACTGGATTTGAAAAAGTTCTCCTTTTGTTTAAATTGATTGCATACATCATAAGGTTCTTGCTTAAGCTTTCACACAAAGTTGTTGGCTTTAGCTTCTGATGAAATGGTTTTGGTGACATGCTAAAGGGCTAGGTGCTGATGAGTCTTGCATTTCCTGAGTTCTGTTGTTTGGTTCTGATGCTGCAGACATCAGTTACTTTTATGGGAAAAGAAATGACAATTGTGATGACAAAATTAATGTCAGCTGTTGTAGAGATGACATTGCTAGTTTTTTCTTCAGTAGTCACAGCTTGTTTTAAGTGTTGGTGGTGGAGTTGTTAATTTCTCAGTCTGGTAGCAAGCTCACTGTCATGTCATTGTAGCTTGTCTATAGGACTTTCTGTTCAGTGATAGATGGTGAAAATTGCATGGCTCTTGGGATGGTGGTCAGTATACAAAGTTTAAGGTGTTGCCAGCACTGAGAGTATATGTTCTAGTTAGTCTGTTTTGCTGTGGCAAATGATGAGGTGCTCTGTATTGTATGTGCTGGATGTTGTTCACTCTTGCAAATAACATAAGATAAAGGGAACAGGTAGAAGTATAAGAGCAGAAAATTTAGGTCAAGTGAAGGATACATGAGGTTAAATTGAGAGACATTAAGTGGGAAACAATCTAGAACCATTTCTACAAAGGTTAAATGGCACACACGGTTCCTAATACTGTGTAGAGATTTGGATGATATTGTGGATAATATGAATTTTTGTGTTACTTCAAATTGTCACCAACATGCCCAGAATTATAAAAATGCCATCAGGCATTCTTTATTATTTCATTTTACACTATCTCCAATTGTTTGAACTCTTATTTTTTGTTTCAGAACACAGAACCTTTGTGTATGTTTATGCCAATTGTATTGAATAGTACTTCACATATATTATGTCCTGTTGATGATTTTGGAAAGAATTTCTGGAGCTTTTAGTTATTCTCTTTCCAGATTATTGCACTGTTTCAGTTCTCTGCAATGTCTAATGTGCTCTATTTCTTCCATAGGGTATGGAGATATACATGCTGTCAATATGAGGGAAATGATTTTTGTGATGACTTATGTGTCCTTTGATATGATCCTTGGTGCCTATTTAATTGGAAATATGACAGCATTAATTGTAAAAGGTTCAAAGACAGAAAAGTTTAGAGATAAGATGACAGATGTCATCAAATATATGAACAGAAATAGAATTGGAAGGGATATTCGTGACCAGATCAAAGGCCACTTTCGCTTACAGTATGAAAGTAGCTATACAGAAGCTTCTGTTCTTCAGGATATCCCCACATCCATTCGTGCAAAGGTAAAGAGAAAACTTGAAAAAAGGTATTTCTTCCTTTTTGTTTCCTTTAACGTTTATTAACATTATATTACATTGATATGTTTTTAGCCAAGTTGTGAACAAGAGTAAAGTTATTAACTGAATGGGGCAGTACTGAAAATGCCTACTTACCTCTAAAGTCTCTGGACTATAAGAGAAGACCTATCTATGACATCAAATGACATCCTTACCTCCCAAAATTAGCCAGAGACTCTACCTTAGTTATTACTAGACAGACCAATTTATCAGTACCTGTAAATTGTTGAAGAGATCAGGCATCCTTACTTTGTTGAAGCTTCCATGCCCCATCAATGTTGAAGAATAATAACAAATAGCTGGAGGAACCTGCTTCGTCTTTTCTTGCTGCTTCAATTTTTGTCAGCTAATTTTTCCAAAGGAGCAACTCCTGGAATTTTAAACTCCAATATATCTGAGGAAGAAATTTGTGGAGGTTTTGGTGAGATTACACCACAAGATTGACAGCAAATTAGTTGTGAAAGGCACATTTTAAATTCAACAGTTTTATAAACATATAAACATGATTGTCGCAACATGTCCCTTGCCATATAATCTGATAAAGCTTGTCTTACTGTATGCCTCTCATTGTCAAAAAGAGCAGATGATGGAATGCCTACACTTTATATCTTTATTTCTTGATCCTACTACGGCTGAATCCCTTTAGTTTGAATAAAATTCTAACATGCTGTATAATTTTTTACTTTTTCTTTTTTTTTTTTATTTTTTACAATTGAACTTAGTAACCTTTTGTTTTCTAGTATTTTCTTAAATTTCAAAATAAGGAATTGAGTTTTATTGCTTAGCAATTATTTCAAATGGTTAGGTTACCTTCTAGTTGTTGAATAGTAAAGTTAGCAAATGTCTTCAATTTATTTATTTCATGTTTCAGTCTTACCATGATGAAATGACTCTGGTTGCAGATTTCCCAAACTTTATACATGCCATTCATTGAAAAGGTTCCGCTGTTCAAGGGATGTTCCTCTGAATTTATCAACCAGATTGTAAGTTTTCATTTTTAGGGACAAGTATGTTTGAAAAATGCAAAGTCCCAATGGTGCAGCAACAAAGGTTCTAATCACTATATCATTTCAGTCCATGTATTGATTACATGAGAAATGCACACCTGAGAGGGTTTTTCACAATGCTAAATTTTAATAATTCTAGAGGCATTTTCATATGCTGTGCATTAATTAACAAGTTACCAGATTACAGAGAAATATGTATAATAATATTTGTGTCCGTTTGTTCTGAGTGGCTGTTGGGTGAGATTCATTTACCAATGCTCAATCCAGCCATATATATCTGGTATTTGTCAGGTTGCAGTGCTATGATATTGTGTGTTGATGTAATAGCTAAATCTCTATCTCAACAATTTCAACCTGCAATGTCAGATAATCATGTAGTTGCTGCAGAGAATCCTATGTGCAACAAAATGGACTAGATAGTAGTTGAGCAAATTCTTCCCTAGTTAAAGAGATACCCTGTCTTAAGTTACAGGGTTTCTCTAATCGTGCCTTTAGCCCTCCTATAGATTTGATAATGTCTTCTATTTCTCTACTGGTGCATATTTTGGATCATGTTCAGACCATTATCAATCAAATGCTAATTACCATGCCCTTCATGTTGATCTTATAAACTTTTCTGGGACACTCATTTCCTGTTTTACTTTGTCATTCTTTATTTCTCATTCTTTGTAGCATATTTGCATATGTGAAAGTCATCCTTCTTTTTCTTTTGATCTTACAGGTTATTAGGCTCCAGGAGGAATTCCTTTTCCCGGGAGAAGTAATTATGGAGCAGGGAAATGTTGTAGATCAACTCTATTTTGTCTGCAGTGGTGTATTGGTATGGTGGCCTATATTGTATTGCTTCGTGCTTCTGTTATCTAATTAACTAATCTTACTGGTATTGGTTAATTCATTTATCTGATTGCCTACTTGTACTCTTGGATCAGCTTTTATTTATTCTTCATTTTCGGATGTAGGAGGAAGTTGGGACAGTGGAAGATGGATCAGAAGAGACTGTTTCACTTTTACAACGGAACAGCTCAGTTGGAGAAATTTCTTATGTCTGCAACATTCCTCAGCCTTACACAGTTCGTGTTTGTGAGTTGTGCAGGCTTCTGCGGCTCGACAAACAATCCTTCTCAAATATACTTGAAATATACTTTTATGATGGGCGTAAAATCTTGAACAATCTATTAGATGTAAGTACCAAGTAGGTATGCACTTGTTATGGGCAAGTTTGTTCCAACTTAAATTTTCCTGCTAGTCTTATTTATAACATTCAAATCATATAGTGCAGAATCACATACCAGGCTAGGAACATGGCCAATCCATAAGGGTTATTGATTCACATTAAGGGCTTCATAAATGTTGATCGAGAACTCTAAACTTAGATAACTTTACAGGGAAATGAATCTATTCTTCGGGATAAGCAATTGGGATCAGATATCACATTTCATATTGGAAAGCAAGAAGCTGAACTTGCTTTGAAGGTGAATAGTGCAGCTTTTCATGGAGATCTTTATCAGCTAAAAAGCTTTGTACGTGCTGGTGCTGATCCCAACAGAATGGACTATGATGGAAGATCCCCACTGGTATGGAAAATGCCTTTGAATTCATTAAATCAGTCTGATTGTACTATTATTATTATTTTCCTTTGTGAGGTCTAAATGTAGCTAAAGGCATGCATTTTAAAGTTAGCATGTTGGGCGTAGCTTGCATTTTTGCTCTTCATTGGATTTAACCTGATGATATTTAAGATTTTGACTTTTGACCTTGGCATTACAATTGTAGATTCTGCATGGATGTAATGTCACGTCATAGTTCCTTTATTGTTGCTATCTGGATGCTTATTTTTGCTCCAATATTTCTCATATGGTATTGTTGGAGTAACAGCCATCTTAATTTTGTGCAGTAAGGCTTTCTGCATCAGTGTTCTAAACATATTTCTTGCCCTTTTTCAATTCTGTAAAGGCTTTTGATTTTCTTTTTTTTTTTTGAAAATTAAATGTATCTATTTGAGTTTGTAGACACTCCACAATCTCACTTTTTAGAAAGCAAATTGGTTGTTAAAAATCCTGATCTCCTTGTGGACTCTGTGGGGTATTGATAAGATGAGGTATTGATGGTACACTCTCCAACTGTGCTAGGCCTTACCATCACAAATCTTATCGTTTTAATTTTCAGGACATTGACACGTACTTGTGGGAGTTAATTTCTCTTTGTTTGGCGTATGTTTATTTATTTATTTATTTTATATTAGCTTTAGACTAGACTGGCTGATAAAGCTGTTGCAGCCTTTGGTGACGAGAAATTTTAATATTGCAGCTCACAATTGTATTGGGTATCGAGCTCTGTAAAGACATATCTTCACCTTATCATTGGCTCTATGTTTATTCGAGTTGTCATGGGAATTGAAATGGAAACACTCTACATTTACATCACAGAATGCACTCTAATGTCAGCTACATGTTTTTTGTCTTGTCTGATTTTTTTCCTCATTAGTACAAGGTCATTATATGATAATGAAATTCAAATTTTTGATGGAGAGTTTTCAGATGGTACTGTCAGGGTTAAGTGGAGTATCTTAGAAAAATTTCACAAAAACATTTTTGCTCGTGACTTAATTTGGAGAATGCTGTTGTTTCCTTTTAATGTACTTGATTCTGTGAGAAACAATTCATGTTTGTTGAAAGATCTGAATGCATCTGAGATATTTCTCATGTTTTGGACAGCATCTTGCTGCATCAAGGGGTTATGAAGACATTACACGTTTCCTTATTCAAGAAGGAGTCAGCATAAACACCAAGGGTAATTCCTGTGCTAGTCAGGGTCAATGAAATTATTCCACTAGCCATTTCATATTGATAACATGCTGGTTTTGCTTTTTGGGATAGATAAATTTGGACATACTCCCTTACTTGAAGCTATCAATAATGGACATGATCGAGTTGCGTCTTTACTTGTGAAAGAAGGGGCCCACCTGAACATAGATGATACTGGTAGTTTCCTTTGCACAGCTGTTGCAAAGGGAGATTCAGATTTTATCAAAAGGCTTTTGTCCAATGGCATTGATCCAAATTCAAAAGACTACAACCATAGAACCCCACTTCATGTGGCTGCCTCAGAAGGGCTATACCTAATCGCAGGGTTGCTATTAGAAGCTGGAGCGAGTGTTTTCCCCAAGGACAGGTAGAACTGTGATCCTCATTAATTTTGCTTGCTTTATGTGGCCATGGCAGAATCATTGCTAAGAGTTAAGCTCCAGTCTAAGTCTCCTTGCGTGTTTTATAGTTGTTTCAAGGCCTAATCAAATGTGAATGAAGCTAACTTTCAAAATTTTTGTGATATGAATGAAGATGAGCTGTTTGACCCAATTAATGTGTGAACAAGCTAAGTTAGTGGGCCTTATTATTGCATCAATGCTGCTAAATTTTAGTCATTGTTGAAGTAGAAAGGGAAGGAACATTTTGGAAATTATTTAGCAATAAATTCATAGCTTTTTGAGAATTGTTTTCTTTTCTTTCATTGTTTGGGGACCAAGAAAGAGGAACAAACAAAGCAAGTTGCTTTGCTTTAAAACATGAACAAACTCAATAGACATCCTTAAATGATGTGTTGCAAGATTCTTCACTACTCTGTTCTCTTTTCAATTGATTTTATGTGGAATCATCTATGTCAATTGTATAGATGGGGCAATACTCCACTCGACGATGGTCGACTGTGTGGGAACAAGAAGTTGATTAAGCTGCTTGAAGATGCAAAATCTGCCCAGTTATCAGAACTCCAGAATTGCTCTCATGAAATTACAGGTATTGTCATGGCTGTTCCACGACTTTCTATTGTTATGCATAACCAAAATGCACTTAGGCTAAAGTTACTTTTGAGTTGAGAGATCTTGTTATGCTAACCGTAAGGTTCCATTATTACCAATTGCAGAGAAGAACTCTCGAAGAAAATGTACAGTGTTTCCTTTTGATCCCTGGGCTGCTGAAGAACAAAGAAGACCTGGAATCATGTTATGGGTCCCATGGACGGTAGAAGAGCTTGTAAAATCTGCAGAAGAGAAGCTGCAGTTGAAGGGTTGCTACTGTATACTATCCAAAAACGGAGGCAAAATTCTTGATGTGGATATGATTGACGACGGCCAGAACCTCTACTTAATTAGTGAAAAACAGTAATTAAAGTATATTTCACTTCGCTGTTCTATGGTATTGTCTTCTAGTTATCCAATCATTATTGTGCCAAAGTTGCAGCAATTGCTGCATGTATACATCTCCAATGCCATCTGAGAATGCTTGATGGGTTGTGCGAGTACATGCCATGGTTAGAAGTGAGTCGATCTGCAGTAATATCGAACCAAAATAGTGAAACTGACCAATAGCACACATGGCACAAGCTATCAATCAAAGACGCAGCATCGTCTCTAGTCTTGCTCCGTAGGAGACAACAAGCTTTTGAAATACAAGTACGGAAACACAAATTCAAGCATAAAGTTGAAAAATAGTTATTACTAAACAAACTCATGATCAGGTTTGATCGTCCCAGTGGATCGATCAGGCACCGCGGATATGTTGAAGATGCCGGAAATGGCTTTGGGCTGCTGTGTTATTTCTGGCTGCCACATCGTCTTCTTTGTCTTCCAGTGTATGAGTAGCGGTAGGTTCAGGAGAATTATCAAGAACGGCCAATTAGGATATCCTTCACACAACCAAAGATGACTGTGGCTAATTGTCTGAGATTCATAGCTAGTAGCTTCTTGGCTGATCAAAGTTCCAATGATGCAATTTTTGAGAACAAACTTCTTGGAATGGCTAAAGGGAGGGTGTTTGTATTTATAAAGCAATGGAACTGAGCTGTGAATGTTAGTCCAATACATTTCTTGGCCATCAATTCAAGGAAAACTGTCAACAGACCTGAGCTGTGGTTATCAAGTCGTATGATTCAACCTTTCAAAGAGTTTAGAAACTTAAAACGGGCCTAAAAAAAATCATTGCCTCCAAGGCCCAAATCGTAATGTCCTTAAGGTGGAGACCATTGCACCGTAAAAGTAAAACAGAACAAAAACGCAATGATACTTGCAGAGCGTGCACACTCGTGTGAACTAGCTCTGGTTTAGCTACTACAACTTAGAAGACGAGGAGTAAAGTCAGCACCTCATCCACGTGGCGCAACTGCACAATGGAACAAACTATTAAACTCCGCTTCAAGTCGCCGCTTCTTTTAACTGAAAAACCCACCGGCTCTCTCTCTCTGTCTCTCGCCGTGAAGCTTTCAAGGAAACGATCGATTCAGTTATACAACTAAAACTGTGAAACGACCAAAATGGCGCCCAATCCCAATTACAAGTAGATGGCATGCGAGTAAAAAGCCACGTTGGGCATTCTCGTCTATGACAATTTTTCAGGTCCCAAGCGGGAAAACGCAATCTGTAACCAACATTTGAAAATAAAATAAAATAAGCCCCCTTTTTGCAAACAGAATCCACTCAATTCCCAAAAGAACCCTTCTCTTTTGTTCCTCCATTTTCTCTTTCCATCTCTCTCTCTCTCTCTCTCTCTCTCTCTCACTCACTTTTTCACTGAAAGGGTTTCCAAGAATCCATTTGTAATCAGGGTGTAGTGTAATGTAAATGTGTGTGTAATCTCTGAGAGTGGCTTTTTTTCACAAAAAAGAAAAAATAATAATAAAATAAAAAATGTCAATCCCAATAGTGGAATCTTGTAGGAAAAGGAAGAGAAGGCCCAAGATATACAAGTTTCACACTTTTGGAAACCCTGGCTACCCCATCAGCCCCACTGGTCCATTTCGTGATAACATTCGGGTCTTTCTCAAAGAATGTGCTGAACCCGAAGACTACAAGGTGGAAGCCATGGCTGTTATGTGCACTCTGCTCGTCATTGAAAATAACAGCTTTGTTCTTCCCCTCTACACCATTGAGGAGGACGTCAAGCACTCACTTCAACCCTTTTGTGATCACTGCAGATGCACAGGTTTTTTCCTCTGTTTTTTCCTTGTTTTCTTTTGATCTTTTTCAGTTGATATCTTGATTGGGTGTTTGTTTTTTTTATGAAAGGTCTCGTCTTTGGTGTCAATTTGCTATTGGGGTATAGTTATCCTCTTTTTTTGCCACATTTGGCTCTGTTTTCTTCATGGGTATTTTCAGTTGTGACCTTGTGCGTTTGAAATGGGACTTGATTTCTGAAATGGGACTTGATTTCTGTAGTTTCTTCTGCACTTTTTTGTCCTGTGATGTAGGCTGGAGTGGAAATTATATTTCCAAGAGAAGGTATCACATGATCATACCTAGTGATGGTCAGTGGAACAAGAGATTGCAAGGCGATGTTTTAGATCTGCAGAGTCATCTTTTGCATGGGTTGATACACTGCAATGGGTATGGTCATTTGCTATGCATCAATGGAATAGAAGGAGGTTCCAAGTACCTATGTGGCAAAGAGATTATGGACCTTTGGGACCGAATTTGTGAAAATCTTCGAGCTCGGTAACATAAATTCTTCTGATGAAATTCTCTTTATTCTATGGAATCTTTGCTGTGATTTCCCCACAAATCTTGGTGAAAGATGCACAAACCATGAATACTCGATGAAACTATGTGGTGTTTAGGATATCTTTGCCATCGTATACATATACAGATCTATGTACAAGAAAGTTGTATAATCTAAGAAAGGAAGGTAGATATCTCTGTGTTGAACAAAATAAATCACAATCAACAAATGCTAAAATCAATGTCAAATTAGAATGAGGGCTCAGATATAGTTTAACAAACCTTCTGCAGGAAAGTAACTGTCCAGGATGTCTCAAAGAAAAGGTCCATGGATCTTCGCCTCCTACATGGAGTAGCATATGGGCAGCCATGGTTTGGAAGATGGGGTTATCGATTCTGCAATGGAAGCTTCGGTGTGACAGAGCACAAATACAACAGAGCAGTTGAAATTCTTAGCTCATGGGAGGTTGATGAGATCATTCAAGATTTCAGTAAGACAGCTCAGTACAGAGACATGAAGCAGATTATTCATTACTATAGGGGCCTAAGTGAAACTCAGTTGATCAAGTTCAGAGACCTTCTCAAATTTGTGCTAACTGTCAAGTCATGTCCTTGTACACAGATGAAACAAAGCATGGCTTGTACACAGAAGAAACAAGCCACGGCTTATACCCCAGAGAAAGAAAGCGTGACTGGGACTACATCATATTTCACTACAAAATCTTCAATTCAAGTACCCTTGCAGAAGAAGAGTCTGCTGAAGGATAAACACACAAATTATAGAAACTTCAACTCCCTGGCATGTACTTTGGATAGTAGATGGCCTAAAAAGAGACTGGAATATGCATCTCAGGTCATTGTAGATACACTGAAAAGGAATGAAGGAGACAATTGTGGTCAAGGAGGGATGACTAGGCAAGAAGTACGAGATGCAGCTCGGATGCACATTGGTGATACTGGTTTAATAGATTATGTTCTGAAGTTAATGAACAATGTGATTGTTGGAAGCCAGATTGTTCGTCGCACTGTGAACCCTAAAACCAAAATTTTGGAATTCACAATTTACGACCTTGGTAATGGGGTTATGCCTTGTGGGGCTGGTGGACAGGAAGCACAAATAGCTGCAGACATCCCTCAGACATCTACTCTAGTGCCTGGAGAAGATGTTTACCATGATTTGGTTTATTTGTATACAAATGTGCTACTGAATTACCCTGATTCAAAGCTCTTGCAGTCTGCAGTTCAGGTACTGCTACACAGCAAGAATTTTGTGAAGGAGTGGCCATTTAGGGATGAAGCAGATGCTTTATTGAGGTTCATATGCCAGGTGACACCCCAGGTTTTCAAACTGGAGCATAAACTGAATAGAGGATTGCCTCCTGGTGAGATTGTGACAGTACCATTGCATGCTACAGTTCTGGAGCTCAAGCAAGCAGCTGAGAGTGCTCTGAGGGAGACCTACTGTATTTTTGAAAATTTTGTATTGACGGAGATAGAACAATTGGAAGAATTGGAAGATGAGGACTTGCTGTTCGGGGCTACTGAGTCTGCTGCAGAACTTATAGTGACAGGAAAGGTTATGGATGAATCAAGTAGTCGATTGAGGTATGAAGGTGGGCCTGACAACTGGACAGTAAACTGTCAATGTGGGGCTCAAGACGATGATGGAGAGAGAATGATGGCGTGTGACATTTGTGAGGTGTGGCAGCACACACTTTGTAATGGCATCAAGGACTGTGATGCTGTGCCACCATTTTTTGCCTGTTGGAGATGCTGCAGTTCACTTGTACAATCAAGAAGTGAACCAGAGCTTGCATATGAGAGTTATGATGATTTGTTAATGATACAATCAGTTGAAGGTGAAGCACAACTCCTGTATCCAATGGAGATGGAATACTAGAGGTCACTTCTACAAGATGTCAGTGACTTGGGGCTTGGTGATGGACTAGCTTGCCCTCTGCCCATTCCTATTGTTGGCTGATGAACAAGTCAATAGTGCTGCTAATTTCTTTTTGATAGCTCTAGTTTGAACTAGCAATGCAATCAACAAATACAGGTAGTGTGATTCTCATGTTCATGTCAGTTGTTTTGACATACGGAAAAAGGAACCTGTTGTACAAATTGTTCTGAGTGGATCATGTAAAATGTGAGAGCAGTATATTCTCTGTTATGAAGGACATGACATCACATATTATGTGAAATTCTTGTTTGGCAAAGTATGATATATGTTTCACTTGTCGCTGTCCCCCTCTTTCTCTCGCTCAAAATTTAGCTCCCTGCAGACTATACAAGTAGTTCCCCATATTCTTTGCCTTCCAATGTGGGGTTTGAGTGGCACAAAACATTATTAGAGAAAGTGCTACGGTCATTGTTTCATATGGCCCAGAGAAATGTTGGCAATAAAGACTTTTTACTGCATCAAACCATATACCATTACACTGTTTCTTGTGGCTGACTCAACATAGCCTCCTAGTTTAGAAATGAATTGTAGCCCCATTTCAAGACTAATCCTCCCCCTTTCTGAAAACTGGTATTACACCTAGTCATCTACCTTTTCTGGCTGTCAGAAGAGTAAAAAAATATGTTTACATTTTTGTTTAGATTTTTTAGGCACAGCTACAAATAATTCTGTAAAGAGGCCATGCAATAAGATTTGCTAACAAAATCCTGAAAGTAATTTCTCAATTTTTCTTTTTCCCATGACTTGCAGTGTTGAACACTGTCTGTCAAAGCTAGAGACATGGGAACAAAATTTAAAAAGCAATCATCACAAATATTACAGCAGGAACCTAAATAGATCACAACAAACAAAGGAGCTCCAAAGATTCATTGTGCAGTACTTATCCGCTAACATACATTACTATAACAACTAAGTAGGTATGAGAATAAAGCTCGGCGATTCACATGCAACCTTGGTACAAAAAGAGGGAATCTCGGAGCTAAGCAGTCCTGATGAACTCAAAGTTTCAATGTGAGGTCTGGTGCAGAATTTTCCAAGTCCAGGGATGAGGTGTCTCCCAAATAATTCATGTTTGAGCTTCCAGTAAGCACAAAACTTGGCTTTACATCTTCTGCATTAGATACCTGATGGAAACTGCCTGGCCACAGTAGTTCTACCTCATCATCCTCAATGAATACTGGGAGACCCAAGTATCCATTATCAAATCGTGCACTGCTTCTAAATTCTGTTGTTCTTACTGGTGCAGTAAACCTTTGGTGCACTGAAGAATGTGCTTGGATTCCAAGAGACATAAATGCAGATCCATTTAGAGGCAAGGATGCCAAACTAGAATATTGCTCTGAGAAAATACCCATCCTCATTGCCCGCTTTGCTAATGTTCTCTCTCTCTTATGTGCATTTTGGTGACCACCAAGAGCTTGTGAGCTGAAGAATTTGCGTTGACAGTAATTGCAAGAAAAGACTCGTGGCGTGGCTGTTGCAGTGGTACGTAATGCAGGCTCGTTGCTGCTTTCACCTGTGCTTGACATTGAGAGTCCTACTGATTCCCTTTCCCCTAACTCTTCATTATTGAATTGAAGAGTTAAGTCAAGGGAAACCAGTTCTGAACCAGATTTAGTTGCCATGGCCTTTGTGAGATGGGAAGAGTTGGGGAGGCTGTCATTGTAGGGACCAGCTGACGTTTCTTGAGTTGATAGATTTGGAGCTACTTGGCTGCTAATGTCTGGATCATTTTCTGAGGCAGCCTCCACTACAAGATCAATGCTTGGTATCATGTTGTTGTTCATCAGCTTGGCGAGGATCTAACTTCTATTCAGTCATACTAGATGAATAGGCAGATTGAGCAAGTCCAAACTGTAGTCTGTAATGCTAGATGATCCTTTCCTGTTTGTTGGATGTTATAAGTTTGGTGTTTCATAGTTTATTTTCTTCATATAATAGCATCAGGCACAGATAAAAAGGAGATGACCATCTAAAATAAAAACTTAACGAAGGCAACCTCCAATTATCAGTGAGCAAAGTTTGAAAGCAGCAAATATATTAGAGAATCCATTTAGAGCAGGAGCACATGAAATTCAAAATTTGATTGAAAAATATGACATTTAGAAAACTTGGAAGAAAATTATAGAAGATGCAAAATGAGGTGACAAGCTTATTCAAAGTTGAGAGCAAACAAGGAAAACTATTACTTCTATGCAATTTTTCAGGTCCTGAACCCTGTATTGTCACTTCAACATAAGCAAAAAGATCAGAAAGGATTTTATGGCAAACTCTCTTTCCTTCATCAAGAGATTTCTAAGTTTAGCAGAAAACACTACAGGTGTAGTTTTCCAAAATTTCAGCTTGAAAGCACACATTTTATGCTTCTTCTTTTTTTTTTGGGGGGGGGGGGAATTCACAGAAATCTATTCTGCTAAGGCATCTGCTTTCCAACCAAATTAAGGCATACACTCATGATTACTTTATTGTAGGAGCATGGGAGGCTGAAGAATGTTTCAGTTAACATCGATTGATGAGGATGCATAATCCTGCCCTGCTGAAGGCATCTGGCTTAGGGGATTTATAGCAAGGAACATTGTAACAGCCACATCCAGCCATCTAAGTGGTTCAAAACATAGACAACATGGCAACCAGCTACAGCCTATCATATTAGCATTCATGTATAACGATCGAGGGAGAACAGAAGCAAATCTTGCATAAGCATGAGCATTTCATCAAAATACCACTGTTTAAGTTGAGCAATAGGACTTAAACCAGAAAGAAGCTTAAGTGCTCCGTTGAGCCAAGGCATTAGAGTTCACATGTGTCAACTGATGTAACTTGTTAATAGGAAATGGTGTTAATTACCATAGCATTTGGGGGCTTAAAGGAGATAAATACCAGAAAGAGTAACAGTTACCATAATATTATGTTGGCTAGCAAGATTGTCAAATTATGAGGACATAGTAACCCAGGAGTACATTTGTTTTTCCTGCTTGATAGACGTCAACAGTATACTGAAACAGAAGAACACACACACACGTGCATCGGATCAACAAAGGTGCTGGCGGAAGGGGAATGTAAAGGAGACAAAGATCGAAAGTCAAGAAACCTAGGAATGCATAACGACGAAAACAGTTTTGCTAATGGGTATGCGCAAATAAACCTCACAGTTCTCCGTTTTGAATTGCAAGTTTGCATGATTGTTTGTGCCTAAAAACTACAAAAGGCCAACCTAGAACACATTTGGTGGGAACCTACCTAGTAATAAATAAATAGCTACTTGACTTTCAAGTAATTTATGTTGCAATTCTGTTTGCAATGAGGAAATTGTGTAGATGCTTACCAAAAAAAAAAAAAAAAGAAAAAGGGAAAAAAAAAAAAAAAATATATATATATATATATATATATATATATATATATATATATATATATATATATCCTGCATACGAGAGAGCAAATACAAGACATGGTTTAAGCAGATCATGCCGTGAATGAACATAACGATTTTACCCCAGAAACACAATTGACCCAGTGGTGAACATGAAAAGAACCAGAAAACTGTCCTGCATAGCTGAACTCAAAAGCTAATGGTCTATTCAGTTAAAAATATCCGTTGATCCATCGGTACAAATATTGCATAAGCCAATCAGAGCAACCTTGCACTTCATCAGAACCGTAAACCCAGAGAAAAGCCATTGAATAGAAGCCAGAGAGACATAAAAACACTACAGTTACTACAGCAACATCAGTAAGCTATTGGTCAGTCAGTGAGTACTTTGAGGTCATATGCAGACAATGACAATCAGAAGTTGTAAAAATAGAAAGTAAAGAGCCACATACCATCCTTAGTTAGCAAGTGGGAATTGACTTCTAGTTTAGCATCCGGATATCCAGACAGGAAAGTGCTTAGAAATTAGGGACATGATCTGCCTTTAACTGATGCTTCTTTTCTATGTGCGGCTGATCATCACAAATACAAAAACGGGACTACAAAAATGAGAAAGATCATGAAAAAAAGGAAGGGGTTTGGAGATGGTGGGTGCTTGATGTTTAATTATGGGAAAGCAAATGTTAAAGGGAGAGTGGGAGGGTGGGGAGGGGGGGGGGGGGGGGGACAGCGGTGGGAGTCAGGTAAGTCTGAAAAAAGGTTAAGCGTTTTGCTGCCTGTTGGGATAAATTTAAACCAAAACAACCACAACAAAGAAAAAGAATGTTGACATATGAGATATGACACAATTAGTCTCAAACTGATCAACTCTCTTTTACTCACAAAAGTCTATGGCCAGTGTACTTGTGTGTTTTGTTGATTTATGGGAAACTTCCCATGATGAACAACTGTCGACACGTTCAAGTACAACTCACACCTGCAACAGGGATAAGAACATATCTAACATATTGACAGAAAGTGAGAGAGGGAGAGAGAGAGAGGGGCAAAAACAAGGAAACAACACTTATGGATAGTCCCACAAAAAGATTCTTTCTCTCCACTCTTAAAAGATTTTTTCAGATAACTCCATACTCCATGGGGTCAGGCTGCTCCATATTCATTATCAGATTCAACATCACCTTTGCCGTGCCCTTCCCGTTCTTATACAATAGGACTCTCGCTTTGTGCCTTTATATATAGATGTATGAGGACCATGACAGACATAATTCTTATGTTGTTTGGTTTGTAGAGACCAGCATCCAATTCTATATCTGAAATTAAGAGCTAACGTGACTTTACTACTAGAGGCTAATGGCTCGCATTCTAATGCGATGGCAGCTTGTATCTCTTTTGTTTATCAAACTTCTCCGCCAACCAATTATCAGAAGACATGCGTCCATTCCAGCTACCTATCATGTGAGTCCAAGGTTAGTGAACCAAAGACTGTGCCGAAATGAGATGACATTGAATTCATAGCTTCGAGCTCTCTCGGCTGAGATTTTGCTGTCGTGCATATTACTTCAAAAGTCAGAAAATACTTCAAATATAAACAAACAAATATATGAGACCCCCTTGTATAAATTTTAACGCGTAAAGTTACATACATATGACTCTTTTTTTTTTTTTTTTTTTTTTGTCATACTCTACAATATAAAAATCTCGTACACTCGAACGATACTTTTTAGATTAGATATTGTGAATGAATTAGCATATCACCATCCAATTGGTTGCAATGGGATCTTTTCGGTAAATATAAGAGGTTACAACCCTCTTGTGTATGTGGGGTTTGTTTGATTTACTCTTAAAATTTGTAAGAATAGTATTATGCTTGTCAAATGCGTCATCATTTGATAAAAAATGTTTAGTATACCTAAAGCATTCATTTCATAATTAATAATTAATAATTATTATTGTAATTATTCGTAAAGAGGACCCTTCTTGTACGTTATGTTAGGATGTATCTTTTAACCAATTTTTATTATTATTATTTTTTCTTTTTTTGCAATAAACACACTCTCTATCTTTGTTTTTGTTTTTGTATTTTTTTTTTTTTTTGTCATATTTAGTTGCTCTCTCTCTCTCTCTCTCTCTCTATCTATCTATCTACATATGTGTATGTATTCTACATATTTATGTATGTTTATTGTGTATTTATGCAATAAATGTGTATCATATCTAAATAACGTCGAGATGCTAATTGAACTGCCTAAACATCGCTCAAAACAAATGGAATCGGTGGTTACAGGCTGAGAGATGAAAATCAGTATTGAATTGAATTTGCATTTTCTGCACAAAAAGAATATTAGAACAACAATGAAAGTTGATTAATCATGAACAATAATTATGGTCACCTGTATAGCTTTTGAGTAAGAAGTATTGATTTATTCACGGAGATCCCTTACAATTACTACACATCATGTTGTAGTGCTGTCCAAGGTAAGTGGAAATCGCATAGAAAATCCAATTTGTTAGTTTGTGTTATGTGTGGCATCACTTAGTTTTAATGTCTTGCTTTCTACTCAGAGGTGATGGATGCTGTTGGGTCGGGTCTTGCTTGCACATCAAATATATATGAATTTGGAGTTGATTAGAATTTGAATTATATTAAAATTATAATTTCAATTTATAGTAAAACTAATAGAATCGAATTAAATATCATGCAAATTATTTCAATTTGATCAACTTTTGCTATCTCTAGTTGCCGCCTCTAAGAGGGTAAAAAACCTTGAAGAATGAACCTAAAAACAAGACGAGCGAACCTTGAGACATGGGACTACAATTTAGAAACTCTCCACTTAACCGGTGCCACCACCACAAGTTCATCAATAACAGTTGAATTAATAAAACAGTGTCGTACAATAAATTTTCTTTTTCCCATTTTGACCGAGGTCCCCCCCCCCCCCCCCCCCACATCACTTCCATATCCACCTACACGGGGAATTATTGTACCGCGAGTCGGATCCATTGGTTGAAACTTTCTAAACAATGCGATTCGTACAGTTGAGATCTTGGTGAAACAAGAGCAAGCAACATCAATGCATATGATAATGAAAAAGAATCCTGGGACCAGGAATAAATAACATTTTAACACCGGACTGGGCTATAGCCTAGCTTCGTGCAGAGACATAACATGCCTATAATTAGGCCATTAGGAACC
Source organism: Rhizophora mangle (assembly GCA_037832345.1). Lineage (NCBI taxonomy): Eukaryota > Viridiplantae > Streptophyta > Magnoliopsida > Malpighiales > Rhizophoraceae > Rhizophora > Rhizophora mangle. The sequence continues at coordinate 1,684,657 of JBAPLJ010001421.1, read as the reverse complement.
CAAAACACATATTTATAGAATATTAACCACTTTGAAAAGCTAAAGCCAGGAAGATAAGATTAGGAGATTAAAAAACACACAAGGCCGTACTGTGTCAAACCAATAAAATTTCTACGCATCGTATCCAATTCATGTGGGGCGTGAGCCTTGGTGCTCGTGGAACATCTCCCATCATAAAGAAAGGTTTAAACCGTTAATGATGTAAAGACTACAAATCATTTTAGGTGGAGATTATGTTCTGGGTCAATTTGAAATTGAATCGTTCAAAAAAAAAAAAAAAATTAAGTCACTCAAGTTTTGGTTTATTATATATTCAAGTTATTCGAACTTAACGTTATGTGTTTAGTTTTTTTTATTTTTTATTTTTTATATATTTTGCAAGTGATCATCTTCAATCTCTTGTTACGTCCATCCCTAATGACGCTTATACAAGACTAATCCAAATTTTTAAGTGACCTAAGGAGTTGCCACCGAAGCAAATATTATGGTACGGTTTGAACAAAAAAAAGTAACACACTTGGCTGTAGTCGTAGAAGCTACCGACAGGTTAACGTTAGCGCCGCTGGGCTAGCATCCCAAGAACTCACTCTTGGCCTTTGTCACAACCGCCTAGTGCCTACATTAAACTTGGCCCTCCATTGTTGGACCCTCCACCAGGCAACCCTCCCCTCCACTAGCTGCTCTATCCCCTTCTGGTGCGTGGATATTAATTTACTCACTCTAATTCCTAAATCCTAATGATGACACCGACAGTTTCTGCTTGATTAGTTTATTCTAAATTATCCACCACCTCCGCCCCCCCCCCACCCCCTCTCTCTCTCTCTCTCTCTCTCTCTTGTTATTATTCCAATGCCATGCAGTTTTAATTGTTCTGTCAGTAATTGCTTTAATAAGACATAGCGGCATATGTGCATGTTGGTTAGAATCCACTTAGGATGGGATATGCCAACATTATCAGCAAAGCATATTCACCATCCATGGCATATGCCCTAGCTTACTGAATGACCCATTGCCCTATTAACGATAATCTTCTAGTTTTTTTTTTTTTTTTTCAACAAAGGCAAAAATTTACACTTTAATGTTCTTAGTTTGAATCTTAAAATTCCTAAAACACCAAACTTTCTCGAATTATAATATTGGATTTTAGCCTAACCCGTTTTTTCTCTTCTAATGACCATTTTAAAGGCTTATTCAATTATTAGGATGCCATCGCTAGGGAATAAGATGTTGGCTCAAAGTGAGTGATGAACTTAGAGTAACCATATACATACATGCATTACCATAAAAAACGTACACGCATAAGTACATACACATACACACGCATTTCTGCCTTCTTTTTTTTTTTTTTTTTTTGGATAAAAATTTATCCATGTACCATCTTAAGCTTTTGGATGTGTTCTACGTGTGCCATTTTGGATTGCTGTTCAACTCAACAAATATGGGTTATGGATTCATTTTGAGTTACTCAATAACCCAATATACGGGTCATTGGACAAGCACGGTGCTTAAATAAGGCTCTTGGGTAGCCCAATCCACATTCAATCCAACTTAAACCTATAGCTCTACTTCTGGACTGTGATCACAAGTAGGAATTGAGTAATAATGGGCCGAAAGGAGAGGGACGTTAGAGTTTACCAACTCAAATCCTGTAATTCATGCGAATCAAAATCATTGCTCCTCTGTTTTTTGTATATGCTTATGTGCGTGAGATTTGCTAACATGTACACTAATTATATCGGTGAATCTTGTTTATTTGACCAGGGGTTGCCCATATTTATCCTATTTTTTAAGGGAACACATTTGTAAATAAAAATATGGAAATTTTTTTTTTAAAAAAATATTATTAATTATTCCATAGAATAAAAATTGCAAGTGTTCTTCACGAGTTCATATTTTGAAACCCTTAAGTAATATTATCACTAAGTTCTTTCTTTGCCAGCTGAAGATTTTTATTATAATTAAGTATGTAAGTTTAAAGACTAAATTGTGGTAGAAATTATCAATCAACTAAATAATTTTTTTTTAGATTCGTTATCTTATTTATTGAATTCCAAAAACATAATGAACGCTTAATCCAGTGTTCATTTTCTAATTTTCCTTTCGCATCATATCTCAATCTAAGTAATTTTACATTAGCCGCATTTGGACTCACGACTGTTTTTCTTTGTTTCGATAGGCCCTTTTTCCCAAAAGGTTATTGTGCAGCAGGCATCCAGTGGAAGGCATTCTGACAGGAGTTTGGCTCTGGGAAAAGCCAGTCACTGCCCTATGTTATTACTTCTACCAAATCTTCTCCTGAACCTTATATCATAGCTGAAGAAAACTCCTTTTGCATGTGGGTGCTGCAGTTTCCTATGTCTTTTTCTAAGAATCATTTCCTACTTTCATTCATAGATCAATCGTTGTTGGTGTGCTGAAACGCACAAGTGAAGCTCTCAATGTTTATAAGGAAGTTCCTTAACCCTCTCTGCTTTAATATCTAGATGTGTCCTTTGTGTTGTCTAGTCAGGCGTGTGTCTTGGAAGACCGTTGATGTATTCACGTATGATTAAATGTAAAGGACGGTCGCTTGCATGCAAAATTGAAGTAGCAAGTTCATGAAAGCTTTATGGGATTCGATGTGAAATCTTCCGCAAGGAAAACCCGGAGTGAAAAATGGCGGAACAAATTTCCACTGGGGCGTCGGCCCTTAGCTTAACGGACAATATCCTCGCGGAGACTCGCACCAAGCTTTTGCCACTGCCGCAAGGTGTACCACCAGCCTCAACTTCAGCCTACTACTATTTTTACAAGGACTACCTGCCTTCTGAATAGTGGGATCCTTCCACTTGCCTGCGCTGTTTTTGAATGGGAAAGTTCAGGCGCATGTGACTCCCATAAACCAAGTAACACGTGCATTCTAAGTCATTTGCATTGAAAACATACTATTATATTGCCATATACTTACTTTCTCATTGTACTTTTCCATGCTAATTTACGTAAATTAGAAAGAGAAAGTACCTTAATTTATTTAGAATTTTAAAATTTTTTAAATACAAAAAAAAAAAAAATTAATAAAGTCTACTTTCTCTGTCATTTCACTTTTTTAATGATGTAAAGAAAGCAAACGAACCGTGTCAATATTAGAAGATTTAAACATAATTAATTACTCTATTGTATCTTGGCTTCAAGATTAGAACTTTAATTTACAAAGTGGGACCATACGTTTACACGATTCCATTTATTTCAATTTGAGCAAAGTTAGAGTTAATTATTCTCTAAAAATTTTCAAATTTATTCATTAGTTTTGATCGATTGAACCCTCTTTCTTTGTTTCTTGTTTGGTTGAAGAAATGAGAAAATAAGAGTAGTATCGTTAAACAGCTGGTTGCACAGCATCGTGAGTTGAATTTTTTTGTACTAAATTCACTAAAGAGTCAATTTTATTATAACCAATTAAAAATTATCAGTTTTTTTTTTTTTTTAAATTATGTTGAATCAAATATAAATTTAATTTTACTAAATATTTTACAAAAATTCAAACAATGACCCGCAAGAATTACGCTCTTTCCTTCTCATTCCTATCAATCTTCCTATCTTGGTAGGAATCAGAGATGAATTTAAATTTTTATTCCTAAAGTGTATGTCTATTGAAAAAATTTTGTATATATTATCATTTCCATTTATAAAAAATAAAATAATAATAAATAAATAAATTTTAAAAAATTTTTTTAATAAAAAAATGAAACTGCAGCTGTGGGGCTGGCCTCCATGTGCTTTGCTCCCAGTGACAGGTCCTCCCTCTCTCAATGCCAGCTCTCTTCCTTGCTGCTTACACCACCCCTCTCTCTCACATTCTCTCTCCCTCTCATCATGTCTGTCTCTTGAAGCTCCGTGTTCTTAGCTTTCAGTCAACCTTGTTTGCGTTTTTTATCAATAACCCATGTACGTCCTTTGACAACTTAGCTTTCTTCTTAGCTGCCACTGCCAGCAAAACAGAAGCAAGAAGAAGAAAAAGAAAACATCCTTAGCCATGATCCCCGTAGCTCTGTCCTCTTCTGTTTTATGTTTTGAATAGAGATGAAGCAAAGAAGCCATCTAAACAACTGCTGCAATATCTGGCTGTTATTTCTTGCTGGGTTTTCTGCAGTCTTTCTCCATGCAAACTCTCAAGTAACCCCAAGTAGTCCAGATGCTGCTGTTATGCTGGCTCTCAAGAACAGCCTCGATGCACCGGATTCTCTCGGATGGACCGACCCGGATCCTTGCAACTGGAGCCACGTGGGCTGTTCTGAGGAGAAACGGGTCGTCAGGATCCAAATTGGTCACCAGAACCTCCAAGGTACACTTCCATCCAATCTCCAAAACCTCACCCAACTAGAGCGGTTAGAACTCCAGTGGAACAACATTTCTGGTCATCTGCCCAGTTTGAGCGGGTTAAGCTCACTGCAAGTGGTTATGCTAGGTAACAATCGGTTTACTTCCATTCCCGGGGATTTTTTCGCCGGCTTGTCATCCCTTCAATCAGTGGAGATTGATAACAACCCATTTTCCACCTGGGTTATCCCTGAAAGCATAAAAATTGCTTCTGCTTTGCAGAACTTCTCTGCAAACTCTGCCAACGTTTCTGGGTCAATACCGGAATTTTTTGGCCCGGATGCTTTTCCGAGTCTAACCAATCTGCATTTGGCCTTCAACCAACTTGAAGGCGGGTTGCCTGCCAGCTTTTCCGGGTCCCAAATCCAGTCTTTGTGGCTTAATGGGCAGATGATTCGTGGTAAACTTGGCGGTGCTATCTATGTGATACAGAATATGACTCTGTTGAAGGAGGTCTGGCTGCATTCTAATGGATTTTCGGGTCCTTTACCAGACTTTTCAGGTTTGAAAGATTTGCAGAGCTTGACTTTAAGGGATAATTTATTTACCGGTCCTGTTCCTTCGTCCTTGGTGAATCTTGCGTCATTGAAGCTAGTGAATTTGACTAATAATTTGCTTCAAGGGCCAATTCCTGTGTTCAAGAGCTCAGTCTCCGTGGATATGGTGGCTGATTCAAATAGTTTTTGTTTGCCGAGTCCTGGTGGATGCGATTCTAGGGTCAATACGTTGCTTTTGATAGCAAAATTGATGGATTATCCTCAAAGGTTTGCGGAGAACTGGAAGGGGAATGATCCATGTGCAAATTGGTTGGGAATTTCTTGTAGCAATGGTAACATTACTGTTGTTAACTTTCAGAAGATGGGTCTTACAGGCACAATTTCCCCTGATTTTGCTTCACTTAAGTCATTGGAAAGATTGATACTTGCTGATAATAATCTCACGGGTTCTATTCCACAGGAGCTCGCAACTCTTCCGGTACTTAAGGAACTTGATGTATCCAGAAACCAGATTTATGGAAAAGTACCATCTTTTAAGAGTAATGTGATTGTGAACACTAATGGTAATCAAAATATAGGAAAAGACACCAATAGTTCATCTTCAGGTTCACCATCAGCAGGTCGGTCAACAAACACAGGTTCTGGAATCAATGGTAGTTCTGGGAACGGTGGCAAGAAACCTTCTGCCCAAATTGGTGTGGTAGTTTTTTCGGTCATTGGGGGTGTTTTTATCATATCCCTGATTGGCTTGTTGGCTTTCTGTCTGTATAAGAGAAACAAAAGTGGTTCAAGAGAGTACAGAGCCCAAATGAAATCGTAATCCACCCTCACCATTCTGGATCTGATAATGAGAGCATGAAGATCACAGTTGCTCCCTCGACTGTCAGTGTTGGTGCAGTTAGTGGGACTCATAATGCTTCTACCAGTGGTCATGGTGACATTCAAATGGTTGAAGCAGGGAATATGGTCATTTCTATTCAAGTCCTGAAGAATGTCACAAACAACTTCAGTGAGGAAAATATATTGGGACAAGGAGGTTTTGGAGTGGTGTACAAAGGTGAATTGCATGATGGTACAAAGATTGCTGTCAAAAGAATGGGATCTGGGGCCATAAGTAGGAAGGGACTAACAGAGTTCAAGTCTGAGATTGCTGTTTTGACTAAGGTTAGGCACCGGCATCTTGTTGCTCTTCTTGGTTACTGCTTGGATGGCAATGAGAAACTCCTTGTGTATGAACACATGCCCCAAGGAACCCTTGGTAGACACCTCTTCAACTGGGCAGAAGAAGGACTAAAACCCCTGGAATGGACAAAGAGGTTGACTATAGCTTTGGATGTTGCAAGGGGTGTTGAATACCTTCATGGTTTGGCACATCAAAGTTTCATACACAGGGACTTAAAACCTTCAAATATTCTTCTTGGTGATGATATGAGGGCTAAAGTTGCAGATTTTGGTCTTGTTCGTCTTGCACCAGAGGGGAAAGGCTCAATTGAAACTAGAGTTGCTGGAACTTTTGGGTACTTGGCTCCCGAATATGCAGGTAGCTTTTCTGCCATTATCTTAGCTTCTTTATTATTCAGTGGATAGTTGTGTTTTGCTACTTTAAGCAAACACCTATAGAAATTATTCTTACATATAGATTCCTTATTTCTCTTATAATCTTTTTCATTGCAAATTCTGTGTGTTCAATTGTCAAATAGCAGGATTCAATTATTATTATTAATTTAAGTTACCATCATGTCTAAATGAAACATTTCCCTCGGTGTTAAGTTTATGTGAACTGGTTGCCAATTTGTATTTCATGCTACTTTGCGTGACCGAACAAACTTATATGTATCCAGACTTGTTGGCTAAAGATAAGACATGGACCACAGAATGAATTGAATGGAATTAGCAATGGGACAATCACTTTTTTGGCTGCAATGCATAATGAGCCACCTTGTAGTTATGTCCTTCCTCCATTTAAGTTTTCTTGTCAATAGTATAATCTCTGAATTTCCATTCGGAGGGCCCAATGAAGTTTCTATTCAGAGGTGACAATTGTCATAGACTAGAACGCACCATAATACAGCAGATGTTTTGACATTTTAAAAGTACGCCACTACCTAGCTGAAAGAAAATTGAAATCCTGCAGTGTCCCACAGAGGTGAATATGATAAATTGCATGCATTGGAATGTCTTTTTGGTCATTGGAATTAATCCATAAGAATGGCTTTTCTTCAGTTCCTCTTCTTTTCTCTCTTTCCAATTTTTTTTTCTGTTTTCTTGTGCTTGTTGATCTATGGTTTGTTCTGTTAGTTTCTATTTACTCATGTGCATTAATTCTAACTACGATCTCTTGTTTCTGATGATATGACTGCAGTTACCGGTCGAGTGACAACCAAAGTTGATGTCTACAGTTTTGGAGTGATATTAATGGAAATTATCGCAGGTAGAAAAGCTCTCGACGAGAGTCAGCCAGAGGAAAGCATGCATCTTGTAACATGGTTCCGTAGAATGCACCTCAACAAGGATTCATTCCGCAAAGCTATTGACCCCACAATTGATCTTGATGAGGAAACTCTCTCTAGTATCAGCAAAGTTGCAGAGTTGGCAGGTCACTGCTGTGCGAGGGAGCCTCATCAAAGGCCTGACATGGGTCATGCAGTTAACGTGCTCTCTTGTTTGGTTGAGCTCTGGAAACCAGCTGATCAAAATCCTGAAGACATATATGGCATTGATCTCGAAATGTCGTTGCCACAAGTACTTGAGAAGTGGCAAGCTTACGAAGGTAGAAGCAATATGGAGTCGTCGTCTTCGTCGCTGCTTACCAGCTTGGACAACACCCAGACCAGCATACCCACCCGCCCTTGTGGATTCGCTGAGTCATTCACATCAGCGGATGGGAGATAATTGGCATCTGTAAATTTTCATAAGCAGCAGAATTTTATAAAAAGAAGCTATAAAATCCCCCCCCCCCCCCCAAACCAAAAAAAAAAAAAAACAGAAAGAAAGAAAAAAAAACGTTAAATGGTGTGTTGTATTTATTACTAAATTTGTTTTTTGTTTTTTGTTTTAAACAAGAAAAAAATGTACTTTATAAATATATTGATCATGTTTTCTAGTGTTATTGTTATAATAATTGGCTATGTAGAGTGCCTGTTTTGCCAAAAATTTTAGTAAGAAAGATGTCATTTACGGAATAATTGTACTTTATCAACCTCTTTTATGTGATGCAGACTTAAGGAAAACGTATTAAGCCCATGTTTGTTCCTGGATCGAGAAAATTTAATTTAAGAAAAGTTTTATTGGTCTTTCACCCATAAAAATGTTTTACTAATTAGTAAATATCACTCGGTAAATATTGAAAATAAATTACATGAATGTAGTGAATTAAATAAATTTTAAATAAAAATATGTATATAATTATTATTTCCATGTTTTTATTTTTTCAATACATAATTACAATTAAACATGAGTAAACAATTATATAAAAGAAGAAGTTTGCGTAAATTGATATGATAGGTTTCATGTGTTATATATATATATATATATATATATATATATATATAAAATTTTTTTTTGGTTGAAAATATATAATATGAAATAAAAATTTGTATTTATATTGAAAGGGAGAAAAAAAATTAAATATTTAAATAATTTTTCAAACAAAAAAAAAATTTAAGTTGTGACATTTACTTGATTTTAGGATATTTTTAGTATATTTTTATACTTTGTAGTATTTGGTATTAATTTAATATTTTGATTTATAATTTTTTTTATAATATTTCAATAAAATTTTAATTTTAATGTATATTCAATTATTTTTTTTTATTATAAATTTAATTATACTTAATTTATATTATTATTTTTATTTTTTTTTTTCTAATTCAAATTATTTAATTTTAGATATTGATAATTTTTTTATTAAATTTTTTTACAAAATTGAGGTTCTTAATTAATCATAATAAAATTATTTATTATAAAATTTAATTAGGATTAGAATTAAATAATAAAAAAATTTTTTTATTTTATTTTTTAATTAATTTTAACCTCATTTAATTATTTTAATATAAATTTAAACTTAAAAATTTTTAAATTAACTATAATATTAGTGATTAATCATGATTAATAATAAAATTAATTTTAATTTTATTCAATTATTTATTATAAATTTAAATTTAAAATAAAGTTAATTAATTAATTATTATTAAAAAAATAAGTTAAATTTTATTATTTTGATATTTTTTATTATATACCTATACTTTATATAATATGCAAATCTAATTTTGGTAATCAAACGTGAAAAAAAGTATAATAGAATGTGCACCTAACTATTAAAAATAAAATAATTTAGTCATCATGCTAATTCATCCTACGTCTCCTCCCGACAAATATTTCTGTCCAATAATTGTTTTTCAATTATTAATGATAAAAGCTACAAACAAGCATATTATATAACGCAAGTCATCATTCGAAATACTGGCCCCAAAGAATGGGCATCGATAGAAATCATCAATGTTTATAGTTATGGCAAAATATATGAAAAGTTTGGGAAAAAGCAAAGCAATGCAAAGCGGGTGCATATGGGTCCAAGTTCGCGACCGAGTGATTTGACCGAGATTCCTCTGGCAGTCAGCAGTTCAAACTTCAAGCCTTTGCGGAGCCGGCAGCCCCTTTCAAACGTTCAACGGTCAAACCTATTCAGCAAAGCAAAAACAACATGAACAAGCGCAACGTGTGCGTCTAAAACAGTACCTGACCTGAGCCTACCCATCCAACGTTGTCAAATAACTCACGCGTCCTTTCACTTCTTTTGGTTCGTTCTTTTTAGAAACGTGTTTCTTCGTCTTCCGTACAGCCTCTACTTTGTTTTTTTTTTCATCAGCTTTGACCCCGGCTTTGAATCAGAACTCTGATATAAAAGGGCCACTGCCTTGGCACCTTTCCCCTCAAATACTGCATCAAAGTAATAAATTAAAAGCCAAAAACACGTTTAACAATCTTTTGCAGCCTTCAATCTCAGTCTACAGATAATTGCTATTCGGGACATGGAAATTGTGATTCCTCCCCATTTTCGATGCCCCATCTCGCTGGACTTGATGAGGGATCCCGTTACGTTGCCGACGGGGATCACCTACGATCGAGATAGCATTGAGAAGTGGATTGAAGCCGGAAACCAGACCTGTCCGGTAACGAATACGGTGTTGCCGTTGGGTTGCGATCAGATACCCAATCACGCTATTCGGAAGATGATTCAGAATTGGTGCGTCGAGAATCGTTCTTATGGGGTCGAACGGATTCCGACGCCGCGTATTCCGGTGACAACGTACGAGGTCTCGGAGACTTGTAGGAGAATTGAGATCGCTACGCAGCGGATGGACTCAAACAAGTGCCGGGAATTGGTTGGGAAGATCAAGAAATGGGGCAAAGACAGCGAACGGAACAAGCGGTGCATCAGGGACAATGGCCCGGTGGCAGGGCGCGTTTTATCGGGTTGTTTTGAGTCTTTTGCGAGCTTCTCGGTTGACAGACATGTGGAATTGTTGAGCGAAATTTTGTCTACTTTGGCATGGATGCTTCCACTCGGTGTAGAAAGCCAAACCAAGCTAGGATCGGCGAGCTCTTTAAGAAGCTTGGTGTGGCTCCTGAAAAGTGGAGATCTTTCAACTAGACAAAGCGCGGTGTTGGTACTTAAAGAGCTTCTTGCTGATCGTGATCGAAATTCCAAGCACGTACAAGCCTTGATGGATATGGAAGGAGCATTTCAAGCATTAATTAAGTTGATCAAGGAACCCACTAGTCCTCCTGCCACCAAAGCTGCACTAACGGCACTTTTTCACATGACTGCGCCATCGTTCAGCAATGAGATGATCATGGATTCATTTGTGCAGAGGGGTTTGGTCTCATTGGTATCCGAGATTCTTGTCGATGGAGATAAAAGCACATGTGAAAGGGCATTGGCTGTCTTGGACCGTATGTGCGACAGCAGTGAAGGCAGAGAACAGGCCTATCAGAATGATCTGATTGTGCCAGTGTTGGTAAAGAAGATTCTGCGTGTATCAAATACGGCATCAGATTTCTGCGTGTCCATTCTTTGGAAGCTTTGCAAGAAAGAGAGAGATGGTGGTGTGGTAATTGAGGCACTTCATTTGGGTGCTTTTCAGAAGCTGTTGGTCCTCTTGCAGGTTGGCTGTGGCAGGAGCACTAAGGACAAGGTCACTGAGTTGCTGAAATTGTTCAATCACCACTCAGTTAGACTAAACTGTGTTGATTCCTCATTGCATTTCAAGTATCTCGAGAAATCACTCTGAAATCATTTTTTCCCCTCTATTCTTGATTGAGTTAGGGGACAGATTGTAAATACATGCATACACACGCAGAACAATAGTAAATTCGTTCTACTGTAAACCCTTAATTTGTTATTGAAGGAGGATTCAAATTCGTAGATTTGCTCGTTGATTATTCCTAATCAGGTTGATGTCAATATGCAATCCTTTTTGTTTTTAATTTATTATTATTATTTTTTGGTTGGTATTGTGGACCGCTTAGGATTGTGGCTATGGGCCCATTGCGCACAATGTCAACGAACCAATAAAAAGAGAGGTTAGCTTCTCAGAAACTTTGACTTAAGGTCAAAAGACCCGCGAGATGGAAATCATTGTCCAAAATGACTGCTACAGCATTTACTCTTGTAATCATTAAACTTAAGATAAAAAGTAAGGATATCCCAATTACATATCCCATGTAGGACTTGAGATTGCTATGCCTGGGGGGAGATAGGAATGGGAATATTATAGGATCCTCGGCAAAGGGGGAAGACATCCTTGCACTCGCTATGCTAATAAGTGCAGTTCGTTGCTAGGAATTTTAAAAGTGAACTCTTCAGCTAAATAGCTATTAGTCAAACCCGAAAGTTGGTAGTAACTGTAGACTGTGAACTACAGGAGAACAGAGATAGTTCTCCCCTTATAAATTTTGCATTTTTCAAGATGGATGCTTAGGCGGGGTCGCTTGAGGATGGTTTCAAGTAACTCCACTAATGAATATCATATGATTTGAATGCCGCCAATTCATACACTAGAGTGTTATGTTAGTCTGAGTGAAACTTGGATTTTTATTTTGTACTTTCTTAATTTCTTGGAAGTTTTTCTTGAGTTTTTCACCCTGAACCAACCTAGACTGACCGTCATATACTTTGAGGTCCCTGGCTTGTAACTTTTTAAGCAGATTGACTTACATAAACCTGCACTTACATAGAATTGGTCTCCTGTAGTGGAGCAGCCTACATACATCTTAAAAAATAATCACCTGACACGTCCACTAATTTTTGTCCCAATCTCGGATTAGACAATGTGTACGAGAAATTGTGAACGCTGAATCTTAGTTGTCTTGCATCTTTTTATTCATGCTTCAAAAAGAGTCAATTGACATATAGAATTCACATTTCTTGTTAATGAGAAATCAGCGGAATACATGGACGATATAATAATTTTACTCTCCTCTGAACCTCTGCACTCATTATATATGAAATTTCATGGGATGCAAGGTCGGTCCAGATTATTCTGTTAAATTTTTAAGAAAATGTTTTAGTGCGGTAGAACTTGGGAAAAGAGTTAAATATATACAATCTTGTCTTTTATTTTTTTTTTTTTTTTGACAAAAAGAAGTTGTTATTGTGAATTTACAATCTTGCCCTCGGTAAATTTGGGAAATGTACAATTGAAATTCTGTGAAGTTGCATACTTGATTAATAAGCAAAAATAACGATATGAACGGATATTAGTTATTCTTGATTCTTCAAGACTGATTTGCAAATTTGAACCAAATTTTGATTTGAAGTCAGCTCAGCAGAATTGCCTAATAGTAAGGAAAAAAATTTCAAGTAAAACAGCCTTTGTAATGCCATTAGAAAGTGACAACTAAAACTATCTAGTGGCTCCTCCAACTAAACAAAGCAGACAGATGCATCGCCCAGAGCTATGGTCCACGATCAAGATTCCTCCCCATTACCCTTTTTAAATTTTTAAATCCAATGCTCTCGATAAGCGGCACGTACTGCTGACCCACAAAGAAGAAACGTGTAGCCAAAACAACCCAATAGGCCCAAGCATCCTGCAGATATCAAACATCACGATATGAGGCAATCTTGTTGGAATCCAGTTCTCGGGACGTCTATATGGTTCACAATATCCAATGTTTTGTCAAAGAATGGAAGCCTGTGTGAAATACTCATGTATTGCACGATCCCTCTTGAAGCAATGGAATTATTGAATGGACCATTCAAGTTCATCGAGGTAGTTATAATGTTTGGTGTTTTATGTGTGTTTGCATGGGTGATGATGAATTATTAGTTACTAATATGGTGCTGAAGGCCTTTGGGGTTTCTCAAGCTGATGCATCTTCATGGGTTTTAACAGTGCATGAGCTTGGCATAAGATAGTAAAAGGTATTTTCTTTTGCAGCTGCATGATATTAACATTGAAAGAGTACAACATTACATGAAGATTTGCTATTCATCCTTCTTTGTCTACGTGACACAAGCATTTGCTTGCGTCCATTTATGCCCGTTATTGATCCTTCTTCGTTCATTTCTAGGACTGAGAAACTCACACTCTTCCCAAACTAGAACAGGTTACATCATTAAAAATAGCACTTAACTTTTTATACAACTTTGATCATTTTGAGCCTTGGATTATATAATTAAACATATCTAGTTAGCATCATTCAAAATTAATTTAAGGTGTGTTATGTATGGTGAAACCAAAAAATTGAAAAACTATATATATATGATAAAGTATTACATGTAAAATGAAAATTAATAATATTGCTTAATTTTAGTTATTTATAATAAAAAGGAGTTAAAATATAATAATAAATATAAGTAAATTATTTGAAGGGTAAAAATGTCATTTAAATATATGAAAATATTCTATCTCACATTATCACAAACATGGGGGGTAGAATAACTACTCTGTCTGACTTGATGCTATCCAAATTTAGCATAGACTAAAAATCTAATTTATCATATACTATATTATCTTATATTATTATATTCTGTATTATTGTGTCTATGTACTAAATGTTGAATGTTTTTTTTTTTTTAACATTAATATACATATGTCATTTGTGATGTTTTTTATTTTTAAACTAAATTGTTTATCTTTTATCAAAAACTCAAAAAAAAAAGTATGTATTTATAATATTGTGTTTTTTTAATTTATCATTTAATTAATAATAATAATATTGTATCTTTCTCAATATATTTCAATTTAAATTTAAATTTTTGTTAGGTACTTATTTTTAAGTTAAAAATATTTATTTTATATTTTAGTCCAAAGAAATTGTTGTGAAGACTACAAATACTAAAAAAAATTTGTGTTTTTAATATTTACAACATATATTACTTGTATTATTTATATATTCTACTCAAGTTTAAAAAAGAATTTTATTACATAAATATATTTAATTTGACATATTTTAAATGTAAATTTATATTATATTATTATAATCCTTAAATAAGTATTTATAATTCTTATTATTAAATATTGATGTACGTAAAAAAAATTAAAAAATATGATATTTTCAATCATAATATTTTCCCTTTTCTTAAACATTGTTGTTCCCACTGACTAAAAATATTAGATCCACAACTGATCCTGTGCGGTAACCTTCCACGGCGGACTGGTTTGTCTACTTCCCCACCCCCACCTCCCAACCACCCCATCAACGCAAATCACAAAGCGTAATAAATTACGGTAGCAGGTAGAATCAATAAAAAGGTCGACGCTACGTAAAATATGTTGGATGAAGTCCAACTTCAGAATAAGGAACTTTTGCCTACCATGTCTGGGGTGGGGTAAAGTAGAAATGCTAACGTCTCCGGTGCGGTGGTTGGTAAACTCAAGAGCATTCAAAGCTCAGAAAAAGGGAAACACAAAAAAAAAAAAAAGGGGGGGGTCATAGAACTCAATTGACCAACCCAATATTAGACATCAGATTAATTGGGATCAGCTCACTGCTACGTGATGTGAGTGCACACACAGCGGCACGGCTCACATGCATGCCCGAGATCTATGTCACCATGCTACATTAGTACTTTCCATAAAGCTTGAGGAAGTCGTAGATCTTTGCAAATAATTAGTTTTTGTTTAGAATTCACTTTAATCGATGCTCTTGATTTCATTCCGTTGAAATTTTACGGAAAAATTTTGCATGAAAGAGGTATAAGGACACCTGAGCGCTTGCACGGCACAAAGCGTTGCACCCCACCTGTACAACTCTGCTCTCACGAGGTGCTCAAGGCTCAAAAAAGTGCTCCAAAAACCCTCTGATCACATAAAATCAATTCAAGGCCCAGAGGCAAATCACCTAACGGACTGTGCCGAAGAGACTGGGTCTGAGAGGCCCATTGATGTAATCCTGCAATTCGGTTTGGGGAGTCCATGTCAGTTTATGGTGCAAAAGATTAGCTGAGTTGAAGGCTTAGCAAAAAGAACTAAGAGTAGAATGTTGGTTTTGGTATTTTTCGTTTTGGGGTGGCTCCAATTGAGCTGAATTCAGCCGAAATGTGGCCAACTGTTTGTGCTCAAGCCCATCTTGGCCCATGATATGCCTGGATGGGCTATATTGCAAATGACACCGACTTCCTCCCCAGAAGGATAACAGCCCTGACTGCCTGTGTAAACGTAAAGGCCATTACACATACAAATGTTTGCCTCACAGGTCCAAACAAAATTAATGGAAAAGCCCATTTAAGTGGGCTACAAAATGCATCTCATTTTGGCGAAATGATGGTTAATGGTAGTACTATCTTGGGTTTGCATCTTCTCTCCTATTATAGATACTGTATTAGTGAAAAAAAATATATTTTTTTTCTTCCCCATAATTAAAAGTAAAATTAAAAACCGGTTATTCCACAATGGCTCCTGTAGGGAAGAGGGAGGAGTTGGAAGCTTGGAGCCTTATTAACAGATAAAACCTACGGACGTGTTCTGCTTTTTATTCTTTTCTGTTTGTGTGTCTAGTCACTGTATCTCATCTATTTGTACCCGTGCAAAAAAAATAAGAAAAGAAGAAAAAAGTGTTCAATATGATATATATAAATGTGTGTGTGTGTGTTTCCTGATGAATGAAAGTGATTAGATGGGCAAGTTTGAAGTATGAACTTTGACACGTTGTTTAAATTGTCACCAAAATTAGTGGGCTAAGAGTACAGTTGGGGAGGAATAAGCTTGTCCGATAGCACAGTGTAGCCTTGGCATTAAATGGACTGAGCAGTGTCTTTGCCTCCCCAAAGGGGCGTTGAGATTGGGGGTGGGGGGGGGGTATGGGTTCAGGATATAACAAAAAATTAAAAATAAAAAAAAAAATTGTGGTGTGGGGGGGGTCATTGGGAGATGACAAAGACCATTCATGCCCTTTGGATTTATTTTTTTATTTTTATTAATTCTATTAGATGACAAAGAAATTTAAATTAAATAATACGGGCCTATGCACACAAACACACACATGGATGCACACATCGATAGAAGCACATAGATAAATAGGTAGGGTAGAGTAGTAACACACAAGCACCCCCCCGCTTTAAATGCGAGGCAGACAAATGGATCAACGACTTTCTTGAAGGACAATGTCAGCCCTCCCTGCTGAGGCCCCCTTAACAAGCGCATGATGTGAGAGCTCAGTCACACCCACACAATACACACACCTCCATACAAAAACTACACACAATCCCATAATTCTCTCTTTCATCTGCCTCTTTCTTTGGGGGTGCATTATATTCTGACTTTTTTTTCTCTTGAAAATTTGACTGCCCCAGGAAAGTAAAAACTTGTACAGAAGAAACGCACCATTCCATTCTGCAAGAAACTACCACTATAAGACATGTATGCATGCGCACAATCTGCACGTATGTGTAATTAATTATCATATGGTCATCATAGCCTCATCATAGCTCCTTTTGTCACGCTTTTGTCCACTTGTCAGCAAAAATAGTGGGAAAAGTAACTTTGAAGGAAAGGGCAACAAAAGGAGGCCTTTGTTTCACTCTGCTTTTGTTCACTTTTATCTTATGCCATATGTAAAGCTCTCTCTCTCTCTCTTACTTTTTATTTTGGTCTTTGATTTTTATCGTTGGTGGGTTTGAAAACCTCATTCATCAATCATAAAGCAATCGATTACAAAATCATTTTCTCACCTCTCACATCAGACTCTCTTTTCTTTTGTGTCAAAAAAAAAAAAAAAGTTCCTGTATCCCTCTTCCATGCTCCACTTGCATTTATTACCGTCTTTTTTATGAATGGGCCATATAGGGCTACCCCATCAATTGAAAACCCTCTCCTCCAACTTCATCCTCCAAAAGAAAAAGCAAATCTCTCTCCCTCTACCAAATTTTTATTTATTTTTCAACTTTATGGAAGATTAAGGGTATTAAAAAAATTAAAAATTTTAGTTAACTCAAAAAAAAAAAGACTTAAAATAAAATTTTAGTTAATCGAATTGATTTTATAATTAATTAATTAAATCAAATAAAAATAAAAGTTTTAAGTTTACTTTTGATTTTTGATATAAAAAATTATGATTAATTAAATCATATTAAAATATTATTATTATAATAGATATTTTATTTTATTTTAATACTAAAAAATATTATTAATACAATTATTAATAAAAAATAAATGTTAAAGCTTTATTAAATAAAAACAACTCAAAATAATTGGATAATGTCATCTATACTAAAAGCCAAACCATGTAAAGATTGATCCATTAAGTTTCACATTTTGATGGTTTTTCTTGCACGTTAATTTGAGATTTTGGAAGGTGAGTTTTGGTGCAATAGAAAGATTATTCTATTGTGACATGATGATCAGAACTTCAAATAGCGAAAACAATTTTATTGCAAAAAATAAAAAATAAAAAAAAAGAATAAAGTTGTATATATCTTTTTTTAGATCTATAAATGCGAAAGTTTTATGTGCTTGGACGCCCTTATTTTTATCAGTTTGATGTTTTATCATCTTTCGGCATTAGCAAACTTTTACAGCTTAATTATTTAGATATAAATAAAGAAAATTAGTGGAAAGAAATACGAAGGAAAGATTGAAATTATCTTCATTGTTTAAAACCGAAGACATTAGGAGCAAAGGATATGAGAATATCCATCTTTGTCCCGTTGGACACGAAAGAAAGTTTTTAAGTACTAAAATACTATTTTATCTTCACTTCATTTCTAACATAAACAAGAAGAAGGACAAGACTCGTAGTTTTGCCCCAAAATATTGATTTTCTTTCACTTTCTTGCCATTTTGGGAATAAAGAGAATAGCAGGATAAAAAAAAAAAAAAAAAAAAAAAATCCAATTTTCCTTTTCAGTTTCAGTCTAATTTCTCTCCTCTACTATACCTAATCACAAGGTGGATATCCCTTTCTTTCTTTTCATTTTCTCCCCCTACATTTTCGACCAATCCAAAAATACTTTTAAATAGCTAAATCATGCATAATAATTGCAATGTCAACATAGATCTCTTAGATTCAACAACTTTATTGTACGCCTTTGTAACCAATTAGTTGTATTCTTGATTGTTTAGATTTTTACTACTAATTTATAGATATTAAATACTTCTAGTGCTAATTAATTTCTAATTACCCCACACTGATCTAATAGGATAGTTAATTAATTTAGAATTAATTAAGATCAAATTCAATAAATACAAACGGGGAAGCAAATATTCTATAGGATTAAATTTTTTTTTTTTGTGCATTATTTGTTATACCATAGCTTAGTCCATATAAATAATTAAACACCAACCCAACAAGCTTAATTCAAAACACATAAGTTTCAACTTAAAAGTATATATAATTGACTAGACAAACCCTAAGGCCTAGCCTAGTTTTAAAAGCGATTGTGTTCCACCAAGGTCTAAATCCTAGAGCTTGGAGTCAAATTACATTGGGATGATAAAGAAAATCCATTAAAGAAAGGAACTATTACTCTTTATTAACTTTCTTTACTTGGAGAGAGCCGTTAATTATTTGAAACTTAAAATTGATATCTAATTCCTTGGCAATTAGGTTTCTGCCTTCATTACAAACAATCATTTACACTAAACTTTAATCTTGTTGCAACATACACCCCAATACACTTTGCATAGTCAAAATTTACTAAATTTTATCAAACAAAAGAGTTATTAATTTTGATTAAGATTTCTTATATAGATAGAATAGTTCATTACATGAAAGATGAGACTGTCATTTCATTGTTAGCTAGTAAGACTTACTTTTTAGTTTAAGGAGTTATTCATATAAATGAATTATGAAATTAACTTAAATGTCTACATTTATCATTGATTTCATTGCAAAGTGCATGTTCTTATGCTTTTGATAGTTCAAATCCATTGAAATTCATTCAATAAAGAAATTATTGCTTTAGATTAGTTTTCTTTACTATGAAAGAAGCATTAATTACTTGATTCATGATACTCTCTCTTGATTATTTAATAGGAATTTTCTTTTAAGTAGTTTAAATCCATTAAAATCTATCATGTAAAGGAACTATTATTGCTTGAAGATTATTCATTAGTTGAAATTTGAGATTGTCACTTGATTTTTTAATAATAAGACTTCTCTTTTCATTGTAAGGAAAAATTTACACAAAATAATCATACAATTAACATCTATATCTACACAAATGATTTTATTATGACTTGCAAATTAATACATCATGAATAGTATAAATTTATTAAATTTCATCAAATAATTGAGTCATTTGTCTTATAAATTTTTTTTAACAAAGATAAAAAAATTTATTACCTAAAAAATATGATCAATGCTTCATTTCTACTTCATAATATTACATTTTTGCATTTGAATTGTAGCAATGTGGTCATAAAAGATGCTAGGAAATCTCTGAATACCTTAAATATGGTGATCTTGAATTATTGTAAGGGAGGTGAATCACATATTACTACTAAGATAACCACCATATGTGTGAATATTGATTTAAATTATAGATAATTTACCTTTAAATATTGTTAGATTCAAAACAAAATATATACAAAAATAATAAGTAATATATAAAAATAAATATTGTTTTATTTGATATAATTATATTTAATATTAATAAAATTATTATTAATGTGGACAATAAATTTAATACACTAATATTATAATGTAATATATAAAAAAATTTTAATTTTTTAAATTTTAAAAAAAGATATTTAAATTATATATTTATAAATAATATTTATACTATAATATTCTTTGATTATATGATAAATATTTTATTAATATAGATAAAACTACACTATTTATAAATAAATATGGATAATATGTATTTTATAATTTTATTTTCTTATATTTATGGTGTAATACGAATTTTATACATTAACATTCTAATATTAATATTAATATTACATTTTTTTAATTAATTAAATAACAGAAATATATATATTTTTTTCAAATCAAACAGTAATATATTTTGACATTTATTCCAAACATCGTAATCTTACATTTGGACATGTAATCTTAAATTTTTATGATCCATTATTGATAGTAATCTTATCCCTTGTATTCCAAATGCCCCCAAAAGATAACTCCTTATAAATCTCTTAGCTTCAGCTAATGACTTAGTTTTAAACAATATTCTTTGAATCATAACATACTGAGTTGGGCTATCGCCAAAAACCAATTAAAGAACTAAAACATAATCTAGAATGAGCAAGAGCAACGGAATTAGTGTTGCAAGAGAAAGAATTAAACCGCATGATCAAAAGATATATAGCGTGTCCCAAACATGCTACGTGATGCCAATTTTCGTTAAATAAAATGGAAAAGAATTTTCCTTTATCCTACCAAATGTGTGTTCTAAAATTGACAATTAGATGTAACAGAAGCTGACCCGATTGAGCAAATCTGAAACACGATTTAACTTGATTTTATTGATTGAAAAAATTAATAATTTATAATGTAAAATATTTAAAATTAAAATAATATAAAATTTAAATAATTTGATATATCATTTTAAAATATTTAAAATTAAATATGTATGAAATTTAAAATATTTTAATTTTAATTAATTAGATTTAATTTTTGAAATTAAAAGTCTTGAATTCAAGTTTAGTCCAAACTAACTAATAAAAAAAAGAAAAAAACTTCTTGGCTTTATCAATGTATGATCTCGCATCATTTGTCCGATTTGTCAATTGATATTCGGAAATGACCAAACGAAATGGAGAAATAGTGTTCGTGTAATAGAGCAAACAAAACAAGAAAACGAAAAGTACGTAATCAATTCTTAATTTTATTGTCACGGGTGGTAACAACGTCACAAAGACGTCTTGTCGTTCCTCTGATATTATAACTATTTACCAGTCCCAATTTGCCCGCTAAGAAAGTGAGAGAGTGCTTAAATCTTCAAATTCCCGAATGGTCCATTCAGGCAGGGCTGGCAGCAGACAAGTGGCAACCATTCAAATTCACTCATTCATAAGTTGGGTTAATTTGGGCTTTGTCAAACGATTTACGCCCCACCAAAAAAAAAAAAAAAAAAAAAAAAAAGGTGTTGTTAAAAGTTTACTTTGTAGATCTTGACTGGCAATTGAAATGAAAATAATGGCTTGCCGACAAGCTCATTTCATTTGGAGCCGCTAGTTCATTTCTCGTTTCCAGGAAAGTTTTATTTATTTATTTATTATTATTATTATTATTATTATTCTCTCTCTCTCTCTCTCTTTTCTTTTTAATAAGCAAAGAAAGCCGTAATTTTAACCATGACACAGTGAAAATTGTCCTTTAAATTTCAGTTCTGATTATCTGACTGAGCCTGATTGCCATAACCATGAAATTCATGAATTGAACTAGAAAGTTATGCTTACCCATTTCCTTATTAATAATGGGTATCCCTGGAAGAATATAGCGGAAAGTGTGGGCAGTCTAATTTAATGGACTAAATAATAATTAATAATATTTGACTTATGTTTCCATTACAAGGGTTTATCCGTAGGGGGTACAGACCCCTTGTTTTATTGGGGGCTCTTTTTTTTTTTTTTTTCAACACAACATTTATTCTTTGACTAACTAATTGCTAATTGGTGGACCTTGGTGTTTAAAAACAATATTATCTTCTCGATTTCATTATTTAAATAATTTTATGTGTCAATGCCTGGCCGGCCGGTTCTGTCTGATTAGGGCAGCTCCTCCGTTTTGCATGATATAATAAAGAAAGGTTGGACAAGTTTGGCATTCCATTTTCAATGTCTAGCGAGGTAAGACAGATTGAAAATATTCCTCCATGCAATCCAAGAGAAAGCCACGGAGACACGTTGTACATGAAAAACTTTAAGAAAAGGAGTTACATATCTATATATATATATATATATATATAAAAACGTGTACACACATATTTTTGCCTTTTACATGTATATTGCGGTTGCCTTTGATGAGAATGAAAGCAATCCCATATGAACGAATGCCCACTAAAGGCAAAGGAAATAGAAGCAGACCTTCCAAAAGTGCTCATGGAGGGTTTGGGGAATCAAGAAAGTTGATTTGATCATCTCTTCGGTCTGCAAAGATTTTCCATTGTAGTGGAACAATGTGCAGTGCGCAGGTGGGTCCAAAACCAAAAGCCTTGCACGTATATTTTTAGTTGGACAGCTGTTGTGACCTTAATTGTCTACCTTGGACCCACGTTAACGATGCCATTGGATACCTTTTTTCGGCTACTTGGTTGATGATATAAATAAGATCAAAGATTATTATAATATAATGAGACTCGGTTCACATTAATTAAGTATATAAACTTCACGCGGAAAATCCATAATTGATAAGATAATATTTATACAAATTATAATATTGTTTTATATATATTATTAATATTGTGTAGAGTTTAACCCATGAATTTTGCAACTGTGTATGGTCAGTTCCCAATTCAGATACTAAAGATTCTTATTTAATAGCAATTATTTTAAGTCACATCACAAAAAATTTAAATTTTTTGTAATTAGACTATTAATTTTTTATACATTTTTTTTTTTCATTTTTCTTTTTATGTATATGTTGTGACGCAATTATAGAAATTCTAACAATCTTAAAGTAAGGGAGAAGGTCAGGTCTGGGATGGGGGGAGGTACGTGTGGACTACATTCGATACCAATTGAGAATGACGCTAAAGTGGGACTGTAGCTTTAGAAATTGTTACGAAAATTAAGAACGTAAGGTTTATTGGGTTTTGGGATATTGGCAAGTGTTTGATTCTAACAAATTATATAATTTCGACATTTATTTAATTTTTCCCAGAGAGGGGGTGATTAGTTTATGCTCTCTCTCTCTCTCTCTCTTTTATTTATTATTATTTATTATTTTTAAATTCTACCGGGACTAGAATTTAGATCCTAAAGGGCTAGACATATTCTACTTTTTCAGATAGAAGCAACGCCTAGCTAATTAAATTTTTTTTTACTGAAGTGAGGGTGCGCTGGGGAGAGGAGGAGGGAGAGAGGGAAAGAGAGTTTCTTAATTCATTAATTAGTTAGAAAATCAAGGTAGGGCATGCATAAGCAACGGAGACTTTCATTCCCCAACATATTCTTTTTCTTTAACTAATATGCTTTACAATTGCAAGGATCACGAAAGCGCACGAGAATAGAATTTAGGGCACAGTTGATTTTGCCCACGAATGCTAAGTATTTTTGCACAAAAAAGACTGCCAATTGGAATATTGGGGTTAACAATGATCAAAAGAAGAACTGGAATACGTTAATGTGTCATGTGAATGCACATCTCCTACCCACATGGCCCTCCGGGAATCTAGCTTCTCATTTTACTTTCAACCTCTTCCTCATTGCAAGGAAAACCCAACCCCCCCCCCCCCCCAAAAACATCAATGAAAACAAAAACATCAGAATTCATTCAGGTCTCTTCCGTTACATTCTTCCCTAGCAAATCTGATCTCTCTCTCTCTCTAAATGAATTTTTTTTCCTTCATCTTTCCTTTGACTCTCAATACTATCATTGCTTCAATTATTGCCTCAAAGTTCAAATACCCATAATGGGAGCCAGTGAAATGTTTGTTGCTCTTACACCTTTACTGTCATTCAGCGTTCATATGCCTTCTGCTAATTCCTCGCTTTTTTTTTTTTTTTTTTTTTTTTTTTTGTACCATTTGATCTAACTTATTTTTCGGTTTGTAGAGACTAGATATCAAATCTTAGATCTGAAATTAATTCGATATCGAATCGTAGATCTGAAACTAAGAGTTTAAGTAATTCTTCTTCTATTAACTATTAAGACTAGCGACTTTTATCTCTCTATCTCTTTGCTTGGCTTCATTTCTTATGCTTTCCCCCTCCCTACTCTTTCCTAGCCATGACATATGTCATGCCATGCTTTTATTAATTTCCAAGATCGCAAGTCAAATTGCGCTAAAAACAAAAAGACCATAGGTCAAATTGAATTAGAGGAACAAATATTCATCATAAGCGCCTATTCCTCCCTAATGACTAAGTCTCAATATGCTAAGTTGTAAGCAGCTTCATTAACATTTGACGGACATAAACCATCGGACTTTAGCTTAACAATCACCTCAAGTGTTCAAAGAAGTTTCGGGAGAGAAGGTTGAAAGTTCAAATCCTTGTTGCCTACCTCTCTAAATTGTTTACATCTATATTATGCCTTACATTCCCACTTTTATGCGGAAGGCTCGCAGAAAGTCGCCATGAACTGCTACATACACATACCTTATATCCTTATTAATACCATTTAAACTTCGCTTATGATAAACAAAAAAAAAAAAAAAAAATTACATTATATCTAACTCTTAACTATTATTTGTCCAACAACGTTTTCGGCCAACTACGATCAGCTCCATACCTTTTTGTTCATTAATCATAACATGCCATTTTTATTTTAAATGTAATTAGTAGACCCACTAGTACGATCACAAATCTCGTTGATACTATATATATTTATAAAATTAAATTTGCATATATAATTTTAATTTTTAACTTTTCACTCATAACATGCTGCTTTTGACATTTTTATATTCGATCCGTACATGATCCACTAATATATATATATATATATATATTTTTTTTTTTTTTTTTTTTTTTGGCAGGTGATGAATATTTTTCTCTTTCAACTTACACTATTTTATTGTTAACTTCCCATTTTATTTCTTTTGGTAGTTGCTTGACAGCTCATGGGAAAGAAGTGAAACACAGCACGTCTTTCAAGTTTCTTATAGTAGCAGAATTGTCAAACAAAAGAGAAAACTGGCCCCTACGGTTCGAGAAGAGAGAAAAAGTTGAACCATCTTTTTGAAGCTTAATATTCCAATTAAAATCACATGGCACTAGGAGAAACCTACACTTCTTCTATGCTTATTCTGGACAAAATTCACTGTGAACTGTCTCCTTGAGCATTTAATGATCTTTCGTTCTTTCTTTCCCTCAGCTCCTCCGTATATAAATGCCCTCTGGCTCAGAAGGTATTACCTTTTGTAAAGTGATAAGACATCGCTTTTATGAAAGTTGATGGCCAACAAGTACTCTTGTTAAACGAAGCCTTATACAGAGTTTCTTTTTTTATTATTATTTTTTTAATACCTATCTTTGAAGAATTATGTCCGCCTGATATGTGAGTTTCCTGATATTTCCGTTTATTTTTTTTTAATATTAATTTGAGTTTTAATTTAATTTTTTTTTATGTCTGTGTCAAATATTAAAAATTTATTTGTAAATAATAATAATAATTTTTAAATTTATTAACATCTAAATTAAAATATAAAATTTATTTAAACTCAATAATATTTAAATTATAAATTATTCTTATAATACTGGTCAAATGAAATATTTGTAGCGAGTTAAAAAAAAGAAAAAAAAACTCTAGTTTTGTTTGGAAAATATGGTAATTTATATACTCAATATATATTCGAAAAGATTGGCGGAAGAAGTGCTTCATAGGGCGTGGCTCATCAGCCACCACTCAATGACACGCTTTAAATAAAGTGTAAAAAACACAACAAAAGAAAATTGATAAAACCTAATGAAGAGAGGAGGAAGGAAAAAGAAGCATGCCTTTTATTTCTTTTAGCCGAACATAATCAAATTAAATCTAAGATGATGAGACTGCGCACTAGACCGCTTGTCATTACATAAACCAATTCAGAATCTTATAATCAATTTCATTTTGGTATAGCGAAAGCCAAAGGCCATTATAACACTAGAGTTTGTGTTGGATCAGGTTCCTCTCTTAGCGTCCATGTCTAGCCATTCATTAACGCGAAGAAAGAGGGTTTGTGTCGGTAGAGATCTTACTAGAAGTACGAGTGTCCTCAAACCATACCATGAGACTGTCTACATCTACAGTCTATTTAACGAGTCTTTGAGCAGCCGTGTTGCCCTCCCACTCGACATGCATCATCTCTCAAAGTGAATGATTGAGGAGGGAAAGAAGAGATATTTTACAGTTCCTAATGGATGTCCCGAATTCCGAAAGACCAGATTCTACCACACGAATGACTTTTAACTTTTTAAAAGAGGATCTCATTCAATCTTAATGTCCCTCTTATGGCGCCATAAAGCATAGGAAATGAAAGAAAAAAAAAAAGAAAAAAAAGAAAGACCTTATCTTTAACCAATCTACAATATAGTATTCTTAATTATGATGTTTCACCTAACAAAAAGACAATCTTAAATGTGATGAAGCAAGAAAGAATACGCACAGAATTTTTTAGAGCAGCATAGATGGCGCAAATGCGTGGACAACAATACCAATTAATCCCTCAATTTTCTTCATTGTGTAATTAATAATAAAAAAAAAAAAAAGCGCAGTAGGGATGTTAATAAACATCCATGTCGGTCTGTGCCATTAATACTATTTTTTTTTTTTTTTGTGTATATAGTTTTTAGGCAATCGAATCCTTGATATCCAGAAAATTATTCGAATGAGTACAAATATTTGCCTTTGGAAAATCCCTCCATTTACTCTCAAAATGCTTCGCCTCGTTTTGATATTTATGTGATAAATGTGTTGTGTCTATAAAGTGGCAATTCTTATTTACACGCAACAACTGTTTCATACACGCACAAAAATTTTTGTGGGGGTCATTTTTGTCTATAAATAACAATTGCACTATAAATTACAAGAAAGTAAAAATAATAATAATAAAAAAAAACAAACATCCTCGCACTTGTTACTTATTCCCTACTCTCTTCGACACACCCTCAATCGTTCCATTGTGGTGGCCAACACTTCCCTCGGCGTCGCTGCCGCCGCGCTGCATTGACTAGCTCATTTGACATGGCCTCGAAGATCGGTTTTGGATTGAGCTCGTTGCCCATTCCTGCTTGGCTGCCATGAATCTTGGGTGTGATATTGCAAAGTGACCAAACAAATCATCAACAAAAGACACGAAAATTCAGATGATTACTCGGACCCTCCTAGCCTTCTTTTTCACTCATGTCTCAACAAACCAAAGACAAAGCAACGAAGAAAATTTGGAAACAGGGGTTTATATTAACCAGAACAAGCTAACAATGTTTGTGTGTGTTTGTGGGTCTTGAAGTTGAAGAACCCAAATTAGAAACTAATTTCTCCTCTTTGAATATTAGGAATCATAAACAAAGCCATTGCCGCAGAAAAAGTTATATATATATATGCAAGTCAAATTGAAATAAATGTCCGAGTATATACATTATATTATTATTATATTTTTAATGTTCTATTGTAATTATTGAGCGTACAAATAAAAATGTCCAAAAAAATGGGATGTGACAGCCTATGAAGCTCAAAAACAGAAGGGGGAGGAAGGGGGGGGGGGAAGGCTGGCTAATTAGCAACGTGCGTGCCCATGTCCAAAGTAATGTATAATCCATCAACAATTAATATTTCTCTAAAGTCTCTTTCCTGACTACAGCATTCATTTTGTTGTCCTTTCCCAGTTTTTATTGTGAAAAGCTCTTTCATTTTCTTATATAACATCTTATAACAACTTAAGCTAAATCACAAGCAACGGGGCGTTTTTTATGAACGAAAATTTTCTTTCACATCAACCCAAAAAAGGGGAATATCCCAAAACTTGAAAAAATAAAAATAATCCGTTAATTAGTGGCTTCTGAAGTAAAGTTATTACACGCTTGAAGTTGTAGGTTAATCCACAACATTCAAATGTATAGGTAAAGAACCCTTTTTCTAGAAATGTCACATAGAGAGTGACGTATCCCAACTACCGCCAGTTCTACCTTAATAATAATACAGATGTCCAATTCTAGTCATGATTTATCTTTCAGGCAAAAGAGTTCACACTGATGCATAGATCCAAAGTGCCAATCATGCTAGGGTTGAGCAAGGCGTTTCACATTCACAACATCCATCATATTCTTTGATCCTTGTGTAGTACTCCAAATTTGACTTCGATGAGTTGGCTCAAACTGACTGACATTAATTTAGAGGTCCTCAGTAATGCGGTTTAAGCAACGTCCTAAAAGAGAGGCCTTGGGCTCTACGCAATGATAGTAGATTTTTCTATGTTGTAGTTTCATGTTATTGCAGGACCACTTAGCCTTATTTAACCATGCGAAGATGGAGACTAACCAAAGGGCATTGACGATGCATAACGATCCAACGTGACAAAGACCTAACGCTCGATACTCCTTTATACAATAAAGAGAAAAACGACTCATGTTAGCTTGACTTTATGCGAATTTACATTGTGTATTAAGTTGTGATTCGATCAAACAATTTTAATTTATAATTTTCGTTGGAGGTTCAATTCACCCCTCTTGAACTACCATACACCTAAGAACCGACAACATTTCAAATGATACTCTAATTGAGTGGTGAAACAAGCGTCACTTACATGGAGTAGGGCTGTACGAAAATATTAAACAGTACTTGCAGTCTATTCCATACTCTCCACCATACATTCTTGTCAAAACTGACACCTAATTAATGAGATACATGTGGAATATAACTATACATCTTGCTGCTCAAATAACGATATGGTTGTGGATATTCTAACAAATTTATATGTTGTTAACTTTATGTACGTAGGCCTAACAACCCCACATCGAGTGTACCCAAAATTAAAAACGAAAAAAAAATAATATATATATATATTTCACATACATACAATAGCGTGCTGTCGTGGTGCATTACCGACCATGCCGTGCGGTATTCCTATTACCATGATGGCCCGATGAATTAGACTTATAGTAATTATTGATTTGCAAAACTATTAAGGTAATGATTAAAGTTTTATATTCAGATATTAAATAAAATTAATTAATTTTTTTATAAATAAAAAGTAAGGTAAAAATAAAATTAAAAGTTAAATTTTAAAAATTTTAAATTTATTATTTAAAATTTTATTAATTAAATTTTAGAAAAAAATTATTATTATTTATTTTAATAATATTTATTTTTATTTTAAATTTTAAAAGTAAGTCATATTAATTAAATCATATAAAATTGATATTTTTTATCTTTAATTATATTTTTATGTTTTGTTTAATTTTTTCTGTTATTATCTTTAAGAATTATAATTTGAAATTTATTTTATAACCAATTGGTATCAAAGCTCATTTTATTGAAAATATAATTATAATGACAATAATTAGGTATTATTTCAATAAGTTTGATCATGATGTCAACTTTAAAATGTGAAAACTAAAGATAAAGGTCATGATAGTTTAGGATGGTGTTGATGTAGCACTGTTAGGGAAAGAGAATGACTAAGTTGTTTTTGACATGAAGGCTAAATTAGGTATTTTAAATCTTTTTAATGAGATTTTGAGAAAAATAATTACAGAAATAATGGCTAAAGATTTATGTAAAAAATTAAAGATTTTATATATGAAGAAAATATTAAAAAATAAACTTTATTTAAAGTAAAATTTGTATATACTTTATATACCTAAAATATCATGTATATTGTTATATCTTGATATATTTGATTATTTACTTATACATTTGAGTAATATAAATATTTAAAGATAAGGATCAATCTTTATTATTATTATGTTCTCTTTTCTAGTCATTTAAATATTTTTAAAAAGTACTACTTTATGGTAAAAAGAATATTATTTATAAAAAAATTAAGTCTACCTTAAATTAAAAGATCATATTAATAGGGATATAAATGGGTATAATAGTTATAGTCAAGTTGATAATTTGGTGGTTTAGAGAAGATCATATAAAAGGGATACAAATAGTTAAAAATCTAAATCTAGATATAAATTTAAATATAAAAATTTTAGTGTATAATTATTGTAAATAAATAAAAAGATACATTAAAAGTCATTGTTTTAAGTTGAAAGATATAAAAAATGACAAGGATAAGGATATGTACAAAAGTAATAAGTCAACTTAGATTAATATTGTAGAAAATGAGAGTGAAGAAATTATTTTCATTTTTTATGATAAATTAAAGTGTGCCAAAAGGTGAATTTTAGATTTTAGTTGCACATATTATATTTACCATAATAGGAACTGAACTTTCACTTATGAATTTGTTTAAGATGGAATTATTATGATAGATAATAATACAGTTTATAAAATTACTAGAATTAGTACAATTAACATCAAAATTTATGATAGTACTGTGAGAACACTCATATAAGTCATATATGTTCTAGAATTAAAAAAAAATTCTCATATCTATGGAAATACTTGAGGCTCTTAGTTATAGGTATACTAGTGAAGATAAAGTTTTAAAAGTCAATAACATTACTTTTGTTATCACGAAAGCTTACAAGGCTGGAATTTATACATTTTGTAGACATCTATAATTACGAGTACTATTATAGTCTCTATATCATTTCATTTAGAGGTAAATATTAAGAAATTATAATATTTATAGTTGTGGTATATAAGTAAGAAGAGTCAATCTATGTTATATAAAAGAGGTATTCCATGTGGACAACATATGAGGAAGTTGGACATCTGCGAGCATTATATCTTCGGGAAGTTAAAACATGTCAGTTTCAAGTTTTTAGTAATTCATTAAACAAAAGACACTTTAAACTATATTTGTTCAAATTTTTAAGAGTCATCTTACATTTTGTCAAAAAGTGGTGTCAAGTACTTATTGACTTTTATTGACGATTATTTAAGAAAACTTTAAGTTTTTCTTTTAAAGTAAAAGAACAATATTTTCGAAACTTTCAAGAAGTAGAAAGCTTTGATTGAGAAGTAAATAGGGAAACAGATTAAGTGACTTAGAACATATAATGAGTTGAAATTTTGTGAGTATGAATTTAATGAATTTTGTGAAAATGAAGGCATTATTCATCATTGTATAGTTAAGATGATTATTCGATAGAATATTGTTGCTAAATGCATGAATAAAATACTTTTAGGGAGAGCTCATTATATAATTTCCAATGTTGGTTTGTTGAAAGACTTAGGCAGAGACAATTTTTATAACTTATTATATCATTAATTATGTACTTTCAGTATATATAAAGTTCAAGACTCTACAAGAATTTTGGTTAAGTATACTTACTAATTATTCTAATTTGAAAATATTTAAATGTATTATATATATACATGTTAATGATGAAAAATTAGAACTTAGAGTTGAAATGTTCAATTTCCTAGGGTATGCATTTGGAGTGAAGTAGTATCATTTGTGATGTCTTAATTCACCAAAATTTATGATTAGTAATGATATTATATTTGATGAATTCTTTATGTTACATTTGAAATTAGAGTCTTCTATTCCTTTTGATGTAGGTAAAGGTTATACATAAGTAGGTGAAGCTTGAAGTTATAAATTTAGATATCACATAATGAAATTCTTACATTCAATCATATTCATCATATATTACAAATTTCTCTAAAGATAAAGAGAAAAATCATTTTATAGCCAAAAGTATATCAAGAAGAAAGATTTGAATACCACAAAGATATAAAAGTTGTATTACTTATACTTTTTTAGTTGCATAAGAAATTAGTAAAGATGACAAATCATCTACATTTTCAAATGACGTTTTAGATATTAACTCATTTAGGTGGTTGGTTGCGATGAATGAAGAAATAAAATCTATTAAGAAGAATAACATATGGGTTCTTATGAAGTTATTTTTAAAAAAGATAATTATTGGTTGCAAATGAGTTTTTAAAAAGAAAGAAAATATATTAAGGGTTGAAGATGTAATGTACAAGGTACATATGTTTGTGAAAGACTTTAGTTTGGTATACAGTATTAATTTTAATGATATTTTCTCACTTATTGTAAAATACAATTTGATATGTGTCTTGCTTGCTTTGGTGGTCATGTATGATTTAGAGTTAGAACAGCTTAAGACAACTTTCTTACATAGTGAGCTTGAAGAATGAATATACATGAGCTAATTCTAAGGATTTGAAGTTAAAGGTAAGGAAGATCATATTTATTTGTTAAAAAAAAATCTTGTATGGGCAAAAATAGTCTATAAATTAATGGTATAAGAGGTTTAATTTTTTGATATTACATCATGGTTATTCTAGAAGTATGTATAATTATTATGTTTACTTTTAGAAGTTAGGTGATGACTCATTCATTTATTTGTTACTTTATATCGACAACATATTCATTGTTATTAAGAATTCATAAAAATTCACACTTTGAAAATATTTTTGAATGGTGAATTTTAGTTGAAAGATTTATAAGTAATAAAGAAAATTCTTGGTATGAAAATTTAAAAGAATTGTGAAAGTTGTTAATGTTAATTAACCTAAAAAAATTATGATAAGAAGACTTTAAAATGATTTGGTATAAAAAATGTCAGACCTATCAGTACTCCAATTATTAGTCATTTTAGGTTATTAGCTACTTAGTCACCAAAGTTAGATAAAAAGAAAGAGGTATATGGAAAGAAATATATATTTGAATGCAATCAATAATCTTATATATATAATGATTTGTTGACATCTAGATTTTTTACAAGCAGTTAATATAGTTAATAGGTATATGTTTTTTCCATGTAAATCATATTAGTAGACTATGAAATGAATTTTTAAATACTTGAGAGGTATTTTAAACATATGTCTAGAGTTTAGTAAAAATTTAGACACATTGATTGGTTTTGGATAGATTCTAACTACAATGCTAATTTTAATAAAAGAAAATTTTTTAAAAGTTATATATTTTATATTAGT
Organism: Rhizophora mangle; assembly: GCA_037832345.1. Lineage (NCBI taxonomy): Eukaryota > Viridiplantae > Streptophyta > Magnoliopsida > Malpighiales > Rhizophoraceae > Rhizophora > Rhizophora mangle. Next base: position 1,651,685 of record JBAPLJ010001421.1, on the reverse strand, counting down.
GATTTTGCTATTAGTTAGAATCTTATTTTACAATATGTGGTTTCTTTGTTTATTATTAAAACAGAATATATGACAATAATTGAGACTATCAAAAAAGGTTTATAGTTGACAAGTTTGTATGACAAACTTAATTTATATCAAGGTATTGTTATCATTTATTATGATAATTAAAATATAATATACTTAACAAAAATCAAATGTATCATGAAAAGATAAAATATATTAATATAAAGTATTACTTAATTTGAGAAATGATTTTTGAGAAAAAAGTTTTAATTTATAAAATTACTATCAAAAATAATTTTACATATATGTTTATGAACTCTTTTGTAATTACTAAATTCAGATAGTGATTGAATTTATTTAGTATGATATAATGATTTGTGAGTTTTTGGAAAAAGTTAAAGTGTTATTATTATATTTGTATGTAAAATTTAAAGAAATTTATTAAATCAGTGATTAAAATCTCATATCAAAATATTAAGTAAAGTTGAACAATATTTTTTTTTGTTATAAATAAGAAATAATGTAAAAATATAATTAAAAGTAAAATTTAAAAAAAATTAATTATTAAATTAAATTTATTAAATCATATAAATTTAATATTTTTTATTTTTTATTATTTTTTATATTTTATTTTACTTTTATTATTATTATTTTTAAGAATTATAATTTAAAATTTATTTTCTAACAAAAACATATTACGTGCTATTGTCCATTTTCACCTTCCGTCCAACGATTTTGTGAATAAAACTGCTGGAGTATTGTCACATCTTAGCAATTGCAACTTTGTTTTTGATTTTTCTTTTTGGGTCCATTAATAAGATTGAGAAATGCACATTAGGAAGCATCCTCCCTTATCCTGCACGTCTCTCATCTTCTGTCCAGAGATTAAAATTTAAGATGCCTAAGCTAAAATTAACTACGTAATTTTTGGCATTTCTCCTTAGGGTCAAAATGTAATTTGATAGATTAAAGAATTTAAATTTGAAATCTATTAAAATAAAAACCAAAGAAAAAAGAAAAGAAGGGATCAATGAGGAACAAGGTTCGTGTATTCGATCTATATATAAGCAGAGAGAAAGTAAACTATTTTCTTGCTTCCCTCGAGATGATGTGAGATGCAACACACACACACACACATAATTAGATGTTTTAGTTATCAACCCACCTCCCGAAAAAATAAAAAGACAATTAGATGTTTAGAGATGTCGTTGTCATTACATTATATATTTTTAAGAAATTAAATAAACTATCATGCATTAAATAATCTTTGAGAATTTCAAAGCATCAAATAATCTCTCAGACATTTAATGAATTTCTTTATTTTATCTTAAATGTATTTTTTTTTTTCAACATCTCTGTTCTTTTATTTTTTTTTTTTCAATATTAATTGCACTTTTTTTTTTTTTTTTTTGGACAGATATCAATGGTACATTTATTCTCTCTATAAATTTTAGTAGTAGCTTGTGAATGTCGTTACTCTTTGTAAAAAAATGACCGCACAACGTGCAAGTAATATGCTAGTACTTAAAATCTTTTGTCAGAATGCATGCAATGAAAATATATAACGATGCCATGAGGTGATAGAACCTATAATCTTGATTGAAACCATAAGAAAATTTAGTTTGACGTAAACTAGTGGCTCCAGTTGACACTGTACATAAATTGTGAAAGTTATTATACAAGGAAGTACAACGCCCTAAATGAAAGCGGCTAATTTGCTTGTCCTCCATAGAAGTTGACTCTAACTAAGACGAATATTTCATATGGGTCAAGTACTTAATCTCCAAATTAGAGGCCATTTGTTTAAAATTTGATGGAATAATTTTTTTATATGTGAAAATAGGATTCAACTACAAAACACCCACAAAAAAAAAAAAAAAAACAAAAAAAAAACAAAAAATGATTCAACTAGAAATGCGAGAATTAATTATAAATACTCCTAATCAACAAGCGATAGATACATACATATATATATATATATATATATTTATATGTTCAAAGGAATTACAAATGAAGAAATCTTGCTGACCGCTTCGTGTAGTCCAATATCCTACTAAATTAGAAGGAATATATATATATATATATATATATATATATATATATAATTAAACGGACTAGAGTGTATAGGTGTCCAAGTCGTGTCATATCATTATATCATGTGACACATAACAAAAAAATATTTCAAAATAACTATTTTAAGCAAACTTCTTAAAATATAGATTTCTAAAATGATTTTTTCGCTTCCCGCATGTCTTGCATCTCTATCCATCTCAAATTATAAAAAAAAAAAAGCTCTATTAGGTGGATGCTATAAATGAAGATGATATTATTATTAATTTTATATTAAAAAAAATGTGTTAATTATAATTGATAATCATAACACGTGACTGTCTATTTTGCATCTAAATTTACCTGGAGAGAGATGGAAGAGATTGATAGTTTCTAGCACCGCGGCGTGAATTGTCAGAAAGTGAAAAACCAAGCAGCACTAGTAGCTCTATTCCAGTTTTGCGTTTACCGCAACCATCCAAACACTACATATGAATTAATGCTCTAACTTTGTAACATTGAGGAGTGTGGCACGGTAAACAGCTCATTATAAAATGACGCGAAAGAATCCTCCTCCCAGTCCAAGTTTGTTATCTTGAGCAGTATAATTAATAGAAACGGGGTTTGTTCCCAATACAAGATTATCCATGATTCAGCCTGGGGTTTGGAATCCCCAACAGAGTCAATGACCTGTAAGAGCAAAGGGGTTGTTAAGTTTTGGACGGTCATGTGCACGTACGTAATATATAAAACCCCATGATGCCCAGACAAAGTTGTTGAAATATCGGAAGGGAATATTTGGGAGAATAAAAGGGGGGGGGGGGTGGTGGGTGGGGATTAGAATTTAGAAGGTAATAGGGATTTTTATTAGGTGTTATGATGGATGCATTTGAAAGTTAAAAGCAAACAAAAAAAAAATAAAAAATCCCTCCGTGGGTTTCTCGCCAAGGTCAATGGGTCTATTTACATAACAACAACAACAACAATATATATATATATATATGAGGAGGGAGTAGATAACAACAATACAACTAGTAGCCCATTGCCCCATTACAGTACAGTATAATCCCTTGAACGTATAATCGGGAAAACAGTACCTTATAACCTTCAAAGGTTGACCGTGCAATTGACAATTTGACATAATTTTTTAGTTAAATATCGTTCACTTTATTACAAACAATTCGTGCAAGATCGTGCTTGAGATTTGACTTTACTTACTTTGTACATGAATACGACATCATTTACATATACATACGTTTACTCGCGTAAGTAAACTGTAAAGTAGAGCTTCTCGTCATTTCCCCCCTCCCTAAAGAGAGGAGAACAATATAAGATACATGTAGGTGTACCAGTATTTAGCATAATTTTATTAGGTAGGCATCACAAATAAACATAAACTGAATATTAACTTATTATTATTAATATATATATATATATATATATAATATGTCAATTATACTCAAAAATTGTGATTTGTTAATATTTATTTACTGTCTAAATTTGATAACTTCCTAACTTTTTTTAAAATTTCCTTTTCATACATTATAGCCAACCCAGCTGCCCAATTGATCAGCATAGGAGCGAGCGAGGCCCCGTTATTTTTATTGTCAAAGTGAAAAAAAAAAAAAAAATCGTGGATCTTAAAATGGAGGGAGGAGGAGGAGGGGGGGGGGGGGAAGGAAGGACGGCGAGAGAGAGAGAGAGAGAGGTGGGGAAAATGAGCCAGATAAGGAGGAGTCACTCTCTAACATATTTTATCCCGTCGTCTCCGGGGAAGGAAAACCAAAGTGAAGATATCTATCTTTTTGGGTGCATTCTTTTGGTGAGTTTTGACTAGAGAAAGAGAAGCCTTGTGTTTTTCTTCTCTAGTGTCATTTTCAAAGATATACTCCCGAGGTGCATCCCTCAATTCTCAAGCCCCATTCCCTTCTCTCTTTCTCTCTCTCTCTCCCTCTCCTTTCCTTTGCGTGAACTGTCTCAATTCCACATACACGTTTTCTAATAAATATATATGTATATTTTTCTGACCTCTTTGGCATAGCTAGCTCTTCTCTTTCCACCTTTCACTCTCTCCATCTCTCTTTCTTGGGCATGTTTGTTTCTTGAAGAAGATTAATGAGCCTTCTTTGGCTTCCCCCACTCCCCTTTAAGTTTCTCCTTCCTTTTCCTTTATTCTTTAAAGCACATAATCAAGAATAAAGCTTTTTCCATCTCTTCTTATATACCAAAGTTGGAAACCCAAATCTCTTTCTCGCTCTCTCTCTCTCTCTCTCTCTCTCCCTCACCCACACACGGACACACACACACACACACACACACACACATAACACACAGAGTTACGGTTGCAAGCAGATGAGAAAAGATAAATCAGGAAGACCCACTTACTTTGCTTGACCTTTTTTTTCTTGTTTTCTAGCTGCCAAGTTTGATTCGCCATAGAAAACCTTGTATTTGTTGAAGAATTTAGTAAAAACATGCCTTTGGACAGCGTTTTCATTGAACCCCCTTCAAACCCAGTTCCTGATCTTTCTTTACACATCAGTCCTCCCAATGATTCATCTTCTACGACAAGTAGCAGCGTCAGCAATAAAGTAGATTCAGGTTTCGATCTTTTCAGAAGAGAATTACAGGCGGCTCCCAACAAACCCAACGGTGTTAGCTCCATGACGAGGACAGATTCTCAAGCTTACACCGAGCTCTCTCTAGCATATCCAGCAGATGCTTTTCATCAAGAAAGATTTAGCAAAAGAAGTTTCACGAGTGGTAGCCAAATTGGAAGTGAAGATCCAGCCGAGAACACTTCCCAACGAAGTGGTCATCATCATCATCGTCATCCTCATCGTTATCATCATCTTTCCTATTCTAATACACACCTAAATCACATTAATCATGGGGTTTCTCTTCTGGATGTGTCGGATGGCTTGAGGCCCATCAAAGGGATTCCGGTTTACCACAATCGTTCGTTTCCTTTTATGCACTTGGAACATTCAAGAGAGAACAACCATATGCCCTATCCTTCTTCATCTCTGTGCTCTGCTCCAGTTAATTGTCACTCTTCATCACCTTATGGTTTGACTGGAGGTTTAGATCCCATGTCTATTCTAAGCTCAGGGGCGCCAAGTCCATCTCTGCCTGCGGCATATAACCGGCTAGCAGTAACACCAACGGGAAGGTTTAATGGGTTTTCAATGGATGCTTTGAAATCCCACCAATTGCACCATCATCATCACCAGCACAACAATCAGTATGGGGTTGGATCTGCTGATCAAGCTTCACATGGGCTGATTAGATCGAGACTCTTGCCTAAGCTGCTCACAAAGAGAAGTATGAGAGCTCCGAGAATGAAATGGACTAGCAGTCTCCATGCTCGATTTGTTCATGCTGTTGAGCTTCTTGGGGGTCATGAAAGTAAACACCTTGTTTCTACCACTAACTTTTCTCTGCTGCCTCCTCCCACTCCCCACTACCCCTTCATGCCACAACCATCATTCTTGAATCTTTCCTTCTTTTTCTTCTTGTTTTCTTTTTCTTTTTCTTTTTTTTTGGGGGGAGGGGGGAAGGGGGAAGGGGGTTGGGTTTCTAATTATTATCTAATATAGATCAGAACTCTGCTTTAGATTTCTTTATGTATGTTGACTTGTGTGTGATGCTTTTGACTCAATTTTTTACCTTTGGTCATATTGGTTTAGGAGCTACCCCAAAGTCCGTTCTAGAGCTCATGGATGTCAAAGATCTCACTTTAGCTCATGTAAAGAGCCATTTGCAGGTAAATAATGCACAAATGAAAATGTACTCTCACTCTCTCCCCTCACCTCTCTCTATCTCTCTGTCTAGCGCTGGAGAATGTGAGGTCGCATTGGTAATTTGCCCCGATAGCACAGAAGCCAAAGAGTGCAGTGAAATTACTGAATAGATAGGTGAATTAAAGAAATGTCAGAGGGCAACGAGACTGAAATTTTTGAGTAGTCTTAGGCAGACAAGCTTCTGCTTTTCTGCTGTAAGAGACAGAGAGGGAAAGAGTGGGGGAGGGAGAGAGAGAAAAGAATGATAAGAGACAAAAGTAGTCATCATTTCTCAATAATACAACTTTCATTGCTGCGTTATCAAACATCAACCTCGTGATTAATGATGAATCCAAGAAACGCCCAGAAGCCCACAGTGAGAGATGGAGAGAGAGAGAGAGAGAGCGAAAGAAAAAAGAGTTTTGAGATTGCTGTATTTTTTTTTTAACTTTTTTTTTGTCATTTCCTGTTTTCAATTACCCTCCTGTATTTGCTTGTAGTTTCTTTTACTCTTCTAGCTCTCTGTTTTTTATTTTCATTTTTTTATTTTTTTTGGTTTTGTGAATGGTGTTGAGTATTGACCAATGTTTCCCCCGATGACTTTGCAGATGTATAGAACTGTTAAGTCCACTGACAAGCCTGCAGCCTCCTCAGGTAATTCGTATTGCTTAGTCTCATTTCAGCCCTTATTTTTAGCAGCTTTATTTTCAGCTCACTTTTTCTCTCTACCCACTCTACATTTGCTTTTGTGTCTAAATCTTACTTCAATGCATTGATTATTTCACAGTTTTTCACTTGACCCATTTCGAGAATTCTTGTGTCAATTTCATTTATTTGCACCAAACCCTACTGAGATAAAAAAAGACACGGATTTTCCCACAAGCAAGTTACCACCGTACGCATCCATGTAACTCAGACATGCATCATACATGCATTCGAGTGCTGGATGATCATATAATATAACCTTGGCTCCTAGCATGCATCAAAATGCTCAAGTATCATAAACATTTCTTGAAGGCCAATCAGATGGATCTGGAGATGAAGATGCATGCCCTATGGAAAGCTCAACTGAACATGGCCTCCAGCGATTTGCGGATCCAAGAGATGGATCAATAGTGCAACAAGAAATCGACTACCCTTCCAGTGCCACTTTGTGGAGTAATTCTTCGAGGTATTTCTAAACTCCAAAGCGTCTACCACCTGAATCTCCCTGATTGTCTTCTAACTTACGTGCTTTTTGTTAAGGTCAAAAGAGTTATTGTGGCAGCTTTAGCTTTTCTATCGTGTTCCTTTTTTTCCCATGTTGAATTGGATTTCTTCCATCTTTTCCTTAGGAAAAATCATTCCTTCAAAAGAAATATTTTCTTGCTGACATGAGATGTCGTGTTTTTGTGCCGTATGTTAGAAAGAAAAGCTGATGCATGTGATCAAACGCTAACTAGGATAAAGGAAAGCGACCACAGCCAACAGTTTTCCCTTTTCTTTAACAGTATCTGTGACTTGGTATCCCTATTTCTACTGTTCTTGATATTAATTTACTTGTTAATTTTATTCCATTCCCTGGACCTAGTTGCACCACCTTTTCTCATGGTTGAACTTAAAAATGCTAAATTTTCCCATTTTCCGTGCTCAATAGGTTTCAACTTGGTTCCCCACTTTTGTAGTTAGTATTCCTGCTGTCTGTTTTTCATTTTTGTACAAGTAATTTTATTCACCAAGTCTTGGTGGAACAACCAGGTTTCCTGTATATTGGCCACTTTTTCGCGGCATCCCTTTTCATTCTGCAATTAGCAAGTCAAGAAATTATAGATATTGCATTTGAACGTTTTTGTTTCGTTGCGGAGAAGGGAGAGAGTCTGGTACTGGGGTCCAAATATCTGCAAAGTATATTGGCATAATTAAAAAAATCATAAAGACATTTTTCGTTAATTTTTTGATGAGTGAAACTCTTTTTTTAAAAAAAAAAAATATAAGTAAAATAGCTTTTTGTTATTCATTCTGATTTTGGAATTAAAAGGACGAGGATGCTTGATGACCAGACACCTTATTAGCTCATAAAAAAAGACACTTTAATGTTTCTTTTACTTAGAAGTCGTGGTATACAAATAGAAAGGGCTACTCATTCAATAACTCAAGTCTTAATGAGTCCCATAACAGACTAAAAAGGAAAATACAGAGATGGTTTCAAGCAAAATTCATGGAAGAAATTTTTAGACCTTATGTCATAGTAGGTAATGAAATCTCTTTTCAGATGAATTGCAATGACAAAGCTTCTTCTTTTTCCTTCAACTGCATGTTTTATTTTTATTGACTTCCGTTTCACTGTTTTTACGTATTGGCAGACAAAATGTCGAACTTCACTACTCATGTTAGCATTTTGGCCGTATTTTGCTCCTAACTTTGTTTTTTTTTTTTTTTTTTGAAAAGCAATTAAGTGTATATTTTATAAGTTAACTATCGGATAAGATGATAAGTGACATATAAAACTTATTCAAACAAATAATATGTAAATATATCCAACGGTTTCGAGTAAAAAGGAAAACTCAGTTGTCTTCTATGGAAGGTTCGTTCCTGAGACTCTTACTTTTAGAGATCACTCCTAACAAACTCCAGCCGAAACTCATTGGTTGATCATGTAATAATTAGCTAATTTAGTGATGTACAGGTGCTGCTGTGTTGTTTTTGTAGAAGCCATTTTGGTGATGTATAGATGTCGCTTTGATGTTTTTATAGGATATGTTGTTATGCTTCTGTTGGTGTAGGAGCTGCTGGTTCGTTGGTTTTGACAGGTGTCTCGCATATTTGCTTGGGGTGTCGAGTGCTGTCTATAGATGCCATCCACAAAATGAGTTCTTTTCTGTTCAATATATATATATATATATATATATATAGCTAATTGAAATTGAGTTTAAGAAGAAATCTAAGGAATCTCCAATGAGATATTTTGGTGATTAATAATTTTGAACTTTTCAATGATACGTCTCAAGCTTTGGATCCATTGAATGACAAGAAAGGGGCCTAACATGGCTTCATACATCTCCTGATGAATTAAAAAAACAAAAAAAGAAGTCAACCTTGCAAGAATTGATGGGTGACGTTACATTTGGTAACTCATGTCTAGGGACTCTCAATTGTTTTACCCCAATACCTTTCCGCAGGGCAAAGGCAAAAATATTTGAGAGTTCATTACAAGACAGTAATCAAGGTTTATTTAGAACTAGTCCACTAAAGTGTTTGCACCATAATTTTGGGATTTTTTTTTTCTTTTTCTTTTTCTTTTTCTTTTTTTTTTTGCAATTTTTGGTAACTTTTATGAGCTTGTTTACTATAACTCTATGATAACTTCAAATGAATTGAAATATAGCTAGTCCAGCCTCCTTTGTTAGAATTAATAATTCCAGCGCACTAGTATATTCTAAATGGTGTAAATCCAATCACATTTTTATATTTCAAAAAATCGATACCAAAACATAAAGAATAATTCTAATTGGATTGGATTGAATTCCATAACGTTTGGCTATTCTAGACCAATTATAAATGTAATGTAGGATACTCCCAGCAATTATGTGTCTTGATTTGTGAAGAAATTGGACTTTTTTGGACCACGTTTTTGTTCTCTACTTGGTTATCATAAATATGATACATGCACACACATGCATGCTTTTGTCTTTTGTCGTGTTTATGTGGTTACCACTAGGCATATGCATGCATAGGCTCTTGATTTGCTCCGCAATCCCATTCCAAAACAATTCTCAAAAATTTCTGAGACTAAGGCAATTTGATCCTCTATGCGTATCTGTGGTTTTCACCTACCCGGAAGGCCAAGAAAATACTATAAAGATAATAGTGTTATAAAGATAAATTAGGGTTGTAGTCTCGAGCCATAATTTCGATAACCTCAGCATTGTGTATGACTTTGTTCATCTTGTGTCTGCAGGGGGCCTAACATAAATTTTTATTAAAATCTGAGCTTGAAGCAGATGGGTTGGTTTCAAAATGTGTTGCTATGTGCATGCATATGAGTCGCTTAGATTAGGCTAAGAATGGTTTGCAATCTCATACAACAACAAGCTAATCTAAGCTTCTATATCCATGCGCATTTCAGTAGTAGAGAGGCCTGGCAGCATGCAGACTCAAGTGATGCGAATGGGCATAGACCAGCAACGTTCCACCTACAACAGGACTTGGGACACCAAATTGAGGTATGAACCTAACGTCCTAATGCATCATCACAACCTCATTTACATAACGTTTGTAGATATATATTAGCATCATGCTTGCATGCATATTGATGCGTTCTACACTGTAGCTTCTGAAGTAATACAAGTGCTTGCATTTTTATTTCTACAGACATTTCAGTTGGACTCTTATGCTGAATAGAGAATTAAGTTTCTTAACAGTGCATGCAGGGTAATGCAACAAGGTTGAAGAGCTACTTACGGTCTAGTTTGGACAGCAAAATCCCAAATCCAAACTTGGAGTTCACGTTAGGTAGACCAGATTGGCAAGGAAAGCAACACAACTGAATGAAGTGTTATTGTTTGCTTTTGTCTTTTTTTGTGTCGAATTTCTCTAGTTTATCATAGTCTACATTGGATTTTTTTTTTTTTTTTTATTGAGTCGATAGTCTACATAACAATGAATGGTCTTGGATGCACAAAAAGAAGTTGATGACAAGGAAAGCTAAAAGGGTAGCCTATTTCAAATGACACAAGCCACAGCAGCTAAACCTTGAATTCATCTAGAAGTGATCCGGGCAAACGAGCACGAAAATGAGCCAACAAAGGATGAGAAAAGGAAGGAGGATGAGGACTTAAATACCCTCTAAACTGCAGAGAATTGGGATACAATTTCTAGTTACTATCCGATCGTTCAAGAAAGGGAGAAGGAGAGAAACTGGATTCTGCATTTTGTTGAAAATGATGTTAAACTAGCTTAACATCATCAAGGCGACAATATTTGGGCAAATAGAAAGGAAAGGCATCCTCTGCTACCTGTGTTCCTGTGTTACTGTTTTGTACTTTGATGTAAAGCAGAGATGTGCTAATGAAATTACGAAATTGGCAAGGATTTTGATACTGGGATGAAATGCAATTTTCCTACCGAAATCAGGAAACTGCGATGTCAGAAAGAAAGTTACATGGAGTACTACCATCGCTGTGGTTCTACTCCTTTCAGTGCCCAAATTCGGGTAGCTACGAACAGGCTAGAAGCTAATACGCCTTTCCAACTTTAAGACGTAAAGCCCAATTCAAGTTTTATGATGAGTAAGTAATACGTGCCTCATCGCTTTCAGCTAAAGTCAAACCGATCATTACTGACCACTTTATATAGAAATTCGCTCCTCTCTATTTTTGGTTTTGCATGTAAGCCTGTGAGGTTGGCCATTAATCACACAAGTAAATCTGAAAGGACTTTTAGGACCACTTAGCATGAGAAAAAGAGATCATTTTCATATGGCGATTAGTCACAACTAGGAGCATCAGTTCAGTGTTCCTCAGCCGAATATGTACTTTGCGTATAACATTTTAACTTTTCAAGTAGTTTGAATTGCCGCTGCGTCCGTCTTTATGGTTTCCAAATGTCGCCTCCAACGCCCATCTATCAAATTTAGCTTTGATTGTGCAAGTTCACGCTAACTAGAAGTTGCAGAATTAATTCTGGTTAGGTCTTTAAGGATTTTGAGGAGACAAAGTGTTAGGTTCCAGGCCCACAGGAGATCGGTCCATAGCATCAAGTATCCCTGACCCATAAGGCCTGGTAAATAAATTGACAGGATCAAATTATTGAGATATCTAGTATTCCATTTTCAGTTATTATGTCTTTGGAAAGACTCATGTTATATGTTGTGTGATGCAAGAAAAGAGTGAGTTATCGATGAATTAAATAATACAATTTGTCTTTTCTCTCTCTTAATTCTTTCTCTATGCCTTTTTTCCCTATTTGATCCTATAATTTTGGTATCAAAGCATTGATATAATCGGTACTTCACTCCATTTCATTTCAGCTATGACAAAAAACAGTTGTCTTAAAGCTGTCGATGAATGGCTGCGAAAGCATGACCAACAAATTCAAACGTTGGTGGAGAAGTTTCAACTATTGGAGGCGTTACTAGCTCAGATGCAAGCCATGGAGAAGCAACTCATGGAGAGGTTCCGAGCTGAGTTACAAGTGTCGTTGAAACAGTTGGTGGAACTGTTCAATGCACGTGGCTCGATTCAATCCAAAGATAAGGAGCTGACAGTGAAGGCCCTATTCATGGCCGCAGCTTATCACCTTAGATTCAGTCTTTGAATTCAGGAGAGGGCAGTCTCTCAGGTGCTCAAAAGAGGACCAAGAACCTAAAATTGGCATTAAAACCCCCCCCCCCTAAGCTCAAACTGCAATTCTTTGATGGAGAAAATCCCCGTTGCTGGTCGCACAAGCGCAACCGATATTTCCAGTGTTATAGCATCGAGGAATCAGAACAGCTAGAAACAGTGGCAATGTATAGAGATGGCAAGGCCGACATCTGGTTCAAGGTTGGATCATAGCCGAACCCAACAGCTCGTGATCCCTATTTGAGAGAGACTTGTGCCAACGGTCTGGTGACCCATCCCAGCTTGATGTGATTGAGGAATTCTACAAGCTACAGGACAAGGGCGGTTAGGGACTACTCGAAGCAGTTCGAAGAGCTTCATTCCTTCTTGTTGGCAAACAATCCATCTTTGTCGGAGTCTTTTTTTCATTTAGAGCTTCCTTAGTGGGCTCAATGAGGAGATGCAACCCCTCATTAAGATGTTGAAATAGTCTTCTCTTGATGAGGCATTCGAGTTTGGCACATTCCAAGAGGTTGCCATGGACATATCAAGCAAAAGGGGAAACAAACTAAAGTTACAGGGACTCCACTGGTGCCCACTACAACTACTTCCAAAGGATCAACGGTTGCTGCAAAACCGCCTGCCAAATGAGATAGGAAGTAGTGGGAAGAAATCAAGCATTTAGGGGTCTATTACAAATGTCGCAACAGGTATACTTGGGGTCATCGATGCACAAAGAATTGTACCATATCATCTAAGGCGAGGAGAAGGAGAGTGGAACACTTTTACCTAATGGAACCCCACCATGTGAACTAGTTGCGGAAGCCACTGGCGAAATCTCTACGAACACAATTACAGGCAATTTGGGGGGATAACACCTTGAAGCTACTTTGGTATGTGCATAGAACAAAATTGATAGTGCTCATAAATAGAGGAAGCACTCACAGTTTCTTGGTTCCATGATGGTTCATCACCTTTAATGCCAATTGGTTACCACAGCTCCAAGGATTGTTACTATGGCAAACGGGGAGAAGATTGTTTCATCATAAACGTGACTGAAGTTCATATATAGAACATGCAGGGGCTCACTTTTTTCGTGGAGGTGAGACTGACACCCTTGGGCTCAAGTGACATGGTGCTCGGCATAGATTAGATGAAGCAGTACAACCCACGGCCTTAGACTTCAAGGCAATACGTCTTTCATTTATAAGAAACGGGTAGCTTGTTGTCTTAACTGAACAAGCCCAAATGATAGGCCCAAACTCAGTTGCTGAAGCAAAGATGGAGAACTTGTTTACGAAGATGGGCCAAGGTGCACAAGCGGACTTGCTTACCTTCATCTCAATAACAGAGCCCAATGCAGTGCCGGGGGAGTTACAAAAGGTACCCGACGAATTTTTGGGTACCTTCGGTGAGGAAACAAGACCATTGAATTTGCTTGGTCGCTGATGCTTGGCCAATCAACATTCGCTCATATCACTATTCTTATTATCTGGAGACAGAAATAAAACAGTAAGTTTAGGAAAAATTAAATTTAGAGCCCGTTCGGGATAGCACGAGCCCTTCGCATCGCTCGTTTTGCTGGTGGAAAATAAAGATGGTACATGGTGCTTCTGCACGGATTACCGGAATCCAAATGAGATTATAATCAAAGATAAGTACATGGTATCGATCATTAATGATCTCTTAGATGAGTTGCACGAGTCATGTTTTTTCTCGTAGTTGGATCAACAGGAGGGTTACTGCTAGATTCGAGTAAGGAAGAAGGACATTGTGAAAACAACGTTCTGCACCTATCAAGGTCATTATGAATTCAGAGTCATGTCCTTCTGTCTAACAAATGCTCCAACAACATTCCAAGATCTGATGACCAATATCTTCTCTGTAGTGTAATGGAAGTTTGTACTAGTCTTTTTTTTTTTATGATATATTTATTTATAGCCCTGCTATAGACGATCCTGAACAACACCTCCAATGGGTCTCACAACTCCTTCGCCAACACAGTTTATAAGCAAAATTGTCTAAATGCTCTTTCGGTCAAACTTAAACTGAATATTTGGAGCATTTCGTATCTGCCGATGGGGCCTCCATAGATGAATCAAAGATTGAAGCTACAAAGAATTGGTCGATATCAACAGCAGTAAAGAGCCTTTGGGGTTTTCTCGGGCTTACAAGATATTATTGAAAATTTATTAAACATTATCGCATTCTCAACAAACCTTAATAGAACTCCTCAAAAAAGAAACCTTTCAATAAAGCAAGGATGCCCAAGTGGGCTTTAGACATGTTTGGAGATAAAATTTAAATTATACTCCTTAAAAATAATAACAAAAAATAAAAAAAAAAATAACTTAAAATAAAAAATATTAAATTTAATTAATTTAATATATATTTTAAAATAAAAGTAAAAATATATATTATCAAAATAAAAAATATATAAAAAAATATTTTTTAAAAAATTAATTAACAAAAATTTAAATAATAAATTAAAAATTTTAAAAGTTTTAATTTTTTAAATAATTTTTAGTATAATAAATTACATTATTCCTTATTTATAAAATGTAAAATTACCCAATTTTACTTAATTTCTTAACGTGAGACCTTAGCCACCAACAAATTTTCACCTTAACTGATATAAAAACAATATTTCACCTCCTCCACAAGCTTACAAATCATTCTTTAAATAATTCTTTAAATAATTTTTAGTACAATAAACTACATTATTCTTTATTTATAAAGAGTAAAATTACCTAACTTTACTTAATTTCTCGATGTGGGACCTTAGCCACCAACTTAATAAATCTCCACCTTAACTCAAGTCTCATATGCAGATATAGAAACAACATTTCACCTCCTTCACAAGCTTACAAATCATTATATCATGTCAATTAAGTATAAGTATTATTTGAATTTAGCAACTAAAAAAGGTTTCATAAGAACTCATGTGTAATTTTTGTGAAGAGATTATATTTCTTTATTCATTGCAACCAATAACTTAGATAAGTCAACACTTGAAACTATTTTTGAATATATAAATGATTTTTCATTTTCACTAATTTCTTATGCAACAAAAAAAAATATAAACAATATAGTTATTATATCTCTATGGTGGTCAAATCTCTCTTCTTAATTTGTCTTTAGCTCTAGAATGATCTTTCTCTCTATCTTCAAAGGAATTTAGAATATCTAATGAATCTAAGTGTGAGAGCTCCACTATGTGACATCTCGATTAACCATTTTGAATTCCACCTACTTATTTGCATTGTCAATTTTACTTACATCATAAGGACTAAAAGACTCTCCTTTTAGATTTAACATAGAGAATTCATCAAATATAATATCTTTACCAATTACAAATTTTAGTGGATTAAGACATTACAAACGATATCCCTTCACTCAAAATGCATGCCCAAAAAAAAATGCACTTTTAAACTCTATATTTTAATTTCTTATTATTAACATGTATATATGTAAGACATCCATATATGTTTAAATTAAAGTAATTAGGAGGAATACTTGACCAAACAATCTCTAAAGTTTTGAAATCTATAGATGTTAAAAGTACATGATTAAGGATAACGAGTTATAGAGACGACCTTTACCTAAAAAATTTTTGACAAATAAGCATTGGAATCATACAACAAGCTCTCTCTGAAAGCATTCTGTTCATGTGTTTAGTAATATAATTCTATTAAAAAGTCATCTTGACTGTACGATGATGAATAATATTTTTATTTTCACAAAATTCATTAAATTCACCTTCACAAAATTTTAAGTCATTATTTATCATAGGCCACTTAATCTACTTTCCCATTTACTTTTTAATCAATACTTTCCACTTTTTGAATATTTGAAAACATCATTGTTATGCTTTAAAAAGAAAACCAAAATTTTCCTTAAATAATCATTAATTAAAGTCAACATATATATAACAAATCGAGATGACTCCCAAAAATCTAAATGAATATAATCTAAAGTTTCTTTTATTTTGTGAATTATTGAAAACTTGAAACTGACTCACTTATACTTCCCAAAGATACAATGCTTATAAAAGCCTAACTCTCTAGTTCATTTTCCATACAAACTGCCTCTTATACTTAATATAGATAAACTCTTCTTGCTTATGTATCCCAACTGCATATGTCATAGTTTTGTAATATATGTTTTTAAATTAGATGATATAGAGATTATAGTAATACTTATAATTGTAAATTCCTATAGAATGTATAAATTTCTAAATTTGTAAGTTTTCATGACAATAAGAGCATATTCACTGACTTTCAAAATTTCACCTTCATCGGTGTACTTGTAGCCAAAAACCTCAAGTATTCCCAAAGAAATGAAATTTTTTTTCAATTCTAGAATGTGTCTGACCTATGTAAATGTTTTCAATGCACCATCATAAGTCTTAATTCTAGTCATACCAATCTCAATAATTTTGTAAATTAAATTATTACCTATTATAACAACTCCACCTTTAACAAATTCATAGGTGAAAAACTAATCTTTATTAAGATATATATGGTACATGCAACCAAAATTCAAAATTTATTTATTGACAGACCTTAATTTATTATTAGTAAAAAAAATAATTCCTTCACTTTCATATTTTGCAACACTAGCATCAATTAACTCATTATTTTTATACTTAATTTTATCCTTACCTTTCAATTTAAAGAAATCAATTTTGATGTGTCATTTTCTTTTACAATAATTATGCACTAAATTTTATATTTGGATTTAAATCTAGATTTGGATATCTAACTATTTACATCCCTCTTATCTAATATACTCTAAGCCACCAAGCTATCAACTTGATCATTACTACTCTTTCCAATTATATCCTTATCGATTTAGTATTTTGACTTCAAAATAAACTTAATCTCTTTATAAGAAATAATCTTTTTAACACAAAATATTATTTTTATAAAATACTTAAATGAAAGAAGAAAATACAATAATAGCAAGACTTTATTCTCATCCTTAATATGAGTATCTATAATGTTCAAATCTATAAACAATTAATCAAATTTGTCAAGATGAAATAATATAGATAATTTTTCAGACATATAAAGTATATACAAACTTTATTTTAAATAAATCATATTCTCTACTATTTTCTTCACATACAAAATCTTTAATTTCTCTCACAAATCTTTAACGATTACCTTAATAGTTATTTCTCTTAAAATTTTATTAGAAAGATTTATGATGATAGGTAATATATCTTTTTTGCCAAGACTAGTAAACTCGTCATTTGACATTTTTTCTGATTTTCTTTTATTCCTTAATAATGATATTTCAATGTCATCTTGAACCACTGTCTTCAAATTCCACATTCTAAATTGACACTTTAATCAATCTTTTCAAAATAATATTTAGTTATTGTTTTAATGATTATTTTTTTAATAAACTTGGCTTTGATACTAATTTGTTAAAAGATAAATTTTATATTATGACCATTAAAGATAATGATGAAAAATAAAAAAAAATAATTAAAAATAAGATACACCAAATTTGACATATATTTATAGATAAAAATAAAAGTAAATATTATTTAATTAAAAAATATAAAAAATATTATTTTAAAGTATAATTAATAAAAACTCAAATAATAAATTAGACACTTATATAATTTTAATTTTTTTAATAATTTTTAATATAATAAATTATATTATTATTTATTTATAAAAAACAAAATAAGTCAATTATATTTAATTTCCTGATATAATACCTTAACTACTAATTTAACAAAATATCTAAAAAAAAGTTATGTGCACTGCACGAGTCTTTGCTTTATTGGACTTCAATAAGACATTCATTCTAGAAATTAATGCTTGAAGAACCGAAATGGGAGTCTTCCTTATGAAAGACGCGGGGCGGCTATCCGCATGTGTCCCAAAGTGACGTCCTTTTTTTAGGTAATGGGTATACTCGAGAGAAAAGTTTGAAATTCGACCTCTCCTTATACGCTCAAAAAGGGGTCATGGACTCCTCTTTAGTTTAGGTCCCCCTCTCTAAATTCAATTATTTATTGAGTCTGGTGTGGAATCATCATCATTACACATGAATTCTTAATCTGGCTGCTGGTCTAACGATCCCTCCTAGCCGCCACCTAGAGTTAAAGTGCAGCCTGCCTGCTGAAGACCGTAACGTAAGTAACTCAGTGCTCCATACGGGAAAAATGAAAGCAGAATTCGTTCGGATCCTCCCACATGTTCAATCTTTATCCACTAACGTACTTGAGCAACCATTTAATTCTTGAAATTAGGATTTATTGATATATGAGAAAGAGTTACTAGCCATTATCATGGTCATCATTAAATGGTGGCACTATCTGGAGGGCATTCAACACTTGTTGCACCAGAGGCCTCATTCTTACATTGAACAAAGAGGAATCCCAAAGCTCTTAGGGTTGGATTATGTGATCATGTACAGAAAGGGATTAGAGAATAAAGCGGTGAATGCCCTCTCTTGACAGAGAGAATGACTATAAGGACCATTGAAAAGAAAGGGGTGCATCTTCATCAATAGTAAGGGAGAGCTCACCTCTCAGTTGATTAAGGCCTGTGTGTCATTTAGGGGTAAGAGCTTCGTACGTTTAACTTGAAGCATTTTTTAGTTGGTCGAGTATGAAAAATGGTGTGCAATAATGGGTTTGGTTTTGTGACATCTAGAGACAATGTCATATAAGGGCGTCTTTCAATCGCTTCCAGTTCTCGAGCAAGCATGACCCCATATTTCAATGGACTTTATTGAGGGCTTGCTGAATTCAAAAGAGAAGAACATAAGTTGGGTCATCATATGTCACTTTACTGAGCCTGCCCACTTCATTAGACTCAGTCCCTCCCTCTCTGCAGCAATGATTGCCAAGGCATTTATTGAGCAAATATTTGAACTCCGCGGGTTTCCTGCATCTATTGTATCGGATAGGAATCAAATATTTACAAGCCAATTCTTGCAGGAACTATTTCAATTGGAAGGAAATGCTCAGCATTTTTGGTGGACCATCCACAGTCAGACGAGCAAACGGAGAGGCTTAACTGTTGTATTAAAAGGTATTTGAGGTGTATGTGCTTCCTATGCGCTCAAAAATGGTTTTGTTGGCTTCCTCTTACCGAATGGTGGTACAACCCCACCCATCACACGTCTGTTAATATGAAGCCCTATGAAACTCTATTCGGACAGCCACCGTTGCAAATAGCTTTGATGTCGACTTCCGGCGCAAAGTTTGGACTTTTTAGCCAAATTTTTTAGGGGAACACCATGCCCTCACAGTCTTACTCAAAGAACACCTAAAACATGGACAACATCGAATGAAGTTCTTTACTAATAAACACAAAACTGAGCGACAATTTGTGGTCAACGAATTGGTCTATTTGAAATTGCAGCCGTATAGCCAGACAAACGTTACTCTGCGGGCTAATCTGTAATTAACCTCTAAGTTCTATGGTCCTTGTCGAGTACAGGAGAAGGTCGGGCTTGTTGCTTTCAAACTCGTGCTTCTGTCGAGCAAATCAATTCACCTGGTGTTCCATATCTCTCAAACCGAGAAGGCAATTGGGAATGAAGTAATAACCTCACCGCGATTATGGAGAATGAATGAAGATGGACAATTCAAGGCAGAACCCATAGCTATCTTCCAACGTTGCGTGATCAAGCGGAACAACAAAGCAGTCACTCAGGTACTTGTGCAGTGGGCCAACATGTTGCTGGAGGAGGCAACTTAGGAAAATTATTCCTCCATGGAATCCTAGTTTTCAGATTTGAGTATATTGGTCCTTGAGGGGAAAGACTTGGGTTGAAGGGGAGAGTTGTCAGAACCCAGACCCCCAGGAGTTCAGTTCATAGCATCAAGTATAACTAGCCCATGAGGCCCAATAAATAAATTGGCAAGATCAGATTGTTAAGATATCTAGTATTCTATTTTCAATTATCATGTATTTGAGATGACACGATAAATGACTGTTCCAAAACCTTCAGCTCATGTTATATATTGTGTTATGCAAGAAAAAAGTGAGTTATCGATAAATGACAATTTATCCTCTCTCTCTCTCTCTCTCTTTCTCTGCTTCTTTTACTTCTTCCAATTCTTTCTCTGTTCTTATCTTTCTTTCTTTGATCCTAACACAAAACTCTGGAAACCCATTACAATTTTGAAATTATAGGTAATTGAAAATATTTTATATTTTTGCAGATTAAAACCTATTTTCTCAAAAGGTTTGAGCGACACTACGAATTTTAAAATTGTAAAGTCATTTTTATTATTATTTTCCTTCTTCTGGTCTGTCCAAAAATTGACAGAAAAAATGGGTTTTTAAAGACCTGTTTGCATTGAAACCAAACCAGCCTAACCCACAATGTATCGTCCAACTAGTTGGGAAAGATTCAAACTTTCCGGCATATTTTCCTTTTTGGACAAGTGACTTTCAGTGATGTTGATTTCAAGGTTCAATTCTACCAATACTTCTTAACAAGAGACATTGAATCTCTAGCAAGACGGCTGTTTAGTCAACCCCTTTGATGGCAAAAGCCAAGGAGTGGTTGTAGTCGGTGAAGTCTTGTACTCATGCAGGCCACATCAAATGAGTATGAGGCGTGCCTAAGTACAAGGACATTGTTTATGTACACATCAAACTGGCAAAAAGCAGGCAGTGAAACGGCTTTCCATCAGGCCTGATCCGGCATAATTATACCCAGGTAGCAGACCAGGGCGTTGGTTCAGCCACCAGTTTTGCTTTATTTGGCAAGTGATAGGGGTTGATCGGCGAAGGCAGTAAGCTGGTGCAAGTGCGACTTGGGTGTAAGGTTCACGTTTGGAAGTTGCGCTCCCATAAAGAAAAATTTTGGTTTGACGAAAAAATCTTTAGGAGCTTTGGAGCAAAAATAGCAGACACAGAGAGAGGGATGACAAAGCAAAGCAGGATATATTCCCATGCAACAAATAATACAACAGTACGTACAAGAATTCTTCACATGCTTCCAAAACCGTAAACAAAACAAGCTCACCATCAACCATAACAAATACTATAATGTAACAACCAGTCTCAAGAAGATTTCAAAAGGATAAAAATTTACAAATATCAAGCAGTCAAAGATACCTACATCACTCAATATGTCATGAAACCTCAGTCTGGTACCTTATCTGGTTCATGATGGTGTCGAGCCTGCCAGGCAGAAGAGTAAGCAGAAATTGCTGATCCAGTCACACTCAAAGAGTGACTAGCAGCACCTATGCTTTTCTTTGTCACCAACCAGACAGTCCAGAAAAATCCAAGCCAACCTGATTCATACAAAATTTCAAACCCAAAATCAAATCGAATGATTTTCATTCATAATATAGCTTTTAAACGTCAAACACCATGATGAACAATCTGCCCATGGTATTATTATACCTTTACAGAAAGAAAATGCTTTAATTGGATGGTTAACAGTCCATCCAGCTAAAACTGTGTATTCTACAATGCCTAGGTAATGGAACTCTAAGAATTTTTATAATCATCATCTCTGGAACCATGGATAACTAGTTCAAAAGACAAAAGACGTCAGATAGTTCATTGGGCCAATGTTCTCAAAATTTTTCATCTTTTACTCTTCCAATCAAAAATTGATCCTTCATTTTGGGATACTGAGCACAATAAGCTATTAAGCAAACATGCATGATTAGCCCAACCTGCAGTAGTTTATGCATGCCATGAAAAGAAAGAACATATGGAAGGACTGGATAACAAAAAGCTATTCTGGCAGGAAATATAAAGATATCACTGAATGGGGATAAGTTGAGGGTAGATTTTCTGAGTTGCTTGAACATAGCATAAAGAATAATATCTTGGTTCAGACTGAAAGCAAACCGAGATTTAAATATACTGGTCATGAGTGTGTATATTTACATATAATAAATCCTAAACCAAGATACACTCAGACTTAGCCATGTAGAAACGAAAAGGGAGATGTGAACCAAGAAGGGCATGAACCAAAATGGTGAGGAACATTTCATGCAAAGTTAGACCCTAAACTTGGTCAGGTTAAAATGGCTCCCATATGCTCAATCCTCAACACGTATTAATTGAGACCTATTTTAAGTTAACATCAAAGAGCCATTCCAATGCTAGGCTTTTCCATGGTTTCTATGAAGAAAAAAAAAGGTCTTTTTGAATAACAGCCTAGCACAGATTCTGGTGATCATGAAACAAGCAACTTTTACCCTTCTCTTTGGAATATGTCCTAATGCACAATGCTCCCAAGGGCTGAGTCAGATATATGCAACCTTACTCTTTTTTTTGCAAAGAAGTTGTTTCCACCACTTGAACCCATGACCACCAAGTCACAATGAAGTAATCTTTCCATTACAACAAGACTTGCCTTAAATTTGAGAAGAATAGGCAAGCCATTGGTTTGGGGAAAATTCCATTCAAATATTTAAGATAACAATATGTAGCAGGAAGTAAATGCTCTATTTTGTCTTACCTGTAACTATCAGAACAGCTACAAATGCAGAAATTGTTGCAGTGGAAATGACAAATACAGCAACTGATAATGCTCCTATATAAACAGCAGTTACACAAGCAAAGAAAAGAGCCAAAAAGCCTCCTGCAGCTGCCAAAGAGAAGAGAATGCATATGACAAGTGCATTGACGGTGGCAGCCAGAAAGAAAAGCATAAAAAAAAGCAGCCCAGTCAAGGAAAGAAGAGCAATGGTCCCAACCTGCAGAAGATAATTAAAATAAATGATTAGGCAAGATACCAAGGAAAAGTGGAAACATCCATTCTCTTTGGAAGATCAAAGGAAGAGGAAGACAAAGAAGAAGAAAGAAAGAAAGAAAAGAAAAGAAAAGACAATAACAATGAACAACAAAAGAAAGAAGAAGAGGTCAAAAATTAAAGGAAGAGAAGAATATGTCATTCTTGGGTATGCAGACTAATAACACAAGGAAAAGACTATTCATACAATAATGAAGACGAAAGGACAATGGTGATTGCAGTCATGAGTGAATGATGAAAAGAACTGGGGAAAAAAAAAAACGAAAAAACAGGCAATTGCATAAAGGAAGGATGGCATCTTTGTGAGAAACAAACTGAAGTGGACTAAGTGAGTCTGGATATAGATATGCTGGTCATGAGTGGGTATCTTTACATACCCTGCTCCCTTGGTAGATATCATTAACAACATAGTTTACCAACACATGAGCCTGCACATAGCAATGAGGGCTTGATAATACCATGGTTTGTGCATAAGTTGCACTTTGTAATTAGTAACCCATTCACCGATATTGTCTATACCTTTCCAATTGTGGTTTATATGCTGATTTTAGTTTCACATCTGCTAGCTCTCACTTAATAACTTGTTTGCCAAATCTTAAATAATGCCATAGCAGTCAAAGTAAAACAACCAAATTCTCCTACCCAGCTATGGTTCTGTAAGAAAGATCATAACTTCCTTCCCAATTAACGCCACAGCAATGAGAGTAAAATTTTCTGCTCTTTTTACTTTAGAGGACAATTCTTAAACTTTCATTGCTGGTAGCTAACAAACCTATTATCACCACCATGCTTACAACTATCTTCCAATTTTCTTTATCCTCATTGTCTCATATACATTTCATATCTCAATTACTAAATTCTCTATGTTAACCAAACTCCCCTGAACCCTAAACCCCATAATTGCAACTTTCTAATTTTCAAAAATAATAAATAAATAAATGAAGCAAAATGGAGAAACAGTCATAACAATAGCAACAACAACGCAGAAAGCGAGCACCAACTAGTAGTGTTGGATGGCTCCCACCAGGAGTAACTTATTGATGGCGCCTTCTGAATAAAATGCATTGAATTGGAAAAAGTAATAAATAAAAATGAAAAGAGCAGATTGAATTAATAATAGTAGAGCTGGAAGCGGGGAGGGGAAAGGGTACAGACGGAGATGACGAAGAGGGCGCGGATAGGGCTGCCATGGCGGGTCCAGAGGAGGATCTTCCCGCCGGTGTTCGCCGAAGCCTCCTTAAGCAGCGGAACGTTCTCGGAGAGCGACATCTTGATCCGCTGAAAACAGGGTAGCGCACTGCCAGTGGTGGCCTCGGGGAAGAAGATAGTGGAAATGATGCGGTGGAGGACGCCTTGCAGCGTCTCACCCTCCCTGTGGACCCATCCATTCTGGGCGGCGCCGCTGCTCGTCGTGGTGGAGGCGTCCTCGCCGTTGATTCCCTTCCGTTCATGTGTTTCCGCCATTTCAGTCAGGAAGTACTTTTTTTTATATTTTTTACTGCGGGAGACAAATGAAAGAATTGGTAATTGGATTGACTACCATTATTTTTAAGTGTACTGACCGAGTGGGACTGAGTGTGTGGAGAGTTTTGGAGAATTTATTTCACCACAATTGCACATTGATTTTGATTTGGGATATTTTTTGGTTGGCGGTTTTGTGTGTTGGGATCCCTTTAATATTTTACCCTCCCACAAAATTTCTAACTTTTTCAAATATTTTAATATTTCAAAAAAAAACAAAAAACAAAAGATTACAACATAGTATGTAGTAAGTGTATATTGATAAATAAAAAAATATTTAATTATAAAAAAATATAACTATTATATAATTTGTACCTCTTTTTTTCTACATCCCACAACTACTTACTATGTAGTTAAATTGTAAATATTTATTTATAACATAATAATAGTAATAATAATAATTCTAATTAGATTCAAGCATGATACACTTTTCTTAAAAAAAAAAATTATATCAAATAACATTCATTCATAAAATAGATTATTACAAGTGAAATTTTGTATATATGATAATTATTATCACAGACAAATATTTGTAAATTATTAACAACAGGATAGAGATAAATTCGCCCGTGTCTATATAATAATCTGGTGCCGACCGTTTTCCATGGAGAGGTAGCTTGGATCATTAAATGAGAACAACAAAAAAATATAGGCCAACAAGGATAGTGGAGACTTTAGATATCTATTTATGAAAGAAAAGAAAAAAAATACAAAGAATTAGTTGAAAATCCATTGAAGTAAAGTCATCTATTTTTGTGGGTGTTTACGAAATCGCAATATGGAAAAGATTCTTGAGAATCTTACATTCTCGTGTTCATATAAAAATATGGTTATGTCAAGATTTCAAGAACCTCCCATTATCTAAATATGGTAATTGTTATGATTAAGCATAGGTAATGCCTATATTATTATATTTTTAATCCCGCTAGTTATGGCGTAATTTTGCTAGTTTTGTTGGGGCAACACGTTGCTCGGCGAGTGAATTATGTTGCCCATTGTTTAGCAAAAGAAGGATCGTCTGCGGTGGACGGAGTTGCTTGGGGTCAGACAAGTGTCAACCATGTATCTTTGCTGCTGGTACAAAATGTACCTCATTACACCGAATTCCAGTATGAATGAATAAAATTCTATCTTGTACTAATAAAAAAAAAAAAAAAAAGAGAGAGAGAGAGAGAGGGTCTCTGTTGCTGCTAATCTATTTTTCACTTTTCTTTTCTCTTCCACTTCCACTTTAGTCCATATAATCAAATATTTTGCAGGAGTGATCCTCATTCTTGATTTCAATAAATAAAGAGAAAATTGAATAAATTTTGTCGGACCTCTTTCACCTTTTTACGTTCAGGCCACCCTCTCCCCTTTAACAAACAACTAAACTCGAAGTATCTCACAGATGGCTTTCATCCAACAAATTTACTGATACTTAACAACATGAAAGAAATAACCAGCTTACATGCAAACTTTTGACTATAGGGACAAGATATGAGTGCCAGGGTTTTAAAGACCTGACTAGCAGCAATAGAAGTTCAGGATTCACATTTAACCAAGTCAAGCTATAGGAATCCATTATTAAGTCCTCCATTGCACAATAGAAAAGGGGGCACAGCTTTTTCAATTACTAAGAAACCGCTAATAACCAGAGTTTAAAGATTACATTTTGCATGTTAGGCACTGCCACACTGGCATAGCAATATCAACACCTCCATTGAATTCATTATCCAATTTTCATACAGTCTAGTCCGCAAGAAAAGTTGGCTTTCTTCTCTCAAAAGGTGAATTACACTGAAATGAACTTAAAAGGGTGACTAGTTGGGTCCGGCAAGTACATTAAACAGGAGAAAAGTGCACACAGAATCTCAGAACGGAAAACAAGGAGAAAAAGATGCATGTTATTTCAGGTAAAACGTGCCTTCTTCTCAGTTCTCATTCAAAAACACACCATTCTAAAATTGCCAAAGCCTGACTAATAAAACCATAACTTTTAAGCTCGTGATGAAAGATGGGCTAGGCTCCTTATCCCCTATCCCTAGAAATGACTTACAAGCACAAGCAATAAATGAAATCTTGCACCCTTCTATTGCTTTTACAAATGTGAACAAAGGGCTCAATAACACCTTGGCATACTCATTACATTTCACTTATATATGTGGTCACAAGAATGACACAGATTTAAACAGCAGTTCAGCCTGATTACCAGTTTTTGGCGGCTACTGCAAGACAATTTAACTATCAAATAACACAAAGTAAGGTGGTCAACCAAAGACATCATAGGAGAAAACCAGAATGCAACTAAAAGGTAAGAACTTGAACTTCCTTCAATGATGAAATCCACAGAACCTGTAACTACCACTCACTCAGACGTTGTTCATTAGAAGCCTACTGCATAGTGGACACTCTGCAGTGGGATGTGCATGCTGATACTAAAAGGGACCATAATAATATCTGCATGACCTTTGCAAGTACAGCAACTCCTGCTTCTAGCAAAAATAGTCCCTTACGCAGGCTATTTCTACAAGGAAAACATTGCAGAAATATAAAGCTGCACAAGCCTTTGTTGCAGCCAGACATGCTACCTCTTGTTTACAATGCCATCTCACTAAGAAATCTGGTTTGACCCCAAAGCTTAGGCTGAAGCTGCTTATGCACCAAAAGCTAAGACTTGCTGAATCATCAGGACTGCAACTTGCTTGTTCCCAATGCTGGGATAAGGAACAAATGGTGTAGCAGACAAAATATGATTCAACCCAGGCAATGCTATTGCCATTCTCAAATCCTACAAAAAAATGGAACAAACAACTACAACAGCCACTAAGTTCATGTCAAATATAATGCAATTAGAAAGCACTTCTTCACGACAAAATTTAAAAGTTGAGGGAGTTGTTGGCATGTAAATCATTCCCTTCAACATTGCTCTAGGCCTTGTGAGACCTGTTCCTCCTGCAAGCTCATAACAACCACATTGACATTGATGTAGCTAGGGATATTTTCTCTATATTGGACACTCAAAGTCGAGACTGAGTAGGTATTATGAACTGAATCTTCATTACAAATATTTCATTCTCTTAGTTTATGGCCTATTACTGTCTACAAAAGTTACAAATGTTGTGAAAGGATTGGAAGAACAACTGTACAAATCCCAATTTCAGTAAACGTGGGTGGCAAAAACAACATTGGCAAATTAAACTAAAAAGAAGCCAAAAAGGAAACAACAAATTTGAAATACATCAAATTCGAAAAGGAGGCACCTTGAAAACAACAGAAATTTTACAGCGAATCCCTTCAAGTACTCAGGGTCGCGCTTAGCCCTGTCCTGAAACTTCTTAAACCAGCGGTCCAAAATATCCATGGGCACAATCAACTTGCTGCCATCAACCCCACAAAACGACTGCATATAATTGAACAGATTCTCCCCAACTCTCATAGCCAGCCGCTCGATCCTCCTCCCCGCCTCCACATCCAAGGACGGAAGCGAAGTCAGGTCCTCCACAGACACGCCGATTTTAGCAGAGAGCGGGGTCGCGCCCGGTGCCGTAAGCTGCAGTTGGCCGTCGCCAGCGCCGGGATCGGGCCAATTGAGGGACAGCACGGCAGAGGGGCGTGACACAGTAACGGCGCCGCAGTATTGGAAAGGGGAGCCGGGGGATTGAATGTAGACGGCTAGGGCTTTGTCCGGTGGGAGAGTAAAGTTGTTTATGAGGAATATGCAGACTTCCCGGATTTGATCGTACGCCTCACCTACGCACGTTACAACATTAGTCAAGCCACTGTTCAAAACAGACCGTTTCTGCACAGCAGGCAGACAGAGAGAACTAGAGAGAGAGAGAAAGAAGAGGATTGAAGCTAGCTACAGAAAATGTACCTACGAAAGTGTTCATGTCGAGGATCCAGTGGAACGTGTCGATTTGGGAGAAAGCGGAAATGTCCATGGGAAAGCTGCGGTTGGGGAAGACAACACCGAACATCCTGATTGTTACTCTTGTTGTTTGTCGCCGTTGCTGTTGTATTTGATTTCTAGCGCCCTTCCCCTGCCTTAGGACAAGCGCTTCTAACGCTTTTGAGGCAGAGAGGCTTTTGAGGCCCGATACTAAATTCCAGTAGCATCTAGAACAATTCGGAATCACCCAAGTAATAGAATTCATATCGAAAGTCAGGAATTTCAATTTAATCGTTAATAATAATCTATTTTATTTAGACCAAAATAACATAATTACAATTCCACCTTTTAATTCTAACTTTAAATGTACAAAATTATGATTATAATTTTGAAATTTGAATTCAAGCCATAAATTTATATTTGTTATATAAATCTCATATTCTTAAGCAAAGGTCAAGAAATTACAATTTTAGACAGTATTACATTTATTAAATCTGCTTGATGCTAATTGAAAATGTGAGATTCACAATTGAGCACTGCTATTTTTAACTGGTTTTGTGTTATCGGAAATTCATGCCGTTTAAATTATACATTCGGGGTTTGTTATTTTTAGTGGGAAAGTTGGCTGCATCAAAGTCACTAAAATCTAGGCATTGTTTACAATATGTTCTAACTTTATAACCGGAAGAGGCCGCTTTTTAAATAAACAAGCATTCAATGATGAGCGTACGGGCATAGTTAATCATTCTTGCATCATAGATTAAGTAAAATTAATTGACATTAAACCATAAAAATCAGTTTACATCAATTTGATTAACTAATTTTATGTTTCAATTAATCAAATTATCAGTTGAATTAGGTTGGTGACCGAAAATTTTCAAAGTTATTATTTTGTGTTATTGTTTGAAGACCATGCACAAATTTATTTTATATATATATATATATATATATATATATATATATATATATTATATTATAGAGAGTATATTTTTATTTGTATTTTATATAAATAAAAAAAATTTAAAAGGACTTTAATTATGATTCTTTCTAAATAAAAATTAAAAGATGAATTCAGTGCATTTTTTTTATAGTTTGTGATTTAAAGCCCGACATGGCCACTGGCGCCAATGTTCAGTTACTCCATGCAAAGGTCTAAGCATATATACAGAGTCTGTGATTGTAAAAGCCTTCTTATTAACTAATTACCATATGCAAAGGTCTGTTGGGGGTGAAATTTGCACTATACTTCGGGGAGGAGCTGAGAGAGGTAAAGCTTAGAGATGGTTGTTATGTAATGGACCACTGAAAAAGCTGTAGAAATGGTTGGTGAGAACACAACCTGCATTGCTGCTACCCTCGGCTCCACCCATGAATGGAGAATTCGAAGATGCAAAGCTCCTGAATAATCTCCTGACTGAAAAGAACAAGGAATGCATAACCTTTTGCAATAAACATGTCGTTGGTAGGTTTTATTTATTTAAAGTTTTAACCTGGAAAAATTAACTTGCACTTCATGTCAAATACCTGTATTAAAATCCTGTTATGAATTTTGAGTAGACCAACTTCGAGATTAAAATGGATAACCCAACGAGTCCTTAACCTGATACAAAGACGAGATTCTCGGGTCAAGAAATATTAGAACAAGAGATAGAAAAAGAGACTTAAATGTTAAAATATTTTTGATTAATAATATGGTAATATTTTTAAATAATATTTTTATAAAGTAAATAATATTATAATTTAATTAATAAAAAATAAATTTATATATTATTATTGTATTAAAAAATATAATTTTGAATTATAATTTAAATATTATATATATAATTAGATATTTTTTTAATATATATAAAAATTTTATTTAAATATATTAAATTATAATAAAAATTAAAAGAGATAAATTAATTATTAAAAAAAAATTCAACTGTATATAATAAAATTTTAATATTTATAAATATAACTGTATTATTTATAATATTATTTATATAAATATATATATATATTTTTAAAATATAAAATTAATATTTAATAATAATATTTTATCAAAAAATTTAATAATTAATATATATCATAATTTATATATATATATATATATATATATATATATATATATATATATATATATAATAAATAATAATAAAAAAATTTTTAGTTTTACATCGTGGCGTGTAGTCACTAATAAAAATTTATGAATTAAGGAATTTGAAACTTCTTATTTGTGGAAGGAATTGACAAAATATATAAAAAAGTCATTATATTTTGATCATTAACAATGAAGTAGGAATTAATCCTCCGTTAATGTTATTTATAGTCCTATATGCATGATATAAATGTTGTTATTTTTGTTAATAAATATTAGGTTTTTTTTATATGTAAATATTATAATTATAATTATAATTAATCACCAAAAGTAACTAAACTAATTTATTTAATATTATGCATATATAATAATTATAGTTTAATTGTCATTAAAGTGATCAAATTATAATTTTTGAATAAATATGTATGTATTATTAATTATTAAAATTTTAAGATTTATTTAATAATAAATTATTATTTTATAATTAATAATATAATTAAGATAAATTAATATTTTAATTATATATATATTTTTTAAAAATTAAATATATTTAATTAAAAATATTTAATTTATCTATTAAAATTAATATTATTATTTCTAATAATATATTATAAAATTTTTCAAAGAAAAACCTCAATATACTCTATAACTAGTTACTCATTTCGTTATGCTGATTGCAAATCTTATTTTTGGTGTTGCAAGTTTTGTGTTTGGATAGAAAAACTTTTACCCACGAGGCCCACAGCCCCGACTGTCATATGTTCACCCTTCCCCGCCCATGTACGTTTCACATCATATAAATGCAAGAAATTTACGAGTTAGGCAATATTGGATTGTTGCAACTTATTTATTTATTATAATTGTGTATTTTATTTAAGTAGAAATGTATCTAATATTTGATAGGAAAGTTCAACGTAAACATTAATCCCCAAATGCACTTGCTCTTGTGCTTCTCGGTTGTCAAATCTTACGCTTTGAAAATTAGGAAAAGATAAAGGCCACGTAAGTTACGCGCAATGAGCCAGCAATTCATATCCTACCGAAATCCACGAGGGCCAATCAAGCAAATTATAATGTTTATGTATGTAATTAGCACTCGATTGCCTAACGACTACACTTTGCCTTAATAGATCTTTTCTATTTTATTTTTTTTTAAAATATCCAACTCAATTTATCTATTATTGTGACAAATTTGAGTTATTCTTTTCTGTTTATTTTACAGTCGGTGTTGCCCCTTTTAACCAAAAGCTTTCGTAATAATAACATGATAATGTTATTATAGTTGAGAAGATGTAATTTCAGTTTATGGAAAAAAGAAAAGAAGAAGTCTGTATGACATTTGGTGTAGTAAACATGGCACAATTTTTCAATAAGTATGCCTTTTTTCAGTGATAGATTTCTTTTTTATTAAGCGACCCAAAAAAAACACAAACAAACAAACAAACAAAAGTTGAGCAGAGAACTGGGAAACCGTGTTATCAATTTTTAGCCAGCTCGCGCCTGCCGACGTGATCAAACCTTGTCATCCTTTAAAGACACACACGGTGGACCCAATAAATTTGGATCATTCGTTTAACGATGAGTAGGCCCAGAAATAGCAACTTTCTTTTGTTGAGGGGAAAATACTATTTTTGGAAAAGTTAGACGGAATACTGTGAGCTTCTTCACCATTTTCTTTTCTTTTCCTTTTTTATTTTTTTTAAATACTTTTAAAAAATATAAAATGTGTAAATATGATATACAATGAGAATAATAAAATGTAGGAATAATCACCAAACGTACTCCAAGAAGTAAGAAGCGTTTATGTACGACTGATAGATTTCTTAATGTGGACCCAACCATAAAAAATTAATGGTGTTATTTAAGTCTAGAAGATTCAAAATTCATAGCTTCTTTTCGTCAGAACTTTCAAGTGTTTCGACAAAAATGCTTGACCCAAAAGGCTGAGGAAAAGGCCAAAGGTTAAAGCAAGGGTTGCATCGTCATTTTATTAATAGCCTTTTTCGGGAGGCTTCTACCTCTCCATCCGTTCCTTTGACTAGCCGTGAGGATATGCTTTTCAACTCAAACCAACAAGCTAAAAGTAAAGCATTTTGAGGCGCCTCGCCAGTTTTCGATTGCCAGCAAGGGAGCACAAGGGACGGCCCCAGATATGGCTAGCTATTTTTATTTAAGTAAATATAATTAATTGTTTATATTATATATAAAATATTAATATAATATAAAATAATATGTATGAATTATAAAAAATTTATATTTTAAAAGTTACTTATATTTTTATTTTTTTTAAATTAAGATTCATTTGTTTCTAATAAAATATTTTCTTATATTTTTCTATTTAATAAATTTAAAAAATATAATTAATAAAAAATAATTATAAAATTAATGTAAAATAATAACTTTTTATACAAAATGAATTTCGATTAAAATAAGTAAAAATTATTTTTTATTTGTGGTCATTTAATATTAAAATTTTTCTATTTTAAGGAAATTAATCTTTTTTTATATATTTTTTTATTCATATTAATAATTAATTTATATTAAAAATACATTATTTTAATTTTATTTTATAATAATTAAAATAAAAAATAATTTTTAAATTAAATAATAAAAAACAGTTTATTTATATATATTTTTTTAATAAATATTTTTTATATATAAATTATTTTAATAATCTAGTGAAACAATTCAGTTATCCTTGAATAAGAAGAATGTGTAGCAATAGAATAGACAGAGATATTAATGGGTGTAAATTAGATTGATAAAAGTGAAAAGTACTTGCCTGCAACGCAGTGGTGACAGTATACTCATCCATGTCAACGTAGTTTTTGTTAATGGCCGCCATCATAAGCTTGTCAGACTCAGGCTCCATCCATGTGGTGACAAATGATGCCAAGTTAAGCCTTGGATTCCCATCCAGCATC
The DNA here is from genome assembly GCA_037832345.1 of Rhizophora mangle. Lineage (NCBI taxonomy): Eukaryota > Viridiplantae > Streptophyta > Magnoliopsida > Malpighiales > Rhizophoraceae > Rhizophora > Rhizophora mangle. The sequence goes on along the minus strand of JBAPLJ010001421.1, from coordinate 1,618,395 downwards.
GGCTTGTCGTTGATGATCTGGTACGCTGCCTCCTTCGGCAGAGTTGATCAGTGTCCAAGCCAAACCCATATATTTTGTTAATTATTATTGATTTTTTTTAATGCGTGGAGTTTCAAAAACGGCAGGAAAAATACAAAAAAGAAGCACTGAATACAAAATTACCTAGGAAATGAGGTTCTAACATAACGATAACGAGAAGCGAAGGTTGAGTTCACTGAGACATCGGATTCGGAAGCTGTCTTGGAAAGAACCGTAGCGGATGAAGGTGGTGGTCACCCACGGAGAAAAAAATATAAATAAAAATAATTAAGATGAGATAAGATACTGAAGGACCGGAAGCAAAAGGTTTAGATGAAGCGAGAAGAAATGAAGTCCATAGGGAGACTTCCATTGATAAAAAATAAACAAAGAAAAAAAATAATCATTATGTATTAAATCTAATCATGTTATACCGTAGACGGTTAATTTTCGTAAGATATGATGTCCCCTTGTTGGAACATGGAAAAAACCCACTCCATCGGGATCAAACATGTCCATGTGAAATAGGTTGTGGGGACAATTAAGAACTAGGGAGTGTAAATAATATTTAATTAGTATTAGATATAGATTTATCCTATATATTGAGTAGTATATTTTTGTTTATATTTTATTTAAATAAAAATAAAAATTTATAATTATATTTTAATAATTATTTTTATTTTTTTAATAATAAATATTTATATTATATAAATTTTAGATATATATAAAAAATTATTAGTATCAATTAAATAAATTTTAATATAAATTAAATTATAATTAAATATATTAAATAAATAAAATATATGTTAAAATTAATTAATATTAAATATTTTAAATAGTAAAAAATTATAAATTAAATAAAAATTTAAAATTTTTAAAAAATTAAACAAATATTATTATATAAATAATTTATTAATTTATTTTTTTAATTTTAACAATATATTTTTATATTAGTATTAAAATTTTATTATATACAAATTTATTATATTTATTAAAAAGTATTTTTATTTATATATTATTTAAATAAAAAAATAAATAATTTAAATTATAAATATTTTTAAAAAATAAATTTAAGAATAATTTTAAAAAACAAAAAAATAATAACAAAATAAAAAAAATCTTAAATTATAAATATATTTAAAAATAAAAAAATTGTAATTATTTTGTTCTTTAAAATTTATTTTTTGTTATTATTATTATTATTTTAAAAATTATTAACATTTGCATTGCAGAAAAGAGTACGAGTAAGTCAATTACCATTTCTCCCCCAGTAAATTGGAGCAGGGCCGCAAATCTTATGTCCTCTTTCTAGGATTTAATCTCCAATAGCGGCAAAGTCCATTTGCATACTAGTTGTTAAAATGTGCAAGGGGTACAATAATGCCATGGAAAATTGTAAAGAAAACATGATGATAAGGACTTCCAGGCTCTCTACCAAATTAATCACAAAGACTGCCAAGGACGGTGACAAAGAGAAGAACGGCTGCTGTGGTTATAAAGAAGACCGCTTTGTAACAGCAGGAATTGGTGCAAATTCTTGATTAGATTGAAATTTAAAATATGATTGATTGCATCTAGTTATATATATGATTTTTTTTTTTAAATAAAATTTATTTTTATTAATTTAAAATAAAAATATATATATAATTTTTTTATAAAATAAAATAAAAAATATTTTATTAAAAATAAAATTTTAAGAAATTATTATATTTTTAAAATAATTTTTTTAAAATTTATGTTATTTATAAATATGATAATAATTGTTTAATAATATATACTTTTGGTCTAATAATTAATATTTTAAATATTTATTTAAATAATTATAAACTTAAATATTAATTAATAATTAATATATAATATTTATTTATTTCAGTAATTATAACCTTTAATTACAACCAAAGTTCCATGTTCAAAATTCATCACACTTCTGTTTGAGTATTTGAACCAATGGTTATTTCTTTTGGCCACTACACACCCCTCCTCCTGTTTTCAAATCCAGAAGAAACAACTTTTTCCTTATTATTTTGAAAACCCCAACAGGAGGTACCCATAGTTTGGAGAAAAATTTTCATAGAGAGGAAAAAGATGAACCGTGTTTGCTAGAAACAAAGGAATACCAGGAAGGGTTCCAATTTTCTGCTGAAAGTCTATAACCCACGGGATTAGATGACTCTACTCTAAAGTTGCATAATCCAATTGAAATCGTTTGCATGAAATCATTTCAAAAGCCCTTTTCCTAATTAGCATTCTTCATCAGAATTCAGTGGCCATTCTGTGTGACTGCAAATATTGCCAGTGAGGGGTTTGGGACATGTATGTATGAAATAGCACAATAAAGAAAGAATGGTTCAATTGAAGCAAAGTGCATGGTGAAGCAATTTAGGATTGGAAAATTGAATGTCGATACTATGTTATTGCAAGTGGACCAACCAAAAGTCCTATCTAAAGGAGGACATGCATTTTGACTGAGCAACTTTGTGGAAAAAAGAGGCCCAAAGGGATGAAAAGGGAGTCAAGGTTGGCCAGGATGAATTGGATTTCTAGAGCTTCATGGATGCCCGGGCCTTCAATGCCCTATACGACAACTTACTCAATGATTAATCACACAGACCGGTAAACAAAATTTTCAGGTATAAAAGAAAGACGCAAAGGACAGCAAAGAAACCTTGTTTTTATAATCCACAGGTCATTTCCCAAGTAGTCTGCCTATTACGTAATTGGGATAACACGGTTTAATTTATCAAACACAGCAAGGAATAGAGGTGAAATCCAGGAAGAGTAAGCATGAAAGGTACAAATCTATGAAGAAACGGCATAGAGCACACGTAGCCCCTGAATGGACCAGAAGAAACATACAGGAAATATGAACACAACACACCCAACATATAGAGTCATAATAAGGTAGAAAATAACATAACGACGTCATCGCCATTAAAATGAACTCTTAACAAACGCCGTTCATCTTCTTCCTCTCCATAACAAACTTCCTCCAGACAGTAGTAATCTCTCTTTGGGTCTCCAAAGCAGTCTTCTTTTCGACCACGGCGCCACTCTTTTCTTTCTTTGCAATCTTGGCACTGATCTTGGATGGCAGTGTATCAAGTTCATGGCAAACCTTCTCAATGTCAAGGACAAGGCGCTCCGCTAACGCGCGAGAAAATTCTTCTCTGATGACTACCCGGAGCACAGTGACGTGCTGGGCATCAGGGGGCATGGAATATGCAGGAACAATCCAACCAAAGCGCCTCAACATATCTGAAATCTCAAACTCATCGTGCATGCTGTTATCTTTCAAGGAAAAGGCTACTAGCGGCACCCCATTGTCTTTGGAAACAAGGTTGAAGCGCCCTGTCCTCTCTAGCCCTTCTTTGAGCACCATCATGTTGTCTCTGCAGTTCTCCATAATGTTCTTATATCCCTCAAAGCCTAAGCGAATAAGTTGGTAGTATTGAGCAATAACTTGACTAGAACCTGCAAGAGAAGAGTTAAAAAGGAACATCGACACGAATGATGGCCACGGTGCCTTTAGCCCAACCGGCATTACCAAACTCACAGATTAAGTTGGCAGAATATTCACCTTTGGAGAAGTTGAGGGTGAAGGTCGGTTGATCGGCTCCAAGATAGTTAATATGGAAGATGAGTTCTTCAGGCAAATCCTCTTTGCTCCTCCAAATGACCCAGCCAACACCTGCATAGACTAATCCGTACTTGTGCCCACTAACATTAATACTCTTCACCAATGGTAATCGGAAGTCCCACTCAAGTTCTGGGTAAATAAACGGTGCAATAAAGCCACCGCTTGCTGCATCCACATGAATTGGAGTGTCCCATCTTGCAAGTCAAGAGATAATTTAGTCTACTAGGTTTTAATTTTAAACACTTCGGTCCTCTTATCATGAAACTACATTGCTACATTAGATAAAATACTGAAAAAAAGAAAATAAAAGCCTGAAATTGTAAATATGATCTAAGAAGTAACAATGAAACAACATCAGGGATGTTTACCCAGTTTGCTTGTTCTTCTCAGTCAAGAGTTCATTTAAGAGCACTACATCTTCAAATTCTCCATTAAGAGTGGAGCCAAGGATAGCAGCAACACAAATTGTGTTTTCATCAACCATTTCCACTGCTTTCATGGGGTCCATTACATAATAACCATCACTAAGCTTCACCTCTTTCAACTCTACCTCAAAGTACCTTGCAAATTTCTCCCAACATACCTGACAGCATGGGGCATTTTGATTATGAAATGTTTTGAAGCTAATAACCATAGCATTATTAGCTACGCATAATAAGCTACATCAATGGCATGATTATATTCTAAAAGAAAAACTTTAATATAATTGTAAAGTTATGCAAATTTTATCTTTTTTTAAATTCTTAGTATGACAATCTCACGCATTGGGATACCCGGCTTTAATTTTTTTTTTTTTTTAATTGCATTAGTTTTACGATTCATCCAATTATTTCCAAAATGAATTCAGTTGAATTTTAATTGTAGAATTTCTTTGTTTTGTACAGGACCACTTACGCACAGCACAGCTAGGCACGTGACCGTGAACTAGGAATCAAGAAATCTTGAGTACCTGGACATTGGCTCCGGTCACGATGTTGGGCCTATCATAAGGCTTTCCCTCGGCTTTTCTCCTGTTCTGCCACTTTCTCTTGAAGGCTAAGCCAGCCAGCATTATTGCCTCCGAGGATCCCACGGTCCCCACCCCGATTGCAGCTTCTGAATCCCCAAGTGGTGCATTAAACAGGCGAGCTATCATGTTAACACATCGGTTCTGTATCAAATATTCTTTAATTTATCATCATCATGTCATACTTCATTTTTATTTCCAAATACAATGTAAGGAAAACTCATTTTCAGAGGAAAATAATTTCCGAATATGTCGATTGAAATATGTGCAATGCATTAAATCAATCTCTCACGAATGGTTCCATGTCCTAACAGCAAAAAGGATCCATGTTAGGAGGGTCCAAGCAAAATTTCCCCTGTAAATTTTTTAGCTATGCTTCTGGCTTATAATGGATCATTTCCTAATGGAAGGACATAACGGGAGACTCGATCTAGTCGATCAATTTCTAAGGCTTCAACTTTTTCAAACGAAAGTCACAATATACTTGCTGGCGCAAACATAACTAGGAGTGATGAGTGACTTGAGATCAAATCCATTACCTCGCATAATGAAACATGGGACCACATTGAAAGCTATTAGAAAAAGTTGGGTAGAGTATGCAAATCTTTTTTAAAATTTTTTTATTAGAAAGGATGTAAAATATGTAATAAATATTGTAGCACATATAATAAATAATATAAAATTTTAAAGTTTTTTGCAAAAAAAAAAAAAAAAAAAAAAAAAAAAACCACAAGATACAACAAGTATAATGTTATACACAACAAATGAAATACATTATACAGCAAGACAACAATGTATCTTTTAGTTACTCATTTTATTAAGCTGATTGCAAAAATTCAAAATAAAAAACCTATTTCTCACAAGGCCCACAGGCCCCGACTGTCCTATGGTCACCAGTCCCCGCCCATGTATGTTTCCTATTATATAAATGCAACAATTTGACAGGGTATGATCCGAGTTAGACAGTATTGGATTGTTGCCACTTTTATTTTTTATTTTTTAAAGATTTAGTTAGTTATGTATCTAATGTTGGATAGGACAGTTCATCCTAAACAGTAATCACCAAACGCACTTGCTATTGTTCTTTTCGGTTGTCAATCTCAAGCTTTAAAAATTAGAAAGGACAAAGGCCAGGTAAGCCAATACTGTCTTTTGAGGGGACCCAAATAGAAAAGTTGTTCATAGCCTGCCGAAATCCAGGAGCGCCAATCAAGCATTAATTAGCACTCGATTGCCCGGCTACCTTTGGGGACCCATTTCGATGAAGAGAAGAGAATAGCATAACTCAAATTAGATATATTGTTACAAACACTTTTCTATTTTATTCTTTTTAACTTTTTATTTTATTTTTATTTTTTTTAAATATCTAACACAATCTATTTATCACCCTGACAAATTTAAATTATTTTTCTCTTTATCGCAAAATTAAGTATATTAATGATAGATTTTGCTTACAGTGTTGCCCCTTTTAACTGAAGCTTTAATAACAGTTAACAGTAAAGAACAAAGAAGTCTACGTGACATTTAAAGTAACCCCTTTTTCAGTGATTGATTTCTTTTTGCCAAGGGACAAAAAAAAAAAAAAAGGAGCAGAGAACCGAGAAGCGCCGCGTCATCAAATTAGCCAGCTCACGCCTGCCGACGAGATCAAAATAACCATCCTTTTATAGACGGGCATGACGGGACCCTTCCTCTAACGATGAGTACGAAATAGCAACTTACTTCCGTTGAGGGGCAAATAGCACTATTGGAAAAGTTAAAGACGGAATACTGTGAGCTTCTTCTGTCTTACGTGAGTTTCACCGTTTTCTTTTCTTTTCTTTTTTAACTTTTAAAAAATATGTAAATATGATAAAATGTACAAATAATCACCAAACATACTCCAAGAAGAAAGAAGCATTTATGTACCAGTGATAGATTTCTTAATGTGGACCCAACTATAAAAAATTAATGGTGTTATTTAAGTCTAGAAGATTCAAAATTAATAGCTTCTTTCTTTTTTTTTTTTTTTTTTAACAACTTTCAAATGTTTTGACAAAATGCTTGACCTGTAAGGCTAAGGAAAAGGCCAAAGGTTAAAGCAAGGGTGTCATCGTCATTTTATTAACAGCCTTTTTCGGGAGGCTTCTACATCTCCATCCAGCCCTTTGACTTGCTACACGCTAAAAAGCTACCTTAACGCGTCTGGCCAGTTTTTGATTGCTAGCCAAGGAGCACAAAAAGACAGCCCAGGTACAGCTAGGTATTTTTATTTAAGTAAATATAATTAATTATTTATATTATATATAAAATATTAATATAATATAAAATAATAAATATATACGATGGAAATTTATATTTTTGATGTCATTTATATTTTTTTTTTCTTATTAAGATTCATTTGTTTTTAATAAAATATTTTCTTATAATTTTTTATTTTTTATTTAACAAACTAAAAAAATATAATTAATAAAAAATAATATAAAATAATAATTTTTTATACAAAATAAAATTTTGAATTAAAATAAATAAAAATTATTTTTTAAAAAAAAATTAATTTTATTTAATTTTATCATTATTCTTGTTGCTCATTGGTAAATTAATTTTCTTACTAGTATGATAAGATTTTTTTTTTTTTTACTATTTAACTTTAAAATTTTTTTATGTTGAAAAAAATTAACTATTTTTTTATTCTTTTATTTATACTAATAATTAATTTATGTTAATACCTTTAATTATATTATTTTAATTTGATTCTATAATAACTCAAATCAATTAAATAATAAAAAATAATTTATATTTTATAAAAAATTAATACATATTTTTTATAAATAAATTATTTTTATAATCAAATAAAACAATTAAGCTATCTATCTTATACGATACTAGCAAGAATGTGTAGTAGCAGAACAGACAGAGATATTAACGGGCGTAAATTTGGTTGATAAAAGGAAAAAGCACTTGCCTGCAACTCAGTCGTGACAGGATACTCATCCATGTCAACATAGTTTTTGTTAATGGCCGCCATCATAAGCTTGTCACACTCAGGCTCCATCCAAGTGGTGACGAACGATGCCAAGTTAAGCCTTGGATTCCCATCCAGCATCAGCTCGTCGTTGATGATCTGGTAAGCTGCCTCCTTCGGGATCGAGTTCTCCGGCATCCTGAACCTGCAGATCACCATCGTTAATTGACTATAGTTGATCAGTGTGCAAGCCAATCCCATATGCTTTGTTAATTTATTATTATTTTTTTTAATCTGTGGAGTTTCAAAAACGGCAGGACAAAAAAACGAAAGGCACCGATTATAATAAATATTACCTAGGAAGTGAGGTTCTAACATAACGAGAAGCGAAGGTTGAGTTGATTGAGCCATCGGATTCGGAGGCTGTCTTGGAGAGAACCATAGCGGACGGAGGTGGTGGTTGCGGCCGGAGAAAATAAAAATAAAAATAATTAAGATGAGATAAGAAATTGAAGGACCTAAAGCAAGATGCTCAGATGAGGTAAGAAGCGATAAGCTCCACAGGGAGACTTATAAAAAAAACAAAAAAAAAAAAAAGAATTAATAATCATATTTTACTGTACGGGCTTAATTTTCGCAAGATATGATGACGGCTTGTTGGAATATGGAAAGATGTTTACTAAACTACCAATTCCATCAGAACAAAACATGCCCTTGTGGAATGGGTTGTGGGACCATTAAAAACTAGCGGTGCAAATAATATTTAATTAGTATTAGATACAAGTTTATTATATATATTTATATTAAATAATATATTTTTATTTATATTTTATTTAAATAAAAAATAAAAAATTTAAATTATAAATAATTTTAAAAATATATTTTTTAAAAAAATAAAAAAATAAATTTATATGTATTTTTTAAAATAAATATATTTATTTTTTATTTTTTAATAATAAATATTTATATTATATTAATTTTAAATATATATAAAAAATATTAATGTAAATGAAATAAAATATAATATATATTTGATAATAATTGAATAATTTAAATAAATAAAATTTGTGTAAAATTTAATTATAAAATTACAAATATCATTACAAGTAAATTGCATCTTCTCTTTATTTTTCTAAGCCTAATGAGTAAACAAAGGAAATCTAAACAACTTTTTCTATTAGCATGTATCATAGGTGACTTCCCTTTCTCTAATTGCTAATATATCTAGCATCATCTACTTTTTTAAACACTTTATAAACTAGTATCATGCATATACTCCAATCCTTTGTCATAAAGTTAATTCATTAAGATATGCACACATTGTATGATTTTCAACTTGATCCGAGTCTACATGGAAACTTTTTCTTTATATAAGAACAATCAAATAAAAAGCAATTGTTCTTTAATAGTTGTCTAATACTTAGCAAATTCTAATCAATGTCAAAAGCATATAGAACATCAAAATTAGTTTTGTAAATGTCTTAGTTTACATTATAGTTACCTCTTTTCCATAGACTTTAATAAAGTCTTTATTGCCTATCTTAACTTTAGAAGTAAAAGACTTATTAAGTTCTTTGAATAATGATAGATTTGGAGACATATGATTGGTGTATCCATTATCTATTAGCCAAATCTCTATATGGTTGAAATAAATGCTAAAATTTGCCCAAAAAAAATCATGTTTGCTATTTGTTTTGCTATGATTTATTTTTCTTTAAATAAAGTCACTTTCTATACCTTTACTAATTACTATTTCTAAAAACTACATGAGGTCCCTACCAACAATACTTACGAAAGTAATTAGTCTTTTTATAGTATTCACAAGGTACATGCACTTCTCTATTACTTATTGTACTACTTTTACCTTTTCTCTCTATCTTTTTTTTTTTCTCCATTTTGCTTTTTCTTCTTCTATGATTTTTATTTATGCTTAGATTTTTACCTTTTCTTCTTTGCTTAGATTTTTCTCAAGATCTCAATGTTAAAAGGTCTTAATCAATTGTGACAATCTTCTTACATATGTAAAGATTAAATATTTTAAAATTTTGCTTGTTGATTTGGTGTCAAGCTTACTCTTACAACACTCCGATCACTTAATCTTGAAGCCAAAGCTTTGCACAAACTTTTCACAATTTTAGAATATTTCTCTGTAAATTACTACATCTCCTTTTTCTACTTTAATTTTTCAAAATCTCTCTTTTCTTATTGAAAGTACTTAGCCTTATTTATTGATATTCAATATATATATATATATATATATATATATATGCTTTTTGTAATTTATATGCTTTTATCACGTTGGTTGACCAACTGGTCTGAATAATTAGTCCAAACATTTTGTCCAAAATCAACTTTTGTTAATTAGACTTTCTTCTGCTCATTTAGTCAACTATAATGAAAGTTTGATTGATCAATTCAAACTTTCTATCAAAATTACCTTTATCAAATTTCTTTAGTTCATTTAATTAATTATAGCTATACATTAAATTGACTAATCTAAACTTTCTAAAACTTTTTAACTTCTCAAGTTGTTTTCCCTTGTACTCAATTTCTTTTCTTCTTTTGCACACTTTTGTTCAATCCTATTTAATATCTTTCAAATTATATTCTTTTTTTTTTTTTTCCAAAATCTCATTTAAACTCTCTCTCTTTTTCTTTTTCATTTTTATTTTTTCTTTTTCATAATGTAAATCAAATTCAAGTTTCTTTCCTTTTTTTTTTTTCATAACCTTACTTAAATACATTCCTTTTTTTTTTTTCAACTTTATAATATGTATTTTTTTAATAAATCAATCATAAATTTCTTTGTAAAATTTCAAAGAATATGTTGTTTTTTTTCTTTAAAAATTAGATTAAAATATCTTTCTAACCTTTTATAGCTCATTACTTAATTCAACTCTAATTGTATGTGACATCTATTAGAAATTAACCTATAAGACCTATCTTGACAAAATTGACATACTTCAATATTGGTCATAACTTTCTCTACACATCTTCAATTAATAAATAATTGGTGGCTTTGAAAACTAATCTTATTTAGCTTTCCAAACATGCATTTCTCATCATTTAATTCATTTTCAATATAATAGTTTTTAAAAATTGACTAATAATTAGCTGACTTCTCTTGTTGTGCTTGTATTGCTTTTTTCATACTTTTAGATTTGTGTGATTTTATCTTTTCACTAATCATACCTTAATAAACACATTAGCAACACTTAATGTTTTATTATCATCAAAATTCAATATGAAATCTAGGGGTCGCAACACCTAACATACTTCTTTCATTCATAGTTAGCTTATATATATGAAAATGCTAAAAAATACATCATTACAACTTAAACAAGGCTTAGTGCATGTAGATAGCTTGTTTACATAAATAAACCTTTTCCATAATACAAGTTAAACTCTTAAGCTTCTTCCATGATAACTTGTAAACATAGGCAAAAGCCACATTTGGCAAGTTAATGACCTACTCTATTATGTTACATTCAAACTTGAAAACTAAAATTTAAAATTTGGAGGGAAGGATCGTGATAGTAGTGAATTTACAAAGGCAATGCAGCAGCACCAAGTCCTCCTTGCTAGGCAATAGCAACATCATCCCCCATGCATCTCGACAATGGAAAACTTGGTAAAATAAAGAAAGAGGCGGTTTGCAACAAAATTCAATTGGAAGAACATTAATGAGCAACTTCGATTGGAAGGAGGGTAGAATCAGGCTTCTACATTTCAGACAAACTTTCACCAACTCATGCAGAGCTAGAATGACCATCACACCATTGAGTATTAATTATCAATAATTACAGTATCTAATGGTACTTTTGTAATGCCAATGCCAGTAAGTTAGCTCTTTGGAAGGGAATGTCAAATGAAAAAATAAAAATGAAACTTGAGCAGGAGTTGAAAGCTTGGAAAATGGAGGACGTCTTCGTTTATGGAATCTCTGTTACCTGACTTTCTCACAACACTGTGCACAAAGTGAGGAAGAAAATAATAGTTCTCATTACTACATAGTGATGGGAACAGTTTCTCAACTGATGTTTGGATATCAGTGGGCTATTGAGATCCTCGTAAGCACGTTGGGTGTCTCGTAATGGATAAAATATTTTAAATTACAAGACAATATTATATATATATATATATATATATATATAATAAATAGTCTCTTTAACTATATAAAATATTTTGTATGTAATATAAAAGTTTGTGTATCTATCTGTATTCATAAGACTGTGTGCAGGCAATCATTACCTTCTTTTTGAGATGGGGGGCTATGAGGAGGTTGGCGGCCATTATTGGGTTGTGCTGGGGATTGTGAATTTTTTGGCTTGTCAATTGTGCATTTTCTGTTGATTACAAAAAGGAGCCAATTATATAATCTATAATGCTTACTTTGACTTCAGATTCCGAAGTCAAGGTTGTTTTCTCCAATTCTTCTCTTGACCCAGAAAAAAAAAAAAAAAAAACAAAAAGAGTTGCTTTCTCCAAATTGAGGGCACCTAACGAGTTATCTTAAGTTCTAGGAAAGATGCATTCAACTCTTCGATCAATTAATTAGTTACCTTTCAGCCTCCTGTATCAGCTTCATTTCAGTATGTACAGTTACTTCAGCTGCTTCCGTGGATGGAGAAGCCCAAGCAGCTTTTCCGTTACTTCAGCAGAAAAGATTAATGGTGCGCCACTGATGGTTCTATAACCTTCAAGTTCGAATTGGCTGGGGTTTCTTGGGACACCAATCCTCCGACAAAAAGGACTCCAGGCATGCCCCTGCGCGGGAATACAGGTTACTGCACTACAGCAATGCCCTTTGATTCATACATCTCGAAGACATCATACCTATTTCCAACATAGATAGTTTTGTGTCTCCACGCATTTTAGGCCTTTCCCAATGATTCAGTTTTGGGTGGTATCAGGCTTCGGCTAGTAACCTCCTTCGCCATAATCTTCTGAAGATCTCTCGATTTGTTTTTCTTTTTTGGGTGTCTACTACTGCAGTTACGACATTCATATATTACTACACTTGGAACTCTATATCTAAAAGATACAAATTCCTAGATCAGAATCGATCGAGCAGATTTTGTTACAACTTCAACCTCATTTGTTCCCCAGTTTATTAATTCCTTGCACAGTGCCAATGAAAAGATTATATTAGGAATTTGCCATTTAGAACAGCTAAACTGGTCCATTGTAGAAAGTCAAAGTTGTGACTTTGATGCCCAAATACAAGGAAATGGAACATGTAAAAGATGCAATTTAAAGGAGGAAGTTCCAACCCCATCATGCAAGTTGACAAATAGAGAAACGTGAGCCACCTTAGATGGAATTGTTAAAAAATGAAAACCACAATGAAAGCAGGGGGGCAAAGCCCAAATCAGATGTTCAAGGCTTTGCTAAAGCAGACTGCAGCTTCTTATTTCTTTTCAACAATGGGCTCAAATGAGATACTCATTCAGCGCACCTAGGCCTGCAACCAACAATGAAAATGACCTCTGATCAGGCTCTGTGATTTAAGTACAAAAAGTATTGGGCAACATATTAAGCAAGAGTAAGCAATTACTATGAGAATAAAAAAAATTTATGGTTGCATCTAAGGAGTAGTTAAAAATCTGGTATTAATGATGAAAAGCATCAAGTCCCAGTCCAGAAACTCCAGCCAAAAGTAATGCATCAATTCTGGTATGTTGTTATAGCAATTACAACCTAATGCCATGGCAAACACCGTGACATCCACCTCCTGTGGTAGACTAGTGTTTCATATTACAAGATGAAGCACAGAAGACATGTGGACGTCGATCAGTTTCCTTTGCATTCACACAATCTGCTGATGAGAGATTTTTCAACCAAAATATTTTCCCATTAGGGATTTAATAGATCTAAGAGGTATAATGCGAGTCTATGATCCATGAAGTGTGCATTCCTTACCAAAAATTACTTGCAAAAAAAGAAAAGAAAACTAAGATGAAAAAAATAAGCACTCCAAGATTAACAAACATAAAAATGCAACAAATGCAGTATCAATACCATTGCAGTGTCAGGCCAGTTTTGCACTAGCATATAATTATGCTTTGATAGAAAGTCTTCCTTTCAGATCCTCGGCCACAGCTTCAATAAACTGTTCAGTATTGAGATATTGGTCCCTAGCAAGCCTACACACAACAGTGGTATATTTGGTTCATATGTGTTTGAACAGGAGATCATTATGCATTTAGAACAGAACAGGAATACAAATATTTGCATCCATAGCACAAGGCATACTATTTTAAAGAATTACTCACTTAGATCCATGGATAATCAGTGCAAGATCCTTGGTCATCTTGCTTGACTCCACTGCTCCAACGCAAGCTGCCTCCAGTTTTTCAGTGAAATCCAGAAGTCTAGCATTGTCATCCAACTTAGCCCTGCCAATCGGTTACAAAAATATTGTTATTCAATATGCAAAGAAATTAAGCGCACCCAATCATTTAACCAAACAACCAAAGCTCTTGTAAGTATGAAAGCATAAAATCATCTGAAGAATCCAAGAATAGATTCACAAGCAACAGTCACATACCTGTGAGCAAGCCCTCGTGACCAAGCAAAGATGGAGGCTATACTGTTTGTGCTGGTTTCACCACCTTTCTGGTGGACCCTGTAATGCCGAGTAACAGTACCATGGGCTGCTTCAGCTTCTATTGTCTTTCCATCCGGGCACACCTGAAACCATGCCAGACTCAGTTAGGCCTGGAGCAAGGGAGAAAGGAGAGAGCTTAACATGTGCCTCTTTTTTTGGACAGGTTTAATATGTCTGTTAGTATGTTCTGAAATTTTCTCTATATCATTACATACCCCCTATATATTCAAATTTGTTTCCCTATCCCAGATTCCACCTAAAATATGACAACTCAAGACTGAAATTTTGTGCTTAGAAATAGTGGAGGCATATAACTTGACCTCCTTTCATTAACAAAAACAAACAACAAGTGACAGACCAATGGAAACTCAAAACTATGGTTTAAGTGTCTTCCTACCATAAGACTGTTGAATATTAAGAGTCCAGAGAAGTGTTAAGACAAATAGTAGTTCTAGAACAAGCAGTGACTGAAAATACGACCAAAAGCATATACAACAGAAAACACTGTCTGTTAAACCAACAGACAATTCCTTGATCCATCTGGTATAAACTCAGTAAAATAAGAATATAAGTCCAAAACATACCAGTACTGAAGTCATCAGTCCAAGAGATCCAAAGCCTAGGAAAAAGCAGTCAGAATTAGTTTAGCTTCTATTTGCTATCAAAATAAATCCTATGGTAAACATGCAATGAGTTTGAAGCCATAGCACAAATGGCAAAGCAGAAAAATCAAAGAAAATTCAACTTCCAATTGACTGCTAATAGAAATGAGACCAAAGGCAAAGTTTTCATACATTGTAAAGGATCTTAAAAGTTTCTGATGCATACCCTGGGCTAAGAAATCACTCTGCACGTCTCCATCATAGTTTTTGCATGCCCACACATAACCTCCTTCACTCTTGAGAGCATAGGCAACCATATCATCAATGAGTCGGTGCTCATACCTTCCAGTTGAACCATATAAGTCAATGGAGAAAAAAGAGAAAAAAGGAGGACAAAAGAAAAGACAAGCATCTCAAAGCAAACATACAAGGTGGATACTCACCATATCCCAGCAGCCTCAAACTTTGTTTTCCAGTTAGCTTCATAAACTTCTTGAAATATGTCCTTAAATCTTCATCAACACAAAAAATAAGTGTACCACACATATTAGTTAATCAATTAAAAAAGATATAAAGCAAGACAAAATGACTTGACATCCCAACTTTAGTACAATCGACTAGCAGCCAAAAGGGTGACAAAGTATCAAGAGCACCATACCTGCCATCATACTTCTTAAGGATAGTATTCTTTGTGCTAAGATATAGTGGCCATTTCTTCTCATAAGCAGTGGTCATAGAGGCCTCAGCAAATGCACGGATGGACTGCATTCTCATAACAAACACAGAAACAAAAAAACATTGCACTGCAATTTAGATCCAAGAGATTGTTGCCCTCACCCTGGGAAGCACATCTGCTATCCTAAGAAGAAGCTCACTTAACAAGGCATGCAACTTAACATAAGGTACAAAACGCAAAAAAGGCATGTCCTAGTAACAGGCCCCATCCTTTGTGCTCCTTTCTATTTGATCAAAAGATTTTTTTAATGTCACAAATGTATTGTGTGTTTTCAGTTGCATAAAAGCATAAACCATATGCATGAGGTTGACAAACAAACTAGATAGCGTGTATGAACAAAAAATAATTTTACCTTTAATCTGCAACAAAGAAATAGAAAAGGAAGGATAACTAGATGAAAGAAATATGGTTCTCTCTCTCTCTCTCTCTCTCTGCCCCCACTCTTCCCTAGCCCCTTTGTTTAAGCTTCTGTTTCTTTTTCCTCCCCTCCTTTCTGGTCCCCTCACCCTTCCAACTCTCCTTTTTTACTCTTTTTGTCTCTCCTATCTCTTTTTTTTCCCGGCAGCTTCCCTCCTCAGTCTGCTCCCAGCTATCTCTACCTCTCTCTTTCTTTGAGCCCTTTAGCTTCTACATCAATTTGATTATTCTGTGATCAGTAGCCTCAGTTCTGTCTCTTTTTTGCCTCCATACAATCCCTGGTTTTGCTATAGACTATAAGAAACATTCAGCAAGCTTCTTCAAGTGCATTAAACTCCTTTTGATATGATTTTAACTTTTCACTTTATTATGCTCAGAATTAATAACATTGGATGCTTGATCCATTGTGCTAATATTTGGGATTAGACTTTTCTTTAAACTTGTGTGAATTTTTGTATATAAGCATTCCTTGTATCACCAAGGCACACACCCAGTGCGTTGCACCTTGCACCTAAGGCCTTTACAAACCCTCTGATTTTAATAGCCAAGAGTCAAACAAATCAGCGAAAAATTTCAAGTGATACCTCATCAGTGTTGTACATGGACAATGCCACTCCCCCGGTACCTGTAAAGTTGAAAACCTCATGCTCTTGGTTCTTGCCCTCTCCATCTGGTACTGCAGGCATTTACACACATATTATAATCATTCTTCTGGCAAAGGACAAAAAGAACCATTGATATCAAAGAAACTATTTATGCAAATTCAAAAACCATGTTGATTGCATTCCAATGTTAGAGAAGGCAACATTTGAGGGTACACTAAAGAATTTTTTGCAGCTTATAGCTTGGTAACAGCATCAGTTAGTCATGTCATTTTTATCCCCAGACTAACAATTGTTCATGTAATTTAAAAGGTGAAAGAAAGGAAGTTGAGGTTACAAGCTCCTCAAGAGGTCAAAACTTGAGTTCCTCTGATCTTCAAAAGATGGAAATAAAAATTATCAAACATCCCAAAATAAATGTTTACCAAACACCAACTTCAGTTTCCCAGCTCCTTTAATAACTGTGTCAGTTGCTCGATATTGATCACCAAAAGCATGCCTCCCTATGCAGATTGGCTTTGTCCAACCTGGAAAACAACTACAGTCAGCATTGGTCTAGCCCGTCTAAAAGCACAGGGCAGCAAGTAATATATACAAACAGAAGGAAAGATACCTGGGACCAGCCGGGGAACGTTTTTGCAAAGAATTGGTTCTCTGAAAACAGTACCTGCAGAAATCAATCAGATGTCTGTGATGGTAAACAGTTACAGAGACTGTGACAATTGCAAGCTCACTGACCATTTAAAATATTTCTAATGGTTCCGTTTGGGCTTTTCCACATCTGCTTCAAGTTAAACTCCTTGACACGAGCTTCATCTGTCAATCAGACACATGCTCGTAAAATTTGTCCACATGCTTTCAAAACAGAACATACTATGTCCATAAGAACATGATAATTGAGGAGTTGATGAAAATGAATGTTAATTTCAAAGAAGTGACTGTGTACCTGGAGTAATAGTTGCACACTTGATTGCTACATTGTATCTAAAATGAGAAGCAAAGCGTAAATAAATAAAAACACATATTATTCAATAACAGTTGCACACTCGATTGCTACATTTTATCTATAATGATAACATTAGTAAATGGGAACAGTTATTATTAAGTTGAAAGAAGACATAAATAATGCTTCCCTACTACCCTCATATCACACTAGGAAAAGAAAAACAAAGTAGAATGAAAAATGAAGGTATATCTCTACAAATGTGGATGGCTTAGAACCAAGTGGCATAACAGGATCACTTACTTAAGAGTTGCTTTGGCACTTTCAACTGTGACTTTATCATCAGTGGCATCTCGATGAGGGAGACCAAGGTCAAAGTATTTTATGTCCAACTCCAGAAATGGCAAAATAAGCTGGATCGGATAATGGACAATAACAAGCACTTAGCTCAATTCCATCGCTTAAAAAGTTAGATTTAGTTGAGAAAATGTGAAACCAGTATTAGTTCACCTTATCCTTTATTGACTTCCAGATAACCCGAGTCATTTCATCTCCTACATTATCATATCAAAGGAAACAAAAAATCAAATGATGAGATCCACAGACAGAGTTAGACAGTATAGCCAATTGAATACTCCCTTTAGGATGCAAAAGAACACAACAAACTTGGGTCTGGCCCTTCACAATCAGCACAATAATGGCAAACCCACGCAGCAACCCAAATGGGTAAACTCATCAGCATCAGATAGATGGATAGATCATTCCATGTGCAGGCACCCCATAATTGCTAACAATCGTCTCACACCCAGATCCCACATAATTAAACGCATCCATCAGACTGATGGGATCTTCTTGAATCAATTACTATGGTCAAGTTATTGTCTAATAAAACATATATTAAATTCAAAGAAAGAAAAAAAGAAAAATGAGGCAAAAAATTCCATTCATGAAATGAAACGACTCCTTTTCTTTTGCTCCTGCTACCACTATCAGTGCATCAAAATAGAAAAGAAAGAGAAAGAGGTCAACGTCCCAAAAGCAGATCTCAACGGTAGACAAAACCCCCACCAAAACAAGCATAGTGATGACTCAGAAGAAGAAGAAGAAAACAGGCAAATAAAAAAAAAAAAAAGAAAAATAAAACGCAACTACAAAGCAACGGGAAGGGAGAAGCACATAAAATTCCCCCCCCCCCCAAAAAAAAGAGAAAAAAACGGGGTCTTGGGAAAAATCTCACCGTCCATCTCGACGATGGGATTGGCGACCTTGATCTTCTCGAAAGCCATGGTGAGATTGTCCCTTCCTTCCTCTTCTGAATGGTTTTTCCAAATGAATATCGAAAATGGTAAAAATTGGGAGACTAAGGCCAAGAAGCGGCTAGAGAGGGATAGATAGAAAGATAAAGAGGAGCGCGCGCACATATATATATATATATATAGAGAGAGAGAGAGAGAGAGAGGTCTCACTGCATGAGAGATGTCAACAGTAGTGTGGCAGTGCCCTCCCGATGCTCTGTTCTACTTTTTTTATTCACCCCTTTTTGTCCCTCTTATGTTGGTCAAATTACCTGACTTGCCCTTCTCTCCTGCTGGCTGGCTGGCTGGCTGATGCGTTACCCTGAATGTAATAATCCCCTAGAATTTGGGCAACTGTTTTGCTGAAGTCCGACCCACCTAACCTCACCCCTCCCCACACTACCTTCTTTTGAACAACCATTCCTCGTCGCCTCGCACCACTTTTTTCTTCCTTTTTTTTTATTGTTTTTTTTTTTTTTTTTTTTAAAAACCTAACACTATCAATATCTGACGTCACATATGCCTGAAAACATCTGAACCGTATTTATTTATTTATCAGTGAAAAAAAAAAAAAAAGCAAGGCTATTCTTATTTATATATCAAAATCAAAACTCGAAGGGTGAGAAATAATGATAATAATAATAATAATAAGCGAGAGAAAAATGTGCTTTTTGTACCATACAAAAGACAAGTATCCTTAGCACGAAAGTGTGTCCATCCTCTCCACCATAACTTTTAGGCATGTTCCTCTTAATTAATGGGATGGTCAATTTGTCAAAAAAAATAAAATTATAAAAGATAAATATAACTTCGTTTAATCTCAATAAAGAATTAATCACCGTTTCAAAGCAAGTTTGATGATCAAAATCATTCAAATCTCATCAAAAATTATAAATTCTTATAATTCTACATTTACGTTAAATTTACAATCGGAATAATTTTTTTAAAAAATAAAGTTTTAATAGAGTTTTACATTTAAATTATAAAATTAATAAAATTACAATTTAGTCTTATAATTTTTATTTCTTTTATAATGAATTTTTCATTTTTTTTTTCTCTTTAAAGTTAGTTAATTAATTTTTTATTTTTAATAAAAAATTACTCTTATATTATTTAACTTTTTATATCTCAAAACAATATTAAGCGAAATCTTAAAGCTAACAACTTTGCTAATGGTTAATGCAGTACATTAAATGTTTACCTCAACGCTCGCAAACGGTCGGGGTGGGTTGAGATGACACTGTGACAGGTACCATCCGACAATACACCTCAATGGTGGGAACGCTACGCATTCCCCCTTCTTTCCTTTTCCTGGGTCTCATGGAAGTTGTAGGCTCCTGTTGGGCCTTGGGCGCTTGACAACTCAAAGCAGAGGGGAATTAAATGTCCGACAAGATGACAAATCAAAACCCTCAACTCAATCACAGGCCCGTTAACGATATGTAAACGAAGGTATTGAAAACCGAATCGGAATTAAATGTCTGACAAGATGACAATCAAAACCGTCAACGTAAAATTGGTAAAATTGGGAATCAAAATTATTAATTATTTTTTTAATTTTATAAATTTAAAAATGTATAAAAAATTAAAAATATAATTTTTAAAATATTTTAATTTTTTTAAAATAAAAATTATATTATTAATTTTTTTATATTTAATATTAAATATTAATTTTAATTAATCTAATTAAACTGATTAAACCATCGACCAAACTTTTTAATTCAATCATCCGCCGTTCGTATTTAAAAACCTTGACGTAAACATATAAAATCTTGATCTCCTAAGTAGTGTGCGCATATAAGAGAACAAGAGACACAATAAATTAATAGCAATTTTTTTTTAAAAAAAATTTTATAAATTTATGTTTATTTTTTAAAATTTTATTAAATATTATAATTATTATAATTATTTTTTAAATAAAAATTAATTTTTAAATAATTTTATTTATTAATTTAATTAATATCATTAATCACTTTATTTATTATTATAATTCAAATTTAGACCTTAAAATACTCAATTCATTTAATTTCAACAACAAAAATTTCACACAATTTTTTATTAAGGATACGAAAATCCTTATTCACACTAATGCACTCATGTTTTCGTCCTTTTATTAGAGTATCTTGCTTTTGATTTTTCTTTTGTGATTAACTTTACACTTTTTGCAGCTACAGATATATCTATTACTAAGAAATATTTTTTTTCCAAAGTGTGAGATTAATATATATATATATATTATTTTTAATTAATAAATAAATTATTCAGATTGCATGTGATTAATATCGGATAATTAATATTGCAAAAATAATTGAATGAGAAAAAATCTGTCACATCAATTTTTCTTTTTTTTTTTTTTTTTGAGTAGTTGGTATTGAGCTGGTGTACAATCTCATATAATTCTCAATCAATGTCACTGAATCGAGGCAAGTGAATTTCGGCCGAGGCATGCCTAGCAAATTGTCAATTTAGCTTTTTTTTATTATTATTATTATTATGGGATTGCAATTCCATTAGCGAAGACAGGTTAATCATGTCGTTTTCATAACTGAAGACTGCTTAATTTTATAACCAGTTAATTATTATTAATAATCTCCTATCATAGCCAAACTCATAATCAAATATTTAATCCATAATGTTATTATAATTAAAAATAGCAACTGAGCATGTATATTGAAATTAAACTCCCTAATTCTGCAAAAATGATACAAAAACTGGCAATTCAATTAATAGTTCAATGGGCAGTTCTATTCGATAAATCCAAATCAAGAAAGAGGAAACACCCAAATAAAAGATAAAAGGAAATTTTTTTTTTTAATTTTTTTGAGCACTTTTATCTTTTAGTATCTCAATCGCTTCGTTACATCTATGTATCTATGTAACATTACCGTCTTTATTCATCTCGTTGCCATGTTGCCAATGCCTCATTGCGAGACACGTGTAAAGTTCCCAAATTCACGATCCTTCTTGCCATCTTATGGGAGTTTAACTAATCTTATGATTTTGTCCCATCTTATGTACCACTTCATTTGATATTACTAAAAAGTACTTTTGATGTGATTAGAATCATATGAAGAGTGCGAAATCGTGATTTTAACAATCAAACAGCAAAAAAAATATTTAACATTGGTTCATTTAAATAGTTATAAATTTTGGTTCAAATTAACCCTAATTTTATTGAATTTTATGTGATTGGAATCATTTGAAAGAGTGTTACAATTGAGATTGCAATTTTAATAATAAAACCAAATAAATTGATTTACTTTAGTTCGATTAACTAATTATAAAAACTCTGGTTCCATTAACTAAAATTTCATTTGAGTTTGATTTGGTTTTATTAGTTAACTAAATGTTTCTTTTTTTTTTTTTTTTTGTTTTTTTGAACATCCTTAATTGGTAATATGTCAGTCTCGTCGCTAAATCTATGTAATATAACCATTTGTCTACCATGTTATAGGATTTTACCAATATGGTTTGAATCAAGATGTCTGTTCCCAATGTTATTATTTAGAAATTTTTCTTTTTTTTTTTTTTTTAATATTTAAGCACTCAAACCAATTTAGCAACTCAAAATTATTTTGAAAATATTAAGGACATGAAAGTGCAAGAGAAATTGGGTTTTTGTCTCAGTACTTTAGGCTGTCCGACTGCATAGTCACATCTTATTTCCTGAAGGGGCTTCGTTACACACATGCTCAGGGAAAATTAGACCAAGAGAAATGTAAAATTTATATTACAATGATTGTACGTTTGTAATCTTTATTATTGATTGTAATTATGATCAAAATAATTAAAATATATAATAAATAATTATAATAATATAATGTGTGAAATTATGTAAACTTACTTGCATTTTCTATTATTTTTATCATGAAAACCAATATAAAATTAGAAAGAAAACGCAAATTAAATGGTATCTTTTTCTGAATTCACGTTGCATTTGCGATTATTGTTTACAAAGCACATTAATCTAATGAGCATTTGTTTCAAAATTTTTTTGAATTTTGGCGTTAATGCAACAAGATTGGATTAAAATTCTGACGATTAGTGAACTTGGTGGTTTTGGATCTAACAAGTAAAATTGTGTCAAAAATTAAAAAAGAAAAAGAAAAAGGTTCTAATTTTCATAGTATTAATTTTTTTAGCGAATGCAAGACAATTTTATTTTACTAGATGATGGTCATGTTAGGTTTAATTTCGGAGTTCTGCATGAGTGTAGGTACGATGACACCTTGCATCGGGTTCATCGAAAATCTTCCGAGAGGCTGTGCATGCAAAACGAGGACAATGGCTAGGAAACCGTCAGTGCACCGCAGAATTGGCAATAAAGCGTTAGGAATAAGAGAAATTGATAACCCCATTACTTTTTTCCCATATTTGGATTGAGCTTTCGTGCAAAGCATATCCCAGTCACCACCGTCATCTTCTTTTAATTGGTCTTTTAGCCAATTGATTGTGGTGCAATCTGCGCAACAAAACATCCTAAAAGAATCCATTGGTCAAACCTCAGATGTGAAAAAATCTCAATTCTGATATTGCATCTTTATTAGGGGGGGGGGGTCAGACGTTCACTTGCTTTCCTTACTTGGATTTGACCAGGAAAGCCCTTGGATATATATATACCTATCTGGCTATGGATATGTAGTCATGGGAAGTGTTGATGTTCAATTATATGCAAGTTTGAGAAATAAATACCAAAATAGAGGCTTTAGTTCTAAGTGTTTTTGTATTCATTGGAGATGGACTTTACGATGGGTTCTGGTAGTGATAGTACTGCAGGTGATGAACAATGGCAAAAAACTTCTGACGCTCGGAAGGGCAAGAGGCCATTCCATCGTCACACTTCTCAGCAGATACAAACTCTCGAAGCGTGAGGCCATCTTTTTCTCATCAACTACAATATATGTGTGTGTGTGTGTGTGGAGGATTTGATGTTTCATGTGTATTAGATAGCCATATATCGACGCTAATACCATGTTCATATTTTTATTAAGGATTTGATTATACCTAATGAGCAATGCTTTCTGTTGATGCAAATGAAGATTTTTCAAGAACTGCCGACACCCTGATGAAAACCAACGGCGTCAATTGAGTAAGGAACTAAGCCTGACAACAAAGCAGATAAAATTTTGGTTTCAAAACAAAAGAACTCAGACAAAGGTGCACTATTTGACTTCTCAATTAGCTTAGAATATGGTATTTCCATCATTCTTCTCATCATCACATACCTCAAGTCCATTAATACTGATCTGTATTTTTGCATTGAAAATAACTGTCAGTGTCAAAATGAACGAGCTGATAATTCTGCACTCCGGGCAGAAAATGAGAGGATCCTAACTGAAAATCTTTTGATCAAAGAGGCACTGAAGAATGTGATTTGCCAATCTTGTGGAGGCCCTCGTTTTGGAGAGGACCAACACCTACAATGCTTGAAGGCACTACAACTGGAAAATGCTCATCTGAAGGAGGAGGCTAGTGATTTAGACCATCACAATACTTTTAAGCATTATTTCCTACCACTTGTTTAATAATAGATAAGACTCATTCACGTGTTTTTGCTTGCCATGCTAAGCTATGATTATTTGGTTTGCAGCAAGAAAAGGTGTCAAGCATTGTTGCCAAGTACATTGGAAAACCAATTTCACAAATTGAGTCATTGATGCCTGCCCCCCATCTCCAAGGATCTTCATTGGATCTATTGCCAGCAGGTCCCACAAATCGACCTATGCAAGGTGCAGGCCCTGCCAGATTTGATCTTGGACTTAACGATGCAACAGGAATTTCATCAGCTGAAAATACTCAGTTGCCTAACTGCTACCAGTTTGTTAAAGGAATTTCAGACATGGAACAGGCACTCATTTCCGAGACTGCTGCTACTGCCATGGATGAAGTGATTCGGCTTTTGCAGGTTAACGAGCCTCTGTGGATTAAACCATCTGATAATGGAAGATATATCCTTCACGGAGAAAGCTACGAGAAAATATTCCCTGGCGCAAGTTGCTTCAAAAGTCCTAGCTCCCGCATTGAGTCATCCAAGGATTCAGGAATTGTAACCATGCCTGCAATCAACTTGGTAGACATGCTATTAGACCCGGTTAGTGCTGACTTTGCCTTTTCTTCATTGCGAGACAAACTATGTTTTGGAAGGAGAATAAACGAACTTCACTAAAATTCTTACCTTCTCAGAATAAGTGGATGGATCTTTTCCCAACGATTGTTACGAAAGCAAGGGTAATTCAAATACTTGAAAATGGATTGCGAGTAAACAGGAGTGGTCGCTTGCAGCTGGTATACACTAGACATTGACATTATGCTTCCATCCTTTCCTCAATTTTGTTGAAGTACGTATGGTCTATGTTAATCTTTGCATGCAGATGTATGGACAAATACACATAATTTCTCCCCTTGTTCCATCTCGAGAATTCTGCTTCCTTCGCCATTGTCAGCAAATTGAACTTGGAGTATGGGTGATAGCCGATGTATCCTACAACTGCTTAAAGGAAATTCCCTCCTCATACAATACATGGAGGCTTCCTTCAGGATGCATGATCCAAGAGATGCCCGATGGTTGTTGCAAGGTAAGTATGTCCATCACTTTGACATGCATGATCAGTTGACCGCACAATTGGATGCTTGAAGTGTGCAAAAACGTCCCAACCTCAATAACCTGATAAAACACATGACAGGTTACTTGGGTAGAACATGTAGAAGTCGAAGATAAAATTCAAACCCATCGTCTCTACAGAGACCTGCTCTGCAGCGGTTCTGCATATGGAGCAGAGAGATGGATTGCTGCTCTCCAGAGGATGTGTGAGAGGTTAGCTTTCTTCAGCAAAGTAACTGCACCTATACGGGAAACTGAAAGAGGTACAATTCACACCCTTTTTTTTGGGTCAAACTCTTTCTCCTTTTACTCATGTAAATCATATTATTACTGCTTCAATTCAATCTTATTTATTTTACAGCGATTATGCCGACTGAAGGTAAAAGGAGCATAATGAAACTTGCCCACAGGATGGTGAAGAATTTTTGTGCAGTTTTGAGTATGCCAGGAAAAATGGATTTTCCTCAATCATCTGATGTGACCAATAGTGGAGTTCAAGTATCTATTCGCAATAGCACAGAACCCGGCCAACCATGCGGTGTGATTGTCAGTGCTGCTACTTCTCTTTGGCTTCCACTCCATCCTCAAGCTGTCTCTAATTTCTTCAATGATGAGAAAACACGAGTTCAGGTTTGTAAATAGCTAGCATTTTCAAAAAAAAGTTGATATACAAAGCTATATATACATATGAAACATATATACAAAGCTACATCAAGAATTTCAAATTTTGAGCTCTTTAAAATGTAGTATTCTCTATGTTCTTTTTTTTTTTTTTTTAAAAAAAAAATACTGCCAAGCAGTGGGATGTTCTTTCCAGCGGATATTCAATGCACGAAATTGAACACATCTCAGTTGGAACTCATCCAGGGAACTACATATCCATTATTCGGGTAATTTCTTTTATTTTCTCTCCTATTTTAGGCCACAAGAAAATGTCCTGCAAACATGGAATCATATACCTTTAGTTAGGCTTGGCAATATAATCCAATTCATAGAACCTTTAACTACCGTCAAGTAGCAGCAGAATTGTTGGGTTTAACCTCTAGATGTATTCTAGCAAGCAAATACTACAGAGAACCATTCTGTTCTGTGTGCCAGAAAGGAGCTCATCATGTAATTAGGTTCATGTTTAGGACACATTTAATTTTTTTTCCCCCTTCTTGTGACACGATAAATGCCATTGATAAGAGTTGAGCTAAGTTCATTTTAATGGCTCTCCAAGAAGCAGCCTTTTATCCCTACAGAGAACATCCTGATGCTTCAAGAGAGCTGCACTGACCCTTTTGGATCAACGATAGTGTATGCGCCTATTGATATTCCAACCATGAACGTCGCAATGAGAGGCGAAGATTCCTCTGGCCTTCCCATACTTCCATCAGGTTTTACCATATCAACTGATGGCCGTTCAGAATTAATAAGTGGGGCTTCAACAAGTGCAGATTCAGAACCACCAGGGGCATCGCTTCTTACAGTGGCCTTCCAGATATTGGTTGCCAGACCCTCCTCATCCACCACCACCACCACCTCCTCCCCCTCCTCTAACACCAAGGAACTGAACATGGAATCCGTGACAGCCGTCAATACCCTCATCAGCTCCACCGTCCAGAAATTAAAGGCTGCTTTTGGTTGCTCCCGCGCGGATTAAGCTTTGATGGTTCTTTTCCAATGATTGATTACCTTACAACGCTACAAAAAGGGACTAAAGACTAAGAGCATAATGATACTTTTGATACCATTGGCGGCCACTTTGCCTTATTGTAATGTGAACATTGAATGATGCGTTTTCATTACTTTCATTTATTTCTTTTCATTGAAGAAAAGAAAAATACAATGCTTTTGTGCAATTAAATTAAACCGCGTGTAATTCATTCTGATCTATTAAATGTTGAGGAGGTACACAGCTTTTAAAACTTGTAGGGGCAAGCATGCTTCTTAATTTAGTTGTCTTGGTGGTGAGGAGATATGCAATAAATATTGTCAGATGGCTGGTGTAACCCTTAAAAAGAAACAAGATTTCTAAACGAGTGATATAATTGCAATTTCAGTTTGCAAATTGTAACTGCTACAATGTCTCCAGGATATGAAAGCAACCCAACAAGAAGAAAAAAAAAAAGTTAAAGAAGCAACAAATTTCTAATTAATTCATTATTGCTTTCAGATGTCTGAGGAGTACAAATTGGTGCCAGATAAGCTATACCTCACAGTAGATCTCTCATAGATTGGTTGGTTCATCTCTCAAAATTACATTGAAAGACTTAGACTTCAACTACTTGGCATCACATGCATGCCTGTTTGCTTGGTAAGTTCTCTAATTTATTATAGCACTCAAAGTCTCATTCACGGCTGAGCATATTGGAAGCCATTTTACCTTGAAGAAAATATGTGAGGCTTGAAGATCTCAGACATTAGATGCGACAGGCATGGCTAGATACACATCTTAATTTTTGTGCTGCTCTGGTTGTTGGATAAGAGCAGGAGCACTTGATGAATGCAAAAAACAAAAAGAATCTCAATCCAAGTCTACATATATTGCCACATCAAAAATTTGAATGGGATTCTTAATTGGTGGTTCACTACTCTCCTAGATATAGGAATGGTAGAAGAAATTCTAGGTATTTAGCTATTCATGAAGGATAGCTGTTTCATGTGAAAAAATGGTAAATAATTCAAGTTTGAAACATGCAGAAACATGAAATCTGAAAATGTACTCTGTGTAGATTGCAGTGACCATTACCCTGCACCAATTGAGGAGTTTTGTTCATCTTTTGTTAGGCTATTCTGCATTACTAGCCATTGTGATTTTTACAGTTTGGTGTGATCAACAAACAACAAAAAACAAAAAAAGAAACGCATACTGAAAATTCTAGTATTATAATTGTTGTCTTCGAAGGGACTTGCTCAGTTGAAATTCATTTATTTCTATCTCTCTCACCTGCTTATTCCAGAAGCAAAAGTTGCACCCTTTTCTCTTTATTCGGATTCTTCATTGAAACGAATCTTCGGAAGAATATGTTGGCCAACTTGCCCTTTCTTCGATGTCTTCTGCTCAAATTGAAAAAGATCCATAGGACATTGATATCCATCAACAGAGAGTTCAAGAGAAAGTTTAAAGTATGCACTTCTAAACATTCTTAAGTTGGAGTTAACCTCTTCTTTCCCTTATGAAAGGCAGGGAATTTAGAAAGAATGTTGAAATTCTCCTCCTTTCATCAAGGTTAAAGCTTTTCCATTCGCTTTTTTTTTTTTTTTTTTGGTGGGGGGGGGGTGTTTGTGGTTACATAAATTCTTTTCATGCGTAACTTCACCATAAAAGCGAACACTTCACATTACTTCCTTACGGCCTCAAAACCAAAATCATATTCTTGAATAATGCGTCAAAAGAAGTGAATGAGCATAAAATTGGTTCTAATTTTTTTTTCAATTTTTGCAATATAATCCTGTATCTTTAAAACATTTTATTTTACTCCTAAACACTTGTATTTTATTTCAATTTAGGATAATTTTTGACAGAAAATAGTTGAGTCATTAACTCTGTACGTTTGCCATTCGAAATGTGTATAAATTAATGGAAATAAATACAATTGACATATTTGAATTTTCAAACTAATCTTAAACCTTTGAAAATGTTTTCAATTGAGTCCTAAATCTTTGAAGTATTTTTTTAATTTTGTATGGTCAACATATAGAATTAACAGCTTGACCTTTTTTAGTTCAAAATTATCCTAAATTAAAATGAAATGTAAATGTTGAGAACTGATATGAAAAATTTAAAAGGTATGGAATTATATTGCAGAAATTGAAAAATGTTTAGGATCAATTTTTAACTTATTCTATTCAAAGAAACTGCCAAAATTAGGGATGATAAAGCTAACTCCATTAGAATAACTCTACTTAATTTGCCCGACACTTGACTTAACCCGAATTATTTAATTGAAAAAGTCAATGACCTATAATTCAATCGGATATTTAAAAAATTAGTCAAAAAATTTTATAAATTTTTTATAATTAGGTCTAAACTTTTTTACATTTTCATTTAAATTTTATTCTTTTTGAAATGAAAGTAAATTAAAATCATTACAAATTATAAATCAACCAAATTGACATTAATAATAGTTTGACTATTTTCCATCAAACAAAATCAATTTTCAATGAATTTAAAAGATTTAGGAATCAAATAAAAATATAAAAAGGTTAAAGATTTAATTGTAAAAATTTACAAAATTTTAAAACCAATTTTTTTTTGCATATTCTTATAATCTTACTCAATTTGTTATGGAAATAACTTAAAACCTAAATAACTCATATCTAATAAAACTCAAAACCTAAATAACCTAAATTTAGAATAATTTAAAATACAATAACTTGAATATAAAATAACTCAAACCTACACCTAAATAACATGAAACTTGTAATAATTTAAGCTAATTTAAACTGCATTTAATTTAAAAATTTTAATTTATTTTAATAAAAAATATTTTTATTTGATTTACTATTTTTATAAATAATAATTATTTTAAAATTTATTTTCTATATATTTAAATTAACATATACATTAATTTAAATATATTAAATATCTATTATTCAATTTAAATTTTTTAATGATAAATATGAGAAAAAAAAATTAAAATATAAATTATTATTAATTAATTAAAATCTTTATAACCAAATAAATTTATAAAATTATTTTTGTGATATATATATATATTTTTAATTCTAACATTTCAGAATTACAATATTTTTACTCATATTTTGAATTTAGATTTCTCCAATATACCTAATTACATTGTTTCTCTAACTTTAGAAACACAATATATTTGCTCATTTTTTAAATTTCAAATTTTTCTTTTCTTTATAGATTATTATCATACATTATTTTTCTCAAAAAATTTATCTCACTATTTAATTCTTTTAATTTAAATAAAAATAATAATTCATTTTTACTAAAAATTATACATTATTCTTTATTAGTTTAAAAAAAAAAAGAGAAATTTGTTATATTAAAAAAAATAGAAAATAAATGTTCAAATATATAAGTAATAAAAATTGAATAGACCTAAATGACCCAACTCATTTGAAACTCAACTTAATTTAACTTGTATTGATTAAAAAGTCAATACCTTATAAGTTGGTTTTACCTAAAATCAAAATAATTAGAAATGCAAATAACTTGAATTTGAAATGACCTAAAATTTAAATAATTCAAAATCTAAAATACTAAAATTCCAATAAGGTTAAAATCTAAATGACTTGAGACTTAAAATATTTGAAAATTGAATGACCTAAGACTTAAGATACCTAAAATTTGAATAACCCAAAATCTAAAATTACTCAATTGAATTCGTTGGTTTGCCTTTTCTACACAAAATTAGTTATTAGTTTTATGTGGGGATAAACCTTCTAAAAGGCCTAAACTTTTGTAGATTTTTTCAATTAAGGTTTAAACTTTTTTAAATTTGTAGTTGAGGACTAAACCTTATACTTATATCTCAAATAAAGGTTTTGTTTTTAACGAAAAAAGGGTTGATTGTTAAATATGTATGTTGACCAAACGAAATACATTTTTTTTTTTTTGAAAAACATACATTCGATGAAGATAGCTAAAAGCCCCTTAAATTAAGCAAATTCAAACCCTAATTTGGACCCAAATATAAAAAAGTCTCTATTTGTGTTTCCATCCACCAAAATAAGCATCATTGTATCTGTTGTTCCTAAAAGTGTAGCACCCAACAGATTAAATGATTAAAGGAAGACGAGGAATACAATGTTGATGACGACCACCATATTCGAATCCTTTAGAGTGTCTAGAAGCCTAGCCTTGCAAGCATTATAGTCGAAGCATAGGACATCTAATTGATTATCCCAAGCAACACAGTCAAATTTGATTGAAGTTGTAGTTGTCTTGGTCAAGTTTGTCGGGCTTACATAAGTAAGCCAACAGTCATTGGTTAGCTTGCAGCCAAATCAAAAAAACCCTAGCCAAAATCAAAGAAAACCTATTTTCTTGAAATCTTTACGAGTTATGGAATGGGCTTCGGGTTGTAGCCCTTAAAGATAATAACAAAAGTAATAAAAAATAACTGAAAATAGGAGATAACAGATTTTACGTAATTCGGTCAATATGACCTACGTCCACAAGTGAAAGTAGAAGTAAATATTACTAAAGTAAAGAATACAAAAGAGAAACTTAAGAGTCTAATTAACAAAACTCAATTACTAGGATTATAGGCTCATGGAGATGGAGTTTTAACTCCCTTAATTTTCTCTTTTTCTCTCTTCTACATAACTCATTACATGACTCATATTTATAAGAAGTAAAAGTGGTCAATCATACTCTTATTCCCAATGTGGGATTTTGGCCTTCACCCTCAAAAGTCCTAATGTGGGACTTGAGCCAAAAACTAACAAATCTCCACCTTGGCCATAGTTTTACATGCAGCCATAGTAATAACGCTCCACCTTCTTCATAAACTCTTAAATTATCATAGCATGTCAATTAAGTGCAAGCTCTGCTTGAACTTAACAATTGGAAGAGACCTTATAAGTATATCTGTAGGATTGTTTCTGGTACTAATTTTCTGAATCAAAACTTTCCTCTTTGAAATTGTCTCTGTAGAGATTACAGTAGTACTTACAACTGTAATTCCCTATAAAATATGCAAATTTCCTAATATGCAAGCTTTCATGACAATGAGAGCACCTTTACTTTTTTAAAATTCCACCTTCACTGGTGTACCTGTAGCCAAAAGCCTTAAGTGTTCCCAAATAGATGAGATTTTTCTTCAATTCTGAAACATGTCTGACTTGAGTAAGTGTTCTTACAACACCATCATGAGTCTTGATTCTAACCATATCAATCCCAACAATTTTGCAAATTGCATCATTGTCTATCATGACAACTCTACTTTCAACAGATTTATAGGTGGAAAACCAATCCTTATTGAGACACATATGGTACGTGCAACCAGAATCCAAAATCCATTTATGAGCAAACCTTAATTTATCATTAACAAATAAGATAATTTTATTACTTTTATCTTCTGCAACACTAACTTGAATTGATTCATTTCCTTTGTGCTTCTCCTTATCCTTGGCTTTCAACTTCAAACAAACAACTTCGATGTGCCCTTTCGTTTTACAATAATTATACACCAAATTTCTATATTTGGATTTAGATCTACTGGATCTTTAATTATCTGCATCCCTCATATCTGATCTGTCATAAACCACTAAATTGTCAACTTGACAGTTACTACCATTCTTCCTAGTTATATCCCTGTCGATCTGTTCTTCTGACTTCAAAATGGACTTAATTTCTTTATAAGAAATAATTTTTTTACCATAAAATATTGTTTCTTTGAAATGCTTAAATGGATAGGGAAGAGAACACAATAATAACAAGATTTGATCCTCATCCTTAATATGAACATCTATATTACTCAAATCCGTAAATAAAGAATCAAATTTATTCAAATGTGACAATATAGATGATCCTTCAGGCATACAAAACATATACAAACTTTACTTTAAATAAAACATATTCTCCACTGTGTTCTTCATAAAGACTTTAATTTCTCCCACAAATCTTTAACAGTAACCTCAGTAGTTACTTCTCTTAAAATCTCATTAAAAAGATTTAAAATGATACCTGATCTGGTCCTTTTGTCAAGACTAGCAAACTCCTTATCTGACATCTTCTTTAACTTTTTCTGCCTCCCTAGCAGCGCTATGTTGACGCCATCTTGAACCAGTATGACCTTCATCTTCAACTGTCGCCTTCATCTTCAACTGCCACATACACTCCGGTTGAACTTTTTAGAATAATACTTAGTTATTGTCATAATAACTATTTTCCCAAAGAACCCAAAAAAACCCAAAGAACCAAACCAAAATTCTATCTAATACCAATTTGTTGGGGAATGAGTTTCGGGTTGTAGCCCTGATTCGGTCAATATGACCTACGTCCACAAGCAAAAGTAGAAGCAAATATTACTAAAGTGGAGAAGGAGAATACAAAAGAGAGGCTTAAGAGTCTAATTAACAAAACCCAATTACTGGGATTATAGGTTCATGGAGATGGAGTTTTGACTCCCTTAATTTTCTCTTTTTCTCTCTTCTACATAACTCATTACATGACTCCTATTTATAAGAAGTAAAAGCGGTCAACTCTACTCTTATTTCCGATGTGGGATTTTGGCCTTCACCCTCAAAAGTCTCGATGTGGGACTTGAGCCAAAAACTAACAAAGAGGAATTCAAATCTTAACAAAGTTATGCAAAGCCAAAGAACAGCAAAAACACTTAGTAAGCAAATAATAGGTTTCACTAGTCTAAGAAAATTAAAAGAAGAGTAATTTATGTTTAGAGAGACTAATTTCTTAGTGCCAATTGTCGCAAGCCAAAGGGACAAAAATTGAAAAGAACTGGGGAAAAACTTTTGATCTTTGGTGTTTGAGTCCAAATTAGGGTTTATATTTGTATAATTTGGGGGTTTTTAGCATGTACATTTTTTTTTAAAAAAAATAAATCGTTTTTTGGTCCACATGTATATTTAATAGTCAAGTTTTTTTTTTTGTCCAAAACTCGTATGTATATATAGGAAGGTGGACCCACGTTTTGATGAGTGGCGATAAGGGCAGCCACTGAGGAAATGTGAAATGTATCATTTAGGTGAATTTATGCTATTCTTCCCATTGAAAGTTTCTCTTTTGCTCCCATTGGGACTTTTATTTTATTTTTAGAAACAAAATTTTTATCCATATATTTTTAGTTTAACTATAATAAATTATATATATATATATATATATATCATCAATTATTACAAAAAAAAAGTTGTTATTTCAATCATTTTAAATTTGTCACATGAAATAAACCACAAAAAAAAAAAACTCAAAAGAGAAAAACACAAACACGAAGAGAAAAGTGTTCCTCCCCTTCACGGCTCTTCTTCTATGTCTCGCCGCTTCTTTCCATAAGTAGATCTAGATGGGGCCAGGGGAAAATTGTCCCCTAACCCCTACCTACCTCCTACATAATACATGTTCTTATTGCTTTGAAAATGAGCTTACAAAAAAATAATCAAAATATGAGCAGCCCCACAGTCAAAAATTTATCGAATAGCAGGATAATTATATGCTACTTCTTCTTCTTCTTCTTCTTCCTCTTCTTTTAATAAGTAATTATTTGCTACTTGGTTGAATACAATTAAGCTAATATAGGGACCTTCACTAGCGATCCTAACGATGCATTCTCCCTTTATACCATATTTAAATATAAATTGATATGGGAAAGCAAGTATATGAGAAAAATAATAATAGTGAAAGAAAGCGAAATATTTTGATCCTAAGCAAGTGAATTTTTTTTTTTTTTTGGTTCTTATAAAACAAAAGGGTAATTAAGTAAGTCGTTAAAAATTATAAATTCTCTTTAACCACATTAAAAAGAAAAAAAAAAATTCCTTCTAACACAAAGTAAAATACAATTATATGAAAAATGTCATTCATATATTGCTTTATTCCTCTTACAGGCACATTTGCTAAAATGGTAATAGCTAGCAAAAATGTGGATATAGGTTTATTTTTTTATTTTTTATTTTTTGGGGTCAATGGCTATATGTTTATTTTGTTGCAATGAAGTCTCCATAAAACAAAACCCTCTGTACCTATTTAGCAAAGGCTGATTGGTATAAGTGAAGACCATATCAATACGCTAATCGTCTGTCAAATGTCCACCGTACCACAACAAGGTGAAGGTCAGTGCTACTCACCACCATTTTTGCACATTATATCAACTTGTTGATTATTACAACCATATTGATTAATCTAATTTGGGTCATACTTAATTACCTTAATTAGGTGAATCCAAGTCTTGTAGGCAGAATAAGAACAAAGCAAGGATTTCAGGGATGAAAAAGGCAAAGTTCACTGCACAGCAAGTTCAACCTTTTAAACTGCTTAATTTGGGTGATTTTTATGGACTGGTACAATGCGGAGTTGTGAAATGCTTTTATGAATGCTTTGATCAGATTTGTTGAATTGGTGGTTGGAATTACTAAGTTTGTGGAAAATTATCCTAAAATCGTTTTTATTGTATGCTCCTTAATATATCATTTGGTTTAAATCATCATATTCTTCATGATACTGTATATTCCTTGTGGTGGTGTTCATGATGGTGGTGATGGCCTTGATGGTGATGGTGATGATGCTCGTGGTGATGTTAGTGTTGACGTGGGTAGATTTCTTTTCATTTTCTTAAATTTTGTGTTCCTAAATTCTTCAATGTATATATTTTAACTCTAGCTATTAACTCAAAAACAAAAATAACAAGTTTGGAGTGGTCAAATACACAATTTTATTTACAAAATCTCTTTCTTTCGCTTATACTTATATGAGTTTAACTTATGAAAAAACTTAAAAATATAAGTACTCCTGAGCTGGAATGAGCGGATTTTAAAGAATATTTTTGGTCTCTTTATATTTTCGATATATCATCTAAAACATAGTTTTGGCCTTCTTTATAAGGTTGGTGCATTTTAGTCTCTTTTAGATATTTTTGTAATGACATTTTTATAAATATTAATTTTTTAATAAATATAATATTAATTGTTACAGAAAACAAATAACAGTATGTTTTTTTTTTTCTTTTGTTACATCTAAAATTAGTGAGTGTATATCATTACACAATACAAAATAAGATCTGCTAGATGTAAATTTTCTTCAATTTCAAGGAATTAAACCTTAGCTATGTTGCATAAATCATCATTCTTTATTTGGGAGCTAAGCATTTAAATTTAAATGGCTCATTTTTTTTTAAGGTTTGACGATGTTAAACAATCTTACATCTGTTAATTGGCCACTTGATGAGAAACCAACGAGAGGTAAGATTGGTTTTGATTGAGTCAGAAAGTCTTAAATTAGGCTGGGCTATATAGGCTTGAGTTATATTTGTAGGTGGATTGGTCACTATCTGTGAAGTCTATAATACCATCTTTTTAGCCTACCTTTTTTCTGAGTGCGAACTAGTTCATGTTTCAATCAAAAGTTCTCTATTCTCGGTTTTCTTTTTTAAAAAACATTTGAATTCAGTATACAGAGTAAAAGCTTAATGGTGGGTTCCATAAAATATTGAGTTACTGGAATTGAATTAAGAGGTGTCCCTATTCTCATCTTCATGGTTTGTTTCTCCTTACCAGGAATTCCCCCCAAATTCTATCCCAATCCTCCAAGTTTCATCACTTTCAATAATTCTATCTATTCGGGTCGTCTATCCAATAATTGTCCTACATCACTGTCCATATAACTTTTTCAGTCCAATCAACTTGCTGGTATTTCCAATCCACTATCATTTTACATTTGTTACTTTCAGGAACATTAGCGGTATTTAGAGTAATATTATGAATCTTGGCGATGGGGACAACATCGAACCCAAGCATCATGTCCTTTTGATAACAGAGGTGGTGGTAATGGAAGATTAGTGCAAATGGAAATTGAGAAAAGCCTTGGCCTATAAATTTCTTTCTAGACAATACTACTCCAAATCAATGCTAAACAAAATTTTCACAAGCACAAAAAGGACGAGTCCAAGACAGATTCAGAGACAGGAGGCGCACTCTAGTATTTATTCTCCTCTCAAAATACGACAGGCATTGTCCCCTGTCAACAGGCTCCCCAATGCCCAACATTTTTAACGTATTTTATGACCAGCCAACTTTCTTAGAGGTCTTCAGGGCCATTGATTTCCTGAAAATAGGATCCTTATGTTAAGCGCCACAAAACAATGTCTTAATAATTTCTCAAAAGCATCTGCAACATTTTAGCATCTTGTAACTACCTTGTTCTCAATTGTAACTCGGTCAGGAACTTCCAATTTAGCACCAGATTTTGCCACAATATTCACTTTTCCCTTCAAAAGCGGAAAAAGAGCATTGCAAAATAGTGAGTGAAGTTTCCATAACCAAGGAGAACAAAGAGGAAATAATTGCAGCCAAATAGAAATGTACTACATATGTCAGTCACACAAAGACTGATGGCACTAATGGATCAAGACAGCACATTGTAAAACTACATAGCTTGCCAAACAAAAGAATACAATATGGAAAGTGAAATTAAACAATGGGACTCAATTTGCTATCTTTGTGCCATCTGCCCAATGCCTTCACATATAATCTACTGATCAACTTGCATCACCAATTGTACCAAAACAGAAAACTTGCATCATCAATTATATGTATTAGGCGTTCATCTTTTCTTTGGTTTTAATATGCTAGACATACTGCATTAGAAATATATGCAATACTTAATCATGCATATGGTGAACATCTTGGGATGCTAACAAGAAAAGATATTACTATCTTAAAAGCAACAGGAATACAAAAAATACCTTCAGAGTAATACCAGCACCAAACCAAACATCACCAGCCACCTTAAGGCTATCAAGCTCAACAATGCTCGGTAGTGTCTTAAATCGACTCAAGAAGTTACCAACCTGTCAACGGCAATACATAAACAACACACCAAAACTCTAAACAAATGTAAGGTTGCCCAATCAGCTAAATATATATCCACCTTCTTGAATTCTGGGCCCAGTTCAATAGAAGGATTTTCGGGATTTGTTCTAGCTTTATTGCGGATCACAAAGCCATCTTCTAAAGTATAAAGATCAGACTGCAAAAGAAGGAAGCTGATGGTTAGACAGGTCTTGACTATAAGTCAAAATTACAGGACACCAGCAGGAAAGAAACCAACCTGGACAAGAAGCAAATCTGAAGTTGCCTTCACTGGAAGGAACCTTGATCGTGGTACATTTATACCAATAGCTTGATCAAAAAACTGGACCAACGAACCATAAAGAACAAATCAAAAAATATCCACTTACAACATCCATAATTAGAAGGTAAACAATCTGCATAGCAAAAGTACCCTTATTGCTGCACCAGCTGCAGTTTCAAGCTGAAGAACTTTGACTCCATCCACTTCCTGAACATAAAATCAATGTCATTTTACAAGTTGAAAATCTAAGGTCCAGAGAATCATCGTATCAGGACATGAAATAGCGAAAGCAGAAATGCACCTTGGGGTTTGGAATTATCTCCATCTTCAGTGCATCAGCTTCTACAAGCCTTTTAATGGCCTTCAAGTTCACCCACCTGTTAAAGACAGTTTAGTATACTCTACCAAGATTTCAACATAGATTGATGGCAATATTTGACTTACATATTGTTTGTGTTGAAAATTTTGAACTTCTCTATTGACTTGAATTCATTCACCTGTGTCAAACGGATAAGACATCAACTCCCTCCAGATAGATATAAGGTGCTGAAATGCTAAGAAAATTCTATTGCCATCAAAGCATTCTGTTAGACAATGCCAGGTGGCCAAATAACATTTGTTTTAGATAGAAATTTGAAACTAGAATGCCACAGCCTTTATAGTAGGCACTTTAATCGGCACAATCTACCTCACTGCTAGAGACTAGAACAGAGTCACTACACTTCATTTACAGTCTTATGCAGACAGGTTGGCCAAAGCTACAGCTAGTTATCCATTAGAAGACAGAAGAAAAACTGAATGGAAAAGAAGACCGAGAAAAATTGGTAGGATGGAACCATTGCTTACATGCTCATTAGGAACCTGTGCGATCTCCAGGAGCTGCCTCACAAAGTCAAATTAGAAGAAGTTAGTGTAAATTCTTATCAGTCATCTTCTTTAGAAATGATGTAGAAGTGATGGTGAGAGAAAGTGTAATTGATGGGAATTATTCATTTTTAATCTGGAGCTTCATTAACTCAGAGCCAAACAGACCATGCCAGAGAGAGAGAGAGAGAGAGAGAGAGAGAGAGAGAGAGCAAATTGTTACTCTAAGTTCTTTGCAAGTATTTTATTCCAAATTCTTTAAAAGTTAATATGTAATCCATTTTTGGGTCTCACTCAAAAACTTAGTACCAGAGTCTTTATGCTAGGAGGTCATGAGTTCAAATCAAGTTGTCCCTATTTTTCTATTAATTGTGAATTTCTGCAGGTAAGGGGATATGTGCTTTCTTCGCTCTTTCAGGACAGTGAGCTTGATGGGGGGACATGTTGGAATTTAATGTCTAATTCATTCTTGGACAGCCTAATAACTTAAGCTTTTGGGTTGACTGGTTTCTTGATACACATCATATGAGCACCAAAACAAAAAATGAAATAAAACTAAAGATAGAATTACATGGCCTACAAGAGGATGTGGCAGTGCACAATCCATTGGGTGCAAATACAATTTGAAACATGTTGTTGAATCGGCCGAAAGAGCTACAGGCATGCCTAATCCTATTTTCAAAATGAGAGACATTCTTATTTTCAATACAAGCCCATACCTAAATAATAACTAAAAAGGAAACCAGCATATAAGATAATCTGACAAACAAACCAAAGAAAAAAGATACTCCATTAAACTCTGAATTCAGTGGTTATCTAATTTTAGAGCATATACTGCATAGCATTTATTCTCAAGTTAAAAAAAAGTTTGATAGTTTTTTATGTGTTCCATTGAGACAACTATCACCATCTCTAGAATGCTGCTGGAGGGGCAGGTTCAACAGAGCACAAATTGTATACCTGAACCTTCCCCTCATAAGAAATAAGGGTACCACCTTTCACATCAGCCAAGGTTTTAGGTGTCACCTGCAGAAGCAT
This sequence comes from Rhizophora mangle, assembly GCA_037832345.1. Taxonomy (NCBI): domain Eukaryota; kingdom Viridiplantae; phylum Streptophyta; class Magnoliopsida; order Malpighiales; family Rhizophoraceae; genus Rhizophora; species Rhizophora mangle. The sequence continues at coordinate 1,578,319 of JBAPLJ010001421.1, read as the reverse complement.
GAAATTATAAGACCATAATTGTGAAATGATAAAAGAAAAGAACTTGACTGAGTTCTAGTTTCCTTACCTCCATACAGTATTCATTCTTGTTTGTGATCAAATGATTTAAGATTTCTAGAATGCAGAGTCAAGGATAAAAACAGTCTAAAACACTAGAGTTTTTTGTTCTTTTAATATCAGTAGACAGCAGTAGAAATCTAAAACCCACAAACTGAATGTCATTATTGGAACCTAAATTGGATACTCAAATCAACAATTGCACCAAGGTTATCTGAGTTGGCAACAAACACATACTCCTTTCCCTGGAAAGAAGTGGAAAAAACAAAAGAATGAAAACATGGATTAGGCCTTAAGTGTACTTAGGGCACATGACAATGTACAGATAAACAAAATGATACATAATAGAGACAACCTTTGATATCAAAGCATCAAGCTTGCCACTGTTATACAAGGATGAAAACACATCACCATGTCCTGGAGGATACCTTCACATGCATATGACAATTATAAGTTAAAAAAAAAAAAGAATAGTTCTAAATCCTTCTCATAAATACATCTGACAAGACTAGTATTTAAGATATGTTTTTGCAATAACATATATTCAAAACATTCCATACACAATTACAACATAACATAGCTTAACAGATTTATTTCCATTTTTCAACAGATACCTAAAATGATTGGTCCCAAAACTTCTACTTTGTTCATGAGCAATCAACAACAAATGATTATACCTTCCACCAAATTCTTTAAAACACACGGCAGCTAGCATTATATGTGTTAAAAATTTAAAATGAAAAACCCTATTTGATGGTTATGCTGCTTTATATCTAGAATATTTTGATCACATGTCAGACAAGACAAACCTAATTCACAGGAGTCTCCGTGTAAAAACTATTAAAAAGGCACTCTACAGGGAGCAAAATTCTAGATTACCATTAAAGTGATGACCAATCTAAAATACCAACATTGTGCATCAGAGAAAAACTAATTCACCAGGACCTCCATATAAAATCTAAAGAAACAGAATTATACAGAGAATGAATTTCTGGATGATAAGTGAGTCAAAAAGCAATATGGTCTTTATTTAGTAAAGTTCACAAATACTAGATGCAAAGACTGAGTAGCATAATAGGAGAGCTGTCACTCAATTATCATAATTGACTTGCAGAGTAGGCCAAGCCTCATCAAAGCTTTGAACCATATTCAAAATGGCATGTGGCAATCTCTAAAAGTATTCAACTCAGGGGAGGAAAAAAAAAAATTTTGCTCTCTTCCTCTCTCTTCTCATGAACATAAGCATAAAACTGAACAGATGACAGCCTTATCGAATTGCATTTAAAACCATGTACATCTCAGATGCATTCATACTGAGAGGATAAAATGTGAATAATTAGGTTATAGGACAGAAAATCAAATCATATAAACAATACCATCCATCCTTGCCCGCCTGTCCTTTGCATGGCAATGGCATGAAATCATCCACAACAATACGAGGATACTGGCTCTGAACAGATTCAAGGGGTTCAAATGTAAACTTATGGTTTTTCAGGATCAGTATAAACAAAGTAAGTACTGAAGAAGCTGATTAAAGCAGTGTATTACACACCTGGTTAAAAGTATGAATCTCAATGTTGGATTTTGAGTATTTTTCTACAATCTAAGTTGGAAAAGAATCAGTTAGCTGGCAGTTAAACTCACAGTGAAAAAGTGAAAAAAAGAAATATAGTTGGAGTTCAGACACCTTGAGTGTATCATCATGAGTGTTGAACGAGTTCATCAGAAGCAAGGGAACATTGCACCCATATTTGGTGTTGAGATTCTGCAATAAGTCAGCTGTAAGTTGCAGACAAACAAAAAGAAACAGAAACATGAAAAGAAAACCAAAGGAAACAAACAAAGACAAGTTATAACCTCAATCTGAATGACAATAAGGTCAAGAAACGTCAGTCCATTGCGAACCTCAATGACAGACCTGCATTATGGAGAATTGCCTCTTAAGAAAAAAATTCAAGAGTGGACCCTGCTGTGTATGACAGGGGGAAGGAGCAAAGACAAAATGTATCCAAATAATTTTTCAAAACACAGAATACAAATAAAAAAAAAGAAAGAAAACAAAAAAGTATATGTATATACTTGGGACCAGTGCAGCCCATGGTTGTCCCCAAACCACCATTAAGCTTTAATACAACAAGTTTGTCCAAGAGCTTCTTGGTCTCCTCAGCACCTGTCAACAACCCCAGATGATAATTAACTAAACTTCTCATGTCAATTGTGATACAAAATGGAATACAAATCTCAAAAATAAAAGACAAGAAAAAGGTTTTGTAATGTCGGAAGATTACCAGGGGTAGCGGCCAAGCTATCATAAGGAACTACCACTTCATCAGTGGGTGTTTCGATCTTTCTCCATTCGATTTGTTGGGCTTCACCACTTTTATCATCAGTCCACAATTTCACAGGAAGAAGAGAGAGAAGCAATTAGTATCATAAGCAAAATGCTCCTCCAACTCCAACTCTTAAAATTGAATCTCAGATCTCAGACCAACCTAATCATATACAATTATTGATCGTCTCCAAAAATACAAAAAGAAATACATGCATGCATGTATGTATGTTAGTGTGCAATTAAAAAATAAAAGTGTGAATTGCTAAAGCTACCTGAGATAGCGAGCCACAAGGCTGATGAATCCACTTTTCTCATTGTCGCTACAGAAAAAAAAAAAGGTAAATGAACAAGGAGAATTCAAAATCTAAATTAACTTGGATCGGAGATATCATACTTCGATGTAATCCAAACCGAATGATCGAATCCTGTTTTGAACTTCTTCTTCTTCTTCTTCTTCTTCTTCTTCTTCTTTATCCGGCAATTGATTCCGAAAAAGAACAAAGAGAGGAAAAAGAAAGTTGATGTTACCTGATTAGATCAAGACCAGCTACAGCAGCTTGAAGTTGAGGAAGCTTATCGGCAGCAACGGCCATTGGTGCCTTGGATTAGTCCAGAGAGAGAAACAGAGAATCTTTGATTTCTTCTAAGTGCAGAGGAGCGGAAAGCAAGACGATTCGTGCGAAGTTGCGGTTCCCGACTTTGATATATAGGCGCTATTGCACATATTATTATTGTTCATAAATAATAGTTAGATACACGCCATAATGTTTAATACTACATAATAAAATTATATAAAAATAAAATAAATTTATATATAAAATTTATAAAATATTAAATATTATTTATCTGATATCATATATTATTTTTTATAATATAAATTATATTAAAATTTTTAATTTATTTATTACCTACACAGTTAAATTTTTTAAAAAATATTTATTAAACATTTTTTATTAGCCACATTACATATAATTAATTAAAAAATGTAAATTAAAATTTTTGTGTAATAAATAAATACAATATAACATAATACATAATAAATTTTATTGAGCTTTTGATAAAATAATTTTTTTAAAAAAAATAAATTAAATTTAGTATTTATACATTTAATTAAGTATTAATTTAATTTTACAATAATTTTTTATTATTATTCTTGTATTGATGAGTATGTCCAATTTATATTATTTATGTACATAGATAATACTGATGGAAAAAGAATTACGGAGATAAGATGTATGTGGTGTATCTAGAAAAACTTATATACACATTTTTTTTTTCTTTTTTAGGGAAGGGAACATGAAAATGATGGGACGGTTGAGGATAGGCAAAGCAAATGGCACTTGAGTGTTATTCGGGGGCTTTTATGTTTGGCAAGAATTTCCTGTTTGTATGTGACTTGCTGTGAGAGAAAGCGTCAACATCGCAGCGGTGCACACCTAGACAAGAGAGAGAGAAGAGAGAGGACAGAATCTGCAGGCGAATATAACGCAGAGCCCATAGAATAGCCGGTAGAAAAGGGGAAAGGGTAGCGCCCCTTTCACGCAAACTGTGGACACCTCACTCTCAACACCCTCCTCACTCTCCGAGGGTTGGCAATTCCATGTCGGTCAAGCAACAGGATGAGCCAATATATATATATAGTTTTTAATTTTTTTAAAAAATTAATATAATTTTTAATTTTTTAATTCAGCCTAAATATTATTAATCTTTTAAAAGTAATTTTTTTAAAAATGAAAAGTAGGTCAGATATTATATTTGATAATTAATATTAAAAAATGTGTTGTTAATATGTATTTCTGTCATATTTGCATATATTTATTAATTTTTATAAGTATAAAATTTTTGAAATATTTAATGAAATATCTTAGTTGTTAATATATATTTTTATATATTAATTATAAAATATAACACTTAATTTTTTTTTAATTATATTAAATTTTAAAAAATAAAAAATTAAGAGTAATATTTAAAAAAAAATTAAGAACTAATTTTTGCCTTATCAAGTAACCATCCAAAAAGTTCTGACTTTTTTTTTGGGGGGGGGGGGGAAGGCGTAAGTTGCATTTTAAGGTCATTTTCACCTTACATGCGCCCAAAAATTTTGTTTTATCGGTAAATGTTTTACCATCAAATGGTACACGTAGATATAACATTTTCTCTGGGTATTCTATCATATTTATTCTGTTTTCGTGAGCTTATACAGATTCTCCTAACAGAGTGTTAAAGACCACTACCAAAATTATTTTTCTTAGCTGTAAAGTAATGGTTTTTTTTTTGTCTTTTTTAAGTTAAACAAGAGTCACAAGAGCTTGCTCTTTTTAGGAGTTCAATTAAACTAATTATTATGAAATGTTGGGTTCAATTAATTAGACAAATAGGTTGATTAAACTAATTATTATGGTCAATTAATTTAACAAAAATGCAAATGTAAAAGCGGAAAATTTTCAAAGAATTTAAATTAGTTAATCCGAGCTATTCAATAATCAAGTTCCATAAACAAATTTTTCATATTTGATACATATTGTGATTTACTTTTTTTAATAACAAGATATATTCAATCAAAATAATTAAGGAGACCTAAATATTTATATATTGACTATGTAAATAAGGTTAAGTGACTTAAACATCTTGAGTTAAAAAGCCATATATTTTGGTAAATCAAAATAGTGGGAGAAGGCGTAACATTGTAAAGAAACATATATTTTAATTTTGTGAGAAAATTTTATATAACTTTGTGTTTAAGGTCAAAAAAAAACTTAAATGTTGTAAATGTGAGCTTGTCATAGGATTAATAAGCAAAGTAATGAATTTTGCACTGCATCAATAAGTAAGATTCTAAGGGTTTATCTTTATTTAAGGAGAAAGATTATGATAGTAATTTAAAAACTCTCAAAATAATAATTTTGAAGAAAATATGTAAATTAAAAAAATAATCAGATTTTTATAAATTATTGTATTTAATTATTTTATCTATTTTCTTTTAATTCTTTAAATTATATGATTGTTATTTACTTATTATTATTTTTTAAAATTGAAATTAAATATAAGTTGAATAGTAAAATTGAATGAAATTCAATTGACTTCTTTCTTGGGCTGCTACAAGAATAAACTTTTCGAATGGAATGTGGCAAAATAAGCAAAATCAAACCGTTACCTATTGTAGTTTAATAGAACATGTGCTCATTTATTGCAAGGTCAAATGTTCTAGGTTAAGTCTCCATAGAGAAATTTAATTAAACTAAATGAGCTATTAGAATACCACATTTACATTTTCGTTTTTGTGCACACAAAAAAGAAAAAAAAAATTAAAGAGATTATTCATCATATTTAATAATATCCTCGTATCCAAGTCATAAAAAGCCAAGAGTAATTTTATTATTATACTCATGCTCCACCAATTTGTTTCAACTTGGTAGCTTGTGACATTCTGGCTCTGCATGCCAATGCTCGTTACTTTCCACCCAATGTCTTTCCGAAATAACTCCATCCAACAAAAAGGATTGGAACAGGATAATTATTTTGAGCATTGATCCCAATCAAGGGAAGGACTTCACAAGATGAGGAAACTATCAAAGGTTCCAAAATGTATCAAATAAAAATATTCTTCTAGTGTAAGTAAGCACTGCCTGTGAAAAGCAACCAGGTTGGCATTCTCTTATTTGTGACTCCAGTCGTCCGCACAACTACGCGAACCACAATTTCAGGTACTGTACAGAGGCCAAATTAGGACTAGAATTCGGATTATCGTACAAAGGCCGAATAAAGACTAAGAACTAGGAATTAATAGTTCAAAGAAGCAAAAGAATCTAAAGGAATACAAACCTAAGGCAAAACGCCAAATGAGGAAGATAAATAGGTAAACAGAAAGTTGAACAGAAAGGTAGAAGTAGCAAGTGCAAGGCCAAGTAACAACAGGATAATTGTAGACGATGGCAGTTGTTGCTTAAGCCTCATTGTCTTGCTCATTGCGAGTCATTTCATGATCAAAATCAGTATTTAACCTGTTAAATACCAGAGTGTTTTGGTAATGCCAACTAATACAGCGTGTACACCAAAGTCTACTACAGGCAAAGGCAGATTCTTTGCTTCTCTCTTTCTCCACCTGTCATTGGTGAGGATTTGCTCTCTCCTTCAGCCACAAGCTTCTTATACGGAACAAATCCTTTTGCATATGTGTGAGGAGTAGCCCTTAATTCTGCTATGGTTGGTTTCCCATCTGATTTAAGCTCAAGATCTGGGTATATTCCTTTTTTCTCAAATGTGAATGGCCAACTGTGATTGTAAACATTTCCTCCTTCATGCACCAATCCATGATTAGAATCCGATAAAGATCCTTCTTTCCGAGTTTTTTTGTCTTCTTCTTCTTCCATGTTGGGATCTATATGTGCATTAACAAGATCCTGCTTGTCAAAAGGTATGAAAGCAAAAGGTGTCCCTCCATAAAATCTCCACCGTGGCAGGGGAGCAGCAAAGCCAGCTTCCGTAGGATTGGACTTTTCCTTTTGGAGGTGCATGCAACCAAGTGCTCCAGTATTTCTTTGAGGGAAATCACTCCAAATGGATTCCCTGTCTGCAGAATGCAATTCAGTCACCATTAAATTCAATCCAGGCTTTTGCTCAAAAATCACTTCATTGGGCTCTGAAGGCTGTAATTTAGAAATCTCGACAGTTGGAGAAGGTCGGTAGCATTGGGTGACCAAAACAGTTGTCCCAAACAGCTTAAGACTCCGGACAGTTGTTTCCCCAACAACACCTTCCTTGTTAATGATGTCTCTATTGGGCAACAAGTCCAGTTTCTGGACCATCAAACAAAGAAACATTGATTGAAACAATGAACAACCAGTTTGTAAAATCATCACCATTAAATGACTAGCAAGTACCTCGGGAAATTGCTCGTCAGAAGCTGAACTAGCCGTTACTGGTGCTGGTGAAGGACATCCATTATCTTCAGGTGACAAGTTGCCTTCCAAATACTGAAAGTCAGCTGCATGAAGACCATCAGTGGATGAAACTGGTGACACGGTATGAATTAGTGTATTAGAATCAGTGGAACCAGTGGCATCAGAAGCAGCTACAGATAATAATGATGTAGGACTCTGGTTTTCTTGCTCTGAAATGGACAAGTTAGAAGATGATCTCAGTGGCTTCTCCAGAACCAAGGGTTCTTTATTTAGTGGATTTACAATTTTCCGGGGGTAAGGATGCATAGGCTTTCGCTTTGGTCGGGGTGGAGGAATTTCAACAGGTTCCACCTTGCTTGTATTGTTGGCACTGGGATCACGCACAACCTAACTCGGATAGAAAACAGAGTGAGAGTGCCATCGAGCATGCAAACTTGAAGTCTACGGATGTTCTCACGCCTTGGGGTTGCTAAAAACTCAACTTTGCATAACTGAGGGCATACAGATATTATTGTACAGAATGGGTACTAAAATAAGAGCAGAAAACCTTAGAGAAGAACTTCTGAGCATGGCTTCTAATCTGAACAGCAGTCTTGGTGCCTACATGCCCTGATAAAGCAACAACAAATAAGAAATTGATTAGATACATTGTTCATCAAAGAGTGTTTGACACAACCAGACAACCAAAGAAAAAAAAAAAAAAAAAACTCCTCACTAAATAATACCTTCAATCTGTCTCCAAGCTCGGCCGTAAAGCTTTAAAGCTTCAAGGAATTTCTTATGCTCTACCTCTGTCCATCTTTCTCTTTGTTTTGTAATCGTGTATGGTTTCCTCACCTAATATAATTTGCAGGCCCGGATCAATGCCAAATCATTGGCAGCAGAAAGGTAAGGAGCATGGTGAGAACAATACCTTTGGAGTATAGTCACTCCCACAAGAAAACTGATCCTTCACTTGGAGAGTAGTTAGCGCACTCAACGAAATTCCATTGCCTGCAGGATAAATTGTGCTTGGTAGAGTCCCCCCACACTGATCCCGCGCCTAAAGGAGAGAAAGAGGAAAATAAGTACACTTCTTATGCACTATTTTAAGGAAGCTGGTGGTCTTATAAGTAAACACTACCAAAAATCAAGACAATAATAACGGTGGTTGGATATTTAGCTGAGTTTGTAACTTAATGCAAATCAAAAGAAACTTCAGATCAAGATTTCAGAATTCAGAACAACCCGTTTAAAGCCGACAAAATTACAGCAACTAGAAACTCAGAACTACTCTATGCTTATGGAGCCAAAGCTCAACCTCAGATTTTAATCAACATGAAAATAAATTTTTCATTTTTCTTTTTTACTCAGTGTCATTTAAGTGTCGTCCGCGTCCGACTGAGATCTACTCCTTAGATCATTGTCGGAAATGAAAAGAAAATAGTTTTCCCCTACCTTTCTTAGTTTCCATTTTCCGAGAAAATCCATCTATCTATATAACTGTAAACATCGAGTTAATAATGATAGTTCCAGTTCCAACAACTGGAGTCATTAATTAGGCACTTATCTAATAATCCTGTTCACCCCAGAAAAACAAACCCCAAAAAAAAAGAAAAAAAAAAACAGAGAGAGAGAATTAAGAGTAAGAGAAAATTTAAGCACCAAACAGTTGAAGCCACTAATCCAAGTACATGAAGAGGCAACGAGAGAGAGAGATACCGGAAGCGTCATAGCAGCAGAAGCCATATCAGAAGGAAAAAAGAAAACTGCTGACAAGTAACACAATCCCTCTCAAAAAAAAACCAAGAACCTTTCCCTCAGCTTCCCAAAAATAACAGTAACAAGAACAATCAGAGTCCTTTTTTCTTGAATAAGAACTCCGAGCTTGGCCACTCCGCTCTCTGTATCTTCCTCAAAAACAGAACCCACCAAATTCTCATAAAAAATCTGCCCTTACCAATACCACATACAGACTCAAATCTCAAAAGTCCAATTCCCAAATCAATCCATTCTTTGCACAGTACAATACAACAACACAGACCTAAATAGTACAGAGAGAGAAAAGACAGAAAAAGAGAACGAGAAGAAGCAAGCAGAGAGAATGTTTATATATATATATATATAAAACTTTTTTTTTTATTTTTCTTAAATTTGAGAAGAAAGAAAAAGAGCCTATCTGGGTAAAACATAGAAGTAGAGGGCAGAGCAGAGGATGCCACGTCAGATGCTGATATTTTGTTTTCATGTTCTTTTTTTTTAAAAAAAAAAATTAATTTGTCTGATAGAAAGCTCGAGAATTCCACGGAATCTTGTGGCTCCTGTCGAACGAACCGTCCCCAACCTGGTGCTGGTTTTGTCTTTGTCGCCTCCGCTATTTATTGCGCCGCGTGTTTAATTCGGTGGGAAATGGTTTAGATTAGATAAAACACAATTCATTATTATTTCATTTAAAATAGTTCCCAATTTTTATTCTAAAGTGTTTATCCGTACGGGTGTGTGTATATATATATATATATATATATATATATTCATAATTACTGTTTTTATTATATATATATAAGCATAATAAAGGAGAAATTTATTGGAGAAAAAGACGTTGCAACAATATAGTTGTAAGTAAAATGTATAATATAATATATATATATATATATATATATATATATAAGTATATTATATTATTATTATTATTCTTATGATTATTTTATGAATGATGCAAAGAGGAGAGGAAATCTATGCATGCAAGTTGTTCGTGCATGAATTAAACCTATAAACTTATGCTTAGATTTCATTCCCTTTTAATTATTTTTTTATTATTATTATTTTTTATACCTAAAATGAAACGAGAGGGACGAACCACAACTAGTAACGGTGGATAAATCGTCTAGTTAACAGCATATACATGTAATCCGTACCAGACGTTTTGTGGGGAGTGACTATTTGGAAAAAAAGGAATATATATATATATATGAGGTAATAATTAATTAAAAAATTAAAAAATTTTAATTTAGATTAATATTTATTTGTGAAAAAAAAAAAGAAAGAAAAATTAAAAATATCTTGGCCTCTTAAAATAGATAATGCCGCTCGACAGTGAAGGGTAGGCTACGAGTTGTGGATAGAAAAGGACGCGAAGAAGCAGGGCCGAAGTTCTGTGTGTCAGGCTGACTTTACTTTGCACTTTTAGCCACGTCATCAGCACTGGCCTGCCTCTCCTTGTCACAGTTGCCAAGTGTTCCTTCCATTTGAAGAGGGGGGAGATAGAGAGAGACAAAAGGGATATGAATCGTTCTAGGCCATTTGCCTGTGAAGTTGGCACTTTTTCCCTTTATTTATTAATTGTGGCAAATTGCTGACCGCACCCTTGCTTCTGGGTTTCTCTCTGGCGACAATTAGAAAGAAGCACTTGTCAATCTTCTCGAAGAATATTTACAGTGAAAAACGAAAAAAAAAAAAAAAAAAAGCGTGGCCGCTCCTTTAAGCGTGTGCATGACACCTTCCTGTCTACCTGATAATCTTGTTATTAAAAAAATTACAAAAAACATATCACGAGCTTAATATTTTTATTATAGTCTAAACAAATAAATCTTTTGCCTTTTATAATTAGGCTAATAAGGATTTGACACATTATCTATATTGGATTCATTAGTAAAAATATTAACTTATTAATCATATAAAGTTAAGATTTAAATATAGGAATTGTTTGTGCAAATGAGAACCAAAAAACAAAAAAAAAAAAAGTAGAACTTCTGTCTGGCCACTGGGGTACTCATGGCCACTAGATCAAATTTTGGTAATTGGTAAAGTGCCCAAGTTGCATTCAAAACAATAAAATATATAGGTTCATTTTAATTGAATTTTCTGGGTTTTTTTTTTTTTTTTAACCCAAACTTTAGACGATAACACTATCTTACGACAAACTCTCGAGGTTCACTCCCCCAAGTTGTGAGATAAAATATTGTTCAAAACAAGTTGTAAAAGTATACATAATTGATGTTATCCAAAACGTATTTTATATAACCCAATATTTTTATTTTGGAATATCTATCTTGAAAATTTAGAGTTCAAATTCTAAGATGAATTATGGAAAATATAAAAACTATTTACATTATATCATTCACAGTGCCTAATAGAACTTTTTATTGGACAAAAAAATGTTATAAATCAGTATTTTTTTTTAAAAAAATAATTATCACATTTTAATACTTAGTCAAACAAGCTATTATTTGACCATTATATTAACTGTTTTTGACATTTGTACTAATTCTTATGAGCATTTAAATCGGCTGTCAGTATTAGTCGTTTTTTTCCCGTTGTAATTGATGGGAGGCCTATGCTGCCATATAAATAGACCATCCTCATCTTCAGTATATTATATTTCAATATAAAAGAAGTTAGAAAATTATAAATAATTTTTACAATACATTCTCACAATAATATGATCAATATGGATATTAATACTAACTATTATATTGTTGCTATAAGGCTTTTGTAACGTCATTTGGAATACCACCCACTGAAGTAGTTGACTTTGATTAATATTAATTGCTTCACATGAATCCGAAGTATTGTTTTTTGTAATATCATTTCGAATATGACCTGCTGAAGTAGTTGACTTTGATTAATATTAACTGTTTCACATGAATCTGAAGTATTGTTTCTACCATTATCTTTAATATCAACATTCTCTTTAGCACATTGTAAGCAAAAAAAAAAAAAGTATCTGATTATCCTTACATTTCGATAATTATGAACTACAGTACAACGAAAAACGATATATTTTTACTTTTTAAACTCATACAACAACGTTTGAGAAAAAAAAAAAAAAACATTATTTTTAATGTCCCAAAACATCTTTCAATCACATTACATAACAGGGAATGCATGCGATTGAACACTTTACCTGAGCCTCGAGGTATTTGTTCTTTTATGTAGTTACACAAGTGATAACACTCCCCATGATAAGGGGTAGGAAACATAAGCATGCTAGTATATCCAGAATCAGTCAAATAATATTTTTCTTGTGGAGGCATAGGAAAAGCAGCTTAGTATTATTGGTTGTTTCTTCCTAACTTGTCATAATAGATATAAATCTTATATCAAAAGCGTAAACACAAAGAGAGAGAGAGAGAGAGAGAGAGAATGATAGAGAAACAAAGAGTAAGAGGGAGGGGGAAGATAGAGAGAAGGGGTGGCAAAGAGAGAGCAAGAGTGCGTGAGAACCAAGACAAAAGAAATGAATGGAGATTTTAAAAAATATATATATATAGTAAATTTAGAAAAAAAGAACGTTATTTAAATTATACATGTATAAATGCCTAAAACGAAGTTATTCCCAATGTTCCCTTTTCCGTCAAAAGATGATTGCAATCAAAACTTTTTTTTTTTTTTTGTTGCAGTTAGAGAAATGTTATTATCATTATGATATTAGTTAATGCCACTAAAAATCATTGTCACATTTTTAATGCAACTGTTTCAATCTTTAAAATTGTCACTTTTGATGCAATAGTTTAATGATAGTAAAAATCATGGTGGCATTACACCACCATTGGTCACTATTAATAAATAATGTTACTAATAAATGTGTTCATTATTAATATAGTATGGAAACATTAAGACATGAGATGATATTAAATTAGGTAAATCGAATCTTTGATATCTCTTAATGTGGTAATGGAAGCGTAAAAAAGGGGTAACCAATGACCAACACTCCATTGATCCTTTATGAAGTTTTTGAAATTTACTAGAAAAATATTTCTCAAAGAGAATAACAACTGGCCTTTTGCTAATTCATATGATAATTAATAATTGATCTAGTTATTAGGTTTAGAGGCTTATTCATTATAGCAAAATTAAGCTAATAAGGGAAAATATTGATTAAATAAAAATAATATTTAAAATATTTTTTTTCTAAAAAATAAAAAAATTAAGATTATTTTTTTAAAAAATTAATTTTAAAATTTTTAATTTTTTTATTTTAAATATTCTCATTGTCCGTATATGTACGTTGAAAACAACCCTTAGATGTTTATAAAAGTTGAGGCCTATATATAAATAAGGAGTTAATTATACATCTTATAGCTAAAAAATGTGGCATATTATGTCCTTTAATTATCAATTAAAATAGTATCAAATTGTTGATAGAAAAGAAAAATGTGTTATTACAATGGGGATTACAAAAATAGATTATGTAATTCTTAGTATAATTTGCAAAGGTCATGAAAAATCAATGAAAACAATAAAACTAATCATTTAAAAAAAGAAAAAAAAAACTATAAGTACTAGTACAGAAAAAAAAAAAATGATCAGTTAAATTTTAGGTGAGAAGACACTAAACTTTAAAAAAAAATTATTTTAATAAAATTTAATTGAGATAAAATTAAAAAATAATAATCTAAGTTAATAACTTTTTAATTGGATAAGTCTGGGTTAGTATAAAAAATAAAAAACGAAAAGGTCTAAATCGGGTATGTACCGTTAGAAAAATATCACTGATGGAGTAGAATTATTACTTTACTCAATTTTGACATGAATCGATTGAAATGGAGCTGAAGTGACCTCTGTCATCGATAAAGCCAGTCATCTTAGTCAGATTTGGACGCCACCTGGTTTGTTGACATGGCGATTCCTTCTAAGGCCTGCTTGCCCGCAACAATGTACCATCTCAATCAATCATCGAGCCTCCTAATCATTCTTCCCATCAATATACCCCTTCTGAGCTAAAACCCTCGGATGTGGCCACCAAACCGGGTCGGGAACTTGGATGCATTAAACCTGTCAATGGTCCAGCAAGCAATTTTGTCGTAACAAACATCCACGTCGTTCCCAAATACGAAGACTAAGCCCATTCCTGTTATCATGAGCCACTTTTTCTTTTTTGGGTCCTTCTCGGCTTCGGAGTGGAAATGGTGCAGTTGGTGGTGGTGGTGGTGCTGGCTCGGGATGCGGTGTTGAATGAGGCCCTCCTGGTTAAAGGCTTGGTTAAATTGTGGGTGGGAGTGTTTTGTGAACTGGGCTTGAAGGAGATGCTCGGAGAGATGGGGATTGAAGGACTTGCATGGCGAAGCAATTGGCAGAGGACGGAGGTGGTGGCGACAAAGAGAGAGAAATTTTAAGGCAATGAGACCAATGACTCTGTTTTTTTTTTTTTTTTTAATAATAATAATAATAATAATAATAGCTGTGAAAATTTGACACAGGATTTGTTTTCATGGTTGTTGCTCTTAACATGATTATTCACAAACTTAGCTCTCAAAGTTGGGCGTCTGTTTGTCAGTTTGTGCGTGGGACCATTCAGCTTGAGGCCTTGGCTTTGTAACGAGCTCATGTCAATTTTTCTCTTTTAAGTAGGGCGCAGAATAGAGCTCCATTTTTATCCTATAACCTCTTATTGAATCTTGTTGTCTATAGCTCGCCTATGAGAACTTTTAGAGAATTGGGAAATGTCTTTCTTTTTCATTTATTTGAGCGATAAAATGTCTTTGTCTGTTAGTGTTTTTCTCTGAACAGAGATTCTTTTCAGTGTCTAATTCTGCCCTGGAATTTGTGGCTTGACTGATAAGTTGAATTTTGAGTAGTATTTTGAGGATACATCTATTACAGGGACTAATTCTGGTTGTTTCCCTTCATTTTAAACTTGTATTGAATTTTCCATTCGAGTAAATTTGAGTTAGAGATAATGAATTAATGATTTTTTTATTGAATTTTGTTTGAACAGAATCAAGTTGCATTAAGAGTTGAAGGTTAAAGAATGGACTTGCTTCCTATGGGTAGGAATTGGGGCCAGAACTGGCATATTAATGCTGACTTGGAGAATCAGCCTTTTTCATTTGAGACCACCAGCACTCATAGGTTCACAATTACTTCCTACACAGTTGCTCCTAGGGGTTGGGACTTTGGGCAGACCTTTGAAGGCAAGCAATTTAAGGCCAAGTGTCCCAGCAAGAATGTGTTGATGTAGATTGAGCTCAGCCCTTTACCTTTAAGAAAAACCAATTCGTTTTCCTATTCCTGAATAGGAGTAACGCATAAGGTTTGATGAGCTATTGATCTCGGCTTGGAAAGAATTTCAAAAGTAATCTGCCCAAACCTGCTTTTCCTAGAACTCCTAACTAGGCAGTGTGGCCATTTCTTTGCATTGCACCAAAACATTGAATTGCTAGGCCTGCACATTAGGCCACATAATATGAAGTGTGCTAAAAAATTTCAAGCAAACTTTAAACTCCTGTGGTATATCATACATTCAGACACGCCCATGGGATCAGACGACACAGGACTTGTCTCTAATGAGCTTTATAGTGAATTAGAAATGGTGGATTGATTTCAACTAAATTAGCCAATTGACTAAAAACAACCTCAACTCAAAACATGAAAACAATGCCAAAGAATGGCTAGCTGTGCAGAATGACTGATAAAAATCATGAACATAACAATAATTTAAGAGGATGTTCTCTGATCCCCAATCACCAGGAACAGAAAAGAAGGTAATATCTTCAAAATCTCAGCTCTATTGTGATCACTTGAAAGTCAGAACCATGCATTTTTGCTAACCATTTTCTTAAAAGTTTGTCAGATAACTATCATCTGAAATAGAAATGTACCTGAGAGTATTCTATCTAAACATTTAATCCAAGACCAAAGAGAAGGCTCCAGATATGATATAAATTATCCAGACAGCCCAACAGTTGTCCTCCCCAAAAATTTCAGTGTCATTCTATTTCCTCAACTTAAACATCAATCCTTGTTCCCACCTCTGCAACTAATCCACGTCCTGTAAGTCAACGAAAAATATCAAACATGCAGTAAAAGTTGTCTGTTTTGAAAGTTATCTCTCTCTCTCTCTCTCTCTCTCTCTCTAATATCTAAGTCTTGCTTCCAACTCATCATTTAATGAACAGTAACACAGCTGCTAGATGCTATTAATGCATACTACTCCAAAGTGTGCCAAATTTTGTACCAAAAAGGAGCACTGATTTAGGCTTAGTAGACAAAACAGCATACAACAGTATGCCAAGTGGCTACAGACCTGGAATGTAGGCAAAGCTTGAGTTTGAATTCAGACAGGCAATTTAATGCAAATTAAATCTGGCTTGATCACATACTCTGAAGCATGAATTTGACAGGGTAATTGAAATAATTTCCACAACTGACGTTTATCAGCTTGGTTAATTTCAATATCACAATTGCAATAATAAGAAACATGAAGAGATGATGTAGGCACCCTTAAACAGAAAGAAATTAATTCATCTACTAATTCTAAATAAAACATTTGACAGTAAACAAGAAAATGTAACACAACATAGTACCTGACTACTATCAGAAAAGAAGCCTCCATTGTGTGATTAAATGAGTACAAAACCAACCTGCTTGGCTGTTGGCTTGGTTGACCATAAGAACAAAAGGCTTTGGTACTTTCTTCAAATTCTCACAAAATGTGGATTCTAATTCCAATCAACAGAAAAAAGAAGAGACGAAAAAAAAAAAAAAAAAAGCAGTAAAAAGACACTGGTAGAAAGGTATTCCATGAATTTATAAATTGGAGTGGACATTTTGCATTATATCAAATTACAGATGTAAGGGAAACTGAATCAGTCAACAGGATGTAGTTGTCAGCTACAAACTGCCAAGAAGTATCTATTCACTGTTCACATTGTATCCTTGACATCAATTTGATATATAGTACAAGTATGGTGAATAGTCAATGATCATTCATTTAAAAGGAAGAAGAACAAAAAAAAAAAAAGAATATCCATATGTAAATACAAGTACAAAATCTGCTCCTGGATTAATCTAAAGGCACAGGGGAAAATTGGGAAAGAATGAAATATGCAGTATTGAAGAACTCACTCTCTTGTGTGAATCAAATGACCTAAAAATTAGTTAGTTAACCCTTCCATATCTTCCCAGTGTGAACATGCCATTGATTGAAGTTCAATGCTACGTAGCCCCAAGCTTTTGATGAGATTCAATAAGCAATGCATTTAACATAACATGAACAGCAGCTTCATAAACAACTCTATCATAATGCATCCCATCAACTGTACAGTGAGGCCCACAATTCCAACTCAGTGATTCAATATCCAGCAGCAAAAGAGGGCCACCAGATGGACGCAAGAGTCTGCTGTTACGAAGGGCTCTATCGTAAGCATGCCACATTTCATCAGTCATCCTCTCCCTCTTTTCATCTGTGTTCAACATGCCATTAATCAACATTGGCATGCCAAGCCAGAACAGATGCGGAGATCGAACAGATACAGAAACCATCATGGGTTCATCTGTGCCTAATGGAGGAGAAAATGGTAATAATGATACCAAAGAACTCCTCAGCGTTTGCAAAGAAACACCAAAATTTGATGCATTTGTGAAATGCAGCATATGCCACAGCCCAGCTCCCATGACCAAAACATCAGGGTAAGTCTTATTTTGTTTAAACCGATTGACCAAACCGGTTAAGTTGACAACATAAGGAGCCCACATGAAATCCAGCTTCATACCCATTTCGGGAACAACAATCTCGTAATCACTATGCCGTTTAAACAGATCCCCCATAATTGATTCCATCCTCTGCGAATCCAAAATCAGACTCAGCAAAGATTGCACAACTAAGCGGGCTTGCGAATCCCCTGCCACAACAATCCAGGAACCATTAAGCAAATCAGAGACGTCCGACTTGCTCAACTTCTGAAACTCACACGCCTTCACATCAGCAGCATCTGCCCAGTCCCAAAACTTATCATAACCGACAACGGAATCATCATTCCTCCCAGTGCTGCTTCTATGCGTAGGGACGCCGGGTTTGACATCCCAGACAACTCGGTTGACCAAGTTGATGCAAGAATGGTCTCGATTATCGAAAACAACAAGAGATTGAACGGAAGTGACGAAATCAGAAACGGAAGGGAAATAAGGGGTCAAGTGGACGCCTACCGCGAGAGTAATGAAGAGAGCTCCGCTAAAGAAAAGCATTTTGTTGCGGCTGAGGTGCCAGCCGGCCATCCCCATCGGTACAAACAGCACCACGCCGCCATGACTCCCAATTCTACTCCTCCCAATCCAAAAGCCATTTTCTTTTCTCTTCTTTTCTTTTCTTTTCAGCGCACCTGACGATTCCGATCCCAAAATTCACATCACTTCACTGTCTTCTTACGGCAGGAAGGACGAATTTCAAGTTTTTTTTTTTTTTTAATTTTGTTTTTTTCTTGGAGGCTTAGGTTTTCATAGGATCGGAGGAAGAAAAGGTTCCAGGAGTAGGAATAGGTTTCGGTTCGGTTCGATTCAATTCAATTGGATGGATGGATGGGATGGCTGGATGAATTCTACCATGCCATGCTATAAATCAACTGTAGGCATATTCGGTACAGGCGATTGCAATGTAACAACTGCTACCAACAACTACAATGGCTGTCTTTTTCTCTTTTGCTATTGACCCACGTTTTCATTTTTCATTTTTATTTTCATTATTCTGTAATCAGTTTTCGACATAACTTTTTTTTTTTATATATATATATATTTTGATTCTAATGTGTATTTTTATTACTAATAATTTGCTTAGGTGCTAATGATTTAAAAAAGAAAAAAAATCATGAGGTGTTTATGTTGACTTGAGGTTTGGGATTGGGACAAAGAGCCAAGCTCTAGTGACAGAAAATGAGACAAATAAAAAAAAAAAAAAAAAAGGAAAGAAACAAAAAAAAAAAAAAAAGCTCGAAGAAAATACAAACTAATTATAAACAACTCTAATATTTCCAAAATAGAAATTGATCTTCAACTGTTTGGGTTAATGAGGTGGAGTTTTACTACTCTATCTTCATAAATAATTTTATAAACAGTTGTCAAAGAAACAAGCCATAAATCTCTAATTCACCCCCTAATGTAGTAACATGATTGGCCATCTCACTATATATATATATATAAATTAATTTGATTTGAATCTCTTCACGAAAAACAGCAACTCGACGGATAAGTTGTCGATTTTAAGCTAAATGGAGAAGACAATTTGATGGTTCTTGGATGCTTGAGACAGTAAATGCAACAGATAAGCACGAACCTTCCTTGGATGTTGTCTGGTCACCCTTCCTGTCCTGTCGTCGTTTTTCGCAACAAAAAGTATTGTATTATGCGTGAAAGAAATGACAGGGGTTGGAGTAGCACCTCGTCAAATTCTATTTTTAGTAAGGCAGGGTAATCCTCAAATTCAAGCAATTTCGAGAACAGTGTACAATATAAAAGCTGAGATTTGTAAGGAGCATATGGGTGACCAAGCAATGATTCAGGCATTTAACTCACCTATGTTTTTTTGGCCCATCCAACTTCCATAACCCTAACGAAAAGTTACTCCAATATCTTTGTAATGGATTGCACTTAACAAGACTTAATCAGATATAAAATGTCGTTACTTGATATTATTGGGGAGTCAAGCTTTAATTCTCTGTTTTAGTCTTACTTCATTTTCATCAGGAAAGAAGGTAGTATTTTGGGCCACAAAGATGTTTAGTAGTATTTTTGGGTGCGCCAATCAACAACCTTTAGTGATTATAACAGGAAGAGGATTGGCATTAAGGAAGGCAATAGAAGTCGGGTTTCCAAACATTTTCAGTCTTCTGTGTGTTTGGCATATTGAAAAGAATATTGTTGCTGTTGCTAAGTGCCAGCCTCACTTCAAACATTTTTATCTGATTGGACAATTCTGATAAATTCTCCATATGAGTCAGAGTTTGCTGAATCTTGAATTCATTTTGAGCACCAATACAAAGAGTGTATTGTTATTCTTAACTATGTCTTAGAGCTACATGGTCACCTTTGAAGGAGCATTTTGTTATTGCATGGACAAATGGAGATGGATATTCTGGAAGTCGTGCTATTTCAAGGGCTGAAGGTGCACCTGCAAATCTTAAACAATATTTGCAAGCTTCCAACCGGTGATCTTTGTGAATTGTCCAATCTGAATTGGACCTTTGTGCTTGTAAGAATCATTTCATGATAGTCATGGGACTTCCTTGTCCACACAAGATCCAAATTTTGAAGCAAAAGTCTTTACATCTGGACGATGGAGGCTTGACCTAACGTCATTCTTGAATTTCGATGTGTCTCAAAATAATGAAGATGATCAGTTCACTCGTCTGGCTTAGGAGCTCAAAAGAAAATATAAAGGATGGTCCGTAGTTGAGAAAGAAACCGCTCGAAATCAAAATTTTCAACTTGTAGATTCATCTCAAATCCTTGTTATGTGATCTCAACTACAACCTTGAGACATAGTGCCTTGGATTCAATGGACCTAAATGCTTCATTCCATTTAAATCAAAGGTACTTCTTCTTTAGTAAAAACTTTAGCATTTCTTATTTTGATTGATTTATTTTTTTTTAATATTTATCTTTTAAATTATTCATTATTTTCTTATTACTGTATTATGTATCTACTCAACTTTGTAAATTGAAAATCTACCAACTGATATCGGTAACATATAAGATAATCTTATTAAGATTACGAAAGTCTTGTTGACCATCTCCAACAACAACAATTGCAAAACATAAACTAGTTGCAAAGTTGATTATACTCGATGTTTTATTGTCAATATGCATCCTCCTCATTTTCTTGCCATAAAAAACTGAAAATAATCGGGAAATAAAAAATGAAAATTGAGGCAATGGACGATAACGAAATGGAAACAGCCAAACAGTAGCTAACCTTGGACGGGTACTGGGCAACCCGGTTCTCCGACTCACTTTCCACCAGAACCGCCGCTTTCTCGTTCAGGAACAACGGCCATTGGCTCCCCGTCGCATCACTCTAAGCCCTCCACAGTTGATCGTTCTTCTGATTCTCGTGAGCCCTACGCATCTTCGCCGGATTGTAAAACCGATTCTCCCAAGGCCGCGCGTGAACTGCCATCCCGTCCCTAATATTCCCAAACGTTTCAAAAATAGTTATAATAATAAGAATAATTGCTCACATAAACTAAATTAATAGAATTCAGTCTTTATTTTAACAGTAAATTAAATTTATCATTGAAATATTATTAAAATTATCAAACTAATTTTTTATAAATATGAGTTAAATGTATAATTATGTGATAAATCAGGATAAATATGTATATTAGTTAAAAAATAAAAAATAAAAAGGTGAGAGATGAAAAATTAAAAAGGCACGGAGAAGGAAATAGTTCTGGGACCGCCGCCTCTATGGCTCGGAAAAATTGCGGCAACCACAGTCCAGTTTTCAACAGAAGCCCAACACCTCCCTCAGGGCCTTTCTGTCCAGTTGTTTCTATTAAAGTTAGTTAACGTGTGCAGTCTCTGTGATACCAAGTAATTCTAATGATCTTGAGTTCATTATTGTCTTCTAATAAACATCTTAATATTAGCCAATTTTATTGTTAAGGTCACTCAACTCAATCTTGTGACTACTTGAGGGATCTGTCGTATCTATAAATTCTTCTAAACAAGTCTTGATATTTAACAATCATTTTCCTTCAATTGGAATCTATTTTCTTTCAACAACAAATTAATGAGAGGCTTCATTGCTCCACAACCTTCTTTCCTACCTTTCATGTTTTGCGGTATCTCACCTCAAGGAAGCTGATTGCAAAAGGTGAGTTATGTGATGATTTGTAGGACTTCAGTGAGCTTCAGGTTTCAATTCTTGTCATTACACTTCTCCCTGCTCCTGCACCAAACCCATGACATGAACACCTGAGTTATCGATATTTTGATCATTTTCGAAAATTTCAATGAACCGATGTGATGTTTGTCACCATCAAGCAAAGCAAACTCCATATATAGGAGTGATAATGCCTTGAAATTCACTGCCATTCCATGTTAATTTTCTTGCAACTTAATGGTATTGTTCATCAAATATCCTGTTTATACCCTACAACAAAACAAAATGGAGTTGTCAAGTATAAATATGGTCATCTTTTAAAAATAGCTCGTTACAATCTGATTTTAAACAAACTTAACCATCTAAGCTCTTGGGGTGAATGCTATAGCTCACAATGAGTCCATTAATGTTCCCAACCCCGCAAATGAGCTACTCGAAGCTTTTCCATACTTTGATGAGGATAAACCCATTCCACAACCTACAATGACAACCTACTTAGCATCTTAACGACTACATTTGTAAGCTCACTAAAATAGGTAAAGACATAATCACTTATATGTCCAATATAGTTTCTTTAGGTACATCGTACCTCATTTCTTGTTCTTTGCCAAGCTCCCGTTTTGTTCCATTGCATAAGGCTTTCTTGCTAAAATTTCTACCCACAAAGAGCACAAATCTTTTTTCACAAGTTGTTAAAGGATCTTAAGGGGTATGTTGCCATGCAATAAGAACCTTTTGCTCTAGAAAACATTATACAAGGAACCCAGAATCATTACTTCCTAGACAAAAAAGCAATTCATTTCCAATAAATTTTAATCAAATACAAGGCTAAAATGCTACAACGTGTGTTTATTAGCTTTATAAGATTTTTTTTTTTTTTTATCAAAATCTTGAAAATCTCAAATAAATTTTAGATTTAAAAATTGCTCATTCTCAAAAACACATCCTTTCTTATAAATGAAAATATACTCTGGACGAGTCCAAATTTCCATCACAGTGCCATTGGCGCGAAGTTTGAAGGCAGGTGCTGCTGGACTGGACTTGATGAAACAAAAACAATAAAAGAGGAAAAAAAGAAAAAAGGGACGGTTAACTGGTTGAGATTGGTTACAGTTGTGATGTACGTCAAAGCAACGCGGAAAAGCATTATGTTGCTGGAGCAATGCTTGAACATGTCGCAAATCAAGCAGGTGCAGTCGCATCTCACGGTTTCGGGCACCCTTAAGGATCCTTATGCGGCGGGGAAGATCATATCATTTTGTGCCGTCTCCCCCGGCGGCGACCTCTTCCACGCTTACCGACTCTTTATCCGCCTCCAGTTCCGATCCACCTTCATTTGGAACACCATGATTGGTGCTTTTTCCGCCGCCAGTGAGAGCAAAACGGCTGTTTCCCTCTACAACAAATGCTTCATTCTCAATTCTTGCCCAACAACTACACCTTCTCTTTTCTTCTTAAGGCTTGCACTGCCCTCTCTGATTTGCACTTAGGCTTCGCGTTCTATGCCCAAGCGATTAAGCTGGGCTGGGAGTCATATGATTTTGTTCTAAACGGGTTTATCCATTTATACGCAGCTTGTGGGTCCATGGAACCAGCTCGCAGGTTGTTTGATGCTAGTTCCAATCGAGACGTGGTCACCTGGACTGCCTTGATCAATGGGTATGTAAAGGCTGCTCAAGTTGGTATCGCGCGAGAACTGTTCGAAGAAATGCCCGAGAAGAATCTTGTCTCGTGGAGCGCCATGATCACGGGTCATGTGCAAGTGGGTTTGTTTAGAGAGGCTCTTGAGCTCTTTAATTCTATGCAGATTTCTGGGTTTCGTCCTAATCATGCCAGCATTGTTGGGGCGCTTACAGCTTGTGCTTTTCTGGGCGCTTTGGATCACGGGAAGTGGATACACGCATACATCAAGAGAAATGAGGTGGAGTTGGATGCGGTGCTTGGTACTGCGCTTGTTGACATGTATGCCAAGTGTGGATGCATTGCTGCAGCTTGGGATGTGTTTGATGAGATGCCTAACAGAGATGTTTGTGTTTTTACTTGTTTGATTTCAGGACTGGCCAATCATGGTCGGAGTGCTGATGCCCTTGAGTTTTTTGCAAGGATGCTGAGTGAAGGACTTGAACCTAATGACGTTACGTTTATTTGCGTCCTAAATGCTTGCAGCCGGATGGGACTAGTGAATGAAGGATTGAGAATATTTGAAAGCATGAATAAGGTTTACAATATTGAACCACAGGTCCAGCATTATGGCTGTTTGGTGGACCTACTGGGAAGAGCTGGAAGGTTGGAGGAAGCTAAGAATGTGTTGAGAGAGATGCCAATGGAGCCTGATACATATGTTCTGGGAGCATTGCTCAATGCATGTAGGATTCATGGCCATGTCGATATGGGTAAAGAAATGGTTGATAACTTAGTGATGCTAAATCTTGACCGCGATGGGGCACATGTTCTACTTTCGAACATATATGCCTCTGCTCACCAGTGGGACAAAGTGGCAAATGTAAGGAAGGGAATGGACGAGAAAACATGAGAAAGGTGCCTGGTTGCAGTTTGATTGAAGTAGATGGTACTGCCAATGAGTTCATTGCCAAAGATGTATAAAATGAAGAAGATTATGTTATTGTCTTTTGCAAGGGACAAGCACTCCAATTCTGTCTGCTTCACTGAGGTTGACGAGCATGAGAAAAATTTCTCATAGCCCAAGAACAAATGCTTGTCTAATGTTGTCATGGTTGCATTTGGTAAAACAAGTTCTTAGATCACTGATGAACCATCGGTGGCACATGCCGCAATCCCAATGGCTACGTCTGTTGTGGTGATCTTTCGGGTGAAAAGCAGGGAAGCCTACAGCAAGTTTATGTAATTCAGAGGTAGTCAACACGCAAACACCAGTAACCAAGTCAGGCCTAGTTCTGGCAAGCAAGTGCCCAAATTCGACAAAGGATAATTTGGAATGTTGTCAGCCAACGCTTAGGGTCCAATGGCATGATGAGAATCCACAGAGCAGGGAGCTCACATCTGCTCAAGACAGTCTCGGCCCACTAACAAGATTGATTTTGTTGGAGCTAATGAGACTGTTGTTGTAGGGTTGCATTACTTAATCTTGTGATGAAAAGATCATTGCTGAAGTACATCTGAGAAATAATATTAACTCACAGCAGAAGATAAAAATTAATTAGATTGCACACATTGCTCTGTTCTCTTGGTCAAGTCATTTTGACTTGAGAGAGAATTGATGATTTCATTACAATTTGAAATGCAATCAATTAGGGTTCTCTTATATTTAATCCTCCACTGGACTGCTAATCTCCACCTGTCCATTGGTCTTCTTATTTTACTGGATAGCACACTGTTGACACCATTTTTATCTTTTTGTAGATCATTCTCTTCTAAGAAAGCCCGAGCCTCACGACCAAATGAACAGAGAAGCTTTATCATCTCTACAGGTTCAAGCAAACTTTTTGCTTGGTCAATGGTCGATAACAGCAAATTATCCTCCTCGATTGTTGTTGGCAAGTTATTCAGAATCCTGCAACAATGTTCTGATATCCATTCCATGACAGATAGCTCATTCTCCATAGAAAGTTGAGAACCAGAGTAAGCAAGGCGTCCAAGAGATCTACGCTGATGTGGTGGAGTAGCCCATAAACGCATACCAGACAATAGAGCATAGGATGGCTTCCCATATTCCTGGATGTACATTGATTCCTTGGGCCATGAACTGCAGGAATAAATTCTTGGTTCTAAGGGAATGAAAACCTTGTCATTTGGGTTCTCATTTAGGAGAAAACCATAGTGTTCAAGGAGTTCCAAATTAGTGTATGTTCCATAGCTTAAGGGAACCTGCATATTAAAAGGCACAACTTTCCTGTTATCCTTCACTTGTCTACTAAAATAAGTAAATACATAAGATTGATAAGAGCAACCAACATTGTTTAATTTCTTAGTTAATTCATGGTCAGGCAAAGGTTATTAGTCACTAGCATAATCAACATTAATATGGGCAAAATACAACTCCAGACAAAGGCATCTCTCCATTTTTTTTTGTTGTTTTCTATAACTAGCATGAAATAAAGTGCTTTTACAGAATTAACGTGCAGGCCTAGAAGACTAAAAAAAAATGACAATGTATACAATTTACTGAAGCCAATATGGTATGCAAAATTAGCTATTCAAGCATTCAATTGGGTTCTCTGTCTTTCCAAGCTATACCTAACACCATTTTCTAATAATAAGAAACCTGCACCCCACTCCAATTGACAACTTTGAATCTAGTTTACAATTTCATGTTTTTCACCATGAATGGCAGATGGTAAATCCATCATAGAGTAGAAAATCAATTTAGAAAAAGTACTCTGATAAAAGAATGCCTATTTGATATATAATATAATCTGCTTTCACATTGCAAGTCCCCTCAAACATGATGGAAGTTCCTGTGTTGAATCACGGGGACTCTGGCATAGCCGAGTATCACTCTGCCTAATGTTGAATGATATAAACTTGTCCAAATTCATTTTTTCACTTGAATCCAAAAGGAAATGCTACATGTTAAATATTGCACCTGCATCACCATAGAAAGATGACACGATAATACTTAGAAAGGTCCAAGACCCAAACCTCCTTGTCTTATAGCATTGACACTAAGTGACTAAGACCTGTCACCAATCCACCCTCTTGGGCTCCCTCCAACAGTCTATCTTCCAAGCCTCCCCTGCCATACGAATAGAAAAGTGAAAAATGTTGCTTCAAACACCTCATCCACCTCCACTTGTAAAATATGGTCCTAATAATATAAGAATGGAACCTTCAAACCTTCACTTGAAATAACCATGAACTTTCTTGATATACATATTAAATAAACCACTTTTAGTTCAAAAGCAACTAAACTCTATGTTTCCACCACAAGAGAATGCTGACTAATTCTCCATCATCCTCAGCTGTATGCAAACTAAGAAGGTTATAATCTCATCTCTGAACTCTCTCCAGCCCATGTCCACATCAACCACTATGCTCAACCAAACACAGCAAGGCAACCAATTAATACTTAAAGAGCATCAAGAACTGAAATAGGCAATAAGGGAGCAGCTAGTTGCATTTTTCCCATCCTTTTTCCATAGTCAGTAAAGGAAAAGGTAAATCACCACAGGTATGGCTGCATTCAGCTAGGGTTTTACAAATTCTTATGTGGATATCAAGATGAAAAAATATGATAATGTGACTACAGCTCTCAAGCACAACAATTGTATTTTAAAGATGATACCATGAGTATTTGGCTCTATGATACTGGTAATGGAAGCAGGCAACAAATAGAGCAGATTCAACCAAAGCAAAGTATTTACATGATACAAAGTTACCAAGTAACTTGCCACATGAAATGATTAGAGGTCATGGAATGAGATCAAATACAAATACTTCTAACAATCAGAGATAAAATAAATAAAGATTGACTAGGTTTGGAGGAGATCATAATACCTGCTCCCCTTTTCTATAGTTTCTCCTAGCATAGAAGCAATATGCAGCAATTGCTTCATTGTATCCACCATCTGTCAAGCTCTCTAAATGAGTATCTGAATTTTGCAAAGAAGAGCCATAGATTGACCCTGCATTTTCAAAGCCATTTGTTTCCTCTCCTGGAGAAGCATAATTAAACAAGTCCCCAACAGGACATAAGCACCCAGCTTCATCCCATTCTATATGCATTGTCCGTGAGGATATCTATGAGCAGGATCAGGTCAAAAATGTTTAATCATAGGAATCCAAAAGACAAAATGTGGAAAGGACTACACACTGAGAACAAAAGCCCTGAAAAACAAATTACATGTGATTGCCAGTAGAAAGACAAGTAAAAGACTTGCACCAATCTTTCATTTACAACTCAAACCATCCTAGCAAGCATTAATTGTAAAATAAAAAGCATAAAATGAAAAAGGAAAGAGGAAATAATCGTACAGTTGAAGAAGCCCAAAGCCATGCCTTAAAAGTACAAAGCTGGGGTTTAAGCTCAAGCTTTTGGATTAATGGCTTAGCTTCTTCCCACTCCAGTTTAGCCTTAGATGTGGCCTTTTCGGCAGCCCAGATAGCATCATCCACCTAAAAGGATAAAAATTGCAATCTAACATTTACCAATAATAACAAGGCAATGTAGAAACAAAAGACAAAACAAGAGAGAAAATGGATCAAGAACTGAACCTGTAGAGCTTCCGTTTCAAAGCGGGTAAAACTTGAGAGCAAGTGGTAAGCGCGTGGCAATTGCAAGAAATAAGGGTGCCAAAGGGAACTCTTTCCTTTACCCACTTCGTATAACAAACAAACAGTCAATATCTGCAAATTACATGAACGAAACCCATCTGTCTCATTCATTCATTCATTCATTCATTCTTTCTTTCTTTCGTATTCATACATAAAAATTAATATACAAGAAAAAAAAAAAAAGGAAAGAAAGAAAGAAACAAACAAACAAAGAGAGGGAGGAAAGCAGGAGCAGACCTGGGTGGGGGAAAGAGGAGGGTGAGAATTGGCGTGATTGCTGACAGCATAAGAGAGAGCGGAATCATCTTTCAACAACAAAGCATCGGTTGTTAACAATGCTGACTTTGGAACCCTTAGAACCATTTCTCCTTTCTTCAAATCACGAACTGCTCCTAAACCTCTCCTGCAATGTAAACCCTATTCATATCTCTGTTTTAATTAATTAATGACGTTAAAAAAAAAAACAGAAAAGGGGTATTTCGGAATACCCACCCGCCTGCATCAGGAAAATAAGAGACAGCGAGAGAATGGCCCAAACAGGAAGACTTTGGCTGCTGTTCTTTTTGTTGCTTTAGTCGTTGAGAAGAAGAAGAAGAAGAAGAAGAAGAAGAAGAAGAAGAAGAAGAAGACAAAAGAGCAATTGGGGAATCCGAAATACCAAGGTCTGCTGCCCATTCTAAAAAGTGTTGGAGCCTCTCTTCTTGTTTCCGGACGGCTGCCTCTTCTTCCTCCATGAAAAACCATTCCCCTTTGTCTTTCCTGTGCTGGGTTGGGCTAGCTTAGGCCAAAAAGTAAAAATGTAAAACATAATTTAGTCCCTGAATTTATCAACTATAAGCAAATTAGCCCTCATTCTATTTAGTTGAACACTCCGAGTCTAATCCATTTTTTAGACCAGATATAAAAAAAAAAAAAAAAAAAAGCATAGTCTTTTAGGTCATAGATTCACACACTTCGTTTTTCAACATTTTAAATCACTGTCGATATTATTACCGTTAATATAAATTAAATGTTCAGATTATTTTCTAAACATTTTTAGAAAGTAAGAAATTTTTGTATTTTTTTAATAATATTTTTAGGTTTACTAAATAAAATTTTTAGTTTTTATTTTTTATAAATTTTATTTTAAAATTTTAAAATTTTAAAAAAATTTAATTTTTTAAATTTTTAGTATAATTTTAAATTTATATTTTAAAAAAATTCACACACTTAGTTTACTAACGATTTGCCACCGTGGCTTATAAGGTGCAATTCATTCGTGATCGAGAGCAATTTATAAATTTATTATTTATTCAAAAATAAATATTTTTTTATCATTTATATTATAAATTTATATTAAAATATTAAATTAAATAAATTTTTATAATTTTTATTTTAATTTTATTATTTTTTCTGTGTTTATTATTTTATTTAAATAATCAATATAAATATAATTGAGAAACAAATTTTTCATAATAGTTATTTTATTAGTGGTTTCAACAACAAATTTAAAAAATAAAATAGATGTTATTTTTTATGAATTTATTTTTTTTTACTTTTTTTTTGAAAAATTTTTCGTTTTGTTTGTAAATTTGTTTAAATATTGTATAATATATATATATATATATATTTATTTTAAAATTATTTTAAAATTATTTTAACAACATTATTTTTTTAAAAATTAATTTTATTAAATATTTTTTATTCTTTTTTTTTTTAAATTTACTATTATAATTTTTTTCTCCTTAATCTGATATTTATTTTATGAGACTGATATTGTGAACCTTTAGTTTTAAAAATATTTTTAATTTTAATTTATAATTAAAAATAAATAAAATATAAATAATAGAAAAAAAATACCAATATATATATATATAATGTAAAATAATTGTATATAAAAATCTATTTGCTGTCTAATTTGATGGAATGTATGAAGTCAGTTTGTAGGATGCCATCTATCACCCAAGCCAATTTTTCAACCAATAATTTTAGCCAAATAATGACACTAAATCAAACTTAATATGAGTCAAATTATCATATAAGAGGCACAACACAATTACAAGAATTATTTTCCAACCTTTATTATTTTCTTACAAGTATAAAGGAATCACCAAAACCTCTTTACATAAATATTTCACTCACTTTTTATATGACCTTTGGCTGTCACACTTATAAATCTTTATAGTGTTGGTAGTTGACACCTCCAACTACCTTGGGGTCATGCATGACTTGGCTATTAAGCTAATCATGCATAATGGGTTCCCCCTCTTTTGGGAACACTTTCCACTTCTTAGCAAGTTAGTGTTGCCTCTTTGAAGGAGAGATGTCACCTCAACTTTTGCTTGGTCAATCTTTATCCTTGGTAGCCCATACCCATTTACATGGAAGGAGATTTTGCCACCTCATCATTTCGGATAACTCCTCCTAGCTGCCCCCTTCTGCCACTAGATCATGACCCATAGATTAAAAGAGTTTGTCTCCATTTCCTCTTATTCTTGTGATGCATGAGTGGCCCTGGGTTTGGTCCACACTCTAAGCCCATAAGTAGCCTTGTTACTTGTCAACAGCCTGTGATGTTGTCATGCAGCATGTGGCCCTTAAGTTGTCAGTTTGAACCCAAGTCCATGCACCAACATAGGCCAACACTTGTTGAAGACATGCATTACCCCCTAAAGAGCATTGAGGCCTTGGATTGTTTGGTAGGAGGAAACATTAAAGTGCTTGAGTCATCAAACCCCTTTCCATGGATAAGCTACCACACATACCAGCAACCTAAACTTCTCCTTTTTTAAGTTATCATACACATCCTTGCCTTACCTTGCTTGCTTGGGTGACCACACCCTCACCCTTATATAAGAATTGATGCAAGATGCCACCAATTGCTTGCATGCTTCAAGCCAACTAGCTTAAGGGACTAACAAACCACCCCTACCAGTTGAAGCCAACGTCCTTGTTAGTAGGGTTGATAAGTAGTCTTGGATTTGCTTCTTGAATTACCAAAGAGTTGTGTCTCTTTCCCAACTCACCTCACTATTTGGAGCATTCCTCCACTTTACCAGGTAGTCAACCTAACGATTCTTCTTGCTTTGCCCCTTTATTTGGTGGTTCATGATTCATAAACTTCATTCTGATTGTTGGTCGGACACGTCTTGCTTGTCTCCTTGAAGGCTCGTCCCCATCCTTTTCATAGAAGGGCTTCAAGAAGCTCACATGGAAGGTTGGATGTACCTTTAACTGCTCAGATACTTACAACCGATAAGTAACACAACTAACCTTTTTTGTCACTATGAATGAATTGTCATACTTAGGGATTAACCCATGGTGCGTCGTCTTGTTACTAATCTTTTTCCAAATTTGGGGAGTTAGTTTCAACAATACTTTGTCCCTAACTTGGAACTCAAGGCCTTGTCTCCCTCTATCCACATACTTCTTCATACTCCTTGCCGCCTTGTTCAAGCTATTTTGAGCCTCATCAAATAGCTCTTGTTTCGAACAAGCATGCTGGTAGGCAGCTGGACAGTTCCCTCCCAAGCTAATCCTTGCAATTTTGTTAAGAGTAAGGTGTTGGTTTCCTATTGCCAACTCGAAGGGACTCATACTAGTAGATGAGGAGTGATGAAGATTGTAGCAAAATTGTGCTGAATTCACCAACTCTAACTAATTTTGTTAGCTAGCAGTCATATGGTGCCAAAGGTATTCCTCCAACAAATTGTTGATTCGTTCAGTTTGACCATCTGTTTGAGGATGACTGGTAGTGGAAAACTTTAAGTCTTACCCCATTATGTTGAACAGAGTTATCCAAAACCTACTTACGAAGCAAGGATCCTAATTGCTTATAATATCTTTCAACAACCTAAAGTACTTCACCATTTATTTGTAAAATAACTCTACAACTGTCTTTGCTTGACATGAGGAAATGGCTGGGACAAACACCACATATTTTGAAAAATGATCTACCATTACCATGATAGAGCCCATGCCATTGACCTTTGGGAACCCACTGATGAAATCCATTGAAACTGACACCTATGGTTTCATTGGGATTGATCGTGGTTGCAACAACCCTGTGTCCTTGTATCTCTCAACTTTGTTTTGTTGACAGATGATGCATGTCTAACGTATACCTCAACATCATCTTCCATCTTTAGCTAGTGATAGCTTCGAGAGAGTAAGGCTATCATCCTTTCCATGCTGGATGACTTGCCCATTAAGAGTCATGACACTCGCGTAGAATCTCCTTTCTAAATCTTGCACTTCTTGGAACATACAAACGATTACCCTCAACATGTAGTAACTCATCATTAAGCTAGTATCGTCTTACCACACCCTCCCTTACTTGTTGCACCAACTTTTGGTATTCCACATTGTGTGGGGCTTGCGCCTTAACTTTTCCCAGCAATTCACTTTACACTTGAGTGAAGGCAACAATGATCTCTTACACTTGGCAATAACTCAAGGCATCTGTCACTTGATTATGCCTCCCTGCTTTGTGTTCCCATGCCAAATCGTATTCCACTAAGAACTCTTGCCATTAAGCTTGCCTCGTGGAGAGCTTCTTCTTTGTTTGGAAGAAAGTGTTAGCCATGTTGTCTATGTGAACCATGAACTCGTTACCCAGCAACTAAACCTACCATGTGCGATGGCAGTGTACTACTGCTAGCATCTTCTTCTCATGCGTTGAGTACCGTGGTTCTGTCTTATTGAGTTTTCGGCTTTCATAGGCAACCAGATTGCCTTCTTAGACCAATACCCCTCTAATGGCTTTGTCGGATGCATTCGTGATCACATCAAAGGGTAACTCAAAGTTGGGCAGCCTTAGCACAAGTTTCCGTTGACACCACTACCTTCAACTTGTCAAAGGTTTCTTGGCAATGTATGGTCTACCTCTATGACCGGTCCTTTTTAAACAAATTCGTGAGAGGGGCCACCTTTCTAAAGTAACCCTACATAAACTTCCGATAATAGTTCGTCAAGCTAAGAAAGGTCTGCAACTTTGATATTTTGGTAAGGGGTGACCATTCTATAATAGCTTGAACCTTTCCTTCTTCCATTCTCATATGCCCTTGATTGATCCTATGCCCAATCAAGCAAACTCGCATTTTGCTTTCTTTACATAGAGTTGCTGCTCTTTTAACTGAGACAGCACCATTGGAAGGTAGGTCAAGTGATCATCCAATGATTCACTATACACTACAATGTCATCAAGATAAACTACCATAAACCAAGCAAGAAAATCATAAAACACATCATTCATTAGATTGCAAAAAGTAGCAGGGGCATTAGTCAAATCGAATGGCATTACCTAGAATTTGTAAGAGCCATAATGAATGATACGTGTAGTTTTCCCCTCATCTCCTTATGCGATTATGACTTACCAGTATCTTGACCACAAGTCCAACTTAGGAAAGAATGATGCTTTCGCTAACTGATCAAACAAGTCTACTATTAAGGGATATAGGTACTTGTTCTTCACTGAAACCTTGTTTAAGGCCCAATAATTGACGCACATTTGCAAGGAGCTATCATGCTTTCTTTGGAGCAGAATTGGGGCACCATAAGGAGCCTTAAAGGGTTGAATCAAGCCTATATCAAGCAATTTTATCATTGCTTCCTTAATTCAGCCAACTCTATTGGACTTATGTGATAAGTGGCTTGAGCTGGAGGTTTTGAACCTAGAATTAGATCAATCTTGTGGTCAGTTGCTCGCCTCAGAGGAAGGCACTTTGGCAACTGTAAAGGCATTATATCTGTAAAATTTTTCAATAGTTTTGCTACATCGTCTGGAACTTCAACGGATACACTTTCCTTCATCTTGACCAATGCAACTAGGTAGGTAACCTCGCCCTTTTTCAACCCTTATTCCACTTGCATGGTTGAAAACATCCCACTCGTCTTCCCACTAGCACCTATAGGGGAAGTTATCTTACTTGCAACAAAGCAAGGATAGTTCTCTTGCTTGATCATCAATCTACCTAAGTGAGGTATTAAAGTAACTTTTGTATGCATAAAGAAGTCAATTCCCAAAATGATACCAAAATCATCAAGTGGAATAATAGTGAAGTTAAGATTTCTAACTTAATCACCAAGGGTTACCTTTACACCAATAGCCACACCAAACACCTCTCAGGCTGCCAAATTGACCACCTTCATTCAGCTATCACTCTTGGTGACCTTAAGCCCAAGTGTTTTCACCATTCTCTCAGCCACAAAGTTGTGGGTGGCCCTCATATCAGCCATCGCCATCAACTTTCGATCAAAAAGCCTAATTTTCACGTACATTAGGCTTGATTGGGTAACTCGTTCAGCTTGGACAACATTCACTAGCTATAGAGGATTGACATATAAGGGCTAGCTTCATCCAATCTGCCACCTTCTTCTATGACCAAGGCACTTAACTTCTCCCTCTTCGAGCATTCCCTAGCACGATAAGGGCCATTACATATGAAACAACCATAATTGGAATTGTTTTTACCTTACTCATGAGTAGCAGTTTGACCTTTGTCTTTGTTGTTATCAAAGCCTATATCCTTCTTCTTGCCTTCCTTCTTCTTTTTGCCCTTATCCTTAGGCAACTTTCCCACATCACTATGGAGGGCTTATTGATCTTGAAATCAACTAAGCCATCAGCAGTAGTCATAATAGAAGGCAAGTCTTTGACTCCTTGCCTTTAAAGCTCAATTTGAGTCTATGGTTGTAGGCTCAAAAGGAAGTTGAAGAGTTTGTCTTCATCTGACATGTTACAGATGTCAAGCATCAATCAATTAAACTCCTTCATGTAATCCCATACCATACCAGTATGTTTGAGTTTCTTTAAGGATTCCCTTACAACCCACAATGTGTTACAAGGAAGGAATTGATCCTTCAACTCTTTCTTCAAGCTTTCCCATGTCTCAATCTAGGGTCAGTCAGTGCTAGCATCATCATTAAGCCTTGTACACCACCATAGCTTGACATCTTTGGTAAGATACATGCTTGTGAGGGTTACTTTCTCCTCATCTAGCACTTAGGTAGCCATGGAGTATTGTTCCATATCCCACAAGAAATTCTTGATGGCTTTGGCATCGTGCTCCCCTTTGAAGGCTTTAGGATTTGACACCTTTCTTCCATGATAAATCAGCAACCACACTTGGTTGGCTACCTATGACCTTTGTAAGGACAACAAGGTCACTTTCTACACCACTGAATCGAGAAATCCAAGAGGAGTCAAGACTATCATAGTTAGCTAACAAGAGATGTACCGATTTTTCTAATTCATCAAGCCTTATTAGGTTTGAAAGAGCTTGCTCTTCTAGGACCTTCTCAATAACCTTTTTAATCTTTGACACTCACTCCCGCATCACATTTAGATCTGATCCACTAGTCATTGATTGAATCATGCTCTAATACCAATTGTCACCTAAGTCAATTTTTCAACCAAAAATTTCAGCCAAGTGATGACACAAAGTCACACTTAGTCTTAGCCAAATTATCACACAAGAGGCATAACACACTTACAATAATTGCTTTCTAACCTTTATTACTTTCTCACAAGTACAAAGTAATCACCAAGGCCTTTCTACATAAGTGTTTCAATCATTTTTTATATGGCTCTTGGTTGCCACACTTATAAGTATTTATAGTGTTGGTAGTTGTCACCCCTAACTAGCTAGGGTTATACATGACTTGGCTACCAAGCTAATCATGCATAGTGGGTTCCTCCTTTTTTGGGAGCACTCCTCACTTCCTAGTATTGCCCTTTTATGAAGAGAATGTCACCTCAACTCTTACTTGGTCAATTTTTATCCTTGGCAGCCCATACCTATCTGCATGGAAGAAGATTTTGCCACCTTATATTTCCAAATAACTCCTTTTAGCTGCCCCCTTATGCCACCAGACCATGACCCATAGATTAGGAGAGTTTGCCTTCATTTCCTCCTATTCCCATGGTACATTAGTGACCTTGGGCTTGGTCCGCACTCTAAGCCCATAACTAACCTCGTAGCTTGTCAACCCATGCCCATGTCCATGTGTCAACAACTTGTGATGTTGTCATGCAACATGTGGCTCTTAAGTTGTCAGTTTGAACCCAAGTCCATGCACCAACATAGACCAACGCTTGTTAAAGACATGCACTACCCCCTAAAGAGCATTAGGGACGTGAATCGTTTAGTAAGAGGAAACATTGAAGTGCTTGAGTCATCATACCCCTTTCCATGGACAAGTTGCCACATCGACTAGCAACCTGAACTTCTCCTCTTTTGTGTTGTCACACACTTTGTTGCCTTACCTTGCTTGCTTGGGTGACCACAACGTCGCCCTTATGCAAGAATTGGTGCAAGGTGCCACCAATTGCTTGCATGTTTCAAGCCAACCAACTTAAAGGACTAATATCAATTATCCATGTCTATTTGTTGATGGGTGCTACCAAACCCAAGAAAAAAAAGGGTAACATATTTGATTTTAATTACAATGAGATATTTAGAATAAAACACTAATACAAAAATTATTTTTCATTGAAGGGTGACTCGTCCAACGATTCAATTAATTGACTGTGGGAATGGGATGATTAGGACAAGAAATGCATTCTCCAAGGTGGACGAATTTTTCATCCTAGACGAGAATTTAATTTTATTTAATATATTTTTTTTGTATAAATAAATTGTTGATTTTATTAATATTTATTTTTTAATAAATATAAATTGATGTTAAAAATTATAATATTAAATTTTAAATTTATTAATATTAAAATTAAATATTAAAAAATTTATTTAATTTAATAATATTTAAATAATAATTTTTTTATAAAAAATTAAATAAAAAAATTAATAAATAATTTTTTTAATAAAAAATTAAATAAAAAAATTAATAAATAATTTTTTTATTTAACTTGTAGATATATAATTGACATTTTTTTTTTCTTACTAAAAATATAATATAAAGATGTCAGCTATTAAGTAATTTATATGAAATTTCTTTGTTAGAGCTGAGCTATACAAGTGATCCACTTTAAGTTGATTTTTCAATAAAATATTAGGTCGTTTAAACAAATCCTTTAGCCATTTTAGTTAAAATGAACCATTATTTTAAATCTTGGTGACATTTATGTGTCGTATAGTTAAGTGAGTTTTTTTATTTTTAAGAAAACAATTAAAGGTTTACTTTTTTCTTACTATTTTAAGTCAAAATTTTCGATATAATAATATTTTTTTTTATTAATAAAAACATTTCTTAAATTTAATTACTATTAACTATAATTTTAAAATATAAAATTTAATATAAAATTAAAATTTAAATTTCAAATCTCACATATAAATAATTCTCTTCCTTCATTTTAAGTGGCTATGCAAATAATAGTAAAGTTCTTTTTCAAATTAAACCAATTATTTTTCCTTTTGTTCTTGTGATTCGTCATGCTTTCAAAATAGAGAAACACAAGAAATATGACATAAAAACAAATCCATACTCTTTTTACCATCCAATTATGCAGTCCCAAGTTCAAGCACATAACAGTATCATGATAAAATGCGTAGCCGTCCCATCCCCCCCTCCTCCTCCTTCCCCGCTGCTAAATTTTAGGGACTCCCTCGCTCAATCGATACCAAAACACAAGCCAATTTGAAAACCATCTAACTGTGTGCAACCTTCAGACGGCTTTTTGTACTTCCAAGCACAACCAAGGTGTCCCTGAGGATCTAAATAAACATTTTTTTAAAAAAACATTAGAAGACTGAAAATACTTTTTATCTCGTAGACTACTTATGATCTTAGTGATATCTACTTTTACTCAATCACCAACTCAATTATTTGCTAATCTCATAATCCCCATCATTAATATTTGTAACTATATTGAAAACTTGGCAAATTGTCTATCTTCTCTTATATATATATAGCTTCGGACATGCATTTTGTCCACTACTTTTCTCATCAAATTGTCAGATATTGTGATGAAACTAGAGGTGGCGTGATGCGACACGAATGGTTCAAAACTTCAACTCCCCTACCTACCAGCGAACGCTGGCACGTGACAACGGCCGAGGACTACCGAACCAGACGGCTAATCTTCGCTGCCCGTGGCCCAGAATTTTACGTTTAATTTTCAAGGAGAAAGGAGAACCTCACGTGACAACCCCCATCAAAGACCGTACTGGCCAGAGACGTGTCTCTTTACAATATTTCAACTCAACTCACTTTTCCGCTATAAAAAGCGGTTAAGCTTTGTGCACCAGGCAGGCAAGCCAAAAAGGGCATCAAGACTATCGAAAGGTCAGAAGAAAGGTCTCTTTTTGCCTTTTTTTTTTTTTTTTTCCTTTTTTGTTTTTCCCGAATTCATATAATAGTAGTGGGTGGTAAAGCATGGTGGTGAAAGTGTACGGTACTGCGAGGGCTGTATGCCCTCAGCGGGTGATGGCTTGCCTTCTGGAGAAAGGAGTGGAATTTGAGCTTGTTCACGTTGATCTTGATTCTGGAGAACAGAAACGACCCGAATTCGTGGCCAAGCTACAGGTATAACATTAACACTCCTCTAGCTTTATTAATTACACAAGATAACATTGCTAACGTTGAAGTCAAAATTAGAGAAAATTAATGTGCGTAAGTGAAGGCGTGCATGAACTACTGAAAAAAAAAAGAAAAAAAAGAAGATACCCCCAGTTATACGTACATGCATATATACACATGTGGCTATATCAATTTGCTGTTCTTCTAATACCAATTGGTTATTTTCCCAAGCCGTTCGGGCAAGTTCCAGCCATAGAGGACGACGGCTTCGAGCTCTTTGGTACGATCATTTGTTGCCGCATGTCATTAATTATTTCGTGTGGAGTATAATCTTACAAGAAAATATGTATTCGTAGGATTGAATTTTGTTTTGTTTTGTTTTGTTTTGTTTTTTTTAATCTGGTGGCGATTTCCAATGAACACATATATAGAGTCCAGGGCGATAATAAGGTACATTGCAGCAAAACACGAAGACAGGGAACCCAAATTGCTTGGAGAAACGCTTCAGGAGCGAGCCCTGGTGGAGCAATGGCTCGAAGTGGAGGCCCACAATTTCAATGATCTGGTCTACACCATTGCGCTACAAGTCGTGATACTGCCAAGAATGGGCCAGCCAGGGGACGGGGGGCTGGTCAGAGCCTACGAGCAAAAGCTGGAGAAGGTGTTGGACGTGTACGAGCAGCGGCTGTCCAAGAGCAAGTTCCTGGCCGGACATTCCTTCACGCTTGCTGATCTGAGCCACCTGCCAGCCATTAGGTTTCTGGTCAACGATGCTGGACTGAGTCACCTGGTGAGAGACAGGAAGAAATTGAATGCTTGGTGGGAGGAAATTTCAAGTCGCCCTTCTTGGAAGAAATTGATGAAGCTTGCAGATTACCCCCTTAATTAAAATCCTGTCCCATGGATTGCTTCCTTTGTTTTGCTTTTGTTGCGAGGATCGAGGGCAATGCACCAGTGTGACAATCAGTAATAATAATAATAATAATAATAATAATAATAATAATAATAATAATAATAATAATAATAATAATAATAATAATAATAATAATAATAATAATACAAGTTACTATTTCTATTAATTAGTTGGGTGATTGGGTTAATCATTGTATTTGTTTAATAATCTAATATCTAAAACGTTTTCCACTATAATAAAGGGGTGATGTAAACTTGTGCTTAGCCAGATAAAATATGCATAAGAACTGTAAAAATGTGTTATTTGTATAGTACTATTGTCTATATGTTGTTTACATATTTAACTTTTTTATTTGCACATCACATGGTTGTTTTTTTTCCTTTTTTTTTTTTTTTTTTTTTTTTAAAAAAATGGTAAATTGTGTGTCAGACCCTACTCCATCTACCCATCCCTTCCTCACTTCGTCCATTATTTGTTATTTTTCAATGGTAAGGTTTTTTCCTTTTTTTTTTATTTTTTATTTTTTTCATTTTTACATGATCTCATTAAACATTGTTAAATAAATGCTAAGTTTTTTCATTTTCGAAAGAAAAAAAAAAAAGAAATACGGTGCGGGGTTAAAATCATGGTCTCTTTATAACTTTTGAACTCACCAAAAGTATTATTAGACTATCGAGAAATTTGAAGTGAGTTAAAACGAACTGTTGGCCCATTTTAAGAGCCGAGTAGGGATGGGCTCAACAGGGTCAAAATGCGGGCTGATTATTTTAAGCCCAAATCAGACTGGATCGAAAGAACGAGGCTTGTTCTAACCCCGAGCTCAAACCCATAGAATACACACAAAAGAAAAACATAAAAAAGGGGTGGGGGGGGGGTGTAAATCAAGCTGAGCTTTTAATAACAATCCAAGCCCAGTTCAAGTACTATGAATTGACCCATTCATCTCGGAAAGACTAGAAAAATACAATGTCTGCGTTTTTGAAGGATGCAAGGGCTTCGGGAGGTGAGGGTTGGTTTGGTCATTGTGCGGAATACGAGAGTTACTGACAAGTTTAGGGGAACGTCGTTATTTAGATATCTAGAGAGAAAGAAGACGGAAAAGAGAGAGAGAGAGAGAGAGAGAGAGAGAGAGAGAGATCAAAGAAACTCAAGGCACTTGAAATAGGCAGATAAAGAGGGAGAGCGCAGAGGAAATAGAAGAACGAAGAAATAAAGGAAGAAGAAAGAAAGATCGAACAGCAAAAGAAAGACTAAAACTTTAATAAAGAAGAACCGCAGCCCCCCGGTACGTATTTCGCTACAAAGTCTATTTTATTCCTTTCAATCGCCCGGTATCTATCTTCCGTTTGGTGATTGATCGCCTTGTTTTGAGTATGTGGAATATGGGCTTAGAGAGAGAGAGAGAGAGAGAGAGATGTATCTTATCCGAATCTGCTACGAAGACTGTTTTGATCCTTATGTATTGCGAAAATTTGGGAAGTGGTTGTCCCTTACTTTGTTCAAATTTTTCATTTTTTTTTATATGTTAAATCGTATCTCTTTTGTGGTTTTAGTACTCAAGTTGTTAAAGCAGAGGAAAAGGCTAACTCGTGGGAATTGTTTTGTTTCTGGGTTCGTGTTGATGTAACTCTGCCTGTGTCTGCGTTTGTGATTATATTTACAGGAAAGAATTCAGAGAATTCAGAACATTTTGAGCAATCTACCGGATCTGTCTGTCGTGCTGGGTTTTGACTGTTTGGTTCTGCAGTCTTTTTTTGGCTTGCGATTGCCAGAAATGGACCCCGGTCGCTACAGTCTTCGGCAAGGATGGGATAATACCAGCGTAATTTGTGGTTTCCTCCTTAATAATCACATAAATTGGGATGATAATACCAGAATTTTTTAGGGCTGATGTGATTGTCCATGTTTTTTGGGCCATCTGATCCTTAAAGAAAATAAGGGACAGCTGTGGGCTGTGAGGATATGGAATGGATTTGCCTAACCTCCTATCATGATTGATATTTGTTGCTGACATAGCTTCTTCTGTTCAATCCACAGGCTTTGGAGGGGTATGCTGCTGTCCATGACACAAACTACCGGTGAGTGCTCATCCATGCTTACCATTTTCATGATAGTTAACTAGTGATTCTGGGTAAACCTATAAAATTTTCCAATTAGAGAATTCTGTTCTGTTTTCTTTTCTTGTCCTCTCAAAATTTTGCAAATTATCTTTTGTTGATTGTTTTTTGTTTTGATCTGCTTTTTTTTTTTTAAAAATATATTTGGTGTTAGACTAATGTTAATTAATATGAAGTGTGCAGATATAATATCTTCTCTTCCATTTATTTTATGCTGTTATGTTTAGGCTTGGTGGTTCATATGATGAGAGGAGGTTTCTGGATGA
Organism: Rhizophora mangle; assembly: GCA_037832345.1. Lineage (NCBI taxonomy): Eukaryota > Viridiplantae > Streptophyta > Magnoliopsida > Malpighiales > Rhizophoraceae > Rhizophora > Rhizophora mangle. The sequence continues at coordinate 1,536,451 of JBAPLJ010001421.1, read as the reverse complement.
ACGATACTCAAGGGACAATGTCTACCAAAGAGGTACCTTCCACCGAGACATTGTAGACAGGGAAAACTATCCACCACATTCTTCTGTTGGTGTTTGGCCTCAGTCAAGGAGGAGAAGCTATGAAGAAGACTATCTCCTTGATAGGGAGTCTAGGAGACATGAGAAATCACATATGGACTCATACCTTGAAATGGATACTTTTCATGATCGCGAGATTGATTCAACTCACGACATTGATAAGTTCCGAGAGGGCTATCAAGAAATGGACAACTATCATGATCATGGATTTGACAGGCCTTCTAGGTTTGGGGGACGTGACCATGATGACTATGCATATGATGACTATGACTATAAACATCGCACTTCTCATCCAAGCAGGGAAGACAGTCGTGAGAGGGACTATGAATATGGTCGGCACAGTTATGATTCTGACTATGATAGAGGCAATAGAAGAGATGGCAACAGGAAGCGGCGTGGATCTCGAGATCGGGAGCGTGATAAGAGAGGGTTTAGTCGGGAAAGAGATATGAGTCCTCAAAGGCGACATGAAAGATCTCAGTCTCGTGGGTATGATGATCGTGTGAGATCAAGGTCCCCTCGTGGTCGAAGTTATAGTCGAAGTCAACGAGAAGATAGCTATGATGATGATCGATATGCAAGGTCTGAAAAGCGGAGGGACCGTGATGATAAACGTCAGCGTGGGAACTATTATGTGGTATATTTCAAAGTCTCATTTAAGAATTATCAATGTTTGCAGACCTGGATTTATTGCAAGTTATAAGGCTTTGATACTAGTGTTTTCTTCCTTTGTAGGCCCCCTCTGCAACTGTTGTTGTGAAGGGTCTTTCACAGAAGACAACAGAAGAAGATTTATATCAGATACTTGTAATGATGCAATTTATGTTTTGATTCGAAAGCGTTGGTTTATTTTATGAGATGTTACTCATAATATTGTTTAACATTTACTTGAACATCAGGCTGAATGGGGACCTCTTCGCCATGTACGTGTGATCAAAGAGCGAAATTCTGGAATCTCTCGTGGATTTGCTTTTATTGATTTTCCCTCTGTGGTACCTACATGTAACCTCGGCAATGTTGAATTTATATTTTAATTTTTTGTCTTTGATGGCTGACTTACAAAGATTGCTTTGTTTTAAAAAGGATGCTGCATGTGCAATGATGGATAGGATAGGAGATGACGGTCTTGTTGTGGATGGCAGGAAGCTTTTCTTTGAGTACAGGTACTTTTATTTTGTCATTGTGACAGAATTTTGTGATCATGTGCATTATTTGTGCCATCTCAATGCCTACCTTTAGTATCTTGAAACTAATATAGTTATTAAATCTGCAATAAGTCTTTAATCTGTTTCACTTTTTTGGCAAGTGTTGGAAAAATTTTCTGTTTTGTTTTTGTCTTATGATTGTAATCTGATGAAATATTGCTAGCTTATCTCTTCGTATATGTTAACCCTACAATGGGTTACAGCTTCTACAATAATTGTTGTTATTCTGTTGTCTTTCAGTAGTAAGCCTACTGGAGGAGCTGGAGGACCTTTTGGTCAAGAGAGTGCAATGAGATCAGGTCATGGCAGCCATAGGAGCATTGCAATGCCCTCTGATTGGATGTGCATCATTTGTGGGTGCGTTAATTTTGCACGGCGAACATCCTGTTTTCAGGTTTGTTTTGGAAACTTGTGTCTCCTTTGTTTGCATGGGATGTGTTACAGTTTATTTTAATTGGTCTCTATTTTGCTTTGTGTATGGCTAAGGCAATAAAAGCACTGGAGTTGGGTTACCATGCATCCCACCTTCCCATGTCACCAAGATTTTGAAGAAAGAAATATTCAAATCATGAAATGAAAAACCATAATTTGTTAAGTAGGCATGGTGTTGTGAGGGAGGTTGAGCTTAAGCATGTATCTTGTGAGAACTAATTTAGACAGCTTTGTCATGCTATTTCTTCATTTATGTGGTCTAATAGTGCAACTTGGCTGTATGGAGTTTTTGATCATAATCCCAGAACCGCAGTATGGGAGCCTTATGCATTGGGATGCCATTTTGGTTCTAATTTCTTTTGTTTGTGTTTTTGAGATGAAATGCAAAATCAATTTTGTTTCTAGAGTGGAGTTTGAGTTTGGAAAGGCGAATCAGTGGCTAATTTTATTCTCTATAAGAGTAAATTAAAATTACTTGCCTTTGGTTGTAGATGAATAGTTAGATGTCTTATTAATAATGTATTAATTGGATCTTTTCTATTTTGTTGATGAAATATTTTTATTCATTCCAAGGGTGTTTGTATTCTATGCAATTGTTTAACATTTGTAACATCAAATCATTGTTTGCAGTGTAATGAGCCACGAACTGACGATGCACCACCTGCGGATGTAGCTTTATCAAATCCAACACCATTGGGAAAAAAGGGATCTGAGTCAGGTTGGTGTAAGCCTTTGCACACTGCATGTTTATGTATAATTTATGCTATAGCTTGTTAAGTTCATTGTTGTCAGGTCCGACTCATGTTCTGGTGGTTCGTGGATTGGATGAAAATGCTGATGAGGAGATGCTTCGCTATGAATTTTCCAAGCATGCTCCAATAAAGGTGCAAAAATGCTGAATTTCTTGTCTGATTTTACTGGAAAAGTCATTTTCCCCATCTGTCATGGGATAAAATCTTGTTGTCTTTGATGTTTGCAGGATCTTCGTCTTGTTAGAGACAAATTTACTCATGTTTCAAGGGGATTTGCTTTTGTACATTTCCATTCGGTATGTTAATGTGTCAAGCATTTTCTTTTTCATATTTGTTTGTTTGGTTTTCAGCATCTCTATATATCATAATGTTCATTTTGATTTGGTCTGGATAAAGAAGGAAAAATTATTTGCAGTGTTTTTCCAAGTTTAGGGTTATTAGATTGACATTGTTGTGCAAAATTTGAAGATTGGTCAGGAATCGATACTATTAGATAATAGGTCATGCTAGAAGCGTAATGTAACTAGAATAAAAAAAAAATTATAGGTATCATGTACTTAGAATAGAAAATGGGGGTGGTTTTTTTTTTTTTTATAGCTGGATGTTAGCATTTAGAAGTTATTAGTAGCAAAGTTCATAGAATATGAAATGGGTTAGTGTCAGAATCATCTTGTACAATGCCCCAATCATACCCAGTATCCCAATAACTTGTATGAAGAAGCTTTATATGTGGCCCAATAATTTCATGATATAGTTTCATGGTCCACTTACCAGCTTTCTATTGTCATGTGGGATCAGAATGGTCACAATCTGCCCTCATCAAATGGTCAGCACTTTACATAAGGATTGCAGAAGTTGGTTAGTGAGGATTTCTTCAGAATTTGTTGGTTGAGTAGTGGCCATGTCATTTTGAAGTGTGCTCCTAGCTTCAGTAGCCTTGTCATCTTGGCAATCCAATCTTGCATATTGCAATTCTACCATTTGTATGCTGAGCATACTTGTTGGATGTAACTTAAGCTGGAGATGCTACAAGTGTTTTAAGGTGAATTTAGCAGTAGATAGCTGGAATGCTCTGCATCCTGTCTAAGCTACTCATCCTTTAAAAAATCTAATGACCATAGGTTGTGGAATTATATTGAAATTCTCTATTTCTTCCCTTCCTATCATGTTAATGATGATGGTATATTGGCACATAGACAAATTGGTGCAGTTGGAAGCACTTTGTTAGCAAATCTATGAAAAACAACAAATACTAGATTATGAAGAGTACTGAAAATATAGCCAAAAGGGAGATCAAAACAGAGTGAAGAAGTTTGTGGATATTGTTATACCTCCTAGTGGAGCTGTTAGAGATGTAGCACAAGAGGAGATAGAGGGAAATAAACTAGAATAGAAGATGCTAACAATCAGCTGTAGTACCAAAAATGCCCTTGTCCAATGAAACTTCTACAATCTATTTATTTCTGTCTCATAAACCATATCATACCTATTATATCCTATAATACAACAATATTTCTATTATAAAAGTTTCTAAATGAAAAGGCACTAGAAAAATCTGAAATAACAAAACAGTAATCAATTTTGAATCTCATCTGTGTATGTAGCTCCAGTTAGACAAAAGTTGACCTTGGATTTAAATCAAGTTGTTAACCCTCCATGGTCAAACTGTCTGCTTCAGCCAATGACAAGGATGCAGATTCCATCAAATTTTCACCCTGACTTGCAATTTAATGGTTTCAAAAGTAGGTTGCTTTTTTTTGAGCATACCATGAGAGGTTTGTCATTTATTTTCTGTGATATAATAGTCAGGAGATCTCTTAGGTTCTTCCTTAAGATTTAAAGTCTTTCCATCAGACTTGATTTCTTTTCCAATGCAAGGAGATTGTTGGAAGATATATGCTAGCGTAACTATTTACTGCATTTCTCTTTCCTTATGGATTTATTAAAATTGATATAATCAGACAAGATACATGGTTAAGTAAACACTTGTTCTGGTTCCATGTTTTGGGTTCAACTCCTGTAATATCTATATGTGTTCCAATGTCAATCTGTCTTATTTAGTGCATCTTTTGTTGCAAATTTGTGATCTTATACATTTCATGTCACTTTGGTCTCTAACTACAGTTTGCTGTTTGTGATGTTATGTTATATAATCTTGAATTGTAGTAGCAAGGCAGTGCCTATGAGTTGGCATATCATACTTTCTTTTCCCTTTCTCCTGTTTCTCTTTACTTTATGTTCTCAGTGTAGTACCCTAGTATCTTGGCAGTATGTTGTTGATGTAAGATTCTATGATATTTTTGATGCCTAATAGGTTGAGGATGCTACCAAAGCCCTTGAAGCAACCAATGGAACAACTCTTGAAAAGAATGGACAGCTCTTAAGAGTAGCATATGCCAAGAGCATTCTTGGTCCAGGATCTGCGGTAGGATCTTCACAGTCAAGCAGCCTGGCAGCTGCTGCAATTGAGGCAGCTGCATTTGCTCAACAGGTACTAAAACAGCTGCTTCCTCAATTTTTGAAGGTTTAATTGTATCTAGGTTGTATTTCTGTGTAGTTTACATGATTAGAAGCTGTCCTCCTATGGGCAAAGAAGACCTGCTGGATAACACTCACATTCTCTGCCACTGCCCTTCTCTTGCTGTGAGGGCTGCATGTGAGTATGCCCAAGTCTGCTAGTTAGCCTTTTATTTAGGCTATGCTTGTTTGGAAGGAGGGATGGAATCATGGAAACAAAGATTGTGAGAGAAGGGTAATGACACATATGACCCTTTCTCACGCAAACTGCCTCTGAAGCATCCCTCCAAACAAACACATGTTAAGGCAGATCTCTCGGTTCCATGTTATGCTCCTTTACTCTGCTTCTTGTTGACCCAACCAAAGATAAAAGCATGAACTCACCACCCTTTTAACTTCAAGCACCTCAGGAATGACCATAGCTGCTAAACCTACTGATTTTCTGGGCTATATATAAACATCTAGCTGTCTGTATGTAGACATGTGTGTATGGATGTATGTATGTATGTATATATGTATGCATACATAAGAATTCCAACTAGACCTATATCAGAGCAAAGAAAACCACACCAGTTGGCAATATTCTCAAAGTGCCTTTTGTATTTTTTTTTTTATAAATTATTTTAGATTCAGCAATTTCTTTAAGATATTTTGCTAGTTGGCTTTTACTGTTATTGATACTGCTACTGCCACTGCTTCTCCTAATTTTTGATTTCCTTGCTTGCTAGTTTTTATTATTATTTTTTTAGGGAATTTTGGATTTTGCATTTATTTGCTGGTGGTTTTGTTTTCATTGTTTTAGTATGATGCTGCTGGATGGGCACCAAAGGAATATAACCCAGACGACAAACAATCTGACTCTGGTCTTGAACAAGCTGCTTCAGTTCAAAATGATGGTTCTGCAAAACAATCTGGCTTTGTTTGGGATGAAGCATCTGGCTATTACTATGATGCTGCTTCAGGGTTCTACTATGATGGAAATACAGGTTACCTGCTGTATTTCTTGTTTATTTCACCATTTCAATTATTTTGAAATTGCAAACATTGTGGAGTGTGTCAATCATCATTACAATTGTTTTAAATTCTCTTGTTCAATATATTTTCAATACTGAACTAGAGAATTAGTTCCATGGTTATTGTTATTTGAGAACACCTACTAAAGGCCTTTTAAAAGAAACTGTTAGTTGTGTTCCATAGGAATTTTATTTAGCTTTGTTCTTTTGCATTGTTATTGATCAAGCACAATATAGACTTTGAAAATGTCTCATTTCAGTGGTGGCATTGTTTAGAGGTTTGCTTAATGTGTATTTTATGTTTCACACTCATTTTATATTGGATAGAGTATTTTAAAGATTGTTGCTCATGGGGAATGGCGATGGGTTCAAATATTGGTTGGCAAAATGAGGATTCCTTACCTGACTAACAAGAGCAGATTAGATGTAGAATCTGTCAACTTTAGTGAGGCTTCATGGGGATTATTGTTGTTCATGAAATTTTTGGACTTGCTAAAATGGGTGGATGATAAATGCTGGTGACAGTTTCATGGAGTGTTTCCAAGAGCTTTCTGCAGTAATGTTGCATTTGGCTGGGATTTGGGGACTTTGATTTTTGCTTTCACAAAATTTGATTGGGTTGTATCTATTGAAATGCTCATTCCTGTAGTCTGGCACATGTATTCATGTTTTGTTTGGAATTATATTTAAGGATGAAGGAGTTACTGAGCTGTGACAATAGTTTTTTGTACCTCATTGACACTGAATTATTCAAAAATACATGTCTCGTAGTTGAACAATGAATTAAAGGTTTTTTCTCTGTGTAATGACCATTTTTTTATTTATTTCCATGTGCAGGTCTTTATTATGACAGTAACAGCGGGGTTTGGTATTCCTATGATCATCATACTCAGCAATACATTCCTTGTTCTGATCAGAATGACAATAAATCATCTAGTAAACAGTCTGAGCAGTCCAAACCCTTGGATGGATCCAATAATAGAAAGGTGGTAATCTCTGCACCAGCTGCTACAATTTCTTCTGTTGAGAAAGCTGCTTCATTGCCGGATGCAGTCCAGGCTGCTGCAACAGCAGCACTAGCCGCTGAGAAGAAAGAGAAGGAGAAGTCCAAGGAGATAAAACTTGCTTCCAAAAGCAGTATTTTGGCCAACAAGAAGAAAATGAATAATGTATTGACAATGTGGAAGCAAAGGAGTCATGAAGGTCAGGCAACACGTGTTGCACTTGATGATAATCCAGGATCCATTTCTGCTGATGACAGGTCTTTCTCAGTTGGGCAATCAACCAAAACCAAGTTCAAATCTGATGTAATGACCACAAAGGAGAATGCTGTGTCTAGTTCAGCAGGTATTGCAACAACTTCCATTGGCCAGACTGTTGAGTCTCCTGTGAAATCAAGACCTGTAGGCAATAGCTCAGGGGGAGCTCTGATGGGGGTGATAAGGAGCTCTGGGCGAGGTGTTGTGAAATCTGATACATTGTATTCAGGATCATCCAGTGGAGTTCCTACTTCCTCTGCTGTTGCAAGTGCAGGTTCTTCGACAAATGCAGATGTATCCAATGTTGTGGCTCCCTTCAGGACTGATGCATCTGCATTGAGTTCATATATACCATCTGTCACTACAGGGAGTGGAAAGAGGAGATTTTCTGAAATGCCAGTACCTTCTGGTTCTAATTATAAGGAACAAACTCAGACTACTTACAGGGATCGTGCAGCTGAAAGGAGGAGCTTGTATGGTTCATCATCTATTGGAGATGATCATGATATTGGGTTTGGTGATCCAAGTAAGCCCATTGATAATTCTTTATTAGTAACACCTTCACCTTTACTATGTCTTGTATGCTCTTATCAGGCTAGGTGCTTAATACTTTTACCTGACACATCCACCTTGGTTATCACTGGTTTTCTATCAAATGTTATTTTGCTTGAACTTTTTCTGTTATCCAAGTGGAGGGATCCATGAACTAGTTTTTCTTGGTGCTTCTGTTAACTTGTGAGGATCCTCTCTCTTTATTATTTGTGACCAATGAAGGTCGTGACTTTGCAATCAAAAAAAGTTCCTTGGATTCAATGCCATTTCCCCCTGGCGTGGGTGGAGGTCGTGGGGTTGCAGATGCTAACATGAATGCTCAGAGTTATGAGGTGATTACAGCAGACAAGGCGATTGATGAGAACAATGTGGGCAACCGAATGCTGCGCAATATGGGCTGGCACGAAGGCTTGGTATCCTTTCCATCTTGACTTCTGTTGTGTGCTTATTATCATGGAACATAAATATTGAGGAACTCTTTTTCTGCCTTAGCTCTCACTAAATACTTGCACTTTCTTTTTTCAAGGGCCATTCTATACACTTGCAGAAAGCATGGTCACTAGTACCCTTCTATTTTGGTTATGTTTAGAACAATATTCATCGTTATTTTCAACTTTCTTCTTTGTGTTGCTTTTTCAAAAGGTTGAAGAGCTCGTCACATGTATGATATAATTGCTGTACCACTGAAGTTAAATGGGTTGCCATTGGGCTGGTGCTCAAATTAAGCAGTGATTCATCTGAATGCTAACAAGCGACAATTGGGATTGTCTTTTTTTGTTTTCTCTTTTTTTTTTTGGCACCTGAAACAACACACAGGGGTTAGGAAAGGATGGAAGTGGAATGATTGAACCTGTCCAAGCGCAAGCCACAGATAGTAGAGCAGGACTTGGGAGCCAGCAGAAAAAGCTGGATCCTAACCTCGAGGTGCAGGCTGGGGACAGTTACAAAACCCTTATTCATAAGAAGGCACTTGCTAGGTTCCGGGAGATGTCCCAGGCACCGTAGGTATCAGTGCATGGAGATAAATTCTACTTTTGCGGAGCTAATGGAACAACAACGAAGAGAATATTATGCTGTTGTTGTAAACTGTTGCATTGTGCGAATGCATGTATTTAAGCAAAGGAAGCAGTTGCTTGACATTTATTTGTAAGAACCAGCTTCTGTCGTCTTCGTCTTCTAAAAACTCACATTTACATGGAACTTTCGAATTTCTGTTTGCATTTGTCGTACAGTTTAACTCAATTCTGACATTTAAGTGAACATAAGATGTGTCGTAATGTAAGTGAAATTTCGCAAATTAGCGGAGAATCGCAGTAGATAATGCATAGAAAGATAAACGACATACGAGGCAAAGTGGAAAGCAGGGGGTGATGTTTGAGTATTTAGTTCAACTTTCTGGTGCTTTGCAATCGATAACTTCTCTTTAAAGCTTCTCTCTGTTAAGAATTACAAATCATTTGGGCACCTCAAAAAGACTTATTCTAAATTCTCCCAAGAAGGGCCCGGCTGTCCCACTCCCTGTCGGAGTGCCATTCTTTTCCTCTATCAAGTTCTTCACTTCTCTCATTCATGGCAGTAGATCAACCTCAATCCTTATTTCTCTGTCTCTTTTCTTCTCTATCTGCTCTCCGTATAGTGACCCAAAAACTATTACTTACCAAAGAGATACACAATAAAAATTTTAAATTTCAAATTCATTGTTCACTTTGCGCTGTTCAGGGTTCATGGCAACAGCTTTTGGCTTTGCCAAGCCAAACAACAAATCCCTTAAAACGGCACAAATCTTCGATTACGAACTAGACTATAACGACCTGAAGCCGACCTTTGGTCGCTTTTTCCTTGTCGATGCCTTTGTTGAGCATAACGTTCAATACCATCAATCCGGTTGGGATTGGAGATGTGCTAATGGATTTCCTGACCAAGGAGAGTGACACATTCTATTGAAGGACTGTGGTGCTTAGTATTGCCAATGAGAGGGACAAGAATAAAAAACAAAAGAAGTGGGAGGCAGGGAGAGAGAGAGAGAGGGAAGTCACCTTCGCTGCGATAGCTTCTTCTGCTGCCAAGAAAGCTGAGAGCAAGGAGCTGAAGGAGAAAGAAGAGCAAAGGCCACAGCCTTTGCCGCTGGGATGGCTAGATTTTAAAGAAAAATATTTTTCCAATTTTTCACTGTTTGCAACACTAAAAATATGAGTTACGAGAAAAAAAAAAATAAGTGTAGTCAACAAGAAAATATCACTCTTTTCATGTGATTTAAATTATTCTTCTTAAAATTGTTAATCATTTTCTATACCTTACACTTGTGTTTTTGTTGACAAAGAAAGCATCAGAATTAGAGAGAGAGGAGAGAGGGAGAGAGATGTTAGAGAGAGAAGGAAGAAGAGATGGAAAGAGAAAAATAAGAGAATGGAAATGGATTGAAGAGAAAAAGAGATGGCAGAGGGATACATGGATGGAAGGCAGAAAGGAGAGGGAGAGTGAGTGGTGAAAGCGAGAGAGGAAATAGAGATAGAAAAGAGAGAATGATAGAGAAAAAAAAAAAGGAAGAAAAAGATATAAGTGAGAGGGAGAAAGACTAAGAGAAGGAAATAAAAAAAAGATGAAAATGAAAGAAATGTAAAGAAGAGTAAAATATGTACGAGAGAGAGAGAGATAACGATGAAGTTAAAAGAGAGATGACAACGGAAAGAGATGTAGGTAAAAAAGAAAGAGAGAGGTAAAGACGGATGAGGAGCGAGAAATTAAGAAAAGAGATTAAGAAGAAAAAGATGGAGAGAGTAGGTAATAGATGACAAAGATTATGAGATAGAAGAGAAAGAGAGAGAAAGATGGAAGAGAGAGAGGGAGAGAAGTTGACATTAAGGATAGAGATACATATGAAAGATAAAAAAGAGGAGCAAAGTAAAGAGATTGAAGAAAAAGATGAAAGTGTGTGAATATACAATTTTGTGCCTTAAAAATGCTAAGCATAAGAAATATGATTTAGAAAATATATATTAAATTTAAAGTGTAATTGTGAAGTCAATCTCTATGCAAATCCTTTAGTTAATTCTCCTTTATAATTTTCATCAAGGACTATGTGAGTTTGATCTTGAATGAATGATTAACTTTGGTGAAGACCATTAAGACTTGATCTTAACCGGATGATTTTAAGCGAAATGTCTTAACTCTGACAAGGGTCATAGAGGCTTGATCTTAGATAAGAGTTTTAATTTAGCAAGGGGTTAAGAGGCTTGATCTTGCATAGGAATTGGGTAAGGACCATGGAGGCTTGATATCAGATAGAATGTTTTGACTTTAACGATGGTTGTAGAGGCTTGATCTTAGATAAGAGTTTCAATTTAGTGTGAGCCAAGAGGCTTGATCTCAAATAGGAATTTGAATTTAACAAGGGTTGAGTGACTTGATCTCATGTAAGGATTTAAAGTTAACGAGGGCTGAGTGGTTTGATCTCACATAAAGATTTGAATTTAATAAGGGCTAAGAGGCTTGATTTCCCATAAATTTAAGGGTAGTTAGTACTTAATGTTTAAGATTTAGAAAATTCATCTTAGTAGCATTTGAAAAGCATGATCAATTAAGTGCTAACTTGGATTTATGGAATAAATTTGAGTGTTTATTTTAGGTTTGCCCATATACTTAATAATTAAGGTTTCTAATTCAAAATATCTATCTTGGTAGCTTTTTTAAAGCATGATCCCTTGTATGCTAAATTTGTAGATTGGGAGGGGAAGAGGGTAGACTACTTTAGAAAGAGTGGATTTGCTTATTTCTTAAGACACTTTAAAGGTTTTGAGCTTAGACCTATTTATAAGTCTTTGAAAAGGGAAAAGGACAAATGAATCTTTTTTTTTTTTTAAATTCCTTCAATTTGTCAACCCTTTCTTCTTCCTTCATTTTTTCTCTTCTACCTTCTTCTTCTTTGATTTTCTTTCTACTTCTTTAGCCATCATTACTAACTTTTAATTTTTTTTTAGTGTCCATAAATGCCCTCACTTCAAGGCTTGGTAAGGTGGAACTTTAGATGTGATTTAGATTGAGGCTTGAAGTCTAGTTTTGAATGATCCTCCCATTTGTCTTATTTTACCATAAAATTAAAAGTAACAGACTATTGGCATATATTGCAAAAGCCAAGGTGATATGAATGTTGCAAAAATCATTACTTATGCAATGCTTATCTTTTTGGAGTTTTTCTTTTTTTTTTTTTCTTTTTTGTTTTTTTTTCAAGGACTAACACAAATTAAGGAGATTACCTTTATTGATTAATCCCAAAGGGCTAGAGAATGCATTCTAAATTAACCAAACCATCATTTGGTGCATATGCGACATTACTACTAATGACTCTTATTGGCTAATCGACATTGCCATGATAAACTAAAAAATAGGAAGAGTACGATTAAAGTTGTTTAGATGAAGGGAAGAATTTCATGAGAAAGGAAGAATATTTTACTTCTTTCTAACGTAAAACTTCTCACAAGATGAAAATGCCTATAGGAGTTAAATTCTTGATTCACCTTAAAAATCTTAAATGACAACAAGAATATCCTTAGTGACTCGTAATATATCATGTCATGATGTTGATATTGATTAATATTGCCTTTTGGGACAATTATAATGTTGAAGCTAGTATCAATAGTAAAAGTTGTAAGAAGAGCTAAAATTGGTGAGATCAATAACAAATATGATGGTGGCGATGGGAAAAAGAGATGTTATGTAAATGACAACCCTTCTTGTCCTACACTTCTAATTTTGAAACTATAAATATATATTATTAGTTCAATCAATCTATACTTTTGCAACTTTAAGGTTAGTTGGGAGAGTTATGTTGGTGTGAAAAGGCATTTTCATTGTTGTAGAAAGCATTCTCCAAATTTTAGAATTACTATGGTTTTAACCTCCACTTAAGGTTTAATAACATGTTATTCTCCATGCTCTAATGTCACACAAGTGGTCTCATCCTCCTTGTTGATTGAGAAAAGCAAAAGCCTAAGGAATTAGAGAGATAAGGATAAAGAGCAGAGGTTGAAATGATGATCTAACCCTTACTCCAAACCTAAAATTGCTTTTATAATTGGTTGCTCACATTTTATATTTTTGTGGATTAAGATTTTTTCATTTTTTTTTGTTTGAATTTAAGTCATTCATAGTTTATACTTTTATAAGTTATGTGTTTTAGTGTGAAGACTTACATGTAGTAATGCTTGAAAAACTTCTTGTTGATTAAATTGACTTGGATACTTTCTTATTTTAACATCATATAGGCATTATTCATGTAATCTTCATGTACCAAGTAGGGCCTATCCCCTTTGGAAGTGAGTTTGTCACTAGGACAATGCATGAAATTGGTAGGCCATTGTATTGTGAGAACTAAGTCCTTTACTTAGAATGATCATGGGCATACACTATGGTTAAAGGCCTTAATGAGCTGACTTGATAACACTTGAGTTACTGTTATGATTGAAGTTTATTATTATTATTATTATTTATGTTTAAACCTTCTAACTCTTTTAACTATTGTAGTATAATTTTCTCCTAGATAAGGTCTTCCTAGATAGCCATATAAAGTGATGGTATTCCTTCAACATTATAAATAAGAGCATATGAATGTTGTTAGAGTGGGAGTATGATAAATTATGTGATATATCTTTAATTCCATAGGAATTCATTCTTATCAATTCATTTTTATCTTAGACATAACATTTTACAATAGATTGCACAAGGTATTGTTAAATATCTCATTTAGACCATTGCAAGAGGCATTACACATGGATGATTTGTATTGCTTTAGGTTGAATTTCCAATAGAACTTATCAAGTTTTTGTACAATTGCTTCTTATAATTAGTGATGATGAACTAGTAAATTTTATAGTGATAGGTCAAGTGAATTTGGAGGAAGTTGATGATTTTCCTTTACTTCTCTAAGTGGGATTTTGGCCCATTTTGAGAAGTAATTTATTATTGCAATAATATAAAGATGAACTAAAGAGGACTTTAGCAAAGTTTTAACCAAGTTAAGACCTTAAGCTTTAAAAGGCCAAGATGATATGGTTAGATGTAGCAGCTTTCATAGCTAATGTATATAGTTGGCATGGAACTAACAAGTTTAACAAGTTTTTGCAAACTTTATAGATTCATGCATCATTATTGGCTAATAGTATCTTATCCTTCTAAGTTTAAAGTACATCTTAGGTCTAGATTAATTTCCACCACAGACATGAGAATGTGTCTTCTCAAGAGCCTTATTGATTTCCTCATTCCCTAAATAATGAAGGAAAACTCCATTGAAGGACCTTTGCTACAAAGTATCTAAAGTATATGAAGTAAGAAGTTTATCATCATATTTTTATCTTATGACAATGATTCTCAAAAGGCTTTTCATGTTGGAGGTATTCAATAATGAGTTAATGCCAATTCTTTATCTTAATAAGATGAATGACTATAATGTTTGCTATTTTGTTATCATCATTCACATCCCATGGGACCATCAATCTCTGACATACAATAACCACTATAGTCTAAATTTTTGGTTTAGCTAATGATGTGACCAACCTAATTAATGCTTTTATTTAAGTGTTTTCTTATCAAAGGACATCTTTTAAGATAATACTTTCAAATTCATCCATTAACTATCAAGCATGTCAATGGCATATTGTGAGATCTTCCTTCTTGACATCATACAACCTAAGAAGTTTGTCAATGAGTTATGAGTTATGACATCATCAACATTAATGCTTTATGTCAATGACCATTTGGAGCCTGATGCTTAATGCTTGATATTTAGCAATATTATTTTGGCATAACTTATCATGTATGAAGGCATAGGGCAATACTTGTGTTTAATGGGTGACAAACACCATGTTAACACTAACTCTTTGCATCTTGAGGCACCATGAAAGTACATTGTCCATGGTAGTAGTGTTTTGATATAAAAGCCTTCTTTAATAGGAAGATCTTTTGTGAACTCCTAGTTAAATGATGTTAGATGCTTTATAAGAAAATTTGCAAGGGCTTGCCCTTTGACTACTTTTTAAGGCATATAAGCAATGTCATAACTTTGTAATATAACCACCCATTTAGTAAGTTGTTAAGATAAGAGAAGACCAACCTAAATAAGATGTACTTGATAAGATCAATTTTAGCAACAAGATGAATTATATGAGCCTGCATGTAGTGCTTTTTTTTTTTGACTAATGGCAAAGAATAATGCTAAACATGTATTCTTAATGGGAGAGTAATTCTACTTTGACTTGTTCAATGTTTGGCTTAGATAATATAAAGTTACTTCCTTTCCTTGGTCATTTTCTTATATACATAAAGTTACTAAATATACTTATTATGTTGTAATGAAAATGATCAATGACTTTCCTTGAATTATTACACCTAAGATTGGTGTATTAGAAGATACTTTTTTATACTTCTAAAAGCCTCATTACGTGCTTCATCTTGCTTGAAGTTGGCATCTTTTTTATCAATTAATTGAAAGGTTGACACCACCTTAATAAATTAAAGATGAAATATTAGATGTAGGTTAATTTTCCCTTTAGAATTCATAAGTCATGCAATTTTTGGGTTTAAGCATCTTTTGGATAGCCTTAACCTTTGACCAATCAACCTTAATGCCATGGTAGTATTAGATAAAGCCAAAGAACTTTCTTATTGTGAGACCAAAGGCAAATTTGAGTGGATTTATCTTGAGTAGATATATTTAAAGTTTGTCAAATACCATTTTAAGGTCTTATAGGTGGTAAGTGGTATTCACATTTCTTGCTTTTTACTATAAGGTCATTGACATAGCATTTTATAATTTTGTGGTGCATGTTATTAAAGATCTTATGTAAGACACTCTGATATGTGGCACCATCATTTTCCAATTCTAACAACATGACTTTATTGTAGTATATACTTTTTCATGTATAGAATACTATGAGTTCCTCATCTTTTGGTGTTATCTTTTGGCTCTAGTCAAAGGAGTTATGCATGAAAGATAATGTTTTATGGCTGATGGTTACATTAACCATGATCTTTTTTATAGGAAAAAGGAAATCATCTTTTAGACAATGCTCCATTGTGGTCTTTAAAGTCAACACAGACTCTCAACTGTTCATTCTTCTTTTTGAGAAAGAAAATATTTGCTATTTATGTTGGGTAGATTACCTTTTGGATGAAGCTAGCATTAATCAACTTGTTGATTTCATTCTTAATTTGAGGAACAAGTTCCAAGTAGAATCATTGTTGAGATTATTTGACTAATTAAATGCTCATCTTCACAATTAAGCAATGTATAACAATATTGGGGTCCAGTCCAGACATTTCCTTATAGCTTTATGCAAACACATCCCTGTATTAGCTTAAAATTAGATATATTCTTGCACTTTTTATGGTGTGAGCAATTTGCTTATGAAGGTAGGTCAAGGTTAATCAGGAGACTTTGAAGAGCTTTTAATACCTCATATATTACAAGGTTATCATTGTTGTATTGTTCCTCCTTAAGTTTACCTTCAATTATGGATGACTTGTTGATAGGTTGATAAAGATAGTTTAAGTTAGAATGAATAAGTCTTACGGGAAGAAATCCATTAAGATAATGAGAGATGATTGCCTTTGTTTCATGTTGTCTTCATCATCATTGCTTAGATCTTGCTTAATAAACATCTTTTGAGACTTTCTTTTTGGTTGGGAAGGACAAGGCCTTTTATGATGTTGCTTCCTCTTTCATGAAGATGTAGGTTCTGATGACTTTGGTGATCAATGTGACTTACGAGGCATCACTGAGGCTTAAACTTCCTTCACTTTTGATGAAAAGGTATAAACTTTAAAGTTATCAATCATTAAGGTCATAAAGTGTTAGGATATTTAGATTGCTATACCTAAATATTTTGGGATGCGCTTAAACTTTCATGACATCTTAGTTTATCATGAATTGGACATGGATAACTCTTTTTAGAAGTTTAGGCCTTATATCTTGGTTTTCATGGGGTAGTAAACCTTGTTGCCATGATTGTTAGTGTTACTTCTTATATGCTTTCTTGGTAGAGTGGCATGTACTAGTTGCCATCATTTCATTTCAAGAGAATGTGATGTAGACAAACTTAAGCAAACCAAACTAGGTAAGTTATGCTACTTATTTTGGAACAACATTGTAGTGGATTAGTTAGTTTTAGCCACATTTTCTGTATCTAAGGTGATTTTATTTTAATTTTTGAGCTCCATGATTAGATTTATAAAGGTCAAACATTTCTTAATTGGATGACTGATTATACAATGGTACTTACAAAACTTTGGATCATTAGCTTGGTGTTTCTCATTGGGTTGTTTGGACTTTAGAAGCTTAATAAGTTTAACCTTTGAGGGCTAGTCAAGAATGTTTATGACATCATTTTTCAAAATGGATTTTTTTTTTTCATCCAGCTCTTGTATGATCACCTTTTGCCTTTTTGATTATTTGGGCTAACTTGATGAGACTAAAGTGTTTACTTTAGCATTGGCTTCAACTTTTATTAGTAAGAAGTTATTGACCATTGACTCCTTGGTTTTACCAAACTTATCAATTTTTTTAACATCTTATTTGTCTTTATACTGATTTAGTTAGAAAAGAATTGTACCTCTTATTGTACCATTATTTTGTCTGTCCTAATTGAAGAAGTCATATACTCTCTCTCTCTTTTCCCATATTCAAGAATATTTAAGATTAATTTGCAATCATAATACGTTACTTAAATTATGGTTTTATTGTAATGAGATTGTAATTTGTTTGAATTTTGATTACAAGATTAAGTATATTTGGATGTAAAAGAAAAAAAAAAGAAGAAGAAAAAGAAAATAAACAAATCTTTGGATTAAAGTACAAAATCTCATACACTAAAAGTCATATTGTAAATCTTTGGAAAAAAAAAAAAAGAGAGTTGACAACCTTAAAGGCCTTTAAACTAAGGCTAATAAATTAAAGTGTCACCTAAATCTTAGGGAAGTTGCTATTTTGGGCTAGACATGAATCCTAATGCATCATTGGACCAAAAAGGGGCCTCTTTCTTTCTCAACTTATAATGAGACAAATGTATAGTCTTTATTACTATGAAGGCCCATGGCTTAATACATTAGCTTTTACAAGTCTAGTATATAAAGAAAAAATTCAAAAGCTCATTACATCAAAGTTACATGAGGTAGTAACATTGATGTTCTTTAGAGAGCCCAACCTTCAAGTCTAGCGAAGCTAACCAGGTTATGGAGACCTATTATCTCAAAATGGAGACCTATTAACTCAAAATGGAAACCCATGACAACAACTTCAATAAGCATAAAAGGCTTTCCACACTCCTCTTTAAGGCCCAATAACCTTAATCAATGAAGCCTACAAGACTAAGTAGCCTACAAATATTAAAACTTATGAGAGAAAAAGGATCAATCACAACAATAAAACATCATTAAGGGCGACAAGGGAAGATTAAAAAGAAAACTAGAATAGAGAGAGATTGGTTCTCCTATAAGGAATGAATCCATATTAAAAATAAGAGGCAAACATATAAAAAGAATGTTAGAATACAAAAATACTTAAAACAACTTTCCTTGTCAATTCTTGCCAAGAGAATAAATCTAATAAGTGAAAGAGAGAATCTTTTCAAGAGATATTGCAAGTAAAAAGTGAGCTTTAGCCCTTGCCCATATATATATACCTAGCACAAAGGTATTGATATTTACATTTTTGACAACACTTGTCTTTTACTTTTCTTATACATTAAATATTATCTTATATAAACAATATGGAAGTAGATTTCATAATGGATTCATTTAAAAGGCTTAAGATTACCTAAAACGGATTTGGAGAAAACTTATGCATATTGTTATTATCTTACTTAAGTATGGGTAGTCAAATGGTAATGATTATTATAATTAAAATTATGTTAGAGTTATTTAAAATCACCTATTTTTTGAGAAATGATAAAGAAATATCATTTTAATAGTCTAATATCTAGGCAGAGTAAAGGATCTTTATATTTACCATCCTTTAAACTGCAATTTATGCCTTATTGATTTTTTAAGAGTTTATTTTACTGTTATATGCTTAATTAATGGATGGTTTATATTTAAATTCTGACATTTATGGTGCACAATTTCATTTTGGTTTTCATTCTCTTAGATAAGAGCCTAAAACCAATATTAGAGTCCTTAATAGCAAATCATCATGTCAAATGGATAAATCTTTAAATGTCCAATTAATCTATAGATAATTAATGGTCAGTTATTATTTTACTAACCCTTTAAAACCCTTTAATAATCCTTTTTTTTTTTTATCTTTATCACCATATTTTACTACTTCTAAGATGATTAAACAACAAGAAACACAAGTCCAAAGTAATAGAAACATGAAAGCTACCAATTTAGTAAGTTAATTGCCAAGAAATCAACCATTTGATCTAAGTGACAAGAAAAAAATTTACTAATCTCATTAAGACTATAAAAGACAACATGAGTAAAGTAGGAGCAAAAACAAATACAACAAACTTGAAAAGGAATAGTAATTATCTTGGCAAAGTGTCCTTTCTTATAATTGAACATAGGCTCCATTCCAAAAACCTCTTTTACCTCTTTTGCACAAAATAAAAAAAAAAGGTTAGAATCTTTTATCTATTGTTATTATATTTTTGTAAATTATGCTAATATATGTAGAATATTTTATATTATTTGAAAAATCTAAGCTTAAAGGTAAGCAAATCAACTTAAAATGAGTTTGCTAACCTTTTTTAAGAATTATTTGGTAACAAGCATTGAAATTCGGTGGCTAGCTAGTCATCTAAGCCCTAATACTTGTTGATTATTGGCCAAGCCACCTCCCCTTTTCACTCTTTTCACCTTTCTCTCCATTGTATAAGAAATAAAATATTTAAAATATAAAAAGAATAAAAGAAAGAATAACACAAAAAAAAGGAAAATAGAAGAGGATTGGAATACTTAACTAAAACTTGACTATGTCATGGGATTTGAATTTTAGACTTGGGTCCACGAAAAAGATCAATTGCTTCTTCAATCCCATTTTCAAGATCAAAAACCACTTAAGACTATATCTTTCACCCCTTTAAATCATGAGAGGGGAGCTTAAGGCTGTTAGATCAAATTCATAGTTGAGTTGACACAAAGGCAATAATTGTATAGAGACTAACATTAATCCTTACTCTAGAAACATTGAACCATAAGTAAACAATCAATGCCTCTTAAATAAACCAAATTTATTTTCTCCCAAAATTTTAGATATATGAATTAGGAATAATGAGATCCAAAAGTACAACCTTACCTTACTGTTACTTGAAGGTTGAAAAATGATTGAATTCATGCTTATGGAGTTTTTTCCCCTTTTAAAGCTAGATTTCCAAGTGTCACAATGCACTTCAGGAGAGAAACATAATAAACATAAAAAGGATGTGCTTGTCTACATCTTAGGCATTAGATGCAGCTTAGGTACTTCTTGCTAGTTCACTTGGAGTCATCAACAATCAATTTAAATGTGATTAAAATACCATAAATCATCAATTAAGAAGACTAGCTTGTCTCTTAAATCAATTAGACATAATTTGCTTCATTAAGATTCATTAAGGTTCAAGGGTACATTTACATCTAGTGGAGGTTGTAGCTAACCCATGTGCCCTTCATAAGTGATAGTACCATTGTGCATCCTTCTTTACTTATACAGTTCCTCCTACTAGTGTTGTTACAATTTTTAAGAAAATGGGTGAAATGTTGCTTTGGGTTGTGCCCATCAAGCAACTGAAATTTGGGTGGTAGGCGGCCTAAGGGCATGCTGAGCTACTTGATTTGCTTTGTAAATAGTTTGACATATATTTGAAAGTCTTGATCTACTATACTTTGTTGTAATTAATGGTGTTCATTATTATATCCTAGAACTATTAGATAATAAGGAAGTGATAAAAGTGGACGACGCGTCTTGCATTGCCTTGCCTTGCCTTACTATTTGTTTGTTGTGAAGACATTATTATCATTGTCTTTGAAGTGGAGGATTTGATTGGACTTTGCTAGTATCAAGAACTTTATTTTTTTTTTCTACTTTGTAATTTTTCAAAATTGTTTTTGCTTTTACTAATCTTATACCAAAATTTGGCTTTAAAAGTTATGATAAAACACTCCTTACTTTGGAATAAGCCAATAAATTACATCATTATATTATTCTATATGCACTTTTTAACAATCTTTTAAATATTCATTGCTTATAGAAGAAAGCCAAAGAAGCATGAAAGGAATTAGTATATAATTAAGGATACTTGTGTATAAAAATGTTTTATTGTTAACTAGTTGCATTTTAAAAAATTGACATAAAAAGTGTTTAAGATTATATCATTAAATATCATAATTTGTTGGACAATCTCAATAATGAGAATATCAAGCTATTAGAAAAGTATGTAGTAAAGTGTTTTATTGAAAGCTTCCTTAATGTTAAAATGATTATAAATTGTCATTCAAATACAAAAAAAGAACATGTTATTGGAAGATATCATTGTGTATATCTTAATTGAGGACAAAAACAAAATCCAAATGAAGCCACCATATTCATCACCATCATCATGTTAGGAAGAGGTATGATAGTAAGACACTAATGTTGATAATCTTTCTATAAATCACAATAATTTTAATTTTACTTTTAATGACTTTAAATTAATTAGAAAAGGAAAACCAATTGAAAGAAGATATTAATTTAGGTAATTGTAATGACAATTTAAGGTATGTTCCTAATAAAAAGAAAGACAGGAGAAACTTGTTTGGTTTGAAAAAGAATAAAAAAGAACAGAAATTATTTTTCCTCCAGATAACCCATCGAGCACAGAACCCCCCTACTATAATGTCATATTTTGGGCAATTTATGTACAAGGTTTGAAGAAAAGTAAACATTATAAAAAAAAAAAAAAATGGCACTTAAGTTTGTCGTATTAAAATTAATGGTGAAAAATAATTGGATATTAAAATTAAACAAACAAATCTGTAAGATTTCAAAGTGGGTTGTGCTGATCTTAAAATGGCCAGTGAGAGATTGCGTGGGGGCTTCACTGGATTCTGTTGGGGTCTCCTTCTTCCTCCTTGGTTCTCGGTGCCCTCTGGCGCCGCTTTCCTTTTTTTCTCTTTCCCTACTTTTGTGTTTTTGTCTCGTTAGGGTAGGTTGTCAACCGTCGAATTCCGTCACTTATTTTACAGTAAAAACAAAAAATTTTGCTTTGATAAAGAAAATATATTTTTTTATTTTTATTTTTGTTGACCGTGTATTTATACAAAATAAATGACAAAAAAATTAAAAAATATTTTTTACGAAACCAACAAACAACCGTATCTCTTTAAGGTATGGAAAGATCCAAAAGTTGAAGATCATTCTTTATTCCAATGTAACATTGATCATTCTTGAATTTTTATTTTATATATATATATATATATATATATATATATATATGGCCGCCGACATTCCTTTTTGTAAAGTTGGTCGTTAAGGGAGATACTTAATCCAACGTGAAAAGGATGGTAATGCATCGAATCATGGTTGGCCACGTGGAATTTAGATTCCTAGAAAGGACAAGAACGAAGCATGGGATAATTGGAGAGAGAAGAGAGAGAGAGAGAGAGAGAGAGAGAGAGAGAGAGATAACTAATGAGCTTGAGGGTAACGAAAACAAGAATCTTTGGATTGGAAAAACAGATGTAAAGGGAAAGGGAAGTTTTGGGGTGGCAGCAACAGGCCCTCCTCCCTCTTTTTGGCTTTTCATTTTGTTTTCTCTCTTTCTCTCTCTTTCTTTCTTTTTTGACCTCTTATCAAAACCCCGTTGAACCACACTCTGCCCCACCTCCTCTTCTTTGTTCCCTTCAGCTCTCTCTTTTAATCTCTCCCTCTCTTCTATTCGTTTGGATCTTCTTCATCCTCTCGGTCTCTTAACAAGCTCTCTCTCTTCCTCTTTCTCCGTTGCGCGCACGCACAAAAGCACAGATCTTGGCAACACTTGTTTGCAAGTTTCTATACCATATGCGACCCTTGATCAGTCGTACGTATACGTGCACATGATACGCCTTGAGACCCTGATTATTAGACCTCTCTTTTCTTCATTTGTGATACCAAATTCCCTTCCATCATAGAGTTTTCCATTCGCTCATGATAATTAACCGAGTTCCAACAAACATTTTTCTCATCTAATTGTAGGTGGTTAGCCTGTTGCTGCTGGACTTACTGTGTTTCGAAGGCTTGTTCTTTTGGTCTCCTCTTATAGGCTATAACATATAGGATATCTCCGTGCAGATCAAGGAGTGCATCAACCCCACGAAGTGGAAGTTGATACGTAAGAAGATCGAGAGATGTCCCCTGTTTCATTGCCTCCTGGTTTTCGTTTCCATCCCACCGACGAGGAGCTAGTGGCTTACTATCTCAAAAGAAAGATCAATGGGCATGAGATTGAATTGGAGATCATCCCTGAAGTTGATATCTACAAGTGTGAGCCCTGGGATTTACCTGGTATATACCATATTTTATATTCGTTGTTCTTATATTCTTGCCGTGCCATTAATTTGTATTTTATACGTAAATTGTTATCATCTGAATTCATTAAAAAGAATGAATGTCCTTTCTATTGCTTCTGTACTTTTGTAGCGTGAAATAGTTACAACGTTGGAGGGTCTTGAACTCTTCATTTAGTTGTAAATTGTAACTGAATTAACTAAACAAACAAAGATGGAGTGTACAATTGGATAAAGAATATTTGATTTATTTTTTTTTTGTAACTAGGGTTGCATCCTGCAGTGATTCCTTGCTATTCTGTGTCTTTTTTTTTTGCCGAATTTTGTGTTCAAGACTTGTTGAGGGTGTTCATTTCAACCTGTATACTGTCATATCTAACATAGTCTTTCATTTCCTGCTAATCCATTGAAAACTTGGCTAGGCTTATATGCCATGAGCCACCTCTATGACACTAGCCTATGGAACTCTTCCCTCCCATAGACCATTGTGACTCGGTTTTGAATTAGGTATAGGGAAGTTGTTGACACAACACCCCTATAGCGCCCGTCTCATAGACGTGTGGAAGAAGACATAGCAATACCTTTTCCAAAGGTTGGCCTTGAAAAATGATTTCGAATACACTTTGAGGATGCTGCTACTGCTTTTTTTTTTTTTTTTTTTTAATAATAATTTTTGCTTTCTAGGAAATAGCAATATATAATGATATTTATTGATAGCATGGTACAGAAAAGTAATTGAAAAGATTGGAATTTTCTTATATTGCAGCCAAGTCGCTCTTACCCAGCAGAGATCTTGAGTGGTACTTCTTTAGTCCTAGAGACAGAAAGTATCCGAATGGATCGAGGACTAACCGTGCAACGAGAGCTGGGTATTGGAAGGCCACCGGGAAGGACAGAAAAGTGAACTGTCAAACACATTCTGTTGGGATGAAGAAAACCCTCGTTTACTATGGAGGGAGAGCCCCACATGGCTCTCGAACTGATTGGGTTATGCATGAGTATCGTCTTGACGAGCGAGAATGCCTCACTGCTTCTGGCTTGCAGGTCAGTCACTTCGTTTCATTTGCCTGTGTTACTACTATATTATCAATATTATTATCGCTATTTCTCATTTAATTTTCAATTCGGTCCAATCTCCATTAATCAAAGTTTGAAGCACATGCAGGATGCATACGCACTCTGCCGGGTTTTTAAGAAGAGCACGATCGGCACAAAGATTGAAGTTCATCAGGGCTATAGGACAAATCCACTTTCCAGTAAACAACATGTCTATACTAATGTTAACATAGACCGGTATTCAAAGGCAACAAGCGAAGATTTTGGTGGTTCCAACCGTGCAATTCCAATAGATACATGTTCTCCTCTTCCTACCAGTTCCAGAGTTGCTTTTGAAGCCGGTGAAATAGGAGACGGCCCAAGCTGGACAGATGTACTTTCGGAAGATGCTTTTAGCTTGCCAACTCCATGTTTTACAAATTATGGTGCAACCTCTCCCTCGCCATCAAAGGTATAAATGATGATTGCTAATTACACTGACATACAGCTTCTTTGCTGTAAATAAGGTTAGGGATCATACAATTTTGTTTGCTGTAAATAAGAAAATTACATTCATTAGATAAGAGATTTAACCAAGTTAATTCACATACAATGTGAGAGTTCCTATCGTACAGGAAAGCAAAGAATGGTTACAAGCATGTCTTCTCCTTTGTTCTTTTCTCACATGCACTGTCTGTCAATGTATCTCATGGTGTTTTGCGACATACAATATGTCGAAGGTGGATGTAGCATTAGGGTGCGCAAGGTTGCAGCACAGATTCTCATTGCCTCGGTTGAAGGTACAGGACTACCCTCAAGTTGGACTAACAGACTACAGCGTCATGAACACATCAACTTCAATACACGACCATGACAATGAAGGCACAAATCAGATTACTGATAATATCTGGCAGGAAATCACATCAGCAGCTTATCATCAACAACTGATAAATCATCAGTCTAATTTAATTCAAGAAACACGGGCTATCAATTGCACCGCTGCTGGTGCTGATACTGTTGATGATGATTTCACTTTCATAGCTGGGAAAGGTGCTTATCATGGTAATCAAGCTGATCAGGATGATAACCTCAATCGCATGTCTAATGTAACTCCCGATACAAGTTTGGAGATTGCAGACCTGGATTCTGAATTCAATACACAGAGGATGTTGGAAAATTTGAGGTGGGTAGGAATGCCGAATGAAGAGCTAGACAAGGTATGTCGCTGGATTTACATGTTCCTTTTTTTTGCAGTAATTATCATGAAAATTAAAAACTGGATTGTTATTGTGACTGCAATGGGAATGTAGGCATTTTTCACTTGGATTAATTGCCCAAGAAAAATCTTAGTAATTAATCACATAATATTAAACTAACAGATTGAGAAAAAGAAATTTGAAATTTGTTGCCGATGATACGCTACTGATGTGGCGGTTCCTTTTTTTTCCTCCAGACAAAACAGCAGTGTTTTCTGGCGGAAAGCCAGATTGTCCCAAGAGAGAAAGAAGAAAATGATCAAGGTAGCTCTGGTACCATTTTTACCTTGAAATCAGAAATTTAGAATTTGAAACAAGCATAGCAAGAAGCTTATTGATAACTGATTTTAATGATGCTTGGTTGATTAGAAGGGGAAGATGGGCGTCTTGGCAACTGCATGAGATTTGATAGCATAGATGATTATTCACTTGAATTCATCAGCGATGATCCTACATTTATAGAGGACGGAAATGGAAATGGGGATGATTTAGCCAGTTCTCCAAGTTTTGAAGTTATTGAGGAGATTAAAGTAAACCATGGAATGTTTGTTTCCACTCGCCAAGAAGCTGACACATTTTTTCACCAATTAGTTCCTTCTCAGACAGTCAGGATCCACCTTAGTCCTGAGCAACCACCAAGTAACCTATCGGTAGAGAAAGCAGACATCCACAGATTTGAGACAAAGTCCAAGGCATATCACAGGCATATGTTCATGGGAACCGGCAACTTCATGCATTTTTTGAAAAAGACAGGAAGCTCAGTGTTTTGTGTGATTGTCTTTCTTTTATTGCAATACTTTTGCTTGTACCTCACGGAAGATCTTGAAAGGGAGACATTAATACATGGTTTTAGCAAATGTAATGGCCCCGCTGAAGAGAAAGGAAGCAATAGCAATCTCATTGCAAGGAAAAATCCAGGGAGAATTGACAGGAAAGAAAGGGACTTGCTCGTGACCATAAGAGGTGGGAGTAAATTTGCTGTGTTTCTGAAGTTGGGCCTTTTTCTGATCATTTCTTTAGCCATTTGTACCATGTGGGCGAATCATTATGTTGTACTTAATTAACCCTTCACAGCCAATTTTATTTTACATTTGACAAATAGGTGGCAATTCGGAGAGGCACGACCTGGCCTTTTCTAATGCTAATCAGCTGCAGAACTATTTGATACACTCGTATTCTTCAGACAGTAAAGTATGTAGTTGAATGTTTATTTGTAACATGGATGGACGAATTCTCCTTTCTTTTTGTTTTTTTTTTTTTTTTAGATTTTTTTTATTTGTTAATTGGGGTGGGGTTGCTGATGTTTGGGTGATCTCTATTGACCAGTTAAATTTATTTATTAAGATTGTGAATTGTAAGGGAGAAATAAAGTTAGATAAAATTCTAGTAATCTCACTATTTTTCCTACTTGATATTGGAAATATATTTCACTAGTTAATGAGAATTTCATATAGTCTAAATACTAGTAAATTATGCACTTCTTTTTCATCATAGACATTTGTATATTTCAAATGAAATCTTATTTCCAATCAAAAAGTTTAAGCTAGCAAGACAACTCTTCAAAAGTTTGGAAAGAAGCAAATCAAATACTTAAAACATGTAATCCTTTTCAAGTAGTCTTTGATATTTGTGGGCAAGAACCTCCCCTTGTGCAAGCCTACTCTAGCTTTTGCTTTACTTAAATCCTAACCAAGAGAACACTAGACAATTTTCTCATGCTCATCATTGATGATTATAGAGAGGCAGTACCGAGTCAAGCGAGGTTGAGGTTGGGCACCTAAAGACATGAGAAAGATTAAAAGTTTAAAAACAATCTCACTTGTACATCAATGTCTATGAGCTTGAGTGGATGTAGAACAAGGTTGAGAAATGACACCATGCTACTTATGACCATGCCCTCGAGGGATATACCCTCCATGTTAGCCTAATGTGAGGTTTAGTATCCTTTTATACCTTCCAATCCTTGCTCCTTGCAATCCATACTTCCAAAAGAAACCACTTATGAAGTTTTTTTCAAGGAAATAATTGTTTTTAAAAAAAAAAAAAACAAAGAGAAAAAAAAGTTGTAGCAAAAAGGAGAAAGAAAGATTAATAAGTAGTAAGGTTTTTAACAAAGTCTCTTAGTAGTTATGAAACAACCCAAAAAGACACTTAAATGACCTAAATGATAGTAGATATTTGACATTATCCTTACTGTTTATTTCAAAAAAATGTCTTTCCTTTTCACATAATTGGAAATTTTTTTTTTAAATGTACAACATCTCATCAATTATAGGACAAAATGATCAATATGGTCAACTCCTTGCATTATAATTTAATTAGTTAATTCATCATGTTATAGTTCTGTTAGTTAGCTCATCAAGGTTAAGTGAGTAAAGTTGGCTTGCCATATCTCTTTGCCCTAGTTACAAATTTATTAATTAACTAGTTTTCCAAATTTTTTATTTATAAGATTTTTACAAATTTGTTCATTAAAGCTCATTACAAGTTAGTTCATTAGGGCGAATGAAAGAGACAAAAACACAAGAGAAAAACATGCATTTTATTCAACATTTAGAAAAAGAATCATACAATAAAATGGAAATACAAAAAAAAAAAATACAAAAATACAAAGATAAATGTCATAAATGTATAAATAAATGACCACCAAATTTCCTTATAAAAGTTCATGAGTGTTGGGTCAAATGTAGGACATAGTTTAATCAATCTAGTCTTAATACAAGTGTAACCTTGTTCCTAACCTCGCAAAAGACCATCACACATGAACCCCTTTATTTTCTCTCATAGTTCCTTAATAATCTTATTGTGCATTTTAACTCTAGCTTCCTTAATTGTTTGCTCACAAACACTAAAAGAAATCTAGACCTTCTCAAGGTAAATAAAGGTATACTATAACTTGTTCTCTAGCTTAACATTCTTCATCTTAAAAGCCTCATACTCCTTAAAAGTAAGATATTAAGAACTACTTAAAACGATCCTTAAGTAGTAGGTCACTACTTATTTAGTTCAACATTCTTAATATGAAGTTTCTCTAGCTCTTCTATTAGACACTTGAGCTTCTTGTCTTGCTTAGTGTGTGACTTCTTCAATTCATTTATCCACTTATTCAAACCCTCTACCTTGATAGTAACATTCGTGCATGACCTTTAAGATTACTAGGTCTCCTTAAGTTTTATTCTCTAGGTTGGCCACCTTAGTTCAAACCTTGTTATTCTCTAATTAAGCCTCAAACACCAAGCAATAACCTTGGACCAATCTTAGCATAGACATTAGGTAACATTGTATGATTGCTTAGCAAATTAATTAGATGAACTCTAGCATTAAGAATATCTTCTAATAATTTAGGTAAGAAAAAGCAACTAGTGTTATTATGAGTGTGAGGAAGATGAATTATGTTGATAAGGATAGCTATGTTGTCTCTATATAAATCAACATTGTTACAAACCTAAAGCTAAGCATTACCAACCAAGCCATCTTTAAAAGTTTCTTTCATAAAATGTTTGCATAAGGAGCAATGAACTCAAGCTCCCTAATCTCCTTCCTCTCCCTAAAAGAACAATAAGGATCCTTTTGAGTGTTCACTTCATTCTCCCTAAAAGAACAACGAGGCTCTTCTCAAGCTTTCACTTCATGTTAGATGGTTTGCCAAAACAACATAAAAAAAAAATTAGACAAAGGTTTAACATTACATAGAAAATTTAAAGATAATTGTAGGTAAATAGATCATAACAATCAAATATATTGAAAAAGAGTGATTAATAATGTATCATGGCAGTGTGTCCACCTCACGTAATCATTCTTGATTCATTAGCCAATATGCAATCTTTATAGACTCATAAGAAAATAAACCTTAACAAATTAGTACTAATAACACATTATTATTACAACTAGGCATAATGGTGAAACAACATAAACTTGATCAAGATACTAACTATAATGCTTTATTGGCAACTTGCACCTAAACATTGTTAAACCTTTGTTTTAGCAATAAATTTATCTTTTGCCTTAATAATTTTGCATACTTATTACTATGTAGTCCATTGATAAAATTTATAAATTTAGCATATATAAATTAAACACCATAATTTAGCAATTGAGTTTTTTTATTCTTAATAATGTAAATAATATAATATGGGCATGGAAAAAGTTTCATTTTTTCCAATATCTTTAGTTTCAAATTAAACAACTGCATATCAATAAGTAACATCATCATTGCCCTTTTTGTCTTCCTTAAAGCCCTAATTAAGACAAAAATGGGACCTTCTAAATTGCTCTCTACTTTGCCATTACCCTTTTTGTTTTTTGCCTTTTTCATCACAAAATTCACTATTTATTTAACACTAACATTAAGTCAAAACTAACAAGATTCCTAGTTCAAGCAAATGGTCAAATATATTATGTTTACCTTCTAACTTTTTATTGCTAACTTCTTGTTACCCAACAAGATTTTCAATATCCTTTTACTTCTACCTCTTACTCCAAAATTGCATTATTCTCAATAACAACATTATTGCAATCATCATTGTTGCTCATTTCTTACTTTATAACAACTTTCCCACCAATCTCTAACTCCAGAGCATCATTCTCGTTATCCTTCATCTTGTCAATGTCCTACATAGTATCGTAAACTATGTCTTGTGCCTCATTAACAACATCACATGTTATACAAACATTATTAACAATGTTATATTCCATTACTATATAAGGGACATTGTCTTTTGCATTTAGACATGCCACATAGCAAAGTTATAATGCCATTAATATGATCACCATCAAGCATTTTGCCAAACCTTTTATGTTTTAACTTAAAAAAAGTAGTTGTCTTAATCTTTTTCATTCCTTGTTAGTTATCCATAACTTGTCTCAAGGGTTCATCAACATATTCACTTTTACTTGCATCATCACCATTAGTAAGTATATCATATTGTCATCATTTGTTGAAATAGTCTTATTTATTAGTCCTTAAGATAACCTAAAAGGAGAAGTGAATTAGTTGTAATTAGTTTGGTTACTTAATCCTTGTTTAATCTCAACTTCAAAGAGAGATAACAAGATAAACGATAATTGAAAGTAAATTAAGCAATACAAATAATAGAAAATAAAAAAGATAAAAGAAGAGAAAGTACACACAATAATTTATAATGATTCAACTTTAACCAAAAGCTTATATCCACTTTTCAATGTTCATTTCTTAAGAGTTCAATTTACTATCACTTTTTTCTTTTGCAAACTTAATACAACTTATTGCACTTGATCACTTTAAGCTTAATCACAATGAAATTTTTACTTGAACCAATAGTTCTTCACAAAACTTAGAGACTTACACTTTACAACTTTTCTTTAAAGTCCTCTTACTTTTTTATAAACTTAACTTTTTTCTTTTAAAGCCCTTGCATTTTGTTCTTTTTACTTTTGATCACTTTCTACTTTTCTCTAAATGATAACAATGAATAATATTTCAAGGTCATACATAAAAGAGTTTTCTCAAAATCTCTTTTAGATCTATAAACTTAACAATTATTAGACATTGATCTTTTTTATAAAGAGAATTAATTTTAAAAATAGAACACTTCTTTTTTAAAGTATCCATCAAATGCAATACTTAGACTAATTAATCGTAGATATAGTATGATCGATCAACTTAAACTCTTTATAACTTTTCCAACTTCATATGCTTCATAGCTTTTAGCTACCTTGATTGATTGTAACTATGATTTGGTTAATCAATTTGAAATTTTTTGTAATTTTTTGCACTTTACACTTTAAAAGATATTTGGTGTCAAGTTGACTACGAGCACTAATTTAATTAACTAACCCAAATTTTTTGTTTTTCTCTTCTTTTTTTTTTTTTCCACTTATCTTTCCTTCACTTTATGTTGTCTAGTCAATGACATAGGTTAACTAATCCCAACTTTTTATCAACTTTAAAATCTCCAAAAATTTTTCCATCATTCCTTTAGATCTCTTAAGATTTGATTTAATACATATCAAAAAGTAAAAATTTGACAAATACAAAATTTTTGCACGATTATTAGTATCATTCCAAATTTAAATTCAAAGATCTTATTAAAAATATCATAAATCAAAAGACTAAATACATAAAAAGCTTATATATTGTTAATTAATCAATCAATGGTAGAAAAAAAAATAATAATTCAAGTATATTAACATCAATCAAATATTAAGGATACATCAAAATATAAAAGATGTCACACAAAATCCGCAATAATCTTGACATCCTTCTTGCCTTTATCCAAAGTCATCTCATCATTCTCCCCTTAAAATTCATTAATAACTTATATTATAACCTCATTAAGTTGCTCATCAAAATTCCAATCAAGCATGTCATTTGAGTTATCATTATCCATCACATCCATCTTCTTATTTTCCTTGTCATTTGTCTTCTCATTTGCTTGCTCAAAGATCTTCTAATAGATATTATCATCCATCATCTCATCAAGCTTCTCTTTAATTTTCTCATTAAGCTTTTGATTAATTTTTTCATCAAGTTCTTCATATGGGTTTTTATGAAACTTTTGATCAATGTTTTCATCAAGCTTTTGATTAATGTTTACATTAAGTTTTTCACTTAAGTTCTCACTAGCCTTCTAATTAATGTTTTTAACATATTTTCACCTGGCTAATCATTAAGCTTCTCATTATTACCATTACTCTACTGTTAACTCATATTAATGGTGTGATTATTTTCCCATAGTGAATTATGTTGAAAAAAAAAAGTCAACTTTACAACATTATCTGCCTTTATATGCTTTTCACTTTCAATGTTGGTCTTTACTTTTGTAATTGCATTATTGGAAGTTTAACCATTGAAAGTATGTATTAGTTTATTCTTTATATTTGAATCCACTTATTCACTTCAAAACAATAGGACTTTACCTTTTCATTCTTAAAGTTCCATATAACACCTACAAAACTAATTAAAATATATGATAATGTAGTCATTAATAAAAACTAAATTACATAATCATCATATTTATAATCCTTATATAGTTTTTCTTTACCTCACCCCCTTGCAACTACCACTCCCATTCCTCATGTACATCCTCCCAAAAAGACCAATTCTTCTTAAGTGAATATGACTTTTTATACACTACATCATGAATTACCTTTCCATCTAAATTCATTTTAAAAACCATTTTTACAATACATATCAATCTGACGCTAAATAACTAAACTACAAGTTTTTGTAGTTATACTTAACCATTGCTAAATTTTTTGGTGTCCTACATTTTCATGTTCAAAATTGTCTTTTTCATCAAATTATCTCATGTTAATTACTAAAAGATCAATTATAGATATTAAAAATATTTCATACTTTTATCAACTTGTTACCTTATACCCTTCTATTTTGCTTCTTTCTTTTCTTTTCTTTTAATTGATCTCTCTAAAAACTATTTAATTATAGAAAGTCAAAATTTTTATTTTTGTTTTACTACTTCAAAGCAACTTACAAAAATTATTAATTCCTTTATTCTTTCAACTTTGTTATTATTTCTTTTTTTGATATTTGACTATATTTCTCTTATTTTGGTCTATGTATAGCTTTAAGACATCTTTCCTTTACTATGACCCACATTTACACCTAGCCTTATCTTCTTATCATTTCTCACAACCTTCCCTTTCTTTGTTATCTCTAGTAAGTCCACTAATACAATAATGTAAAGAAAATTCAAGTAATAATCATGAAAATAATTAAAGCTCATAGTGCTTCAACTACAATCTAGCAAATATAAATTAATTACAAAGTTATACTTTGGCAAAAAT
The DNA here is from genome assembly GCA_037832345.1 of Rhizophora mangle. Lineage (NCBI taxonomy): Eukaryota > Viridiplantae > Streptophyta > Magnoliopsida > Malpighiales > Rhizophoraceae > Rhizophora > Rhizophora mangle. The sequence continues at coordinate 1,503,075 of JBAPLJ010001421.1, read as the reverse complement.
ACAATTAGATCTTATTCTTTAATCCAATTTAAGAGAATATGCATTATATTAACATATCATTGTTACCCTTTGGAAGTATCATATAATCATAGTTATTTTATGAAATGTTATAACACACATTGTTTAACATTTAGTCACTATATTTTCGTAAATTTTTTAAAAAAATAAAATAAAAAACAAAAATTAGCACAAGAAACCACAAAATTAACTATCTTCTTCCTTCATCAATTTCCCAACCTCAAAAACCTAGTGGTTTTTCATATTTAATTGCACACCTTGTACTGCAATAAAGGCGTCAGGAATCTTGGTAGCCTATTATTATTTTACCACCCATAACTTTTGTCTATTTCACCCATCTGGGGACACATAACCCAAAAGTCATTTTATGTGTTGGTTTACCTCGTCATTTTTAATTTAGAACAAATTAATTTAACATGACAACCTCATACAAACCGACTTATATATTGACAAATTTATCAACACCATTTTATCAAAATACTTTATAACTTACTAAACCCTTAATAATGTCCTACTAATTATGACAATAGATTTCTATATAAAAAATCTCCTAACCCAAACAAATTCATCTTTGAAACAACTAATTTACCTTTTCTTGCTTGCTTCAATGTCATTTTTAATTCAATCAATAGTCACCAACGTATTCCATAGCCTTACTTGCCCTTCCTTGCTAACTCTAATCAATTCACATGCACACCACAAAAACCTATTGTCTTCATGTTTTCTTCTTCCCTTAATTTCATAAACTCAAACCATATTATTCACCAATTTTCACTGCTTTCTTTACTTTTCAAATGTTCATTTAATTGTTAAATATCATTTTTACCCTAGTTGTTTTTTTCTTTCTAGTTTTTTTTTTTCCTTTTCACCTTCATTTTTTGTCACCTAGCATGGCTGCCTATTTATTATTTTAACATTTTAGTCCATTGAAATTCAATACTTTGGAGTTCACCCCATATTTCCCTTGATATATATTTTTTTGTATAACTTTCATTTTGCATGTGGCATTAAAAGCAAAAATGATTATTGCAACTCTATAACTTCTAAGGCAATTTCTTTTTGCCCTTTTCAATTTGGCAAAAAGTTAGTGGATAGAGAAATATGTTAGAGGGAAAACTCAAATAAGATGGTATGATGGGTCTTGTGTGTTTATTAAATAATTTTTTTTTTATGAATTTTGAATTTACTCATCCTAAAAATACTGGTTGTATAATAAGGATTGTAGAATGTGTAAAATGTATAATAGATTGTGCAATTTATTGTCAAAAAAATAAAATGTTACATTTGTATATTCTGTAAAAATTGTTGTACATTTTGTTATAATTGTTACATATTTAATATTCATTTGATGAATAGTTTTGAACTTCAAAAAATTATATTTATAATTTTTTTTTAGTACGTGGGTCTACCATACCAATTCACTCTATTTTTCATCCAAGAAAAACACGCTTTTTCAACTTAGTCATCAAAAAATATGGTTGTCCTTTTATTAGTCCACTATATATATATATATATATATATATATATATATAAACTCATATAATATGCAGATTGATAATATTTTATTAGAAAATATTAATATAAATTTAGTTAAAATTTGAAATAAAATTTAATTATTTTATTATTATTAATAGTAATAATAATAAAATTATATATTAAAATTGATGAAAAACTTGTAAAGAAACTAATATTTTTAATATTAGAATTGTTTGTAGCTTCTTTAAACTCTTATTGTACCCAAAAAAAAAAAAAAATCTTCATTATTTTGTAGTTAGTAAATATTAATTGACAGGAGAGGATATAAATGCAATTGATGTTTTGGAGAAGAACTGAGCTTTAGTCCTTAACTAGTCCTTAACTCAAAATTGAAATAAATATTCGATTGTTTGAATGGCTGTTTCTCATATCAGCCACTAAAATTTAATAAAATAAAAGTTGCAAAATATTAAGCCTTCCAGTATGAGAGGGGACACGAACAGGGGAATGTAGGTACCAGACTATCTGATAAATTCATTTTTTTCTCGTTGCTCATAACAGTGTATCTCATTAGTTTTACATCAAAGCTGGTTGAAGGCTTCAATAAAAAATCATGCCAAGCTAACGGTGCTAATTATCTTCGTTTCCCATTGATGGTGTTTCAAAATTTTTTTTTTTTTTAATCTCCCTTTAATATTTAGCACATGAAGCTAAAATTATTAGGTTTATCTTAGTCTTCTTTGTGTGTGTGTGTGTGTGTATATATATATATATATATATATATTTCAAATAAAGGTTGTCCCTCGCGGACTTTAGAGATTCATGTTAAATAAATTCAAGATTCAAACCTTGATCAATAAGGTAATTGGGAGACCTTGCCTACAGTGGAATTATTTTTCTTTATTTCAAATTTAGATGTATTTCAAAACCAATGTTGGGTTTTTCAGAAAACTATGCATAGATCAGATGTTCAATTACTTTTGCTTTTTTTAAGTGATCAATAGGTATGAAACAAACGATTCCTTGTCCACCCTAATCTTCTTTTTTTTTTTTTTTTTTCAAAATTTTTTATACTCCTTTTCGATTTTAAATTTGGGATTAGACAGTCTCCGACTTTTTTTTTTCAAAAAAGAAAAAAAAAAAAGAAAAACTTTCGAAACTCTTGCGTCTAGTTTGGTTGTTGGAAGTCTTTATTCCTTACTTCTGGTAGATTTCTTCTGCTCAAAAGAATCAAAACAACCACAACAGCAGAAACTTTCTTGTACGTGGGCAACAAGTTATGTTTCTCTCTCCGTCTCCCTCTCTCTCTCCCTCCCCACCATAAAAAAAAAAAATTAAGATTTGCATTATAATTTTAATTAAAGTATATAAATATATGTATACTTTTGTATATAATATCCAGATATAAATAAAGTAACCAATAAAAGGCCAAGTCTCAGCCTCCCCCACCAAAAACCATATGCAGAAGAATCGTGGACTGAGGCGTTTCTAAGTTCAAAGGGTGAAAAATGGCTGCAGGAGTGGTGGATGTAGAGAGAGGAAAAGTGGCTTTGGACCTAAAAAAGAAAAGCATAAGATGATGGGGGTCTGCCACGAAGCAGAGGATTAAAAAATGAAAAAGAGAAAGGAAAAAATAAAGGAAGGAAAAGAGAAAAATAAAACAAGAAAAAGGGAAATAAAAAAATAAAAAGAAGAGAGACGCAAAGTTACATTTGGGCTGACTCTAGCACTGGGTAAGGTAGAGAGAGGGAGAGGTGTGTGGGTGGCACCAATGGGTAGATCGTCGTCTGTCGAGTTCATTGGTGCCAGTGTCGTACGGCGACGAGGGCTGGAAGTGGCGCGTATAGAGGGTAGAGTGGGTGGCGGCGTCAGACTTTGAGGCAACAGTCGTCGCCTCTCTGCGCTCTTCTTGACGCGTGGAAGGCTCCGTTGGACGTATCAGCGTCTGACACGTCGAACGTCGCTGGGCTCTTAGCCGGTTCTTGCCAGTCTCTTTTTGGCGCGCAGCCTTCGGCGATGTACACATCGGCTTCGGCAGCCTTTGGGGCGCAGACTTCGCGGGTAGCTTCCATGGTGTTTTATGGTGGTCGACACCGGCGAGCCTTTGGACGCATAAGACCTGCTCTGAGATTTTTCTCCATCTCTTTAGTCACTTTTGTAGTTTTTTTAGTTATTATTTTTTTAACTAATTAAAGTGTGTTTATGCATTAAAAAAAACTATAATGTGCTGAATTTATATCTTTTCCTGGTATAGGAAGCTCTGATTGGCTTCCTTTGCATGAATAAGGGCCACCGCGAGTCAAAATAAGTCCTCTCTTAGTCAATTTTTGATTATGGAGTGTGTGGTTGCATCTTTGATGTACTTGGTTCTTTTATTTACGGATGATTTTGCCTCTTGTTTGTGGATTGTAGCATTTTTATTTTTATTTTTTGTGCCAATTAATTGAAGCCACTTAATGATCATCGATGGTGTTTTGGTAGTGCATTTGATTGTTTGGCTATTAGTACTTAATTTTAATTTTATCTTTTACTTTGATTATGGTTTTAAATTTAATTTAGATTATTTATGTGTAATTATGTTTTAAAAAAAAATAAAAATGAAAAGGAGAATTAGAGAATTTTGTATTCTTAACGGAATTATAAACTTCACAAAAAAAAAAAAAAAAAACTTAATCTACTTTTAAATTAATTACCTTTTAGAAAAATCATAGACTTTACAAATAATCTAATTAGTTTATTATCGTGTGCAAAAATCATAAGTTTTATTAAAAGCGTATACGATGGTTAATAAAAATGAAAAAAAAATGATTAAAAGAATTTTATAATCTTATTATGAGTATTTTTATTCTCAACCTAATTGGCTTGAGGAAGCTTTGATTGTTGCTTAAGACATTCTATGGATATTTTTGCCATACTGCCGCTTTTATTCCTTTTACCTCTCGCTTTTCTTGACACCATAATCTCTCAATTGGCATTAATGTTCTCCCTTGTGGGGCTGCCTAATGCCGATTCTCTTTTTTTCTTTGTTCAATTGAAATTACATATACATATAAAATATACTTTTTTTTATCAAGCTACACTTGAATGTTTTATCTAGAGTCTTTGAAGCAGTGAAATGACTTATAACCAAAACAATATTTTTAATTTTAAATTTAATCTAAATAGCTTCTTTTAGATTGAGTATATCTTGTACATATTGTACATTAGATTTTGAAAATTAACTTTCTAAAAGTTAATTAATATTTTTTTTTTCTTTTTTCTCTCTCTGTTTTTTTTTTTTTTTTTTTTTTTTTTTGGTTTCTGTGCTCAAATATGCAACCCATTATTTAAATATAATAGTTTTTTTTTTTTCAAATTAATCTTGCTAGAATCTAATTATGAGAGTAAGTGAGTGTGAGTAAGGTCCTGTTCAATTATAGGAGGGGTAAAATAAGAATACAACAGATAAAATATGAATTCACTGTGCCAGCGGCACAAGCAACTCTTATTCAATCTGTTACAGTAATACCCTATTATTTGATACACTGTCTACGAAATTCGGTTTGTGATGAGATTGATGGGCTTAATAGCAAATTTTTGTGGAAAAGATGTGGATGAGCATACGAAAATCAGCCTAGTAGCATGGGAAGATGTCCGCAAGCCAAAAGGGGCTAGTGGCCTGGGCTTATGGAGGGCAAGCGATATGAATGTATCACTCCTTGCAAAGCTGGCATTTTGTGATGTTGACAAATTTTGGGTGCAATTATGTGAGAAAAAGAAAAAAAAATAGTTCCATGATCACAACAAGGAATGCTACGGCCTCCTCCACTTGGGTGCCATCTTGAAAGGCCGAGAGTTTCTCCGGCAAGTTTACGGTGGAGAGCGTTAGGGATGTTTCCACGGTGCATTTTTTGCTTGATTGTTGGTTACGTCTGTACCTTTGATTGAGTTAGGTGACATGAGTCTTGAAACACATGAATTATCATGCCGGGTTAGTGAGCCTAATGGTCCATGTAAATGGAGTAAGCTAGCTGGCAAGACTTCTACTCATTGTCGCCAACTTCTAAATGGTATTTTTATTTCGGCTAACGGGGTGTTGTGTGACAAGCTGTTATAGGCCTTTGATTCCGGATAATTCTCAGTTAAAGGTGTGTATAAGTTACTAATACAGGAGGACGTGGTGGCTGTTGATAATCGGTCATGGTTGTTGAGGTTTCCGGTGACGCAGTATATCCGAATGTTTATTTGGCTTTTTTGACGTGGGAGACTACTTACCAATAAGCTTTGATTCGTTCATAGGCTCACGATTGATGACTTGTGTGAACTCTGCGATAATTGCCGAGAGAAGCTTGACCGCGTTCTTTACATTTATGTCCATGTGCAACAAGAATGCTTTTTCCCATTCTCTAGCCCCGGACCTTTGGCCTTCAAATAGCTTCATTGATTGGATTAAGGTTGCTTGTTTAAATGACTCGATCGTTTCCTGGGGTGTTTTCTTTCAAGTTGTTTGTATTGTCACCCTTTGGAAACCATGGAATTGGAGGAATGCGAGAATTTTCCTGGCGGATATCTCTTCACCGAGGGAGATGTTGTAGCTGGGATCCGAAGAAGAGCAACTGTGATTTATGCCTATTGGTCTATTGATTCTTGGAAGAGAAGAGAACTAGGGGAGGTGAGTTCCAGGAGAGCTGTTTCTATTGGCAGGCAAGCCCCTAGATCTTTTACAGGAAGGCAATTTCCATGTAAACTTCATGGTTAATATCGGTGTTTCGTCACATGTGTCTATCAGGATTTGGGACACTCTTCCGGGACTCTCCTCTCCATGCAAATATGATTGGAATGGTGATAGCGAGAGAGATGGTGCGATCACTCAAGTTTACTTAAATTGCTTACTGTTTTTTTTATATCTTGGGTGAACTTATTTGGGACAAATTAAAAGTTATTAAATCCCTTCAATAAAATTAAATCGTTTTCTAGAAGTGCCGCGTTACACTCTACATTTCCTAGAGATATCACTAGCCTCATTTGGAAACAATTGAAAATTAAAAGAAATTTGTTTTAAGCGAAAAAATTAATAGAAAATTGAAAAGCCACGACCCATTTTTCTCAGAATCAAAATCAAAGTTACTGTGGGGTTGCTGTCCGTCTGTCTGTCTGTCTGTTTGCCTTGCTTGTCTAACGAAAGCAGTGAAGCACAAGCGATGGTGTGGGCTCTGTTTCCCGCCGATCCTCTCTCAGGTCACTCATCAATTCGCGTACGCATACATACACACAGGGATGCGTGTGTGTTTTTCATTTTTTCTTCTTTATTTTATTCAATTTATTTCATCCATGGGAACATAAATTAGGGAAAAATTCTTTGAAATTGAATGAAACCCCTGAAAGTTTTCTGATTTTATTATCCAACCCTACAATGTTTTGCTGGCGAACTCTTTTCCTACTAGTTACTTCTCTATGATCACTACAAGGAAATGTGAGTTTATAATCTACACCCTAGAGCACCGTAAGCAAATAGAATTGGTGGGTGTCTTTCTTTTCTTTCATATGATGAGACTTGCGAGCGTTTGTTACTGCTGATGTTTATGCTATGATTTCTTTTTTGTTCTTTGTAATAACAGGTGAAGATAAATATTATATCTTTGCAAAGGGAACCTACAAAGTGGGTCGAAAAGGTACTGTAGATTTTTGTTTTTTGGGGGAAACTTGAAGATTTTGATTGGTTTTGGTCCTTACTGTAAAAGATTGCTTTTTTGTTACTTATCCATCATTGTAAAACACATTGAAGCGCTCATGTTGATTGCTTAATTCTTGCATGTTTTCAATTGTGTGTACCTTTAAGATTTTGGTATCTTAGTGCTATCACTTAAAATGCTTCCATTTGCAAAACTGAGACTTTGCATATGGAAGTTTACTTGGGTGTTAGTGCATTGGGAAAATGGAATGAACAATATTACAAGAATTTGGTTGTCAACTGACCAAGAATGTAAATTTAACAGTTGTGCATATAAATTATCTTACATATAGCTATTATTTGGTACCAGAAATCTGTGTTTTCCAGGTACATCCAAGTTTTCACAGTACATCTTAGTTTTCCTAACATTTCAGATATGGAGCTAGTAGAAGACATAGATACTACTTTAAGTAAGATAGTGGTTATTATTGAATTTCAGTGCATCTAGTAAACAGAGCATATTTCTGCAATTGTTGTTTGGGGTTTGCACTTTGGTTTGTCTTTGCTCTTTTTGATTGCAGAGTCAGTCACTGTGGCTTTGTTGAAATCATATCCTGCTTTGTGTCTTGGTGTTCAATTAAGGTCTTGGTTTTGTCCTTGTAGGTTGTGAAGTAATTATTAACAAAGACAAAGGAGTTTCCCGAATTCATGCTGAGATAGTGATTGATGAAATGACTTCTTTGAGTCACCTGCAGATCAAATCTAGCTTATTCTCTGGTGTTCGAATTAGAGATTGCTCAAAGTATGGAACATTTATCAATAGGAATGTTGGGCCAAAAGAAAAGGTCCATGAGTTCCCCAAGAAAGAAACAAATTTAAATGATGGTGACCTGGTTTCATTCGGAACTGGTAATGCCACATATAGGTAAACTAAATGTTTTTTACTTTTTGGTTCAGTAGATAGAACATTAAAGTAAGAGATCTTGGACACAGCCCATCATGTTCAAATATGTTTTAATTTGATTATCTCTAGGAGATGTTAGAACTTGGAACTGTTTCAATTGTATTTATAAGAAATAAACCACCATGTTTCTTCCCAATGTAACTGTTCTTGCAACATTGTCTTGGTAGGTTTTGTTTTGTTCCACTATTATTTTACCTGTATTGCTCTGAGTCCTTTCAAAGGAATCACCCACTTCAAGACAAAGCTTCATCAATTGGTTAGTAATTGCTTGTTTAGCTAATGGTTCTTCATACACAATTAGTTCCATACATTAGGTGTTAGCCATTTTTGCTATTTAACTGTGCTGAGCTCATCCTTTAAGAATGTGATCTGACTATTATTTTTCTCCAGGATGCAGTATTGTTGATATAGAAAAGAAAAGAAATGTTAAGTAATTGATACCATCCTGTTTTTAAGAAGTAAAAGGAAAAATGAACATAAAATTCCATGCCTTTACTTGACCAAAAAGGGTGAAATTGGAAGTGCATGAATTAATAGCTAAGAATCACCAGTATCAACAGCAGTTTGAGAGTGAATTCATAATAGAATAGAATAATGAGAAAAGATCCATGTAGTTAGGCTTTGTTGTTGTTGTTGTATGCTATAGGCTAAAGAAAAAAAAGAAAAGAAAAAAAAGAGAAGATCTGCATCAAATGCGTCCCTCATTTGTTGTGGGAAAGAAAAACAGGTCATTGAAATGAATTTGAGTGTTGTTTTTTGGATCCTTTGGTTAGTATTAGGGATCACAATAGTGGTGAGAATAGCAGTGTTTTGAAACCCAAACCAGACTAGCTGGTTAGACCAGTTCAATTGTGAACCACTCAGACCACTGGTTTGGTTCTATATGAAAAACGGGACACAATTTGAACCAGTCATATCCAGGAAAACCAATCCAAACTGGCTGAAAAATTGGAAAAACCAGTCTGGGGTGTGGTTTGACTGGTTTTCACTTTAAATATCAAAAATCATAATTTAGCCTTAAAACTTTGTTTACATTATAATCGAGTGCTAAATTTCATTCAAATTTGCAATTAAATTGTAATTTTTTTTTAAACTTCTAATTTATTCATCAAAACTAAAATTTAATATATAATCAAGTTTTTCTATAAGTTTTGGTCAAAAATTTTCAAATTGGATTATTAAAAATGAAGTTTAGTTAAAATATATCATAAATAATTATTAATTTTTAATTTCTTGCACTTAAATATATATTTATTATTAAATATTGATTCAACCAATTCAACTCTCAATTTAATCAATTAAACCAATTAAATCTTGAACTTTGGATTTTCATTTTTTTTTTATTAGATGGATGGTTCGATTTTCAAAACATTGGATAATAGTGTTTATTATTATAACAAATGTGTCTAGTGAAGAGTAATTTCAAATTATCTCATATTTTGGTCATGATAGAACTTGATGGCAAAACTATATGTAAATGGCTTTCTAGCACACAAGGCTTTGACACTAGGAGTTTGTAGGAGGATCAGACATTTGTAGTTTTACCTTTGTTTTAACAAAGAGGTTATTTTTGCTACTCAAATAGGTGGCCTCCAAGTCCCAATAGAGTAATCTTACCATCACTTGAAGATTGGGTAACCAATATATGGTGAAACAATTTCTTTATATTAATTTTGGGATTAAGGATTCATTGGCTTGATTTGAATTGAAAATGTGCCCTTAATTCATGTTATATGGTCGCTCATATATTGACTATGAGTATTATTTAGGGATGTGAATTGATCATGATCTGGATTCTATTGGACTTCCAGCTAATTGGAGAGTTAGGGTATTATTATAGAACTTTGACTACTGTGTGTGAAGATTATTGAACTAGCCTGTTTATGAACCCAAAAAAGACAATCTGGAGAACTGAGCTTGACATACTTATTTTCTGAACTTCTATGTTAGAAGTTCATAAAGCAATTTCTCAGTATGCATAACACCATTGTCTTAACTTATTCTAATGTCGGCTGCTAGTGAGTGGATGTTGTTCTATCTCATTGCAGCTGTTCTCCCTTTGCAGCTACCTAGACTCTGATGTCTCTAAGTAGCATTATGCAGTTATTGTGCAGAATCCTCTGATCCTTTTCATTGTCTACAAACTCTACGGATGAAACTGATGTGTGTTATAGCTGAGGCAATTAATAATTGGACCATGGATTCTGTCTATTGCTTCTTTAATGGTTTTTTCATTTTGTAATATTAAATGACAGGTGCTTGTATAACATACCATTTGAGTGAAGATTGTACGCATGTGCTTGTGGATCAACTCCTGCCACTTAAAGAAGGTCTACTTGAGGCTATCATAGCTAACAAGCCTATTGTCCTGAAGAGTTGGGTAGAGGTACTTTAAGCAATATCCCTTGTTTCTGCTCAGAGTTTATTCATGCTGCTTAATTTGCAAAGGAATTAAAAGTTTGAGCATCTTTTTGCCCTTTTGCCATTTTCTAGATGAAATATATGAAAGGCAGTTCCTGGTGTAAGGTTACTGTATTATGACTTGGAGGTTACAAGTTTGGGGAAAAAGCTTCTCTATAAAAACAGGGGTAAGGCTGTGTACCAAGACCCCATTGTGTCAGAACCTTGTACACTGGGGCACCCTCTTTTTTCTAGATACAAAGGGAAAACATACTTGATAGATGGAGACGATTTCAAGAAAACACCCTTGATGTTCCCTCTCTTAGCTATAAAAAAATGAACTGTTTGAAGTATAAAAGGTACCCAAATTGGGTGCAATGATCTACAAATCAAGAATCACTTTCTGAAGATGAAGATACATAAATTAACAGACAAAGTTTTGTACCAGAGAGAAAAAGAAGAAAAGAAAAGGGGAAAAAGTTGCCTGATTTGAATTGTCTTTCTGGTGGGACCTTTGATGACTAGATGCAGGCATAGTTATGATGATTTACCTGTGCACATTTTTCCTCATTTCTATTCTGTAATGCATAAATTTAATGAGGATCTTATTTCTACAGTTGAAATGTTGTGTCATACAATGCCCTTTCCTACTTTATGTCAGCTTCTGACTGTTTTATTCATTCACACTTTTCAAGAGAGTATTCTTTGTTAACTTACATACATTAAAATTATTTTTGGACTTTTTTTAATCATAGCTGTAATATCACATTTGGTTTATTAATTGTTGTGTGATGATCTTTAGTTGCTGGCGGGAAAAAGCATTGCTCCAAATTTTCCTGGCTGGGAATCGTAAGTATTGTTTTATTCTTAGTCACAGTGGCAAGCTAATATCTTTGTGTAGTTCCATTTAAATCTCTGACAAAAATAATAAAATATATTTTATATGTATTTTTGCACAAAGCTACGCTCCAACACTGATAATAGAAGGGGTATCAGTCAAAGTTGCAGATTCAAGGACCCGTGAAATTTGTTTGAAAGGGTACACTTGTCTTCTGGAATCAGCACAAATGGTATGCTCAGAAAATCTTAATCTTTTCTCCAGTAATTACTTTATTTAGGAATAGAAGTATAAGAATATTAGTGAAAGCATATTGTTTGCATATTCCAAAATTCATGGGGCTGTCCTAGTCTTTAGCTAACCTGTGGCAATGGCTATTTTCCTTCTATGAAGATGAGTGAATCCTGTATAATTGATATTTCATCTGTTTCTCATCAACCACACTTCTCAGCCATATGTTCAGCATTGTTCCTGGGTCCATCTGGAGGCCCATTGGGCACCCTCTTGATTTTTGTTTTTGTCATAAACCCAGTTGTTGCTGTTGATGCACTCAATGATATGAAAGAGCCCTTGTGCACCCTCTTGATTCCTTTGGCATTGAAATCCCCTAGCTGGAAACATACTGTCCTTCAAGAGAAACTTACTCATTCTATTTCTCTTGTTTTTTTTCTCTTTTTTCCATTTGTTTTTGTAGAAAGGTAAAGGGGTACTAGATAGGCTAATCTGTCACTGATTGGAAGGTTGAGTCAGAAATTGGAGGCTTGGGGCATAGTATCCTTTGTAGCATAGCCGGGAAGTTTTCCATTTTTTTATGTTTATTTTTGTAGTTGGAAGGTACATTAATTCATATAGGATATGTTATTGAATAGATAGGGTTGCCAAATTTTTTTTAGGGGGCTGTTCAGTAGTGTTTTCTTGATTGCATCTTTTCAATGGTGGGATGCAGTTTGAGTAAGATGAATGGCATACTTCATGTTCATTGAGTTGATGGAAGGTGCCACAATGTCTGCAATATGGCTACTGGATTTGGTTGAATTGAATGAGTACAAGGCAGAGAGATTTGAGTCATTCATCTTATTATCCCTTGATTCCTACCATGATGGTTTTAAGGATGCCAAGTGAATATATGACATCTATTAGGCATACCTTTTGTTCCCTTTTTAAATCATAAGGGGCAAATCTATTAATTTTGAGTATAAGCTTTTGTGCATTGACTGATATGGTTATGCCTTTTTTTTTGTCTACAGTATATTAAATTGTAAGGGGCAAATCTATTAATCTTGAGTATAAGCTTTTGTGCATTGACTGATATAGTTATGCCTTTTTTTTTTGGTCTACAGTATAAGTTTGGGAACAAACTGCAGTGTCTGCTGGAATTGGCTGGTGCAAAGATTGTTGCCATTGAAGAATTTTGTTTAGGTAGCCAGGTAGAAATTCAAGCTTTCACTTATTAGATTATCATTTTTCACTTTTCTTTTCAGAAATTGCACTAATATTTTTCTTTTGATATTGTATGTTCTAGGCTTGTAATTTTTTTCCTATTCTGAAACATTATTTTCATAGTACAAAATTTTGTATTGTAAGAGAATTCTATAATGAAAAATGCGTTGTGGTCTTCAAGTCTTTCATGCTATCATCAATGTCTTGACTAGCTAATCTTCTAATTTGTTTTTGTTGCATTATTTCTTGTAGGGATTGGATCATGGAGAAATTAATCAAATGGTGTGTGTTATTCCTACAGGATCAGCTGACAAGTTTGCCCACTTTGGCAACTTGAGTTCATTATCTAGAGTCAATGAGGTGGATCTATTATGTGCTGTATTATCTGGGCATCTAGATTCCTCTAAGTTGATATCACCATGTGGTCAGTATTCTTAGTTTCCTCATGATTAGCATATCTTGGTTCTTAACTATTTTTGTTAGCAGTGCTCACAGCAGTCCTTTAGTTCAAAATGTCTCAGTGCCTTCCTTCCTATACTCAACTCATCATGGGCTTGAATGTATAGAATAGTGATGAATACGGTGATTACAAAAACCAACTGTGATTTAGGTGAAATTTTAAAGCTAAACAATAAGTGAAACAATAAAAACCATCTGGTCACGACAATGCTCTTAATCGATTCATGTTTGGACAAGTCATGGTAAATTTCTGTGTTTATATGTTTGCATTAATTACTTTGTCTGGCTATCTATAATAGAGGCTTATAAGCCTCATTAGAATTGGTTGCAAGATTTGCAAACCCAGGCCAGATCAATGAGATGCAACAGTTTTGACTTGGCTGGTAGTGTTGGGTTTGGTCCCATTTGTTCTCGTGGACAAGTGGCCATGCTTGATAATAATACCCCTTCTTGAACTTTCCGCCTCCTTAATCCAACCATTATTCCTCTTACCTTATCTTATAATTTTTGGTGCCAGTGGCTGCTTCCACAAGAAATTTGTCTATTTGGAAATTGGTCCCTTATGTCATCCATATCTCACCCCTACATCACCTATCTGCTTTCAAAGTATTACTTGATGTCATTTCCATATTTTACCTAGTAATTGTCTCCTAAGACTACCCACTCCTCTCAATCCATATTCACCTCAGCCCCACTAGTTTGCTTGGCTTGTATCTAATATATCCTCCCTTTCCTGCAATGCATATCCTTACAATACAATATGTTGGTTTTGCTTTTATTGTTTATGTTACTCAACTTTTATAATTCTTTTTAAGGCTCTGAATATGGAAAATATAACCTTACAGAATGTTTGGCTTATGCATGGGTCCTTGGTAGGCCTCAGAAATCAAACACCTGGGAATATAATTTTAGATAATCTGGTTAATGATTGACAATACTTTTGATAACAAATGCATGCTTGTGACTAAGTAGTGACTCTTCTTTGGTCTTCTGTGTAATTTTTAATTTGTCTTTGTGATCAATTCTTTGTGTTGGTGATCATCTGTATCTCGCTGCTTTGTTGAATTAATTGGAATTCTTCTCCATGATTATTTTTGAAAATGAAATGCCATCATACTAGAAGTTTCATCATAATGTCAAAGTGATGTATCTCCGTGTATCTTCTCTTCCAGTGCTTGTTTCATCATCATGCTCCACAGATGAGACAGTAGTGGAAGATTCTGATGTAGAGATGGAAACAGCAGCATCAGTTAATGCCACTGCCAATAATTGCAGCAAAGTAGTTCCTGCATGTCTGAACAAAGAAGAAATATCCATGGTTTGCCCTCCTGTCAGTTCAGACGATAACCAAACTGTGTATTCAGTGAACAACAATGATGGCATGAGAAGAAAAGTGGAGAAGGTTGATGAGATTGAAACTGGAAATTGTGATGTCCTTTATAGCCAATATTTGATTTCATCTTCTGCACTTGGTTCTGCTGCAAAAAGTGGACTCCTAAATTTTAAAAGTTTCAGAAAGGTATAATTTGTGTGCTTGTGTTATCTTAACCAATTTTGTTCAAGTGGTCTCTGGCAGTGGTTGTAGATTATGCCTGTCATTTTGTCGTATCTGAAGAAAATCGTGATACTTGATTTTACTGGTTTCTAATTTACCATAGTTTTCCCATCAAATCCTGTCATCTAATTTGTTTTGGGTTGAGATGTTGAAACAAACTCAGGCAGGGAAATTGGCCTGAAAAATCATGCTAGATGCATAATGTCATTGATCTGAATTTAATGTTGGTGCTTACTTTAGCTAGTGGCAAAAGGGTTGGGTGGGCTAGGGCTAAACTTTAGGTGAGAGCTTAGCAGCCTGGAAAAAGAAAAAAAAATGTTGTTGTGTTGTTTATGTTTTGTATGAATTTCTATGTTAAATTATGTTCCTTCAATGCTGTCATTGTTGCATTACTAATTATTTTCAGTTCATGCCAAGATCACTTTTTTTCTTTGTTGTTATTCTGTTAGAGAAATATCCAATCAGGGAATAGCTTCAACAATCTGATTCCATTCTCAAAATATCCTTATAAGTATGATCCCTGTCCACCATCTTAATAATGTTGTTTGATAGCCTTGTGAATAAATCTTGTTTGCTATAACCTTACGTTTCTATGTTGCTAGAGAATCTGACCATGGGAATGATGAGATGATTGAATCCATGAAGGAAGAGAAAAAACGAAAGCAAATGGAAGCTATTGCAGAGGACTTATTTAACAGTGAAAAGGTAAGCATGCTGCGTGCTCTATTTGGCTTTAACGGGAATGATGATATAATTATCAAACATTGTTACACTTGGGAAAATGTGAGCGAACTCAGAATTTAACCATGCAGAGTAGAAGGCGTGGAATGGCTGGTTCCCTTCATAGACTTCTTTCTCGTGGTTGATACCTGTAAATTAGCAGCTGTAGGTCATCCTCTTCTTCATATCCAAAATTGCCAGTGAGTTCAATGGTCTATGTTTTTTCGGTGTAGTGTTAATTAATTTTGCTATGGTAGATTCTGAGTTTGAGATATAAAGCATTGCTGGTAGGGAGTAGATGGAAAAGAAGGGTGTATTTTTCCACTTTGTAGGGTTATATCTCGACATAAGTATTGGGTTGTTGAGTGTTTACTTAATGGGATGCAATGCGCATTTTGAGAGGTTTCTATTTTTCCTGAGCAGCATAGCGTCATTTTCTGCTCTAGGCTCTTCTAAGTGTCCTTCTTTTTGTACATTTTTAAATCTAAGACAGCGCCTCAACACCATGCATCATGTTTTTATACTGCCCTGTTCCTGGGTGCACTTGCTTTCCATGGATGTGGAGTCAAACGACATTGATGAAAAAGGAAGGAAAATGTGCTACCCTTCCTCCCCGTGTCTCTCTCTACCGCCGAGAGAGAGAAGTGTGAATAATTGGCGTTTCCATTAAGGAAAATGTGCTACCCTTCCTACTTGGGCGTTGAAAAGTAAATTTCAACTGACGAGAAGTGAACAATGTAGATATATTAAGCCACTAAGGAAGAAAGTGACAACTGCATTGGAATAAATGTCAACGCCTAACGCGTACGATTAATGATGATGTCGATGGATTTCACCACTCGGTACTTGAATTTTTAAGGATTGATTGCAATTTCATGATCTGGGAAATTGTTCAATTTTCTTTAATCTGAATTGCGTCTCTTCACGAATTTGAAGAGGTTGGTCGAGTCTCACATAAATTGAGAAAAAGAAGAAAAAAAAAAAAAAAAAAGTTTGGTAAGCCAACGGGGTTTGAAGTCATTAATCGTAATCTATTTGGGACCGATATTCTAGTAGGTGGGGGCGGTTGCACAATCAATTGTATTGTGACAAAGTTTTAATGTGGCCGGCAGGTCCTATTAAGCAGCTCTCGTAGGGTTGCTCGAAAGCGTAGAAGGTAATTAGCCATGTGTTCTCTATCTCGTGCCTGACCTCCAATGTAATTATAAATGAATGAATCATTCCGAAGAAAGATGGAGTTGGGTGGTTTGGGGGAGGTGGGGGTGGGAAGCTGTTCTATTCACTGCCAAGCACTTCTGAGGTCTGCCATCTCCATGGAAATGGCCGATTGATCCCGTGTGTGTTTTGACCGTGTAATGTTTTGAGGGTCTTATCGGATGTAAGGGTGTTTGTAAACTTCATTATTAGTTTTATATTATTTTTCTTTTCATAACAAAAGTTTTTTTTTTTTTTCAAAGCAAATTTCATATTTTTAGCATATATGGGGACTTAAACCTAAAATTATACACCTAATGCACACGATATTAAATTCAACTAACTATAGGTGACTAAACTCTTTTATTAATTTTATTCAAACCCTTGAATAAGTTTCGGATGGTACACTTGAATGAACTTAAATTTAATCTAATTTTCCAATCAAACCAACAAATGAAGAGTTTTTCAAACTTTGATTATTTTCTCACAATGCAATTGTATAGAAATTATATAAAAAAATAAAAAATAAAAAAAACTCACGTATGTTTTATTTATATCTGGAAGTGAAAAATGAAAGGAAGAAATATGTGAAAAAATAAAACAAAAAAGCCACAAATAAATGTAAGAAGAATACCCAGAGAACTTACAGCCTAAATCTGATCTTACAGCTACTGTTTCTAATAGTAACGCTATTGTTGGAGGTTAAGCTATTCACGTTTAGCCTGCACCTTACCAAGAACTTAACCTTCATGAGCTTAAGCTTGCCGAGCTTGACTCTCACGGGCTGCTTGACTTTAAGGTCCATAGGAATGGTTCCAGTCTGCTGCTGCTGCTGCTGGAGTGCTTGGAACAAGCTATTTGCATCCTGCGTCTGTCCCGTCAGCGGCACGTTAAGCACGGTGGTGTTCCGGTGACCTTGGTAGAATTTCGGTAGCGATCCTTCACAGTTTTGTGTCTTCGTACCACACATTTATGTAGCTCCCCCCCTCATAGTAGATACCGATTTTCTTGTTGGGATTTCTAGCAGATACGGTCACGTTAAAGGTGGCATATAAGCTTGAATCAGGGTTGAGAATGAATTGGGTTACTTGCATTCTATCGATCGAGTACTTCGGAAATTTTGGCTGGAAAACTAGGAACAGGATTCCAGCAACAATCCCAATTATAACTATTAGGAGCAAAAGTAGACCAGCAGTCCAGCAGAAGCACCTGCAAAGGCAACTTCGTTTCTTGGGTGGTTTTGAGTGCATGACTGGGAGGGTGCGTCGAAATGGAGGATAGCCCTCCCCAGGTGTTGGATCGGCTGTGTCAGACTTGGAGGTTCCTGGAGGCACTAATGGAGCTGTTGGTGGTGGATGTGCTGTCTCCACATCTCGATCTCGATCACTAACAGGATGGATTTTCTGCTGCTCTGCCATCTTGATGTGGTGCGCTGCTAAGAGATCAATACGCAAAACTGCAAAGCAAAGAAAGGGTAACGTCACTCCTCCTTCCCAATTCTAAATTTGGATTCTTTTTCTATGCTTTGATGCTGTCTTTTTATAAGGCAAGTTGTTGTTGAGGGGTGTTGATTAGGTCACGTTGTAATCGGCGGAAGCTTCCTTCCATTGACTTTATGCAATATTTTGCATCTTTTTCTATTTTTTTTTTTCTGCCAAGCATACTTTTCTCGGCAAGTGTATCTCAAATTCAACAATTTGGGTGCACCCCCATTCGCCTAATTGAAATTAATTTCCTTCTTTTTATATGTTCACAAATGTCACAAAAGTTCTGGTTTTACAAGGTACAGCCAAAGTAAAGGAAAAAAAAAGAAAAAAAGTCAATGATTTTTGTTTTTTTATATGGCACAAGAAACCATATGTTCAAATTGTGCCACTCGCATCTTCAAATTAAGTCGTGAATTCACAATTAAACTCTCTCTCTCTCTCTCTCTCTCTCTCTCTCTCATGCTTTTTATTATATTTAAATTTATGGATTATACGCGTGTTATGACTTATAACCTTGTCCGTGTTCTTACTTACTCAAGGCATTAATTAACTCCAACAACAAAAGAAAATCACCCCATCTAATCTCTCCTCGCTTTTTTTAGTTTTTTTTTTTTTTTTTGATTAATGGCCTCTGATGGTTTGAATGAATGGGTGTTCTAGACCCACAAGTTTTCAAAGTACAATAATAGTGAGACAAAATCTCATTGGTTTTGGGTATTCTTAATGTACATAGTACCTTTGTATTAGGTCACCGAACAGTAACTTATGTCAAGGTGTCGAAGATCTCCCCCTTTACTTTCCATCTTTGGTAACATCTTAGGTTTAATTCCTAATATATCCTTAGTCTCATGGGACCTAACGCTATTTTTTATAGTCATTTGAACTAGAAATCTAACTTTAGAATTAAGACTAAAAGTTCAGTAACTTGAATATGAAATTGCACACAATACTGTATTACTGATTTTAATATTAGAGGTTTTCTGTTTTCTTAAACCCAAGATTTTTTCTTTTGCAATATATAATAACGAAAAGAATTTCATTATATGAATTCACCTAATTGATGCATTTTAATTTAGTCTATTTTACATTATAGTAAATGTTAATATATATTTGTGGTCACTGTCATTAACTTCAATTATGTATCAAAAAATTAAAATATGGAACCAACTATACCGTATCTATATAATTTGAGCTTAAGGAAAACATTCAGTGAAGCTTTTACGATAATGGCAGTATTTTCATTGTACACACACGGAAGATAAATGTTCTAAGTCACCATGTTCACAAACACGCGCATAGATATACGTCATTGTTTAAACGTGGGCATTATCATTGTTTAAACGTGGAGACTATGTCTTTCTTCTAGAAAAGAAACACTGCTTGTTTTTGACCATAGAAAAATTCTTGCCTTCTTGTCTGAACTCCAGATTTCCAGATAATCAGGTCAATTTAGCCGTTGCACACATTTAAAATACTTGTGTATGTAAATTAGTATATTCTTAAAAATTAATTAATATAATTTAATATTTAGTTAAATTTTAAATTATTATTTTTTAACTAATAAAATAATAATTTTATAATTATTAAATTAAATATATTTAAACAATTAATTTATTATTAAATATCTTAAACTATATACTTTTTATTTATAAATTATTATTATTACTTATGAGTTATTAATACTATTTATGAATAATTATATTTTATAAGTAGTAATTATTTAACTCAAAATAAATAATAGTAAAAATTAATTATATTAATATATATAAAATAATTATAAAACAATTAATTCAATACTATTTTTTTAAAGTGTGAATAATTAGAAATTTGTATTCTCTTATATATATATATATATATAAAGTAAGATAAAATATCATTAACCTTAATTCACTGTATATAAACATACATAAGTAATGAGTAAAAAATTAATAGTCTCATGCATATAAGTTAGGATATAGTGTTTGTGTCTTCCCTTGAGTCCCAAGTATAAGGAAATACTCATTATAAGTTACAATTCCAAAAAAAAAAAAAAAAAAAAAAAAACTAAACTAAACAAACTCATCGATCATAGGTGGATTATTTTATATCCATATAATGAAGTCAGTACTCCGAAATAATCTTTACTTCATCATAGTTTTCATGAAAAAAAAGTTGCACTCGCGTGGTTGGAAGAAAAAGGAAATCTAGTATTTAGTTCAATCGCTAATATTTTTAAATATCATTATAAGATTCCAGGGTCTTTTGCCTTTAGTATTAATCCACCCCATTATCATACTCAAGTCACTTTTAATGACTAGAGAGGCATTGCTTGCTTCCTACCATTGATCCCATATTATGATGGCTTCTTGAATTACTAATAGCTTTACCTCATTAACACTCTTCACTACAATTACTTCGGAGAAAAGACACATCATTGTCCCTTCATCACCATGCAATACCCTTAATACCAACCACTCTCATTAGACCTATCATAATCGCATTAGTATTGAATTTAAATGATCCCTTCAGTGGTGCCTTCCATGTAAGACCCATTAGATGAATCTTGTACTTCCTTATTAGTTGAACCTCACTAAGACTTATCAAGAAATCTTTGTATGAAAAAGTGCTCATTTGCCACTTAGCCTTCATCCACCACCATGGCCTAATGAGCACCAAGTCACATTTTTTTACCTTCAAAAATGCTTTACCAACAAAACAAGTCTCATTTTGTGCCAACCATATAGATAATGTATTTACATAAAATCTCATCAACTAGATCTCCCTTGACTTATAGTCATGCCCTAGATCTTGCTAGAAATTACATACCTTTTCTAAGGGTCCTAGGATCTTAAACATTCATACCACACAACCCATACAAGGAGGTAGTAAAGAAAAAGATAACTAACCGATTCTTGTGCCAAACAACAATATCCACTTTTAATAGAGTTAGTTGTTTCTACATACAGGAGGATGTTATATTATATAATCCCTTATGATAATCCATAATGTCATAAAAGGACTTCATCATGAATGCACCAACCTTGTCTGCTCTCTAAATTAGCTTGTCCTCTTTCCATCAAGAGAGTTGTTGACTAGCCAACACTCTTTCAAACTCCTTAAGTAGTTCTTTTTCCAAATTAAATAGCCTTTAACGCCATGTGATGTTTCATTCCTACCTATCTTCTATCCATTATCTATAACTATGTATCAGACCTTCTTTCAAACTTGCTAAAGCAAAAAGATAGGGAAATCACTGGGCCAAAGGCATGTCTCTAATCCATCCTTAATACTAGAAGTCTATCTTCCTTTCATCCCTTATCAAATATCCAAAATTGGAGCATATGGCACTCATATTTCTAATGCCCTTATGCCATTCTAAATGCACCTATCTCCATACTAGTGTCATCTACAAACACCTCATAGACCGTTCCCATAGCCAAGCTTGTGTCTCTCCATATCTAGCCTTAAGAATTCTTACCTAAAGTGCTTCATCTTCATTTTCCACTTGCCATAACTACTTTGTCAATAGCCCTAAATTACTATCCCACAATCTTCTTAAGTCAAGCTTGCCCTATATCCATTTCCTACACATAAGACCCTATCCCACCTAATGCATATGTCTACTACCCTCCTATTTACCTTAAAAAAAAAAAATGATCATTGAATCTTTTCCATTCATTGTTCCAATTATTTTGGCATATTAAACATACACATGAAGTAAATTAGGTAGGATTGAAGACATTACTTCAAACAAACTAACCAACCTACCTTCGATAAGAATACAACTTTCCACTTTGTTAGCCATCCTTCCATCTTTTGGATGACAAGGCCCCATAAGCCTTTCACTCTTATATTAACACCTAGTGGAAAACTTATGGTTTTCTTTCTAATGATTAAAATACCTAAAAGTTTTAGGGCCCTATTGTCTATCACTAATCCCAATGCAAACCCCCAAATGATTAATGAAGCAATTAGGAACCCCCCCAATTGTTAAGTTTGGTATAGCCATTAATCAATCAACCTCAATCAAAAATCTATCAACCTACCTCATTAATGGATTTTCCCAAAAATTACACTAGATAATGTCTACCCTACATAAATGAATTAACAAGTCACACATTATATATAAAATTGTGAAATTGTTAAATAGCTTAACTATCATCTGTAACTCGTATCCTTTGATCTTTTGCCATCATTGCCCCTATACACCATTGATCCATGAACCTACTTTGTAGGCCTCGCAAACCCTCCTCCAAAACCCCTGTTAATTGAAAGGATTGTTCAAGGTTTAAACATTAATTAGCACTATTGTTTTGCCTAAAAGCATTATCTCCCTTACTAATATCATACATCTAATTACTAAAGGATATACTACAACTGAAACATAAAATCACACCAAAACATAGCTAACCCCTCTACAACTCCTTCTAATTAAGTTTCCATGACCTAAATTCCTTAACCACATCATATTTGTCTCAAAACTAGTTTGGACACTTATCACAATTTAGTCTCTTGCACAAACAAAATGTCAAGGTTATCTTAACACACTCATCATTAAACCATACTATATTTTGTAGATCCTCATAACTCTCTTACATTTATAAAACAAATAATCATAGTCAAAGATGAAACCCTAACTTGCTCCCTTCAAACTTGTAATGTTAGCACAACTTGTCCTCACCTTCCAATAAAACTATTTGTTAGAGAGCTATCTCAGCATTCCTAGTTGCCGACAAGCCCATCACCCTACTTAGTTCTAACACCCACTCCTTTTGAATAACTTCATTGTGGAACCTAATGTGCTTGTTGGCTCCCCTAATAAAACTTACCTCACAAGTGACTCCTCCTGCTGAACTTGCTTTTTGCGATGTCTAGACATGCCAGCCTCACTCCTCTCGTTGCCCAATCTCTTCCTCCCTATTGGTCTACCCCTTCACCTCACTTCGGTGGTGATATATGCATCACCTTCCCATCTACCTAGCAAAGCCTTAGCAACTTTGTTTTGGTTGTTAGCCAACAAGACCTCGATCTTCTCGTTATTCCCATCGATTAGAGTTGTCATGCTACTTACCTTGTTACCCCTTCATAGCAATATCCCTCTCTCACTATTAGCACCAGCTCCTTCCTTATCAATGCCTCTATTTGCACTTGTCAATGATGTAGCCACATCCTTCATCTCCATTGGTGTATCCCTTTAGACTACCACTATCTCCTCTACCCATTCTAGAAATGCCCTTAATTTATAAACTAAATAGAAAGGATGAGGTAGGCAAACCCCAATGGCCAAATTCATGTCATTTATGCTTACTCACAATCCTTGCTACTATACAGCCCATTATTTTCTTAGCATTTAGACTGAAAGAATGGACTAAAGTGGGTCTTGCCTTACCTAATGAAGTTTAGTTTATAAAACCTTTTGAGATGTCTACACTAGCCTCCATCACCAATGAGCCTACTTTTGTTGTAGCCCATACATGTTATTATGAAAGTAGCCTGACATTGGTGACCAAGCTAACTTCTAGCCTTGCCCCGACCTTTATTTCTCCTAGTCATTGGCTCTTACCTTTACCACCACATACCTTCATAACTTCCTCCTTGGTGACCTTACCAAGACCTAATTTGAAATTCACCCCTAAATCGATCGCTTAGAGATACACTTTTCTAGCTTGCTGAGTAACACTTGCTAAACTCAATAGGACTACTAACCCATATTAACCTTCACTCAACTAAACTCCATCCCTTAACTCTCATTAACATAGAGGAAAATCTCCTCCTATCAATCTTAACAACCACTAGTGAAGGAAGAACCACCTCAGAAGTCTCTGATAGTCAAAAGCAACACTGATCTAATCACTCCTTTCACTCTGAGACCAAATCCATCCCCAAATACACTTCCTATATCTCCCCCAACTAAGAACCCATTAGACCACACATGAAGTAGTAATCCCTCCAATGATACCCAAATTTATGAATTTACGCTTACTTTGTCAATCAACCAAGGCACTAAAGTTCAAAACCAACCCCTAAGCTTCTTACCCTATCCTTCAACATTGTCATCATCTCTTTTGTGAAGTTAAATGTTAACAAATATTTAATGCCATTTATAACCATGACCCTCACTAAGGGTCCCTTAAAATTAGCAGTCATCCCTTAAGGGTGTTTATGGTATTGGGTTCATAAACCACCCCCTTCACACTGATATAACTCCCTTTTCATATTCTCTGAACAATGCTTTAATGTAATTGACATTTGACCCATTATCCAATTTGTCAAACCCTCCAAGTCAATCAACTTATGAAGTCCTCCCCTATTTTGTCCCTCCACCATATTGTAGTATGACCCACTCATCTTAGGCTGCACAAACCCTTCTAATCTCCTAGACCAACCAAGTGTCTTTATCTCCATCTTAAGGAGATCATATTAGCTCTTAGATCTAAGCATCAAGAATCTATCTAGTTAGACCCCTAACCAATGGCCATAAAGTGGCTCCCTATTCAACCTCTTGGTAGCATTAATTGCATCTTGACTGTTGTTGAATTTGATGAAGTCAAAATGGCACCCCACCTTTAAAGATCTCATTCAATATCATTACATCGATTGCTCTTTCCTACCTCTAAAAATTTGTCATAATCCCTTTTAATCCACCCTTGCTAGTAATTATTGATGAACACTAGTGTTGTTGGAACCATTCTCTCACAATGATATTATAGAAAGAGAGGAACCAAGCCCACTCAACAACTTGGTTCCAAATAATCAAATGACTTTAAGAAGTAGTTGGTCGGTAAGTGGTGGATGTGCAGCGACATTATAGAACCAGACGGTTGGTGGTGGCAACGACATGAGCAAGAACAATAAGAGAGAGGAGTTAGCTTTGCTAATGATTAGCTAGAAATATTCCAATGTGTCCTTGGTTATGATATATCAATCAATAGCTAAAAGGTTGGAAAACAATGGTCCCTTGCAGCACCAATAAGCAGAGGTGGTGCATGAGATTTGGAGCAATGGTAGCTTGAGCTTCAAATATTTGTAGATCTGTCTTTAGAGTGTGTGATAGCCAAAAACATGATGATTGATAACAGTGGTTCAAAGGGCAACTTCAGCTAATAAAATTGACAAGGTAAAAAGGCACGTGATAATGGAAAAGTATTTATACAAGCAATAAAATTAGAATATGAAGGGCTCTAACTATGGAAAGTAGAGGTTGGACAAAGGTTGCTGGGGGCTTTAACAATGATGGTGTTAGTCTAGCAATGATAGACTATGGAAAGTAGAAATGCTAAAGGATGATTGCCTTTTTTGATAATAAGGTAGAAATCATTAAATTGGTGACAAGGAGTGTTTCAAGGTTGGTTTAGTCACTAAAGGTGGATGGCAAGTGGAAAATCGGACAATGGTGATGGCAATGACGTAAAGCAAAAATTTTTAAAAGATCAAAAGACATGGCTAATTTTTATATTGTTATGTTAATTAAAGGAATGTATTATTTTTATCACTTCACTTATGAAGTACACATTAATAAAAAATATATATCATTTTTTGAGAAAATAATCATAATAACTTATGATACAAGACATTATTTACATGAATAGAATTTATTACGGATGTGTTTGGTACATGAGATAAAATGAAAATGTATAAAATAGGTTAGTGTTAACTCATCATATCTCATGTTTGGTAAATTATTTGTGTAGTTTTATCCTATATTTATATGGGCTAGTGTTATCTCATATATCTATATGAGTTAAACTATTTTATATCATGATCAAAGTTCAATTCTTAAAATGTGTTATATATAAAAATTTATAAAATTAATCTAAGATTTTTCTCACTTTTTTCATTTATACTAATGTCACTACTTTGACAACAACCAACCCCAATTGTTGGCTCTCACCACTATCACCACTGTAAGACTACATTCTCTCAACAATTTCTCTCTTTCTCTTTATGCTTTTTACCTCTCTCTTCCCACTTTATCTTTCTCTTTCATCTCTTGCACACTTTCTCTCAATTTCTTTTTCTTTTATCTTTTTTTCTTCTCCTCTCTCTCCAACTTTCTTTTCAATCCTTCTTCCTCTCTTCCAATTCTATCACTTATCTCTCTCTCTCTCTCTCCCTCTTTATCTCTCTTCTATCCCCTTATCTTTTTATCCCTCATCTTTCTCTTCCATCTTTATCTCTCTTTTATTTTTATCTATCTTTAATATCTCCTTTCCTCCCTCTATCTATCTTTTTTTTATGTTTCATCTCTTAAGGACGAGAAAATGATGGAACAATAAATAATAAAATAATTTTGACATTTAATTTAATTATTTGAAATAAAAATGAGTTAAAACAAATAACAAAAATAGCTAATTACATTATAAGGACAATAAAATTATTTTAACACATTATGCTATTTCTTATTCTACATTGTCAAATACTTTCCAAATGTAAAATAGGATAGTGGTATAGTCAATTTTATATTGTGTTGTGTTATATTGTATTATTGTATATTATTTAGTATGTTTATCAAACAAACACCATAAAAATAGTACTATGCATACTTCAACATTATATCTTTTTGCTAATTTAATTTTTTTACATTTATATATTTTTGTTCAATATTTTCCAACAATTTGTGCATTTACTTCTTTTTCGTTGTTTAAAAGTTAAATTATATGTATTATTTCTTTTTTCCTTTTGAAAAAACAAAAAAGATAATTTTTGAGTAGTTTCTTTTTTCTTTTTATGAAAAGAGAGAGAGAGTGTGTGAGAGTGAGAGTGAGAGAGTGTGAGAGTAAGAGAGAGAGAAATGAACAAAAACTTATGATTTATGTTGGTATGTCCATTAAGCATTAAAAGAAATGATCAAAGTTGATTTATTTATTTTACGTGATAATGTATAAATGATCTCCTTATTAATTGAGTTACAATATAGCTGAATTTATCTCAATCCTTGATAGACCATATTATTTAGGAATATTATAACACTCTTTCACATGGTTTAATAAGAATACATTATATTAATCATCATGCAATGATAACAAGAAATTTCTTGTAATTTTATCATTATGTCATTATATAAGAAACTATTTAGTATAAATTAAAGTAATCATGTCTTATTTGTTTAAAACACTTTCTTTTATATACTATAATACTAACAATTTACTATACAAGACTTATAATATAAAATTTCATAATAATTTATAGTAAGATCTCATTGAGACTTTTTTATTAATTTGTAAATAATAATATGTATACAATTATAATATAACAGAAAATATATGATGTATATCATAATCATATCATTGAATTTAGAATGTTATTACAATTGTACATTATCAATTATTATTATAATCAAAATTCACTTTGAGAACATATTTTATATATAATATTGGTTATAATTTTTTATTTTGATTTATTATCATGAGATCAATTCTAATAATACTTAATTGATACTTTCTTTTTATAATTAATGAAACAATGATAAACTTTTCCATGACACTACTTGTTGTTTTAATAAAAACAGATAACCAAGTGTAAACTAATGCTATTGAGACATCTAGTAAAGTTTGAATTTAAATATTCAATCACTTTAAAATGATTGGATTTTTTAAATGATATGAATTATACTTTAAATCATATAATAAACTCAATTTTTATAATGAATGAAATAATGATAGACTATTTCATGACACTACCCCTTCTCTTAATAAAATAGATAAAGAAAAAGTAAATTATATGCTTTTGAGATGCCTTGGAAAGTCTAAACCTGAATATTCAGTTACTTCTAAATGATTGAACTTTTTGTACACAATTATTTAATTCTTTATTCCTTACATGTATCTTAACACTTTACTTGTAGACTTATAACGTTCAATTATACAATTACTTTGATATTTACTTAATTTTTAAATAA
Organism: Rhizophora mangle; assembly: GCA_037832345.1. Lineage (NCBI taxonomy): Eukaryota > Viridiplantae > Streptophyta > Magnoliopsida > Malpighiales > Rhizophoraceae > Rhizophora > Rhizophora mangle. Next base: position 1,474,997 of record JBAPLJ010001421.1, on the reverse strand, counting down.
GAAACTAATATATGGTCTAGTACAAATTTTCAAATATATCAAGTTACCAATAACAAAAATATATAGAATTGATTCTATTTTTTTACATTCTATATCATTATTAGGATACAGAATTTGTCATCTATTTATAAGGAAACAAACCTGGATGAACACTTATTCGTATTGAATTTCTCTTAAATTTTTCAATATAACATTTCTTAAACAATTCTTACAATCCATACAACCTACTAGGTAATATTTTTATTTCTTTCATATAATATATTTTTTCCATATCTTCTATTTCAGTTTGAAAGAAATTTTTTAATTTCACGCAATACATTTTAATTATTAACAACAAATAAAATATCATCAATATATAAGACTAGAAAAATGAACTCATTCTTATTAATCTTTTGGTATAAAATTAATTAAGGATGTTTTCCTTAAATCCAAAAAATATATTATAACATCATTATACTTAATATATCATTGTTAGAATTTTTATTTCAATCTATATATTAACTTTGTCAATATATACCCCAATTGATATTTACTATCTATGGAAAAATCTTCAAGTCAACCCATATAAAATTCTTCTTCAAGATTTCAATTAAAAAATGTGGTCTTCAAATATATTTGGTATCACTCCAAGTCATACGAAGCTAACAATATTATAATTATCTTTAATAAATCTTTCTTAGAAACAAAAGTAAAAAAAAAAAAACCTTTGTATAATCAATGTCACTCATTTGAAAATAACTCTTATTAACAAGTTTAACTTAATGTCATTCAATATTCCCACTTAGTTCCATTTTATCTTAAAGACCTATTTTCACCTAATTAATGTCATATATTGTTTCTTTCTATAGATTAAACTTATATTTCATGGCATCAATTTATTTATTAGATTCACCACTTTCTATGGCGATGAAAACAAAATTGAATTCTCATACTTTCAATAATAACATATGAACTTTACAAATATACCATCTAATCATCTAAAATAATTTATCACTTTTTTTATTGAGATTTTCTTAATAATGTCCCTTGTAGTTCATGTATATTAGTCATTTATGAATTAGTTCCTTTAAAAAGTGTTTTTTCATTCAAATGTTTTTCAATTTCTAAAACAATATTTGGTGTAATAATGAATGAAGAAACTATCATATATAAATAATATTTACTCTAATTTCTTTTATATTCACATTTTAACATTTATTACTCTAATTAATTTCATTATTCTTCATAAAGTTTTCATTGTCATTTTGCAAGTTTTGAACATGATTTAGATAATAAAATATATACTTTTTAAACTTCTCAAAATAATTAATAAAGTAATCATTGATTGCTTGAGAGTATAATTTCTTTGGATGTAAATTATAAATCCTCACTTTCACTTAATAACTCCAAATATACTTGTATCTTAAACTTGAGTTTTTTTTTTTTCTTTTTGGTCTAGAATTTAAATGAGTCCTTTTTAACCCCTATTTAACAAGTTGTGGTTTTAAATGCATACATTTATAAAGATTTAGAATAGAAAGAGTTACAATATTTATAACTATATCTATTAACATCTAATCATGTTTTTTTCTCTCATATTATTTTGATGAGGTATGTTTGATTTATAATATATAGTGCATATATGTTATTAATTTTAAATAATTCTACAAATGAATTTGAATACTATATTAATTTATTAAATTTTTCATAATATTCACCTTTTTTATTAAATATTATAATGTTTATCTTTTTTAAAAAACAATATTTTCAACTTCTTTTATGTATACCTTAAAGACATATACTAATTGAGGTTTTTATAATGTAAATAGGCATAATCATAATGTGAAAAATTATTTATAAAAATGATAAAATACCTTTCTTTATTAAGAGTTAAAGTGTTAAAATGATCCATAAATATCAACATGTATAATTTTATATAATTTTGAGAAATTAGGTGCTTTTTTATAATTTTTTTTCTTATTATCTTTGGTTTCTTGTCTTTAATGAAATATACATATAATCTGAGTTCAATGAAATTTGTATTTAAGAAAATCTCTTACTATTCTCATTATTCTTTCTTTTAATATATAACTCAAACTTTAATACTATAAGTAAAATTTTTATTCATCATATTACATTTAAATTTAATATTATGAAGTATATTAAAAAAATATTCTTAAGTTTTACTTTACACAAACCATTAATAATGATTCATTTTCAATAATTTCAATATTTTTATATAAATGGAAATAATTGGATTGTAATTAATTTAATATTATAATGGATACATAAGTAGTAATAACATAATCAAGCCACCAAATATTGTGAGAAATTTTAATTAAATTTATTTCAAAATATATTAAAATATATAATTTACCTTTCTTTTCAAACAAGCCTTCTTTGTCAAAAAAAATTTATTTCAAAAATATTCAATCTCTTATAGAAATGACATTTATCACCAATTTGTTCACTTATTTTAATATAAGAAGCAATAGCATATTCTTTCCCTTGCTTGAGGACTATAACATTACGGAGTACGTAATTGAATTTTTCAGTCTCGTTTTCTCTTAAATGAACAATATAATCAATTTATTAACTTTCTACTTAGTCTTTATAATGTTGTAATTAATTTTAAAAAGCCCTTAAATTGAAGTCTGTGATTTCAAAATTAACTACTCTCATATAGTCTAAAAACCAATAAATTTTCTATCATCAAAATATCAATAAGTGAATTATTTATAAAATAGAATTAGGTTTTTATAAACTAAACATATTCTTGCATACTTTCTATATGTAAAATAATTGTCTTAATATTTTTACCAATAATATTCTTTAAAATATGGACTTAATTAGTTACTTTTTTCTCATACTTTATGATATAATTTCTCTGTCTCAATGCTTAAACTAGTAATAATAACAAGTTTATCTAATAATAATGCCAAATCAAGATAAATAATACTTAAGTGAAAAGTAACTTAGTTACCCCATATAAAGAATTTCAATCTATTGTACATAATAATAAAAACAATATGTAAGTAAATTTAAATAGTTAAATAACTATAAATGTTACTAATAAATTACAAATTAGATTTAATCATAAAACAATAAAATTATATGGTAATTTTTCATTAAAAAATACTATAGTATACTATTATAAAAGAAATAACATATGTTTTTTAATAGATAATTAAATATTTTTAATTGAATACATTTGATATCTATAAATAAGTAAATATATTTATTTAAAAAAAATATTAATTATCTCAATCAAGTTTCTACTCATATATTAACAATTTATTTTTAATTAAATCATAAAATTTTAGTGGTTAATGATGTCAATTTGTTTACATATTTTTTATTCAAGAATATTTATCTAATATGATGAATAAATAAATATTTATATATAACATTAAATATATTATATTAGTTATTTTAATGACTAAAAAATTATAATAATAATGAATTATGTCATTTTAATATTTTAATTTGATCACCTTTGTGATTATCAAATATAATTATAAAATATCTATGAGACACTTTAATTTGGCCACTTTTATGTCTATTAATTTATAATAATAATATATGTATATGATACAATAAAATAATTATAAATTAATTTTTTTAATATAATAATTAAATAAAAATTTACTTAATAAGGCAATAATTCAATAATGGTGGCTTTCCATTAACCATAAAGTAAGAAATTCACAATTCCTTAAAAACGAAACCTGAAGACGTGCGTTTCTCTAGCCATGAAAAGTATCATGAGTTTTTCTATTTAGTAATTGCTTGCGGGGCTAACATAAGAGCCTTTTTTCCTTTTTGTTTCTTCTTCTTAAATACCTTTTCTTTTTACCTTAAGATTAATAATTCCTTATCCATGGCTGCCGCGCTGTTCAAGGTAAACATGGGCGCTTCAGTAAATCCAAACAAGTTGGACAGCTCATCAGTTGAACATGGTGTCTTTACAACAATTCCTTAACGACTAAACGACAACTTGAAACAAACAAATAGTTTCCTTTATAAATCACAAAGTACCATACGCAATCGGCAAACTAGACATGTTAATTCCATAAAGCCTAACAGCCGCCGTCTTTACCCGCTTGAAGACCCCTTGATTGTTCTTTTGGTTATAGATTGTACTCATAAATCAGGTATATAAGTTATAGTTTTTGAAAATGGAACCGAACCTACCTCGAAAAGGAATCCAATTCGTTGAATAACCGATTCTATCACCAAGTCAATAGTTGCACCAGTAGATCAATTCTTTTCAAAAAAATAATAATAATAATAATTAACATTTTTATATTATACAAAAATAAATAAAAAATTATAAAAATAAAATTTGAACATATATATATATACAAGTAATTTTAACAAAATAATACAATCATATAATGTTTTTTGCAAAGAAAAAAGAAAAGAAAAACAATTAGCTAAATGCAAACCTGCCTAGTTCCACCGGGTCGAACCATCCAAGTAAATTCAAGTTGAGTAATTTCCGCTTCAATGTCTTTTAATGTTTTTGTAACCAAATTGGATTAGACCAATGGCCGGCCTACAGTTTTTGAAAACCGTGATACATGTTCCTAATGAGATTGAAAATATCTATTTTTAAACCGTAGACTTTGATATTAATGGTTAAATTTTTATGTTAATCAATCATTGTCATTTTTTTTTTTTTTGGATCTTTAAACTGAATATCTTTCTAAATAAAATAGACAAAGTAACACATTTGAGTTTGTTGAAATTGAAGCCATTGCTGAGTTTAACGACTTGACCTTTTTTTTTATAATTAATTATTTTCATACTTTTATTATAATTACACATTTTTTTAATTGTATAAATTGGTATATTTATCAAATATTAAAATCAATATCTGGAATCGATTGCTTTATTTTACACAATAACATATAAATTATTTATTGATGATTTGCATCACAAGATTAATAAATTTGATTTTTTTTTTTTGGGTTTATAATTTAACTCAATACTTAATAGTCATATTATTTAAGAATATTCTGACAAATCATACTAAAAATTTTAGAGTTCGTTCAAAAGATATCTGTCACCGAAGAGCAGTAGAGATGAGATGAGATGAGATGAGATTATACAATAGCAACATCAACAATAATATATTATCATTTTTCCCTTACTAAAACATAAACCAAACAACTTATGATGTTTAGTCAAGATTTTTCCATATTTAAACAAGTGGTCAACGAATCGAACACAACCAACTATTTTTGAGACAATGGACACCTCAGTATTTTACGGTGGCTGGTGACCAAAACAGTGCATCTACGAAGTATATAAATGACTCTGGTTATTTCGGGGAAGAAAGATCCAATTCGTGCTTCATTAAGATTGTGAAGTCACGAATGAGTACGCAAACGCAACACAGCCGAAAGACTGAATAGTTTACAAATTGACTTTTTGAAAATAGAAAAATAGGAAAGATTAAGTCTAAATGCAAGAAAACCGAAACCTTTTTGCAGAACAAGCTAGCTAGGACGGCAGAATGATAGGTGGCCGTGTGTTAGGTTCACAGCCATGCTTCTTCCCTCCTATACATCGATCATCCTGAGAAGAAAACAGAACTCCGCGCCTACACGTTGCCTGTCTTTTGTCTTCTATGTATTTTTATTCACGTTAATATGTCTGGTCATAGACCTAACAATTTATGTTTTGTATTTATCATGATTAATAATCATCTATATTAAGTCACCTGATTGCGCGTTAATTAACTACAACTGTTACTTTCGCATGGGTTTAGATTTTTATTTTATGTCATTGGCATTATTCACTTCGTTTAGATCGCGTGTCCTGCTACCCAATCTGCTTTGACTTTGCAAGGGAGAGTAGGTTACGATGTTTTAAACTTTGAATCCCTCCTTTTTGTCTGACTCTTTCTTATGTTCTTTTAGTATTCTGTTATGTTATTGCTTTTATGTATTGTTTGTTTTTTTTTTTTTTTTTTCTTCTATTTTCTCAGTGTTACAGTAGAAATATGCAAATCTTACACGCATATGCAACGCTTAATATTTTTGTTTTGCCATGCGACAATGGGCTCTGTGACTGCATCTAGAACAGAATGCTTTGAATAACTGTTACGATGATCCCATCGTTTGTTAATAAAATTCGCTAATACTATGATGTTATCCTTTTACAATTTCAGTCTGCAATTGGGTCAAGAGCAAGACAGTGGATTCAGAATGTTGGGAATGGCAATGTAGAGCTTAACTTGCCCAGGAGAGAACAAAAGGCCAAACAGAAGCAAGAAAACGGTCTTCCTTGGGAGTTGAATTATAGGCTAAGGGTTTAAAACAGCTATGGCCTTAATTCATGAATCATTGAACTTAGGCTCAAGTTCCCTTTACTTGACTTTCTCAAAAACTTGAAAGACTTAAACTAAATTTTATTTTATTTTTTTTAACAAAAGATAGATTTTTTATTTTCATCATTAATAAGTATTGATTTAAAATGAATCTAAATCAGAAAAACAAGATAAATAGAGCCATAAAATGCTAGATTGGAGACTAACATTAGCACTCCGACGTGTAAAGTCAATAATTGCCAATGAAAGAAAGAGAGAGGGCTATTTATGCATAGGGCATAGAGCATTACCTTTGTATTAGAAGATGGGAGCATTTATGAGGTAGACGAAGTTCCTTCTAAAAGTTCTTTAATGAGAGAGGTGATGTACGAGATAAATGCAGCAGAGACATCCTCGATGGGTTGTCCTTTATGCAAGTGTTAATAGGTAGGATAAGTTATCTTTTAGCATGTTGCTTTAATACAATGGTATGCTCTATCCTATATATGCATGCATGATACATGATACAAAGTCGCCTGACCCGGGGATGTTGTCCTGCGAGGCTGACCTTGGATCCAAATGTGATGGACTGAAAGGCCCGAGCATGATGGGTCGGGGGGGGGGGGTCCAAGTGCAATGTCCAAGCCTTGTGCCATAATGTTCTAATTTTCCTTTCTCCCTCAAGCCCTTATCATTTTTGGTGCGTTGTTATTGGATTATAGGTTGATTTTAGATTATAGAGCTTTCGATTTGGAATGTTCTGTATTGAAAGCATTATGTTAAATTGGAGTACATTACATAAGCAGTTAACCCCATATTGGGATAGAATAACTGAAAGTAGTTCTTTACCATCATGAATGTTTTTCATGCAATTTACAGTTTGATAAATTGGGTACAACAGGCTGGAGGAATTATGTATTAGTCTGATGATGAATGGAGCCATATATGATTCAATGCTTTTTTTTTTTTTTTTTTAAATTAACAGTTTGATTTTCACCTATTGTTTAGTTACTGTTAATGAATTATAAAAAGAAACCCGTGAATTTACCAAGTTAAAACCAAACACTCACATCATGTTCCGTTCCGTGGAGGTGGCCAAATTATTCCATTTGAAGAAGTCGAAAGTGGAATATAAAAAAAGTGAAGTTAGGGATAAAATTGAATACTCATGCAAAATTTGAGTGATGAAATTAAATAATTTTTTTTTTTTATTATTAGTTTAAATGGGGGCGACGACTGACGTGGGCCTGCTGTTTATCATTCATCCAGTATCTCTATCCTTTCATTTCTTGTTTGTTTTCCATTCTTTCCTTGGTTTTCTTTTTTCTTGGGTTTTTCGATAATTACACGACATCGGGTCGTCAGTGAGTAATGTAAAAAAAGCAAAGAAAAAGGAATGGGGATGGGCATTACGCTGTACCCTGCCTCTTCCATTGTCGATGCCACTTGTCCAAGGTTGTTCAATGCCCCTCTCTCGTCTCTTCTCCGCCACCGCCGTCCCCACCATTGCCATGTTCATCCTTACGCCGGTTTTTCCTCCTCCTCCTTCTCTTCTCCCCTATCTTCTTCTTCTTCTTCTTCTTCTTCTTCTGCTTGTAGCAGCGGCGGCAGCAGCAGCACATGGAGAATAAGAAGAAGAGGAAGGAAGGGAAGCCGCCAGTCCATGTGTGCCAACTGCTCAACCACTAGTAAAGACCAAGCATTTATGGATAAGGAGCAATCATCATCGAGTGTTGACGCGGATTGCTCGGGGACGGGCTTGGACGCAGAGTGTGTCGTGGTCTCTTCTTCCGATTCTGGGCCAAAAGCAGAAGCATTGGTTTTGGTAAAAAACGACGACGTCGACGATGACGACGACGACAATGATGGTGGGAAAAACACAATAATTGGAGTGTTGATAGAGAAGGGAGTGCTGGTTAGTCCCTTCTTCTTTTGGGGTACGGCTATGGTTGCAATGAAAGAGGTTTTGCCAATTCTTGGCCCTTTCTTTGTGGCCTCCTTTCGTCTCATTCCAGCCGGATTGATTCTCGTTGCCTTTGCTGCTTCCACTGGCAGGCCCCTTCCTTCTGGTCCCAATGCTTGGCTTTCCATCTCTCTTTTCGGCCTCGTTGATGCTGCTTGTTTTCAGGTTCAATCTGAATCGATGCCTCATTTCCAATATTATATACATATACATATATGCATAGACACTCACACACACACTCTCTATGCGCAGTTCTCTGTGCTTTTTAATTGGTTAAGTAACTTGTTTATGATGGAAAACATACTGGTGGAACAGGGATTCCTTGCAGAAGGCTTGCAAAGGACATCAGCTGGTTTGGGCAGCGTAAGTTACACTTCTTTCTTCATCATCATCTGTGCAAAATCTTCTACAATCACTTTCTTTATATTTATAGCAACTGTCAAAGGCCTGGCTATATGTGTTATTCAGGAAACAAGCATTAAATTGAAATATTCATATAAACTAAATTGAGCACCAATTGTAAGCAATCCTTCTGAAAGTCAGTGTGAGACTGTTTACACTTGTTCTGTGGTGAGTTGCCTGTAAATTTTAGATTCTAAATTAATAAATGTGAGAACATCTTTTTTTTTTTTTCTTCTCTTTACTGCAGGTCATAATTGACTCCCAACCTCTAACAGTGGCCATGCTTGCAGCATTGCTATTTGATGAATCAATTGGGATTATTGGAGCTGTGGGGCTTATCCTTGGCATCATAGGACTTCTACTTCTTGAGGTAAACGATTGAGTGCTGCTAATTTGACCTATATCTGGTCCACTGATTAAACCTTAGTTTCTTGTATGTATCTTGAAGTTTCAAAACCTCTCTTTCAAGAGAAGATCCTTTCTTGTTGATTCCTTTAGGCTTTACAGTACTTTATTGTGTTGTTGATTGCTGAATGTAGATCTTGACATTTAGCATTTACTTGGTGGGAGTACAGTGCACTGCATATATTCTCACTGTTATGCAGTCAGCTTGATAAGTAGCATGCTGGTTGCCATTCGAGCAAATGTGACATTTTGAGTGATATTCAGTTGATTCTGTAGGTTCCTGCTCTTGCTTTTGACGAGAACAATTTTTCCTTATGGGGAAGTGGAGAATGGTGGATGCTTCTTGCAGCTCAGAGCATGGCAATTGGCACTGTCATGGTCCGTTGGGTTTCAAAGTACTCTGATCCTGTTATGGCAACTGGATGGGTAGGCTATCAAATAGTCACTGTAATTTTGTGATCATATAGGGTTCTCACTATTATCTAGTGATAACATGTTTACTTTTTATAAAAAGAAAAGTCATAAATCTTTCTGAGAGAACTATTGTCAATGTAAGCCTAATGGTTTTTTCCATTAACATGTGCATGACTTGGTTCTAATTTTCCTACTTTCTAAATATATGGCCTCTGGGATGGTCAGTTACCTTGCATCATTTGTGCTCAGATAATTTTTATGGCTCTCTCTCTGTCTATCTCCATTTTAAATTGGTAATGTGCCTTATGAGCTTTTGATGACATGGGCTCCATTTATAAGAATTAACAACCGTGCATTATGGTAAGGCAGCTTCTTAGAGGATGCAATGTTTCAGATGGTTGTCCCACTACTAATTTGAGCATGTTCATGAATTAAATCAAAAATAATGGAGACTGACAAACTGACTAAGCAACTCTAATTGCAGCATATGGTTATCGGAGGTCTTCCTCTTGTGATAATCTCTATTTTCAATCATGATCCTGGATTTAGTGGGATTCTTTTGGAACTCAAAGCAAGCAATATAGCATCTCTCCTTTATACATCAATCTTTGGTAGTGCTGTCAGCTATGGGGTATACTTCCATAGTGCAACAAAAGGTTAGCATTCTGAATTTCAATTTAATTTTCTCCTTTTACTTTTGTAGTTTCTCTCCTTTTGGTTGATCAAATTTGAGCTGGTGATTTGATAAACTAACTACAGTATTTCTTAATATTTTTTATATGGCTGTACATTGATCAAATTTGAAGCTTCATTTAAAAATCTGATATGTTGTTGCTGAACAAATTTCAGGTAGCCTGACGACACTAAGTTCCCTCACATTTTTGACTCCAATGTTTGCTTCACTTTTTGGGTAAGTTTCTCCAGTCAGACTGAGTTGAACAAACAAACTTATACTTAAGATATATATGGCTTGTTATCAAAGGAAAAAAAAAAAAGATACAATGAGTGGAAACAATGACCTGGAAAGAAAGCATTAAGTACTCATAAAATGTCATATTCAAATTTCTAATCACAGGTTTCTATATCTCGGGGAGACCTTCTCACCCTTGCAACTGATTGGGGCCATTGTTACTGTGGCTGCAATATACTTGGTCAATTGTCGCAGCAGTACTCAGTGAACCATTTGGGGTCGGGTAGCCAGCATGGCATTGGCTCTTGGTTTTGTGGGTTTTTGGTTACTGCTTTACATGTCGCAGGTATTTACAATGAAACCTTATAATCAAACTAAGAAAACAGTGAACATGTGCCATGGGTCTACCAGATGCCTTATTGTCATTGTGGTTCTGAAGCTGGAGAGCTTTCAAGGCTAGAGTCAATTCAAATGGGAAATTTTCAAGAAGCTTGCTAGTGTTTGTGTGGCAGCATAAATCACTTATCATATTTCTGCTTTTTCATGCCTCGAATTGGTTCTGTTTGTGAGTGAAGTATTTGTTTCTCCTTAGCCATTCCATCACCTTAAATTGTGGGGCATTTTTTAGGACCTCTAGGACATTGGTTTGTTAGACTAAGTAGGAGAATGAACTGATAGTGATAGAGTTCTTTTTACATGGCTTCACATTGTAATGTTTGTAAATTGTCTTTTTATTTTCTGGGTGAATACATAACTTGAGTTTAATATCACATTAATGATTCATACTTATGTTAGGATCTTGTGTTTGAGCATCTGATCATCATATTATTTTTTTTTTTAATCTTTATGATTAGCAGATCTACATTTCTAAGAAATGAATTGCCAATGTACACGGAAGTTTCTGCTTGGAATGGGGACCATGTTTGATCATCAATGAACACAATGTATCTTCAAGGCTCATTTCATGCTCCATATGATACTGTCATGTGGAACTGATTCATTTTTCTCCTTTTCTAATTGAATGAATACAGTTGCGATCAATTTTCTAGTTCTCCTTTTATATTTCAAAGAAAAAGGCACGTAGAATCTATGGTTGTTAAACAAGGGAAATGAAGAACCCATCAATCCATTCCATTAGTTTTAAACAGATAAAAAAAAGGAATGGTGCAACTTAGAAACTTCAAATAAGCTTAAAATGTTATGAATGGGAATACACAACTGAGTGGTTGTGAAATGTGTCCCCTAGCTCAATCCGATGGGGAATTGATGAGCTTATGTTGAAGTGTTAGCTGCAACGACAGCAGTTGCATGCAGATTTCTGGTGGTGCCAAGTCTTCTGTGCCCAATTCCAGTCCTTTGTCCGCTGAAACTCTTCCTCATGGCCTCTTCCATATCATGGCCTGGCTCAGACAACGTTTGCTTTTGAAATCCCAGTGGACTCTTGTCATCATCACCTTCCCTGGGGTCTGATCTTGAAGTCCATCGATCGGTTGAATCTGCTGAATTGGGTTCCCACGAAGAAGCAGAAAGTCCCCAATGCTGCTGGCTGCCATCTATGAAGCTGTTGCTGCCTGAAGATTCTTGTCCATCAATATCGCTCCCATATATCGTGCCACCCCTCCTTACAGTGACATACTTGTGAAAGCTTGGCTCCATGAGATCATTCCTTTTAAGTATTTCAGATTCTAGGAAAGGTTCTCTAGCCTCTGATGTTTTCTTCCCAGCTAGAGTGGCAGCAGGTAGGTGGCTTCTTCTATCATTGGAACATGTGCCAGAAAGATTGGAGCTTGTAGTAGAATTAAGGTCAGCAACTGCTTCAAGGATAGAACAAGCCTTGGTAACACATGGCGGAACTGAGAAAGAAGGATTAGTGTTCTTCTGGTGGAAATTGTGGATGTCTTCGAGCAAAAGTGCAGTGTATGATGATGTGGGATTTAAAAATGTTTCAGCGTTAAGGTCTAGATCTCGAGACCTCCTAGCAGACCTGCTTCTCGTTAAGGCTTGGGGATTCAAGCTATCATTGCCTGAAGGTATGATCGTGGCCGTGACAACATTGCTAATAAGGGGTGTTTGTCCATTGGCCTTTTCCACATATTGCTGCTGCTCTTCTGGGTCCTTGTTATCCAGTTGATCTAAGTTGCAGCCCCTACAATTAGTCCCCTGAGCAAAGTTCTTGATGTTTACCTCAATTTTCGGCTTCTGCAATTGAGTCAGAAAAGGATAACTACATGTAGGATTGAAATTGAGTTGAAAAGGAAAGAATTCTTTTGGGATAAAGTCAGGATTACTCTTCACAATTGACAACTAAAAATCTGACACTTCATCAGAAACAATAACAAATCATTTCAGAGCGATACACATCCTTATAACTTGGTTAATCATTATGCCATTCTGACGAGGCCAGAAAAGGTTACACACGGCAGTAAACTCATAAAATCACCGTTATTTACCTAGCCAGGGGAGATAACTATTGTGAGCAATACCTGATCTAGAACACTAACAGATTCCTTCACAGCAACTTGTCCATCAATCTCTTTGGTTTTTGGCTGCCCTCCCCTACTGCTGCTGTTGTTGAGGCACGTAGCCTTGCTGGCAGCTGGTTGCGAGTATGGCATGGAGTTTTGGTCAATTTCAGTCAATGGGTTTCTCCTGTAAGGCGAATGCTCTGCTTTCCTAGAAGAGCTGCGACTAAGTGATGGCTGCTGCTGATTGTTGTCATTACAACCCTTAGCAGCATTTACTCTTGCAGGTGACCGAGAACGGGGCGATGCAATAGTCCTTGAGCCCACAACTGCTGCTGATGCTGCCTCAGCAACATTAACAGGAACAGGACTGCTACATCGCTTCACAGAGATGCGTTTAATGGCAGGTGCTGTTTGAGTTTGGGTTTCAACAGAATTGTTGCTTTTATCCACCGCCAGGGAAGCAGCTGGGACTGAGAGCATCTTCGCAGGGCGGGGCCTGTTATCAGCAGCATTTGGGGCGGTGGTGGTGGTTTCAGATCTTTTTCTAGCAGGCGATCGGCTCAGCCGTCTCCCACTGCTAGCGCTGTTCTGGTCTCTTTCCCTGCTGGGTGTCCTTCTTCTTCCCTGAGAAGAAGAAGAAGGAGATTGACGTCTATGGTGATGTCGTTGGCGATGCTGCCTTGCTTCTGCAACAGCCTCCTGGTTGTATTCCTCGTCTTCACATTGAACATCAGCGGCATCGGCACCATTGTGATCGAGATCAAAACTCCTCTTGGAGCCAGAGTACCTTCTGCCTGAAGAAGAAGAGGCGGCCTTTCCGGCTCCAGTGGAGTTGCTTCGGCTGAGGATTCCGCATTGGATTAGAATGGCGTCCACCTCTTCTTTGGTGCAGCTTGACGTCCTTACCGTCCCATTAGCGTTGCTGATATTGTTGACACCCATTTCAGCAGCAGGCGTAGCAGCAACCCCAGCTGCTGCAGCCGCTGGTTCTCTAGCTGTTGGCAAATTATCCTTTTTCACAGGTAATGGCGGGTTTGTATTAGGAGGCGGAGGAGAAGGAGCAGGTGGGGGCGAGCGTTTATCTCTATCTTGGCTCTTCCGGTGCTTAATTACAAATATCTCCTTCTTCACCAAGCTCTCTTGTTCTAACTCTTTTCTGAATTTCACTTCTTCCCCTTGTTGTTGCTGTTGATGTTGTCGTTCTTCTTCTTCTTCTTCCTCCTTGGGGGACAAAGAAAATTTCTTTTTCTGCACTTTGAGATTATTATTACCAATGCTAATAGTACAGGACTTGTGTGGATCCACTGACTGGGAAGCTGTAGCAGCATTAGGAGGAAAAGAAGTTGTTTTCTTGCTCAAACAAGATCCCATGATGATACAATGGAATTAACCGAGCAGAGACAAGACCCTGAGAGAGAGAGAGAGAGAGAGAGAGAGAGGGGTAAGAGTGGAGCTGGGTGGGCTTTAGTTACAGAGTTGAGAGGAGAGAAATAGTGGGAACAATGGAATTTGAATTAGAATACCTGTGGGAAGCCAAATTTAGCAGAAGATAAAGAAGAGCAGAATCACAAATTCTAGAACCAGGAGCCCCACTCCCCCCCGCCCCCCACAGGTCATTCATTGTAATAATTACTTTAGTTTTTAGAGAGAGAGAGAGAGAGAGGCTACACTGTCCAAGAAGACATTTTTTAAAATTGTAAAGATTAGCTGCCTCTCAGATGCTTACAGAGAGAGAGAGGGGACAGATTTCAAATTTTTGGACAGGAGAGAGAGACAGGCAGACAGGTGCGGATCCAATAATGTTCAAAAATAAAGACGTTGGAAAGACCAAGAAACCAAATGAGAGCCGTTGGATGAATCACCCCCTGTGTCTCTCTCTCTGTCTCTCTCCCTCTCTCTCTCTCTCTCTCTCTCTCTCTCTCTCTCTCTCTCTATATATATATATATATATATATATATATATATTCAATCGATTCTTTTACTCGGATTCGGTTGGCGGGGCTGACTGGCCCGGGCCGCTAACCTTTTCTTTTCTTTTGGGTGCATTTTAATCGTTCTTTTGGCACATTCTGATTTCTGACGCAGCACCTCCCCGTGACGGTGAGACCCACCCACCCACCCACTCAGCCCCCCCACCCCCCACCCCACGGTACTTATTGCCTAACCACAAAAAGCTAATCAGAAAATCACAGGCCTTTTTTAATTTTTGGTAATCATTCGCCAGTCTTTTTAACGTCTTCGTTACAGCCATTACAATTCAAAATCACCAACAGCTATTTCATATTAAACTATCCCTTAATTTTAGTGGAATTTAAAAGTTACCCTGACTTTTAGAGGAAATTAATATTTTACCATACTTTACGGGTTAAATGCCTATGAATTTTGGGGTATAAACGCTTATTATATGACTATTAAATTGCCATACTTATGTGCAAATTTACAAAGCCAATAGAATCTTTGTAGTTCCCATCTGGACAGACTTCAGATGCTTTTTATATACATAACAAAATAATTAGAGGAACAACAACCTCCAAACACAATAAACTGAACTAAATGAACTTTGATCAGATACTTTGCTAGCTATCTGCACACTGAGCAATCTATATCTACAGCTCCTTAGAATTTCCAATTCTTCGTCTTGAATGGGAAATGTATTTCAAATTCGTTGGCCCTGGTGGAAAAAAAAAGAAAAAGAAAAAAACCAACAAGCCTCGCAATGCGCGGCCTTCATTCCAATAAACACAATATAACTCAAGCTTGGCTACGAGCAGCCTTAGCTCTACCATTCTAGTCCTGGATGGATGTACCTATTGTTTCTATGTGACTAATCAACTATACCTTGCTAATCTTGCATATTACTTTATTCCACTGTATTATGAATCAACAAATTATCAAAACAAAAATAGGCTGGCAAGTGGAGGGAGAGAGGGGAAAAAAAAAATACGATGATGAGCATAGAGGCAAGTGCACCTCTAAGAAAATACCTCGAGGTGACAAATGAGCTTAGTCGGGCAAATTAGAGTCTAAGTGATTATAAGTTGGGTTATTTTTGAATTATGTCATAATTGGATTTGGGTTAAGTCAGGTTGCTTTTAGATTCAAGTCCATCCACGGATCAATTTACTAATTTTGAAGAAAATAACTTTTTTTTTTTTAGTTTTATCATATATGTAAAGATATAGCACTTTTTTTTTCTTAATTTTTGTGTATTAATTTATATCAAAAATAATTGAATTATGTCAAAACGTATGTTGGGGGGTAAATTTTTAAAAATATTATAAATATAGAAAATGAAAATAAATAATAATATAAAATGAGTAATTTAATATTAATATAAAATAATTAAATATATATATTAAATAAAAAATTATATAAATTAAATGTGTATATACATGTTTGTATAATATATAACATGAAAGACTATGCATACGTGACGTAGAGTGGCAGATCGACAGCAATTTTTTAGGAAGAACAAATTTTAGAAATGGACGAAAAAAATATAGCATACTTGGGTATTAAATTTAAGAAAAATAATAATTTATGGGTATTTTACCATTTATACGCGCGCGCACACACACACACATATGCAAGAAATGGGGGTCCAGCGGCAATTGCCTCGCACTTTCTCTAGATTCACCCTTAGTGATGTGTATATATATAAATAAGATAATAATTAAAATATAAAGAAATATTAAATAATATATTTTATTTTGAAAAATAATTTAATTTTAGAAAAAAAAATGATTTTCAGATTCAGAAGAACAAATCCAAAGTCAAATTACTCCGTTATATTTGAAGTCAAATTGTTTACGAGTAGTTTTGGATTAAATATTTAGATTGTGTTGACGTTTGATACTAACATGTAGGTGTGATACATTTTCACCTTTTTTTTTTCATACATATTTTATTTTGCTGAACACACGTTTTATTTGTTATGGACATCCAGTCATTTTTTATAGAAAAAACATAAAATTCAAAAATGAATATTATTTTAACATGAGTTACCGGCGTTGACCGTAATTGGGACGCGGCCCAAAAATTGTGTACAACTAATGGTGCTCTTATTCCAAAAACAAAAGGATCAAGATTTTACACGTACGATTTGCCTTCAGATTCTTCCAAGATATTGTTGTTGGGTTCCATCATTCAGCGACCAGGATTGAGACTCACACCACGCTTTCTCCCCGTGCCTTCCTACGAATGACAAGTGCAAATCAATCTCTGGAGGTTTAATGGAATGACTTTACCAAATTACAATGTTCTCCAGGTTATGTCACCGCAATATTAATGTTCTTTCCAGTTTGCTTCTTGTCGAATCTACACCAACCATCACTGCATTGCGCTCGAACAGTTGAGCGGCCGCCGACCGGCAATTTCTGTACACAGATATAGATTCATTCTTCGTACCTGGTCCACAACCCTTCGCGGGTTGGTCAGAAGTCAGCCTTGTTTGTTTGGTAAGACGGAATTGGACAAAGGACAAAGAAATGAGAGTGCTCGAACCACGTCTACAAAATGCCAGTACCATGCAGCTGCTTCAAAGCCAACGTGATGCTCCTTGGTTAGATGACCAAGAAATTGGCGAATACCACATATGATCAAGAAAAGAGTACCTATAATCACATGAAAGTAAAGAGTAGGCATCTCATGCCATGGTTGATGTGAAAGAATCAAAGAAACTGTTGTCGGAATAACTGTCTATGTCCGATTCTATTCCTTCGACACCTTCCACCAGCATTGGATTCATTCTTAACTATCCCAACAAGCCCAGCTAAGGGCCTATTGGTCTTACCAGCAGCCTATCCTATTCTCTGCTCCCGAAGAGCCTAGACTGCTAATGCCGTTTTGAATGAACGAAGACTTCCTTTCGGAAATGCTGTTGAAAGATGAATCCTCTGTGCACATAAAATTCTTCCTTAAAACAGGACATTTATTGCTTTCGCTTGCTTTCTATCATAGTTGCAAGACTTTCAAACCTTAACTACTTGAGTGCCAAAGGCTGCTTTCGCTTGCTTCCGTAAGGGGGCTGTTCACTAAAAGCTATCAGCGCTGCCTTAGATTGAACGGTAATAAGATAAGTCCACGTTCAATCTCTAAGGCGGCTTTCCGTTGATAACGGAATAGTCTTCGTGTCCAAAGGTCAGGGACGAAACGACACCTACGATCACGTAAGGAAGTGCTGCCCTTCGGCTCGGTGATATGGAATCTCTCAACAGCTCTCGTTCCTTTATCAGGTCCTATCGAGATAGGCAGGCCCAAGCCTTTTCCTTCCCCCGACCGAGCAGTAGTTTCCCACGGCTGATAAATAGGAGGCCGTAAAAGAAAGGCACCGGCCCCCATTCTCTCCCCCAGAGGAGAAAACGTTTCCTCGTTCCTTTCGTTTTACTTTCTACTTTAATTAATAGATTTGTCGTGCGGTACTCTTCCCATGTTAAACTGTTCTCGACCCTGTAAGATTAAATGAGCCTGCCCGGGTCCCCTACCTTCTTAGCCTTGGTTGGGTAACCAGCCCCAGTTGGCTGGGGGATAAGTAAGAAAGTGGAAGGAAAAGGAATGAGAAACCCAATTCATCTGAATTACTAACCTGGAATATTAATGTTCTTTCCAGTTTGCGATCTTTCATCAGATGCTGTACCACAATTTTATTTGTTAGATCCATAAACAAGGGTGAATTCCATTATCCAATCAATCTCTCCAAATGATGCAGGCATATACATGTAGACAATGAAGGAACAAACCAATAACTGAAATCCAAACATTTGTGCATTTAAGTTCGAAACATCTTTTTTCTTTTCTAAATTGAGTTCCATAGTTTTTCAAACGAGACAACCCAGTTGAGCACGGCATATGGTAACCATATGGCACTGATACGACCAGTGCCATTTCTTCCAAGCCACACATTTCCTTCTTGGAATTAAGGCTACTGGGCCGTGTTTGAGGCAAGTTCTGAGTTATCTAACCCAGAACGGGAAACAAGCCTCTCGACTGAGATTTTAGTCACATCGCGACGTACGCCAATGTCGGAAACAATCCGGCTGACACAATACATGCCCAAACCCACAGCTGTCAGACCACTTACACTCGTAGTTAAAAATCGTAGAGGCGATGAAACAATAGCACTAGTGAAAGCCAAGAAAGATGCTGCCTGACCACTTCGCCCAACACTGATGCTAGTGAACACTAGCAGCCCCGTCTTACAGTAGATTGCAAAATCCTCACAGTTGTTCTTGAAAATATGATATCCACCAAAACCATTCTCGAGAAGGAATGAAGCACGGTGAAGAACATCTTCTGGGGTGTCAGACGAGGCGAGGGTGCAGGTCCCTCCTCTGGCTTTGGCAACAAACAGAGCTGGTGAGACACCATACTCGAATAGATAAAGATCCCCACCTGAAAGAAAACAGTCAAGGCAGGAAGAAATGACTCCATCAAGCCTTGATTGGTCACCGCACCTTGGACATGGATTTTCTGAAGAATGAGAAGGAGAAGAACTCAAAATGAAACGGTCTAGCACGGTTCCAGTGCCAATTTCCTGTCCTGCACCTCGAGTGAAATGGGTCACTTTCCCATCACCGATATATATACCTGGCATCATAGGTGAAAATTATAAGAGCTGGGCTGTAAATTTTAGTGACTTTTATATGATTAGCCATTACAGAAACAAATTAGAGCCACCAAGTAATGAAATGACAGAAATCCATAGCCTTGTTTCTCATATTGACAAAAAGAATTCAAATTGTTCCAGTCCACCCCAATCTTCTTCCTCAAATATCTTCCAAAATACAATAGTTATCATAAAGATTCCACCTTTTGTGAAATCCAGAAGATCGCTCTCCACCAACAGCATCCCTTCCAGTAACAGTACTTGCATCAAATGAACTGTGCACGTGTGACCTTGTTTGAAATGAAGCCAATTAATCATTGATTACCATTAATCACCAGAAAAATTTTTAAGTAAAGTACTTAGTAGACCATCAATAGCACTTCACAACCAATGAGGGATAAAAAGAAACTAAAAGAAAAAGAACATTTAGCTCCGAAGTAAAATACAAGAAAAACTTATCAGGCTAGCAGCATAGCTTTGCAGCAAACCGAAAATCCCAAGTTCCATATTTCATAAAATTGAAACTCCCATGATTACGTTAATCCACTGTTGCCTCGTTCATTTTTCTCAAATTTTGCCAATTGCAACCTTTATTGTAAAGAATACACTGCTCGAAAAATACAAAAGCATCACCATCAAACTTTTTAAGTAGTCAATTACCATCTACATAGCCCATCAGATGAAACATTGAGATAAAATTATATATATATATATAAAATAATTTTAAAATTTATTATAGTAATCATAATAATAATATCAATATTTCTTTCGTTGCCCCTTTTTTTCTTTTTTTTAGGGTTTTCCTACTGGATGTGTGTGTACAATCAACATTGCAGATAGATAGATAAGAGATTAGATGGGAGAGCGAGACCGTGATGAGAGTAGATGTAAGCGTGCCTCCAAGAATAGATGTGATCGCCGGGCTTCAGCTCTTCTCTTCTGATCTTATTTGACAACACTCCCATTCTCCCTTCCCCTCTTCCTTCTTTCTTTCTTCTTTTTCTTCTTCTTCTCTTCTCTTTTGTCAATTCAATCCAAAGATTGAGGAAGAGAGAGAGAGAGAGAGAGAGAATCGACGAGAGAGATATAGTCGCGAGAGGCGGAGTAGCGAAGGAAATGCGGGTGGGTACCCCCCCGTAGGCCCAAGCAATCAATTCGAATCAAATTACCTTATTTATTTATTTTGGATTTCCTTCGCCACTAAGCATGGTCGTCTCGTCTCGTCTACCGCTACGACTCTCGTCGTATGGCCTTGACCTACCCGTAGTCATATGCCATGTTAAATACCTTGGGACACGTAAAATGTCACGTTATAAATAAAAATAAAAATGATATTGTGAAATTTTATAAAAAAAAATTAAAAATCTGAAATAATTTCAAAAAATAAGTACAAAAGTATAACTTTTCTTTAAACAGTCTATTTAAAAAAAAATCTGAAAATATTCAAAAAAATTGCATAAAGTGTAAAAAAATAAAAATATTTTTTTAAAATAGTAAGAATTTCCAAAATTATTGAAAATTTTGAAAATTCAATAAAACTAAATTTTTTTTATAAAAGTATCAAAATAAGAAAATTTGAAGAGAAAATAAAAATTCAAAATTAAGGAAATTGCAAACTCCAAAAATCTGTAAAATTATTCCAAAAAAATTCAAAAAAATTTTTTTTTAAAAAAAGAAGAGACCAAAAGAGTTTTGGAATTTTTGTAACTTTAATTTTTTTTCTTTCCAAAATAACTTTTTTTTTTAAATTTTCAAAAGTTTTGAATATTTTTATATATTTTTGAGCTATTCTAAAAATTTGAAAAAAAATCCAAAATTTTTTTGTCTCTTCTTTTTGGTTTTTCCCATCTTTTAATTTTTTGAAATTTTTTACAAATTTTTGGAGTTTAGATTTTTCTTTATTTTTTTTTTTGAAATTTTAGTATTTTTATAATTTTTTTAAAATTAAACTTTCTTAGTTTTTAAAATTTTTTTTTAAAAATTTTTTGGAGTATAATGCTTCATTAAGAAAGAATAAAATGATACCAATTAAAATGTTTAGGTTATTGAAATTCCAAAGTGAAATCATGTTAGCCAAAATTATTATTATTATTACTATTATTATTTTAAATTATGTTTTATAATAATGCAAAATTGAGAAAGCTATTGGCTTAATAATTTTTTTTAATAAACCCCAAAGGCCTTAATTGTGTGCTTGATCCTGGAAAAATGAATCCATCAATGCAATTCATAGTTCCTTCACATGTTTCCAAAATGAATTATGCATGTTTCTATTAAGTTTTTTAAAAACAATTTACATGTATATCTAAAGATTGATGTATATATTAAACTATATATATATATATATATATATAATTGGTCAAATTTGTTTATGCATGCATTCATATATATTTTGAGGGAAAACTTACTTGAATATCGTGATAGAATAAAATAATTGTAGATTTTTAATGGGAAATGAAAAGTAAATTGAAAATTCATCAAGAACTGAAAATGATTAATTAAATTAAGAGTATATTGTATTTTAGTTGTTATATACAAAGTATTGGTGATGGAAGTTCTCTCAATAATCGTATAAATTATAACAAATATACTCGTATTGGGGGAATCACATCTTAACATTAAATATAACAATAACATGCAAAGAGCTGCAATACAGGAACAAGAGAGTGCTTAAGAAAGAAAAGGGAAAAAAAGAAAAAGGAAAAATGTGAGTATTGAAAAAGAAAATGGACAATTAGGAATGTTAAAGTTAAGAGCCGACCTGAATGAAGGCAAAAAAATAAGGGTCGATGGAGCAGTAGCATCGCATACGTGGGCGGTTTCATGGGATGAACATGCCCATGAACGTTGGAGAGTAATGCTTGAGATGTCCATCGGGCAAAAATTCACGCGCCAAATCGAGAAAAAAAAAAAAAAAAACAACTATTATCACATGAATGCTGAATTTCAACATAGCATTCGATAATGAGGTTGAAGACAACAACGAGGGTGAGTTCTTGGATTCTATTGAAAATGGAGTTGGTGCAATGGAGATCGTCGCTTTTGGGATCAGCAGGCAGCAATTGACGGGTGCGAGGGGGTTTTGATGGCTCACATGCTCGGTTGAGAGGTTTGGGGCATTAACGTTGATTTTTCGGAGCAGGTACTACTGGCAGTTTGGAAAATAAAGTTTTTGATATTAATTCTAATTAAGTAGCTCCTAGAATTAATGACGAGTTACACTGTGAATTCATTCTAGCATATTAGCATGCCAAGCAGAGGGGCGAGAGAGAAGCTTGAAGGAGAAAGACATTGACGGGTGCTATGAGAATGGAGCTATTGGTAAATGGAAAGAAAAAACGTAACTAATGGAGCATTAATAGGGATAGTAAATCTACCACTAATAATATTGACAAATATTATCTACTTATTGTATGATGCCGTGAATTAGGTAAGTTTTAAGAAATAGAAATTATCAAAGTTGTTAGGGAAAATTTATTGTAAAAAATTTATAATTTTAATTTTATTAATGGTGAGAGTTAAATAACCACAAAATTTCTCTCAATTTCTCTTTTATAATATTGTAATAAGATTGGATGGATTTATAAGTACTAATTTAAATTCAGTTAAATATGGAAAATTATTCTAATTATTTTGTTATTTCAAATACTATATCAAATATTATTGTATATTCAAATACTTGTCACTTAATAAGAGTGATTGTTGTGAAAATTATCTTTATTAATATTCTTAAAATTTAAATTAATTTTTTAGTAGTTTGAATTCTAGTCATTTTACTTTGTTGGTCACCTTCTCTTTTAGAAAATCATTTTTATCACATCAAACTTACTGAAAAATATAGACATTCCTCCCATTAAAGACATTCTTAAAGCACCTTGATTTTCTTTTTGTAAGGATTGCGTGAATTGTATTTCCTTTTGCATCAGATATATTCAATTTATTTTAGTAGATATTATTTAATACGCATACTTTTGAGGTTGAATAATACCTTCTTATCAGCCAAAATCATATCAATGCTCACGAAATCGTTTTTATTTCTTAGGTTGACAAACTTTCAAAATCAAAGAATGTGAGCGTTGATGTTGATGTCTTTTTAGTTTGCTATAAGATTCTTAATTGGTATGAAATCTCATGAAATCGTTCTTATTTTCTAAGTTAACAAATTCCTAAAGTCAAATCATGCAGCCTTGATATTGATATATATATATATATATATATATTTGGTCTAATTTAAGATTCTTAATGAGTATATAACTCATATTCTACATGAATATTAAGGAGAAAAAAACTAAATTTAGTGTATAAAATAGTTTATATTAATTATTATTATTTATTTGATATCAATAATTTTATTTGTAAGATAATTTTATATAAACAAAATTAAAAAAAGAAAAAAAATAAAATCAATTATTTTTATTATTGATAATTCACAATAAGAAATAAAATAATAGCGGTAGTTATTAATCTATTACATTTATAAGCATTATAGTAAATATTATGTAGTGGTTTGCTTGGCATATTGTAACACATATTAAACTATCGTACAAAGTGTCTTAGGTAGCCACTGTAACATTATTGTAACTTTATAAATATTTTTATACACTGTGCTATCTTGTAAAGTAGACAACGGTTTGTTTCGGCATAAACAACAATTTTTTGTTAGACAAATAACAATTTTTAGCATAATTATGTAGTAGTTTTTGGTGGATTTGACAACAGTATCTTATGGAATTTACATGATTTTTGATGAAATAAACAAAAGGTTTTGGCAGAATAGGCAATATTATTTAATGAAGTAGATAATGAGTTTTTTTTTAAGCATAAGTGTCAATGTTTTCATGGAATAGATAATAATTTTATGGTAGGATGCACACAACTTATGTAATGCTCAATATATTTTTTAAATAAAAATTAATAAATTTTATTATTTAAATATTAAAATATAGTTTATTATTTTTAATATTAATTAAAATATTAAATATTTAACATATAATCATATTATATATAAAAATATAAATAAATAAAATAATTTAAACTAAAAATAATTTGTAATCTATAATTAGTATTTTATATAAAATTATGCTACAATTTCAATATAGACAAGTATAAAAAAATTGCATTAATAAAAAATTCCTTAATTTTAATTATCATTATCATTATAAAATAAAATAAATAAAGTATTTGATGTGAAATTAAAAATATATTTAATATTTGAAATAAATTAAAAAAATAAAAAAAATAAAAGAATACTTGAAGATGTAGATTTTATGTGAAGATTAATGATTCTTATGATAAAATTTATAGTTTAAAACATTATAAGTATTATTAAGTAAATGAGTTAATTAAAAACTCATAAGAGATATATTAAAATTTAAGTTTTATTTAAAAATTTTGTTGTTATGATTTTTGAAACATATATAAAAATATTATGTTATTACAGAAGTTTGCACTTCCTTCTTCTTCTTCTTCTTCTTCTTCTTTTTTTTTTTTTTGACATTTTAATTTTTTGAACTTCGAATTTCTTTTACATCTCAATTTACATATTATTATTAATAAATTAAATAAAGTCTTTTAAAACTTTTACAGTATTTTTATTAATTGATTTCCATTTTAAAAAAGTATAGTTGATGCTTATCCCATAAAGTCTTACCCTCCCATAATTGATTTCCATTTCAAAGAAGTATGGTTGTGTAAGATCGATATCATAGCTCAATCGCCCACCTTTTCTTTGATAATAATAGCCTAATGTTTTCCTTACCGAAATGCCAACATCTTAAGCTCCTTCTATCTCAATATGACCAAGCATCGGGTCGAAAACTGAGATTTCTTCAGCCACAATACGCAAACAACGTTAATAAATGCAATACATAATTGCTTGGAAGTGATGACAATAGAAGGTCCTCAAAAATATAATATATTGGCTTACCGACGGTAGTGGGATACTCCAAAAGAAAACTTTTGGCTTAGTCCTCGATAGAAAGTGGAAAATTTTCTTTCGCATGCCGGGAGGATTTTGATTGAAGTATTTGTTCAAGCTATTCCAACAATTATTGTAAGTTGCCTTATACTTTCAAACCACTTTTTGTGATGAAAGCGCAATGGCTGTTCTTGCGGGCATCCGATGGACAATCGGAGATGGGAAAAAAGTGAATATTTGAAGGGATTTGTGGTTGTCGGACCAAGATGGCTTCAAAGTTCTTTCCCCGAGGTACAACTTGACTCTAAAATGGTGGCTTCGTTAATTGATACTGACACAAAATAGAGGACAGAGCGGTTAGTGAGCCGCATTTTATGGCATCCAGAAGCAGCCAAATTTTATTTCTCTCTCCCCCCTAGCTGTCGTGGTGTTAAAAGATAAAGCCAATACGTCACTATGATCGTATTGGCAATTAAACTCTAAAAGGTGCATAATAATTTGGCAAACTCCATCTCCAATAGCAGAATGGCAGCAACCACAACCTCTTCCTCTTGTACAAATGATTGGAGGACCTTTTGGAGCCTCCAAATACTGGATAAAGTCAAACACTTCCTTAGGAGAGCTTACATAGAGTTTCTTCCATCCAACACAAATCTAGCTAGCAAAGGGGTCTTGGTTGATCCAACATGTGCTAGATGCCGCGAGGCTCCAGAAATGGTCGTTCATTCTTTCTTGTAGTGCTCTTAGGTAGCGAGGTAGGACTTTTGTGTCTGCTTGTTCTGCGGCTGAAGGAGGGCATGGTGAGAGATTTCTTCGACTTGGTTTGATTCCGTCCAATCAAAGAATATTCACGAGGATTTGGAAATTGTTGCCATGATTGCGTGGGCCCTATGGAGACTGTGCAATAAGCTGGTCAATAAAGGCAACCCCCTATGATCTGCAGAAGGGGTGGTATGGGTTTGGTTTTTCGAGACTCCGAGACCTATCTACAACTTGCCATATCGAAAGGTTTATAGGGGGAATTTCGGCCTATGGTAATAGAGCTATTCACCATTCGTGTCGTTGTCCAAAAAGCCAAGGACTTTTAACACATTTGTGTTGAATCCGACAGCCTTGTGGCCGTGATTGCCATCCAAATGTAACCTCATGGAGCCATAGCTCTTGGTCTTATTGCTGAAAATCTTCACCTATTGTCCCCTTGCTTCGCTAGCTTTTCAATAAAATATGTTTATTGTCCACTTGCTTTGCTAGCTTTTCAACAAAATATGTTTATTGTCCACTTGCTTTGCTAGCTTTTCCATAAAATATGTTTGTGGAGCTTGAAAAGGAGTAGCTCATGTATCGACAATAGAAGAGGATAAGCCCTTGAAATGTCCTAAATTTTTAAAGGATTTTTACAATTTATTTTTAATTTTTTTTTTTAAAATTCGCAAACTAATTTAAAACTTTTAATTTTTATTTTATATAAATTTTTTTTTATATGAATTGGTCAAACTAATGAAAATGTTATTTAACCTAATTGAAATAATATAAAAAAAAAACTCAAATATTCTTTAAAAATAGAGAATTATATTCACTTGTGTTATTTGTTATTTTTTTTTTTTTCCTTTCTATTGCATATAAAAGGCCAAACACCTAAATTGTTTTAGGAGAATACATGGTTTTTGTCCTTTATACGCAAGTGAAAAGGAAAAAAATTAATGAATTAGGCATGTAGATATATTTATGTATTTTAGGGTATATTTTGGTATTTCTTTTATACTTTTTTTTAATTATATCATATGACATATTTATTGGTTTGACCCATTCTTGTCAAAAAAAAAAAAAAAAAAAGACTTTACGATATAAAAATTAAAAATTTAGGATTAATTTAAAAATACAAAAAGATTTAAAAGAAGCATTGAAGCATGCGAGAGAAAATTTGAACTGAGACTAGCTTTAGCTAAATTCTCTCTTTTATTGACAATGATGTACACAATTTATTGATATGAACAAAATTTTCATCTTTACTAAAATAAAATGTGTTCTAAATAGGGGTTAATGAATACATATTTATAATAATTTTTTTATAGAAAGTGACATAGAATTTGAACGAGTTTTCTTCGGTTTTTATAAATCAAGGAAAGAAATGGCATAAACTCGAGAGCTTAATGCTTGGTACAAAATTGATAACTGAAATAAGGGGAAAAAAAAAAAAACCTCAATATCGTAGCTTTGCTAAAACACATCCAAATAATTGAGCCGTTACCATCATAATAAGACATAGAAAAACTATTTCATACGATATTTCGTGTTTTTTTGGCCTGTTGACCTTTTGTTTTGTAACTTGATGCCTTCAACTTTCTTGAAATGAAAATTCAAAAGCAGGCACAAACAAAATAAAACAACACAAAATGAATAATCAAGCAAATAAGCAAAATCACAACACATCAGTAAATATAAAATTGATATATAAAGAAAAAAAAAAGAAATATAGAAAAATAGAAAGATTCCAAGGCAACTCATATTGACGGGAAAATTAATTTCCAACCATTAAAACTAAGAGAAATAGTCGTTCAAAAGGTGAAGTTCTGCACATATATGTACAAGGTTGCATGTGCTCTCAATGCTGTTCCTTTTCAAAGCCCCGAACCACATTTTTGACGTTCCCGGAGCAATCGGTTTTGAACAAGTATATCTCTTTATCTTGTCTTGCTCAACAATTATTAATTTATTTTATTTTGGATGCAACCTCGCCAATAATTGTTGTATGGGCTGCTCGCTGGCCGCCAGGCCGCTTTCCTGCCTAATTTAACTACCTCAACCCTTCCAAGTATTGTCTTGATTTCATGTCCGTCGTATTCCCTATATATGTAGAATTAGCTTTCCTGACGAGCACTCCATGGTTGAATTGATCTCCCGGTTGAATATGGTGTCCAAAATTTGGAATCTGCAGCTTTGTACAATAGCAGTAACATTAACATGGTGTGGATATCTGTTGAAAATTGCGTCGTCAGACCCGGGAATCAACCTTCTGAGCGAAGGGTGCAGCAAATACAATGCCACTAGCTTGTCAAACTTCGATACCAATCTGAACAAAACCTTCGGGGAATTGAGGACACAATTACAGACCAATAACAGCAACAACTTTGCTACTGCTCAGCAATTGACCGGCTCTGACCCTGTATATGCCATGGCGCAATGCAGAGGCTACATGTCCACGGCCGACTGTATCGCTTGTTTCACTGCTGCTTCCGCCCAAGTCCGCAAATGCTCGGCTGCTGATGGTGGTCGTGTTGTTTATGATGGTTGCTTCGTGAGGTACTTCTATAACATTCAACTCTTTTTTCTTATTTGTTCCCTTTCACTGGTCTCGAAAGAAAAACAGTTAAGGCAGAGCAGCAGATTGGCTTGCTAATTTTTCTGTTGGATAAACACTTTCCCGAGTTTCCTTTCCCTTCGTCTAATCAAATTATTACGAGCTGATGATATGGGGTATGTTGGCAGCACAATCTTTTACTTCAGCTTTTAACTGAATTTTAAACAAGGCTTTGGATCTTCCAATATATAGAAAAAGGAAAATTTTTTCAGGAATCTGGGACACCAAGCCGATACACATGCATAATCAAGTTTTAAAATTTACATAATCAGAAGAAGATACTATGGACCTCTAGAAAAGACAAAAGAAAGACTATATATAACCTTGTCAATTCTTGGTATTTAAAGTTGTTGCATGCTTATGTGAAAGGTATGAGAGGAATGATTTTTATGGGGAGACCACCACAGATGCCAACACTGCCTTTTGTGAGAATCAAACAACATCGTCACCAGCAACAGCTTTTGAAACAAGTGCGCTGGGCCTTTTTGCAGATCTTGAACTAGCAACACCAAGAATTAATGGTTTCTTTGGCGCAAGTAAAAGGGAAGTGGCGGGTGCCAAGAATGGCACGGTTTATGGTATTGCGCAATGTGTTGAAACTATTGAAGAACCTGGTTGCCAAGCATGCCTACAAGTGGCTGATGCCAACCTTAAGAGATGTCCCCCAAAAACAGGTGGCAGGGCAGTCGATTCTGGGTGTTTCATGAGGTACTCTGATAAACCCTTTTTTGCCGATAACCAGACTATGGATCTTCAGCACTTCTTGAAGACAGGTAAGTATTGTCTCCTGCATGTTGCTTTAAAGTTTTTTATTACAATTGTTTTGTGCATCCAAAAATACCAAGATCCAATGAAAAACCAATTTTCATATGTTGTATTTTTTGTACAAGGCTCAAGCACGAGCAAGGCCCTCATTGGAGGAGTAGCCGGTGGTGTAGGTCTTATTTTGCTTCTGGTTGCATTGGTTGTTTTTTTTGCACTGTCAAGAAAGCGGAAAAGGCCTCCTAGAGGTGCGGGCAACAAATTTCTGGACCTTGAACTTGGTGCTATGGTTTTAAATTGTGCCAATGGCTGCCGTGTGGTGCAAAGAAATCCCGCAAATAGAACCACAATTACGGGGAAAATGCTGATACCGGGAACCTTGCAACTGAAATATTAAAGCTTTTAACTGCCCGTTTAGACTACATTTTTTGGTTTAAACTTTCAAAAGTCATTTTCTTTGTACCAGGTGACATATTGGGCGCCACGGAGCTGCGTGGTCCTGTGAACTACAGTTACAAGGACTTGAAATCTGCAACGAAAAATTTCATAGAAGAAAACAAGCTAGGAGAAGGAGGCTTCGGTGATGTCTATAAGGTAAATGTGAAAGAAAAAGCTCAAAAATTATGACAGGTTTGCTTTTCTTCATTGCATAGTTAACGTAAAAGGCAGAAATGGAAAACGAGACACTTTATGTAGAAACTGCATTAGTAGAAACAAAGAAGACATGAGAGGTCATGAAAATGTTCAGTCATTACAGTTTCTTTACATTTTTACTAGATCTTCCCAAGTTCATTAACAAATTCAAGAAATAAATGGAAATTTTTTGTCACCCCAATAGACGCTTCGCTGTTCTGTCAATGAACAGGGTACTCTGAAGAATGATAAATTAGTAGCAGTAAAGAAACTGGCTCTAGCCCAATCCCGCAAGACGAAAGAAGATTTTGCAAGTGAGGTAACGCTTATAAGCAATGTTCATCATCGGAATCTTGTTCGTCTGCTCGGTTGTTGTAGCAAAGGACCAGAGTTGCTCCTTGTCTATGAATACATGGCAAACAGTAGCCTTGATAGATTCTTGTTCGGTAAGCATAGAGTTTTACCTCTCCTATCTTACTAATTGTTTGCATAGTTGAAACACATAGAAATGATATGATGTCAGGATTCTGGTGCTGAGATAACAATGCTAGTAATGAATCGATTGTGACTAATACAATCACAATTACAACTAAGTTATAACATCTTGAAATCCTTCAATGCACAAGACTCCCACTATATGGGGCTCCTGGGAGGGGTCTGCAGCCATTAACCCTGTTTTGTAATGAGATTATTTCTATGACTCAAACTTTTGAATTTGAAATCATAATGGAGTCACCTAATACAGTTAAAGCATCAGGGAC
The DNA here is from genome assembly GCA_037832345.1 of Rhizophora mangle. NCBI lineage: Eukaryota > Viridiplantae > Streptophyta > Magnoliopsida > Malpighiales > Rhizophoraceae > Rhizophora > Rhizophora mangle. Next base: position 1,444,108 of record JBAPLJ010001421.1, on the reverse strand, counting down.
GATAATAAAATGGATGTAACAGGTGCTTTTTCTCTGCAAAGCAGGTCAAAAGAAAGGACATCTCAATTGGAAACAGAGATATGATATAATTCTTGGCACAGCCCAGGGTCTTGCCTATCTACATGAGCAGTTCCATGTGTGCATAATTCATCGCGACATAAAATCAAGCAATATACTTTTAGATGACGATTTCCAGCCCAAAATAGCGGATTTTGGTTTGGTCAGACTTCTACCTGAAGATCAGAGTCATCTTAGCACCAAATTCGCTGGGACACTGTGAGTTGTCCTCCTCTATTATGTTGCCATTCCATCATTAGAAGTAGAGTATATTTTGCTTATGAGTTTGTTAAATCATGCATCCGGAGAAAGGATTTCTCAGTTTCAGTTTATGTGTAACCAATGATAATCAATGCCCTATGGCTCAGGGGGTACACAGCACCCGAATATGCAGTCCACGGACAGCTGTCAGAAAAGGTTGATACATATAGCTATGGCGTTGTTGTCCTCGAAATCATCAGCGGCAAAAGGAGTAGTGACATGATAATGCATCCTGGTGCTGAATTCCTCCTCAAGCGGGTAAGTCTTCCTCAAGTCCACGAGTCTTGGCGTGGGAGTCGGGCGCAAGTACAGATATACATGATTTCAGGCGTGTATGCACTTGACAGGTTCTCAATGACTTAGAACCTTAGCTGGTCACTCCATTTAAAATGGTATAAGAATCCCAACAAATAATGATTCTATGATTTCACATTCCAATGAACAATAGCTATCTGAGGTCTAGGTTGTTGTCGAGTTCAGAATACCATACTGGATACAAGAAAATTTACGAGAAAAAGAGGAACCATCCTTCCTTGTTGTGTTGTGTAGTCTATAGGCAGAACAAAGAATGAATGAGCATTAGCTGTCACTTTCAATCTCACACTACCTTTTTCTTTATTAATCTTACCCACTAGGCATGGAAGCTGCACGAGAATGGCACCCACCTCGAATTGGTGGATGAAAGCTTAAACCCAGATGAATACGACGCGGAAGAAATGGCGAGAATTATAGAGATTGCGTTGCTGTGCACCCAATCATCTCCAAGTCTGAGGCCCACAATGTCTGAAGCAGTTGTTTTACTCAAGAGTAAGGGTACACATCTCAGGCCCCCAACCACGCCACCTTTTATTGATGCCGTGGTCGTGGAAAGGGTCCCCGAAGACAGGTCCACGTCTACTGCATATGCTTCCTCCTCCTCAAACGCCGATCTTTCTATCACTCGGCTCTCAGGTCGCTGAGTTACTCTTATATATTATAGTATTCAATCCTGAGATTGCGATGTGCAGCTAAAATCTTCGACAAGTGCCCCCATCCAAAAAAAAGAAAAAAAACCTAATAATCCTAAACAAATTATTAGAGATAGGAAAGTGGCTTGAGTTGTAAAAAAAGAATGTAATAGTTGGATGTCATGAAGTTTTTTTAATATGTTACAATAAGTGTTAATTCAGATAAGAAGGATGTAATTGCATTTTCATTTTGTACAATATAGTTACTGAGTTGCAAAAACACAACCATCATCGTCGTCTTTCTCAAACTCGTTTCAAAGTAAATGACATTAACTTGAAAATGGTGCAACATGGGGTGAATTGTTGCATTTTTTTTTTAATTATTTTTTTATAATCAAAAACTAAATATTAAACTTCTATAATTTTGTTTACACTTTTCAACACTTGCCTCCCATTACTCCCCAAGTCTCTGCTTCTCCTTAAAAATTTTAATCTCAGATGCTTCTCTCCCTCCGTGGCAGAGTCTGAATTTAATTGAAAAATGCGCAAGTTTCTAATAAAAGGGAACTGTAGCTGAAGCTGAAGCCGCAACTATTCAATGAAAAATGCAACAATTATTCACAATTTGAAAGCATCGGCATGAGGAAGAAATAACAAAAGATGCAATGGTCTTTATTCATCAAATAGCAACTTATTGCCAAGAAACCTCAGTCTTTTGCTTCAAGAAATAAGCCCAACAGTATCTTGTTAAGTCATTAATGAAAAGAATAAATAGTTTGCTATCATTTAATGATTCAACCTTCATAGGACTACATATATTCGTGTGGACTAACTGAAGCTTTTCTTGTACTCTCTAGGCTTCATTCATAGGAAATGAGTTGGTAGACTTCACAAGCTCTACTATCATGGGCTATTTCAGGCATGTCAAACTTTAGCTGGTTTTTCTACATATATTGCAGCCCTACACAGTAATGATGACCTAGCCTTTTGTGTCATAGAATTGAGCCATCATTAGTGACAAGTAGGGACTCATGTTTTAATTAATCAAGCTCCAAGGGAAAGTCTTTCCCTCTCATTTTGACAATGATCAACTCAGCACCATTAGGATCCATAATAGAGCATGTGTTTTCTTTGAACAGTACAGAGAAGCTTTTGTCCAAAAATTGATCAACACTTAATAAATTTCGATTGATCTTAGGTACTAACAACACATCAATAATTAAGTTAGTGCCTAAAGAAGTTTGAACTACAACTAACCCTCTGCCTTGAACAGCAAGTAAAGTTCCATTGTCAATTGTGTCTTTAGAAGTATAAGATCTGTCAAGAGCTTTAAACATATCTGGATTTGGTGATATGTGGTGTGCACAACCACTGTCAATTGTGTACAACCTCAGTGCTTTTGCTGTTTGTAATCTCTTGGCTACAACAAAGAGTTCCTCCTCCACTTGCTGATGACCTTCTTCTACAACTTATGCATGTTTCCTCCTTTGTTGTTGTTATTGTTTCTTTTGCTCTTGCATATTCTTTCAACATGCCCTTTCATCTTGCAAAAGGAACACACAACATCTGGTCTCTTCTAACAATTTTTTGGAAGATGAGTAGTTTTACTGTAATATTGATAAGGATCATAGACCCTTTTTGCCACAAGTTTACTACTTTTAGCTCCTTTCTTCTTGTTGCTGCCTTTTGTACCAATGCTTGCCTTTTAAGTTTGCTAAAAGAGCTCTCTCTAATGATCCTTTATCTACAACTTTTTTTTTTTAGTTTCATTTTCCATTCTAAAGATTCTTCTTCACTCTTGAGCTTGAAAAGCATGAAAAGTTAAGTGATTATGATTTTAGTGAGATCCTTAAAGTCCTCTAATGAGGAAATCTTTACCTTAAATCTCTTAAGGACACTAACAAATATCTTTTTAACAATTCTTCTATTTAAGAGATCTTTCATAACTAAGGTGAAAATTGGTAATGGTGAGCTAATTCAAGTATAAGGAAAAGGTTATACAACCATCCACATAAATAGATGTATCAAGTTCATACTTGATGTCTTATATATGCCTAAAGTGAGTTATAACTTGCTTAGTGTATGGCAGTTGTTAAAAAGAGGCTATTACTTAGTCTTTAAAGACAAGACTTGCATCATCTTAATTGCCAAAAGTACCTTTCTGATCAAAGTACCTATACTAGGAAAAACTTTTCAATTGGAAGCAAGCAAGGTACAACACCTTGCATTGCCTACAGAAACACAAGATATTGTGCTTTAGCACAAAAGGCAAGGTCATATCAATTTTTTTTGGTCTTAAAAAGATGCAAAGAAAGGGACTTGTGCATGGTTTACTTAAAGTTGTAGAAATCAAGTTCATTTGTGAGACCTGCCAGCTTAGTAAATAAACCAAGCTACCATTCTCATTTGGAACATCATCTAAAGTAAAGGAGAAGTTGTAACTCCTTCACAATGATCTCTATAGTCCTTTAGATCATAAGTCTTTGAAAGGAACAATTACTATGTCATCATTGTAGATGACTTAACTAAGTTTACCTAGATTTTCTTCTCCAAACAAAAGTCTAAAGTGCCAAGTTTCTTTCATCAATAAAAATCCTTGATTAAGAAGCAGTATGACTTTTAGATCACGGTCATCAAGTTAGATAATAGCTCAAACTACACATTAAGTCATTCAAGTAGATTTGTAGAGATGTTAAGATTCAACAACAACTCATTATGCCTTACTCACCCTAGCAAAATGGGGTAAGTAAGGAAAAATAGATCCATTATAGTCATGACCAAGTGTTTGCCAATATAAAAGGGTCTTCCTAAATTCTTTTGGTTAGAGGTAGCAACTACCTGAGTATGCTTGTTAAATAAGCTACATATTAAAGCTCTCATTAATTCCATACCTTGTAAGTGTTGGTTTGGGTTTGAGCCTTCCTTGGCATATCTTAAGGTGTTTAGAAGTCCATGTTATACTCATATGCCTCAAGCAAGTAGAAGCAAGATGGATCCTATAGCTTTAGTGATTGTATTTGTTAATTACACAAATACAACATATACTTATAGGGTACATGACCCTATTATTAATAAAATTTGAGTAAGTAGAGACTTGAGATTTCATGAAACATTGAGATATAATTAGAAAAAGGCAACTGTTGAGGCTAATCAAACCTTACCCTTAAGTTCTAATTAGCCTATACAACCTATACATCAAGAGTCTAACTCCTCAAAAAATGTTGACAACTTACCTATTAAGGGCACTAAATCCCTTACTGACATCTGTAAGAGATGCAATACAACCCTCTAAGAACCATCAAGCTATGATAAAGCATTAAAGCTCCTTGATTAGAAAGCTATAATACATGAGGAGTTCCAAGCTTTGGAAAGGAACAACATTTAGACTTTAGTGCCAAGGCCTAAAGATAGGAAAGTCATGAGAGCTAAATGGATCTATAAGGTGAAATTGAATGTAGATAGAAGCTTGTATAAGCTCAAGGCCAATTGCTTACCAAAGGTTTCTCACAATAAGCTAGAGTTGATCATACAGATACATTTTCTCCTATTGTAGCTCATAATTAGTGGGTTGTTATCAAATGGATGTTAAGTTTGCCTTCCAAAATGGTGTTGTGCAAGAAGAAATCTTTCTTGGACAACCATTTAGTTCCATCCTTCTTGGAGAAGAAGATAAAGTATAATTACTTTAAAAGACTCTTTATGGGCTAAAGCAAGCTCCTAAAGTTTGCTATAGCAAGATGCATAGTTACTTGCTCAAGCTTGGCTTCACAAAAAGTGTATTAGAAGCAACCTTGTATGTATGGATGATCTTATGATCATTAAAGATGATTTCACACTTGTTCATCATGTCAAAATTGAGTTGAAGAAACAATTTGATATGATAAACTTGGGAAAGATGAAATACTTTTTAGGTTTGCAAATACATTAATCATAAAAGGTATTCTTGTCACTTAAGAAAAATATGCAAAGCACATTTTACAAAAATTTCACATGCAAAACTAAAAAAAGGCGATTACTCCACTTACACTAGGTGTCAAGCTCCATAAAGAAAATGGTTTACTAAAGACTAATGTAAGGGAATTCAAAAGTCTTGTTAGATACCTAGTATATCTATCAATTTCCAAACTTGATACATGTTATTTGCATTTATGCAAAATCCCTTTGAATTACATTATAAAGTTGTACATTAAAGACATAGTTAATTTTGGAATTATGTTTAAAGACATGAGAGACATTAAGCTAAAGAGTTATAATAATAGTGACTAGGCTAGATTAAGTAAGGACATGAAAAGTACTTCAAGGCATGTTTTTACTCTTGGTTCAACTATTTTTTATTAGAGTTCAAAGAAATACACTACTGTGGCTCAATCTATAGCTGAAATAGAGTACATAGCTACTACCTTTGCTGTGAATCAAGCCTTATAGATCAAAAAGATCATGGCAAACTTGAAGTTAGAACAAAAAGAGGCCACCATCATCCACTACAACAATCAAGTAGTCATTGTTATATGAAGGAATCCAGTAATGCATGAGAGAACTAAGTATTTCAATATAAAACTTCATTTTGTGAGAGAAATGCAAAAGAATCAAAGAGTGGAACTGAGGTTCTATCCCTCCAAGGATCAACTCGTAGACATTTAACCAAAGGATTACAAAAAGGGCAAATTTGCTAAATTGAGGAAGAAGTTGGGGATACAAAGCAACAACACCAAGAAGGAGTAAAGATCATGGTGTCTTTGCTTTACTATAACAAGTTGACCTTAAACCATAAGTAACTAACTTTCTTGCTAAGTATCAATTGACAATTATGATAGTTATGGTAGTTGAGGAAACTCATTGAAGAAGTTTTCTAGCAAATCATTCCAAGCATTTTGTGCATTAATATGTTTAATTCAAATTTGAAGTATTTTGAATTTAAATTAATGTATAATCATATAATTATATTTAAATTCAAATTATGAAATTTGAATTTATAACAAACTTACTTTTGTAAAGTTTCTAGTATATATTGAAAAAGGAGACATGAAACTAATGCTTTTTTCACAAATCCAAGATCCTCCATCCTATCTTCATCCTTCCCTCTACTTGCCCTTCTTTTCTTCTCTTCTGCTTCAAGTAACCAGTGATCACCACAAACACATCCATCAAATAGACTTTAAAGTGATCTTTTTCAAATTATTTCAGATCCCAATGAGCCTTTGGTACGGGAGGCTTAATCATTAGTAATGATTTTATTACCTTTGAGACTTTTGTAGCATTAAGAACAGTACAAGGCAAAAGAGTTTACGCGAGGCTTAAACTTGACATGAGCAAGGCTTATGACCACGTGTGGTGGAGGTTCTTGGAGAGTATCGTGCTTGAAATGGGCTTTGCCACTGATTGCATGCACTCGATCATATGATGTGTAACATGGGTATCACACTCCATCGTGGTAAACTTAGTCTTAAGGGAGACTTTCAAGCCTTTGAGAGGTTTGCATCAAAGGGATTTTCTCTCCTCTTATCTCTTTCTACAATGAGTGGAAGGCTTATCTTCCTTGCTAAACAACACTATTGGTCAAGGTAGGATTAATATGAGTTTGCAAGCATGCGTTGGCAATCACTCAATTGTTCTTTGCTAATAATAGCCTAATGCATACAAAAGCTTCCTTACCGAAATGCCAACATCTGAAGCTCCTTGTATCTCAATATGAGCAAGCATTGAGTCAAAGTAAATTTGGAGAAAATTGAGATTTCTTCAACGGCAACGCACAAACAAAGTTAAAAAATGCAATACATAATTGCTTAGAAGTCACGACAACAGAGGGTTCTTATAAATAGTAATGGGATACTCCAAAAGAAAATGTTTAGCCTAATCCTTGATAGAAAGTGAAAAAAAAGCCAACTGGTTAGAAGGAGAAATTTCTTTCGCATGCCTAGAAGATTCTAATTAAAGTAATTGTTCAAGCTATTCCAACGTATATTATGTGCTCCTTTATACTTTTGCAAACTTTTCGTGATGTGATTGCTATTTTGGTTATTGAATTTTATTGGGATAGCTCGAACACACAACTGAGGGCTTTGGATAATAATAAGACTTTGGAGATTATTTCCATGTTTGTGGGGGCGCTGTGGAGAGTGTGCAATAAGCTGGTCATGGAAGGCAACCCCTATGATCTGCACTCGGTAATTGAGATAAGCTCTTACACCATATAATGACTTCAAGAAGGAAGCTGAAGCTGAAACTCCAGCACATGCTTGAAATATGGATAAATAGCTTTGGTGGGTGCCACCATCTTTTACAGGAAAAATTATAAAACCAAACATAGGCTGCCTTGGGAATCAGAATGGGTGGTATAGGTCTGGTTTTTCAAGATTGTAAGGGCCATTTATACCTTTGCCGTATCAAAAGGTTTGCTTGTGGGATTCCAGCTTAAAGCCAAAGACTTTTCGTCGTAACTTATTAGTGGTAAGTCCAACAGCCTTGTGGCTGTGAATGCCATCCAAATTCAACACTATGGAGCGACGACTCTTCGTCTTCACCTATTGTCCGCTTGTTTCGCTAGTTTTTCAACAAAGCATGATGGAGAGAAAACTAGAAATAAAACTAGTGTTAGCCATATTTCTCATCTATTGACAATAACGTACGTAATTTATCGATAAGAACAAAATTTTCATCCTTTCTAAAGTACAAGGTATTTCAAATAGGGATTAATAACTATATTTTTATAAAAATTGACATGAAATTTAGAGTAGGAAGAAACATAAACTTGAGATACAAAATTGATAACTGAAATGAAGGAAAAGAAAAGAAAAGAAAAGAAAAAACCCTCAAAATTGTAGCTTTACTTAAACACACCCAAATAATTGAACCGTTACCATCATAATAATACTTAGAAAAACAATTTCGTACGATAGTTTGTGTTTTTACCCTATTGGCTTTTTGTGTCGTGATTTGATGCCTTCAACTCTCTTAGAGTGAAAAATAAAGGAAATAAACAACGTCAAAATTAAGAAAATGAGCAACATCACAACACGTCAATAAATATAAAATTGATTTTAAAAAAGACAAAAAAAAAAAAAAAAAAAAGATTCGAAGACAACTCGTCTTGATATGAAAAATCAAACACGCGGCTGGTTGACTGCAGGACTTAGACAAGGTCAACCCTTCCAAATATTATCTTGATGTCATGCCAGTTGTACTCCATATACGTGTAGAATAAGGTTTCCTGATTATCATCACTCCATCGTTGAGCTGATCTCCCAGTTGAATATGGAGTCCAAAATTTGGAATCTGCAGCTTTGTGCAATAGCAGTAACATTAACATGGTGTGGATATCTGTTGAAAATTGTGTCGTCAGACCCAGGAATCAACCTTCTGAGCGAAGGGTGCAGCAAATATAATGTCACTAGCTTGTCAAACATCAATACCAATCTGAACCATGCCTTCAAGGAATTGAGGACACAATTACGGACCAATACGAGCAAAAATTTTGCCACTGCTCAGCAATTGAGCGGCTCTGACCCTGTATATGTCATGGCGCAATGCAGACGCTACATGTCCACGGCCGACTGTATCGCTTGTTTCACCGCTGCTTCAGCCAAAATCCGCAACTGCTTGGCTGCTAATGGTGGTCGTGTTGTTTATGATGGTTGCTTCTTGAGGTACTTCTACAACATTCAACCCTTTTTTCTTATTTGTTCCCTTTCACTGGTCTCGAAAGGAAGACAGTAAAGGTAGAGCAGCAGATTGGCTTGCTAATTTTTCTGTTGGATAAACACTTTCCCGAGTTTCCTTTCCCTTCGTCTAATCAAATTATTACGAGCTGATGATATGGGGTATGTTGGCAGCACAATCTTTTACTTCAGCTTTTAACTGAATTTTAAACAAGGCTTTGGATCTTCCAATATATAGAAAAAGGAAAATTTTTTCAGGAATCTGGGACACCAAGCCGATACACATGCATAATCAAGTTTTAAAATTTTCATAAACAGAAGAAGATACTATGGACCTCTAGAAAAGACAAAAGAAAGACTATATATAACCTTGTCAATTCTTGGTATTTAAAGTTGTTGCATGCTTATGTCAAAGGTATGAGAGGAATGATTTTTATGGGGAGACCACCACAGATGCCAACACTGCATTTTGTGAGAATCAAACGACATCGTCACCAGCAACTTTTGAAACAAGTGCGGTGGGTCTTTTTGCAGATCTTGAACTAGCAACACCAAGAATTACGGGTTTCTTTGGCGCGAGTAAAAGGGAAGTGGTGGGTGCCAATAATGGCACGGTTTATGGTATTGCACAATGTGTTGAAACTATTGACGAACCTGGTTGCCAAGCATGCCTGCAAGTGGCTGATGCCAACCTTAAGAGATGTCCCCCAAAAGCAGGTGGCAGGGCAGTCGATTCTGGGTGTTTCATGAGGTACTCTGATAAACCCTTTTTTGCCGATAACCAGACTATGGATCTTCAGCCCTTCTTGAAGACAGGTAAGTATTGTCTCCTGAATGTTGCTTTGAAGTTTTTTATTACAATTGTTTTGTGCATCCAAAAATACCAAGATCCAATGAAAAACCAATTTTCATATGTTGTATTTTTTGTACAAGGCTCAAGCACGAGCAAGGCCCTCATTGGAGGAGTAGCCGGTGGTGTAGGTCTTATTTTGCTTCTGGTTGCATTGGTTGTATTGTTTGCACTGTCAAGAAAGCGGAAAAGGCCTCCTAGAGGTACGGGCAACAAATTTCTGGACCTTGAACTTGGTGCTATGGTTTTAAATTGTGCCAATGGCTGCCGTGTGGTGCATAGAAATCCGGCAAATAGAACCACACTCACGGGGAAAATGCTGATACCGGGAACCTTGCAACAGAAATATTAAAGCTTTTAACAGCCCGTTTAGACTACATTTTTTGGTTTAAACTTTCAAAAGTCATTTTCTTTGTACCAGGTGACATATTGGGCGCCACGGAGCTGCGTGGTCCTGTGAACTACAGTTACAAGGACTTGAAATCTGCAACGAAAAATTTCACGGAAGAAAACAAACTAGGAGAAGGAGGCTTCGGTGATGTCTATAAGGTAAATGTGAAAGAAAAAGCTCAAAAATTATGTGACACGTTTGCTTTTCTTCATTGCATAGGTAACGTAAAAGGCAGAAATGGAAAACGAGACACTTTATGTAGAAACTGCATTATTAGAAACAAAGAAGACATGAGAGGTCATGAAATTGTTCAGTCATTACAGTTTCTTTACATTTTTACTAGATCTTCCCAAGTTCATTAACAAATTCAAGAAATAAATGGAAATTTTTTGCCTCCCCAATAGACCCTTCTCTGTTCTGTCAATGGACAGGGTACTCTGAAGAATGGTAAATTAGTTGCAGTAAAGAAACTGGCTCTGGCCCAATCTCGCAAGACAAAACAAGATTTTGCAAGTGAAGTAACGCTCATAAGCAACGTTCATCATCGGAATCTTGTTCGTCTGCTCGGTTGTTGTAGCAAAGGACCAGAGTTGCTTCTTGTCTATGAATACATGGCAAACAGTAGCCTTGATAGATTCTTGTTTGGTAAGCATAGAGTTTTACCTCTCCTATCTTACTAATTGTTTGCATAGTTGAAACACATAGAAATGATCTGATGTCAGGATTCTGGTGCTGAGATAACAATGCTAGTAATGAATCGATTGTGACTAATACAATCACAATTACAACTAAGTTATAACATCTTGAAATCCTTCAATGCACAAGACTCCCACTATATGGGGCTCCTGGGAGGGGTCTGCAACCATTAACCCTGTTTTGTAATGAGATTATTTCTATGACTCAAACTTTTGAATTTGAAATCATAATGGAGTAACCTAATACAGTTAAAGCATCAGGTACGATAATAAAATGGATGTAACAGGTGCATTTTCTTTGCAAAGCAGGTCAAAAGAGAGGACATCTCAATTGGAAACAGAGATATGACATAATTCTTGGCACAGCCCAGGGTCTCGCCTATCTACATGAGCAGTTCCATGTGTGCATAATTCATCGCGACATAAAATCAAGCAATATACTTTTAGATGACGATTTCCAGCCCAAAATAGCGGATTTTGGTTTGGTCAGACTTCTACCTGAAAGTCAGAGTCATCTTAGCACCAAATTCGCTGGGACACTGTGAGTTGTCCTCCTCTATTATGTTGCCATTCCATCATTAGAAGTAGAGTATATTTTGCTTATGAGTTTGTTAAATCATGCATCCAGAGAAAGGATTTCTCAGTTTCAATTTATGTGTAACCAATGATAATCAATGCCCTATGGCTCAGGGGGTACACAGCACCCGAATATGCAGTCCACGGACAGCTATCAGAAAAGGTTGATACATATAGCTATGGCGTTGTTGTCCTGGAAATCATCAGCGGCAAAAAGAGTAGTGACATGATAATGCATCCTGGCGCTGAATTCCTCCTCAAACGGGTAAGTCTTCCTCAAGTCCACGAGTCTTGGCGTGGGAGTCGGACACGAGTACAGATATGCATCATTTCTGAGGTGTACGCACTTGATAGGTTCTCAATGGCTTCGAACCTTAGCTGGTCACTCCATTTAAAATGGTATAAGAATCCCAACAAATAATGATTCTACGATTTCACATTCCAATAAACAATAGCTATCTAAGGTCTAGGTTGTTGGATACAAGAAAATTTACGAGAAAAAGAGGAATCATCCTTCCTTGTTGTGTTGGGTAGTCTATAGGCAGAACAAAGAATGAAGGAGCATTAGCTGTCACTTTCAATCTCACACCACCTTTTTCTTTATTAATCTTACCCACTAGGCATGGAAGCTGCACGAGAATGGCACCCACCTCGAATTGGTGGATGAAAGCTTAAACCCAGATGAATACGACGCAGAAGAAATGGTGAGAATTATAGAGATTGCGTTGCTGTGCACCCAATCATCACCAACTCTGAGGCCCACAATGTCTGAAGCAGTTGTTTTATTCAGGAGTAAGGGTGCACATCTCAGGCCCCCAACCACGCCACCTTTTCTTGATGCCGTGGCCTTGGAAAGGGTCCCCAGAGAGAGGTCCACGTCTACTGCATCTGCATCCTCCTCTTCAAACGCTGATCTTTCCATCACTCGGCTCTCAGGTCGCTGAGTTACTCTCATGTATCTTGTTACTCAATCCTCAGAGTGTGAATGTGCAACTAAAATCCTAAACAGGTGCCCCCACAACAATATATCTATATATATATATATATATATATATATATGTATATATATATATATATGTATATTATAGTTGGATGTGATAAAGTCCTAATATGTTACACGAGTGTTAATTCAGATGGGAAGGTTGTAATTGCATTTCATTTTCCACTGTGTAGTTATTGAGTTGCAAAAACACAACCATCGTCGTCGGCTTTCTTGGACTTGGTTACAAAGTAAAATGTTGACTCAAAGATGGTGCAACGAGGGATGAACTGTTCTATCATTTTAATTTTTTTTTTTTTAATTATCAAGAAAATTACTAAATACCACACTTTCATAATTTTTGGTTACTCTTTGTTACACTTGCCTCCCATTACATCCTTAACCTTTACTTCTCCTTAAAATTTTTAATCGCAAATATTTCTCTCTTTTTTTTCTGACAAATAATTATATTTAAGTCTCAAATTAATTAAAACAATCGCTCTCAACTAATAATAATAAAGATACCTTCCAATAAAAATAATGGGTGAGAGAAAATGAGGGAAGAGAAGGGGGTATTATAGGAATTGCGGGAAAAAGATAAGGGACTGGAGAAGCAGAAAGCGTAAGGAAAAACCCTCGAGCACTTCGCATCGGCGATAGCCATATAACTAGCCATAACACAGTTTTTCTTTCTTTCTGGCTTGCTTTCTTTATCAACTCCAGTCTTCTCTTCTCTGCCTGGCTCCTCTCCTTCTGATATCCCCACAATCTAATTCAATCATCCTCTTCTCTCTTCTCTCGTATAATTAATCTTCTTTCCTCTTTTCGCGAAGGTAAATTTCTTTCCATTTTTTTTTTCTCTCTCCTTTTTTCTCGCGCTCTCTCTCTCTCTCTCTCTCTCTCTCTCTCTCCTTATTTTATTTTTTTATTTTATTATTTTTTGGCATACTCATTCGAATCCATGGGCATGAGCGGCGACGTATTTGTTTTGATGAGCATGCGATATAATTTGCTGTGAAAAGAGTGTTCGTGTAGTTTCCATTTCTAATAAGTTTGTTGTTGTGCTGTTTTGCTGTTGCAAATACGCAGATGAATAGGGAGAAGCTTATGAAGATGGCGGGTTCCGTTCGAACTGGCGGGAAGGGAACAATGCGCAGGTCACTTAATTATTTATACACTTTTCATAATTTAATTAGTTCTTTTTTTTGGGGGGGGGAGGGAGGGGCGCTGGGGGAAAAAATTAAAGATAAGACATCGATTGATTCTGATTCGAAATTATAATCAGTAGTTTGTTAATTTTTAGTTAGTGTTGAAAAATTGGAAATAAAAAAGAAAATTGATACCTGAAAATATCTGTTTTTTCATTTCGCCTGATTAATTAACTAATTAATTGATTGATTGATTGATTGATTGATTATCAATAGAAAGAAGAAGGCAGTGCACAAATCAACCACGAGTGATGACAAAAAGCTGCAGAGCACTCTGAGAGAATAGGAGTGAACACAATCCCGGCAATCGAAGAAGTTAACATTTTCAAAGATGATTTGGTCATTCAATTCCTTAATCCTAAAGTTCAGGCCTCTATTGTTGCAAACACTTGGGTTGTTACTGGCCCTCCCCAGACGAGGAGTATGTGGATTTTTCATTCTTTTGTGTCTTCCTAGTTATTGGTCTGTGTATTCGAGTGCTTATGATTATCTAATGTTGAATATCCGTTGCTTCCTTAGAACAATTGGGTTGATTTTTGCAAAGAATAACCAAATAACCATGTTGTAGAAGGTCGATAACTGATTCCTGATTTTGTTTCTTCCAGAACTGCAAGATCTTCTTCCTGGGATCATTGGGCAACTAGGTATGTTAGTCTTACAACCATCCTACTTTCTGAATCTATTAATTCCAACTTTTGTTACTTTATTTCTTGGTGAAATGTGACAGTAATTGTTGTTGGCTTCCTGCATTTAGAAGGCTGTGTGTGAATAAATTGACACTCTTATCACTTTGTTATGACGTAACAGATAAGTTAGCTAATATTTCTACTTCTGAGTGATGCAGGATTACTGTCCAGTATTGTAGCGTCATTACCTTGTAGGGGCTGCATCATTAGGATCTCATTCCCGTTTCATTATTTGAACATTGTGTTGCCACTTGCTAAGTAGTTTTATGTGGAAATTTGGAACCTCCTAGACCTAGACATCCACTTACTTTCATTTGTGTCCCTTTTCAATGTGTGAATTGGCATCCTTGGGCAAACTTACTGTCGTATCACTTCTTCTTTGTTCAAATGGACTATTGAGACTTCTGGAAGGTAACTTTACCTTTGTTTAATTTCATCCTTGTTGACCACATTATGTCTGTTTATTTTTATGGCTTCCAATTGTATTTGTCATGTTTCCAAAATATTGTTTACAACGAGTAGAAGAATCCTTTCCAGCTGGCCAGGAATAAGGCACATGTGAGCTCTCTGTTTATTTCGAGATCATTCTGTTCTTCTTGTTTGAGGATAATCTCTGAGTTGCCACCATGAATACCATTTTCCATGCACAGGAGTGCAAGATGATTTTTGAAACGCTTAAGAGATAGTGGAACTTTAATGCAGACATATAAGTCCACAGCACATGCCTTAATAGCACGTAGACTTGTTATTTATTGTTGTGTGCACATATATGTGTACTCCCATTCATTTTGGTTTATTTTCAAGTTCTTTATGTAATGCAACTTTGCACCTATTTTATTTGGGTATGGGAATATAAAAATTGATATCCAATTGCCCTAGAATATGTTATTAGTAGCCTCTGATATTGATGGGCTGCAAATTCTCAGGGCCAGATAACTTGGACAATCTTAAGAAGTTGGCAGAGCAGTTTCAAAAGGATGCACCAGCCACTGAGGCAGCAGTAGCACAAGAAGATGATGATGATGTGCCAGATCTTGTGTCTGGTGAGACGTTTGAAACTGCTGCCGAAGATGGTCACACTCACTCTTAATTGGGTTGTTACTGTTATTTTGCATTTCTATTTTCTTTGCACCTTTCGCCTTATCTTTTGATTTGCTTTCACTTCATCAATCCCGATTCCTCTAACCCTGCCCCCATGGCTGGTGGGTTCCCTGGGTTCCCTTGTTCTTCAAAACAGATTCACGATTCTGTCGTGTTTGATGGATGTCACACTGAGACAAACCAGAACATGTTCTCTGGTGTTTGATATCAATCAATTATCAATTTCCTAATGTAGTGCTTTTCTTATGGTATTTCCCTTGTTTTCTAATCACTAATCCATTAGTTTTAAAGTGATTTCAGCATACTTAAGGATAAACTGTCAAAGCCTGCTAAAAACTAGCCGGTCTTCTGTGCATGGTAAATATACGCCATTTAGCCAAACGCTACTAAAGAAGGTTATAGCCTGTATTGGATTTTGGGATGAGATGCTGATTTTGGAATTTTACACTGCAAGGCAGGGGCTGTTTAAAGTGAAACCATTCCCATCAAC